>OY540839.1:20382114-21722521 GCA_961205895.1 Mythimna pallens | reverse complement strand
AGTCAAACACCGACAGATAAAATATTACTCATAATTATGACAAAAATAAAGCAAAACAGTACGATTTACCAATAAATGATGTTTTATATTCGCCCAAAATAATAAAACCAGCTTTTCAATTACATTTTCAGTGGCAATAGATCCCTCAGACATTCCTAATTTCCCTCGAGTACCGACGTAAAACCGAGGATATGATAATATGTAGATTCTTTACTACAATTTGTTGTTATTAAACCATCTTTGGGAATTTATTTCATTGGTTTTCTTCGAGCTAAAAGTCTAGCCATTTAGGAAAACGATGGCAAATAGATCATCGAATATTCAACCATTTTGCTGAATAACTTTACCCGTATAGCATTTACATAAAGACCAACGAATCTACCGTTTTGATAAAGTACTATTTTATGGTTTTGTCCTAAAAATCTCTCTTAAAGTGAGCCGGCCTGTGTCTCACAAGTAATGGTGACATCATTACTGGTTTATTTATGGTACAGGTTGATTTATGCTATTGAAAAATTTATAAATGCTGTAGCCGTCTACTACTGAGCCGACTGGTAAATTAATATGAATTTTAAGCTAAGCTCGCCTTTGTACATGAACTCTGTTATCCACATATTTTGTAACTTATCATGGTATACATGGTGTATAAAGAATAAAGATGAACACACCATCATCAACCAGTGCGTTTTTTAGGTTCCCCTCAGTATCGCCACAATGAACTTGCCTTGTGTGCTTTGCGTCTATCGGATTCCCGCGACCTTCACCAGGTTATTGGTCTACCTTGTGGAAAGCCTTCCAATGCTACGTCTTCCTGTATGCAGTCATGACTCCAGAACCTTTCGGCCTCATCGACCATTGGTTCTGCGAGCTATGGGTCCTGCCACTTAAATTTGGCAACGTCAAACAAGATTTATGATGATTTTTATTAAAAAAAATCGTATTTTTATCGTCTCCCTTTTTTTACGTAAGTGTATAGGCACAATTTCAAGCGTCTTTATAAATCACCCCAGAACGTGCACTCGTAAAAGATACGAATTTACACACACTGCAAAATTACACAAGAGATGTTTTTATAACTTTATGCATAAATATGTCTTAAAGTCTTCGTGTTTCCTGACTCAAAATAAGATATTCTGTTTATTCTCCTAGACTTTGCAAGGTCAACTGGTGAGATGACAAGTATAATTTGTTTCAGAAGGTTTATTTTAGTTTATTCAAGAAATAAAACAGTGTTGGGCAATAGTTGAAAGCGTTTACTCTCAGCCTGGGTTCATCTCCCGAAGGTCTCCCGATAGTCGGGTAAAGTGAATTGGGTTTTAGCATCTGGAATTTCTTAATGTGCCTCTTCAAGAAACATTTTTTTTTTGAGTATGCTTGTCTGCAATCAGTTTCGCTTTAGCAGGTGTGTCGGAGTTTGAATTCGTGGCGAGATGAGCGTGACTAATGTGAGCCATCTACTCAAACTTAGGAGGGACATAGACATGATTTCATATTTTTTAATTTCTGTAATAACAAGGAGTCACCAATCTCATGATTGACTGAATATCTACGCACTTGATTAAGGAGCTGAATATTTTTTTTACAATGAAAGGCATTACGAAGGTATTTTCGTATATACTCGTACTATTACCGATATGAGAGTTATGTTTAGAGTAATGTCTGCCTTGGCTGAAGCTTTTTCGAAAGATTCACCGCGAAGCAACACAAAGGGGCAAAAGACTGAAGAAACACGGGTCAGTAAAAGTCTGACACTCCCTCTCGCTTCACCCAGAGTGGGAGACGTTGTTTGATGATTTGCCACTCCAGAAAAAAAGGGTGCTATATAAGCATACCTAAGTATTCTTTTTTTTTGTTCAATTTATTTGCAATCTGTCGCCATACTTTAAACAAATGAATCGCGTGATACACTATCATTCGCAAAAATGGGGGACAGCGCCCTACACTTTTGTAAAAGCACGTGGTTTTTTTTCAACCTTGTAACCACATTGGCAGGATTAAGCAATCCAGAAGCACGTGGATGGGGGTGGCGGGCAAGACGCTCTGTATGTTGCCTTTCACAATGCTCTATTTCTGAAGACACTGTTGCAGCACTTAGGTATTCATGGATTTTGTCGGTCCTCGTAAACCATGGAGTATTTTAAAATTTCCTGAGTATACCGTTTTGCAACCTTTGCAGGCAAGGAATAATTGCTATTGCTAGCAAGCCAATCCTAAATATAAACTACTTATCTACACTAATATTACCAAGAGGTGAAGTTTATTTTTTTATTTGTAGGAGGTAATCTCTGAAAGTACTGGTCCTGAGACACATAGGCTATATTTTATGCACGCGGGTGAAGCCGCGGGCAAAAGCTAGTATATACCTGTGTGTATGAAGATTCACCAGTCCACATACCTATCTATAAAAAGAGAAACTGACTGATATATGAAGGCACAGCCAAATCTGCTAGGACTAAGACTATGAAATTGGCACAAGGTTTGTTTTTATGAAGTAGGCGAGCACTAAGAGAGGATTTTCCAAAATTCACTCCAGAGAAACCTTCTTAAACGCGGTCGAAGCCGCTGGCACAAGCTAGTCACTCATATAGCATTTTTATTATTAACAAGAAAAATTTAATACTCCAAATATTTTGCATTTTTCAATAATTGTCCCAACTTAGACCTATTGGCAAGTAAATACTGTATTCAGCTTATCTCAAAGTTAATACAAATATGGATGCTGTGAATATTTCGTGACAAAACAAGATATTTTCTGCTGAAGTCGACTCGGCGTTAAATGAAGCGTGGGATGTATTCATAGCCTACTTAGGTGCTGCGGACTTGCCGACGAAATGTACCTACTGAGTGCCGACTTACGTAACTCTTACGATTTAAGCTCACTTAGGGCTTAGTGGAGTGAAATCTGTTGTGGGTACAGATAGCGATAAGCATTATATGCTTAGGGGTCTTTATTCCTTAAAAAAATCTAAGTTGCCTTACCCGGATTGTTACCACTAAATAGGTACCTATTTCTTTTATTCGAAACATCTATCACATTTCACTTTAATGTCATAATAGGGTATTACACTCATTTTTGAAAAGTGTCTTAATTCTATAGTACTAATACACCACAAAACATGCACAAAATTTTTATTCAGTCGCTAAGTACCTAAAAATGCATTTAAATTTACATTTTCAAATTTCGCGTGTATCTGACGAAAATGTAGAAAACAGTGGACGCCATATTTACTCTGCGGTCGTGACGTCAGTGGGCTGTGTAAACAAATGCGCTCAGTATGGCCCATCAGTTGACAGTTGACAGCTGTCACTTTATTTTACACAGCCGAATGATGTAATAACATGGTGGCTACTATTTCAAGGTGATAAAGAACAGATAATAAAAACAGAATACTTTGAATTGATATTTAAAATTTATTTTGTTATTTTATGAACTAAAACCAACACTTACCGACTGCATTTTACCTAAGCTATCTTAATATATTTTTAGATTTTTTCTCATGTAGAGTAAAACATCCTCTCTAGGAGAGGAAATAGGGTCCTCTCCTAGAGAGGATGCCTGAGTCGCAGCAGTGGGAACATTGTAAGACTGATTGTGCTTATGCTATGCTATGTTTTTTAGAGTAGCTCGGGAGTGGCTAAATAATAACAGCTGCAATGGTCAGTTATCCAGATTAAACAATGCTTCCCCGAGTCGGCAACAATTTTTTTTTAATTGATGTATACTAGTGCGATCCCACCTGATGGTAAGCAGCGATGCAATCGTTGATGGTGAGGCGCACTAGTTTATTAAGAGCCTATTCACTTTAGCCTTGAAGACACCTAAATTATAATCGGACGGGAAGATCACAGCAGGCAAATTATACCAGTCCTTCGTTGTACGCGGTTATAAACGACAAGCCGAAACGCTTAGTCCAGACTGTAGAAGTTTCAACAACGTAAGGGTAGATATTCACCGTACGACGGGTTGTCCGATGGTAGAAAGGAGATGGCGGAATCAAGTCATGCAATTGTTTTAAACTACAAAACTCGGCAATCCCGATTTCCGGCCAGCGTAAGCGTTGGCTTGCGGACGGCAAGCAATGGGTAGCTCGCCATCCGACCGTCCGGTAACCATCCGGACCGAGCCCAAGTCGTCAACGGCGCATACTGTTCCACGCGCGCCTTAAGGAGATATCAGCAAACCGTAGGGGCCCAGCAGGGTCGAAGCCTACTGGGGCCAAGGGTCTGCTTTTGAAAGGAAGACTCGACCTTGGTACGAAAGGCACTGCGGCATTCGAACTGTCACTGTTCTGCGTTTGTGGTACTCTGTCTCTTTACTACTATCTTAAAAAAGCGAGTGAAAAAACAAGCCATTTAATCACAAAATACATTATCATTGTTTTATTTGTAGAAAAGAAGCATTTGAATAACTCTGAACGGACTAAGATTTGGAACTTAATGCCATCCAACGATATAATAGACATAGCTATTGGAAGACTAGGCCCAGACTTCATGGAAGCCAATCTTCCTTTCATTCGAATCTGTTCAGCCATTTAAGCTTGAAGAAGTAACAACACACAAAGTTGCAACTCCATAATACTAGTACGATCTATCCATTTATACTCTTCAAAACAAACAATCACACAGAAACATTACCCACTAACTCAATGAGTAATCTCATCACAAAAACAAATGAAACCGCTAACCGACACCCCTTATTTATGAACGAGTGAATTCGAGCCAACCCTAATATATCCCACGAGCGGTCGGCTTGAGATAGGCCCCAAGAATTAGCCCGACGATCATAACGTCGGACAAAAAACAAGCCTAAACTCGGTCATTTAAAGCGGTACAAAGCCGAAGAAATGGCCGAATGAGAACGCAAAACGTCAAAATAGACCATTCAACTTTCGGGCCATTTAATATTAGTAGAGTTTGGGTTGGGTTAGGGTGGCGACATTGCAATGGTGATAGATTATGTTTTTAGCCGTTTATCGAGTGTGTAAGGGATTGTAGATAATGGAGGAGCAATAGCACAAACGCTTAATTTTAGCTGAAATAAAGTAGTCACACTAATCTTTCTTTCATTATTTCATCTTTTACACAAAATAGTTACATGTAACAGCCGTAAGTAAATCTTAAATACATAAATAAGCTAGTTATTATTATTTGGCAAGACACACTAGCAGCTATTAGCTGATGCGTGTGTTTCATATAGTTTGGAGATGTTTAGTCTGTTCAACCGATTTTTAAAGCAGTTCAATGTGGGAGCATTCACAACACTTTCCGGGAGCCTGATCCATACCGTTACAACTCGGTTAGGAAGAAATTGCTTCAAATGCTTCTTTTTGGATGCATTTCCCCATAACTTGAAGGAATGTACTCGTAAATGTTTGTCGGCATTCAGTGTGTAAAGGTCTTGAAGGCTGGGCACATCGTAGTTTCCTGTGAGTATTTTATAAGTCTCAATAAGCCTACCCCTTTGTTTACGTTGTTCCATTGTGATAAGGTCTAGTTCTAGCTAGTGCCCAAGCAACAACTATAATTAACATATCAATATTCAGGAACTAAAGGAAAATTTACTTTATTAACCTAGAATTATGTATAGTTAGTGACTTGCCCGAGCTAGGTTTATAAAACCTGTGTTTGGGATCATCACTTACAAGATTATCACTACGGGTGCATGTATATAGAAATTACAGAATAACAACTTACAAACTAAACCTACAATCATACTAAAACTTTAAATAGTTTCTTTGTGCCTGTGTAGTTATAATTAAGTAGATACTCCGATATCAATGTACTAAATTTAATATAATTTACGCTGTATAATAATTTGTTGAGCTTGTTGTACAAAAATTGCCCTAAAAAAATATTTATGTACAAATGCATATCTCGTCTGTGGTTTAGTGCAAACTAATGTTATAAACGCGAAGTTATTGTTAGTGTGTATGTTTGTTACTCCTCCACAGTTACACGGCTGAAAGGATTAGGACAAACAAAAGAAAGAAAAGAAAGAAAGAAAGAAAAATATTTTATTTGGCACACATGGATTCACACACTGTAAAAAACAAAATTTAAACTAAGAAGAAAAAAAACAATGTGTGTCAAACTGGTGCTAGAATCGCATATAAAATAGTATTCTGCTTTCACGTTGGCAAAGCCGTTGGTGAAGCCAGTTTTTAATTAAATTCTAAAATTGAACTTTTTTTATATTTTTATTAAAGGCGTTTGGACAAAGACCGCGCAAAGATTTAGGGTGGGTACCTATGGCCTTTACAACGCCCTTTGCATTCTAGGACCATGGTTTTCTTTTTATACGTTCGTCGTGGCCCTAGTGGGCATCGGTCCTATTGTGCCCATACGGTTTTGCTGACATCTCTTTGAGGAGCGCTTGGAGCACTACGCACCGTCGTCAACTCGGGCTCAGTTCTTACCAGTTACTGTACCTTCCTTATTATATTGAAATTTGGGAAATCGTACCGAACACAATTGTGGAGCATACGGTGGAGGTGTGCCCCACCTGGGCAGAGCACTGCCGTGTCCTCGTGGGGGCGATCGGCGGCGGCGATCTCTCACGCCGGGCCTTGGTACAGGCCATGGTCCGGAGCGAAGAGGAGTGCCAGGCTGTCGCCTCCTGCTGCGAAGTAGTAATGCTAGCAAAGGTGCAGGCCGTACGAGCACGCGCGAGGCTATGCCCTCGCGTTCCAGCCGCCGGGATTCCGATCCCGATTTCCGGTCACCGTAGGCGCCGACTTGTCATTGGATGATTTTCCTACCGAAAAAAAAACCAACACAATTGTTATATTAATTTTTTGGTTACCTCCTAATTCATTTTCTGATGATTGCATCATCATTATTTCAGCTGAAAGACGTCCACTGTTGGACATAAACCTCCCCCAAGGGTCGCCACAACGAGCGGCTCTGAGCGGCTCGCACCCATTGGATTCCCGCGATCCTCACCAGATCATTGGTCCAGCTTGTAGGAGACGTTTTGTTTTCGCCACTCCAGAACCTTTCGGCACCATCGACATTTTTTTTCTGCGAGCAACGACCCGAAGATTCTTCGGGTTATGTCGGTAACCTTGGAATCCAAATTAACAGCAACAATTAAAACTCAACTCGCACAAAGACGAAAAATGTAACACAATTATAAAAGACCCTAGTCATTAGCATAAACATACAAACAACCAACATAATATATTTAACCCAAAAAGCGGTAATGAATGAACTAATTACACCAACTCTTTCATAACATCCCATAGCTTATACACCATTACAAAGAATGCCAATTTCAGCCATCTCATCCCATGCATGGAGCGGCCGACCAATCAGTGGGCTTGAATACGTGAATTATTATGAGGCGTTAACCGCTAAATCGATGACCTAGTTAGGCGGTGGTCCGTGTGGGAGCGATTAGCGGGCTGTCGTTAGATCAACACGGCTATTCACGTTCACTCTCATTGTGTATGAGTTGGGTCGAAAGCTTTATGTAGCGCAGTGGTTCCCAATTCGTGGTTCACGGATCACGGAAGAGCCAAAATATGGGCCCACGAAAGGTCTGAAATATTCCATACAGTCTATTGAAAAGTTACTTTGATGTGAATTAGAAATGTTGTGTTTTCTATGGAAACGCTCGTTTTTTTATTTTATTTTAAAGAATAGGTTCTCCATGTTTTGAATGTATGATATTTTTTTTTTTTACTCTTCTTGATTTCTGGTCCCTTTTAACAACAAAATGGTCGCCGTTAACAAAAGTTTGGAATCACTAAAGTAGCAAGATTGAAGTTTAGATTATGTGACTAAAAATGCCGATTTTTAAATGCCGATTTTTAAATCGGCATTTTCATTTTCAACAAGATGTCGAGTTTTTTTAGGCTAAAATAACATCCTGAGAAGCAGACAAAAAAATGTGTATTAATGTTTTGTCAAGTTCTCGCTAAGAAACCATTTTTGGTATTTTGATAGAGTTTACTTTACACCAACTTTGAGGGGTGGCTGGAGAGGCGTCACGGCAGGTCTGACCTGCGTCATGCGAAAAGAAGAAGTTACGTTCGGGAGGATACCGAATTCAGGTGGAAGAAATGTCGCTTTTGTGGACACAGTGGAGCGTATGGGTGCACCAACGTTGTGAAACAGATATTTTTTAAAGTGTTTGCTCATTTTTGGAGATAAATGACGGTCATCGTTCTAGCTCTTGACTGACAGTACCTGTAACAATCGTTATTGCTAATTCTCACTTCTTCAAGAATTTTTTCTTGCTACTAAAAAAAACAGATCCATAACAAATTTCAAGTTGATTTATTTTATTTATTTCCGCTAACTGTATGACCGAAGGCTCCTAGATCATACATAGCAAAGCGCGCCCCACGTGCGTACGGCGTTTTATGATAAATCGCCCCAAGTTTCATGTTATGATCTAACCTTAACTAGCTACACATGTAGTATGGAAGTCCGTATATGTATAAGTTACCGTATCAGAGGTTTGCGGCGAATAACTTTGTATTGTAAGCTATTGAGATAGATTTTAACTGGTTGAATATGTCGTAAAACGTTCTATTAATTTGAACCACGTTTGATGCATTTGAGGGTGTAAATACAAAACGTGACCACACGACGACGTAGCCTCAGTTTCTGAATGAAGAATTTAGAGTTAAAAGCGCTTACTGTCCCACTGCTGGGCAAAAGCTACCAGCAAGTCGTTCCGGACATTCTCCTCCTGCACTGTCTTGAACCGATGACCTGGTGGAGTTCGCGGTAATCCGATGCATGCGAGACGCACAGGACCGTTCATTGTGGCGATACTTGAGGGAGGCCTATGTCCAATAGTGGACATGTTTCAGCTGAAATTATGATGATGATGACTGTCTTGCACCAGTCCTCGTGGTCCGTATCTAAATCATCTCGCCACCTCTTCTCGTGACGACACTTGCTCACGGTCACTGTGCATGCCACTGACGTGACCCGCCCAAGCCAATTTGAACCTGGCATCCTGTTTGCCTTCGTCTACTATTCCCGTTTTGGAGCGCAGGCTGTTATTCCGTATTCGATCTGTTCTTTTGACACCCAGAATGCTGCGCTCCATAGCTCTGTGGTAGACTTCAAGGAGATTTTTTTGCAATGCGTTCAGTGACCAGGTCAGAACACCATAGGTTAGGATGGGCAGGACAACATACATGCATCAAATTGTATGTATCTAAAGGTAAAAAATTACAAGCTAAAGTTCAACATTCAAACTTTACACA
Organism: Mythimna pallens; assembly: GCA_961205895.1. Lineage (NCBI taxonomy): Eukaryota > Metazoa > Arthropoda > Insecta > Lepidoptera > Noctuidae > Mythimna > Mythimna pallens. The sequence goes on along the minus strand of OY540839.1, from coordinate 21,713,297 downwards.
CATATTCCACCTTTTTCGTAAACATGTAACGTACTAACTTCTCGAAGCCGAAAATTTTCCCAAACATACTCCAGGGAAAAAAATATGCTTTGTCATATTACAGGATATGGTCAACCAGCGTGCCAGTGTTTACCCAAATACGTTCAGTTATTTGAGTTTAAAGAAGTAACCAACGTATAACTCACCATAAAACATTAGTGTGGTTTTCACAATATTTTTCTACTATGTCAGACTGAGCAGTGGTAGCCGAGTGGTAACGGCCCCAACTTTCGAGTTGTAGGTCGCGGGTTCAAACCCAGCCAGGCGCATTACTTTGTGTAATTTATTTCAACAACACTGTTCTCAAAACAGTGAAGGAAAACATCGTGAGGAAACCGGCATATCCTAGAACCAAAAAATTCGAAGATATGTGACATTCACCAACCCACACTGGGCCCGCGTGGTGGATTACGGCCCATTTCCTCTTCTAGAGAGGAGGCCTGAGTCCCAGCAGTGGGAACATTAAAAGGCTGATTATGCTTATGGTATGCTTATGATTACGTGAGAAAATTCAAACTTAGTGTCTAGAACTGACATTTGATTATAGAGAACTTCAATACTCATCCATGTGTTTGAATTTCTTAACTATCCTAATTTCGTATCAAAATGTCAATACTGAAACTTGTGAAGACATCTCTCTATATTCACATCCATTTGCTAATTGTTAAACTTGCAGATTGTCTGTTCTACCAGCAGTTTCAAGTGAAACAAGGGTTCAAACTGATTTTAATTCAACATTACAAATTCAGATTTAATGGTATTTACCTTCGACAGATCCTGACATCGGCAACGGATAGGATTGATTGAATGGATATTGATCTAAATAGATTTAGATTTGTTGGCAAAAGTAATAGTTCAAAAACCGATGTTTGTTTTTTTAGCGTTGTTTTAGTAGAAGCAAATAAAATGATACACGTTTTTAGCTGGCAGATTCAAACGCAGTGGTTTCGGGTTGGAATTTCAAGGAGCATTTCCGACGTCTGGCTCCTAAACTGGATCGGACTGGGGCTGCCCTCAAGCAGCTCCTGCCCAACCTAGGGGGTCCAGATGCCTCCTAGCAGAGGGTCTATGCAGGAATCGTTCGGTCCATGGCCCTTTACAGGCGCTGTCGCTACGAAAGCGACCGGCTCAAGCTGAACGCAAGCCAGAGAGTCATGGCCATCCGAATGGTGCGGGGATACTGCACGATTTCTCACGAAGCGGCGAGCCTTCTTGCTGGCCTACCACCGTGGGATCTGGAGGCAACAGTCCTTGCACGCAAGCACGATCTGTGCATGGAGATGCAACGCCGGGGTGAAACTCGCTGCCACGCAAAGTCACAGCATAGCGTACAAAGTTCCGGCGGGATCTCATGGTGGAATGGTGACAGCGACTGTCACAACCCAGTGCTGGGCACGCCATAATTATGGCGGTAAGTCCTCTCTTTGATGAGTGGCTAGGAAGACCTCACGGCATCCCTAACTTCCGCATGACGCAGGTCCTCACAGGACATGCAGGTAAGTTCGGGAGGTTCCTGCACCAGATTCGTGCAGAATAAACGCCTGGGTGCCATCATTGTGTGGACCTCCCGGAGGATACGGTGGAGCATACGGTAGAGGTGTGCCCAGCACCGTCGTGTCCTCGTGACGGCGGCGATCTCTCGCGTCGGGCCTTAATAAAAGCCATGGTCTGGAGCGAGGAGTGGCAGGCGGTCGCTTCCTTCTGCGAAGCAGTAATGCTAGCAAAGGAGGAGGCCGCACGTGCATGTGTGAGGCAATGGTCCTCGCGGCCCAGCCACCGTGATGCTGCGGTTTTGCTGACATTTATTTGAGACGCACGCGAAACACTAGGCGCCGTCGCGTCGAACACTCAGGTTCGGTCCGGACGGTTACCGTAAGCCCACGTTTACTTTTCGTTACGTTTACTGGTTGTCCGCAAGCCCACGCCTATGGAGAATTGGTAGATGTTACACGTCTCTGATTTTTTAGTTCTAGGGCATTCCAATTTTTCTCACGAAGTTTTCTTTTACCACTTTGAAAGCTTACATACATAACCCAATGCTCCTAGTTACTGTGCCGGCGCTGGCGCTGCGTCTACTGAGAACCTCAAGCAGCGCAAATATTGTAACCTTATTGGTAATTACAGTTTTGACCCGTTTGGGGTCGAAACTCAGACACGGTCATGGGGTCCGAGTTCACATCTCCTTTTCAAGAAAATTCCACACCGACTGATCGACAGTTTGCGTGACCAGAGAGCTGGCTCGTTCGCCTCCCAAAGAATTAGCATTGCCATTCAACATGGCAATGCTGCCAGTCTTCTGGGCACATTTTCGGATGACAGCGATGTGGAGAGTACTTCGACCACTGAGTGTATTTTGCGTTTTTGTATTGTACATATTTAGGTTAAGTATAAACACTAAGTTTAGTTTATATTCAAGTTTCTTATATATGTATTTGAATCTACACTATATATGTATTGTGTATTGTATTATAGAGAGGCAAAGTTTTTCTTTTTTTATGTTTTTTTTTTGTTTGTAATCTCTGAAAGTACTGCATATCGAAAATTTTTTCACCGTAGAAATCTGCTTTATTCCTCAGTGATATGGGCTATATTTTATGTATGCGGGTGAAGCTGCGGGCAAAAGCTAGTTTATTATAAAAACCAGTTCTTTTGTAAAATAAACATCTCTTTACAACAAACCGAAATGAACCATGAAAATACAAAAAACAATAACAGCTGACACCCGCCATTTTGTGAAACAATAAACCATTTGAGCAGCTGCGGTCGTTTGCAACCCTTTCAAGCAATCGTTAAAATTGATTAGCTTTCAAATTCCTTCCCAGTGCAATGAAAATTAACATTTATTTACATTTTTATACGTGCCCGGTACTATATCCGTATATGTCGTAATAAACCGGTATATCTGTGTTTTTATTGTACCTACTTATTTGATACTATGTTAAGTGGTTTACACTATCTTTTTATATTTGTTAATATCGATAAGGAATGAATATAAAAATATAATAGAATAAATTTTACTTTACTAAAACCCAAGCACGGGCCTGAGGTGTTAAAATCTCGGATTACGATGTATTATGATACGTTTAGCAAATTAAATAAATAGAAACCATAAGTGTGAGTCGGACTCGCGCACTGAGGGTTCCGTACAAACAAAATAACAGTACGTATGTAAACAGTTCAAGTCCCGAAGTCCCGAATCCTCATAGGATTTTTCCGAATCGCAGAAATAGTTTTTTTTTGTGACGTACCTACAAATTTTTATTTTTCAGATTTTTTTCTATACTTGTGCTAAAAGACCTTGCTTCATGCCAAATTTCTGGATTTTAGGCAAACGGGAAGTGTGAATGGATTTTGATTCCTTTGAGAGTGTCGGAATATACGTTTTTTTTTGTCGTTAACTCAGAAATTTGATTTTATCACAGCTTTTTATCCTTTTCAGGTATGGAACCCTAAAAATCGTGTGGACTGTTAATCTGGTAAGGGTTCATCCACAGTAACAATAATCCGAGGCAAAAAGCCCCAGGCACTGGACTGTAGTAAATATCTAGGTAAATAATACGAATTGGCAAGACTGTTTGTCAGACCTTTTGTTTCTAGGAGAGTGAATGGGCCGTAATCCACCACGCGGGCCCAGTGTGGAGTGTTGAATGTCACATGTCTTCGAATTTTTGGTTCTAGGAAATACCGGTTTCCTCACGATGTTTTCCTTCACGGTTTGAGAACAGTGGTGATGAAATAAATTACACAAAGTAATGCGCCTGGCTGGGTTTGAACCCGCGACCTACATCTCGTAAGTCTGGGCCGTTACCACTCACCCACCACTGCTCTTATGTTTTATTGTTTTAAAATTTAAATAATTTGACTCGCACAATCTTCACAGTTTTAAATTAATGGGATTCTTACTACCTAAGTAAATGATATTAATTTTGCAAATAGGTTTTTTAAAATACCAAAACAAACTCTGAACAGGTAACAGTTGAATTCAACGGCTTATAGTTTTTGAGGGTTTCGGTATGTAATATATGATCTCCTACTTACAAACCACTCCAGCAAGCGCTTCTTGACGACTGACCGATGCAGCGGTTTCTATTTAGCCACGAAACCCACCACGAGTTACGCTTATATATCTATTCTTTATTTTCAACCCAATATTTTATGCAAAAAAAAATACAACGTCAGATCTACTCTTCTCACACATCAACATATTCAAATACGCCCAAAATCAGATAGCACAGCCCTGAAATCCCTTTACGTCGTTCAATTTCAGCGCAGCCCTAACCCAGAGCCAGCGTCGGCGTACTAACTAAACTCATTTGTTTCCGATATCGGCGATACAGAGGAGACTACATTTTCTTCACTTCATTCCCGTCACGGGAAATGGTTTTCGTTCGATACTGCACGTCATAGATTAGTAAAATGTATAGATCGGTTTGTAGTCATATTTTTTCTTGTTAGACTTTTTTTGTTATTGATAGGCTCGCGTTTGACCACTATCTCACCTGATGGTAAGCGATGATGTGGCCGACGATGGAGCGTGCTTGCCCAGAAGTAGCTTATTTTACTCTTGATTTAAAGACCCCTAGGTGGTAGCTATCAGGAAACACAGACTCCGTCTTAACATTAAGCAGACATTAATATAGATGTGTCGCTTCTATTCATTTTTTATTCAGGCCTTTAATGGGCCTCATTATAAGGCCTAAAGTCACCCAAACGGCAATGGAAAAGGCTATGCTCGGAGTTTCCTTGCCTGATCGCCTCAAAAATGTAGATATCCGCAGGAGAAACAAGGTTACTGACGTGGTCCGAAGAATCGCCAAACTTAAGTGGAAGTGGGAGTAGGAGTCATTAATCGCCGAACATAATGATGGTCGATGGAGACGAAAGTTTCCAGAGTGGCGGCAGACGCAGCGTTGGAAGGCTTCCCACAAGGTGTAGCGATGACCTCTCGTGAGGGTCGCGGGCATCCAGTGGATGCGAGACACACAGGACTGGTCGTTATTGCGACATTTGGGGAAACACACTTGAGGATCACACTTGGGGGAACACACTTGGAGGAACACACTTGGGGGAACATACTTAATGGAGAACACTTGGGAGAACCCACTTGGGCGAACACACTTGGAGGAACACACTTGGGGGAACATACTTAATGGAGAACACTTGGGAGAACCCACTTGGGCGAACACACTTGGAGAAACACACTTGGGGGAACATACTTAATGGAGAACACTTGGGAGAACCCACTTGGGCGAACACACTTGGAGGAACACACTCGGGGGAACATACTTAATGGAGAACACTTGGGAGAACCCACTTGGGCGAACACACTTGGAGGAACACACTTGGGGGAACATACTTAATGGAGAACACTTGGGAGAACCCACTTGGGCGAACACACTTGGGCGAACATACTTGGGGGAACATACTTAATGGAGAACACTTGGGAGAACCCACTTGGGCGAACACACTTGGAGGAACACACTTGGGGGAACATATTAATGGAGAACACTTGGGAGAACCCACTTGGGCGAACACACTTGGGCGAACACACTTGGAGGAACACACTTGAGGGAACATACTTAATGGAGAACACTTGGGAGAACCCACTTGGGCGAACACACTTGGGCGAACACACTTGGAGGAACACACTTGGGGGAATATACTTAATGGAGAACACTTGGGAGAACCCACTTGGGCGAAAACACTTGGGGAAACACACTTGGGGGTACACACTTGGGGAAAACACTTGGGTAAATTTTTGGAATTCAACCTCTATGGGGGTTGAAAAGGGGAATCTCGTTTTAAAAAATGCTGAAATTATTATAAAAGCTTTATTTAAAGACTCATTTTTTAATTGGCGAGACGGCCTTTCGATCCTATCATCCAATTTGAAATTTATAATTTTGAAATAGCCGTATCACACTACACTAATTGCTTTCCCTGGCAAATTCCACTACTTTGTGTTTGTGAAATTAAATTGATAAAGTTGAATACAAGATCCTTCCAGAGGCTTCTTCTGTGGACCTACTCTACAGGAGCCGTGCATCTTTTAAGAAAAAAAAACTTTTAAAGCAATAATAGAATAGAATAGAATTATAGCTTATAATATTGATTGTTCTACACTGTTCTCACATACTTATTATTATTTTGATATGGAAATATTGTAAAATGAATTATTTTTATTTAGAGTGTAACCATGGAGTTTTTTACAGAATTGTGTCCGCAGCCCTGCCAGTCGGCCTTGACTGGCCCTGTCAATTGTCCTGATATCTCTTTGAGGTACGTGTGGAACATAACGTGCCGTGGACCATGCTTGGACCAAGCATGGCTGTACGACGAGCTAGCGATTGCTCGCCCTGCGCAAGCCAGTACCCACGGTGGCCGGAAAACGTCCTGCGAAATCAGAAACGTTTATTTCAAATAGACCAATTACGGGCACTTTTGAATTGTCAAAATGTCGGTCAGTCAAAATAAAACAAGTGAAGCTAAATTGCACGTTCCAAAGCGTAGATCTCTATGGAGAAGAACGTGCAAGAAACTCCATGGAGACTCTTTTAAATCATGAGTTATATAAATCTAGGTTACATATTTCTTGTCTCTTCTAATATGTGAGCACAATGTAGATAAGTAATAATAATTTAAAAAAAAAAACGAATTAAAAAATAGAAATTAAATTAAGCCAATGGCAGCTAAGAGATGACCAGTCTCAAAAGACGACACGCGACTTCCGATGCCCTGGGTCTCATCGATGGAGGTCTGAGCGTGTTTGTCATCTTGCGAGTGGGTTACAAGCTGTGAGTTTTTGTCAGTAAAAATCTTAAACTCGATCTTCTTACTCCACTTACAACAGATGTTACTCGATGAATTTCCACGTAAAAAATCGTATCTGTCACAATAATCTTTGGTTGGATGTTCGGTATTACCGAATTGTCGCCGTGTGAAGTTATAGAGAGACGTAATGGGAAGTTCCGCGAAATGCGGGAGGGAACATAACAAGTGATGGTAACTGGGTTGATGGGGAGGGCAGAGGTGTGGTGAGGTATGGAAATTAAATTCGGAAATAAAATGAAAAAAGTGTTATATTCGTCTTCTTTTTTTCGCGTCGATGAAAAAAAACAGAAAGAACGCAAAAAAATAAACACACAACCTTCTATATAGTTTAAGCCCAGAATATGGCATACAATATGGCATACGTTTATGGTAGCAGTGGCTTCTGTCGGCGACTTCGCCCGCGATAAGTAAAAAGCTATCCCAAAGAAATATACTCCCGAAATAAAGTATTCTACTTTCTCTTCCAGAACATGGTCTCCCCGTGTGCCGAATTTCACCCAAATCAGTTTAGGTTTAAATGTGAAAGAAGAATAAATATACACACAAACTTTCACCTTTTATTAGTGTGATAGAGGGGTTAGTGTGATCAGTGGTGTTGTTCAATGTCCTCAAAGGTGCAAGTATATGGCTGAGGGTATTGCTAAATAATCCAACCATAATATTCTACAACTTTCACATAAAGACAAGAAGTCCTAAACTAAGCAGAACTTATGGTATGAGTACTAGACAACTGATAAGCATACATAAATAAATTATAACCAGACACAGAACAAACGATCGAGCTCATTACACAAACTTTTGTCTTGGGTGGGAAACGAGCCCACGACCTCCGGTATAGCAGTCAGGGCCACTGACCACTAGACCAGCAGGCCTGTCAAATAAATTGTGGTCTTGCTAATACATAGTGTTAGGTCATATAGTATTTAAGAAGTATTGTATGGACTAAATACTATAATGTCACTCAAATTGATTAGATCACAAGTCATGAACATGATGAGTTTACTTTTTTAAAATACTTTTAAAGACTTTTTAATTAATCGGTGTGTACTTATCGCATAATATGAATTTATTTGTAATTTTTAAGTGAAATGTGAAATGACGTATTGTTAACGAGTCATGCACTTATGAACTTATATCTTTAAAATGTTTTTAAGGACTTATTAATTATTTTGTTTATATAAATCGTGTATTAGAAATTTATTCATAATTTATTACTTTGTCAAAGCATTTAATCAATGTATTATTTATTGTTTGCTCAATTAACTAACGCTACCTCATAGTGGGGAGTATGAGGTGGGAGGTTACCTATACATTAGCAGCCATAAGTTTGACATTCGTTGTGTAGCACTGGGAAAAGTAGGAAGTCTAATTTGTATAATGTTATACTGTGTCATAGTAATAAAAGTGAAGTTTGTGTTAAACTACGTGTTTTATTTCCTGACCAATAATAGTTTGATTTAAATATATCATAAGACTAGGCTAGAAGCCATACCACGATTTCTTAACATTATCCATTTGACGACCTAAACTGATCTGTTAAAAGGATGGAGCTATATAAGGCGTATAGCTCCATCCCACTTTCTTGCTCGTGCGACTGATATTTTAACACGTCTTGGTAAGGTCGCAGAGCAGTGGTAGCCAAGTAGTAACGGCTCTGACTTACGAGTCGTAGGTCGCGGGTTCAAACCCAGCCAGGCGCATTACTTTATATAATTTTTTTCAACACCACTGCTCTAAAAACGGTGAAGAAAAACATCGTGAGGAAACCGGCATGTCCTAAAAGCAAAAAATTCGAAGACATGTGACATTCACTAACCCGCATTGGGCCCGCGTGGTAGATAACGGCCCATTCCCTCTCCTAGATAGGAGGCCTAAGTACCAGCAGTGGGAACATTAAAAGGCTGATTATGCTATATGCTATGGTAAGGTTGCAGGTTGATTGGAGAAACTATTGACCAATGTTTCGAAACAATAAATCTTTGGTATCTCACTAGCGAATTCAGAAACACTGTAATCTATCTTGATACTCCCGGAACGCCTAGCTCTGGTCACAATAACTTCAAGCAAGCGCATGACAACAGATATAGTAGTTTCCTTGTATTACGATCATCGAAGACAAACTTCAACGATTTCGTATTAATAGTGCTGCTTCCATGTAACCGTGTGAACTTGCACAGCGTTTATGTTATGCAGAGTGAGAAAGAGCACCAACGCCATACGGACGATATTTTCTTGTGGTGCTAACCGACAAAAGGAAGGTCACCCACAAAGTAGACCGACACTTTTTATTATGATTATTTTTAATGTACTTTTGAGTAGAATATTGACTGGTCTACACTGTCTTTACGTAATATCTACTAATATTGAATTATGGAAATAATGTAAGAACAACATTTATTTTAAAAAAAGTAACCATGGAATTTCTTGATTCTTAATTCTTTATTGTACACAAAAACAAAACATAATAAATTGACATACCGGTTGCCGGTTCTTCTCCATAAAAAACGACTAATTTGGAACCGTACACTAGCTTATGACGTTTTATAAGTGCCCATGTAGGCCTATGTGAAAAAAAAATATTTGAATTTTGTTTTTTTTTATTTTGAATTTTATGACCTGGTGAAAGTTGCAGGAATCCGATGGATGCGAGACGCACAAGACTGGCCTTTATGGTGACACTTGGGGGAGGCCTGTGTCCAACAGTGGGAACATCTTTCGACTGAAATTATGTTGATGATGATGACCAGCCGACATGTTAAGAGACATGTGTAGAAACTAATTTTTAGATTAAAACAACACGTTTTTTTTCTTCTATTCTATTCTGTCAGCAATCACGCTATCACTCATTTCCTTTTCTTTCATATCCTCCTGGCCAAAGAAAACCCCCTCCCTCCTCCCTCTACCTCTCCATCCACTTGTATATTAATAACTCTCAGTCGAGTCGCGACCTAATCTTTGGAATATTTTTTTATCATTGATGGGCTTTCGTTTGACCTCTATCTCATCTGATGGTAAGCGAAGATGTAGTCGACGATAAAGCACGTTAGCTTAGAAATAACTTTTCGCTCTTGACGTAGATTGAAGCTATCAGGAAACACAGGCTCCGGCAGGGAATTTCACTCCTTAGCTGTACTCACAGTGCCGACATGGCATGACGGACAAACTTCCGGTAGGATCTCATGGTGAAATGACTACAACGACTGTCGCAACCCAATGCCCGGCACGCCATAATTATGCGGTAAATCCCCTCTTTAAGGAGTGGCTGGAAAGACCTCACGGCGTTCTCATCTTCCGCATGACGCAACCGTGAGGGCTCACCAGGGTCGAAGCCTATTGAGGCCAAGGGTCTCCTTCTGAAAGGAAGACTCAGCCCTGAAATGTATGAAAGGCAACGAAGGAACAGAAGTGGGTTTTTAGTCAGTAAAGGTCTGACACACTCTCTTGCTCCTTCCAAGAGCGGGGGATGTCATTGGATGATTTTCCCACCTACAAAAAAAAGCTTTACTCACAGTGAATATGTTACCAAAATGTTTTGTGCGTATGGGTGGGATGTCAACCATATACCGGCGGCACAACGCCGTCTGTAGATAATAGAACACATTTTATTTGACACCAATATATCTAGTGTAATAAAACAGCTCACTTCAGTATAAAATAATACATTTACTTCAAAGAAACCATTTACAGGCAGGCCTTTAGGCCAAGAAGTCAGTCAAATGATGCCATTCCAAAGCATAGATCTCTATGCAGAAGAAAGTGCTTGAAACTCCATGGAAACTCTTTTAAACGATGTTAAGTATTACAAATATCTCGGTTACATATTTCTTGTCGCTACAAAAATGCAAGAGATAAATTGTGCGTCCGACCTCAACGGTCGCCAATTGAACAAGAGAGATGTCACTCGCCATTATGTTACATGGACAGCTACAGATAATTACCTACAAATAATTTTCACAATTAGTCGATGCAATGAATAATCCAATATAAAATAAATAATATTCATGAAAAAAAAAACAGAGTAAACAATCAGTTTTTTTTTATTTTTATTAATGATAGGCTCGCGTTTGACCACCATCTCACCTGATGGTAAGCGATCATGTGGTCGTATGGGTGAACGCTTTGTGCGTATGGGTGGGATGTCCACCATATACCGGTGGCGCAATGCCGTACGTCTAGTGGTCCGATGATGGAACGGACTTAGCGGAATTAGATTGTGCAATTACGTATCAAAACCTAACAATAGTAACATACATTTCACAACAGTTCAACGCGTTAGCAGAAATCATTAGTCCAGCCGTTCCAATTCTAAATGAACACACAACTACTCCATTTCTCTAGTAAAACAATTCACACATAGTTTTGTCCATTATTGTTGAGCAATGGGGTTAACAAGCAACAGGTGGACAAATATTTTTTCAACGTTAACACAATTTATTAACACTGTTCATACTACACTTTTTTTTGGATAGACCGTTGTTTTTTTTTTGTGGGAAATTATCAAATAGTTTTTCCCGGTCTATTTGGAGCAAGAGGGCATGTCAGACTATGTCTATACTGTGTAGATTGAACAAGTAGTCTGGTTTTAAATGTGGTGGTGGTGCCCTTAATGCTGATGTAGAGAGAAGACATTAGTTGCAAAAATTGATTAGACATTACTTTTTTAAATTTGTTAATATGATATTATTACAGTCCTGTATTATTACATAGTAGAAGCATTTTTTCAAAGTTTGTAAATATGAGTACCATGGAGCAACTTATGGTTTTAGGTAGTAACCTAGTAAACAAGTCCAATAGTAACTGGACTTGTTTGACATAGAAGAGCATGGCAGTTGAGAGTTTGTCATGCTCACTCAACTGTCTCACTGATTATAGCGCGTGCGCGCGCGTTCTCTTCAAAATGGTTGAGAGATCTACGCTTTAGAATGTGCAATCAGCATCATTTTTCTGAGTGACTTCTTGACAGTTCAAAAGTGCCTGTAAATGTTTTGTTTGAATTAAATGCTTTGATTCTTTTGATACCGGACCCACATTCTAGAGTGCCACAAATGGTCATACACCTGCACCTTTGATGACCTTTCCTCATATATGCAGGTTCATGACCACAAATGATGCACAAATGTATAAACAGTGGCTTTCATTAGGATGGAAGCCACTGTTTACACATTTGTGTGTGTATGCTTCATGCTCAATCGATTGAATGGAGGATAGAATATTTTTTATAATGGGCATATGTTCCCTTTCCCTTGGCAAAATTTTCTACAATCATGCGGCCGCTGGCAAAAATCAATAGATAATAAATAAACTTGCATAGTAACTCTGTGATGATTACAAATAATCATCATCATCATTTCAGCCGAAAGACGTCCTCTGCTGGACATAGGCCTCCCCCAAGTGTCACCACAATGAACGGTCCTTTGCGTTCCGCATCCATCGGATTCCCGCAACCCTTACCAGGTCATATGTCCACCTTGTAGGAGGCCTTCTTCTTCTTCTTGATGACAAATATTTAACAGTTCTGTTATAATAATATCATCTTTTGATAGAAAATTATTAGTTGGATTTGACAGATCAAATCCAACTAATGATTTTCTGTCAAAAAATCGCTTTTAGCGAAAAGACCGCCCATTGTTACATCCTATTAATTTTAGGCTTCTACTGTAATTTTTAAGTTTTATTTCGAGTTCATCGACACCAAAAGAAGAACTTAAGTGAGTCTAATTGCCAACCATTTAGACTTAAAATGTTCCCAGAAAATAAAAACTTGGCTTGGCAAAGGAGTTTTGTGACAAAAATTTCAGGAAAGAAAACTAAAGAAATAACATCACAGTTACTGAGTTGTTTTAACAAAGAAAAGATATTCGAGACGTCTTTTGAAGAGTCACTTGTGTTGTGTAGTGACATGAAACAGTCTGTACAGAGTGTGGAACAGGGCGACAATTGTTTTTAGTTTCACTGTTATTATTAACTTTAAACGTCCCGTTTGTAGGTCATTTACTTCAAAAGTATTCTTTTTGTGATGATATTTTTTTACTTTGGGAAATCATCTAATGACTTTTCGCGCTCTTGGGCGGTGTGAGAGGGTGATCGGCGGCAACGACCTCACGCGCTGGACCCTGGTCCAGGCCATGGTCTTATACAAAGCAGTAATGCTAGCACAAGAGGCGGCCGCACGTGTGAGGGAACGGACTTCCTCCATCCATCTCAGCCACTGGGATCCAGACCCATTTCCAGCCAACGTAGGTGTGGGTTTGCGGACGGCGTCATTCGCTTAAATCCGAGATCCTGGAACGCAAGGCAAAGAAGGAACATAGAAGTGGGTTTTAGTCAGTAAAAGTCTGACACGCTTCCACTAGTCATCGGATGATTTCCCAACTAAAAAAAAATCTTAATTCTTTAAATAAAAAATATCCAAGATTTGTAAAACCCGGATGAAGCTGGGATGGGTTGTTAGTGTTTAATATTAAGTTTCATACAAAATGTGACAGGGCCGGCAGTTTAACTCTCAACAGCTATAACACTAACACCGCTTAAATTGATCAAATTATAGTTTACCGTTTAATTAACACCACTGCATATCGGAAACGAATTAGCATTAAATTGAGCCGATATCTATTAAACGGCTATCAGCTGTGTCTGCACTGTTTATTACAATGTGGGTTTATTGCGATGCCACATGTTGGCTGTGAAGCTCCTCGTGTAATAAATCTAAACTAATGTTGTTATCACTATATTCTTGCCTTTATGTTATTATATTCTTGCATTTATGTTTTTTTCATCTGATTTATTCAATAACAATCTTTTACAAATGTGTTTGAATAGAGAGATTGTCAATAATAAGGCTAAAATATTTTACAATAAAAAAAAACCATTACCGTATTCATAAATAAAATAAAAATCATAATTATAAAAAACATCAACAATAAGAACTATAATATATATCGGCGCAAGAACGTTATTTGAAGCACCTCATCAATGTGATGTAATCCATAAGATGCAGTTACATCAGCGTATAATTAGATTAAGAGTTGATTAACATTATGATCACGAAGTAATTGTTTAAAAACACAAATTACGTTATTGTTATTTATTTTTAGTGTTAATTTTTATAATTGCATGGTTCAATTAATTATCTTTTAACAATTCCAAAGAAATTACAAAATTAATTATCAAGTTTAAATTATAACCTCAAAACTCGAACCTGTGCGTCGAGCACGTGGTCGGTCTGCATAAATACAGGCGACGGCCTCAGAGCGGCTCAGTTGCGCACGAGCCGTCGGACGGAACACATCTCTGTGAGTCATAACTGTATTGTTGTATTTATATTGATTGTAACGTCACTGAATAAAGGTTATTTTGAGTGTATTAAGTGTTTTCATTAGGAGAAGATGGAAAATAATCAGGAATGTGACGTCAGCAATGCTGACGTCATCCTTTTTAAAAACAACCATGGTGCTGACCATCCGTCATCAGAAGTGGGATGTGAGGAAATCCCTGCTTCTACTTCATCAGCAAATCCACCACCACCGCCGCCACCAACAGCGGTGAATACACAACAACAGACGCTGATGAATTTACCCATGCCTAACACATCCATGGGGGGTGTACCTCCAGAATTTCTTCTGCAAATGATGCAGATGATGCAGCAGATGTCCGAACGCCTTTGCAAGCCCACTGAAGTAAGGGTCAAGATCAACGATATATATTTACCATCCTTCGACCCTGATACCAATGTTGGGGTACGAGAGTGGTGCCAACACCTTGATAAAGCCATTGAAACATACAAGCTGAGTGATTTCGATGTACGCATGAAAGTGGGTGGTCTCTTGAAAGGACGAGCCAAGATGTGGGTGGATGATTGGATGGTGACCACATCCTCCTGGGAAGAACTACGCCATAAACTCATAACTACATTTGAGCCGGAAAACAGATATTCTCGAGACGTCCTTCGCTTTCGCGAACATGTTTACGACTCGTCTAAAGATATAGCAGAATATTTATCACGCGCTTGGGTGTTGTGGAAGAGACTCACCAAGGATAAGCTTGGCAATGAAGATGCCGTAGAAGCCGTGATTGGATGTGTTAATGATGAACGCCTAAGAATAGAGCTGTTAAATGCAAGAGCAACGACAGTTCCTGAACTGATTTCAGTTGCCTCTTCGATACGAACAAAACGCCCACATCCAAGTTCGAATTCTACGGTGCCAAACAAACGTGCTCGAATTTCAGAAGGCACTCAACCATCTTCGTCCTGTCGCTACTGCAAAAGAAACAACCATAACTCCAATGATTATCGATTCAAGCCCAAAACTTCAGATAACAATACCAATGTTGAACCATCAAACAAGGATACGAAACAAACGAACACACCTACCTGTACATTCTGCAAGAAAGTGGGCCACACTTATGAAGTGTGCTTTAAGCGTGAACGTTCATTAACATCGAACGTGAACTGTATTGAAAAACTCAAGCTAGCACCGATCAATATAAAAATAGGCTCGCAGTCAATACAAGCCGTGTTCGACAGTGGAGCAGAATGTTCAATAATGAAAGAAACCATTGCTGAAGCGTTACCGGGACAAAGAACTCAAACGGTAAACTACTTGAGAGGAATTGGACGATTTCCGGTCTTGTCTTTGACAACGTTGTCTACCGTATGCATCATTGATGACATCAGAGTTGAACTACAATTTTATATACTACCAGACTACGAAATGTCTACAGACATACTAGTTGGGATGAATTTAATCAACAACACGAATTTAAGCATGATTATCACATCGACTGAAACCAAACTCATTAGGCAACAAGCAATCAACCAATTGAATACCAAGAACCCGATCTTTGACAAACTGGATAGTGACCTCACTAATAGTGATGAGATTGCTCAATTGCACTTACTTTTAAACAAATATGAGCATTTGTTTATTCGTGGCTTTCCAACAACACGTGTCAATACTGGTAAATTAGAAATTCGACTCAAGAATCCTGATAAGTACGTGGAAAGAAGACCATATCGTCTAAGCCCAATTGAACGAGAGAAAGTCCGTGAAATCATTAAGGAGCTACTGGACCATAAGATTATTCGTGAAAGCAGGTCGCCATTTTCAAGTCCTATAATTTTGGTCAAGAAGAAGAACGGCGATGATCGTCTGTGTGTGGACTTTAGAGAACTGAACTCCAACACATTACGTGATCATTACCCGCTGCCACTAATTTCGGATCAAATTGATCAGTTGGCCAATGGCAACTATTACACCAGCTTGGATATGGCTGCTGGTTTTCATCAGATCCCGATTTCAGAATCCTCAATAGAGAAGACTGCTTTCGTGACTCCTGATGGGTTATACGAATATATGACCATGCCATTTGGGCTGACCAATGCCTGCGCTGTTTACCAGAGATGCATTAATAAGGCTCTATTCTCACTGCTGGGTACCGATGCTCAAGTTTATGTCGATGACGTACTAAGCAAATGTGTAGATTTCACTGAAGGAATAACGAAGATTGAGCGCATTCTCATGGCCTTACAGGAAGCTGGATTTTCAATCAACGCTGACAAATGCAGTTTTTTTAAACGTTCAGTAGAATATTTGGGCAATGTAATCTCAAATGGACAGGTAAGGCCAAGCCCAAAGAAAGTGGAAGCTCTAGTTAAAGCACCAGTACCCAAAACAGCTAAACAGGTGAGACAGTTTAATGGTTTAGCGGGGTATTTCAGAAGATTCATTCCGGATTTTTCACGTATCATGGTACCATTATACGAGTTAACCAAACAAGGTGCTAAGTGGGAATGGAATGATAGACATGAAAAAGCTCGGAATGACGTTGTACAAATTCTGACGTCAGCTCCCGTATTAACAATATTTCAAGAAGATTCACCAATACAGTTATATACTGATGCAAGTAGTCTGGGATTTGGTGCGGTACTTGTACAGATAATTGAAGGACGTCAGCATGCAGTTGCCTTCATGAGTATGAGGACTACAGATGCCGAAAGCCGATACCACTCGTACGAATTGGAGACACTGGCAGTGGTGCGCGCTATCAAGCATTTTCGTCAGTACCTCTATGGCCGCAAGTTTATTGTCATTACCGACTGTAATGCTTTGAAGGCATCGAAACACAAGAAAGATCTACTCCCAAGAATTCATCGCTGGTGGGCTTTTCTACAGAATTACGATTTCGAAGTAGAATACCGTAAAGGTGAACGCCTACAACACGCTGATTTCTTCAGCAGAAATCCAACTGAACTTGCAGTCAATATCATGACAAGAGATATGGACTGGTTGAAAGTCGAACAACGCCGAGATCAAACATTACGGCCCTTAATGGATACTCTACGAGACAATAATCCAGTAGATGGTTACATATTGGAAGATGATGTTTTGAAGAAAGTTATACAGGATCAAGTTTTTGGAGAACAAGTCTGTTCAGTGGTACCTAAATCATTCCAGTGGAGCATAATAAACTCTTACCATACAGCACTTAAACACCCTGGTTGGGAAAAGACTTTGCAGAAAATTAAGGAAACCTATTGGTTCGATAAAATGAGTACCACTGTTCGCAATTTTGTAGATAATTGTGTGATATGCAGGACGTCCAAAGGAACATCAGGTGCTGTACAAGCCCAACTGCATCCAATCCAAAAACCAAGCGCTGCTTTTCAAGTTATACACATGGATATAACTGGGAAGTTGGGGACTCCAAACGATCAACAATATGTCATCATTACAATTGATGCCTTCACAAAGTACGTACTCTTCTACTATGCTACCAACAAAAATCAGTACAGTACACTAGGTGCCTTAAAACGGCATGTGCATTTATTTGGTACACCTGTACAAATAATAGTTGATGGAGGAAGAGAATTCTTAGGAGAGTTCAAAAATTATTGTGACCAAGTTGGAATCAATATCCATGCCATAGCACCAGGAGTCAGCCGAGCGAATGGACAAGCTGAACGAATTGTGGCGACACTAAAGAACGCATTAATTATGATAAAAAATTATGAGACTGAGCAATGGCACAGTGTACTTGAAGAACTACAGTTAGCTCTAAACTGTACTCCTCATCGTGTTACTGGAATTGCTCCACTCACTCTCATCACTCGGCGAAAACATTGCGTGCCACCAGAACTTTTAAGCCTTGTGAATATCGATGAACAAACTGTTGATATAGAAGCACTGACTCAACATGCACAACAAAAAATGGCCCTATCTGCGGAACAAGACAGACACCGCTTTAATCAGCGGAAGGCAAAGATTCATCCTTTCCAAAGAGGAGACTATGTGCTTATAAAAAACAATCCACGTAATCAAACTTCATTAGATCTCAAGTTCAGTGAACCTTATGAGATCTGTCGAGTACTAGAAAACGACCGCTACCTAGTAAAAAAGGTCGTTGGTAGAGGACGACCACGAAAAGTGGCGCATGATCAACTTCGGCGTGCTCCAAAACCAGGCGATCAGGCAACCGTATCGGCGGTTGATGATGAACAACCTACAATGCCAGCTGGGGTAATACAACCAATGCCATCCACCTCACGAGCTGAGGTGCTAGAGCAGCAAACACAAAACTCATAGCGTATAACGCACATCCACAATAAACTGTGAGTAACAAAGTACTTTTATAATGAAATAATTAATCCTTATCCTTTACCATTTAGAGCCTATGTGTATAACACAGCATCGACCTTGTTCTTATTCCCAATAGAGCCTCTGTGTACCACGGCGAACAGGACCGCCCAGAGCACAGCAACATAATCTTCTTCCAATTTCAACGAGATAATCTCCGAGAAACAAAATGTGTGTAGACGTGATGGAGGGTCGAAACACATAATAAAACACAAACAAAGGTCAATACATAAGTACCTACAAAAGGGTACAATACATAACATAATGGACAACCATAATGGTTGATAACAAAATATTTCACAAACAGGCCAACATAAGTTAAATGTTTGGCTATTTACAAAGTATCCCCATCAGTAGCATAGCTGCTTACAGATACCAAACTCAAAGAACAAAAATAAATCTCATTGTTTCAGACAAATACAACTTTAAAACACAGGCTGGTGCAGAGCACGCACCGCCTGTCAGAATGGCCGTATCGGCGCAAGAACGTTATTTGAAGCACCTCATCAATGTGATGTAATCCATAAGATGCAGTTACATCAGCGTATAATTAGATTAAGAGTTGATTAACATTATGATCACGAAGTAATTGTTTAAAAACACAAATTACGTTATTGTTATTTATTTTTAGTGTTAATTTTTATAATTGCATGGTTCAATTAATTATCTTTTAACAATTCCAAAGAAATTACAAAATTAATTATCAAGTTTAAATTATAACCTCAAAACTCGAACCTGTGCGTCGAGCACGTGGTCGGTCTGCATAAATACAGGCGACGGCCTCAGAGCGGCTCAGCTCCGCCCGACGCTCGCCCCGAACGGTCGTGCCGCTCTGTGCTCCGCGCCCGCTCCGTGCTCCGTGTCGTTACGTCACCCAGTGACGTCATCAGTGGTCCCCGACCGCACCAGCGATCCGAAGCCGCCTTTCTCAAGGCAGTGGAGGATATACGTTTCCTTAACGGGAAATAGTCGATAAACGTTGTGCCCCTTCAGGGAAAAGCCACAGTTTCGTGGTCCTTGACGGGAAACCTCACGGTGACAACAAAGTCAAGGGGGTGTTGCCCCAATACACCCGCCGAACCCCTTCAGGGCTAGGCAGTCATTTGGAGTCGGGAGCTAGATTTTGGCCTTGGGGGAGCTCCTAGTCAAATCTAATACTCCGAGTTCTCTTCCAGCTACACACCTGGTGTCGGTTGGGGTGTCTATCCCTTCGCACCAGACCCTGGTAGGGCCCGATCGCACAATAAGACTGGCGATCGGTTTACAAGCTTAGGGCACACCATTAGGTACTCACCTCCCAGTGTACACAACCCTTACTGGGAGGGTCACACACCCCCGGGCCCGTCCACCCGGGGACGTAGGGACCGCTAGGAGTTTTTTACATGAGGTTTTTCCAACCCATGTGACCTAATCCCAAGCCCCCTTTTAACCATGACGGACGCTACCATATTAGCGTTCGTCAAAGAGGTCCTCCTCAAGGACCCCGATATCCTCGCCAAGTATGGCAAGAAAATCGCCTCATTTAGAGGCCCCCCCCCCACCGTCCCATCGAGCGTCACTGACTTCAGTGACGTATTGTCATTCCCGGACTCTGGTCCGTCCCCGCCGACCCCCTGCCCCCGCCCTCCCCCGGATATGCCACCCCTATTGGTAGCCCACTTTGCCAATGAGGCAATGGACACCTCCGTCCCCGCTAGCGACTCAGCGTCGCAAGCCTCTTCGGACTCCGAACAGTCCCCTGAATCCTCCTCCGAGGACGACTTCCAAGTCGTCCTAGGGGGCAAGAGGAAAGCCAGGAAGGCCGCTCAGGCCACCAAAGCTAAGAAGACCGTTGCGTCTTCTCCCGCCCCCGCTATCCAGCCCGCCCCTGTTGCCCAGCCCGCCCCCGCCTCGCAGGCTAGTTGTTCCCCCTCCGTTTCCGCTTCTGTCACTCAGACAAAGAAGCAGCGCCCCCCTCCGCCCTTGTACATCCAGGACAAGGGTAAATGGACCGACGTGTCCAAGATGTGTAGTGATCGCAAGATCAACTATACAAACGCCCGCTCATGCCAACAAGGCATAAAAGTCCAAGTCCCGACGTCAACTGACTATCGGGAACTTACCAAAGTCCTTCGTGAAAGGAAAATCTCCTTTCACACCTACTCCCTCCCTGAGGACACGCCGACCCGAGTGGTCATTAGACGTGTCCCGAAGGAAATCCCCGCCGAGGACATTAAGGCCGACCTCCTGGCCCAAAATATCCCCGTTTCCGCTGTCCATCGCCTTCACAAGGCGAGAGGTAGCGAAGTATACGACATGATCCTTGTCGTGTGCGACCCGACCGACGGGCACCACCCCATCTTCAAGATCAAGTCGATCTGTTCCCTCTCCGGCATCTCCATCGAGAAGCCCTACAGACCCACGATAGTTGGGCAGTGTCACCGCTGCCAACTATACGGTCACTCTCAGAAGAATTGCTACGCTACACCCAGATGCGTTAAGTGTTTGGGTGAGCACGGCACTTCTGACTGCCCCCGTCCCAAGGATCGCACTCTGTGCACAGAGCCTCCCAGCTGTGTGCTGTGCGGCCAAGCCGGGCACCCGGCTAACTACCGGGGCTGCCCCAAAGCCCCCAAAATCCCTCCCAAGCTGGCAAAGCGTGCTGCCGCTCGCCAGCAGAGGGAAGCACCCTCCGGGAAAGTCCCCTCTTCCCAGCCCCCCGAACGTCTCGCACCCCAGAGACCATCCCCCTGGAATCAGCTAAACCATCAGAAAGCCTTCCCGGCTTTGGTGGCTTCCCAGCCGATTCCAGCGCTAATGGCTAAGCCCATCCCAGCGCCTCCCCCGGCTTCTGTGGCCCCCGTGGCCGCTAAACCTCCCCGAAACGCGCCCCAAGTTTCAGCTGCGTTCCCACGCAGATCAGTTGGCCAGATTATCCTGGACAACTATCGCATTTTTATGACGCAGGACGCTAGGGACTTAGCTGACGAGCTAACCCTAGCGGAAGTCACTGGCCAACTCGACTTAGCCAAGCGCGCTGCGCTATTCACTAAGTACGAGTCGGTCGCAGTCGAACTCGACAAACTACCTGCCGTACCCCTAAATGGATAGACAACAAAAAATTTGTTGTACCAAACCGCGATCCCTAAAGTTAGGCTTCTTCAATGCCAACGGCATTATCAATCAGAGAGATGAGATCGCCACGTTCCTCCGCGACCATCAGTTAGACCTTCTCCTCATCCAGGAAACATTCCTCAAACCCCACCGTAAAGATCCTAGAATTGCCAACTATCGTCTAGTTCGCAACGATAGATCTCGTTGTCACGGTGGTGGCACCCTTATCTATTATAGAAAGGAACTGTACTGTATCCCTCTAGCTCCTCCCGCGCCCCGATCTTTCTTAGAATACTCGGCCTGCCGAGTAGGCATGACTGGTCATCAACCGATCACTGTCGTCTCTGCCTACTATCCCCCTCCGACTTCCTCGTCTCGTATGCCAGACGAGTCCATCGCGCTTACTAGCGACCTCACTGCCCTCTTTGGCTTGAGTGACTCCGTTATCATAGCGGGCGATCTCAATGCTAAACACCCCGCCTGGAACAGTAGTACGACCAACCCTAGGGGAAAGGTCGTGTTCAACCTTGGTGCATCCCTTAACTTTGACATCATCGCCCCGATGTGTCACACTCACTTCCCCCATGATCCCAACCATAGCCCCGACGTCCTCGATGTAGCGCTCCTTATGAATGTTAACCTCCGGTTGCAATCTATAGAAGCAATACACGAGCTTAACTCCGATCACCGACCCGTGATTATGCACCTAGGCTCCCGCTCGGGCAATCTCGACCCGGGCCAGCCCCCCGCTTCCCAATTGATCACTGACTGGAAGAAAGTAAGCGAAAGACTGAAATCTACCACGTCACCTCAATTGGATTCTATCCCCGACCACATAGTCTCAGTCGCTGACACGACGGTGGCAATCGACTCGCTCACAGACCACGTACAATCCGTCCTGAACGAATGTTCAAGGGAGATTCCTGCGAAGGAGGACCTTCGCTGGAAAATCCCGGACGATGTACGGGCTCTGATGACCGAGAAGAACGCAGCCGTCCGTGCATACAGCGCTTTTCCTTGCGACGCTAACAAGGCTCACATGCGTAGATTACAGCGTGCTGTAAAGAAACGCATGACCGAGCTGCGTTCCGCCCGCTGGGACAAGACGCTCAGCGATCTCGAGCCTACCCATCTCGCCTTCTGGCAACTTCAGAGGAAATTACGTTCCACTGAAGAGTCCTCTATGCCTCCGCTCACCCGCCCTGATAAGAGTGTCGCTTTCGACAACTCTGAAAAAGCGGAATGCCTAGCCGACAGCCTCGAAGCCCAATGCTCGCCTAGCTCTCAACTAGTAGACCAAGCCCACATTGACATGGTGGACGCTGAAGTCGAACGTAGAGCCTCCCTCCCTCCCGTTGAAGACCCTGATAACCCTCTGGCCCCCGTCACTCCCGACGAGGTGGAGGATATCATTAAAAAACTTCAACCAAGGAAAGCCCCCGGCGCCGACGGTATCACGAACAGAGTGTTCAAACTCTTCCCCCCCCAACTTATAATGCTAATGACCGCTATCTTCAATGGCGCATTAAGCAATAATATCTTCCCCCAAGCGTGGAAACAGGCCACCGTTATCGGTATCCCCAAACCAGGCAAGCCCAAGTCTGACCCCACCAGTTACCGCCCCATCAGTCTCCTCAATGTTCTCGGTAAGATCTACGAGAGGCTTATTTATAAGCGACTCAAAGATTTTGCCGAATCCAAGGGTCTCATTCCTGATGAGCAGTTCGGGTTCCGTACCGAACACTCATGCGTCCACCAAGTCCACCGCATCGTAGAGCACCTAAGCGCTGGCTTCCAGCGTAATGCGATGACGGGTGTCTTGTATTTCGATATAGCGAAAGCATTCGACAAGGTCTGGCACAATGGCTTATTATATAAGCTATATCAACTCGGTGTGCCAGACCGTCTCGTGCTCATCATGCGAGACTTTCTGTCGAATCGCACCTTCCGCTATCGAATCGAGGGAGCCCTCTCCTCCCCCCACCCCATTCGAGCTGGAGTCCCTCAAGGCTCGGTAGTGTCCCCCCTAGCTTTCACGCTGTTCACCAGCGACATTCCCAAAAGTAAAAAGGCCCAGTTGGCTCTATTCGCCGACGACACGGCAATTTACTACACCGGTCGTGACCCCAGAGTTATCGCTCGCAATCTCCAAACCTCCGCAAACATTTTGGGCAAATGGTTCCGGAAATGGAGGATCGAGGTTAACCCTGATAAGAGTCAAGCTGTTCTCTACTCGAAACAGCGGAAGTCCGTCCCCCCTCCCCCTCCGATCACCATGTACGGTAAGCCGATCCCCTGGGAGAAGCAAGCCAAGTACCTCGGAGTGATCCTCGATCAGCACTTGTCCTTCGCCGAGCACATAAAGCAGGCTCGCTCGCGAGCCGCTTTCGCTCAAGGTAGGCTCCATTATCTCATGACTGCCCGCAGCAAACTGTCACTTAAGTGCAAGCTGCGCCTCTATACGGCAGTAATCCGCCCGATCATGACGTATGCATGTGCAATCTTCGCACACGCCAAGCCCCGCTTCCTCCATAGGATGCAGACCCTTCAAAATAGGACCCTCCGTAAAATTCTCGGTGCCCCATATTATGTCCGAAATGAGAATCTACATCTAGATCTCAAAATCCCCACCATCCAGCAGTTCATGAAACGCCTTTGCAAGCGTTTCTTCGATACTGCTGTAAAACACCGCAACCCCCTCATAGTATCGGCAGCCCGATACGAACCCTCCCGCATCTCTAAGGTTCGCCGTCCTAGGCATACTCTCGTTACCCCCGATGACCCCACTACCCTGCTCCAAGAGAGCCGTAAGGAAACAAGTACAGTTCGCAGACAATACAGACCGCCGTCCTTCCGTCCTCGCCGCCGAGGCCCGCCGCGACACTCCCGTAAACGTCCTCCCCGTCCCTTGCTCGAGCCAGCCCGCGTCGCTGAGCCGTAGTTTTAAAATTCCCCGATAATAATAATAAAATCTTTGTTCGATCCAGCCCGTCCCTTGCTGTCCCCCCCCAGCGACGCCCTAAGCCGAGGTCCGTACCCCACAGGGGGTGCCCTTAGCGTGTAGTCGCTTAGTTTTTAAGGTTAGTTAAATAAGCCCTGGCTGGAGGCTTTGATTCTCGAATTGAGGCCGCCACAGGCAAGTCCGGTTAAGCAGCCGACAACCTCCTAGGTTGACCTGCGAGAGGCCACACAAAAAAAAAAAAAAAAAACAGAGCGGCTCAGTTGCGCACGAGCCGTCGGACGGAACACATCTCTGTGAGTCATAACTGTATTGTTGTATTTATATTGATTGTAACGTCACTGAATAAAGGTTATTTTGAGTGTATTAAGTGTTTTCATTAGGAGAAGATGGAAAATAATCAGGAATGTGACGTCAGCAATGCTGACGTCATCCTTTTTAAAAACAACCATGGTGCTGACCATCCGTCATATAGCATCTTCATTATAATCTATCAACTACTAGTTACTTAGAAAAATAGTAACAAAGATTTATAACAATAATTCTTTAAAAAATTATCAACTGACTTTTCCCGTTCTAGATGGAGCAAGAGTGTGTCAGATTATTATTATTATTATTATTTCGTTTATTTATTATCTTATCACATAAATTACATTTTTAAATATTTTAGTAAAAATAAAAAAAATAAAACATTTAAAAATATAAAAAATAGTGTCCCACCGGTATCGGGAGCAGGGTCCAAGCTACCGGCGGTCAGGGCTCCAGAGAAAGGAACCTCCTAACAATGCGAGCCGTGTCCAGGAGTACCGCTTTCTGAATCAAGCCCTAGATCCAGGCACCTAACGCGAGCCTCCTAAGGTGTTGGTCGAGGCTCTTGGCTATTAAGCCATTGCCCGACACGACTATCGGCACAATGATCGCAGAGTCCACATCCCACATGTCGACAACCTCGCGAGCCAAGTCAATATACTTGATTTGTTTATCTTTCTCGGCTTTCACGAGGTTCTCGTCATGCGGGATGGATATGTCAACAATCATTGCACGCCTCTCGCTTCGGTCCACCACCACTATATCAGGCTTATTGGCTACAATAGTCCTGTCAGTGATGATGGACCGATCCCAGTACAAACTGATATGACCATTATCAAGAACTGGGTCGGGCTCATACCTGTAGTACGGCACTTCCGATTCCACAAGAGAGTATTTCAAAGCAAGTTGCTGATGGATAATCCTGGCTACAAGGTTGTGTCTATGCAAGTACTCTCCGTTAGCTAGACGAGAACAACCAGAGATAATGTGACGAATTGATTCTCCCGGACGGTGGCATGCCCGACAGATGTCAACCGTGCCGTCCTTCACAATAAATCTCCGGTAGTTATTCGTCATGATAACTTCGTCCATAATTGCACAGACAAAACCTTCGGTTTCCCCGGTTTATTATTATTATTATTATTATACAACTTTATTGCACACCTTAACATAATACAGGACAAACATTTATATAAATAAGTGTACAATAGGCGGTCTTATTGCACAGGGCAATTTCTTCCAGACAACATGAGATTGATGAGATTTATTACTGACTAAAACATTCCTTCAGTATCCCTTTGCGGACCACGGTTCGCGGGCTTACCGTCCTACTGTCCGGTAACCGTTCGAACTAAGCCCAAGTCGTCGACAGCGCGTAAGTGTTCTAAGCGCGCCTCAAGGAGATGCCAGCAAACCGTAAGGGCCCAGCAGAGTCGAAGCCTACAGGGGCCATAGGTTCGCTTCTTTAAGGTAAACCCGGCCCTGGTACGAAAGGCAAAGAAGGAACAGGTGTGGGTTTTTAGTCAGTAAAAGTCTGACACACTCTTTCGCTCCGTCCAAGAGCGAGAGATGTCATTGGATGATTTTCCCACCTAAAAAAAGGGCCAAGTTACTCTTTCAAAAAATCGAACTGTTAAAATTCTATTGATAGATATTTGTCATCAAGAAAGGCGTTGGAAGGCCTCCTACAAGGTGGACATATGACCTGGTAAGGGTTGCGGGAATCCGATGGATGCGGAACGCACAGAACCATTCATTGTGGTGACAGTTGGGGGAGACCTATGTCCAACAGAGGACGTAATCGAAGGAGAAAAGATAGGCGGGTAGTTCATGGTTCGTGGCAATATTAAGTAACCTACAGCTCTTTTATTGGCTCTCAAAACGTTTTGGAAACTCATCCATTGCGCGTACAGCTGACGCGTAGTGTAGGAGTGAAATTCCCTGCTGGAGTCTGTTTTCTGATAGCTGCAACCTAGGGATCTTTAGGTCCACCGAAGGCGCGGGCTTGCGGACGGCAAGTAATGGGTAGCAAGCCTTCCGATCGTCTGGCAACCGTCCGAACCAAACTCAAGACGTCGACGGTGCGTACTGTTTCACGCGCGCCTCAAGAAGATGTCAGTCAGCAAACCGTAGGGGCCCAGCAGGGTCGAAGCCTACTGGGCCAAGGGTCTGCTTCGGAAAGGAAGACTCGGCCCTGGTACGAAAGGCAACGAAGGAACAGGAGTGGGTTTTTAGTCAGTAAAAGTCAGACACACCATTTCGCTCCGCCCAAGAGCGGGGGATGTCATTGGATGATTTTCCCACCGAAAAAAAAGGGATCTTTAGGTCAAGAATGAATGGGTTACTTCTAGGCAAGCATGCTCCACCGTCGATCACATCGTCGCTTTCCATCAGGTGAGATAGTAGTCAATCGCGTGCCTATCATAGTAAAAAAAAAATTGTTCTTACATTAACCCGGTGCAAATCAAAGGAGCAAGTTTAAATGCAGGATCGAACAGTGAAGCTGGTGACGCATGTCCTGTGAATGAGCTCTGTACTAGCACTGTGTTTGAAATGGACGGGATTCGTCCATTGGTCAAATTGTTTGGTAGCGGCCAGCCTGAATCCGCAGTCGGCTAAGAAATTTCTAGATTGGCCACTGCAGTTTGCGTCCAGCGGAAAAAGTTTGGTGGAGTTGGGTGATTTAAGTTTTTATGTTGAGTGTTAATAGTAGCGACCCGCCCCGGCTTCGCAAAGGTGCATTGCTGATACTATATATACTACAGAATGTCTTTATATGCAAAGATCACAGTATTTTTGTTATTTGACAATACAAACATGTTATCTTCAGATGTTACTCTTTTTTTTTTTTTTCGGTGGGAAAATCATCTTATGACATCCCCCGCCCTTGGGCGGGGCGGGAGATAGTGTCAGACTTTTACTGACTAAAAACCCACTCCTGTTCCTTCGTTGCCTTTCGTACCAGGGCCGAGTCTTCCTTTCAGAATCAGACCCTTGGCCCCAGTAGGCTTCGACCCTGCTCGGCCCCTACAGTTGCTGACATCTCCTTGAGGCACGCGTGGAACAGCACGCGCCGTAGACGACTTGGGCTCGGTCCGGACGGTCACCGGACGGTCGGACGGCGAGCCACCCATTGCTCGCCGTCCGCAAGCCTGCGCCTACGATGGCCGGAAATCGGGATCGGAATCCCGGCGGCGATTGGGGCGTGAGGACCGTTGCCTCACGCGATCGGCCGCCTCCTTTGCTAGCATTACTGCTTCGCAGAAGGAGGCGACCGCCTGCCACTCCTCCTCACTCCGGACCATGGCCTGTACCAAGGCCCGGCGCGAGAGATCGCCGCCGCCAATCGCCCCCACGAGGACACGGCGTTGCTCTGTCCAAGCGGGGCACACCTCTACCGTGTGCTCCACCGTGTCCTCCGGGCGGTCCGCACAATGGTGGCATCCGGGCGTTTCTTCCGCACGAATCCGGTGCAGGAACCTCCCGAACTTACCATGTCCGGTGAGGACCTGCGTCATGCGGAAGGTAAGGACGCCGTGTTGCCTTTCCAGCCACTCCTCAAAGAGGGTACTTATCGCCATAATTATGGCGTGCCCAGCACTGGGTTGCGATAGTCGCTGTCGCCATTCCGCCATGAGACCCCGCCGGAGCTCTGCCCGCCATGCCGCGACTTGTCGCGGCAGCGGAGTTTCACCCCGACGTTGCATCTCCACGCGCAGATCGTGCATGCGTGCAAGGCCTGCTGCCACCAGGTCCCATGGTTGCTGGCCAGCAAGGAGGCTCGCCGCTTCGCGGGATACCGTGCGGTATCCCCTCACCATCCGTATGGCCATGACCCTCTGGCACGCGTTCAGCTGGGCCGCCGGTCGCTTTCGCAGTGACGGCGCCCACACCGGCGCCCCATAAAGAGCCATGGACCGGACGATGCCTGCGTAGAGCCTCCGGCAGGAGGCGTCTGGACCCCCGAGGTTGGGCAGGAGCCGCTTGAGGGCAGCCCCAGTCCGATTCAGTTTGGGAGCCAGACGTCGGAAGTGCTCCTCGAAATTCCACCGGCTGTCGAGGACGAGTCCCAGGTACTTCATCGTCGACCCGACGCCGATGTGAACTCCTCCTACCGTTAATTGGGAATTCCGAGGTGGCGCGCTCCGAGGGCCGTGAAAACACATGGCCTCGGACTTGTGTAGCGCCACCTCGAGTCCCAACTGCTGGATCCTATCAACGACTATCGCAACCCCGCGTGTCGCTAATTCGACCGCCGCCTGGTATGACTCTCCCTGAGCCAGGACCAGCGTGTCGTCTGCGTAGCAGACCACGCTGACCCCGTCAGGGAGGTCGCCGCGCAGCACGTAGTCGTAGCCGATGTTCCACAAGGGCGGTCCTAGTACCGATCCCTGCGGAACACCGCACGACATCTCTCGCCGTTTCCACTCACCCTGGTGACCAGGGTAGATGATGTACCTGTCCGACAGGTAGGCCTCGATCACACGACAGAGGTAGTCGGGCACCTGGTGATACCGGAGTGCCCTCCTAATGCTACTCCAGGGCAGGGAGTTAAAGGCGTTAGCGATGTCCAACGACACCGCCACGACACACCTGCCCTCAGATGTTACTCTTGAAAGAGCGACATATAATTGGCCATGTGAAAAACACTCAACGCTCAAATTTAAAGGGCCTATTACACCACTCGATATTCAGACAGTAGTAGTCTATGTTTATCTATTTATCTCATCGTTCTTTTTCATTCCTTAACACGACATTGGCGTAAGTTGCTCTATTTCTTGTATGACGCTACACCCTTACCACTGATTGATTGATTTGAAATTTCTTTATTTTCACATAAACAAAACAGTTAAATGACAATTAGATCTTATTCTAAAAGCATTAAACATAAAGAATGTGTATTTTCTGCAGACTATGACGCCTATATAAAACATTCAAGAATACTTAAAGTAATGTACAAAACTACTTGTTATAAATCTTCGGTATCTTTTTAACTAACGTTAAATAACTAATGTATCTACTTACAGTACGATGATAAGACACAAAACGCACTTTTTTAACACATACACTATATATAAGTAATAGTAACAAGTACACTGTTACTTAAGAATAATTTTACTTCGACTAGGCTAAATAATGGTAATTACGTTATCTAAAATGCAAGTGAACTTCGTGTACCGTGCGAGTCTCGCTCAAAATCTACCCTACATTTCTATCGAACTTGTAAAAAATGTCCGATCATGGAGTCGTTCCGTCTTTGTTACTCATATAGCAGTAAGTGATGTGGGAGGCGGTATCGATGATATGTATCGATGTATTTACTCTTACCACTGCTTAAGCCTGCAACGTTGAAAGTTTGACCCGCTATTTATAGGCACGCGCCACCGGTCCCTGCATTTCAAATCTGTAATATCTTCGATGCGATAGTCAAGTGCAAACATAAATCCAAACTTTAACTTAAACTGTTCTCATTACATAAGCATTACATTGACCATATATAGTACGCGCGTTAGCGGTGCGCGCAGAAATAAGTCTTCTGGCATAATGTTTACATGTAAATGATGCACCCCTCTATACACTTACTTACCTTTTAGGCACTTAAATGCACTTGTTTTTTTTTAATCACGATTTATCCTAATTGTAGGTAAACTCATTGTAGCGCATCGTTATTGATATTTACTCACAAGCATGCTATTAACGCAATCAAGATTTATTAAGATTTTTTTTTTATCCTAAAATAGTCATTCATTGTTTATGGGTCAAAAAAAATTTTTTTTTTTAATATAGCTGAAATTGCTTCCGTAGCCAATTCTAAACATACTATTTTCAGGATTTACATTTATGATTTCGCAAACTACTGAAAAACTATGACCTAAAAGCACTTATCAACGTCCTCTTAACGACAGCAAACTAAATGCTAAGTCAAATCGCACTTGAAAACAGAAGAATTAATTTTGCAGACACTCACAATCGGCAAGAAACCGGCGGAAAGTCTTCCGAACAGGCCTAAAAGACAATTAATTCCCAATCCCGGCCTACTTTGGCAAAGTTACAAATCAGGGATCCTCCGGCACTCGTCTAACGTCGTTTGCCCGGATTCCGCGGAAACTTTGCCCGTTCCAACGTCCCCGCGACAGATATAAGGTATTTGATGAATATTTAAACTTCGATAGTTAGCTTCCATTGTTTCTTGGATATTATTATTGTGAATGACCTTCGTGCTCCAGTTTTAGAAGCCATTTTTTGGGTGAATTGTCCAATGTCAGCTTGGAACAATCAAAGTGTGTTTTGGTGCTGGATAGTTCCAATCTTCGATGGTCCAGAACAGCTTTTGTTGGAAGTTTCTGTAGATTTCTCCGAGGAACTTCGTAGAACTGTGTACGCTAACAAAATTAAGCACGTTGGATCTCGGAACTAGATTCATTCAGTAAATCAGTATCTATCTTTATTATACAAATGCTCTGTTTTCTTCTTTTGTACAACGAGTTTTGACTTTGTTGGTTGTGTTACATATGTCGTGGCCAGATCTTAAAATTGATCACTTCATGATATGGCCAACTAATACTGGCCCGATCGTTTAAACATTAACGTTTGATGATATGTCAATCCTCGTTTGGCCATATCATTGGTCTAAAGAAAATAGGCTAAACTAGGATTGACATATCATCAAACTTTAACGTTTAAACGATCTGGCCAGTTTTAGTTGGCCATTTCATGAAGTGATCAATTTCTAAGGTCTGGCCACGACATATACATAGGTTTTCTAACAAAGACCGAAGAAAATGTTTACTCCATTCAAAATTACTTACATTTATAGATTGTCTGTGCCCCATAGATAGAAGTATATATTTCTATATTATGCAGAAACCATTCTATTAATTAACTAAAATTCACAAACAACAATGTCTAATTAACAAATTTTCCTTTATTATTAAGAGATTATATAAAAACACTTTGTGTATAAAAACATAATATATGTTTTTATACACAAAGTGTTAGTGTTAGTGATAAAAACACTTTGTTCATATGTTACATGCATAGCACAGGATTGATCACTATTATACACTAACTTTAAACACTACACTAACTCAAAGGGTTTAGTACTCTTTAGTCTACGCACTAGTTCCGTGTTGTCTAACAGCTGGATTGCTTCAACATTCACGTGGCGGTGAAGTCTATGTTCGTAGGCTTCAGCAAATTTTTGAATGTTGGTGGTGAAGAGTTCCATTTTAAGGTCACGTTGGAGGTCGTCATTTCTGATGTACCAGTGTGCTTTTAAAGCATCCCTGAGTACTTTATTTTGGCAATAATAGTTAAATAATTAATAAAAATGCATTGCCTAAAGATAGTGCTTTCGGGTCTGAGTGTCATAAGTATGTTAGTTTACATATTTATGAACGCACGATGTAGGAGTCAATTCTAGTGTGAGACAACGAAGAAGAAACTTGAAATGTGATCACCAAACACCTTATTTCTTTCTCAAAACAAGAATAACATTACGGCCAAGCCAAACTAAATAGGTCTGTTGAAAAATGCAGGCTCGTATGCAAACATACGCTGCGAACCATTGACATACATCTGCGAGGCCGCCCAGACAAGAGCTGTCTTAACGCGCTCTCCAACGTTCAAAACGACGCTAGATTCCTTATTACCGTCACTGTCTAAATGACTAGCTTGACGGCTTTAGAAATTTCCCAGCTTTTTTATGTTTAGAAGATTTCTGAGCCGATTTCTTTGATGTAAACGTGTCCTTGCTTTAAGGAAATATCTCTCCTACCTTATTTTGATGCTTTCGGGTAGTGATAATTCCAGTAAGAGAGAGACCGAGCCATACATCATAATCAATATTTTTGAACTGAAATCTTTGTGGCAGTAATATTTCATAGTTCAAGACAGTCAACGTCATCATCATTTCAGACGATGACTGTCTACTCCTGGACATGGGTCTCCCTCAAGTGTCATAATGACCGATCTTGTGCGACTCATATCCATCGCGTTTCCGGGACCCTCATCAGGTCATCAATCTACCTTATGGGACGCCTTCCAACCCTGAAGCTTTTACCGTGCCTTTCGACCTCACTGACCATGTGTTCTGCGGACAATGAATCTACTGCTAATAAAATTTGACGATTCTTCGAGTTATGTCAGGAACTTTGGTACTTCTGTGCAGATTTTCATTTCTGTATTAATAATAACATTTATTTCAGACCACAATGAATCCATGTTAAGGTTAGTAAAATTTTAAAAATTAATGTTAGTTTCCTTAAAAATATTATTTATAATATAATGTCTGGAATCGAACCTCACACTATCCACAAAGTATGTAATACATGCTCGTAGATGTAAGAAGTCCGATCGAGTGACGCAGCATTGGACACTTCCACCAAACGCACATCATGCTCAGGATGCCGTGGGAGCATCGATGTGACAACAGACATTAGTGTTGCTTCGTTCAAAACATGAGCCACATACTAGAATGCCCCAAGTGCCCATACACCTGCACTCTGGAGGATTTGATGAGTGCTACCGATGCTGCTATTAATGTAGCCACCTATTGGGCCCAAACAGTTTGACGAGTTTACCATCGACTCGAAAAGAAGAAGAAGAAGTGTTGCTGAGCTCAAAGATCAGTTGATTAACACTCGTACTAGTATACAAATTAAAGAGTGAAGTTATCCCCCCTTGTCTTACCCCGCATTTCAACCACCGTAGGCGCAGGCTTATGGACGCCGAGCAATGGGTACGTCGCCGTCTAAGCATCCGGTAACGGCCCGGACCGAGCCCAATTCGTCGACGGCACGTAGTGTTTCACGCGCGCCTCAAGGAGATGTCAGCAAAACAGTAAGGGCCCAGCAGGATCGAAGCCTACTTGGGCCAAGGGTTCGCTTCTGAAACAAAAACCCGGGGCCCTGGAATGCAAGGAACATAGGAGAGGGTTTTAGTCAGTAAAAGTCTGACAGGCCTTTCAACCCCGCTCAAGGACGGAGTCAAGGCGAGAAGTCATTGGATGATTTGCCACCTAAAAAAAAGACTCCGCATTTCGATCCACCTGGCATAGTTAGTTTGGTTTTGATACCAGAACTACTGGACAGTAATGCTTTATAATACTGGTGTGAGGTAAAAAATTATCAATCTGTAAGTAAAGATATAAGCTTGCGTGGTTTTGGTTATTGCCGTTCTCTGTAAAGGTAAAATAATGTACCTTTTGTTTTCCGTCAAAATGAGGATAGTTTACCTATGCATTATTTACTCACAAGAGATCCTATCTCCCATTACCATAAATAGAAATCTCGATTTGCATGGTAATCTACAATTAAGTGGGAAAGACAAGTCCATAAATACACCGGGAACTTGAATCCAATCAATTACGGAATCAGCCGGTCTGATTGAGCGTGAAATTGGGACGTCTATAGTCACCTCCACATCAAAGTACTGCTGTGCCAGCGTTGTGCTACGGATCGTGGAGCTCCAAAAATAACCTTGAGTTACATGATTGCTGATAAATTCAACCAAACTAAACTTAATTGGCAGTGGGCAGGGTGCATCAAAAAAGTTCTGGAGTGGCGACCAGATACCGGAAGACGTAGCGTTGGAAGGCCCCCCACAAAGTGGACCAAAGACCTAGTGAGGGTCGCGGGAATCCGATGGATGCGAATCGCACTGAACCGGTAATTACGGCTTCAGTTGGGGGAGGCCTATGCCCAACAGTGGACGTCTTTCGGCTGAAATGATGATGATGGTGATAAATTCACATAACATCACGGCTGTGGTCCCGAAGAGTTCAACCAATTTTTACTTCTTATGTTAGTCGCCATTAACCAGGTTGCTTCTGAGGAGTACGATATTTTGCTTAAAACATATTAAGCAGCTAGTACTGCTTCGCCCGCGTGAATGTAAAAAATTGTCCCAAGGGAATATAATCCTGGGATAAAAAGTATTTTGTGTGTTATTTGAGGACATGATCTACTCGTGAGCTAAATTTCAGGCAAATCCATTTAGCCTTTTGAACGTGAAGAAGTAACAACATACAACTACACTCACAAACTTTCGCCTTTATATAAGTGAAGTGTGATAACTTTTTGGCCAATCGAAAATCTTAGGGTTCGAGGGCGCCCGCGCGGTCCCATACAAAAGTGCTCCCTTGCGAGCAGCCGCGCCCTTTTGCTACGTAATAATACATTAAAGTTCTCCATCGGCACGACTACATGCACACCGTTAAAGTTGAACTAGCGACACTGCACAGGTATGCAATGTATGCAGCAATAATGTGGTTTCCGCTACGGGGACCGCCGCATGCGACACACGCGCGTCGTCGCGACGGGTGTCCGCGCGAGCGCTTAACGCAGCGTTGGCCCTCAAATGTTAGATACAATAATTCTTATAAAATTAACTATTGAAAATCGAACGCTAAATAGAATTTATAGAATACTTCATCGTTTTTTAGAAATTTTAACAAAATAAGGCCAGACACTTGTAACAATCCTCCCGATCGAATTTCGATCACGGTGACCAATCTCGACGTAGATTAGCCAGATACTCAGGAGATATAGTGCTTAAGCGTGTACGCAAAAACAGGTGTACACTCTATTCCTTAACTCTAAAGTCCTATAAGACGGCAATCTGACACGATCTGGGAGATATCAAGTACAGGATTAATGGCTCTCTCTGTTTGCCGAGACACGAGAGTGACACTTCACCATCCACCAAACTTTTAACTTTTTTCACCTGCTGGTAAGCAGTCATGCAATCGTTAATGGTGAACCGCACTAGTTTATTAAGAGCCTATTCACTCTAGTCTTGAATACACCCAAATTATAATCCGACGGGAAGACCGCAGCAGGTAAATTGTTCCAGTCCTTCGATGTACGCGGTATAAATGACGAGGCGAAAACCTTAGACTGGACCGTAGAGGTGTTAACAATTTAAGGGTGGACACTTGCCATACGTCGGGTTGTCCGATGGTAGAAAGGTGAAGGTAGAATCAAGTCATGTAATTCCTGCGCGCTCTCTCCGAAATGGATCCGAAAGGTTGGCTAGCCAACGCCTGTGCTCCAGGTTTTGTAAATTGGACTTAACTAAATCTGGATCACCAATTAGCCTCTTCGAACGCCTTTCCATTGAGTCCAAAGCTGCTAGATCGTATT
Organism: Mythimna pallens; assembly: GCA_961205895.1. Lineage (NCBI taxonomy): Eukaryota > Metazoa > Arthropoda > Insecta > Lepidoptera > Noctuidae > Mythimna > Mythimna pallens. The sequence goes on along the minus strand of OY540839.1, from coordinate 21,677,289 downwards.
TTGCAGCACAAACTCCGAATAGCTGCGTTGTACGCGACCAGAACTAAACACACAATATAACTACTTTTACCGTAATACCTAGCAACGAATCGGAAACTTCTGCTGAAAACCGCAACTTTAATAATAAAACCACTTTATATTCAGAAATTAGGTACGATTGTTATAGCCCTAGTTCTCGCTAATACTTGTTTAGACTCACATAGACGAGCGACAATTTGTTGGTGGCAGATACCACTGCAGCCATCGCCTCGATGGCAGTCGTCGATGCGTCGGAGACTGCTGTAGACGAGTCGATTGCAGTTCATTGCATCGTGGTCAGCTCCTTTGGTACAGTAGCCAGTTGCAAAATGGATTCCGATGAAGAAACACTGATATTGCTTATTGTTCGCCATTCGCCGAAAGTCACGTTCATTATGGATTGAAGATATATTATTTACATATGGTATATATATATTATGGTACAGAGATATTTACAGCCTCAACTAGCAATTCAACATCAATTTTGTGACTGGAGCTCATTTTGTGGACCCGGGACGCTGACGCACTCTTGTTCTATTTGAAGTCGACTGACAAAATAGCGACATGCTGCAACTACAAACATCGCCACCCGTCGACGACTACAGTGGTATCTGCCGTCAACAAAGTACAGTTCGTCTGTCTGAGCACTTAGAGTTCCTTATAATCTAGAAAATTGGCTTTAGTACCTTAAACTTTTGCGCGAAAATAGGGTCTATCTTATTTTATAGACATAATTAGTACTTCCACTTAGTGGCCTAATCAATAATAATAAATTGTGTTACAATATCTGGAGATGTATCTGTATCTCTTATTGGATTGATTATGATTAATTGGATTACGGGAAACTTTCATGATATTCGGGAAGTTATGATTCTACTTACGTATTTTACTCCTGCGGAAAATGCTTGAATAAAAAATATTGATAGACTATTTAAGATACCTTTTCCTATTCAAATTATCATCATTTCAGCCAAAGTAAATCCACTGCTGGACATAGGCTTCCACCAAGTGTCACCACAACGAGTGGTCCTATACGTCTCGCAACCATCGGACTCTCGCGACTCACACCAGGTCATCAGTTCACCTTGTGGGAGGCCTTCCTTCCTGCTGAGCCCCTACAGTTTTGCTGACATCTCCTTAAGGCGCGCTTGAAACACTACGCGCCGTCGACGACTTGGGCTCGGTCTGCACCGTTACCGGACGGTCGGACAGCAAGCTACCCATTGCTCGCCGTCCGTAAGCCTACGCCTACGCTTGCTGGAAATCGAGATCGGGATCCGGGCGGCGGGGACGTGAGGGCTGTTCCCTCGCGCGTACTGTGGTCGCCTCCTTTGCTAGTATTACTGCTTCGCAAAAGGGGGCGACCGCCTGCCATTCCCCGGCTTGCTCCGGACCATGGCCTGTGCCAGGGCCCGACGCGAGAGGTCGTTGCCGTCGATCGCCCCCACGAGGACACGGTGGTGTTCTGCGCAGGTGGAGCATACGGTAGAGGTATGCCCATACCTCTACCGTATGCTCCACCGTGACCAGTCCACAGTGTTGCGAAGGATTTTTTCCACGAAATATTTTAGATTTGTTTTAGTTGGTTTTCTATTACATACTAATAGTAGGTACATAATTGCTGAAATAAAAATGATTACATATTATTATTAGCTACATAAAATTACAACTCCGTTCCACTTGTATTTCTACAAGGTACTTGACCCTAAAAAAAAACAATATTTTTTAGATAATATCCACTTAGATATTATCTAAAAAAATATTGTTTTTTTTTTCCAATATGAGTTGCGGGTATTGTTAGAAGGAGCGCCATTTGCCATCAAACAGACTACTATTTTTACATTATAGACATCTTAAAATTCTTTCACAATTGAGTTTGAGTTAAGGGGATACAACTCGACATACATTTTGACTGTTTTTCATACAACCGCTCTTACGCGATTATGACGTTATTTCACATTTTTCATTACATATTTTGGAAACACAGTATCTTGTGGATATCATCTAGGCTTCTATTGAAATCAATTTATAAATTTGTGTAAAACTAATCCAGTAAAGACCTCTGAAAATCTGCTATTTTGCATGAACTTTGACACTTAATAATTTACTCAAAAATTTAAAAAGTCAAAAAAGTATAGCAATAGAAGGCTTGAAAATTTAATCAAGATTCTAAATGACAACATTTTTTTTTTAATGTGTGTTTTTCAAACACTTAATTTGTTTGAAAAACACGTATGTCCTGGAACAAGTTTTGTAAAATATTCGAGTAAATCACGGAATTATCGAATGATAACAAGTTTTTAGGCGTTATCTCTCTTTTTTCGCGTTGCCTTTACGTCAAAGCTTTGAAACCATGCTCGATGTTGACAATAGGCGAGTGAAAAAGGAGCCTTTTAAGGTGTGAAATCACCAAATAATTTCTTCCGCTTTGGTCCGAGCGAGATGGAGTGTCAGACTTGTACTGACTAAATCTACCTATCCGTGTTTCTTCAGTAGCCTTTTCCAGAACTGCGTTGACTTTTTTGAACAAACGCGCAACCCACAACCCCACTCTTCAGCCAGCCTGGGAGTCGAGAACCCAGCTATACAGTCGACTACACTAAGCTTAACTTTATTTAATATTTTCCTGTCTATGTTAACATTTTTCTAACTTGTACATTATCCGTTCGAAACACAGCTTAATTCCCGACCCGGTCACATTCCTTTGTACCATTTTACGTTGAGCTGCAAGTAAAAAGCGTTGACTCAGATATTTCTTCGCAGTCCGTTAGTATGCACAGCACATACCCACCCCGCTCCAACTCGCTTGCTAGTTGTGAAAAATCAACGTTAAAATCTTCTTTTAGTAGATTTCTTACGTGTTGTATGTGTACGGTGTCATTGGGTAAATGTCTGAGATAGCGTTAGTGATCTTTGAGAATGCAGATATAGGAATATGTACTAATATTCTCTACATTCAAAGTCTGTAATTGTGCACGATTATGTTTAACTGGTCAAGGCGATCCGATTGGGTAGGTCTAACTTCGAAAAACAGGTTAATCATCGAATCCTACGCGTCTGGGCAGTATTCGGGAAGCTGCGCGGTATTTTCTCGATCAACATACTACAGTGTTTCTAAACGAAAGTCTATGATTAGTGCATGTTGCCTTATGGCTGATGTGATGACATATGGCTCTAAAACGTGATCGCTTACAATGGTCCTCATCCGAAGGCTTAGATACCCAAAGGGCAATGGACAGGGCTATGCTTGGAGTTTCTTTGCGTGATTGCATTAGTAAAGAAGATATTCGCAGGAGAACAAAAGTTTTGAACATAGAACAGTTCAAAGAATCGCCAAACTTAAGTGGCAGTGGGCAGGGCACATTGCTTGCAGAACAGATGGTCGATGGAGCTGAATAGTTTTCGAGTGGCGACCACGTATCGAAAGACGCAGCGTTGGAATACATGCATGAGACTACGGTGACACTTGAAGGAGGCTCATGTCCAGCAAAGGACATCTTTCGGCTGAAATGATGATGATGATGATGAAAGTAACGTTGTCTCATTATCGAGAAAATTTTATTGTTTGCAAACAAATTATCTTACCTTGTCCGAAGCGATATTCAAACGCTGTATTATGAACTAACAACTTACTTCATCATCATGATCATCATTCAACCTTACCAGGTTATCGGTGCACCTTGTAGGAGGCCTTTCAACGCTACGTTTTCCAATACCTTTCGGCCCAAACGGCCATCCGTTCTGCGAGCAATGTGCCCTGCCCATACTACGACTTACTTACAGATAGGCTAAAAACCAATTGTGTAGAAGTAAACAGAGAGAATCTAAAATATATATCTCAGCTATTGAGGTAACAGAGTTATTTCAATGCATAAGTGTTTCATAAAACAATATTCACACAAATCAGATTCTCACGAATTGAACTAAACTGAATATTGATACAAAGGTTAGTCAACGGTACTCCGGCTCGCCGTCTTGTCATCCGATATCCGGACTAACCCAGAGTCTTCGACAATGACTAGTACTCCACACGCGCTTCAAAGAGATGTCAGACAAACCGTAGGGACCCAGCAGGCCCCATGCTCGCTAGCTCCGAGGGAAAATCTGAAATAGAAACCCAAGGTCCTAATCCATAAATGCGAAGGACACACGTGTGGTTTTAGTCAGTAAAAGTCTAGAGAGAAAGAAGTCATTGGATGATTTTCCACTTCAAAAAAAGGGGTTAATCAACAGTCAAAATTAAAACATTTCTTTACCAAAATAAACAGTTGGATTTAACTAAAAGCGAACACAGAAATAAAAGCTTCAATTACTAAACCGAAAAGAAAATAACAATGAAAATGTAAACAACATTTTGCTTTTAAAGTGTATTCACATACTACGTTTGTTTACTGGCTCCTCTTGTGACAGTGTACAGTCAACCGGACAACTAATTAGTTGACTTAGTTGGAGAGCCAACAATACATCGGTTAGCTGAAATAACTTAATTACTGCAGCTTCGAATTGAATACACTATTAACTTTATTGACAATAAATGGACAGCTTTGTGTTTTAATTGCAAAAGGATGCAGAGGCTGAGCGTTTGTTCTTGCCTTATGTAATTTAATAAAAGAAGAGATTATTCATTCATGTTTTAGAATAATTCTTTGTCTATATACTTAAATAAAAAATCAAATGCTTTTCTGGTCTTGTTCACTAGCTTATAGGGAAGGTTTGAAAGCAACAAAATGGTGGGAAGGTAAATAGCTAGGTAGGGTAGGAAGTTAGGTAGATTTGTAAGTAGGGTAGGTAACTAGGTAAGGTAGGTTAGGTAGTCAGTTTTCGGGAGCGAAGCCGCGGTGGAAAGTTAGTCTAATATATTAAAATCTTGTTTGTTATCGAAAATCTCCCAAACAGTTTGACCGATTTATTATAGATTTTTTTGTTTTTATTTTAGGCCTGAGAATTAAAGGTGAACTAGACGATTGTAAACCAGCGTTCCAACCAAGGTCACCTTGGTTGGACCCAAGTTCGTCTTGGTTGGAACCAAGGTCACCTTGTTGGAATCAAAAGAAAAACATTTTACTAAAAAATAAAAAATAACCGACTTCACTAAAAGACAAACACTAAAAGGATCAAAATAACTTTAATTTCGGAATTCGGTGTTAAATAAGAAACAAACGATACCGAGAAAACCGAATTTGACAATTTTTACTGCAGAACAACGTTTGCCGGGTCAGCTAAAATTTCATAACTAACGACTTCTTATTTATTTTAAGATACTTTTTTTCGGTTATACCTTTAACTAGTGCAGTTTGTGTGCCTTGTGTTGTACCTACTTCTCTTTTTCTTTTCGATTCGATGGTAAACTCGTCAAACTGTTTGGGCCCAATAGGTGGCTACATTAATAGCAGAAATAAAATTGTTCTTCAGGGCAAAGTCATCTCTTTCCTTTTTTCACTCACTCCTATTTTTTTCTTCTACTATTGAAACACATACTTATACACCCCTAGTTATTAATTAGTATAAAAAAAAAATTGAGCTCTATCTGTACCCGTTACTGATCTTATTTATGTAGCCAAAAGTAAAAAAAAACGAAATCTCAAAATTGACCACGAGTTCTTTGAGAGAATTGGTAAATTCATAATTGAATCAATTTTTCATAACAATTGCTACTACAAAATACTACACGCAGTATTTTTCCATTGCTTTTCATTCATAATCCTGTACAATATTTCCATAAATTGAGTGACATTTTGGGATATAAACAAACGCTAATAACTTTGCTGTTTATGAATATTATTTATTGATACTTTTCATAAATAATAACAAGACTTTTCCTAATAAGCCCTTTAAGTATTTGTACTAATTAAAAACTAGTGGTGTATGTAGATGAATCCAATACAAATTCTAATAATAGGTAAGAAATCGCCTTTCTACAACTTGGTACAATTCATCTTACTTACTGCAGTTACCAAGTTGCTCGTTGCAGGACGAAACTAGTGCTAATTAACTGTCGTCCGATATTAGGTGATTTACGGCACAGTTACTAATACCCATTAGTAGCCGACGGCCTAGTTGCACGGGTGAAGTAAAGTGCTAATATGAAGCTGAATTAAGCAAGCTGATGTGAATGGTACTAGGAATGTGATTGATTTGTTAAATTACTGCATTTTAATATTATATGGAAAAATAAATCTTCCACTCCCTCTCATACCACCCAGAGTGCATTAAGTTTTGTTGATTTTCTACCAAAAAATAAAGCATTAAGGGATACCCAACAGACTTTACACTAATATTAAATAGGCGGAAATATGTGATTGTGTGTTTGTTTGCTATTTCTTCCGAACGGCTGAACAGATTTGAATGAAATTGGGCACATGGGTAGACCATGTCCTAGAATAGGATACTTTTTATTCCGAGAGTATGTTCCCGGGGGCGTGTTTTTTACTTAGACGCGGGTAAAGCTATGATATAAAGGTATTTTTTTCGGTTGGGAAAATCGTCTAATGATATCTCTGGCTCTTGGATGGAGCGAAAGGGTGTATCAGACTTTTACTGACTCAAAATCCACTCCTGTTCCTTCTTTGTCTTCGTCCCAGGTCCCCGGGGTTCACTTTCGCACTACCCGTGGCCCGCTACGGTTTGCTGACATCTTGTTGAGGCGCGCGAACAATACGCGCCGTCGACAACTTGGGCTCGGTCCGGACGGTTACCGAAAGGTCGGACGGCGAGCTACTCATTGTTGTGGCCGGAAATCGGGATAGGGATCCCAGCGGCTAGGGCTGCTCCCTCGCGCGTGCACGTGCAGTCTCCTCCTATGCTAGCATTACTCCTTCGCAGAACGAGGCGACCGCCTGCTACTCCTCCTCGCTTCGGACCATGGCCTGTACCAAGGCCCAGCGCGAGAGGTCGTTGCCGCCGATCGCCCTCACGAGGACCCGGCGTCAAATTTACTATAAAACTGCAGTAGGTAACTAATTCTAAGGAATCAATATAAATCCATATTTTGCGCAGTTCTTAACGTTTCGAATACTTTAGTGCCGCTTGTAAATTACCAGTAAATTCTCCATCTGTCACGATATTAGGTCGGAACTAACGGCGATGCATCCGCAATTTACTGCCAAGAATTTACACCGACACCGACGTTTACTGGGGCTGGCTATAATGCAGTCGATACGCGAAACTCAATTTTGTCTTGGAAGGCTGTTTAAAAAACCGGCCAATGAGAAACAATCATTAAATAGCAAGTCCGAGTTTTACTAAGTACATCGTATGTATAATAATTTTCAGAATTTTTTTTTTTTATTATTGAAATCCGTCAATAAATGGTGGATTTATGAAAGTTTTTCCAAGCGGCTACTTGGAAACGCGCGCTCTCGTTGGACTGTTTACGATGACGTCATCTGTTACTATCCGTGCGACGAACGGCTTGATCGTATTCATTCGCCGGTTGAGACCGATCATGACAGATGACGTCACAGCGAGTCGCTTCATTCTCGGGCGCATTTCTGGAACTCATACACTAAAATTTCTGTATCTTCGTTTTTGGTCAGATTTAAATAATTTCTTCACAGTATTGACTGTTTTTTTTTTTTGACGCTGTTAATCTGCATACTCCACAATTTGTTGTTAAAGCGTCAACAGAAATACATCATCTGTGAAAACGTCAAGTATTTAACTGTCACGGTGCATAAGATACAGACACAGTGGAGTCTTAGTAATAGGGTTCTGTCTTTGAGTAAGGAACCCTAAAGGTATCCTAATGTTAGGGCCTATAATAAGGGCGCATAATTTTTCCAAATCCAAAGCGAAAAGAAAGGATCAAAGGGGGGTTTATGGCGTCAGGTGGAGGTAATAAATTTGATGGAAAATATGAAAAAAGCATGCGGTAAAATAGTGTTCCAATGCGAGTGTGTGCGGGTATTACATGACTTGATTCCGCCATCACCTTTCTACCATCAGACAAAACCCTTACGCTGGACCGTAGAGCTGTTAACAATTAACGGCTCTACGGTCCAGATTAAGCGCTTCACCTCGCCGTTTATACATTGTACATCGAAGGATTGGAACAATTTGCCTACTGTGGTCTTCCCATGCGATTATAATTTAAGTGACTTCAGGTTTAGAGTGAATATGCTCTTAATTAACTAGTGCGTTTCACGACCAACGATTTCATCACTACTTACCATCAGGTACGATCGCAGTCAAACACTAGTTTACATTAGATATTTAAAAAGTTCTATTCAAAAGAAATCAGAACTAAAAACGGATTCGAATATAATTAAATTAGAAACGACCTGACAACCCTGACTTACATACTTATAGCAAAAACAAATTAAGCAAATACAGTTACCGTAAAAATCTACGACAAAATTTATTTGATCGCTTATTTATATGAAGTCAATGTACGAGCTTTATGATTTCCTACGGCATCTGAGTAGCAAAAGGTATTCACTTATCAAGTATGATAAGTGGATAACATTATCTAAAAAAACATAGCCCAGTAAAAATGTTCACAGAAAAAATATAACAGTATTTCTGGCATGAAATATTAATATTTATGTTACCTACTTGGTCAGCGTAAAGGACACACTGATATGTTTTTTTTAATATTATATTAGACATTTTGTCGTAGGTTCAAACCTTGCCAGGCGCATTACTTTGTGTAATTTATTTCATCACCATTGCTCTCAAAACGGTGAAGGAAAACTTGAAGACATGTGACATGTACCAACCCGCACTGGGCCTGCGGCAGGGAATTCAACTCCGTAGCCCTACGTAGAAAGCGTTTTGAAAACACATTTATAAGTATATCATGGGTGAGATGAAAGTAAATCTCAATATTGAGACATTACTGAAAAATCAAATGGACATTTAGATAATACACCACAGATTTAAATGACATCTTATATAATTATTATTTCCATATATTATATTGAATTATTATGATTATATCAATTACTAAATTTGCGCTTACCTTCCGTACTTGTAGTCCTCTTTTATCTATAAAATACTTTAGGCACAACTCTGCATTCAACTTTTATAATGACTATATATTTTTGTAGCACCTTCAATGCAACTCGCAACAAGAAGAAATAAAAATTGTGAAACCTCGTTTTTAATCGCTCTGTCGCACGTGTGCATGCAACGCACTGGTGTGGGGGGAATGAGTAAATTATACACAGTTTGCATCCCGACTCGTTCGAGATTTATCTACCATCTACCCACATTTTGTATCTTTATTCTACCGTTTTTTTTCTCTCTCTTGTTACATTTTTGTTTTATTCGTGTATTATTTATTTTTCACACTTTAAACAAACACATACATTACATACATTGCACATATTTATTATAATTAACACAACACTATTTGAATAGTTTATATTATTTAAGTATGCATCACCGATACATTTATATTACACTTCAAAACAGTTTTACGTCCGTTGCGTCAGAACCACAGGTTCAGTTGAAAATCAGCGTCAGGCACTAGTTGTCTGACATTCATGCTGAACTGGACCTATTTTGGTGCAGCCGTGAGGCACACAAATGCATTTTTTGTTACTTCTTTTTTTTTTTTTTATTTTTTGTTTCGTGTTTACCCTATATTGTGTTTGTGCCTTGTGCTGTACCAAATAAATTCTTTTTCTTTCTTTCTTTCTTTCAGATGTCCACCAAGTACCGGTGGTGTAATGCCGTACGTTTAATGGTCCAATGGTCCAATGGTCAAATGACTTGGCGGAATTAAATTGTGCAAATCCAGTGCACACTCTCTGAAATGTAAACGATAAAAAACCGACAGGCCAGCAACTCAGCGTTGATGTTCAAGACTGGAGTTTTGACTCGACAAGTGCATCATTGCCGATGATCTTGGCTCGCTTCTTAGTCGACTCCAGTGCATCAAGCTGGTGCAGGCCCATCCCAAAGATGAGAGCAGTACTCCATACACGATCGAACTTGCGCTTGATAAAGGTTGAGCAACTGTTCTGGCGTGAAGTACCGTCGTACCTTTGCTTATGATCCCAAATTTTTTGGTAGCCAGTTTAGCATTTGCCTTATTTTTTAATAAAAGTTGCTGATCTGTCCCGATCCTTACAGAGGTGCCCAATGATATACGACTGCCAGACACAGAGGTCCGATACCGACGTAGCATTAAAACCTCTGAGTAAGCAGGACTCATTGGATACGAAACACATGTGGACCGTGTCATTCCTAGAGGTGTTCTAGCGTATAGAACGGAAAGTTAATCTAATGACATTGATTTGTAAAGCTTTCGATTATAAATTACAGTTTCTCTTTTTTATTAGATCGATGGTTTTCTTTGCTCCGAAATTATTTGGGCCCAGTAAGTATCCACATTTATAGCGGCGTCAGTAGCAGTTTTAAGGTCTTCCAAAGAGCAGATGCAGGGACACTTTCCGGAGCGTGGAGGAGTAGCAGGTGGTAGCCTCTTTCTGCCAAGCCGTAATGCTAGCAAAGGAGGCGGCCGCACGCGCAAGGCGATGGCCCTTGCAGCTTAGCTGCCAGGATACCGATACCAACCGTCCGGTAACCGTCCGGACCGAGCCCAAGCCATCGACGGCGCGTAGTGTTCCACCCGCGCCTCAAGGAGATGTGAGCAACCGTAGGGCCCCAGCAGGGCCGAAGCCTACTGCAGCCATGGGTGATGTGAAAGTGATCCCCGGAGCCCTGAAACAATGGCAAAGAAAGAAAAGAGTGGGACTTTAGTCAGTAAAAGTCTGACACGCCCTCGCGTTCCTCCCAAGAGCAGGGGATGTGTAACTGAACTTTAACGATTGGGTGGGCAGTACAAACGTAGGCACAGCATGAGCGTAATATGCCTTTTGCGTACCTATTGCTGATGATCACAATGAAGTTTCGTTACATATAATTATGTATAGGGTCATAGACATTATATTATAGGTAGTACCTACAACACCTCAATCGCAGTTTGTCGCAGTATGACTTTAATGACGTCTAAAAGCAAAATGTATACACGAAATTCTCCTGAGTATCACTACCACTTTATTAAGTACCAACTTGAAACAAAAAGAATATAAAACAAAACACTGGCGTAGCTTTCCATGCTGACTTACAATCTCTAAGTGGTTCAGGGCTATGAACAGAACCGCGTTATCAGGCCCCATGGGGGTCGTAACAGACTAAAGGATTATACCTAAGGGATGCCTGTTTCCCCACAATATACGATGCTGCTTAGCAGCGACTTTCAATTACATATTAAAGACAGTACTTTAGAGAACTTTTTGGCCTTTGTAAAAAGTTCATATATCTACCAGAAAATATGTTTTTTTAATATTAATAAGATTTTTTAATAAACTATTCGGATCCGGCTCGAAGGACCAAAAATATTTGATCGACTTTAGTAATGCAATTAATAAGTATTGGTTTGATAACTTTGATCTACACTGCTCTCAGAACAGACGGTCGATGGGGACGGAAGGTTCTGAAGTGGCGACCTCGTACCGGAAGACAAGAAGACGCAGTGTTGGAAGGACTCCCACAAGGTAGACCAATGACCTAGTGAGGGTCGCGGGAATCCGATGGAGGCGAGGCTCACAGGACCAGTCGCCATGGCCGACACTTGGGGGAGGCCTATGTCTAACAGTAATAGTAATAATATTCCACAACGCCGTCTCGTCCCAAGCTAAGCAGAGCTTGTGTTATGAGTACTAGACGACTGATAAATATACTTATATATTTCTAAATACATACATACTTAATTACTATAGACAAATTACACCCAGACACAGAACAAAGAGTCATTCTCATCACACAAATATTTGTCCTGGATGGGAATCGAACCAACGACCTCCAGTGTAGCAGTCAGGGCCACTAACCACTAGACCAACAGGCCAGTCAAACAGTGGACGTCTTTCGGCTGAAATGAAGATGAACTTTGATTTGAACAATTAAACATTTAATTATTACCAAAGGGTAAAAGTACATCTATCTAAGACATCTCTGTACATAAAATTAATTAAAATTTGCAAAGGTACACTAATTAAATATATTCATACGTTAAAGATACTCAGAAAAGTAATTTATGTTTCAGGACAAACCACAAAAAGTTTCAAGTCTTCCATTAAATATTTGAGTACTTCATACCTCCAAAATTATTCCACACGTCCTCGTGGTGTTTATAGAGAAGTTTTTAAATATTTAAGTAGAATTTAGCTTTGCTTAACATTGCAGGGACGGTCAAGCTTATAGAGCCAAATGTGAAAGCACATTCGTGCATTTTCGTTTTTCTAGTTAGTTACCTAGTTAGTTTACATCCTTTCAGTTTGACTGAATTAAAGTGTATATATTTAGTTACTTTTCTTAGAAAGTCTTTCAAGGTAATTTTTACGTGTTTAGTAGTAGGTATCAGAAGATTAGGTTTATTATAGGTTGCTACGAAAATTTTTCACATCCGACAACTCGCATTGGGACCGAGTGTTGGATTATGGCACACTCCCACGCCTTGGTTCGCCTATGAAAATTCATTAATGTTGTATCTTAATGTAACATTTTATTTGCACATCATAAATCGTCACAGTTTTGTCTATGTAAAGGTAAAATAGTTTCAACTGCATTGAATTATCAATTTACTGGGACTTTAAAAGTGGTAAACAATAAACTTTGACGTGGTGTATGCGAAGCTGTATCTGGCTTAAAGTCACTCTAGAACAATGGAGAGGGCCAGCTCGGAGTTTAAAGTTACGGACATAACTCGAAGAATTACCAAATTTTAGTGGCTGTACATTGCTCGCAGAATAGATGGTCGATGGGGCCAGAGCGCTTTGGCGTAGCGACTATGGACTGAAAGACGCAGCATTGAAAGACCTCTCATAAGGTGGACCGATGACCTGATGAAGGTTGCGGGAATCCGATGGATACGAAACGTACAGGACCGGTCATTGGCAACACTTTGGGCAGGCTTATATCTCGCTGTGGTCGTCGAAATAATGATAATTTAAATCATTTTGAAATAACAATGTCTGGCCAAAGCGTTTATTTATTTCGGTTAAATAAAAAAAGTCCCTAGAGTAAAAAGCTACGCCTTCTTCTGTTAAGTGTTTCTACAATGTTTTTTTTTTTGTTTAAAAGTGATAAATGGATAGACCTAACCCGAAAGCCATTCATTAGAATTGAAATGAAAAATAAACCTAGAATTTGTAAATATTAGTCTGGAGAGAGGTTCCTCTAAGTACACATAAACGGTATGTTTTTTTTGAGGTGGGAATCTATCTATTGATTTCTGAGCGAGACGACGTGTCAGACTTGTACAGACTAAAACACCTGATGCTTCACTCGTGCTTGACGTTCTAGGACCACACACACAGGTTTCCTTTTCAAAAATTCCCCGTAGCCCTAGTAGGTATCGACCCTGCTGACATCTCTTTTAGGCGCACGTGGAACACTACCCGCCATCAACTACTCATGCTCGGTCCTTACTAAACGGGTGGACGGCGAGCTACACATTGATCGTTCGCAAACCCGTTTATATAGTATGATGCGAAGCAAAATTCAGCAGTGTGTTTGGGTTTGCGGGATGGTTTTGAAAAATCCTGGTCCAGAGGCTCTGGAACGCAAAAAACAACTGACGGAATACAAATAGGTCTTAGTCAGAAAAATTCTGACGTTCTCTCTTGCTTCACGCAGAGCGAGAGAGGAGAAACCTAAGAAGAAAAAAAGACTGTCATATTAATAAACATCACTTGGTGAACAAAGAAAAATAAATGTAAATTGGTTGACTAAAATGTTGAAAATCTATAACAATTGTTATGTAGTTGACAGCTAATTCGTTCTAAGAAAAATATTTTCATTGGTAAAACAAAGGTCTGCCTCCATAACAACTAACTTGCAAATGAAATAAACTCTTATTTATTTATCTTTTTACCTTTTGCCATTCTGGCAATGACATTTTATGATAAATGAAAGAGTACTGCAACATCGTAAAAATAACAGCAACACAATAACTCCATTTAAGTAAAGTAAAAAGGATTGTGATGTTAATTTTAACGCTAAAGTAGGCAGAATACAGTATTTTAAATACGCCATCATTTTGCCTTGGGCGAGCCAAGGCGCTTAACAGTATCAAGAATTTTAGTCTTTGTAAAATTCTTCAAGGTATTTATAAAAGAAATGGATACTTACATTTTTCATTTCATTTATTTTCAAAGGAAAGAGAAAGATTGTGAAGAATTCAACGATACTTATTAAACTAGTTATGTATGATGTGTGCAATGCCTCGTAAAAGCCTTTAAAGAAATATCTGTCAAATTAATACACGGATAAGTAGACATTTTCAAATCAGAGATTCGCCCAACTTAAGTGGCAGTCGGCACATTGCTCGCAAAACAGATTAGTCGCCAAAAGGTTCTGAAGTGACGAATATTTTGAGTAGACATCGGATTATATACATTTGCGTGTTTGCGTGCATATGAATCACGGGGGAAAGCAGCTTGCAGTAGTCAGTCCTAGTCGTCATAATGATCGGTCCTGTGCATCTCGCGTCCATCGGATTCCAGCCACGTGATAGTAAAAAATATCCGCAAGAGAACCAACAGTTAGTTACCGACATAGCCCGAAGAATCGCCAAACTCAAATGGGAGTGAGCAGGGCACATTGGTCGCAGAACAGATGGTCGATGGGGACGAAAGGTTTTGTAATGGCGACCACCTACCGGAAGACGCAGCGTTGGAAGGTGGACCGATGACCTGGTGAAGGTCGCGGGAATCCGATAGATGCGAGACGCACAGTGATAGGACCGGTCATTGTGGCGACATTTGGGGGAGGCCTATGTCCAACAGTGGAAGTCTTTCGACTGAAATGATGATGATGATGATAGTAAAAAATTATCTCATGGGAACATACTCCCAGGACAAAAAATATCCTATGATACTATTCCAGAACATGGTTTACCTGTATACCAAGATTCGTCGTACATCCATGCATAATTTCGCGTATGTATATATTTGTAGGATAATTGCTTCGATTCTTGATTCCAAAAAAAACTAGCAAATGCAAGTCAGACTCGCGCCCTGAGGGTTCCGTACAAATTCACTTATGTAAATAGTTCAATTCCCGAATGGAGTCCCGAAAAATTTTCCGATACGTAAAAAAAAAAATTTTTTGTGACGTAACAAAAAGTTTACTGTCTTCAGATTTATTCCTATATCTGTGCTATAGGACCTTGCTTCATGCCAAATTTCAGGATTCTGCGTCATTGGGAAGTACCCTAGGAAATATTTTTCCCTTTTTTTTTCCCTTGAGTGTCGAAATATACGTTTTTCCGATATAAACGGTCGTATTTTTTAGCTATGAGAGACCGCTGACCTGAGTATATGGTTTTAATTTCAATTCGATACCTACACGCGTTCCCGAGAGGGTCGTGACAGACAGATAGACAGGCAGACGGATAACAAAGTGATCCTATAAGGGTTCCGTTTTTCCTTTTGCGGTACGGAACAGTAAAAGCATTAAGTTGAAGAAGAATCTTTAGTTAGCATACTTTTAATAAACTGCCATGTACTCTAACTAAACAACATCAGATTCATAACACAATTTCCAAGAAACAAGAAACATGTTCCGATCTTCACAACAACCGCAAGAAAACTATCTCCTCTACCTCCAACATCAACAAAGTAGGAAAACAGATATAAAAGCGAAACAATGTGTACAATTTAGAGCGAAAACGACATAGTACATTGAAAATAATAAGAAGCAGACATATAAACATTGCCGTAATAAAAATCCTCGGGACTACGGGAGCTAGCAACAGACAGACAGTTTTAAATTGTGTCAAAGTGCAGATGAACGAGAAATGGACGACAGAAGCGACATTACCCGTGTATTAAAGCTTTATATTCTTTTGACAAATTTATGATTTAATTTAATTTAACTTTGACAATTGAATTTTAATTTGGACTGAATATTATTGTGGTTTTTATTATGATTAATTTTTATTTGTGATTTGACTTTTATTTATTTGTTTTCTTATATTTTCTTATGATGATTATGACTATTATGACTATGACTATTATGACTATTATGACTATGACTATTATGACTATGACTATTATGACTATGACTATTATGACTATGACTATTATTATTATGACTATGACTATCATGACTATGACTATTACGACTGTGACTATTACGACTATGACTTTTTTTTCTTCTGGCTTCAGAAATTATGTTGCACTTAGTTTTTTATATGTTTAGTCTGTGTTTTTAATTGACGTAGTGCTTGTTTGCGACCCCACCTGATGGTAAATGGCAGTGATGCGATCGTTGACGATG
The DNA here is from genome assembly GCA_961205895.1 of Mythimna pallens. Lineage (NCBI taxonomy): Eukaryota > Metazoa > Arthropoda > Insecta > Lepidoptera > Noctuidae > Mythimna > Mythimna pallens. The sequence goes on along the minus strand of OY540839.1, from coordinate 21,660,981 downwards.
ATTTGTACTAGCTTATTAAGATCACTCTAGCCTTGAAGACACCTAAATTCAAATCGGACGGGAACACCACACAAGGCAAATTGTTCCAGTCCTTTGGTGTACAAGGTATTTAATAAACGACGAGGCAAAACGCTTAGTCCGGACCGTAGAGACGTCAACAACGTAAGGGTGGACACTCGCCGTAATCAAGTCATGTAATTCATGTTTCCTGATAGCTACAACCTAGGCGTCTTTGTGTCAAGAGTGAATAGGTTACATCTAGCCTAATCGTGTCTAGGCAAGCGTGCTCCATCGTCGACCACGTCGAACACGGGCCTATCAATAATAAAAAACTGGGCAAGTGCGAGTCGGACTCGTGCCCTGAGGGTTCCGTACAAACTTACTTAAGTAAACAGTTCAATTGCCGAATGGAGTCTAGATGACTTTTGCGAATCGTAATTTTAATTTTTTATGGTAACGCAACAACGAATTTACAGTTTTCAGTTTACCTGGGCTATAAGACCTTGCTTTATGCCAAATTTCAGGATTCTGGGTCTACGGGAAGCACCCTAGGAATTTCGATTCTCCGATAGTGTCGAAATGTACGTTTTTTGAGACATAAACGGCTGTATCTTTTTTTTCAGTTAACTTATAAATCTGATTTTTTTACAGATTCAAGAAACCGTAAACTTGAGTATATGGTTTTAATTTCAACTCGATACCTTTCCGCGTTCCCGAGATAAAGGGTCTTGACTGACAGTCAGACAGACAGACTGACGGACAACAAAGTGATCCTATAGGGGTTTCGTTTTTCCTTTTGAGGTACTAAAAAATATTTACAAATTACTTAATTCTAGATAAAGAATACGGTTACTTTAAACGCTAGATTGATAGATTGTGGATGAAACATCTTGCAGTATGTGTCGAGTCTGCCTTCTAGGCAGGCTACGATGAGGTAATCATTACTATGATAATGATGTCAGTTCTACGAGTATTTAAGAGAAATCTCGCCTGTTTAAATGATTCCACATATTTGTCTAGTTGTGTAAATACTTGAGATAGCGTAGGGTAGGGTAGCGTATCTTATACTCAGAATATCATCAAGATATTCGCTGAAGGTCATACAGGTTTACGCCCCGACCTCGACACACCCCGACGACGAAGTAGAGTCCATGTATGAGGATATATCCAGAGCCATGCATGGTTCTAAGACTCACTTCACCGTGGTCATGGGGGACTTTAACGCGAAACTGGGTAAACGAGACGGTGATGAGCTGCGAGTGGGGCAATTTGGATTTGGACATCGGAACCGCCGGGGACACCTATTGGCTAGTTTTATGGAGAAGGAGGGCCTCTATATGATGAACTCCTTCTTCAAAAAACGTGAGCGTAGGAAGTGGACCTGGCAAAGCCCTGATGGTGCGACCAGAAATGAGATTGACTTCATCATGTCGACGAAGAAGCAAATATTCAATGATGTCTCTGTGATCACTTCCAGTTTTCACCGCGTTGATGGTGAAAACTGGAAGTGATCACCGCATGGTAAGAGGCACATTGAATATCAATATCAAGCTTGAAAGATCTCGACTGATGAAGTCTACGCTCCGTCCAGCACAGATCCAGATTCAAAACTCCGAGAGCTTTCAGCTCGAACTTCACAATCGTTTCGAGTGCCTAGGTGGCTCTGTGGACGAATACAACGATGGGTTCGTGGAAACTGTCCATACGGTCGGGTCTAAGTTTTTTAAGACTCGTCGTACAAGGAAGAAAAGGCTCTCTGATCAAACTCTCGAACTCATGAAAGAGAGGCGTGAGATGATTCTGCAGTCTTCAGACGATGCGTGCATCTACCGGCAGCTCAATAGACGGATCTCAAAGTCCTTAAAACGCGATCTCTGCCTCTTTAATACCGAAAGGATTAAGGATGCGATTGAGCGGAATAAGGGCTCCAAGGTTTTTGCAAGGGATCTGTCTATAGGGCAGAGCCAGCTCACGAAACTGAAGACCGACGATGGCAGAGTCATATCCGCCAAATCGGAGCTTCTGGGAGAGATCGAAGCATTCTATGGACGGCTGTACACATCTATCACAAAACCCATAACGAATCTAGCAAACGACCCAAGAGCTAGATTAACCCGGCACTATACCGAAGATATCCCGGACGTCAGCCTGTACGAGATTAGGGTGGCTCTGAAGCAGCTTAAAAACAACAAGGCGTCGGGTGACGACGGAATTACAGCCGAACTCCTGAAGGCGGGTGGAAAACCGGTCCTAAGGGCCCTTCAGAGGTTGTTCGATTCCGTCATACTTGAGGGAAAGACGCCACAGGCATGGAGCAGAGGTGTGGTGGTACTTTTCTTTAAGAAGGGCGACAATGCCTTGCTTAAGAATTACAGGCCCATCTCACTTCTGAGCCATGTCTACAAGCTGTTTTCCAGAGTCATCACGAATCGTCTCGCGCGCAGGTTCGACGACTTCCAGCCTCCCGAACAAGCCGGTTTCCGAAAAGGTTTCAGCACCGTAGACCACATACATACGCTTCGGCAGGTTATACAGAAGACAGAGGAGTATAACTTGCCTCTATGCTTAGCGTTCGTGGACTACGAAAAAGCTTTTGATTCGATCGAGACTTGGGCTGTACTGCAGTCTCTTCAACGGTGCCAGATTGACTATCGGTACATCGAAGTGCTGAAGTGTTTGTACGAAAACGCCACAATGTCAGTCCGACTTCAGGACCAGACCTCGAAACCTATCCTTCTGCAGCGGGGCGTGAGGCAGGGAGATGTCATCTCTCCGAAACTGTTCACGGCTGCAATGGAGGATGTCTTCAAGGTTCTGGACTGGAGTGGACTAGGCATTAATGTCAATGGCGAGTACATCACTCACCTTCGGTTTGCCGATGATATAGTAGTCATGGCTGAAACTACGGAGGAGCTCAGTACAATGCTCGATGACCTTAGTAGAGCTTCCAAAAGAGTGGGTCTTAAAATGAACATGGATAAAACCAAAGTCATGGTAAATAACCATGTAGCACCCACTCCGATCAAGATCGGAGACTCTGCACTCGAAGTTGTAGACGATTACGTTTACCTGGGACAGACAATCCAGTTGGGTAGGTCTAACTTTGAGAAAGAGGTCAATCGTCGAATCCGACTCGGCTGGGCAGCGTTCGGGAAGCTGCGCGGTATCTTCTCGTCCAACATACCACAGTGTCTCAAGACGAAAGTCTATGACCAGTGCGTGTTGCCAGTGATGACATATGGCTCTGAAACATGGTCGCTTACAATGGGCCTCATCAGAAGGCTTACAGTCACCCAAAGAGCAATGGAAAGGGCTATGCTCGGAGTTTCCTTGCGTGATCGCATAAAGAATGAAGATATCCGCAGGAGAACCAAGGTCGCCGACATAGCCCGAAGAATCGCCAAACTTAAGTGGCAGTGGGCAGGGCACATTGCTCGTAGAACGGATGGCCGATGGGGCCGACTTTACTCGGAAATCATCCAATGACTTCTACCGATCCAGGGTGGGGCAAGAGGGTATATTAGACTTTTACAAACTAAAACCTAACTGTGTTTGGTTACCCTTTGCGTTCCTGGACCACGGTATCCACGGGTGCAGTCATTTGACGTATTTTTATGTTTCATATCGACGGTTGAAAGGCTAATTGATTTAAGCAACATTTTATCAAAAAAAAAAATTGAAACCTGACTCAAACGACAGAGAAAAATTTGCTGATACCGAATATGTATATAATTCAATATTGAAAAAAAATGTCGCTTAGATCAATTAGCCTTACAACCGTCAATATTATTTATTAATATTCTTTAGTACTCGTATGTATTAATTTGTGATATGTATTTTACCTTTTGTGTGTATATAATTGTGATACTATTGTACAACATTATTTTTAGTGTATGCGAAACCTGAACATAGTTTGTTTAGAATCAGTAACTGAATCGATTCCAATAATTTTTACACCATGTTATATTTTTTCCCAAAAACATAATATATTAAAAAACTCAGAAGTTGGACACCTCCGACACTAAGCACAACACAGGTCACGGCAGCTTATTACGGGCATTAAGTGTCAGCGCATAGCTGAGCAAAATAACCCCTCAGTCGCCTGGATGGCCCGGTGACTATGTATTTGTGCGGTCAACAAGGTAACATAACAAGCTTTTACTTTGTGATTTTTCATGATACAGTTATGAAATTTTGTACATAGATTCTTTATATAAAAATACTAGACTATGTGTTTCGGGTTTCGCATATACTAAAACTAATGTTGTATTTTATATGCAATTCAAAGATTATTGTTTTTTTGCACTTGTTATTTCTACTACCTGCTCTTACTCAACTCAACTCTCCCTTTTTTTTTAATTTTTATCAAGGAGCTTTGTCAATGTCATTCTATCATAGCCAAATTTTAAACTCATCTTTCGTAGCTAAATTGGAAAAAAATTCTTCAAAAAAAAGTATCACTTTCATTGTTAAAGAAATAAAAAATAAATTATTTATTATTAAGAGGTGAAGTTTGTTTTTTTGTTTGTTTGCAGGAGGTAATCTCTGAAAGTACTGGTCCGATTGCTAAAATTTTATTAGAAAGCTGCTTTATTCTTGAGTGACATAGGCTATATTTTATGTACGCAGGTGAAGCCGCGGGCAAAAGCTAGTAAATAATATAAACAAACCAGACAACTTGTCTATTTTATTTCCTTCTAAATTACAACTACGTCCGCTACTAAAACTTAATCTATGACAGACGGAAGGAATGCACAATTATAGTGTATGCTATTAAAGGAAATATTTCGCTTCGGTCCAGCTAGGGTTCAGAGCTGTTGGATAATTGCCAATTCTGTGTGATTGTTGTAAAACAACATTTATTTTTATCATGGAACAGTGAATATGGAGTAGTATAATATTTGCTTAGCCTTATGAATATTTGCTGGGCTGTCAGCACGTATTTCTTGTAGCTTCTCTATTACAAAAAAGACTGAATAAATGGGGAAATTTAAGTTCTAGTCAATACGCTTACATATAGTGACGTACTACATATATAATTTCCCAGCCGCCGGGAGCCCGACCCCGATTTCCAGCCACCGTTGGCGTGGGCTTGCGGGCGACGAGCAATGGGTAGCTCGCCGTCCGGCTTTCCCAGCAACCATAAAATAACAATAGAATTGGAATTATAGAGCACTGATGGTCCTAACATACAAGTCATACGTTGCAGGCTCACACCCAGGCAGGCGCTTTACGTAGCTTAATTTATTTCATCACCACTGCTCTCAAAATGAAGAAGTAAAACATCGTGAGAAAACCAGCATGTCCCAGAGCAAAAAAAAAACAGGGCAAGTGTGAGTCGGACTCGAGCACTGAGGGTTCCGTACAAACTTATCTATGAAAACAGCTCGATTCCTGAATTGAGTTTCTAAGATTTTTCCGAATCGCAAAAAAAGTTTTGTTTGTGACGTAACTACAAATTTTCAATTTTTTGATTTTTTTCTATACTTGTACTATGAGACCTTGCTTCATGGCAAATTTCAGGATTCTAGGTCAACTGGAAGAACCCTATGAATTTTGATTCCTTTGAGAGTGTGGAAATAAAAGTTTTTTGCGACATAAACGGCCGTCTTTTTTTACGTTAACTCAAAAATTTGATTATTTAACAGCTTCAAGGGACCGCTGATCTGAGTTTAGGTAATTACGGTTTTAATTTCAACTCGATACCTCCACGCGTTCTGGAGAAAAGGGTCTTGACAGACAGACGGACAGACATACATACAGACAAACAGACGGACAACGAAGTGATTTCGTTTTTTTCTTTTAAACGGAACCCTAAAGACATGTGACATTTACCAACCCGCACTAGGCACGCGTATAATAATTACGGCCCATTCCCTCTATGTTATGTTTACATTATGATATAATTTTATTTTGTCAAGAGTTCACAGAATTACCGAAGTGCTATCAACGTTGAAAAAAAGGAGATACTAACCTCTGTAAGTACATACTTAGTTTATACTAAGTAGTCAAACAGGTTCCTTTGATAACAAAAAAGCGCTTTTATATAGCTAAAGTATTTTCCTTTTATTTTTAAACGTTGGATTTACATATATAAGACAATACTAGTATGTATTTTGTATGGAAATAAAAGAAAAAGCGTCTGTAAGTATTCCAAGCTTATCTTGCGCAAATAGCTGGAGTCATGAGAACCGGTGAAGGTAATGTTAGTTCTGCATGTTAACTGATAGGGAGCTGATATTTCTACACGTTACAGCTACCTTTTTTAGGGTTCCGTACCTCAAAAGGAAAAAACGGAACCCTTATAGGACCGTTGTTGTCCGTCCGTCTGTCTGTCAAGACCCTTTATCTCGGGAACGCGTGGAGGTATCGAGTTGAAATTAAAACCATATACTCGAGTCTGCAGTCTCTTGAAGCTGTGAAAAAATTAAATTTCTAAGTTAACAAAAAACATATACGGCCGTTTGTGTCTCAAAAAACGTATATTTCGACACTTTCGAGGAATCAAAATTCATTGGGTAATTCCCGCAGACCCATAATTCTGAAATTTTGCTTAAAATAAGCTCTTTTAGCACTGGTATAGGAAACAATCTAAAAACTGTAAATTTGTTGATGAATCACAACAAAAAAAAAAATTGCGATTCAGAAAAATCTTCGACACTCCATTCGAGAATTGAACTGTACATAAGTAAGTTTGTACAAAACCCTCAGGGCGCGAGTCCGACTCGCACTTGCCAAGTTTTTTTAAATGATATAAACTAGTGCTTGACTGCCATCCAACTTGATGGTTGGCAGTGATGCAATCGTGGATGGTGAAGCGCACTATTTTATTAAAAGCCTATTCACACTAACCTTGAATACAACTAAATTATAATCGGACGGAAAAACCGCTGCAGGCAAATTGTTCCAACCCTTCGACGTACACGGTACAAACGCTTAGTCCGGACCGTAGAGGTGTCAATAACGTAAGGCTACACTCGCCGCATGTCGGGTTGTCCGATGGTAGAAAGTTGATACGCCTTAACGAAATAAAACTTTATAGAAGATCCAAGTCTTGTTTTCAATATTTTACTCTCGATGCCATTCAGCATGCAAATGTGTGGAAAAAGCAATTTATTAAATCGGCCACTTCTTGGCAATGGCCAAACGGGTCGGAAAACTATATCATCCTGAAACCATTATTATTCGCTTTTACTTAGGTTCCTATCTCTGCTTTATTTGAATGGCTAGCTTGTGTCAGCGGCTTCACTCTTGTGAAAGTAGATAATTCTGGAGTCCATGTTTCCAGATAGATACAACCTAGGGGTCTTGAAGTCAAGAGTGAATAGGTTATTTCTAGGCAAGCATGCTCCATCGTCGACCACATCATCGCTTACCGTCAGATGAGATCGTAGTCAAGCGTTAACCTACAAATAATAAAAAAAAAATATAGTCCTCTCTCTGTCTCCTGTTATTAAATAACGAGAGACTTTTAAAATGTAGTCACGAATGTTGACCTCCTTAGTAGTCCTGAGTTGAGCTACACGAATACTGACAAAGGCTTGCACTGACAGGTACACTCAAATCTGTGTGATTCTTTCATCAAAAGATCATCTCGGACTCTAATCTGCATGGTTCTCACATGATTTGACCATTACATGTTCGCCGTAACGACTTTAAAAGAGGCTTTGAACCCTTAGTTTGTTTCCGTGTTCCTGGTCAGAGTAATCAGTTAGGAAACACTGGCCTTATCTAGTTTAAATTGACGAAAAAAATTGACGTGTAAAAATATTTTTTTAAAAAACGTAGTTGCAAAATAAATATCATTTATCATTTAATGATAAGATTTAGTAACGAAAAAAAACAAAACACAAGAAAAGTTAGAAGGTGTTTTACCTGGTATGGAAGTTAACTTAATCGCATATTACCAATAAACCTAAAAGTTGGGTTTGTAATTTATATCCATCTCGTCATACTAACGGACGAAACAGAACTATTCATATTTTATGAGTTTGCAAACTGCTAGCTTGGTGAGAAGCTGTCGGATGCTTGTCATATCACTCGAATTCTGAAAACCCGAGTTACCTTCCCAAAACTATTTGTTGTCATTCTTCAATTCATTTACCATTGTCTCATTTATTCAACTAAATATACATTATTATTTATTTACACGAGTAATTTACATTTAAAAAATACTTGATGATTATAATTATTATAGTTTAGTATTTTTTAAATGTAAATTATTGTAACTATTATCAAATAAAAAAAAAACCCGAAATTAATTACAACTAACTAAAAACAAACTAAAATAAATTACAAACAAACTAAATATATTATGTTTATAAATTAGGTTTTAGGCGAGATTTTTTCGAGTGAAGTTTAGTGGCTGTTTTAATTATTCGCAAATTGATTCCTAAAATATTGTGTTGTAAAATTGGTATAGTTTTGTATCTCAAGTGTCTACACATAGATTTCGGTAAAATGGAGCTGAGAATTATTTACTGTAGTACCACGGCGAACCTTGCCGAGAAGGCTGACTCGGTACATTTGCTGCCAAATACTGCAAAAGCATTAGAATATGTTACATCCGCATTCTAAGGAAGCTCAAAAGTAAATTAAAGTGAAAACTTAATATTTTCTAAACTTGACACTAGCTAAATCGTGCGAAACCAAAAAAAAAACACATATTATGTCGTGGCCAGAACATAGAAATTTATCACTTTATAATATGGCTAAGTTAAACTGGCCAGATCGTTTTAAAAGTTAAAATTTGATAATATGACAATCCTCGTTTGGCCTACTTTCTGTAGACATTTCAATATCATAGAAATCCTACATCAATGATATTGCCAAACGAGGATCGACATATCATCAAATGTTAACGTTTAACGATATGGCCAGTTTTAGTTGGCCATAATATCATAAAGTGATCAATTTATATGATCTGGCCACGACATATATATACATTAAGTGGAGGTCGCTTACTGGTATCCTCTGTGATACAAAAATGCCTATCAAAACTAAAGGCACTGTTTATAAACGAGCCATTAGACCCGCATTCTGTATGGTTATGAAAACTAGGAAATCAGAAAATGCGAAGACCAGAATATGCATGTCCCAAAGATCTTTATCTTCGTGTATGCATGTTCTTCTCTATATGTTGCAATGGGCTGGTGGTGTCACGAGACTAAATAAATTTTCAAATAAGCTGATCCGAGGGAGCTTTGAGGTAGCTGAAATACAGCATAAGATGTAGGAAAACCGATCGCAATGGTATGAGCATGTAATGTGCAGAAATGAAGACCAAATGACTCGACGCGTTTTAGCCATAAAAGAGGACAAAAGAGGAAGAGGTCGACCGCCGACTACCTGGAGGCGAACCATCCAGAACGACCTGCTGACAATGAGCCTAAAGCCAGAAATTACGCAAAATTGCCTAGAATGGCGTAAAAGTATCAGGAGGGCTGACCCCGAATATGGAATGAGTCAGGGGATTGATTGATTTAATATTCAATTTAAAAAAAATTGTTTCCCACCGACATCAGGTACAGGGTCCAAGCTACCGACCATCAGAGCTCCAGAAACCCCTCCTAACAATAAAAGCTGTGTCCGTGTCTGTGTCAAAGAAACCCCTCCTAACAATAAAAGCTGCGTCCAGAAGTACCGCTTTCTGAATCAAGCTCTTGATGCAGCCGCCTAACAAGAGCCTTCTAAAGTGTTGGTCGAGGCTCGTGAGCCGTGGCTATTAAGCCATTGGCTGAAACGACTATCGGTACAATGATTGCTAAGTCCAAAGTTTATCATTTTTAGAATGGTTGAATAACTTAGAAAATTAAACGAATTATAAGATGAAAGAATTAATGGAATTCGAGTAGAATTGATGTTTTTCTTTGTGGTAGAGTAAATTCAATTTTGAATAGTGCTAGCTTGTTTTAGTTGTTATTTCAAAACACTTTGAAGCTTTGCTATTAACAATGTGTACAGTAAACAAAAGTCTATCTTGTAAATAGTATTTGACATTTCAACCACTACTACAACCGCTACTTACCATTTTTATTTTCCTAAGGATGGGATTGTACCGTTGATGTTTCACTATTGTCAAGCACAGAATTTGCAAGATTTGTACTCAATTTTAGGGTTCCGTACCCAACAGCTCGCCGTCCGATCGTCCGGTAACCGTCCGGACCGAGCCCAAATCGTAGACGGTGCGTAGTGTTCCACGCGCGCCTCAAGGAAATGTCAGCAACCGTAGGGGCCCAGCAGGGTCGAAGCCTACTGGGGCCACGGGTAGTGCGAAAGTGAAAACCGGGGACCTGGGACAAAGGCAAAGAAGGAACAGGAGTGGGGATTAGTCAGTAAAAATCTGACATGCCCTCCCGCCCCGCTCAAGGGCGGGGGAGACGTCATTGGATGATATCCCACCTTAAAAAAGGGGTTCCGTACCCAAAGGGTAAAACGGGAACCTGTTACTAAGACTTCGCTGTCCATCCGTCCGTCCGTCTGTCTGTCTGTCTGTCTGTCTATCTATCATCAGGCTGTATCTGATGAACCGTGATAACTAGATAACTGAATTTTTCCACTATAACAACAAATACTAAAAACACGATAAAATTAATATTTATCTGGGGCCCCCATACAACAAACGTGTTATTTTTTACCGTTTTTTTGCTACATACGGTACGGAATCCTTCGTGCGCCCATCCGACTCGCACTTGGCCAGTTTTTTAATTCTCACTTTTCTATATTTTTATTTTTTTCATCAGTGTAAATTGTGTTATATTTTTCACAAAATAATCTTTCAACAAAAACATATCCATATTTTTTCAAACATCAGCACAACATATTTATATGTGTTCATAAAAACTGCATAATTTCCTTTCATTTTATAACTTATTCAGTATCTCTTTCAGCTGATGTAGACGTAAGCAGATCTATAAAAGTCTAATAGATAGGTCGTCGACCGCTCTTAGGAGTTGGCAGTGAACGCGTGTGAACGGGTTTCATACTGTGATGGAATTGGGGAAAAAAATAGTTTATCAATGTAAACAGTTTTGTCTTTGTTTAATTAAATATTTAAAGGCTTTGGTAAAGGCTAAGATTCTATCTTTTTAGACATTTTTCGTTGCAAATATTTTACTTAATTGATGTACATAAAACTGTAATTGTGTAAATTATTATTGAAATGTTTTTTTTTTTTTATATTACTGACTGACTAATACTATCTTGACTGCGACCCAACCTGATGGTAAGCAGTGATGCAATCGTTGATGATGAATGATGAGGTGCACTAGTTTATTATAATAATATTTTTATTACAGACAACATAAGTAGTCCAGACAACAAAAATACCACAATACAAACAATACTGGATGTTAGTAACAATTTTTAGCTTATAAACTATGTTAGTGCGTGTTATACACTACTAAAGACAATGTGCTTTTAAAAAGATGCCTCACTATGGGGCTCTCATCATGTGTTTCAGCAATCACTTTGAGGAGGCTGTTGCTACTGCCACTCCATCTGGCGAGAAGAGACACACCTTTTCTGCGTATGACAGCTGAGAAGCTGTCGACTCTCGCTTGGGCCAACATCTCTGAAGCACTGCAATAACGTGGCAGCTGCATTAGTGCCTATTAGTAGCCGATTCACTCTAGCCGTAAAGACACTTAAATTATAATCGGATGGGTAGACTACAAGTTTCTAACGAAATCACCGCCCTTAAAAAATTATCTTAAGAAAACATATTCCTGGAATAAAAGTAATCTATGTCCGCGGTCTACCCAGCAACCAGCACCAGCAATGTTTGCTGAAGCACACACAGATAGCTTCGCAGCTATGTGGCACAAAAAGAACTCTTCTTCCATCAGTCGGCTGCGTGGAAGTTGCCACAGCATCTTGAGTACCATAGCTAATAGTCACAATTGTCCGCTTATATGGAAATTATAATAGCGGACAAAATCCCTGCTTAAAATTACATATTAGTTTTACTTATCTTTATGATGGATCTCAGTTATCTGATTAAATAAATTATATTATTATTATAACCACATCACCGCTTACCATCAGGCGAGACAGTGGTAAAACGCGAGCTTGTAAATAAATTATTTAAAAATATATAATATTATGTAGCGGGTTTTTTTTTTTTTTTTTTTTTTTCTCGGTGGGAAAATCATCTTATGACATCCCCCGCTCTTGGGCGGGGCGGGAGATAGTGTCAGACTTTTACTGACTAAAAACCCACTCCTGTTCCTTCGTTGCCTTTCGTACCAGGGCCGAGTCTTCCTTTCAGAATCAGACCCTTGGCCCCAGTAGGCTTCGACCCTGCTGGGCCCCTACAGTTGCTAACATCTCCTTGAGGCGCGCGTGGAACAGCACGCGCCGTTGACGACTTGGGCTTGGTCCGGACGGTTACCGGACGGTCGGACGGCAAGCCACCCATTGCTCGCCGTCCTCAAGCCCGCGCCTACGGTGGCCGGAAATCGGGATCGGAATCCCGGCGGCGGTTGGGGCGTGAGGACCGCTGCCTCACGCGATCGGCCGCCTCCTTTGCAAGCATTACTGCTTCGCAGAAGGAGGCGACCGCCTGCCACTCCTCCTCGCCTCGGACCATGGCCTGTACCAAGGCCCGGCGCGAGAGATCGCCGCCGCCAATTACCCCCACGAGGACACGGCGTTGCTCTGCCCAAGCGGGGCACACCTCCACCGTATGCTCCATCGTGTCCTCCGAGCGGTCCACACAGTGGCGACACCCGGGCGTCGCTTCCGCACGAATCCGGTGCAGGAACTTCCCGAACTTACCGTGTCCGGTGAGGACCTGCGTCATGCGGAAGGTAATGACGCCGTGTTGCCTTTCCAGCCACTCCTCAAAGAAGGGACTTACCGATTATGTAGCGGGTAAAAGTACTCAATCTCATACATAAAAATAATTTATTAAAGATTCAAATCAGTGAAAAATAGAAAAAAAAAACCTGTTTCCTACATTTTATCGAACTATGTGAGCTTAGGCACCTACTTAAAAGTTCTGAAGATCTAATTCCTTTTTCACCATCTGATATATTATTGTCAAGAATTTGTAAAATCTTAATAAAAATGAGGGAAAATGACTTTTCTTACAGATTACCATACCATCAATATACATTGCTCATACAACTATCACACCAGAGAACCTGTAATGACATACAGCAACCTCCTAAATCTAAAAACACCATAAAAACTGCCATAAATCCAGGAATCGGTAACGAAGCGTAAATCGCTCCGTTGTTCTCCTGATTTATAAATCACACCTCGATTTTGAAAATAAAAACGACTTGTACGGATAACGATGTGGTTTGTTTGCTAGTTTTTCAGATATTTGCTGAGAATTTAGATGTTCCGACGTTCCTTTAAAGCGTAACGAATTTTTGTAGAACAGTTGACTATTTCAAAACCCAGTTTTAAGGCGTATAGTCCCTTGAACATCTGGCCGGTGTTAAATGCACTTGTATGCCGCCTGCGCCCGCATAGAGCCCCGCCTTAAAACACTTTCTTTGCGAAATATTGATTGATATATCTACACATGCAATGTACATTCTGAAAAACAGTTAACCAACATTTTTTTTTGTGTTAACGCTTTTGATCTTTAGAAATTAAAGATCAAAAGCGTTTGAAAGAATTAGGGAAAATAAGCGAAAAAAAATCATATGTTGATAATGTTTTACACGAATCTTTAATAAACACATATTTTTTTCATACATAATGATCTAGCCTTTACCGAAGGCTTCAGAAAGACACTTTTTTATGGCACTGCTTGGGAGCTAGGGCCTTAATAGAAGTAGAATGTATGGAAACGATTTTGAACGTTGTTCTCGCGACTTTTTGTAGAATACAACAGAAAAATTCCTATCCTACAATGAATTCTGTTTCAAAGTAATATCAATAGCTTAGCTCACGGCGTTCAATAGTTTTTTTATTATTTTTTACGTTTTATAGGCTCGCGTTGGACAAAGCTATGAGATAGTTGACTGACCTCTACAATTTACCACTGGACAGGCTGTTCGATATGTTTGACAGGTAATTTTTTGTGCCTATTTGAAGCGCCACTCGCGAGCGTCTAGAAAACTAATTATGACGTATAATGCAAAAGGCTGCAGAAAAATGTACATTGAATGCAAATGCATTTTGAATTAATTTCGTTCGAATTCCTTATTATTTCTGTCTGAATTATATAAAACTAATGAAAAATGAAAAAAAAAAAATGAAAGTCATGTACATATTGTAAGCGGCGCGACATTACTAGCTTTAGTACCGTAGATACTTGCTACGGCCGATAACGCCAAAATGGCGAATATCAAACGAACACAAAAGCACTTTGACGGCCGTCAAAGTGCTTTTGTGCTCGTGTGCCAGTCCAGTGTGGTAAATAGTAGAGGTCAGTGATCTCACCTAATGGAAAGCGACGACGTGGCCGACGATGCAGTACTTGCTTGCTTGCTTGCCCAGAAGAAACCTCTTGACTTAAAGACCCCTAGGTTGCAGTCATCAGGAAATACAGACTCCGGCAGTGAATTCCAATCCCTAGCTGTATGCACAATGAATGTGTTCCCAAAAAGATTTGTGCGTACTGCTTGGATGTTCATCATGACCGATGGCGCAACGCCGTACTTCTAGTGGTCCAATTGTAATAGAAGTGGAATAAATGGAGACAATTCTGAATTTTGAACCTAATGGTTTTTAGTTTTACCTGTCCCAGTGTTTGTTTGTTGAAAAATCATTTTTGTTGCATGGGATCTCACTTAGTTAGTTATTTTTAGTATTTTTTATTATAGCGTCAACAGAAATACATCACCTCTAAAAATTTCAACTGTGTAGCTATCACGGGCCTGGCGACAGATAGACGGACAGCGGAGTGATAGCAATGGAGTCCCGTTTTTACCCTTGGGGTATGAAACCCTTAAAAATTCATTTTGCTATAGTAGCAAGACTGCAACGATTTTCACTTTCACAGAAACTTTAACAGCAAACTGCTTAACATAAAAAAAGAATGAGTGAAACAAAACGTTGAATGAATCCTTTATGTCTTCTTTCGAATGAATGAACACGCCCGAAATCCGAAAGCGAACGAAAATTGAACATTTTAAAATATGAGTGCAAGAACGTTTCGATAATGGTGTTGGCGTATCAGGCACTTGCAGTTGGTTGCGAATGTTTGGCGAACTGTTCAGCCAATGTTGGCCCGCATTTATTTTTGCTAGAGAGAAGAGTATAATATATTTTATAGCGAGATTGAAGAAAATTATGTTTGGTGATTACGTAGATCTATTCTCAAGGTTCAATTCTGTGTGAAGAGTTAGGAGAATTATTAGCATTTGGCCGAATTACCAAATTAACATATAAAACCGTACCTACGCAATGTCAACTCTAGCCCTGAACACACCAAAATTATAATTGGACGGGAAGACCTTAGCGGGAAAATTGTTCCAGCCCTTCGATGTATGCGGTATAAACGACGAAGTTAAACGCTTAGTCGCGCTGTAACACATTTTCAAATTATCATCATTTCAGCCGAAGGACGTCTACTGTTGGACATAGGCCTCCCCCAAATGGCGCCACAACGAACGGTCCTGTGCGTCTCGCATCCACCGCATTCCAGCGACTCTAAACAGGTTATCGGTCTACCTTGTGGGAGGCCTTCCAACGCTGCGTTTTCCGGTGCGCGGTCGCCACTCTAGAACCTTTCGGCCCCATCGGCCATCCGTTCTACAAGCAATGTGCCCTGCCCACTGCCACTTTAGTTTGGCAATATTGATGAATTAATGATGACCTAAACATATGTATATCTCGCTTGTTGTCAGCAGTAACCTTGTCGCATTATATTATACATTGAATAAATTATTTTAAAACTTTAATACCCATTATTCGTTAATTAATACTAAATAATATGTTATTTAACGTTTAAAGTTATTAAATACTATAAATGTTTGTGTTATAATGTTTTCATTTGTATATCAAAACATGCGATTGACAACTTACATAAACAAGATAATTAAACATTTGTAATTAATTTGAGCAGTAACTAATTTTATCGCTAAATTTATTTTGACTGAAACTAGTTTCATATCCAAAACGAAATTATTCGAAATTGTATATTTAATTTTTAGTCTTTATTCATCAGTTGTCATAATTTTATTCTAATTATTTACAATTTTACTGGGTATTGGAAAAACGTAAAGCAAAAAGGAAAAACGGAACCCTTATAGGATCACTTTGTTGTCCGTCTGTCTGTCAAGACCCTGTATCTCGGGAACGCGTGGAGGTATCAAGTTGAAATTAAACTATATACTAAGGTTTGCGGTCCCTTGAAGCTGTGAAAAAATCAAACTTCTGAGGTAACGGAAAAAAAAGATACGGTCGTTTGTGTCGCAAAAAAACGTGTATTCCGACCCCGATTTCAGCCACCGTAGGCGTATGCTTGCGGCCGTCTGGTAACCGTCCGGACCGAACCCGAGTCGTCGACGGCCCATGGTTCATCCACGCCCACCTCAAAGAGATGTCAGCAAAACCATGGGGGCCTAGCAGGGTCGAAGCCTACTCCATGGGTTCGTTTCTGAACATTTTTTGGAAGTGTTGCACCCATTTGATATTGATGCACTTTATGGTGGTAGTATTAGACGTAGTGAGCTATATTATATATTTTTTCTGTGCCCTTCGTGAACATTTTTTTTTTTAATAGTAAATAAGGAAAAAAATCTGGGCAAGTGGGGGCGGACTCGCGCACTGAGGGTTCCGTACAAACTTACCTTTGAAAACAGTGGAATTCCCGAATAGTGTTACGAAGATTTTTCAAAATCGCAATATTTTATTCTTTTTTTTTCGTTAACTCAGAAGTTTAATTTTTTCACAGCTTCAAGAGACCACAGACCTTATTATGTGGTTTTAATTTTGGGTACACTACATAAATACGAAAAACTTTATTCCGACAGTCATAAATACGAATTTCAAAATACCGATTTTCATAATTCCGAATGAATCAAAATTCCGAATATAACAACTCCGAATTATCAATACTCCTATTTTTATAATTCCTAAATTTTAATATTCTTACCTTTTATTATAACTATTCTCAAAATACCGAGTTTCAATAGATCAAATAACAAAAAGACCGACTTAATGATAATTCGAAACATCAAAAATACGAATTCCGATTATTCAAATACCGATTAATACAATTCCGAAATAAAAACGGTTTGTAAAACTGTATAGCAAGACAAATAAACACATAATTGCTCGTCAGAGAGAAGTGTTATATTATGTATAGTATGAGGGGGTAGAATTAAAAACTAATGACAGATGCGTTTTCCTACTCATAATTGCATAGATTGTTTACAGATATTATCCTTGTGTATATATCTATAATATAAAAATGAATCGCAAAATGTGTTGGTAAGCGCATAACTCAACAACGCCGGGACCAATTTGGCCAATTCTTTTTTTAAAATGTTCGTTGAAGTTCAAGGATGGTTTTTACGGCGAGAAAAATTCGAATAGAGTAGGGTAGAGTAGGGTAGAGTAGGGTAGAGTAGGGTAGAGTAGGGTAGAGTAGGGTAGAGTAGGGTAGAGTAGGGTAGAGTAGGGTAGAGTAGGGTAGAGTAGGGTAGAGTAGGGTAGAGTAGGGTAGAGTAGGGTAGAGTAGGGTAGAGTAGGGTAGAGTAGGGTAGAGTAGGGTAGAGTAGGGTAGAGTAGGGTAGAGTAGGGTAGAGTAGGGTAGAGTAGGGTAGAGTAGGGTAGAGTAGGGTAGAGTAGGGTAGAGTAGGGTAGAGTAGAGTAGAGTAGGGTAGAGTAGGGTAGAGTAGGGTAGAGTAGGGTAGAGTAGGGTAGAGTAGGGTAGAGTAGGGTAGAGTAGGGTAGAGTAGGGTAGAGTAGGGTAGAGTAGGGTAGAATAGGGTAGAGTAGGATAGAGTAGTCAGTTGACGGGAGCGAAGCCGCGGGCAAAAGCTAGTATCCTATAAATTTCTAACCTAAGTTCTAACCTAACTTAACCTAAGTGATTCATCAATGATACAGGAGATTTGCAGCATGCATGCAGGCATGCAGCGTGCAAGTATGGATGCAACATGCAAGCAAGCATACAGCATGATAGCAGGCATGCAACATGGAAGCAGGCATGCAACATGCAGCAAGCATTATTTCTGTCACGGTTCCGGCGCTGCGGGGTTTGGGCAGCCCCGCGCGGGCTTTTCGTCGCAGATGGTTTTAACGCTTGCGGGCCTTCAAACCACCTGCTCCTCAGCTCACGGACCGCCCCACGCCTCCGCGCCTACGCGGGTTTAAATTACACTGTAGGGGTAGGGCAAACAAGACTGAGTGAAGTCGGTTTTGCAGCGATTCGTTTCTGTCACTAAATTTTGTCAACATGTAGACTTTTAGTTTATTCGAAGTATTGAAAATCGGAATATCATTTTTTGGACCGAGAACCCTTCGAGCAATTCATTCTTCGAACGTATGAAAATCGAAAAACTAACAAATCGCATTTACGACTTTCGGTAAAATATATTTCGTGATTTTTAATAACAGACATTATTATTATTAGATATTATGAAATTCGGACTTTTGAAAATCGGAATATCGAAATTCGGACTAAAATATTTCGGAGTATTTGGGTGTTCCCTTTAATTTCAACTCAATGCCTCCACGCGTTCCCGAGATAAAGGGTCTGGACAGACAGACAGACAGATGGACGGACAACAAAGTGATCTGTTATTTCCTTTTGAGGTACGGAATCCTAAAAAATCTACAAAAAATACATAATGTAAAGCAATTTTTCCTCTAAGAAAGCGTTTTAGTTTTATTAGTGCAGCTAAAATAGTTTTAAAAAAAGTAATTTTTAAAAATACCTGCTCTAGTGTCTGTTTAGTCAATTATCTCCGTAACGAAGTGAGATGGAAGGCTAAGTTCACGTCGTTCGTCCACAGTAACAATATACGTACATATAACACTGATGTAATACCATAATTTATTTTGGAAATACCTCATGGGGGCCGCTGACCCTACCTTATCCTGCTAGATCCTTTGGCAAAAAGCAAGGTCTTATAACAAAGATATAGGAATAAATCTGAAAATAGTAAGGTTGTTACGTCACAAAAAAAAAAAAAAAATTTACACCATTTGGGAATTGAGCTATTTACACTGGTAAGTTTGTACGGAACCCTCTGTGCGCGAGTCCGACTCGCACTTGCCCAGTTTTTTTTCTTCTATCCTGTCTGTCACCGGTCACGTTATCACTACCTGCCTTTTCTTTCATATCACTCTTCACACTAGCCATCCATCTTTTCTCACAATCAAAATTGAAAGATTTTAACCTGTTTGTATTACGTCAAATTGATGAAATTATTTGAAAGAAAGTCAGCTAGTCTGAATTTGTAGTACAAATAGCTGCCATTTCACGGCTCCTTGCTAAAAGGTAATACAAATTGAAAACCTAAAGAAAAACATCTCAACGACTCACAAAGAATTAGGTTAAAGCAAAACTATCGGCATTAAACTTCAAAGGAAACTAATGCCCTCTTACAACTCGAAAGAATTCGAAAATGTTTCACGAGAATCCACCTCGACACATTGAAATTGATTAGTATTTTTATCACGTTCCCCTAAGGCCTCTCTCGCGGGGTGCTACAACAGAAAACCTCCACGAGTGCCCGCGGGCTGTAGTTCCCTTGCGGATACGTCCGAGGTGAAGGCCAGTCTGCGGGACGGTGCACCCTGGGAGGCGGCTAACGACTCCCCTTGGGTATTTTCTGCCTAAGGGGTCTCGATGTCCGCCTGCGAATATTCTGTCCGAAGGATCGCTTCAACGCGTGTCCCTCTGCTATAGCAGAGGGCACAGTGGCGAAGTAAGAGCGGGCTCGGTGTGCACTTACCCTGCCACTGGGCAGGCAGGAGGAAGACTTGCTTCTCCTTCTGCCACCGTTAGACTCGTAGCCCCAGAGATTGTCCAAGGTCATGTTTCTGACTTTTGATGGGGGTCGAGGGTCTTGGCTTAACCGCCCGGGCCGCGAGGAAGACAACCTCTATAAAAAATCACCCCAAACCTCCAAGCGGCGGCGCACCGTGAGGGAGGTTGTTAGCTTGACTAATGGGTAGCTTAATTAGTCTCTAGTGCGAACCATAGTACTTGAGCCAGTAAAACATGAAAAATACTCGTGGGAACAATAATGAACTCAAAATTCTTTAAAAACCCAATTGAGAGTGATGCGCGGTCGGAGTCCGACGCGGCATCCGGAAGGAGCTCGGAGAGCTCGGAGGTAGAGGAGGTGGTAGGCGACTCTGGTGGGGACTTGCGCCCCTACTTGAAGCGCTCCAAATCGGGGGACGCATCGTCCTCCGATGCAGAGATGGGCTCGGCTCGAAAAATCCCCACCAATGGGCGGGGTGCGGGTCGGGCGCGAGGCAAGGGGAGAGGGCTCACTGCTCAAGAGTCCGCTCAGCGAGCTGATAGGCTCGCCGCGGAGGGGCGTCACCCTGGAGCGGCCAGTGCTGGGATGGACCTCTCGGGGCCATCCGGCAGTGAGCCAGACACCGCCATCGACGAGGCACTCGATAGGCTTGAGTCGGTCCTGGCATCCGCTCTGAATGGCGTGGCCAAAAAAAGGGAGAGGTCCTCCAAGAGGAGCGCTATCTCCCAGGCCAGGACCTCTCTCCAGGAGGTGGTGGACCCAATCCGCAGGGGGCTCACCAAACTTCGGGCCGACAATGCTCGGCTCCGAAAGGTCTCGGTCCAGCAAGAGTTGCCAAAGGGCGACTCTTATGGACAGGCAGGGGGACGCGAGCAGGGGCAAGGGCCGAGTCAGCCCAAGCCTCAGCCCGAGCCGGAGAATCAGCTGCTGGTGCTGGTGCGGCAAGAGCTGGCTGCCTTCCGGCAGCAGCAGCAGCAACAACAGGAGCAGTTCCAGCAAAGGATGCAGCAGCAGCTTTCCGTGCTAGAGGGCATCGTGCTGCGTCCTCCGCTGGCGGCCTCTGGCCATAAAAAAGCAGCGTCTTATGCTGCCGCCGCGGCCACGGCGGGCCCGTCGGGTCTAACCAGCCGCGAGGCAGTGGCGTCGGAGCCTGCGAGGCCGGCCCCGCCGGCCAAGCAGCAGCAGCAGCGGAAGGGCAGGGCGGCGCCTGCCGCTAAATCGGCGGGACCTCCTGCCGCGGCGGTGACCAGGCCTCCCCTGCCTGAAGAACCCTCGGCTGGCGCCGAATGGACGGTTGTCGGCGCCAAAAGTAAAAGTAAGGCGGGCAAGGCAGCTAGGGCGGCAAAAAAGCGCGTGAGGCGACAGCAGCGCAAAAAGCGGGCCATGGCGGCCAGACTTCGCGCCCCGAACTCCGAGGCTGTAGTTATAACACTACAGCCAGATGCGGTAAAAAGGGGCGTGACATATGATGCCGTCATGGCGAAAGCGAAGCAGGCGGTGTTGCCCCACCTTGAGGAGCTCGGAGCTTCTGGGGGCTTCCGTATGAGGCGTACTGTAACCGGGGCCCGAATACTGGAGGTCCCCGGTGCGGCCAGTGGCCCCGCCGCGGATGCCCTGGCCGCAAAAATCAGGGCATCCCTGGATGCGGAAGAAGCCCGAGTGTCCAGGCCCACCAAGTGCATTGATATGCGCATCATGGGCTTGGACGACTCCGTCAAGGTGGACGAGGTGGTGGCCGCCATCGTCAGGGCGGGAGGATGCACTGCCGAGCAGGTTCGGACGGGCACCATCCGCGCTGACAGCACGGGCATGCGAGCCATGACGGTTAGCTGCCCCGTGTTGGCGGCCAAGACTATCACCGGGGAGGGCCGACGGCTTTTGGTGGGCTGGGTCTCCGCGCAGGTGAAACTGCTGGAGCCCAGACCTCTGCGGTGCTATCGCTGCCACGTGGGGCACCACGTGGGGGCCTGTTGTTCCGCGGAGGTGGACCGCAGTGACCGCTGCTTCCAGTGCGGTAAGCCCGGTCACAGGGCAGTTGAATGCCGTGCTACGCCGCACTGTTACGCATGTGCGGCGGCAGGCAAGCCAGCCGACCACCGGGCTGGGAGCAGATCCTGCGACCCCCCCGCCAAGGCCAAGAGAAAGGTCGGGAGGCCCATCCCCGCCGATGTCCTCACCACCGCAGCCTCCTCTTTGGCTGCTGCTGCTGTCGCCGCCGCAACCACCGCGGCAGGGCCCTCACGTGGGGCTCGGGAGGAGATTGTGATGGAATGCCAATAACGGCTCCATTACGTCTCCTCCAGGCGAACATCAACCACTGCGCCCCCGCTCAAGATCTGTTGCTCCAGAGCATGGCGCAGTGGTCGATCAACATCGCCGTGGTCTCCGAGCCGTACTATGTCCTGCCCAGGGGAGACTGGGTGCAGGACCTGAACGGCTCGGTGACCCTAATTTCGTCGGCCGCCGCCGGTACCCCGACCCTCGAGGCTGTCACGAGGGGACGGGGTTGCGTGGCAGCACGGTTCGGGGACATTGCAGTGGTGGGCGTTTACCTGTCCCCGAACAGAACTCTCGCCGATCTCCACATCTCCCTTATGGAGCTGAATGCCGTCGTCGCTGGGTTTGGTTCCCTCCCCGTGGTCGTTTGCGGGGACTTCAATGCCAAGAACTTGGCTTGGGGTTCCCGGTTCACAAATCAGCGGGGTCGGATGGTGGAGGACTGGGCTCTGGAGACAGGCCTGGTCGTCCTAAACCGGGGTTCCATCCCCACGTGTGTGCGGATGCAGGGCGAGTCAGTGGTGGACATATCGTTCGCCAGCCCTGCTCTGTCACCGCGTGTCGTCGACTGGCGCGTTATGGAGGGGGTGGAGACGTACTCGGACCACCAGTACATTCGGTTTGACGTCTCCGCTCAGACCTCAATCGCGCCGGTCCCACGGACCCCGTGTGGTCCGCGTTGGGCGCTGAAGCAGCTGGACCGGGAGCTCCTCCTGGAAGCCGCGATGGTACAGGCCTGGGTGCAAGCACCGGACAGGCCTGTCGACATCGACGTCGAGGCAGAGTGGTTCCGGGAGGCCATGTCGCAAATCTGCGACGTGGCAATGCCCCGAGTCCGGCCAGGACGTGCCCGGCGCCAGGTGTACTGGTGGTCGCCGGAGATTGCGGCACTGCGGAATGCATGCAATGCCGCGCGGCGCCGGTACGCCAGACACTGCAGTCGCCGCATCCGCCCGCCGGATGCGGAGGTCAGAGAGGCGGAGCTGTATGAGGGATACAGAGTGGCGAAGCGCACCCTCCGAGCGGAAATAAAGCGGGCCAAGTTGGAGGCCCGCAACGTGTGGCTGGGGACTCTGAACGGAGACCCGTGGGGACGCCCTTACAAGGTGGTGCGGGAAAAACTCCGCCCCTGGGCTCCCCCACTCACACAGAGTCTCCGGCCCCAGATTGTGGAGGGTGTGGTGAGCAATCTGTTCCCTGCGCGAGGGGAACACTCTCCCCCGCTCATGGCTCCGCCACCAGCAGTGTCTAACGTGGATCACGATGGCGACGACGACGACAATGCTCCAGAGGTGACCGAGGTAGAGATGAGTGTGGCGGTACGAAGGCTAAGTGCCAAGAATACCGCCCCAGGACCCGACGGCTTGCCTGGTAAAGCCTGGGTCCTGGCCATGGAGGCTCTCGGGTCTCGATTAAAAGGGCTCTTTAGCGCATGCATGGAGAGGGGCCAATTCCCACTTCTCTGGAAGACGGGGAAACTGGTCCTTATCGCCAAGCCGGGGCGCCCTGCGGACTCTCCGTCCGCGTACCGGCCCATTGTGCTGCTCGACGAGGTGGGCAAGCTCTTTGAAAGAGTAATTGCAGACCGCCTCGTCGCGCACCTAACACGAGTGGGGCCGGATCTGGTGGACGGCCAGTTCGGCTTTCGCAGGAGGCGCTCCACAGTGGACGCCATCATGCGCGTACGAGCTCTCACGACGGGGGATGCGGTGTCCCAGGGCAGGTGTGTCGTGGCGGTGTCGTTGGACATCGCTAACGCCTTTAACTCCCTGCCCTGGAGTAGCATTAGGAGGGCACTCCGGTATCACCAGGTGCCCGACTACCTCTGTCGTGTGATCGAGGCCTACCTAACGGACAGGTACATCATCTACCCTGGTCACCAGGGTGAGTGGAAACGGCGAGAGATGTCGTGCGGTGTTCCGCAGGGATCGGTACTAGGACCGCCCTTGTGGAACATCGGCTACGACTACGTGCTGCGCGGCGACCTCCCTGACGGGGTCAGCGTGGTCTGCTACGCAGACGACACGCTGGTCCTGGCTCAGGGAGAGTCATACCAGGCGGCGGTCGAATTAGCGACACGCGGGGTTGCGATAGTCGTTGATAGGATCCAGCAGTTGGGACTCGAGGTGGCGCTACACAAGTCCGAGGCCATGTGTTTTCACGGCCCTCGGAGCGCGCCACCTCGGAATTCCCAATTAACGGTAGGAGGAGTTCACATCGGCGTCGGGTCGACGATGAAGTACCTGGGACTCGTCCTCGACAGCCGGTGGAATTTCGAGGAGCACTTCCGACGTCTGGCTCCCAAACTGAATCGGACTGGGGCTGCCCTCAAGCGGCTCCTGCCCAACCTCGGGGGTCCAGACGCCTCCTGCCGGAGGCTCTACGCAGGCATCGTCCGGTCCATGGCTCTTTATGGGGCGCCGGTGTGGGCGCCGTCACTGCGAAAGCGACCGGCGGCCCAGCTGAACGCGTGCCAGAGGGTCATGGCCATACGGATGGTGAGGGGATACCGCACGGTATCCCGCGAAGCGGCGAGCCTCCTTGCTGGCCAGCAACCATGGGACCTGGTGGCAGCAGGCCTTGCACGCATGCATAATCTGCGCGTGGAGATGCAACGTCGGGGTGAAACTCCGCTGCCGCGACAAGTCGCGGCATGGCGGGCAGAGCTCCGGCGGGGTCTCATGGCGGAATGGCGACAGCGACTATCGCAACCCAGTGCTGGGCACGCCATAATTATGGCGATAAGTCCCCTCTTTGAGGAGTGGCTGGAAAGGCAACACGGCGTCCTTACCTTCCGCATGACGCAGGTCCTCACCGGACATGGTAAGTTCGGGAGGTTCCTGCACCGGATTCGTGCGGAAGAAACGCCCGGATGCCACCATTGTGCGGACCGCCCGGAGGACACGGTGGAGCACACGGTAGAGGTGTGCCCCGCTTGGGCAGAGCAACGCCGTGTCCTCGTGGGGGCGATTGGCGGCGGCGATCTCTCGCGCCGGGCCTTGGTACAGGCCATGGTCCGGAGTGAGGAGGAGTGGCAGGCGGTCGCCTCCTTCTGCGAAGCAGTAATGCTAGCAAAGGAGGCGGCCGATCGCGTGAGGCAACGGTCCTCACGCCCCAATCGCCGCCGGGATTCCGATCCCGATTTCCGGCCATCGTAGGCGCAGGCTTGCGGACGGCGAGCAATGGGTGGCTCGCCGTCCGACCGTCCGGTGACCGTCCGGACCGAGCCCAAGTCGTCGACGGCGCGTGCTGTTCCACGCGTGCCTCAAGGAGATGTCAGCAACTGTAGGGGCCGAGCAGGGTCGAAGCCTACTGGGGCCAAGGGTCTGATTCTGAAAGGAAGACTCGGCCCTGGTACGAAAGGCAACGAAGGAACAGGAGTGGGTTTTTAGTCAGTAAAAGTCTGACACTATCTCCCGCCCCGCCCAAGGGCGGGGGATGTCATAAGATGATTTTCCCACCGAAAAAAAAAAAAAAAAAAAAAAAAAAAAAAAAGGCCTCTCTCGCGACAATCCTTTTAATTAAACATTAAAACATTCCTTGTCGCCTATTCCTGACTCCAAACGGATTTCAAACGTAAAACGAGCTTAATTACCTACGCCTATTTCCCCCATAATTTACAACTGTGTAACTTTGGACAGAGAAAGCTGGCGTTGTAAAAAAAAAATGTTTATTTAATTTTTTCTTTGTGAGATTAATGCATTGCGCAATACGGTCGCGAAATATTTCGATGGTGGTGGACCGGCTAAAAATTATGGTATGTAGGTGGGGGGAGGGACGGTCCACGCAAACTCGCTGCCATAACCTCTTCGGATGCCGCGACGGGCGACCGCGCGTCCTCTCGTCGAGAACTCCGCATTCGATTCGAAAAAAATCGTTTTAAATTTTATGTTGGTGTTGTGTTCGTGTAAGTGACTTGAATGTGGATTTTTTTGAAAATGGCATTGTGTGATGTGTTGTTTTAAAGGAGTCGCCGTTTCCTTCCATGGTGAGTTGTATTTTATATTTCCATTTAATTCCCACGTTTTCATTTCATATTCATATTTTTATTTAAATGAAACCGTGTTTGTATGTGTTTGTGCGGTTTTTTTTTTATCTACGTATGTAAATATTATTACTTATTTTCCGCGGCAAAATATATTTTCTTTACATCTGCAGTCAAGTGTGAAACCATTATAAAACGAAATTTTCATCACATTTCGAAATACAGGTACTTATTTCAGTAAATCTTTTGTAAGCTTTTCACAATAATAATTGTGTGAATATTAAATGACTCAAAGATAATTTTACTTGCTCATAAATATATTTTTGGTAGATAACATAAAAATGTCAATAAAATATTTGAACTGTATAAAATTGCTCTTCAAAGAAAATATTCGTCCGGGAATAATCTCTTACAAAATAAATTAAGGGAGGGAACCATTTCTTACGAATCCCTATAGTAAATATATATACCTACTTAGGTAGTTGTAATCCTAAACAAGGTTTTAGGGAAAAAATATTTATGTAAGAGTACGTTATTCTTTTTCATTGTTAAAATATTCGTCTCGTTCCAAAATCTAGAAGGAATATTTATTCAAATTACATTTTCTGTCTCGGCTGGAATCGTCGACTTAGCGGGTGATAAATTATTTTTGAATTAAATTATTGCAGAAGCAAAAAGCCAAGGATTTTTTTAAAACATTTTAGGTTTTGGTACAAATAACTATATAATTAAATATATATAATATTTTATGACTATTAAACCTATGGGTCGACCCAACCTATTAGCTACGGCGTAGCGGCTCCGCGGCTACGAGATTCGTAGCCACAATACTTAGATGACCTCTCGCTATTACTATGACCGCAGCTACGACGATTGATCTTTTGAGAATATATTATCATTATCACTTCTTTCAAATTGGTAAAAATTGGCAATATTCACTTTAATATAAATATATCTTACTAACATTCCAATATTATAAATCTAGAAGCCTCAACGGCTGGAGAGATTTAAATGAACTTGAATAGGCTACAGTTTGAATTAGGGTATAGATTTTATCCCCGTAGTAAATTCCCTTGTAATTTTTTTATAATATTCTGTAGGTGTTCCCGTCCGAGTATAATTAACTATCTTCAAGGCTAGGATTAATAGGCTTTTACTAGTGCACTTCACCTTCAACGATTGCATCACTGCTTACCATCAGGTGGGATCACAGTCATGTGAATGTGAGCACTATGCTGATTGCTGTTTTTTCCTTTTCTTTTCAGTAATTTTAACGTATGTCTGGCAATTTCAGTATTTTGTACAGCCCACCCAAATGTCCTTTCCTTGGCATTGTTCGTCAAGTCGTTGAGCTTCTTAGTAGTCCTGAGTTGAACTTTGCGAATACTGATAAATGCGTGCACTGACTGGACAGGTCTACTCAAATCTGTATGGTTCTTTCTTCAAAAGACCATAGCAGAAAAATCAACATGGTTCTCATGTGATTTGACCATTACATATTTACTGTAAGGACTTTAAAAGAGACTTTGACCCCTGAATTGGTTTCGGTGTCAGCTAGGAAACACTGGCATCATCCAGTTTAAAATGACGAATAAAAAGGTAAAAGTGTTTTTTTAAACCTATTTGAAAAATAAATATTTATCATTTATCATCATCTAGTACCTGTACCTAGTACGATGATGATAAATGATATTTAGTTAGTTATGTCAATTAAAAACAGGTCTTTTATAGTATTTTTTTTAGGTAATAAGAATTTAGTCTAGCAGAAGCTTGTCTAGTTGCCACGTCGTCGGCTAACTATTGATCGGATTTAGATGAAATTCAGAGAGGTCGTTAGATACCTTCGAGGCAATTCCCGTGTTTGGAACGTTCGCATTCGCAATCTGTTAGAAATACCTCTAATATCCTTACATTTCAACCTGTTTTTGATATTGATAGTCCCTAAAATGATATTGTGACTTGAATTTAAACAGTTATTAGGCACGAGAATTTGCCTTTAGGAGAAAGACATAAATCATCGTATTCAAATGATGATTTGAAAATGAAAATATATTCAAGTACGTGGAAATAAAGTTACTTACTGCTGGTTGCTTTTATTGCAAAATGATTAAAATACATATACATGTGAGCATTGGTGGCCCAATAGTAACGGCTTTGATGTACGATTTGTAGGTCGCGGGTTCAAACCCAGAAGGAAAACATCATGAGGTAACCGGCATATTCTAGAATCAAAAATTCAAATCAAATCAATGTGAGATAATGGTCAAACGCGAGCTGAACAATAAAAAAGAAAACTGTGTTTTCTGATGGCTACAACCCGTTGAATAGTTTACTTCTAGGTAAGCGCGCTACATCGTCGACCGCACCATCACTTTCCATCAGATGAGATAATGTTGACCATGAGCGCAAAGCTATCAAGAATAATAATAAAAAAATAAAACACCAAAACTTCGAAGACATGTGACATTTACCAACCAGCACTGGGCCCGCGTGGTGGATTACGACCCATTCCCTCTCCTAGAGAGGAGACCTGAGTCCCAACAGTGGCAACATTATAAGGCTGATTATGCTTATGCTCTATACATATTGGTATTTTAATCGTTTTCAATTATTTTTATTATTTTAGCTAGCTGTATTGTCCCAATGCTGGGCAAAAACCTTCATCCATTCCTTCCAACGATTATTATTCCTCGCTCTCTGTTTCAAGTAATCAATTAGTGTTTTTTAAATTAATTCGTCTCGCGATAGAATTTTAAAATAATTTCTGTTCTTGTTTGGTACGTTTGTACAAGCTATTTATACATTCAAAATTCATGCAACACAATTCTCTACCAGTCAACTAATGATGATGAAGAGGAAACATGGCAGATGTATACAAAAAGAAATAAATAAGAAAGCAAGAGAAAGCGGGGTCTAATTATTATTACGTATATTTTTATTAGCATGTCTTTGTTTCTTAAATAAAACAAAGAAAAGGAAAATAAATAAAGCAGAAGAATTTCCCGACCAAATCAATGAAGGACTTTTCCTCAGTTGTGGGACAATTTGAGCTACAATATATTTGTCTTAACATTCATCATCATCATCTTCCTGCCCTTGTCCCGTGTTCACACACGTTCTTTTCTCCCATCCTGCCCTGTCACTCGTCGTCGTCATTAACTTCCTTTTCTTTCATATCACTTTTCACACAATCCATCCATCTTTTCTTTGGTCTCCCTCTCCCTCTACATTCATCCACATGTAAACTCATAACTCTTTTAGTAACATGCGTTTCATCCCTCCTCTTCACATGACCATAACAAGACAAACGTTCAACATTAAAATATTAAAAAATACTGTCTACATAAAGTTCCATTAATTAGGTTCTAATCTCACATTAAAATAATTTAAAAAGGGGGTCACCAGTTGATGACGCTTTCCGTAAAAACATGCATGTAAAAGAATAAAAATAGAAGTTTTAAAATGAAACTGAACAGACGCTACGCAAACATTAATCTAAAAATATCCAAGCGGAGCCAGGGCACATGGCTTGTTCTTCATAATGAGTGAATAAATCCAATTAATTCGGGCCCCATTTATTATGTAGTCGTCACACGTCGGTAAGTCACGTGTTTTACGACGCTACAACGTGTATCGAAACAGCTATTTATAGACAAACCCACGGTTATAACATGTACTCGTACCTATTGACTAACTAATTATAATTTATCTATATATATATATATAAATGAATAGCTGTTCGTTAGTATTTTTTTTAACACAAATTGTGTGCGATTTGAAATATATTCGACTTAGGAGGTTACAAGTGCCCAGTGTGTGTGCCCTTTCGCTCACTGCAATGTTACCGTCTAAGCGGTCGTCACTATTTGTCTAATTAAAATAGGAGTCACGTGTTCATAAAGATCGAAGAGAAAATCGTTATCTATATCGGGTGTAAAAAGACCCTTAACGAAAACGAAAACTACGTATTGTACCCATCACTGGGATAGATTTTTTCTTCTAGAACATACCTGGGAAATCACTGGTTCCAGAGATATTCAAGGTCAAAGTAAGAAAAAAAAAGTTGACTTTTTTTCAAAATCGTATTCCAAGTGTCATTAGAAAACTTTCTTCCGAACAAACATTATCAAAATTATTATTTTTTCTTAACAAATTACGCATTTGAAGTTACAAAAATGCAATGAATACAAAATACTACGCACGCTTCGACGCAGCTGTACGGCTGTGGCACGCACACTAGCGTGCGAGGTTCCGAGTTCACCGAACAAATGCGAAACGCGCTCAGCTGATGACATTATGGACAATTTATTTATTTTATGAATTGAACACAGTTTATGATTTTACGTTTTCAATAAAAACGTTTATTATTAATTATTTATTGTTTTAATTTTGAAATTAGGTATGAAATGGTAGAAATTAGGTAGGTACCTACCTACCGTACCTACTTAACTAAGCGCGGCTGCGCTAACGCAGGACTTCCCCAATCTGGCAGGTCCTGACGCCTCCTGCCAGAGGGTCTACGCCCCGCGTAGACCCCGCGGTTTGTGCAGTCTATGGACGTTTATGGGGCCCCGGTTTAGACTCGGTCACTCGGACTGAAGGTGAGTAAAAGGGTCATGGCCATCCTAATGATACAGGGATACCACACGGTCTCCTGTGAGGCGAGCTGATGCTGGCCTGCCACCGTGGGATTTTGCAGGCAACAATCCTCGCACGTGATGATGCAACGCCGTCGAAGGGAAACTCCGCTGCCGCGTCCAATCGCGGCACGGCGCGGCAGACAGAGTTCCAGCGAGATCTTGTGGTGGTATGGTATGAAGACAGCGACTGTCGCAACCTTGCGCTGGGCGCGCCATGATAGCAGTAGTAAGTTCCCTCTCTGAGGAGTAGTTAATGAGGCACCACGGCGTCCTCACTTTCCGCCTGACGAAGGTCCTCGCCGGACACGATTGTTTCGAAAGTTTCCTATGTCGGATTCAGCGGGTAGAAACGCCCGGGTGTAACGCGGCCCTGGTACCTAGTACAAACGGCAAGTGAAGGAACAAAGAGAGTGAGAGAGAGATGGAGTTTCAAACTTTTTACTGACTAAAAATCGGTAAAAGTCTGACACTCCCTTTCTCTTCACCCAGAGCGCGAGGGGACATTTGATGATTTCCTATTGCAAAAAGTTACTTTCTACTTATCTAAAAACTAAACTTAAATTCTAGGTAGGTACCTACCAACAATTTAAACTTCATAAATAACAACTTAATAAACCTCACTAGGTTCATAAGCATAACATAAACCTCACTAAGTAGGTAAATAAGACGTGATACGAACAGGTAAAACGACGTGATTGCTGCATTTACGATCACAATGATAAAGGAAAAGTAAATTTCGTAATTTCATTTATTATGTTTGAATTAGGTACCTATCTAAAGCTATCGGAAAAATCCATACACTTAATCATCACCTGCTTAGGTTTCTCCCAACTATTAGGGTCTCCTTTCAGTCTAACCGGACTGCCTATTTGGCCTGCACAACCTAGTTATCGGATAATACGATAACGATAAAGCCCCTCAAAAATGCCTACAATCCGTAAGTATTGTAGGCATTTTTAAGGATGACTTCTAGTGAGGATGGCTTCTAGTGCATAAGGCTGTAAGGCTTATGCACTAAAAGCTATCCTGTTAAGCATGATTGGAAATAAATGTCGTAGATAGGTACCTCATTTTATAAAAAATGTTTAGTGGGTACCTACTAAACATTTTAAAAATTTAACCTAATAAATAACCTAATAAATTACATTTTAAAACATGAACGAGCACGCGGCGCGTTTTACCTGCGTGAGTTCGTTAGTTTGTCGGGAGTCACAGATCGATTCCCGGCCACCGTAGACGCGGGCTTGCGGACGGAGAATTGCTCTCCGTCCGCAAGCCCGCGTCTACGGTGGGTAGCTCTCCGTCCGATAACAACCAAGCCCTGGTGGACAGCGCGTTGTTTTCCACGTGCGCCTTAAGAAGCTGTCAGCTAAACTGATTGGGGGTGATAGGAGCGATGCCTGAAGGGATCCTGGTCCCTGGAGCGGGTTCATGAAAACACGCGGGCTAGGGCGCGCATCTGTCTCCGCGTGGAATGTTGGCAGTTTGAACTGAAGCTCGTCAGTGTTGAGAGGCCACCTGTGCTGGATGAAAGCTAAAGCGATGGACAGTGTAGGTAAGTACTCAGGCTATTTAAAAACTGTACGTATTTCGTGTACTTAAGTATTTGTACATAACAGAAATTTTTAATTACCAAGAGCCTATTTAATACCTACACCATGCAAAACGCGCGCGACGTCTAGGCGCCGCCGCGCCTCGCCTATCGTATACACGGTACCTATTACACACACACCGGCACAATCAGTTGCGCGCTTTACATTGCTCGCAATAAAAAGCATATTTTTTTTAAAGATAGAAAAACAAGTTTGTTTCCCAGCAATATTTTTTGTTCAAAATGACTTAGTTATATGTACAGAATGTGTAGTTAACGGGTATGTGATCGGTCTTTTTACACCCGGTATATATAAAAGGAGAAACTGACTGACTGACATATCAACGCACAGCCGAAACTACTGGGACTAGGAGCGTGAAATTTTGCACAAGGTTTCGTTTTATGTCGTAGGCGAGCACTAAGAGAGGATTTCCCAAAATTCAACCCCTAAGGGGATGAAACGGGGGTCCAAATTTTGTATGAAAAAACCTACTTTTAAGGGAGCGAAGCCGCGGGCAGAAGCTAGAAACTTATATACCTGTTACTGTCTGATATATGAATACTTATATATAACTGTTATCCATTCTCGACATCAGGCAAGCTACCCATTCTCGACATCCACAAGCCCGCGTCTTCCGTGGCTGGTAGTCGGGGTCAGAATCTCGGCGGCTGGGGCGTGAGGACATTCCTTTCGTCACGCATGCGGCCGCCTCCTTCGCTAGCATTACTGCTTCGCAGAAGGAGGCCATCGCCTGCCAAAACATACTGTATTTCCAAATACCAATACTAAAACTTTCTTCTAAAAAGGCTTTTAGAGATCTAGCCGTAGGTATTACAATCAACCCATTAGTTTTCAAATAAGCCCCGATAAGTTTCGTAAACCGTGTTTTGTATTACTTGAAGAAAAAACTTTGTACTATTAAATAGCATGAAGCTTTTGTTTTTAAATAACTAACCATTTAGTATTCAGTACATGATCTGGTAATAAATAAAATACACAGTTTTATACTTCGTTTTTAGGGTTCCGTACCCGAAGTGTGCTAACAGGACCCTATTACTAAGCCTTCGCTCTCCGCCCGTCCGTCCGTCTGTCGGTTTGTCTGTCCGTCTGTTAGCGGACTGTATCTCATAAACCGTAAAAGGAAGAGTTAAAACTTTCACAGATTAAGTATTTATATTACCGCTTCTGCAACAAATAGTATAATTAAACCTTGTTTTGTGGGCGTCTTATACTCGATTTTAACGGAATCTTTCGTGTGCAAGTCTGAACTCGCACTTATCCATTATATTTTGGTATCTTCAAAAAATTTACATCAAAGAATCTTCCTCATTTCTCTTCTTGATCTCGCGGTTAATTTACATTTTCCTTAGAGGGTCGTTTTTTTTCGGTGAAATAATGTGGAGCGTGAGATAGTGTCAGACTTCTACTGACTAAAAACCCACTCCTGTTCTTTCTTTGCCTTTGTTCCAAGGCCTCGGGGTTCTCTTTCGCATCACTCATGGCCGCAGTAGGCTTCGACCCTGCTGGGCCCCTACGGTTTTGCTGACATCTCCTTGAGGCGCACGTGGAACACTACGCGCCGTCGACAAATTGGGCTCGGTCCGGACGGTTACCGGACGGTCAGACGGCGAGCTACCAATTGCTCGCCGTCCGCAAGCCAGCGTCTATTTCTATTAGCGCTTCAACAACAATTAATACAAATTAAACGTTAT
The DNA here is from genome assembly GCA_961205895.1 of Mythimna pallens. NCBI lineage: Eukaryota > Metazoa > Arthropoda > Insecta > Lepidoptera > Noctuidae > Mythimna > Mythimna pallens. Next base: position 21,626,868 of record OY540839.1, on the reverse strand, counting down.
TTTGTGGGCGTTTCAAGTTCGATTTTAACGGAATACTTCGTGTGCAAGTCCGAACTCGCTCTTAGCCATTATTTTTCGGTATCTTCAAAAAATTTACATCAAAGAATCTTCCTCATTTCTCTTCTTGAACTCGCGGTTAATTTACATATTTTCTTATCATTTTCCTTAGAGAGTAAGCAGGCACAGTGGTCTTAGTAAAATTCGTTGGCAGACATTTTCCATGCCATTTATTTAACGTTTTTAATTAAATATTTTTCCTGTCTATTTCAAAGCGAGACTTATTAAGACGACTTTGTTCAAACGAAGGAAAATGTTGTGCTTTTATAATATATGTGTTCAATCGAATAGAAATGCTTCAAGATTTAATGACATTAGGGGAAATACACGCACGTTGAACACACATAAAAATGATTAGAAAACAAAACAACATTTTCAATATTTTATTTTTAGATTATTAAATATCTGTCTCAATTCGACGTTACGGTAATATTAAATTTCTCAAGAATATGAAAAAATATCATTAACTTTATTTATAGCCTCCTAACAACGCAATTTAAATCTACTTACAAAAACAGCGGATCAATTTAAAAGGAAAAATGATTTGCCGCTTTAGATAATCGGTTTAGATATAAAAATCGTGGCTCGCTTTTCACTTTTGAGAGTTTTTAGTTCAATCACGTTTCAGTTGAACTTCGTGCTTTGGATCGGATTTACCACAAATTAAAAAATAAAAAACTGGCCAAGTGCGTGTCGGACACGCGCACCTACAGTAAAATAATCACCATACTAATTTTGTATGGAAGAATGATCGATTACGGCACTTTGAACATGTTTCGTTACATATTAATGTATTATTATATTTAAGTATGCATTATGAATACCTACTAGGTATACAATTATTTTTTTGAGGTGGACAATCAATAAATGACTTCTTCCGTTCTAGAGTGGAGCGAGAAGGCAGACCTTTTGTATATACATTACCGGCAATCTGTATAATTCAAGAATTCTATACAATACCTAGGCAATGTATAGAATACCTGGGGCGTCCAGATAATGTATGAAATATTATTCATTACATACTTTACCTAGGTAATGTATACAAATCCCAGGAATTGAGTAAAATACCTGCTGGTCCACCGGCAATGTGTAAAATAAAAAAAAATTGGCCTATATTTATCAATGTACCTGACCTACCTATAAAAAGACGGGCAAATGAAACATGTTCTATTGCTTAAAATTAATGTTTGTAAAAGACGAGAGCGGGGAAGGAGGTGACGTAATCTTAAGGTACCCTGATACGGACAAGTTAGGTTAGAAGGCTAAGTTGTTATTTTTAAAACCACTTAGAAATAGGAGTCTCCAAGAACACAGGTTCTTTTTCTGTCTGCAGAGTTTAAAGTAGAAGGCAAAGGCAGGAGCTCCTCTCCGCTCCGCTCCCGCCCTACCCTTCGTACCTAACCTGTTCGTGTCGCTGTGCCCTAAAATTACGTCACCTCGATCCCTGCTCTAGTTTCTCTTTTACACACATTACTGGCAGCGTATTGGGTATTATATGGAATACCTAGACAAAGTTTAAAATAAATAATATCTCGTATATTACCTACACGTTTTAGGGATTCAATACCTAGGCAATCTAGGTATTGTATAAAATACCGGATTATACCGATTGCTGGCAACATATACATTACAAAACTTATTTACGTTCGTCAGCTCATAATCTCAGGGGCCAGTTGCTAACCAACATCAGGTACTAGTTATCATCTGGCATTCATGCTGACCTGGAGCTATTTGACGTTACCGTAAAGCACTGTTTCGTTTATTAGTCAATTTATTTTGTTGGTCAAACGCGAGCCTATCAATAATAAAAATAAAAAAACTTTTCTAAAATTTTTGTTTCTTTTCAATTTTATTTTCAAACTTATTGTTTGTGTGCCTTTGTGTTTGTGCCAAATAAACATATTTCCTTTCTTCCTTTACACAAATATTTGGTGGCGAGTTTTTCACGATCGCTGTTAGGGTTTGGCCACATAATGGGTAGGTGTGTTTGCTTACACATTGATGATAGGGTTCAGGATTATACTTTGAAAAAATTCGCGCTGTTTTTTTGGTATAAAGCGATACAGGTTCAAAATTATTGTCGAGGGAACGTTTTTGTTGGCACATAATTATGTATATGTTGAGATGAGTTATTTCTAGTAGGTGCTGTGAGGGTTGAAGCTCTGGCTAGTCTAGTCTCCTGGGATCTGTTGTTTATGAAGACAAACCAGTATACATTACATTACAAATTAGTGTACTATTTTAATACTTTATATTTACGGCTCATCTGTTACATCATCTATCCAAACTGACTTAAAACAATACATTTATTTTCTCTTTAAATTCAAGTCCTATTCTTGCACAACCTTTTAAAAGTATATTTGTCTGATCAGCCCGTTTGTTTTTCTCATACGTTATCACTATCATTTCCTCTTGTATATTTTATAACTTTAAGAGCTCAGTGACTCATAGCAATATTGCTACATGATTATTATCTTCCTTTTCATATTCTGTGTTATTTGCCTTCCTCTCCCTTTACATTCGCCCACATGTATACTCATGGCTCTTCTTCATAAGCGTTTCATCCCTCCTCTTCACATGACTATACCAAGATAAACGATTCCCTTTCAACTTTTCAGTCACTGGCACCACTATTAAACTTTTATCCAATCTCGTTACACTACACATCCATCTCAACTTTCTCATCTCAGAAATTTTGCTGCATGATTCAATGTTATTATTTGCTTCACTCTGAAATAACTGCCGAAAAAGTTATTTTTCACTGATTGAAATAAAATCAGACACTAACTAGGCGCCGCAACTACGAAACTGAAACGTATGTATCTTTTTTTTTGTTTTAAATCAAAACCCAACTTTATTTAATTTTTGTTGGATGTGCGAAATTTTTCAGAAGCACTAACGAGTCGAAAACGCGTTAATACGTGATAAAATTTACCATTTATTAATTCGGTTTCGAGCTATTAAATTAACCAGCGTTTCGATTGAACCCCGATTACTTCGTTAAGTTCAATAATTCAGTCTGACGCTTCGTAAATGCCCCTATTATCTTCTGAGAATTTGAGCAAATATTCTTTTGGTTTCATAAAAGTTTAAAGATGGGTAAAATATAATACGGCAAAGTTAGCACTGTCCTTCAAATTTAAAAGCATTTTATTGAAATTTTGTGCTCGAATATGGTTTACAATGTTATGATAAATTGTGGAAAGTAGAATATTAGTGAACCGAGGACATTTATAGCCAATAAAATCCAAGTTATGACGACATGTACAATATTCTATGCCAACAAAACTTGTTATAATAATTCTTCAGTACCTAATAACAAAATATAGTTTTATTTTCAGACTATTCTTTAGTACATTGCTGCAAATGATCGCAAGCATTTCTGCTGCATGTAAATAATCCTTATTCTGTATGAAGAAAATAAATTTCTTGAATATTATTATCTATATATTCCAACTGCACCCAATATCGTTCTTCTCCCCTACGGTAATATGGGCACACCCCGCCAATTTCGATTTTATACATCGTACAGGTGCTCTCTTTAAACCAAATTAAGCGATTCTACCATTTTTACGATTTCCACTTTCAGCAGTGTATGTAAATTGCTGGGCAAATATTTTTCAGTTTGTGGTGGAATGACAGGCAATTATTAAATGCACTTGAGTTTTTATATGTTATATTTTTTTGGTAAATATTTCATAATGGGTCCAGTATTTAATACACAGTATGCTTATTTTGTTTTTTTTTTCTCAGTTAATAGTTTTTGTTAAAAATCTACTTTCAAAAGTAATATTTACCTGCATGTGTTAGGATTACTAGAATCTACGTACTACTGGTAAGTGATGATACTGTAGCCTATTTGCATCTGAGTTGTAAGCAAGCATCATCATCATCATCATTTCAGCTGAAAGACATCCACTGTTGGATGTCCTCCCCCAACTGTCCTTATAACAACCGGACCTGTGCGTCTCGAATCCATTGGATAAGCAATGGATTTCGAGAAATTCGTCACTAAATATCATTTTCATAGAAATGTAGTTTTTGGATGCATGATTTTTCTAGGGTCCTTAATTTTTGCAAATGGGTCAGGCTATCACATAGCATAGCATAGTTGGCCTTATAATTTTCCCACTGCTGGGACTCAGGCCTCCTCTCTAGGAGAGGGAATGGGCCGTAATCCACCATGCGGACCTAGTGCGGTTGGTGGATGTCACATGTCTTCGAATTTTTGGTTCTAGATCATGCTGGTTTCCTCACGATGTTTTCCTTCACCGTTTTGAGAGCAGTGGTGATGAAATGAATTACTCACAGTAATGCGCCTGTTTGGGTTTGAACCCGCGACCTACCATTACATATGCTATCACATATCCCGGCGGAAATATATTGCGATACGAGAAACCCGTGCAAAAACATCCCCTAGCCTTTTCTCAACTAGTTTGGAGTCGGCTTCCAGTTTAACTGGATGCGGCTGAATACCTGTGTTTAACATACAGTGACTGCTTATCAGACCTGTACAACTTAGTTACTGGGCAACACGATATTTCTTGGATATGCTGATGGTCAGACTTTCTAGCTTCTGACTACCTGTAACGACTGTCATAAATCAACGAATGGCAACCGGGACCAACAACTTCACGTGCTTTCCGAGGCACGGGGCGTCAGTAATGTTCTAAATAAACTTAGAAAAGTACATACGAGTAACCCTTTATACAGTGGCGTAGCTACCAAAGGACAGGTAGTGCACTGGGGCCTCCAAGCTCGGGGGCCCCAAAAACTGATACTTCAATAATGGCAACTCGCTTTAGTCAGTAAAAGTCTGACACAGTCTCCCGCTCCACTCAGAGTAGAAGTTATTTGATAATTTCCCACGTAAAAAGGGGCCCCAGTTTTTTTTTGTCCCTACGGCTGTTTGTCACTTAGCTCTACGCCACTGCCTGTAAAAAAAAATCTGTGTATCATACGAAAATGAAAACAAAATATCATTATTTCTCGTAACTCATTAATTTTTGAAAATGGAATTGAAAAAAGAACGGATTAATCTCACCTGCCTGATATAATCTGACTTTTCCATTAAGCTCATCTTTTTTTTAACTGACTTAGAAACGGAGCGTAACTCGCATATTTTTTTGCTACGTTTTGATATTCTTAATGATATAATATTGCTAGATTTTATATGCGGTTTCGCTTACTTGCTATACTCATGTAAAGTATTCCATGTATGCGATTCTTGCCGTTACAATATAATATTATATAAAGTATATTTACCTGTCTATGTCTATGGATCCCTTCTGGGAATATAATCAATAATAAAAACTAATAAAAAAATAAATCAAATAAAAAAATATTGTGTACAATCTTAATAGAGTATATTAATTATCTATCTAATATAATGTGGAGGCAAAAGTATAATAAAATGCTTCTGTGTAGTTAAATTATTGGTTTATTCTTAGCAGTACCTACCTTACTTTGTATTATTATTTATACAAAATAAATCTTAAATCCATCCTCTTTCTTATTAATTCATCATGATTTTGTCAGTTTACGATATAATAAGGGTCTCCCGATATCACAATACATAACTATGTGACATTTGTTAAACGCCGTGTAGGTTACTTGCACTGTCAACAAAAAGAGTTTTGAGAACACGAGTTAACTGGCTTGCCTCGTGGCCTGACGCCGTGTTGTAGTTTGAAAGAGTCGAACAGAGACGTGGCAATATGGCGGATTTCTAGTCTAGAGATTTTGAAACATTGTTCTAATATTTTAGTTACACAGTCTCAAGGAGCAGTGGTGACCCAGAAAAAACAGTAGTGGCCCAATGTTAATGGCCCAGATTTACAGATACAAACCCAGCCAGGCGCATTACTTTGTATAATTTATTTTATCATCACTGCTCCCAAAATGGTGAATTTCCTTCACCATTTTGGGAGCATAGCATAGCATAAGCATAATCAGCCTTTTAATGTTCCCGCTGCTGGGACTCAGGTCTCCTCTCTAGGAGAGGCAATGGGCCGTCATTTACCACGCGGGCCCCGTGCGGGTTAGTGACTGTCACGTGTTGATGTTTTCCTTCACCGTTTTGAGAACAGTGGTGATGAAATAAATAACACAAAGTAATGCATCTGGTTGGGCTTGAACCCGCGACCTACATACAACTCGTAAGTCGGGGCCGTTACCACTCAGCCACCACTTCTCTGCTCTGCTGATTTTGGGAGCGCCTGTCTTTATGATCTTGCAAACATTTTTTTTTTCACATTTGTCTTTTAGTCATCATATCAGTAGTCATCCTCTTTCTTTTTCCCCTTTCTTTCTTTTTTTCTATAGTCTCTCACACAGTTCATCCATCGTATCTTTTGTCGTTAAAACGTTGATCATATTATCTGGGTTGTATAAACATTTTAGAACATTCGCTACAAAACATAAATTCGCACTTTATTATCTAAGTGCTCTTAATTTCACTCGTCTTTCAGCCTTGGTAAACCCTCCATCTGAAGCTGTTCTATCATCACAAAAAACGTTGTTAACATCCAAATTACGTCAATCACTCTTCCCTACGTTCGTACGTTTTGTCGATTTTTCATTTTTATGGTTACGAACCAAACAATAACTTGATTATGTGGTAAAATATCGTAATTGTGGGATGTATTAGGCAAAGTACATCTTCCTGCGAATACTTTAGAAAATTTTCTCTCATAAAAGCGCGGTTTTCATCGTTTAAGATTTAATAAGGTTACCGTTTTGTTCGTTTACAGTTTTTTTTTGTATATTTTAGGTGGGTTTATGTTCTAAGAAACAGTTAGTAGAATTTAAGAGGATGTTTTCTGTTGAGTTCGTCTAACGTCTTTACCTATATTTAAGGATAATCTGATGTTTTATTATTTGGTTTCTTTGTAAAATTAATCAGCAGCCGCAGAACATGTTTTTTTTAGGGTTCCGGACCCGGAAGGTAAAACGGGTCTGCCTGTCTGTCCGTCTGTCACCAGGCTGTATTTCATGAACCGTGATAGCTAGACAGTTAGTCTAGACAGACAGCAGAAATGTTCACAAATGGTGTATTTTTGTCGCCGCTATAACAAAAAATACTAAAAACATAATAAAATAATTATTTAAGTTGGGCTCCCATACAACGATCGTGATTTTTTTGCCGTTTTTTTACGGAACACTTTGTGCGCGAGTCTGACTCGCACTTGGCCGGTTTTTCCTATGGTAGGTAGATATTTGTAGATTTTTTTTTGCTGGAGATGGATAATATTGCTTTTTGTCCGCCTTTTTGTAGACCGTATACTCAATGACATTGCTATTTTTTAACGTCTTCTTCTTGTGATTATATTATCATATTTTGTGATCCACTTCTTCCAAATGAAGTCAGGGTTTTTATTTTTCTACGAAATTGATAATGTCATGGTCGATTCAGTACTCGGTTATATACATACTCAGTTAAAGAAAATCTTGATAACTTTTGTGATTTTGACTCAGTAATTTTCTATTTACGAAATCTCTTCATCGTATGTCGACAGAGACTGTTAAACTTATACATTTTTAACTTCGAAATTTTTTATCACCAGGTTGCGCATAGTCCAGGTTTTCATAAGCCATCTATAGATTTTTTATAGTCCAGGATTAAAAGTACGGTAGCACTCTCCCAAAGCTAGAAAAAGGTAGGTAGATTATAAACGATATTTATTTTGCACATAGGTTTAAAAAAAAAAACACTTTCACTCGTCAATTTTTTTTTCGTCAGTTTAAACTAGATAAGGCCGGTGTTTCCTAGCTGACTACCCTAAGAAGAAACACCGAAACAAACTCAAGGCCCAAAGTATCTTTTACAGTAAACATGTAATGGTCAAATCATATGAGAACCATGCAGATTAGTGTCTCAGATGGTCTTTTGAAGAAAGAACCACACAGATTTAAGTAGACCTGTCTAGTCAGTACAAGCATTTGTTAGTATTTGTGTAGCTCAAACTTAGGACTACTAAGGAGCTCAATGACTTGAAGAACAAAACTAAAGAAGGGACATTTGGGTAGGTTGCATCAAATACTAAAAACTGCCACTGCTGGTTGTCCGCACGAATACACTGCGCCATCCGGGCCACTGAGGAGTTGTTTTGCTCCCGTACCCAGTTGTGTACTGGCTCCTAATCCCCGCTATGACCTGCCTTGACCTGTTTTGTACATAGTGTCGGTGTTATCCAATTTGTGACTTTTTTTAAATATTTTTGGGAAAAAATCTAACATGGTGTAAAAATTCTTGGAATCGATTCAGTTACTGATTCTGAACAAACTATATTCAGGTTTCGAATATACTAAAAATAATTTTGTACATAGATTTATCATGGATCCTTCTTCTAAAAAGAAGGTTTAAACACTTTAGGTTTAAACTCTATAATTTTCAATAAAATGGTCATCCAATACTTTCTTTATACATATTATAAAACAAAATCCTGCCCTCCCTGTCTATTTGTTCGTCTGTTCACCTTAAACTCAAAAATTACTGAACAGATTTACAAACGGTTCTTAGCAATAGACAGAGTGATGCATGAGGAAAGTAAGCATTACCTATAGTAAAGAAAAGCCGACCATTTCAAACATTTCTACCACTCGCACGAAGGTACTAGGTAGCTAGTTACTTATAAGTATACACTAGTTCCACATCACAGCTTCGGCAGTATAGTTAGAAAAGCTGGCAAGCGTTGCCGGCGGCGTTCCGCTTCAAGTTAGGCTAACAGAGTGAAGCCAAAACTAAGTTGGTTCGAAACGCAAAGGGAGCCTTTCAATAACAGTCAGTTTTTGTTCTTTTGTTGTTAATTACTCGGTGCTAACAGTGATTTGGAGATTTGAAAGTTAGGAGCGATATCTTTTGGGAATACGGATAGGTTTTTTAGGGATTTTCGTACCTGCTAAATACCTACCGAATATAACAACAATTTATTTTATTTTCATAGGGACCCAGCAAGCCTAATGAGGCCATGGGTATTTTAAAGGGAATCCCGGGGTCCTGGAACGCAATGCAAAGAAGAAACATAGGTGTGATTTTAGAAGTCTGACACGTCATCCCACTCTACCCAAGAGCAGCAGAAGTCATTGGAAGATTTTCTATCTTAAAAAAAGCTTTTTATTGTATTATTTATTACAATATACTGGCCTGTTCGTCTAGTGGCTTATAGTGGCCCTGACTGCTATGCCGGAGGTCGTGGGTTCGATTCCCACCTAAGACAAATGTTTGCGTGGTGAGCACGATCATTTCTTCTGTGTTTGGGTGTGATTCATTTATAATATGTATGTAAGTATGTTTATCAGTTGTCTAGTACTCATAGCATAAGTTCTGGTTAGTTTGGGACGAGATGGCGTTCTGTGAAAGTTGTTGAATATTATATTATTATAATTCATATATACACCTCGTGATTAGTTCAGGTCATAGATATTAAGCTATTGAGGCTTCCACAATTGTAATACACGAAAAGTCAAGGAGTGAGATCAGAAATGGAATACTAGCTGCTACCAGTGGCTTCGCTTGAGTGATAGTAGAAAATTATTCCAAGGGAACATACCTCCAGGATAAAAAAGTATTCTATGTGCTATTCCAGGATGTGGTCTACCCAAATGCCAAATTTCATTCATTTTCGTTCAGTCGTTCGAGCGTGAAGAAGTGTCAAACATATACACACAAACTTTAGCCTTTATAATATTAAGTGTGATTAGCTGGCCCCGCGGTTTCACCCGCATCTTTATTAACTGCTTTGATCCTGTTAACCGTAGCGTAATATTGTATACTAGCTGACCCAGCGAACTTCGTACCGCCTAACCGTCAATGAATGTAGTATATCTGTCGATATAGTTAACCGATTGCGATGAAACAAAACTTAAGTAATATATCAAGTTGCATACAATTTTAACGTATAAAAGTTATTTACATCGATTTCGTACATTTTACGTGATGCGCACACAACATGAAACCTCTACAGATTTATTATATATGTATAGATGTAGCCTATGGCCTTCCTCGATAAATGGCCATCGAACACTGAAAAACTGTTCAACTCAACTTGTGATTTCTGAGAATAGCGCGTTCAACCAGATAAACAGTCAAAGATATTGTTCAGCTTTATAATCACACTGTTATTATTATAATGACGAAAGTTTATGAGTGTGTTCGTTTGTTATTTCATCACGCTTGAACGACTGAATGAATTTTGATGAAATTTAGCACACGGGTAGAGCATGTCCTTTTTTTTAGTTGGGGAAATTATCTAATGACAAATCCCGCTCTTGGGCGAAGTGCGAGATAGTGTCAGACTTTGACTGACTAAAAACCCACTCCTGTTCCTTCGTTGTCTTTCGTACCAGGGCCGAGTCTTCCTTTCAGAATCAAACCCTTGGCCCCAGTAGGTTTCGACCCTGCTGGGCCCCTACGGTTTGCTGACATCTTCTTGAGGCGCGCGTGGAACAGTACGCGCCGTCGACGACTTGGGCTTGGTCCGGACGGTTACTGAACGATCAAACGGCGAGCTACCTATTGTTCGCTGTCCACAAGCCCAGAAATAGCACATATGATTTACTTTTGGAACAATTTTCTACTTTCACACAGGCAGAACCGCCGGCACTATAAGTATAGATGTAGCTAAGAATGATATCCTAATACCAATCTTTAGGTGCGAGAGCCCCTTCAACTAAATCACTCACAATAAAACACAGAACCCTATCCAGCCTATTCAATCTCACACTTGACCAGTTCTTTTACTGACAGATTATCTAGTTAGCCGCAGATGGCCGGCAGTTCCCGACAACTGAGAGCGCAGATGGCACTCTGGGCTATAAATGTATTTAGTAAAACCGGGTACAGACTGCTGTAACATAAAATGTAATGTAACAAAATTCCCATATCGTCCCTTAGCTAACAACACTGCATAATTATGTCCTTTTTAGCAACTTATAGGAAACGAAAAAAACTGTTCGGTATTGAGAGGCCAGCCGAATTGCACGCTATCACCACTTTTCGAATTATGGCTTCTGATTGGCTGAAATCTATATCATGTGATCAATGGTTAGACGCGCAATGAGCAGCTCCATCTAAAGGAATTCAAATGTGAAAACCGCCAATTTTCGACTTAAGCGGTGTTGTAAGCTAAGGGACGATATTGTGGACGCCTTGCGCGCGCGAACAGAGCTTTTTAACTATGATAGTAGGTACATATTCGGTTCGTGCACGCACTGCGTCCACACATTGAAATGCTATTTTGATTTTACCTTGCATGTTACGTTACTGTAGTCTGTACCCGGCTTAAGCAACAGCAGCTGTAAGCTGTATAATCAGCTTGAGTCGTAGAAACAAAGCTGCTGGAAGCGCTGAGTTATAAATGTAAGGCAATGTTTTGTAATGTGACGCAAGTGTTCTGTTTTGGAATAATTATTTGTTTTATTTTTTATTTTTAGACAGTACTTGTGCGCCTCACCATCAACGATTGCATCATAGCTTAGTACTTACCATCAGGTGGGATCACAGTCAATCATCAATCACTCAGTTTACCTATAGCAATAAAATAAAACAAGGAATTGTTTAAATAAGGATAAATCATACTTAACACTAAATTAAATTTCGATAATAGAGATAAATTCCAAAGAGTCAGGCATTCTTTAAAATTATCTGTTTTTCTACATTTTTAAATATTAACCAATAAAAATATAAAATAAATAAAAAATCATTTCATCACACTTAATAATATAAAGGTGTAAGTTTGTGTGTCTGTGCGTGTGTGTGAGTAGGCTTGTTATATCTTTATACTTAAAAGGCGGAACGGAATTTTTTATTATTCTCTTTTGCCTTTTCTGATAAAATATTACCTGCTCTCCATGCGAAGCAGTAATGCTAGCAAAGGAGGAGGCCGTACGTGTACGCGCGAGGCATTGGCCCACGGGCCTCAGCCGCCGGGATTCTGATCCCGATTTCCGGCCACCGTAGGTGCGGGCTTGCGGACGGCGAGCAATGGGTAGCTCGGTAGCTCGCCATCTGACCGCCTGGTAACAGTCCGGACCGAGTCCAAGTCCTCGATGGCGCGTACTGTTCCATGCGCGCCTCAAGGAGATGTCAGCAAACCGTAGGGGCCCAGCAGGGTCTAAACCTACTGGGGCCAAGGGTCTGATTCTGAAAGGAAGACTCGGCCCCGGTACGAAAAGCAACGAAGGAACAGGAGTGGGTTTTTAGTCAGTAAAAGTCGGACACTATCTCTCGTTCCGCCCAAGAGCGAGGGATGTCATTGGATGATTTTCCCAACGAAAAAATAAAACCTACTCTCCGTGGGAAGGTACTTATTTCAAAAGCGCATTTCGTCGGTCTATGGTCTAGCTAGATATTTAAATACATTCTTAGTTATGTAGATTCGCTTTTCCACGGAAACCAACGTACGGCCAGTCACCGTTACACTACCGTCAAGTTTCCTAGAACGCTAGTTTACTAGCAGATATCACAGAATTTACATACCCAAATTATTACAAAATCAAGCACAGCAGGAATTCTGAAACCTAATTTGTATTACCAAATGTATCTGGCGCTTCAATTTATATTTCTAAGAAATTGAAAACATGGCATAATTTCGTATCGTTTTCAAATGTAAAAAACCGACGAGTTTTTTATTTGAAGTGAAATAAAAACTGAGATACGACGATAAAAGAAATGGGTCAAGTACGTCCTACGCTATGGAGTTCCGTGGCGAGTATAATTGTCAACCAGAGCCAATAAAAAACATTAATTAAAAAACTTTATGTACGGGTAGAACGCAATGTCGAAACTGTCAAACGTTTTTTGTTTTTAAACGATGAAAACTTGTGACAACTCGTTATTATGTAAGACGTTTAGAGGTATGGGGAACTGTGTGTCATCATCATCAGCATTTCAGCCGAAAGAAAAAAACAAATAAAAATAAAAAAAATGTTAAAATATGTATGATAAAGTATGTTTATAGGTATTTATTTATTGTATAATAATAATAATAAGAATAGCTCGGCTCGCATTGTTAGGAGGTTCCTTTCTCTGGAGCCCTCTGAGCCCTTTCTTGGACCCTGTTCCTGATACCGGTGGGGTACTATTTTTTATATTTTTAAATGTTTTTTTTTGTATGATTTTGTTTAAAAAAATATTTAAAAATGTAATTTATATGTGTTTACAAAGAATAAAGGAAATAATAATAAAAGCGTTTATTTTTCTCCACCACATAATGCAAACAAAAATAACAATCTATAAGTACAGTACATTGTTACAGTAAGTACATTTACATTGATGTTGTGGAGACTGAAGCCTGTACAAGGAAAATCCTGTGTTACAGGACTCCAGGCCTCCAAACTACCCGTACTTGTTACGAGCTATATAAATATTTACAGAGAGCGACAATTTTAACTTAATGGAAAATAAATAAAACAGTTCAGACTTAACTAATAAAAAACAAATAAGGGTGTGAAAATGTGTGTCAGTGTGTGTATAGTGTGTAATTGTTAAAGGTAACTTATATGTATATATACACATACACATAATATTGTATATATTATGTGTATGTATAGTGTGCTGAACATATATTATGTTTAGTATATTTTTACTTTTAAATATTTGATTTATGTGTTTAATTTTTTGTTGTACATTTAAAGTTCCTCAAATGTAAAATTTCATTCTCATTGATACGGTTTGCTGTAAGAAAACCCAGTTGTGGGTTAAGCTCGCCTATGTACATCAACTGTCCTATTTTTATTTTCTGTTTAAAATTGTATGTACAGCAAAGAATAAAGAAAGACGTCCACTGTTGGACATATGCCTTCCTCAACTGTCGCCACAATGAACGGTCCTGAGCTTCTCGCATCCATCGCATTCCCACAATTATCATCAGGTCATCGGTCCACTTTGTAGGAGTTCTTCCAACACTGCGTCTTCGTGTTAATTAAGAATGAACCTTGTTGTTCTCTGTGAGAAATAAATTCTTTATATAAGACGTGTTTATTATGAATTAATTACGATTGATGTCATTATTTCCGCTCCAGGCGTGTCGAAAACGCCACAATATATTTGTCAAACATGTGTATATACAATCTTCTATAAGCCATGAATAACATCACATCCGTTTTTAATAAAAAATCCATAAAGTTAGTATTACCAGAATGGAGTAGGATTGTACGAATATATTTTTATTTAATAACGCTTTTAGAAAACTGATGGAGCTGCTATGGCGTTGCAGTGCATCGGGAATGTTTGCGGCTGCACATGTAGACTGTTTTTATGTTACAATGCCAAGCACGCAGTATCACTGATAATATGAGTCATGGCTAGCACCAACAGGGCCCTGAGGAAGTTAACTGATAGAGATGACCATATATTGTTCACTGTTGTAGTTTAAATGTAGCATGCTACAATTTTATTTAGTAACACTTAGTTTAAGATTATTGTTACTAACATTTCTTCTTCTTCTCTTCTTCTTCTTTTCGTGTCGATGTACTCTAACTAATTTTTATCTGACCAGTATTTCGCAATCTCTACGGCTCTATCTCAAACTCATAACTAACGATATAAACAAGATATGTTCGAATTAAAGATTTATTATTATTATATCTACCAACATTTATCATGCTTAGATGTCAAGATGGGTACTGGTTATTTACTATGTATCAAAGTTATGACTGGTGTGTGTAGGGATAGGGTTTTATAAAGAAAGGAACAGAGAGACAAGACCAAGTATTTATTTCAAATAGACTTAGCAATTAATCGAATACCATTACCGACATCTGGATTAACCTCATTAAAATGATTTATACTTTATTTTCCCATGACGTGAAGGTCATAATCATTTATCTAAATAAAATGCTGTCATCGTACAGGAAAGGAGTTTTCCGCTCCAAGGAAGTGATGTAAAATAAAACCCCACATGCAAGGGGTTTGCAATGATTAATTACCGAACTTTATACGCGTTGACAGTGCCAACCTTCTGACATTCCCGCTTAATTATTTTGGAGGTTTTCAAAACTTCCCTCAGATTGTAAACTGGTTTTGAAACCACCCTTGTTAAAAACTTTTGATCACCTTTTTATGTAAATATTTCAGAAGCTCGTAAAGTCCCTTGTCAAATATTTGATGTTGGATGAAATATTATCAACAGTGTGTAGTTAGGTTATTTAAGAACGGGCACGCCACAATCGCGACAATAAGTTCTCTCTCTGAATAAAGTTAGAGAGGTATGGAGGTAGAGGTTCTCCACCTGACGTAGGACATCATCGGACACGGTTATTTCGGAAGGTTCCTGTTTAGAATTGTTGTTACAGTTATGCAGATCACCTAAAGAACATAGTTAAGCATATTGTGGAGATCAGTCCCGTATAGGTAAAGCATCGTTGTGTCCTCGTGGAGGCGATTGGTGGGAGCGACTTTTCACGTCCGACTTTGGTCCAGGCCATGGTACGGAGCGAGAGACAATGGGAACCATTTTAGGCGCGGGCAGTTTGCGATTGTTTGTTTTTTGCTAGAAATTGAATCAATTCGTGTAAGCAAACTGTTTTTCTTTCTTTCTTTCCGATAAGAACCAGGCCTAGATCGATATGCCTCAAAATGATATCAGTATGATAATTTGAGCTTGCCAGGGCTATGAGATTGTTCGAAAATATTACCGTATTATTACAAAAGGAAATTGAAAGAACACGTGTGAGTTTTAGTCAGTAAAAGATTGACACTCCAGATTTCCCTTCATCCAGGTCGAGAGAAGTTATTTGATGATTTTCCAGCCCAAAAAAATGTCATGATTTTTCTTTATTTATTATTATACTAGCTTTTGCTTCGCCCGCGTATATAAAATAAAGCCCATATCACTCAGGAATTAAACATCTTTCTATCGGTGAAAAAATTTTAGCAATCGGACCAGTACTTTCAGAGATTACCTCCTACAAACAAAAAAAAGCAAACTTTACCTTTTTATAATATTAGTATAGATTTATCACTGACAGCGTCAGACGCACAGGTCTAATGCATGTAAGACCATTTTTCACATTATTTTTTGCAAAAACTTTAGTGCGGAAAAGAACGTCAAAGATTTATTTCGGCGACAAAATATCAACGTAAAACTGAACGTTTCAATGATTTACTGTTACTAACTTGGATTCAATAACATTAAAAGGTTTAAATTATCAGTTTCAAACCGTAACTTACTCGTGAAACTTCGACGAGTAAAATGGGGTCATTCCAGAATTTGTGGATGAAATGTTTCACCTAAATCTTTTATTCTGATATTGCTACTGTTTAGATCTTACTTCATCATCTTCCTGCCCTTGTTCCATATAACTTATGGTCAGCACAACACGTTTTTACTTTCATTCTATCCTGTCAACCGTCACGCTATCACTGACTCCCTTTTATTTCATATCACTCCTCATACAATGTATCCATCTTTTCTTTGGCCTCCCTCCCTCCTCTGCATCCATCCACATGTGAAACATTAGTCTTTTAATAACGCCCCCACAATAACCATATCAAGATAAACGATTCTCTTTAAACTTTTCAGTCACTGGACACTTTCAAACTTCCTCATTTATTATGCTCACTTTATCCATTCTTATTACTCCACTACATGCAATCTATTGTCACGTCTTACCTATTTACAGCTAAATGATAAATGACATTTATTTTTCAAATAGGTTTTTTTAAAAACACTTTTATACGTAATTTTTTTTTTGTCCCCTGAGAAGAAACACCGAAACAAACTCAGGGTTCAAAGTCTCTTTTAAAGTCCATACAGTAAATATGTAATGGTCAAATCATATGGGAACCATGCAGGTTGGAGTCTGAGATGGTCTTTTGAAGAAAGAACCACACAGTTCTGAGGAGCCACACAGTTTAATCAACGTGATACGTTTTTGATTCGCCTTTCTCAGATATGTTGAGACCACAGCCTTCCTTTTCAGAAACGCGTGGAACACTACACGGCGTCGACGACTTGGGCTCGATCCGGATGGTTACCGAACCAGACGGCGAGCTACTAATTGCTCGTCGTCCGTAAGAGCGGGTTTGAGCAATGGGACAAGGCGCTTGCCTGCTGTGGCTGGTAGGTCGACCCAAGTGGTTGATATTTAACCATGATACTTCAGTCACAGCTATTCCTTTTAACAAACGTATTTTGATTTGTGTGGGCTCGAATTGAAAGTATAATGATATCTCATTTCACACATCAAAGAATCGTGTTATAGCATCATTTATCATCAAACTCAGAGGAACGTGAAGCATTAGACGTAATTAATGCATTCGTTCATCCATTAATAAGTATTTTTAGATTACAGACTTTAGATACATTTTGTTCTGACTCCGTTTGAAAATGACTGTTCAATTACTCTCGTAAAGTCTAAAGGGAATATTAATTAGATTATCAGTGTTAACCTTTTGCGATCCGTAATTATTTTGCAAGGATTATTAATTTGCAACATGTAATGAGTTATGTTATATTTTAGTTACTTCCCGGGGCTTGATTGGGAAATTATATTCTATAGACTTTATTTCTAGGACATAGTCTACATCCGGACGGTGACCGGACGGCCGGACGACCAGCTTCTCACTGCTCGTAGTCTTTCACGGCAGCTGGGTCGTGAGGATGTACGTTCCCTCAAACTCGCACCTGTATAGTTTGACATATTATTGCTTAATACTTAACTGCGTTCACTTACAATCAATGAGTTTATATTAATCCTTTTAGAGTACCTACACTAACCTTCAAGATACCTGTGTCTCAAAACACCAGTACTCCAAAAAAGGAATGAATCCTGATTAATTTCTTGTTTGGAGGACAGTGTTCTTTTTATGTGAAATAGCCACTCATATTTTTGGTGCTTAATCAATGATTTTACTCATATGCCAATCTTTTTGAGCAATTAAGAATTAACCACTTCACCGTAGATTCCAGTTCGCGTATAGAGTAGCGTAACTTTTTTTGTGTTTGAATAGTTTTATTATTTAGAGGTCGTAAAGAAATCGTAACCGTATCAACTCAAGCCGTACTTTTATATGTATTCTGTGTCACTTTTACAATGTTAATATTATTATGGTTTCTCATAATTAAATTAAATATTTGATCCCCCACATTCAAAATTAACCAAACAGAAGAACAAGAGAGGCATCTACAATCTTTTCTGTTTCAATATTAACTTTTTTACCATCCTCGTGTACTGTAACCAAATATTTTTCTCCTCTCATTTCCAATGATACAAATAAACACACGGCGCCTACTAATTTAAATTCAAATTCGTATGTTTCTTTTATGGCATTGTGTTCATTTTCCTTATTGGAATTCACTGAAGAAGCTTCCTTGTTTTTTCTGCCGAAGAATCAGAAAGATGTTTTAGTAAGGGTTATTTTGTTTTATTCTTTACAATTAGGTTATATATTAATTTTTTTTTTTCCACGACTTGACAATAATCTCTCTTCATTACGTTTGTAGGCACTGATCCAAAAAACGATTAAATTATAATTTTTAATAAAAAGCATTTTGGAGAGTGTGCACGGGCATGACTTGATTGCGCCATTATCTTTCTACCATCAAACAACCCAAGGTACGGCATCAACCCTTAGGTACATTGTTAACACTTCTACGGTCTGGACTAATAATAATAATTTGCCTGCTGTGGTCTTCCCGTCCGATTATAATTTAGGTGCTTTCAACGCTAGAGTGAATAGGCTCTTTATAAAATAGTGTACTTTTCCATCAACCATTTCATCACTGCTTACCATCAGATGGGATTACAGTCAAGCAGTAAACCATTAAAAAAAACGAATCGTTTCAAAACATACATACCTGTTATTGGAAGTGCCTTTTTTACTAAAGTACGTTCTCACTTTCGATCTCATTTAATTTTAAAATATATTTATTTTTTTGTTTTCTGTATTTATAAAGTGTTTTTTAAAACTGTACGACAAAATTATAAATAAAATATAATTTGTCCTTAACGAGATTGTCGAATAACAATTTTAAATGTCAAAATATAAATTCTTCCAAGTTTAACTGGAACCAATATAAACCTGCGGAAGAGTGATTAAAGATTTTGTTCTTATTAAATTAATTAATTACTCTGAATTTATTTAGGGTGGATTACAAGTTTTGACAGGTTTATTATCCTAAGGAAACACGATTGAGTCATTAAAGAGATACCATTTGCGTAGGAACTTCTTTATTGCTTCAAGCTACTTAAAGATCTAATCATAACCATTTCGGATATCTTATAATATAGTCTTAACTTACTTGACTTAAGTTCTTGTGTCCCCTAGATGTCGCAGTGGGCGTCCACAGTGCGCCACCATCCTGTTCGATCTTGAGCTTCGCGCTTCATTTCCCTCCATGTATTTCCCTTCGGAACGAACAGACTTCGATGTGATTTTTTTAGTGGAAAAAAAATAAACGCATAAAAGTTATTTCTATAATTTGCACCAAAGCTGGACAAGGTCATTAGTTTACCATATAATTCCCGTACAGTAAAATCTACACACACATTACACTATTGCATTGCATTATTGGCACATTGCTCGCAGAAGTGCATTGCTCCATGGAGTTTCTTGCACATTATTCTCCATAGAGATCTACGCTTTGGAATGTGCAATTAGCATCATTTTTTTTTCTGACTGACTGACTTCTTGACATTTCAAAAGTGTCTGTAAATGGTTTATTTGAAATAAATGCTTTTGAATCTTTGAATCTTTTGAAGGATGACCGTTGGGGCCGAAAGGTTCTGGTTTAGCGACTTGTGGCGTTGGAAGGCCTCCTAAAAGGTGGACCGATGACTTGGTAACGGTTGTCCGATGGATGCGAGACGCACAGGACCGTTCATTGTGGTGACACATGAGGGAAGGCCTATGTCTAGCAGTGGACGTCTTTCAGCTGAAATGATGATGATGAGTAAAATCTAAGACACAACCAAAAAAAAAATTAAGCGAAATAAAGAATACTCATTAAAACGGCTAACAGTAGGTGTACCTATTTTGACCTGGCCTGTTGGTCTAGTGGATAGTAGCCCTGACTGCTATGCCGAAGGTCGTGGGTTCGATTCCCACCCAGGACAAATGTTTGTGTGAGGAGCATGATTATTTGTTCTGTGTCTGGGTGTAATTTATCTATAATATGTATGTACCTATTTAAAAATATTTAAGTATGTTTATCAGTTATCTAGTACTCATAACACAAGCTCTGCTTAGCTTAGGACTAGACGGCGTTGTGTGATAGTTGTGTGAATATTATTATATATATGCGAACCACATTTAGTCTGCTATAAAACAACTAATTATTGTACTTTTAATTAGATAGTAAAAACTAGACCTTTGTTAATTAAATTCTTACACAAAGGTAGAATTTCGGCAACAAACTTCAAGTAAAAAATATTTTAAAATTAGAGATGAAAAAGTATTTAATTACGACATAGACTTGTAGCAAGAGCTTCTTGTTTGTTTTCTTTTTTAGGGTTCCGTACTGAAAGGGTAAAAACGGACTAACTCACCGTCCGGCAGTCCAGTAATCGATCGGATCGAGCTGCAGTCGTTGACGCGCTCCTCAAAGATATGTTAGCAAACCGTAAGGGGCCAGCACGGGCTAGGATCGCGGGTATTTTCTGAAAAGGAAACCCTTAGTTCTAGAACGCAAAGGACAACTGAAAGACACAGGTGTGGTTTTAGTCGGTAAAAGTCTGACACGCCCTCTCGCTCTACCCGGATCAGGAGATGTCATTGGATGATTTCCCACCTTAGGACTCCACTATCTGTCGGTCTGTCTATCACCAGGCTGCATATCATGGACCGTGATAGCTAGAAAACTGAAATTTTCACATGTGATGTATTTCTGTTGCCGGTATAACAGCAGCCGGTATATATACTAAAAACTAAAAAAGGTTATACAGTATTTAATATTGTAGCCCTTTTCTACAAATAAATCCAGTAGACTCAGAAATCAGCTGAATCTGTTTCAGTTGACCGATTTTTAAAGCAGTTCAAATGTTTCGCTTCGTCTAGCGTAAACTTAACAACTAAAAAATGACAACACCAACTATTTTGACGGCTCCCAAACTTGGATCATTGCCAACGCTGTATGCGGATCGGCCATTGTACAGTAAAACCAGTAGTAAATTTTATTAAATCAGTCTGGTCTTATTTTAAAAATAGAGCGGTTAGTCAATGGTATATATAGAGCAATAGGTCATGGTTCTTCTCTATGATTGATTGTCTGTGGTTACAATAATAATGTTTTTAGAACGATTTTTCGAGTGTATTTATTTCGATTAAGCGATCAGTGGATTCAATAGATTTTTAATGATTAAGATTTCCTTTATCAATTGTTGGATTTTGTTGAAGAAATTTGTTGTTTTTAGGGTTTCGTACCTCAAAAGGAAAAACAAAACTCTTTTTGGGTCACTTTGTTGTCCGTCTGTCTGTCTATCTGTCAGGACCCTGTATCTCAGCAATGCGTGGAGGTATCGAGTTGAAATTAAAATTATATATTCAAGTCTGTCGTCCCTTGAAGCTGTGACAAAATCAAACTTCTGAATTAACGAAAAAAACAGATACGGCCGTTTATATCGCAAAAAACGTATATTTCGACACTCTCAAGGGAATCAAAATTCATAGGGTACTTCTCGTTTTTTAGAATCCTAAAAAAATTGGCATAAAGCAAGGTATATATAGTAAATTAGTAATTACGACACAAAAAAAAATTTTTGCAATTCGGAAATTAAACTGTTTTCTTAGGTAAATCTGTACGGAACCTTTAGTGCGCGAGTCCGACTTGAACCTACCTGGTTTTTTAAATTACTTTTATTTTTTTTGTGGGGTTGAGCGAAAGGGCGTGTCAGTAAAAGACTGACTAAAACCACACCTGTGTCCTTGTTCCTTCCAGTTGTCCTTTGCGTTTTAAGGCCACAGTTACTTTTCCAAATTTATCATCACACTCCAGCTGCCAAGACCCCGACCACGACTACTAGCCACCATAGGCGTGAGCTTGCGGACGATGAGCAATGGGCATCTCGCCGTCTGGCCGTCATTAGATGATTTCCCACTTCATCGGTCCTGCTAGGCCCCTTTAGCTTTTCTGATATTTTCTTGAGGCGTGCGTGGAACATTACACGTTGTCAATACTGGCTGAGACGACGAGCTATCTATTGCTCTTCGTCCGCAACTCCCGACGCCTGGGGTGTATCCTTCGGCTGCGGCTGGGGCGTGAGGATGTCGGTTCCCTTGCGATTACGGCCATCTCTTTCGCAGGAGAAGGCGATTGCTTCCTATTCCCTCAAAGTATAGCTACTAAGTTTTAAATTAGCTGTCGAACGAAACTAAACCATATTGCTATCTTGATGGTATATCAGCTTACCTACGTAACATTATAAATAGCCGGTAACTACGAGCGACCGGATATTTGTTGGCTTGTTTGAAATATGAGTTCAATAATCTAATTAACACAGCAAGAGTGTGGGTACAGGTTACTAGTGGCAGGCAGTCGCCTTCTTCTGCGAAGCACTAATGCTAGCAAAGGAAGAGGCCGTGCGTGCATGCGCGAAGAGGCGGCCCTAAAGGGCCTATTACACTACTCGATATTCAGACAGTCTTAGTTGATGTCGCGTAGTGTAATAAGGGTTAGACCGGTCTTACTCGGAACAAAAAATATGACGCACGAAGGAATAGGAGTGGGTTTTTAGTCAG
Source organism: Mythimna pallens (assembly GCA_961205895.1). Lineage (NCBI taxonomy): Eukaryota > Metazoa > Arthropoda > Insecta > Lepidoptera > Noctuidae > Mythimna > Mythimna pallens. The sequence goes on along the minus strand of OY540839.1, from coordinate 21,604,133 downwards.
TAAAAGTCTGACACACCCTCTCGCACCGCCCAAGAGCGGGGAATGTTATTGGATGATTTTCCCACCTAAAAAAAAAAGTTTTGATTTCTGTTTTTTGTTTGTACCAATTATTTTAGTTTATTCCTGTATTGTATTCTTCAATTGAGTATGTATTTTATAATTATAATTACACTCGTATTTATAATTATTTTTATAGTTATAATTATGTTTATAATACAAAAAAAATGAAGTATTAATTTCAATGTTGTGTCTGAATCACACCAAAGTGGTCTGGTTGATATCTAAAGTATTAAGTCAACTCTGTGCTTTTCTGTCCATATTTTTTCACGTATTATATATATATATATATATTTGGCACGTATATAGGGGTATTATTATTACGTAAGTGAACGTTTTTACGTAAAATCACGAAAAAAAAGGAAAAACGAAGATATAGAGACCAAAAGTTCCGGCCGAATAAATTTCGTACACCTGTGTGTACAAAACGATAACTAAGCGTGTTTTAAGGTCACTCAAGTTGTACAGACGTATTTACAATCATGAATTAACTAACTATAACTTCTAGTAGGTATAAAACTAACTTCTCACTTCCAAACTAAACTTTAATAACAGTGCTATAATCCGAACATAGCTAATGCATAAAAATAGTGTCTTCTGTTTGTTCGAGAAACTTTCACAATTCTACAGATTAACGGGTTCGTAGGAAAGTTTGTGACTGTATTAGGGATCGGAGAAAAGTGTAAAGTTTTATTGTAATAGTTTTATGTCAAACTACCTTCTGGTGCGTGATATTCGAAAATTATCCCGAGGTCAAGGTATTCAATAAGGTGTGGTTGATTAAGGCTAGGTCCTAATAATGTTGTACCTTTTTGAACCTCTGGAAATCCACAAATATAAAAGAAATCACCATAAAAAAATATTTTATTAAAATTGATTATTGTTTATATGATTAATTTTAATAAAATACCCGTTGGGTAAAAATAAAAACATAAATTAGTTGACTCAATAAAAAAAAATCACGAATCAGACCCTTACTTACGATTTCAAAGATATCTACGAGATTTCGTCACGGAAATATTTGAAAGTTACATAAAATAATAAAGCATGTTTATTAAATGGGATAGACCCAAAAACAAAAATCTTGAATAGTTACTCTTTTTTTTATAAAATAAAATCGCTCGACACAGACCCGGGCAAAACCCATATAAAATACTCTGAGACTACAACCGACTCTTAATAAGATACACAAACAGATAGACATTTCACATTTTACAATATATTTATTTACTAGTTCACAGGTAGGCGGAACAGTGTGTAAAGTCCCGCAAACCTCCATTGAAAAAGGAGGATCTTGCGACCAGACGGGTGTTGCGTCTGATGGCAACTGCCCGTTACTGGATTTTGGGCTGTTGTATATTTTCTAATCGCGCAGAGAACTCTATTTTGCATGTGGCAATTTAGATGTCGATACAATCACTTGGCACAGCGTGAGCACTCTCACAGACTTTGGATGTAGATAACTTTTATACATTAAAATCGGAGTAAGACTGGATGAACTGAAGCGGATAGATTTGTATAAACATCTGTATGTCGGCGCAAGGATGCCGATCATCATTGAAGCTCTGTTCAGGTAGTCTGTTTTGTGGGCGATGGCTGAGTATCGAGCAAAAAAAAAACTATTCCAGATCATTCAACTGATTTATTTTGATGCAAGCTTTAGGTATTCACTACATACAACGAGCCCTGAGACAGTCCCTAAGCCTCAACGTTGTTCGCACGGCTGCCGACAGGTGAAAGAGCACCGCACCTCTCTGTGGTCGGCACTTTTATCTGCTCGGTTCGTGCAAACGTCAGCGCGGATTCTGTCAAAATGACATGTGTCACTTTTCACTTAGCTTTTTCATTCGTTCTCAAGCTTCCATACTATAGACTTCTCCGACATATACATATAATAAATCTGACAAGTTTTTAGTTGTGGCGCATCACGTAAATTGTACGATATCGATGTAGATAACTTTTATACATTAAAATTGTGTGTAATTTTATATGTTACTTAGCCTTTGTTTCATCGCAATGGATAGAGTACATCGAAAGATATACTACATTAATTGACTGTTAGGCGGTACGAAGTTCGCCGGGTCAGCTAGTCGTAAGTAATATTAATTCTTTTTAACATATTAATAAATATTAAATATAAAAAAAAACCGTAGAAGGTAATGCTCCTTCATCATGTTTTTAAAGGGCATTTAAGCACACCTTACTTTTATAGGTAATGCGTTCCACAAACGAACTGCTTGATAAACGATTTGTCAAAAAAGGAAGTGAAATGTGCGTCTCGCATCCAACGGATTCCCGTGACCCTCACCAGGTCATCGATCCACCTTGTGAGAGGCCTTCTAACACTGCATCTACTGATACGCGGTCACCACTCTAGAAACATTCAGCCCCATCGACAATCTGTTCTGCGAGCAATGTGCCCTGCCCACGGCCAAGCTATTATTTTCAAACATATTATTACATAATTTCTTTAACTTAAAAGACTGATCAAGCTCAGTGGTCAAATCCCTAAGCCTAACTTCTGTGAAAGCCCAGCCTTGGATTTAAAAAGCTAACACTTTCAACGCTCAAATTAAGACCTGCAAAAATGGTGTATTAAAGCTCAAAGCGGTTGAGCAAAAGTCAATTAGTGCTGTAGATTTACACAGTCAATAAAAGATTAATCCCTGCGCTAGCGGGCTCTAATTGGGTAAAGCGCGGCAAACGTGTATGGCTGAAATACCGCAGCAGTAGGGCTAGCAACCCCACTACCCTAACCAGTCAGGCCGGTTTCTTAAATAACTGAAGCTGTTATTTGATGGTTAGTCATTATTAATTTATCTACTGATGATTTTGTATGCTCGTTAACGAATATAATTACTTACTTCTTTTGTTTTATTGTTAGCTTACTAAGGAATTAAAAGGCACATCTTTATCGTATAGTGATAATGTATGTAATATACGTATTAATTTTAGTAGTTAACTTTGTCTTTCTCCTACCTTAAGGAGATAAATCGAAAAAAACAGGTTAGCTTTTACATATTACATCTATAAATACCTATAGTCAAATCTAGCTAAAAACCAAATTTTAATATAATTGTACAAGAATCAATAGTCTAGTATTAAAATAGTAATACTGATAATACCGATAAAATTAGGTATCCTGGTCATGTTTCAGCTTGTTAGAATGTGATAATATTAGAGAGTGCCTACTCTCTAAATAAATGGTTATAATAAAAAAAAATTGATGTCCACATCTCCCTCATCGCGACACTTAATGGTTAGGATAATGACATATATTAAAAAAAAAAATATAATCCAAAATATTATCAATGTATGAGATTCAGTAGCTTAAAATAGATTGTAAATGGTAGACATTATTATAAATAAATATAAATAATTTACTAATGGACGGAAAAGCATTATGTCTTATATTTATTTGTATAGAGTCGGAAATACAATAATAGCTCGCTCCGTTAAAACATATCCCATAAAATAATTGACAGTTATTTGTGACATAGTATAATAAACAAATTTGATCACCTGCCACAGATACTAACTTGGCATCTACATATTTTATCTACGTCACAAAATATATACTCAATGTCGATGCCTGCTAGGGTTATGGGATTTGTTCTGAAATGTATATACTTATGGTCCTGGAACGTAAAAGACAACTGAAGGAACATAGGTATGGTTTTCGTCAGTAAAATCTGATAGGCTCTCCCGTCCACCCTAGAGTGCGAGAAGTCATAAGATGATTTCTCACCTTTTGAGGCAAATCATCATCATTCGAAGAAATTTTACTATTACTATTATACTATTAATATCTATTGGCAGTGGGCAGGGCACATTGCTCGTAGAACGGATGGTCGATGGGGCTGAAAGGTTCTAGAGTGGCGACCGCGCATTGGAAAATGCAGCGTTGGAAGACCTCCCACAAGGTGGACCGACGACCTGGTGAGAGTCGTGGGAATGCGGTGGCTGCGAGACGCATAGGATTGGTCGTTGTGAAGACGCTTGGGGGAGGCCTATTGTGATGTACAGTGTACAAACACTAGACTGGCCGCTAGGTGGCGGGGGTAGTCGGCCCTCAGTTGTGACAGTTGTGAGCTAGCCACCAAGCGGGTCGGACGTGTCAACCTCTAGCTCCGGACATCGTAATAAATATAAAGCATAGTGTGTGTTCTAAAACATCACACCTATGTCCAACAGTGGACGTCTTTCGGCTAAAATGATGATGATGATGGTTAATATCTATTATTAGAATCCCGCAGTATTATGCACTGTGATTTTCATGTCAATATATTTTCTTATTCTATGCTTTTTAATTACTCGTCAACTCAGACATCACCTTCTTTGTAAAAAAACCATGGCTGTCATGTTCATCCATCTTTTCTTTAGTCCTTGCCACTAAAGGCGGTAAAGTTTCTACATTCATATCAAAAACTTTCCTTACGGCATTTTCCTCAATCCCCTCGCATCGCATGACCACACCGTGACAACCAATTTCTTCACAATGTCAGTCACAAGCCAATTCCAAGCTTCCTCTTATACACCAATGTAGTACATGCAAACATTATGTGTATAATTCCCGTGCCTCGGAAACCACGTAAAGCCCTTGATCTTGCGCCTGATCAATCTTCGGTCATGGTGGACTGGCACACCATCGGGCTATGTGATTAACCTTACGTATGCCGTAATTAGAGACACAATTAAAAAGCGATTGTGTCTCGCGTGGATTCGCGCACCAGGCATTTTTTATTTGATATAAACCAGTGCTTGACTGCGATACCACCTGATGGATGGTAAGCAGTGATGCAATCATTGATGGTGAGGCGCACTAGTTTATTAAGAGCCTATTCACTCTAGCCTTCAATGAGTTAAAGAAATAAGTAGTGCACCTGGGTTTGCGCAGGCACTTACGCACTATAATATTGGCTAATCTCTGTTGAAATTGGTCACCGTGATCGAAATTCGATCGGGAAGATTGTTATTAATAATATGTATAAACATTCCAGTTTCTGTACAATCTACTTCTTCTTGCCCTTATGAGTTTGTTTCAGTGTTTCTTCTCAGGGTAGTCAGCTAGGAAACACAGGCCTCAATAAATTTAAAAAAGACGAAAAAAAAAAATTGACGTGTAAAAGTGTTTTTTTAAACCTATTACAAAATAAATATCATTTATCATTATCCCATATAACTTGGGGTCGGCGCAACACATTTTTTCTTCCATACAATACTATACAAATTTATAGATAAACGGTTGTAAATAAGATTGGGATGAAACGCAAGTTACTAAAAGATTTTTAGAGGGAGGCCAAAATAGATGGATGTATTGTGTGAGGATAGTGATATGAAAGAAAAGGGAGTTAGTGATAGTGTAACGGGTGAAAGGACAGAGTGAAAGAAAAAAACGTATTGCGCTGACCCCAAGATTACTTGATAAGGACAGGATGAAGAAGAAGTTTGTAAATAAGATTATATTATAGTTACCAGACGAAATGTACGAGTATATTAATTCTTTAGTTTCAAATATCGTGAGATCTAGTGTCTTGTTCCAAATTGATACAAATGTCTGCGGGATGAAATGGGCGAATAAATTAGCCTGCTCCTTTGAATGTACGACATGGCTATTAGCATTTTTTGTGTTCAACTTCAAGGGACACTTACGCTACCATTGGATCCTCCAATAAACCAAATAGCAGTACTAATGTTTATACGATCTTTCTTTGCAATTACATGGTATACTTACACAGTGTTTGTTTATACCCAGTTTTAAGAATTTTCATTCAATTCAATTAAAAATATAATATTTGTACCTAAAAAAAGGAAAAAACGAAAGTATATAAAAATTATCTTATTGATAAAGGACATATTTAAATAAATAATTAATAAAGTTAGTGGTCTAAATAATGTAAAAACAATTAAAAAATCAATGTCATGTCAAAAAAAAGATAATTTGAAAAATGCAGTTAATAAACTTACAGAAGTAGTTATTGCGCTTGTCTTCAACGTAGTCTAACTTTTGAACGTTTATTAATTAATTACGCCTTTACCGTTGAAATTTTGTTTTATCCTGTTAGTAGATAAGTTTCTCATGGATAATTTTCTGTTAAGCAAAAGCGACAACCTAGCACGAAGAATCACCAAACTTAAGAGGAAATAGGAAATGTGCTCGCAGAATGGATGCCCGTTGGGGCCGAAAGATTCTGGAGTGGTGACCGAATACCGGAAACGTGCAATTAACTTCATCTTTCTGGGTGATTGCCTTCTTGACTATGAAATATTGTACCAGGATAGTATATCCTGCACGCACACTACACAGGCTATAATTTGGAATGGATGAAGTATTAGTACGTATAGTGGCTTCACTTCACATGATCGAAACGTGTCCGCTTATAATATGCCTCAAAAGAAGACTAAAAGTTATCCAAATGGCAATGGAAAGGGCTATGCTCGGAGTTTCTTTGCGTGATCACATTAGAAATGTAAATATCCGCAGGAGAACCGAAGTTACCGACATAGCTCGGAAAATCGCCAAACTTAAGTAACAATAGGCCTCTCACGCCGGGCCTTAGTACAGGCCATGGTTCGGAGGATGAGTGGTAGGCGGTCGCCTCTTTTTGCTAAACAGTAATGCTAGCAAAGGACGCGGCCGGACGCGCGAAGCAATGGCCCTCACGCCCCAGCCGCCGGTATTACGATCCGAATTTTTGGCAACCGTCGCCGCGGGCTTGTGGATGGTGAACAATGGGTAGCTCACCGTCCGACCGTTCTTTAACCGTCCGGATGTCGTCGACGGCGCGTAGTGTTTCACGCTCGCTGCAGGGTCGAAGCCTATTGGGGTCAAGGGTTTGGTTCTAAAAGGAAAACTCGGCCCTGGAACGAAGGCAAAAAAGGAACAGGAGTGGGTTTTTAGTCACTGAAATTCTGACACGTCCTGAGCCCCGCCCAAGAGCGGGGGATGTCATTGGATTTTCCCACCCACAAAAAAAGTCCTCCAGTTATTATCGGCCACAAACTTACAGCTATTCTTCTTCCAACCTCTCGATACAACTATTGAAGATAGAATAAATTAACTTAATCCCTATTTTAAACTAATTTTACTTTTAATAATGAAATTACAGAAACATGAGATTACGTTTATTAGAACAATATTCTTCAATTAGCAAACGATAATGAATCCCTTTGGCAGCAAAACAGCCTTTCTTTTGTTCTAGGCTTAATATTAATCCTAGTCGAAATAAGAATTAGTAGGATTAATTACAAACGTAAGAAGTGACTAATGTGGATCTAACAGACTGGTGCGTGAGCAGCGGTGGCTCTGTAGTAGGTCCCGATTTACGTGTTGTCCATGATACGTCCAAACCTAGGCAGGCACTATTTTTATTTCATGACCGTAAAATGGTACGTAATACTTAAATGATAAGTAATAGTGGCAGGGCACATTTCACACAGAACAGATGGTCGATGGGGACGAAAGGTTCTGGAGTGGCGACCACGTACCGGAAGATGCAGCGTTGAAATAGAATATAATAAAAATTTATTGAACACCAAAATAGTAACAAAACCTTTAAAACTAACTTAATCTATGGGTACAATGGCGGTCTTATCGCTAACAGCGATATCTAGCAGACAACCTTAGGATGGACTGTAAGAACATAAAAAGGGGGTAGAATGGTGTACTGCAAATTAAATTTAATTAAATTAAAAATACAAAATTATATTACTTATATAGCTATTATATATAAAAGATAAAAAAACAAACTCACGAATATTAAGGCGTCTCACAAAGTGGACTGATGACCTGGTGAGGGTCGCGGAAATCCGATAAATGCGAGACAGGACCGGTAATTGTGGCTACGCTTGGGGGAGGCCTATGTCCAAAAGTGGACGTCTTTCGGCTGAAATGAAGATGTGATGATGATGAAAATGGTGAAAGAAAACTAGCATTAGGACATGCTAGTTTTTTGTTAAGAACTTGACATAAAAAAGGGGGTAGACTGTGGTGTACTGCAAATTAAATTAAAAATATATTTTAGACTATACATAGATATAAAATTATATTACGTGGCTATTATATATAAAAGACTCGTGTATATCTATAATATAAAAATGAATCGCAAAATGTGTTGGTAAGCGCATAACTCAACAACGCCTGGACCAATTTGGCTAATTCTTTTTTTAAAATGTTCGTTGAAGTTCAAGGATGGTTTTTACGGCGAGAAAAATTCGAATAGAGTAGGGTGGGGAAGTCAGTTGACGGGAGCGAAGCCGCGGGCAAAAGCTAGTTATATATATAAACATATTATATGTTACACAATTTCAAAGAAGGTGAAAGGACTAGAAAGAAAAAGAAGGGAAAGAACTGAATTTCGATAGTCGCAGAACTAATTATTGTGAAAGAAAATGATTCTTAACTAAATTTAAAAAAAAATCTTGTAACTGGGCTTGCCTAATTGGCATCGGCAACGTGTTCCACAATCGCACTGCTTGGACCGTGAATGATTTGTCACTAAACTTGGTGGAGTGTGAGGGCATTAAAAGTTTCAAATTTTCCGATGATCTCAAGTGTGTAGAATGTGTGTCATGAAGGAACTTGAAAAGTTTCATTTGAGGTTTTTTTTTATTTATTTTTTAAGGTGGGAAATCATCCAAATGACTTCTCGCGCTCTGGGTGGAGCGCGAGGGCGTGTCAGACTTTTACTGACTACACCTGTATCCTTCAATTACCCTTTGCGTCCTAGGACTACGGGTTTCCCTTTCAGAAATTCTCCGCGGGCCTAGTTAGCGGGCATCGGCCCTGCTGGGCCCCTACGGTTTGCTGACATCTCTTTGAGGAGCGCGAGGATCTCAACGCGCTATTGACGACTGGGCTCGGTCCGGTTAATTACCGAACAGCCGGACGGCGAGCTACCCAGTGCTCGACGTCCGCAAGCCCGCGTCTACCGTCCGCAAGCCCGCGTCTACCGTCCGCAAGCCCGCGTCTACCGTATTTGAGGTAAGAGGGGGTTGTAGGAGTAAACATGACACTGTAAAGCAATGATTAGATATGGGTATTCCGTTGAAGGCGGATCGGTAGAATTCAGAAACGTAATCATATTTGCGTAAACCAAATATAAACCTAATACAAAATTTTTGGAGTCGCTCAAGCTTCCTAATAATATATTTTTAAACTATTAACTTCTGCAGTAAAAAAATATAATAGAATAAACTTTATTGTACACCAAAAAATTAAAAAAAATAAAGTTACTTTTAAGAATACCTAATGGATTCATGTTTTTCGGAAAATCTTGCTGTAAATTACCGAGGTGAGTCATGCCGCGCAGAAATAATGTATTTAAAGGTTGCATCCTGCTATTAACGTTAAAGCGACCCATTTCCTCGGTTGACTCTCGGAACTATACACCGCTAAATTATTCCATTTTCTTCCGCTTCCTTGGAATTAAATTCGACTATAAGTAAAATAGACTATAAATGAAATAATATTAGTTCGTAAAGTGTTCTGTATATAATTTTGTAATCGGTTTATTTTTATTCTTATACTAGCTTCTGCTAGTGGCTTCACCCGCATGAAAATAGGTTTCTCCATACAATCTTTAGACCCCCGTTTCATTCCAATAAGGGGTGGAAATATGCTTGCCTGTAGCCTTTATTATAAAAGGAAACGCCGTGAAAAATTTTATGCTCCTAGGCCCTGTAGTTTTGGTTGTGCGTTAATTATATGTCAGTCAGTCAGTCAGTTTCTCCTTTTATACATATATAAATAAAGCTTATTTCTTCATAACGTGAATATGAGAACACTGAGTGCTTCGTAGAATCGTAGAGCCGAGCATGAGCCGAGTTCAAATTCGTGTAGTGTCGCTCGTGCTCGGGTCCTTTAGAGTCGGTCTACACTATACGGATTTGTGGTCAGCTCGTGCTTGGTTCCTCTAGAGTCGGTCCACAGTACACGGATTTGTGCTCCGCTCGTGCTCAGTTCCTCTAGCGTAGACTCAGCTTTAGAAAAAACTTTATTAAAAAAAAACTGGCTTAATCAATCTAATCTTTACAGAAATTTAAAATTTTAAGTTACAGCTCTAATCCGTCTTTGCAAAAATTTAATTGACAAAAAACTTAATTAAAATTTATTTGCTTGCCTTGGAAGACAGCAATAATACTTTTCTCGTCTCATCTTAAATCCTTTGCTCGTATAATCTTAAGATCCATAAAATTTACCTAAAAGGCTTTGTAATTAAAAACTTAAGGGTTTTTTTACTTCTACGTGTAATTAGTACAGTTTTTACAAAGACAGTAGTCGGGGCAGAATAATATTTGAAAGTCTTCATTATTTTCGACTTGAGAAAGGAATTCTGTCCAGGAAAGGTTTTGTTGAGTAATTTAATATCGTTTAACTGTTTTTGAGTTATAAAATGAACTAGCTACTGTCAGTGGCTTCGCCTACGTGAAAGTATTAAATTATCGCAATGAAATATATTCCCGGAATAAAAGTATGATGTGTGCTATTGATGATGATGATGATGCACATGATAGTGACAAGAAACATGTAACAGAGATATTTGTAATTACAAAACATGATTGAAAAGAGTGTCCATGGAGTTTCTTGCACATTCTTCCACATAGAGATCTACGCTTTGGAATGTGCAATTAGCAGCATTTTTTCTGAGTGACTGACTTCTTGACATTTCAAAAGTACCTGTAAATGGTTTATTTGAATTAAAATGCTTTGAATCTTTGAATTCCAAGATGTGGTCTATCCGTGTACCAAATTTTATCCAAATCTCTTATGCAGTTTCAGCGTAAAAAAGGAACAAACATAAAAAACACACGCACTAACAAACTAAAAAAAGAAAATAAAATCAGATAAGATAATTAAATAGGTACTTATATTAGCGCTCTTCCTCTCCCTCCTCTTCTTCTCTCTACCATTTATATTGTTGCTGTGCCCGACAGGGTCCATAATTGTTTCAATTTTTTATTGTCTATCACCTGACATGTACATTATGGATTGAAATAAAGATTTAATATTGATTGAACTATCGCCATTAAAATAGTGAGTGTCTCAGAAATAATTCACTTTTGTTGTTCATTATTTATGCATCTACAAAAGTGAATTATTTCTTAGACACCCTGTATTAATGAGAGATTATCCAAGTGCACACTTGGAACCACTCCTATGTCCAAAGTAGAATAAAAGGTAACACTTATAATATTATCATACAAAAACATATAAATTCAAAAACAAAAGGACATTTAATGTGCAAAGGTGAGCGAACTTAAGCCAGAATTTGTTTTTGTTACAACAAAGCTGGATGAATGATTGTACACAAAATAGTATCCATATGTACGTGTATAAATGCACAGAAAATCGTAAAACTACTTAACATAGTTTGATTTGCTGGTTAAAATAAGATCTCTTCATAAAATATAAGAATCTAATATGACAAAAGGTCGTAACTTTTCCCGTTTCAACGTTTCAAACAAATGGTTCCCCTTTTACAAAATGTTCGTGATCCACTCAAACTGTGGGGGCCAAATTAATTGGTAAATTGGAACACGTACGAACAGCTAAGAATATCGGCAGAAAGTGGCCTATGAGGATGCCACGTGAACTTGAAAAGGATAATGTGGTGACGACGCGGTTTTGATCGTTAAGAGAAAAAGATAAAGTTGGATTACCTCTGTAATCGTCTTTTAAATAAAGTTTATTTTATTTATATTAAAGTTAGTAAGTGATAGCGTGACGACTGACAGGACCGAATGGAAGAAAAAAACGTGTTGTGCCGACCCCAAATAAAACGAAACAAGGGCAGGAAGATTAAAACAGTACCTGCTTTCATCATTTTGCCCACTCAAATGCCTGGTTGATGGTGGCACGTGTATTGGATCTTTTAATTCCCTTCAAAATTATTGAGCTGAGTGGTACTGATACACGTATCTTGTTCGTAAACGGTTGTTGATACTGGTTGTCTCCCAACCGCCAGTGGCTTTTTGAATAGGTTTATTTTAATTTATTTATTAGCATTGTCCTCACATAAACTAATTTTTATGGAGTTCGTTCTTCTCCATCGAGATCTACGCTTTGTAATATGCATTTGACTTCATTTATCTGACTGACTGACTTCTTGACCCATTAAAAGTTCCTGTAAATATGTATATTTTTATAATAAATAAATATATAGGTTCTGGAAATGGAGAATATTACGTTACTAAGTAATATTAATCGCTCGGGTTGATTAGCTTCTGACGATGAAATAAAATGATTTTGAATTGAATTGAATTGAACGCTTGCCAAGGTTGGTCTGTAGATGAGTCATCTTAACGTACTGAGATTCCTTCGTGCCTCGAAAAACACGTCAAACGGTTGGTTCCAGCTGTCATTTTTATATCTTTAATTGTCGTAACAGATAATTAGAAAAACGAAATATCTAACACCAGTCCTACAAGGGATAATTTGTAAACCCAGTTACTGGTTTGTGGGGATCAGATAGTAAGGCTAAGAATACTGGTATTTGATTTAACTGAAAGCCGAGCCCGACACAGTTGGGAAAAACCTAAGCAGAATCAGGACGTAAAAAAAGTTATTTATCAAAATACAGATAAGCAGATAAACAGACATACATAGATATTTATTGGTAACAATTAAATTTACAAGTCACAATAACTTTTAATTAAATGAAGTAGTTGTGTTAATAATTGCTACGATTAAATCATTCAATAAATAAAATAATTAATCAATAACATAACATTACAACAACTGATTTTTGTAAATTCATCATTTCATTGAAATTATTTAAATCACAGTAAAACATAACATAATAATAAACAGATCTTTAAAAAATAATTAAATTGTTTTATCATTGAAATTAATACTTTGAATTGATCAGGGCTGAAAATTAGTACTTTTTGAATGTCACAAAACAAGACAAAGCATGTGCCAACTTGTTTGTTTGTCGTCTATATTAAGTTGCACCGGTCATGTTATTTGTCTGCACCACTTCAAGGTCGACTGATGCTTAAGGCCTTATACAGTGTTTTTTTAGTACATAAAGTTTTTATAAATAAATAAAAATTACAGGAAGTAGCCTTCCAAAATCTTTAATCGTCACCACTTGACAGCATTTTAGCAGTAGAGACGTCGAACAAGAAACTTTCAGGTAAAAAATATGTTAACTACTTATTGAATCGATATTCTTCCTTACAATCTACAAGCACTAAAGATCGCCGCACTCGGTCCACCGGCCACACCGGTATATTTCCTGTAGGTTTTATACATTTTATATGGATTCGCCACACACGGTTGACACTGGTGGCCGCAACATGCTGCAAATCGCCGTTACACGCCACTCGCGCATTTAAACCTTCTTCGTCAGAGTCCATTATGATACTGCGCAAATGGCTTGTGGCCGCTTCTAGCTTCTCGTGGCGGCGTTTGTGGCTGTGGCCCATGTGCAGCGACATTAAAAGTATTCCTTCCAAAAAAGATCTAGATTGTAAGTAATAAACTTAACGACCTTTGCAAAAGTTTAAGTACAGTCAAGGACACTCAGATCTTTTATGGCAGGCCATTAACTCAATTTAACAATTCAAATAGCTTAAGTAAACAACAGACAGAATTTCCCAAATTTTCCGTCAATTTCAGAAATGTTAAACCCGAAAGCTCACTAAGAACAATCACAAAACAAAGTTCTGTATGTACTTAAGCTTTATTTGTGTCAAGGTCACAGATTCTCAGCTCGATTTTCCTTGCAATAAGGGGACCTCAGTGAGGGCAGAGCGTCTTTACCTCCGCGCACGATTCTACCATTAAATTAGCCTTTGTTCTGATTTCTTTGTCATGTGAAAGGATCTAGACTTGAGAGGTTTTCAAGTGAGCCAATAAAGAAGTTCGTGTAACGAGAACTGTGTGGCGGAAATGAGAAAGAGAATATGTTAGTTAAGTTTTGTTGTACTTTAGATTTTTATTGGCTAATGCTGTGTCACAAATGTTTGTCTTGGGCTGCAGAGTTGTTGGAAAGAGTTACCCTGAAATGCTAGGGCAATTGGTACATTAAAGGACTGGAACAATTTGCCTGCTTTTTTTTTTTTTTTTTTTTCGGTGGGAAAATCATCTTATGACATCTCCCGCCCTTGGGTGGGGCGGGAGATAGTGTCAGACTTTTACTGACTAAAAACCCACTCCTGTTCCTTCGTTGCCTTTGTCCCAGGACCCCGGGTTTCGTTTTCACACTACCCATGGCCCCAGTAGGCTTCGACCCTACTGGGCCCCTACGATTTGCTGACATCTCCCTAAGGCGCGCGTGGAACAATACGCGCCGTCGACGACTTGGGCTCGGTCCGGACGGTTACCGGACGGTCGGACGGCGGGCTACCCATTGCTCGCCGTCCGCAAGCCCGCGCCTACGTTGGCCGGAAATCGGGATCGGAATCCCAGCGGCGATTTGGGCATGACGACCGTTGCCTCACGCGATCAGCCGCCTCCTTTGCTAGCATTACTGCTTCGCAGAAGGAAGCGACCGCCTGCCACTCCTCCTCGCTACGGACCATGGCCTGTACCAAGGCCCGACGCGAGAGATCGCCGCCGCCGATCGCCCCCACGAGGACACGGCGTTGCTCTGCCCAAGCGGGGCACACCTCCACCGTATGCTCCACCGTGTCCTCCGGGCGGTCCACACAGTGGCGACACCCGGGCGTCGCTTCTGCACGAATCCGGTGCAGGAACTTCCCGAACTTACCGTGTTCGGTGAGAACCTGCGTCATACGGTAGGTGAGGACGCCGTGAGGTCTTTCCAACCACGCCTCAAAGAGGGGACTTACCACCATAATTGTGGCGTGCCCAGCACTGGGTCGCGACAGTCGCTACCGCCATTTAGCCATGAGAACCCGCCGGAGCTCTGTCCTCCATGCTGCGATTTGTCGCGGCAGCGGAGTTTCGCCCCGGCGTTGCATCTCCATGCGCAGATCGTGCATGTGAGCAAGGTCTGTTGCCACCAGATCCCATGGTGGCTGGCAAGCATGGAGGCTCGCCGCTTCGCGGGAAATCGTCCGGTATCCTCGGTCCATCCGTATGGCCATGACCCTCTGGCATGCGTTCAGCCGGGCCGCCGGCTGCTTCCGCAGCGCCGGCGCCCATACCGGTGCGCCATAAAGGGCCATGGACCGAACGATTCCCGCGTAGAGCCTTCGGCAGGAGGCGTCTGGACCCCCCAGGTTAGGCAGGAGCCGCCCGAGGGCAGCCCCAGCCCGGTTTAGTTTGGGAGCCAGACGTCGGAAGTGCTCCTCGAAATCCCATCGGCTGTCGAGAACGAGTCCCAGGTACTTCATCGTCGACCCGACGCCGATGTGGACTCCTCCTACCGTTAGTTGGGAACCCGGTGGTGGCGCGTTCCGAGGTCCGTGAAAGCACATGGCCTCGGACTTGTGCAATGCCACCTCGAGTCCCAACTCCTGGATCCTGCCCACGACTGTCGCAACCCCGCGTGTCGCTAGTTCGACCGCCACCTGGTACGACTCTCCCCGCGCCAGGACCAGCGTGTCATCTGCGTAGCAGACCACGCTGATCCCGTCAGGGAGGTCGCCGCGCAGCACGTAGTCGTATCCGATGTTCCACAAGGGCGGCCCTAGTACCGATCCCTGCGGAACACCGCACGACATCTCTCGACGTTCCCACTCTCCTTGATGACCAGGGTAGATAATGTACCTGTCTGACAGGTACGCCTCGACCACACGACAGAGGTAGTCGGGCGTCCGGTGATACCGGAGTGCCCTCCTAATGCTGCTCCAAGGCAGAGAGTTGAAGGCGTTGGCGATGTCCAGAGACACCGCCACGACACACCTGCCCTGGGCCACTGCATCCCCCGTCGTGAGAGCTCGCACGCGCATGATGGCGTCCACCGTGGACCGCCTCCTGCGAAAACCGAACTGGCCGTCCGCCAGATCCGGCCCCACCCGTGTTAGGTGCGCGACGAGGCGGTCTGCAATTACTCTTTCAAAGAGCTTGCCCACCTCGTCAAGCAGCACAATGGGCCGGTACGCGGACGGAGAGTCCGCAGGGCGCCCCGGCTTCGCGATGAGGACCAGTTTCCCCGTCTTCCAGCGAAGTGGGAACTGGCCCCTCTCCATGCATGCGCTGAAGAGCCCTCTTAGTCGAAGCCCGAGAGCCTCCATGGCCAGGACCCAGGCCTTCCCAGGCAAGCCGTCGGGTCCTGGGGCGGTATTTTTAGCACTCAGCCTTCGTACCGCCACTCTCATCTCTACCTCGGTCACCTCTGGAGCATTGTCGTCGTCGTCGCCATCGTGGTCCGCGTCAGACACCGCTGGTGGCGGAGCCATGGGTGGGGGAGAGTGTTCCCCTCGCTCAGGAAACAGAGTGCTCACCACACCCTCCACAAGCTGTGGCCGGAGACTCTGCGTCAGCGGGGGAGCCCAGGGGCGGAGTTTGTCCCGCACCACCTTGTAGGGGCGTCCCCATGGGTCCCCATTCAGAGTCCCCAGCCACACGTTGCGGGCCTCGAGCTTGGCCCGTCTTATCTCCGCTCGGAGGGTGCGCTTTGCTTCTCTGTATCCCTCGTACAGCTCCGCCTCTCTGGCCTCCGCATCCGGTGGACGGATGCGGCGCCTGCGGTATCTGGCATACTGGCGTCGCGCGGCATTGCACGCGTTGCGCAGTGCCGCAATCTCCGGCGACCACCAGTATACCTGGCGCTGAGCACGTCCTGGACGGACTCGGGGCATTGCCGCGTCGCAGATTTGCGACATGGCCTCCCGGAACCACTCTGCCTCGACGTCGATATCGACAGGCCTGTCCGGTGCTTGCACCCAGGCCTGTACCATCGCGGCTTCCAGGAGGAGCTCCCGGTCCATCTGCCTCAGCGCCCATCGCGGACCACAAGGGTTCTGTCGGACCGGCGCGGTCGAGGTTTGGGCGGAGACGTCAAACCGAATGTACCGGTGATCTGAGTATGTCTCCACCCCCTCCATGACGCGCCAGTCGACGACACGCGGCGACAGAGCGGGGCTGGCGAACGAGATATCCACCACAGAGTCACCCCGCATCCGCACACACGTGGGGACAAAACCCCGGTTTAGGACGACCAGGCCTGTCTCCAGAGCCCAGTCCTCCACCATCCGACCCCGCTGGTTCGTGAACCGAGAACCCCAAGCCAAGTTCTTGGCATTGAAGTCCCCGCACACGACCACGGGGAGGGAACCAAACCCAGCGACGACGGCTTTCAGCTCCATTGGGGAGATGTGGAGATCGCCGAGAGATCTGTTCGGGGACAGGTATACGCCTACCACTGCAATGTCCCCGAACCGTGCTGCCACGCAACCCCATCCCCTCGTGACAGCCTCGAGGGTCGGGGTACCAGCGGCGGCCGACGAAATTAGAGTCACCGAGCCGTTTAGATCCTGAACCCAGTCTCCTCTGGGCAGGACATAGTACGGCTCGGAGACCACGGCGATATTGATCGACCACTGCGCCATGCTTTGGAGCAACAGATCCTGAGCGGGGGCGCAGTGGTTGATATTCGCCTGAAGGAGACGTAATGGACCCGTATTAACAGTCCATTACAGTCTCCTCCCGAGCCCCACGTGAGGGCCCTGCCGCGGTGGTTGCGGCGGCGACAGCAGCGGTAGCCAGAGAGGAGGCTGCGGCGGAGAGGACGTTGGGGTGGGCTTGCCTTGGGACCTTGCCCTTGGCCTTGGCAGGGGGGTCGCAGGACCTGCTCCCAGCCCGGTGATCAGCCGGCTTGCCTGCCGCCGCACATGCGTAGCAGTGCGGTGTAGCACGGCATTCTGCAGCCTTGTGACCGGGCTGACCGCACTGGAAGCAGCGGTCACTGCGGTCCACCTCCGCGGCGCAATAGGCACCCACGTGGTGCCCCACGTGGCAGCGGTAGCACCGCAGAGGTCTGGGCTCCAGCAGTTTTACCTGCGCGGAGACCCAGCCCACCAAGAGCCTTCGGCCTTCACCAGTAATGGCCTTGGCCGCCGACACGGGGCAGCTAACCGTTACGGCTCGCATGCCCGTGCTGTCAGCGCGGATGGTGCCCGCCCGCAACTGATCGGCGTTGCACCCTCTCGCCCTGACGATGGCGGCCACCACCTCGTCCACCCTGACGGAGTCGTCCAGGCCCATGATGCGCATGTCCATGCACTTGGTGGGCCTGGACACTCGGACCTCCTCGACGTCCAGGGACGCCCTGATCCTTGCGGCCAGGGCGTCTGCGGTAGGGCCACTGTCCGCACCAGGGACCTCTAATATTCGGGCCCCGGTTGCGGTGCGCCTCATTCGGAAGCCCCCAGAAGCTCCGAATTCGCTGAGGTGGCCCACCACCGCCTGCTTTGCCTTTTCCATGACGGTGTTGTACGTCACGCCCTTCTTTTCCGCATCTGGCTGTAGTGTAATAACTACAGCTGCGGAGTTCGGGGCGCGAAGTCTAGCCGCCATGGCCCGCTTCTTGCGCTCCTGTCGCCTCGCGCGCTTTTTGGCCGACCTAGTCGCCTGGCCTGCACTCCTCTTGGCGCCAACAACCGTCCAGTCGGCTTCGGCCGAGGGTTCTGCAAGGGCGGGGTATGACAGGCGCGGCCTAGTCGCCGTCACGGCAAGAGCCCTCGTGGCTTTAGCGGTAGGTGCCACCTTACCCTTCAAGGGTGGAGCAAGCCCTCCCTGCCGCTGCTGCTGTTTGGCCGTCAGGGCCGGCTTCGCAGCGTCCGATGCCGCGGCCCCGCACCCAGTTTGCCCCGACGGGCCTACCTTGGGCGCAACAGCCGCAGCTGCGGTGGCAGCATATGACGCCGCCTTCCGCTGGCTGGAGGCCGCGAGTGGGGGACGCAGCACGATGCCTTCCAGCACAGATAGCTGCTGCTGCATCCGTTGCTGGAATTGCTCCTGCTGCTGCTGCTGTTGCTGCCGAAGGGCAGCCAGCTCCTGCCGCACCAGCGTCAACAGCTGACTTTCCGGTTCGGGCTGGGGCTGGGGCCGACTTTGGCCCTGACTTTGCTTGCGTCCCCCTTTAGCTGACTCCTCGCAGTCGACTTCCTGGGCTCCCAGGAGCTCGGCTCGGAGCATCGCGATCCTCTTTCCGATCCTCTTCTCAAAAGAGGCGTCTATAGCCTCCAAGATAGATGTCGCGAAGTGGGCGATGCCCCTCTTCTTCGAGCCCTTCTCCCTTTTCCTGGAAACCGCTGTCAAAGCTTCCACGACCAGCTCCCCGAGCAACCTGGGCGACTCCTCGGCGGAGTCTTCCCCGGCGTCCGGCTTGCCGTCAGACGACCCCGAGGGGCCAGCCCTAACGCTGGTCGCTGCGGGGTGGTGACCCTCCGCGGTGAGTTTCTCGGCTCGCTCAGCAGCATCCTGCGAGGTTAGCCCCCTCCCTCTTCCTCCCGGACGACCTGCGCCCCGCCCTCTGGTGGGGATTTTGCGGGCTGAACCCTTCTCTCCTTCGGAGGACGATTTCTCCCCCGATATGGGGCGCTTCCGGTACAGACGTGAGTCTCTACTGGAATCTCCTTGCCCCTCCTCAGCCTCCGAGCCCTCTGAGCTCCTTTTGGATGCCGCATCGGACTCCGACTGCGCATCACTCTCCATCTCCTCGTCGTTGGGTTTTGTGAAAAATTTTGCCATTTTGTTCCCACGAGTATGAAACTTTGTGTACCTGCTCAAATTCAGTGGTCCGCACTAGAGACTAATTAAGCTACCCATTAGTCAAGCTAACCTCCCTCACGGTGCGCCGCCGCTTGGAGATTTGGGGTAATTTTTTTTATAGAGGTTGTCTTCCTCGCGGCCCGGGCGGTTAAGCCAAGACCCTCGACACCCATCAAAAGTCAGAAACATGACCTTGGACAATCTCTGGGGCTACGAGACTAACGGTGGCAGAAGGAGGAACAAGTCTTCCTCCTGCCTGCCCGGTGGCAGGGTGAGTGCACACCGAGCCCGCTCTTACTTCGCCACTGTGCTCTCTGCTATAGCAGAGGGACACGCGTTGAAGTGTTCCTTCAGACAGAATATTCGCAGGCGGGCATCGAGACCCCTTAGGCAGAAGTACCCAAGGGGAGTCGTTGGCCGCCTCCCAGGATGCACCGTCCCGCAGACTGGCCTTCGCTCCGAACGTATCCGCAAGGGAACTACAGCCCGCAGGCACTCGTGGAGGTTTTCTGTCGTAGCACCCCAACAATTTGCCTGCTGCGATCTTCCCGTTTGATTATAATTAAGGTTTCTTCAAAGCTAGAGTTAATAGGCCCTTAATAAACTAGTACGCTTCACCATCAACAAAAATTGCATCACTGCTTACCATCAGGCGGAATCGCATTCTAGCACTAGTTTATATCAACTAAAAAAGAGCGAGAGAAAGTCTGACACTCCTGTACGCTCCGCCTAGAGCGAATGAAATTATTTGATGATACCTAACTGGTGATACTTTTTAAAATGATTTTTGAAACATATTTTTTAAATTACGTTTCCCGATAAATTACTGAAGATCTAAATGCTATTAGGACACCATTTAGATCTAAGCGAACATTCCACAAAACGTAAAACTGCCCTCTTTCGCAAAGGAGGACTTCAAAGGGAAAACCGTAAAAGAAAAGGGACCACGAAGGACCAGGTCTATAAACAATTAGTTTCAAAAAACTGTACAAAAACTTCCTAAGGTAGCGTGTATTTTGTTTCCTTATCTTTCGACGTGACCGGTCTTTTCTTTATGAAGTGAGAAATGATCCCAATTTGTGAGCCTGTTAAACATCTGATACATCGTATTTTCTTTTCTCTATTACCCGTATTTTGTTTTGTTTTCTTATACTATAAGAACGAGAGATAATTGATTATTAGCCACATTTACTTCATCAGTACCTATTTATTTAGGGTAAAGGAAGATATCGTGATCTTCATCTGAGCTATCAAGAGGTTACCCTTTGTTTGAACCTTGAATATTTTCGTTTCGACATTGGCATTGGCAGGATAATAAAAACCTATCGCCCACTTCTTGGTATTCTCATATCTACCAATAAAAACGGGTCTCTAAAGAAAAGTTTTAAGAAAAAATTCTCGGTACTTCTGTTTATTTGGCTTTTTTACGATCGCCGTAAGTGTCCAATTTCGTTTAGAGTGAAAAAAAATATTTCGTATTCTACCGTTGCGAGGTTAGCAAAGTATGAAGCAGGAAGTTTTGGATATTTTATGAAACTGCATGCCTTTTCTTGGTATGGGGCTGGTTTCGAAGGTTCGATTTAGTCTTTCGAGGTATGCGGAATAGAGTGTAAATACCTCTGTTGAAAACGGGGGATCTTACGAGCAGGCAGGTGTTGTATATAATCATAATTTAAGAACTAAAATTTTACTTGCACTTACTTTTTTTTGCTTTTTGAATGCACTTAGGTAGAGTTTTTTTTTTAAGAAATTTGATATCCTAATTGTAGACAAATAATGGGAATCGACGCCCTCCGTTGGTAGTTCGAATTGGTATCTACGCACGTACACGCAAACACTATTTATATATAGTGAGGCAATCAAGATTTATCAAAATAGGTAATTTTTTATAGAAATACTAGCTGAACCGACAGACGTTGTCCTGTCTTAGCATTACTCCGATATTTTAATTGTTATTAGTTATTCTACTAGCCGGCCTTTAGTTATAAATAGTGTACCCAACTAACACGGCTTTGTTTTTTAATAATACTAATAATAATACCTTAATATACATTGACCGAAGGACGGAGACCAATGGATTTGACGGTTGCTGTAATTTTTTGATATATTTGGATATTATGTATTTTTTATATTAATTTTTACAGTAATTTAATGCATTTCTGCTATTCGGGGCGGAAACTTTACTTTATGTATATATATTCTCAACACACTACTATTTTTATTTTATTTTGAACATACGATATAACAAGAAAAATAAAAACACTTAACTAATTAAAATGACAAAATATACACAATAACTCTTATCTAAAATATGGCGTCAAAAAATTCCTCCGCATCGCTGTCGACTGGAAGTGTGACCAAAAGACTGGCGGCATTGCCACGTTGTATGGCAATGCTTAATCTCTGACCAAGGTAAAAGCCAGCCCTTTGGTCACACGTAGTGTACATACTACTTTCATACATGTTGTATACATCTTAAGTATAGCCTATTTACCTACCTACTGTCAGTTCCAAGATTAATGAGGCAACATAATTGTATTATGGATATTAAATCCAATTAACAGCCAAGATTGGCCCTCCAAGTAACGGGCACGAACCTCTTAGTTAACCTGTGACTCTAGACCTTATCTACATCGATCGTTTACAGTAGGCTATTGCAAACGAACTCTAACCTCATTAAGAGTTTAATTAGTTCAAGTTTAAGTAGTGAAATTACGCCTCATTAAGTGAAGGCTTTATTTTATAGCGTTGTGTTTATTTTAGCTTCAGAAATCGTAGACACTGGAATTTCGTAGTGTTACATTGAGACATGTATCGTCATACGAACGTAAAATGCTTTTTTAAATGAAATTTTTTTTCACCATATCAAGAAAATTATACAAACTTAAATATTGGGTATAATGCGGAACAAAACAAGGTAATAGGTACCTTGGAAGCTGGCTCTAGTACTGGCTATAGTACATAACTTTCCTTTCGACATTCGTGAACGAACGACATCAGATGACAACACTTGATAGTCGTGTAGTAATACACCAAATATTTGTTCCACATTCGCTCCTGGAATAGCTTGTTCCCAGAAAATACGGTGGAGTGAGATGATCGTTGCGTATCGTGCAAACGAAGTAAGTATGTAGGTAAATGCGAAGTGTCGTGCTGAATTCAAGAGTTAAAGGGATCGCCACCCGAGCGTTTAAAACGTTCGTTTGGAAGTGATATTGATTATTCTTTTGAGCTCCAGCCTGTGGAGAATGTGATGTGTCCTCCAAGTTTTAAATGTAAAACGAAATACTACTATAATTTTACTATTTTTTTCAAGAGTCAGAGTTCAAACTCAGCTAGGCGCATTACTTTATGTAATTAGTTTAATCACCACTGCTCTCAAAATTCGAAGACATATGACATCTACTAACCCGCACTGGGCCCGCTTGGTAGATTACGGCCCATTCCCTCTCCTAGAATGAAGACATGAGTCCCAGCAGTCATCATCATCATCATTTCAGCCGAAAGGATGCACTGCTGGACATAGGCCTCCCCAAGTGTCGTCACAATAAACGGTCCTGTGCATCTCGCATCCATCGAACTTCCACAACCGTTACCAAGTCATCATTGGTCCACCTTGTAGGAGGCCTTCCAATGCTATGTCGTACGTGGTCGCCATTGTAGAACCTTTCGGCCCCAACGGCCATCTGTTCTGCGAGCAATGTGCCTTGCCCATTGCCACTTAAGTTTGGCGATTCTTCGTGCTATGTCGGTAACCTTGGTTCTCCTGCGGATATCCTCATTCTTGATTCGATCACGCAATCACGCTTCCCGAACGCTGCCCAGCCGAGTCGGATTCGACGATTGTTCTCTGAGCGCAAAAATATGTCAATGATATACTCGTAAATAGATAGATAAACTCTTTGTAAACCATAAAAAAATAACAGTAGAAGCTTAAAATTAATAGGGTAACAATGGGCGGTCTTATCGTTAAAAGCGATTTTTGACAGACAGCCTAATGATATTAACATTTCACGTCATAACTGGAGAATATGAAATGACAGCAAAAGATAAAAACACATGAGTTGAAAATGCTCTTTAAGGTTTCCATAGGCAGAGTAATATGCATTTATAAATTGTTAGTAAAAGAGTCTCTCTCATTGTTTGTTTAATATTATATTTTTATGCCTTAGTCCCTAAATCCATCTTAATGACATTTACCATGTTTAGCATGTTTAGCCTTATGAGTGTGTGTAATGGTTTCACAGATTACGATAAAAGGGGAATTAAACTTTTCCCATACATTGCTGGCATGTATTTTTTTTCTTTTTGCCAAAAGTGAAACTAAGGTCATATCTTAAAGGACTGTAAGATAAATCAATGGCAAAAAATCAATAGCAAAAAGAATTATGTCTACCAACTGTAACAGACGAAGTTAGAGACTATTTAGTATATTGCTATAGTTTGTTATGAGGCATTATTTTTCTTAAATAAAACATATGTATGTATGTTTGAAATTTTAAGTTTCCCGTTGCTAAATATAGTTTTAATTTGGATTTTTATGGTGAGTACGCATTAAATAGTGTCAATCACTATAACAACACTTACGCGTATCTTTTCGATTCATTTATCACTTTTTTTTACTAGTTTTAGCTATGAAAAGCTGTGAAAAAAGTGTAATAGTAACAACCAATTTAATCTTTTTTATCAATGGAAACTTTAAAACAATACGTATTATATTTCCATTTCATTACAATATAATGAAAATAGGTAACGCCTAACAAAAATATACTAGGAATGCTTCTATACGTATCTTTGTTCGGTTACGGTTTAAAGACCTGGTTCTTTTTGCTATTGATTCTTGGTATTGGCCTTTAACATAATATATAGCATAGCATAGTCGGCCTTATAGTGTTCCCACTGTTGGGACTCAGGCTTCCTCCCTGGGAGAGGGAATGGGCTGTAATCCACCACGCGGGCCCAGTGCGGGTTGGTAACATACTATAACCTAAGTTTAATTTCTGGCGAAAAAAAAAAGTAAATAATGCCAACAGTTTGCATTGGCTTTTGCACACGGGTAGACCATATCCTAAAAAATACTTTTTAAACCGTGGGTGAAACCACTACAGCTAATCAATTATAAACATTTTAAAAAGTGTGGAATCATTTCTAAAAAAACCACTGTGAAGCATTGTCGCGTTGAGCCAGTCTGATAGACCCTTTATCTGTTTACGTAAGCTGCCAGTCTGCCATTGTCACCAATTTACTTGTAATACATAACTTCGTAAGGTACATGAATCGTGAGTATATTAGAATATGAGATACTTCACGCATTATGTTCATGACGTAGTACCTACTTACATGATCAAATAGAACTCATAAATATTTAATGATGTCTCCTAAATATTTAAAGGAATATAATATTGCATGGAGTAGTGATGGCGTAGTGGTCAAAAATTAAACCCACCCGTGATCCTTCATTTACCCATCGACTCGGACTTGTTCGTTATAGGACGGCCGAACGGAGAGCTACAGTGGTAACGACCCTGACATACGAGTTTAAGATCGCGGCTTCGAACACAGGTAGACGCTTTACTTTTTGTAATAATATATATTTCATCACCACTGTTCTCAAAATGGTGAAGAAAAACACTGTTGAAAACTATGCCAAAAATGTATCTAAGAATAAAAAAAAAAAAATTGAATACGTAGTGTAGTAATATAATAGAATAAAGTGATTGTTAACATTAACTTGTAAATAATACTTATATTTCTCTAATATATAATTTACTTCGTGTTTTAATTATCTCACAGGAGGTGTAAAAAGTAGAGTATCCAAACGGGCATAAAGCTCTTTGTTTTAGGCGACTTGAATTCCTCACCTCACTCAGATTTCTATATTAAATACATCGCAGTGCTCGGGAGTTAATTATATAAATCCCTCACTGGGTTCAGGATTAAAACTAAGCAACCTTATTTGTTCGGAATCCAATATACCCTCCGCAAATATAGGACACTGCTTTATCCCCTAGTCATATAATCTACTATTACATTTTTACTTTCCCACTTACCAAGTGCATTGTATCCACTGATATAGAAACAATCGTTAAAATAAAAAGAATCGTTCTGTAATATACACACAAACCATCACGACACAAAGAGAAAGTCTCCTTAATATTAACTCGACTCTCGAAATCACGAAGCGAGCATTCTCGAGGAATTTAAACGAGAAATATTTGACTCAGTCTACCAAAAATGGAGGAAAGAAGGAATACCATTTTACGAAATTAAAATGATTCATACTTAGCTCAGTACCTCTACCATGAGTTTAAAGCAATAGTATTCGTCGCTACTCGTTATCGACGCCGTAATTATTTTGTATGGCAAATTTTGCAGCGCCTCTAGCGGTCACTTGTAGAACCAAAATCAGTAGTATGAGTCATCAAATACAAACCCTGTCGAATAAGAACTCGCTAGCGACTAAAGTTTTTAGTAGTTTCCTATAGAAAATCGGTACCATGAGTAACAAATTTGACAGATGCTATCGAAGCAAACCGTTAAAGTAACTCACTAGCATATGGAAGGGTGAAAATGTTGTAAAGCGTGTCGTGTAAAACAATATTTTATTTATTTGTGCATAAATATGACCGGTAAAACTTATTTAACGTAGAATATGTTAGGTACAGCTGCATATGAAGATAAACGACGCGTCCAAGGAAATTTCCAAGCGTCTATAAGAAAGGCACATAAAGATATTAGTGAAAATAATTTCATCAAAGAATATAGGCTCAATAAAGGGGCTTTCGAGTATATGTGTGGTCTATGGGTTTATACAGATTTGAAATTTACACAAAGAGCAAAATATACTTGAATCTAAAGTAAATTAGAAATAAGTATGTTATAATAACTTACTTTTACATGCACTTCATAATAGAAATACCACTTTTCAGTATGCGCATTGTTATTTAACGTATTACTGGCAAAGCTCTCCATTTTTCCCATTCAAGAATTCACAAACACAAAAACACACACCATCATAATATTTGTTCAACTACAATATTACATTTTCAATAGGTCGGGTTATAGAGAACGCGAGCGAGATGGCGTTTCAAATTGGTAGGGTTTTTAGGTCTATCTGCCTTACTCTGTCTTTTACTGTAGCTAGAAAGAGAGAAAACTTAAGTGTGAAGTTAGATACGATGTGTTTTTTGTACCAACGTAAACGCTCGACACCGTGTATACCTATCGAGTTGTCGCTAGCGAGTACGTTTGACTCATGGTACGAGTTTAATTATAATCTATTCGAAGCACGTTTACTCGATATCGACCACGGTAAGATGGTGTAGTTTTTCGATAGTAACTCATGGTAAGGGTACTGGAACAGTGGTGGCTCGGTGGAAACAGCACCGACTTACGAGTTTGTAGGTCGTGGATTCAACCCAAGCCTGGTTCCTTATCCAGGCGCATTACTTTGTGTAATTTATTTCATCAACACTGTTTTCCTTCACTCAAAATAGTGAAGGAAAACCGGCATACCCTAAAACCAATAATTTGATATAATAATTTTTACTATAATTTTATATCTATGTATAGTCTAATATATATTTGATTTACAATTTAACACTTCAATAATTTGCAGTACATCTCAGACTACCCTCTTTTTATGTTAAGTTCTTACAGTCCATCCTAAGGTTGTCTGTCACATTGCTGTTATCGATAAGACCGCTATTGTATTGTATCCATAGATTAAGTTAGTTCAAAAATTTTGTTACTATTTTGGTGTACAATAAAGTTTTATTCTGAATTCTTGAAGACATACGACATCCACAAATCCGCATTGGGCATTCGTGGTGCATTGCGACCCATATCCTCTCCTAGAGAGGGAGCCTGAGTCCCAGCAATGGGAACATTATGAGGTATAGTATGCTATGCTATGCTTATGCTTAGCTCCTGTCAGCAGCATCGCCCGTGCTACCGTTGGTAATCCCAAGGGAATGTATAACAACTACGCTAAAAGGCATCAAAACTTGATCAAACAAATAGGCAGACGGAGTTAGCTTTGCATTTATAATATTAACTAGCAATCCCTTGCGGATTCACCCGCGTCTTTAGTTACTGTGCCATTTATTTTGATCGTAGCATGATATTACAGAGCCAATATCATTTTTCTATTCGAACCAGTAGTTCTTGAGATTAGCGCGTTCAAACAAACAAACTCTTCAACTTTATAATGTTAGTTTAGATAATTATTCTGCAAAAAATCGTGACTGAGGTATAAAATACCCTTAGTTCGCCGTCCGACCGTCCGGTAACCGTCCGGACCGAGCCCAAGTCGTCGACCGCGCGTAGTGTTCCACGCGCGCCTCAAGGAGATGTCAGCAAATCGTAGGGGCCCAGCAGGGTCGAAGCCTCCTGGGGCCATGGGTGATTCGAAAGATAACCCCGGGGCCCTGGAGCGAGAGCAAAAAAGGAACAGGAGTGGGTTTTTAGTCAGTAAAAGTCTGACACGTAAGGGCAGGAGATGTCATTGGATGATTTCCAAACATAAAAAAGTTAATAGGTTTAGTGAACAGGTTACTTGTAGGCAGGCGTGCTCCATCGTCAGCCACATCATCGCTTACTATCACATAAGATTTTTTCACAGTAGTATCTCAAATAGATTGACACACGAACCGAATCCTTTGGTTTTTCGGAGGAAAACCTTCAAAAGGGGGCTGGACTATTGGAGAAAAGACCAAGAAGCTACGACACAGCGTCTAATTTTCGTCTACGATCAACGAAAACCAATGAAACAGGTTTAGTTTTTGACAATTTGAGTAGTTAATCGCCCTAATATTCCCATAACAGAAAAAAAATATTGTATTATTTTTTTACACAAAGAAGGAAAGAAAAAACGTTTATTCGTACCTCACACTTACAGTATATTGTAGTCATAATCTTATATCGGTGAAATGCTAAAATTTTGGAGTATTTGTGACAGACTTAGAAATTCAAACGTTCTTAAAATACGGAATTTGCCCCATTGCACCTAAAGATTAATCTGTAATAAAAATAAGTCATTTTTCTCGCTTTATATGCTTTTTCATGGATAAAGCAGTTCTCTTGCACGTTTTTTAAATAATAAAATTTCCTAGTTTCTCTAAACAGTAAAGTTCTCTAGTTTTTTTAAATAGTAAAATCGTTGACTGACTTTTCCATCGTTAGTTTAATTAGTAAATAGACGTTCCTCTTCTGCTTATTTAAACCCAGCAAACAAATCCTTCATCCTATACAATTTACAAACCTATTATGTGAGAAACACTGCTCTATAATTCAAGGCCGGCAAATACTCAAGGGTAAAAGATAGATTAATCCTAACCGATTGCTATACTATTTGCTGGGGTTGTAACTCCCGACCTATCCTATACCAGTACCCTTGGGCCTGGGGCAATGATATCGCTACTCGATACCCCCTATGCCCGGGGGGTGAACAGGGGTTGTTTTATAGTGTTACCATTATGGTCGTGTTTGGATAACCGCGTGATTAAAACCGGGGGAGATAATCCCGTTTATGACATAGCAGACTGGTGTTTATTAAGCTCAGAGCTCACGTGTGTGTGGTTAACATAAAATGATATTGAGAACGTAAAAATAAAATATTGACCCTCTTAAAATATTAATGATTCATTTCATAAAAATGTGCGTAAAAATATTTATCTATTTTTGTATTTGAAGAGAAACTAGAGAAACTGCAACCGTGTCAATATCTTCTAGAATAAACGTAGATAATCTCTTTGAAAAGATTTTCTAACTTCGCAAATAGAAGCAATAACCAGAATTCTTAAATAAACCCGGCTCGGTTCGATCTCCAATCGGATAAAACCTTAAATAATAGTAGCGTAACAACGGACTACCAACTATGACTATTCGGCCAAGAAAAAGTTTGTTTTCACTAAACAAAGCGATATATCATCTTAATAAATAATTTATTAAACGAACTAAGCAAACATATACGAAGAAATAATATCGAAAACGCAACTTATCACTTAGCCTTAGTGGGCTTGATGAAAACTTATTATCCGAGGACAAACAATGGATGAATAGGGAGAATAAAAAACGGGCAGAAGGAGGAATGTCAATGTTCAGCAATAACGATAAATAATCTTTCTTTCTGTCGGCATAGCAATGACTCGGACAGACGGAAAGGTCTACGAATATCTCTGTACATGAAGAGCGAATAAATCTCAGCTCATGATGGAATTTTGATGCCCAAGAAGGCCCACCCAATATGTCAGTGTTTCTAAGGAAAAAAGCTTATGAGACAGTATTTTTAGGATTGATATCAATAACTTATCTTCGTCATCTAAAACTATTCAGATTTTATATAAATCACAGGTCTATCTGTTCCAAACTTTTGTGTTAGAAGGGATTTAACAGCTGAATAAGCTAAAAAATTCACCCTCTTAGTGGGAGGTCAAACGAACGTAATTTTGTGAGTTGTGGGTATTTGAGCCACGTAATTTATACGGCATTCTTTTTCATTCGGAAGTCCTGTTTATGCTTCATTTTTTTGAGGTTGAAAATCACCAAATGACTTCTCCCGTTCAATGATGGACAGGGAGGGAATGTCAGACTTTTACTGACTAAAACCCACTGGACCATTGTCCCATCATTTGCCTTTTGCGTTTTAGGGTCACGGTAACTCTTCCAAACGATCTGGCACCTGTTTATGCCACATGGCGGCGCAAACTGAATAAAATATTTCAATAGAATAATTACTAATGTAAAGAACATGATTAAAAACATGTCACACTTTTTTCTCAAAAAATATTAGGGGTTAAAGTATGAAATGGGCGATTTGTACAGAAAAACTGAAATTCTTTTTTTGGTTTTTAATTTAACATATTTATTTAATCAAAATAATTACCATTATTATCTATACATTGCTGCCATCTAACAGGCAGGTCATTTATGCCTTTGCGATAGAACTTTGGTGATCTAGATTCGACAAACTATGTGAAAGCATTTTGTACTGCCTCCTGAGAAGAAAACTTTTTATTACGTAAAAAATTGTCCAAATCACGAAAAAAATGGTAGTCCGTTGGAGCAAGTCCTGGCAAATACGGAGGGTGACGAGTGGTCTCTAATTGCAGTTCCTTGCGAGTTAAAACGGTTTCTCATGCTGAATGAGGTCTCGCGTTATCATAGAACAATAATTGTGAAGATCGATTCATGAGTCGGGCAGTTTCACTGCTAGTTTTGCTATCATTTTTCGGAGTTCAGCACAGTAGACATCTGTCGTTATTGCTTGACCAGATCGGATAAAGCTATAGTGAATGACATGAGAGGTTATAATATGTTAATTCGAAGTATCTATATAATAAAACGGCAATTTTATACCTTAACCCCTATTATTACAATATTTATCAAAAAATAAAACGGTTTGAGTGGTTATCAAAGGCAATTAAATATCACACAATACTCTGAACATTAAGTATATAGTTTTTGTATTCTATTATATGTTAAAAAATTACTTCAAAAGCTTTTTAACAAAGCTTCGCACTCGCGACTTGTTTTCTCATAATACGTCGTTCATACAAAACACACTCAGTTCTATTCACACAGTAAAATATTACAACGCACATCCCCGTCATACATTAAAAAAAATCTTTTTCGTGTCGTGCATTAAAATAAAGGTGTGTGAAAGAATATTTAAAATGATTCCGCATACGTGCGGGGTTTTACGCTGAGGCCGATTCACAGTTGACGGGTTTGTGAAAAAATATGCCTACGAGTACAGCAATGAAATGTGTTACAAAATATACCTTTTTTAATGCTATAAACTAGTGCTTGACTGCGATCCCACCTGATGGTAAGCAGTGATTTAATCGTTGATGGTGAATCGCACTAGTTTACGAGTATTTTAAGAGCCTATTGACTCTAGCCTTGAAGACACCTAAATTATAATCGGACGGGAAGACCGCTGCAGGCAAATTCTTCTAATCCTTCGATGTACGAAACGATGAGGCAAAATACTTAGTCCGGACCGTAGAAGTATTAACAACGTATCAACGTCTTTAGCAGTGACACCGAGTTGCTAGTCTATCAGTTTTCTACCGGCTACATTCGAGGAGTGTTCGTCTGTATTGTATAATTTAATTCTGCCAAGCACGTTCCAGTATCGGACCAATAGACACACCGGTACATGGTGGATATATATCACATCTACGCATAAAACGTTACGGGTATAAGCCGAATAAATTCATTTTGCGTACAGCTAAGAAAAGGAATTCCCTCTCGGAGTCGGTGTTTCCTGATTAGCTTCAATCTAGGGGTTTTTAAGTCAAGAGTGAAAAGGCTACTTCTAGGCAAGCGTGCACTATCGTCGACCACATCAAGCATAAGCCTATCAATATAATAAAAAAAAGTTTGCTAACGTTGGTCTTTGACGTGTTTTTAGTCAATAAAAGTCTGACACGCCCTCTCGCTCTGCCCGAGAGTGGGGGATGTCATTGGATGATTTTCCCACCTACAAAAAAAATAATAATAAAAAACACTGGGCAAGTGTGAGTGGGACTCGCGCACTGAGGGTTCCGTAGAAACTTATCTATGTAAATAGTTCGATTCTCGAATGGAGTCTCGAAGATTTTTCCGAATCGAAAAATGAATATTTTTTGACACGTCACAAATAATTTACGGTTTTCATATTTATTCTTTTACCTGCGCTATAAGACCTTGCTTTATGCCAAGTTTCAGGATTATGGATCAACGGGAAGTACACTATGAATTTTGATTTTCTTGAGTGTATATACGTTTTTTTGCAACATAAACTGCCGTATCTTTTTTCCCGTTAACTTAGAAGTTTGATTTTTTCACAACTTCAAGGGTTCGCAGACCTTAGTAAATGGTTTTAATTTCAACAGACAGATAGACGGACGGACGGACAACAAAGCGATCCTATAAGGATGGCTGTAACGCTTGCTGAGGTTGGTCTCTGAAGGGGTGAGCACCTTAATATACCGGGATTGCTATGTACCTCGGAAAACATGATAATTCGTTAGTCTCGACCGTCATTTGTAGGCATTCAAAAGCTAGGTGATACAGGTCTTGCTAAGGGGCATCGTGTTACCCTTTACTAGGTTGTAAAGGTCATATAGGCAGTCACTCCATGTAAACTACTGATGCAACTCAGTCAGCTGGGTAGACGGAAAGTCAACCCCGGAAAAAGCTAGGCAGATTTATATTTTGTTTATTAGATAGATTGCGAAAGAAAGTTCCATTGTTGTTTACTTTTAATTAAAAAAATCTAAATGATCGTTGTCAAAATAATAAGTCATATATACAACATTAGTTTTAGTATATGCGAAATCCGAAACACATGTCTAATATTTTTATGTATAGTTACAAAATTTCATCATTGTATCATGAAAAATCACAAAGTTATAAGATTGTTATGTTACCTGGTTATCCTCATTAATACATGGTCACCGGGCCATTTGGGTGACTGAGGAGTTGTTTTGCTCCTGCACCCAGCTGTGCGCCTAATGCCCGTTATAACCTTCCGTAACCTATGTTATACTTAGTCTGTCGATGGTGTCAAACTTGTGACCTTTTTTAAATATAACATGGTAAAAAAATATATTGGAATCAATTCTGTTACTAATTCTGAACAAACTATATTCAGGTTTCGCATATACTAAAAATAATGTTTTATAAAACAAACACAATACATAAAAACAGTTTAGAGGTATATGGAACAGGGTGTAAAGTCCCACATATCTCTGTTGAAAAGGTAGGATCCTCCGACCAGAAGGGTGTTGTGTCTGGTCTGGGCAAGTAATCAATAGTTGATTTCAGATAGTTATATTACGTTCTAATTGCGCGGAGAACTCCAATACCGCGGATGCCTTTTTCGGCCTATAAAATGTTTTCTTTATCTTTCTTTTCTTCCAGTTTGGCGATATAGATATTACAACAGTAAAGTACGTAATCGATTCAAAATAATAACACAGCATAATCAACCTTATAATGTTCCCATTGCTGGGACTCAGGCCTTCTCTCTAGGAGAGGGAAGGGGCCGTAATCCACCACGCGGGCCCAATGCGAGTTGGTGAATGTCACATGTCTTCGAATTTTTGGTTCTAGGACATGCCGGTTTACTCACGATGTTTTTCTTCACCGTTTTGAGAGCAGTGGTCATGAAATAAATAACTTAAAATAATGTGCCAGGCTGGGTTTGAACCCGCGACCTTAAGTCAGTGCTGTTACCATGAAAAGAATAACACATCTATATTAGGTATTCTCTGAATACAATGTACGGTTATTTTTCTCAGTGTTCTGTCTTATCTCAAATAATAACTGTAAATAAAAATTGCAGAAACAGATTTACAGTTTTTCCTTACAGCATTATATTCTGTAAACAATTTTCCTTATAAAAGGAAGCTAAAGGCCAATCTTCCAGGGATTACAATGATAGGGGTGAAAATGAAAATCTGTTTGTGTTTTTTTTTAGCTTTGAGAGAATTTTGCTACTTACTTAAAAAAATAATGGAAAATTGTTTTGTTTTTGTTTTTCACTTTGACTGGAAAAGCCAAAGGGCTTAATCATTAAGTCGCGATCGAGTGGTTGTTAGTCTCACTGCGTCGATTCTGTTCGCGACCTCGTTATCATTGAGGAGTACTTCCTAGAAAAAACTTTGTAATAACCTGTGTTTTCAATTTTCTCAAGAAAATAATTAAGGTCTTAAGTGAATTGGATTTATGAGCTGCTTCCTTATCATTTCTAAACACATTTCATTGACTATAAGTTGTGAAAGTAGGTATATAAATAAAAACTGGGCAAGTGCGAGTCGGACTCGCGCCCTGAGAGTTCCGAACAAACTACAATTTCCGAATGGAGTCTCGAAGATTTTTCCGAATTGAAAAAAGTATTTTTTTTGTGACGTAGGTAACAACAAATTTACTGTTTTCAGATTTATTCTTATACCTGTGCTATAAGACCATGCTTTATGCCATATTTCAGGATTCTGGGCCAACGGGAAGTACCCTATGAATTTTGACTCCTTCGTTTTTTGCGACATAAACAGCCGTATCTTTTTTATTCGTTAACTTAGAAGTTTAATTTTTCTCAGCTTCAAGGGACCGCAACTTGAGTATAAGGTTCTAATTTCTACTTGATACCTTTACGCGTTCTTGAGATAAAGGGTCTTAACAGACAGGCAAGTAGCCAGACAGACAGACGGACAACAAAGTGATCCTATAAAGGTTTTGTGTTTTCCTTTTTAGGTACGGAACTCTAAAAATGAGAAAAAAAAAGTTTGTGTCTAATAATATTTATTTATTTCACAAAAAGTACAGAATATATTGTATTTTAACAAATAAATGCTTCAAACAGTATACATGTATTCAAAAGTTTTAGCAGCTGGAGCCGGACTAGAAGAAACCTATATTTCGGCTTACAGCGCCAACCACCCCGCGTTACATTCCATACTATATATTAAATACTTGCTTTATACAATACCTAAAAATATAGCATAGCATAGTCGGCCTTTTAATGTTCCCACTGTTGGGACTCAGGCCTCCTCTCTAGGAGAGGGAATGGGCCGTAATCCACCACGCGGGCCCAGTGCGGGTTGGTGGAAGTCACATGTTTTCGAATTTTTGGTTCTAGGAGATGCCGGTTTCCTCACGATGTTTTCCTTCACCGTTTTGAGAGCAGTGGTGATGAAATAAATTACACAAAGTAATGCGCCTGGCTGGGTTTGAAGCCGCGACCTACAACTCGTAAGTCGGGGCCGTTACCACTCGGCCACCACTGCTCTTGAAAATAATGTGGTTAAAAATATGGTGTACTCTAATATAGCTCTGCTCTGTTCCTCTCTTTGTATGTTATGCCACGTGAATAAGTGAGTGTGAGAGGGAGTGTGTATAGTTGAGTATGAGTGTGGTATGTGGGAGTTTATGAGAGGACATGTTATTGACTGAGATACTGTTTTGTGTGTATATTACAATATAATATGTGTTAATTGCTATCCATCTTGATACGGTCAGAAGCTGCTCGGTCTCATCAGTGAGACTTCGCAGATATTCTGTTACCTTCTTCTGCAACGATCTGTGTTAAGAGGATATATGTTAAGGAGTTTACTAATTTTGTTATAAATGTAGGGGTCTAAAATAATAAAACCTAGTCGTGCAGCTGCAGCCGACTTCGTGTAGCCTGCAGCCGAGGTTGGAATGTCACCTTTAAAAGACCTTGTATTACATAAGAGCCTCAAGTGCAAGATTTTTTTATACATCTCACATGTTTTTATTTTAGGTGGGAAATCATTCTATAACTTCTTCCGCTCTACAGTAGCACGTGAGGACGGCGTGTCACACTTTTACTAACTAAAATCACGCCTGCGTCATTCAGGTGTCCTTTGCGTTCTAGGACCTCATGCTTCGTTTTTAGGAATTTTCCATGGTCTTAGCGGGCATCAGCCCTGCTGGGCCCCTACGATTCTGCTGAAATCTCAACACCCGTATCGGAAAAGGCAGTATCTCGGATTACAGTCAAAACAAAATTCAAACATGGCACTATCACTTTTAGGTTCATTTTGAAAAAAGACTGAATTAATGTTACAACCTTGTTCATTGCGGGTGTCGATCTCTTGGGGGCGCGTGTGGAACACTACTCGCCATTGACGACTTGGTCTTGGTCCGGACGTTGTGTTACCTATTGATCGTCGTCCGCAAGCCCGCGCCTATCGTGGCTGGTATCGGGCCTAAATCATAGCCCGGCGCAATTGCTTATACGAGGAGAAGCCGGTAAATCCCCGCCCAGGCCCGGATTCACCTCCACCGTATGTTACAACATGTTTTCTGGAAGATTTACACAACGGTTATACCCGTGCATTTCTTCCACCTGAATCCGGTTCAGGCACCTCCTGAACTTACCATGTCCGGTGAGGATCTGCGTCATGCAAAAGTTGAGGACGCTGACGACTCTCCAACCACACCTCAAATTGGAGACTTATCGCCATGACTGTAGCTTTATGAGCTTCTGTGTTTTTCTTTCTAAACACTTTTGTTTGACTATAAGTTTGTAAATTAAATTTAAATTATTCTAAGTCTTCCATGACGTATGTACCATATTTCTTCCCATAGTGCCAATTTATGTAACATCCACATTGTTTCTCACCTGTGACGGTAAACCCATAATAAAATCATAACACACAGCTTCCACTGCAAACATTTCACACGAGATTTTATCTCTAAAATACGGAATTTTTCTATTCCCCACTCTGCTGCCCCATTTGTTACTTTCATAGTACCCATGACATTTAAATTTTTTTTTTTCGTTGGCTTAAGGTCCGTTATATGTTACGGACTTTTTGTTAGAG
This sequence comes from Mythimna pallens, assembly GCA_961205895.1. Classification (NCBI taxonomy): domain Eukaryota; kingdom Metazoa; phylum Arthropoda; class Insecta; order Lepidoptera; family Noctuidae; genus Mythimna; species Mythimna pallens. The sequence continues at coordinate 21,567,107 of OY540839.1, read as the reverse complement.
GAAATGTTTAGGACCTATATTCTATGTTCATTTGAAGAACACCAACTGTACTTCAAACGACTCATTTAAGCTGTAATTCTAAATAGTAAATATTATTATTTTAAGACTGACTGGAATAGGTAAAGCACAACCTTATATACCCAAATTAAATTATTGAACAATTTAGGATAAAAAATACCTTTGGAGGTAGGCGGAACAGAGAGTAAAGTCCCGCAAACCTCCGTTGAAAAGGGAGGATCCTCCGACCAGACGGGTGTTATGTCTGGTGGGCTACTACTGCCCGATAGATGATTTCGGGCTGTTCTATATGTTCTAAACGCGCGGAGAACTTTGATTGCGCGATGCAGGATTAGTTCTTATGTGACGTCATAGATGTCGCTACATCACTCCCCTCCGGAGATCGGAGATCGATGGTTCTTGATGCTTCTTGATGCGTGCCAGGCCAGTGGTAGGTTGGTTCCAGTGGGTCGGAACCGAATGCCGCATAGTTCTCGGTGTCGGAACTGTCTGCGGTGATGCCCCAGTGAGTCGGGGTGGTGCTATCCCAGTGAGTCGGGATGATGCCCCAGTGAGTCGGGGTGATGATGTCCCAGTGAGTCGGGATGATGCCCCAGTGAGTCGGGGTGTTGATGTCCCAGTGAGTCGGGATGATGCTGCAGGCTCCAGTGAGTCGGAGTAGTGCTGCTGGCTCCAGTGAGTTGGAGCGGTGCTGTGCGATGTAGTGGCTTGACTGCTTGCGTCGACCAGGAGAGGTTCTTCATAGCTCTTCATGTGACTGGCCGAAGTTGCGGTGTGATTAGCCAAGGTCGCTGATGAGGCTGAGGGTGATGACTAGGTATGACCAGGTAGGCATGCTGGTGGTCAGGATACCCTTTAAAGCCGTGGGTGCTGGCTGTATGGCTCGCTGATCGAAAGCTTGAGGAAGTGATGATGACGTCACGAAGTAGTTGCTGCACGAAGGCTGCGCTGACGTTCTTTGTCGAGGGTCACCAGTTTGGAGGTAGACAGAACAGAGAGTAAAGTCCCGCAAACCTCCGTTGAAAAGGGAGGATCCTCCGACCAGACGGGTGTTATGTCTGGTGGGCTACTACTGCCCGATAGATGATTTCGGGCTGTTCTATATGTTCTAAACGCGCGGAGAACTTTGATTGCGCGATGCAGGATTAATTCTTATGTGACGCCATAGATGTCGCTACATACCTATTTAAAAATAGCTGAAATCGGTTTATTTATAATTCTTATTAAATTAATAATAAAACTAACTACAAATATGTAAAACGTAACTACGTAAGTAAGTACATATTATTACACGCTATATGCAAATTGTCAATTGGATTATTCGAGGTGAAGTCAAGTTAGAGGATGTAACTTAGAAGTCGGCAGTATATTATATTAATGAATAAGTATTATATTGTTATGTTATAGTGACTGATAAATATTATTATTATTCAGGAAGGTTAGGTTAGATTACTTTTTAATTATATATGACTTAATAATCATTAACTGGACTATCACATTAGGTTAAGGCCTGTAAAGATAGTTGTATGAGGATAAATAAATAAATAGTTGACCCGCCAAGGAATGAAGATTTATTACACTTTGCATCACTACTCGGATTACATCAACTTCAGATGGACAGGTTCACTCAAATCTAAGGACGACGCTGCGTTAAGCATGCGCTCGCGACGGGCACTCGTCGCGTGACGTCGCGCGTGTGTTGTGTCTGACGGTCCCCAATGCGAAAACCGGATTGTTTCCTGCGTAGTGTCGCTAGTTCAACTTTAGCGGTGTGCATGTAGTCGTGTCGATGGAGAACTTTAATGTTTTACTAGGTACGTAGCAAAACGGGCGCGGAGCACGGCTCCCCGCAACGGTTCACTTTTGCATGGGACCGCGCGGGCGAATTAAGCGTCACCCCTAAGTGGTGCTTTCCTCAAAGTACCACCTACTTAGTTCTCATATATGATTTGACCTATACATTAATTCTACTTAGCGTGTCGATGGCAAATTTTCCTTTAATAAATCTCTTGCCTGGCCCAATACGTATTTGTCCACGGTAATGCCGTTCGTTGACATTGTCATTAGATCCTTACACGAACGGGCAAGTTGCGCAAGATCTGCAGAGAGACGTCGCACAAAAACTGAAGATCAAAACCACCTGAGAACCCCTAAATGTGGACATTTACTGCAGTCGACTTGAGTGCAGAGTCTGTTTAAAGTTCTCCAGGTTGGCAAACGCGTGTTTGCCAACCTGGAACCAACACCTGGACCCGGACCTAGCTGGGTCCAGGTGGGAGGTAGGAGGGTTAAGTGCCTCTCATTCATCATTTTCAGCCGAAAGACCTCCACTGTTGGACATAGGCCTCTCCCAAGCGTCGCCACAACGACCGATCCTGTGCTTCTCGCATCCACTGCACTCCCGCGACCTTCACCAGGTCGTCGTCCACCTTGTGGGAGGCCTTCCAACGTTGCGTCTTCCGGTACGCGGTCGCCACTCTAGAACTAAAACCTTTCGGCCCCATCGACCATCCGTTTTACGAGCAATGTGCCCTGCCCACTGCCACTTTAGTTTGCCGATTCTTCGGGCTATGTCGGCGACCTTGGTACTCCTGCGGATATCTTCATTCTTTATGCAATCACGCTAGGAAGCTTCGAGCATAGCCCTTTCCATTGCCCTTTGGGTGACTGTAAGCCTTCTGATGAGGCCCATTGTAAGCGACCATGTTTCAGAGCCATATGTCATCACTGGCAACACGCACTGGTCATAGACTTTCGTCTTGAGATACTGTGGTATGTTGGATAAGAAGATACCGCGCAGCTTCCCGAACGCTGCCCAGCCGAGTCGGATTCGACGATTGAGCTCTTTCTCAAAGTTAGACCTTCCCAACTGGATTGTCTGTCCCAGTCAGTACCTCTCGCCAAAGGTCAAATAATTATTTCTTTCTAAAAATGACTCCTGTTTCGTGAGTGCGTTCACAAACATATAAACTCATATACACAAGATACCCAGATCCAGAATATTGTAGGCAATAAAGATACCGTACGGAGATCAAACTCGTGACATGCACCATAGCATAATAAGCTTTTTAATGTTCCCAATGCTGGGACTCAGGCCTCTTCTCTAAAAGAGGGAATGGGCCGTAATCCAACACGCGGGCCCAGTGCGGGTTGGTGAATGTCACATGTCTTCGAATTTTTTGGCTCTAGGACATGCCAGTTTCTTCACGATATTTTCCTTTTTGAAAGCAGTGGTGATCAAATAAATTAGACAAAGTACAACTCGTAAGTTGGAGCCGTTACCGCTCAGCCACCACTGCTCTACACGTGACATGCAGCGCAGCAGTCATACTCTCAATCACTGCTCCAACCATGGCGTCGTGCGTCGTGTAAGAACTTTAAAAGAAACTAACCACTTTTTGGAGTCTCAAGTCAGAGTAATTAGCTAGAAACCATCTACCTCTGCTAGTTTCAATTATTCTAAATAATATTATAAAGGCTATCGTTGTAGGTCAGTGTGTATATGTTTGTTACTTCTCCCCGTTTGAAGGGCTGAATGGATTTCGATAAAACTTGGTATACGGATGGACTATTTCCTGCCCCCTAACCAAGTTATGATCGTTTCGAACGCCTCGAGTAGGCCACGCCTCAGATTCCTTTGTTTTGACCACATGACTGAGCGTTGAGATGACGTCAGAGCAAAGGAATCGGAGGCGTGGCCTACTCGATCGTAACTTGGCTAGGGGGGCTGAAATAGCACATAGGGTACTTTTTATCCCGGGGGTATGTTCCCTTGGGACAAATTTCTACGTTCACTCGAGCGAAGCGGCTGACAGTCTCTAGTTGATAAATAATATGATTAATGTGTAAAAGAAAATAAATGAAATGAAATTAAATGTTATTATTAACCCACTTACTTACAAAACCATTTATCATTTATCAGATGACTTTGTTGTTGTATGCTACCAACTCTAAATGTAAAAGACGTAACGTAAAACCGGGTTTTTATTTCACTTTTCGCACAGCCAGTATGTCGGGTGTCAGCAATACATTATGTAAGGAGGCGGGCTATTCGCCTAGGCTGAATATGCTGCGACCTTTGCCTCACTTCCGCGTTCGTGATAACTAAATTATTAGGTCAGGGGTCGGCAAAGGAAGGAAGCAAAAAAATCATGGCATAACCAAGCATGGAAAAATATTTTCGCTCAAAATACTGTCCGAATTTCTCGGAATCGTTGGGAATAATTTATTCAGTGGCGCGGTGATTATTTTGTGTTTAAAGATGAAATCAATAAAAATGCGCTTTCTCGATTATTCAATACCTACCATGAATTAAGGATTTTAATTGAATTATTCAGTTTCCTAGCAACCCGATCCAGCTTCGCGCGGGTCAAAATCTTTGTAGTGGTTGGTTTTTCTTTACTATAATATATACATGTACTATATACTATACAAGGTAAACTGATGACTGGTGATGGTCGCGGGAATCCGATGCATGTGAGACGCACAGGACCGTACATTGTGGTGACTCTTGAGAAGGGCCTATGTCCAACAGTTTGCATTTTTCAGCTGAATGATAATGAATGATGATGATGATGATATGAGAGACAATTAACATGACCTTTTGCCGGTCTATCGTATAGAAAATGATTACTTTTAATATTTTTTTAGTAAGTATATAAATTCTAACTAATCTCCACCAACAAAACATTGTCTACCGATTACATATCGCCTGTGGTCTACCTGAGAATCGAATATTTATTCTAACCGACAAATTGACCCCAATTACTGTAATATTAGCCTCCGAAATTCCCCCTATTTTGAACTTTATAAATATTAGATGTACGCAGCGTAGGGTACCTAATCGTATAAACTAGTAATCCCACAGGAAAGTCCCTGGGCAGACATAACTTAGACGCCTTCGCGTATTCTACGCTGAATTTTAGAAAGAAATTGTTTTATACGCGTTGGTATGTTCAAGCTGGTGAGTTATGGGGTCAACAGGATATTAATGCCCACAATATTGTGACTGGAAAGTAATAATTTACAATTTTCTTTTTTTTACTTATACGTATTTAACTGTTTTATACGATATTTATCTATAAATTAACAAATAACAGAAAGAAATACTCTAGAGTGGCGTCCATGTACCAGAAGACGTATCGTTGGAAGGCGTCCCACAAAGTGGACCGATGACCTGGTGAGGGTCGTGGGAAACCGATGGATAAGAGACGCATAGGACTAGTGGTGGTATGCCGACACTTAGGGGCGGCCTATGACCAACAGTGGACGTCTTTCAGCTGAAATGATGATGATGATGATAATAAAACATATAGCTTTAGTCATACTAGGGAACTGAAGGTGGATGCTCGAGAATAGCCCCTAAAATTAAAATTTTCTTATTTTTAGGGTTCCGTACCTCAAAAGTAAAAAACGGAGCATTTATAGGATCACTTTGTCATCCGTCCGTCTGACTGTCTTTCCCTTATCCCAAGATCCTTTATCTCGAGAACGCATGGAGGTATCGAGTTGAAAGAAGAAAGCTGAGAAAAATCGAACTTCTGAGTTAATGAGAAAAAAAAATACGGTCGTTTATGTCGCAAAAAACCTATACTCGTATTTCAGAGTCTCGAAATATACGTTTTTTGCAAGGAAATCAAAATTAAATTCTAGAATCCTGAAATTTGGCATAAAACAAGGTCTCATAGAACAAATATAGGAATAAATTTGAAAATTATAAATTTGTAGTTCCGTCACAAAAAAAAATTGCGATTTGGAAAAATCTTCGGAGCTCAATTCGGGAATCGAACCGTTTTCATAGGTAAGTTTGTACGGAACCGTCAGTGCGCGAGTCCGACTCGCACTTGCCCAGTTTTTTTCAGTGTCAAGTTGTATGTCGATTAAAATATGATTTGCGACTGTAACACGTATTTAGTAACAGAATTATAATTATTAAGTCAATATAAACCTTCTAAATTCATTGAATGGCTATTTTTCATGATAAAGTAATTCATGAAAAGATAGGGGATCGCAACTGTCTATGTTAAACACTGGTTACCTGGTAACCTATTTAGAAGAATAGTACTATACCCACTAAATAGACTGAGTAAATATGTAGCAGCTGTGTAACTCAACAAGGTTTAGGTACTAGGTACATTAGTGGGTTACACAGTCACATATTCACTAGTCCTAAAATTAATCAATTTATCTATATAAAAACGAATAGCTGATCGTTAGTCTCGCTAAAACTCGAGAAAGGCTGGACCAATTTGGCTAATTTTGGTCTTGAAGTAGTTTTGATAGTCCAGGGAAGGTATAAACGGTGAGAAAAAAATGGAAAAAAAAAATTCGTTTACAGTGCCATCTCTAATTAAAATGTAATTTTTAAAATGAATTATGTTAGTTCTGGTAATGCCAGTAGATGGCGTTATCTTTTGACAGTTCAGCTAAAAGGTATCATAACATTCATTGACTGTATGGCGGTACGAAGTTCGCCGAGTCAGCTAGTTATCAATAAATATCTTGTTATTATTATTTATGGCCAGTTTTAGAGAGTATGGCATACTCAAAATGCCATGATTATTCGGAGTCCCTAAAAAACAATAACGTTAGTTGAAAAAAAAGTTAAAAAAAAAAATCACAGTCTACCATGCCACTTTCCCTTAGACCAAAACCTTGTAACTTAAGCGTAAAATTAAATGCAGTTGGGCACATCCCACAAAGCTATTCCTCAGTCACCGTTTACATAATTCTGTGATGTCTACATCCTTGCAAACAGTTCCAGGCGCACACTGTGCCAAAATATCCGCACTATTTTCAACTACCCACACCACATAAAACTTTAAAGCAAACATTCTATTCATCAAGCTTTTCAAGCTGTGTCAAAGCCTGTTACATCAACAGCGTTTGAAGTCGCTTTGATGAAGTCTAGATACCGAAGCCGGGAGCTCGGGCCTACGGCGTTTTCTGGATTGCCTCTCAACACTGAGTTATCTATGTCGTGCTTGATGTAGAAGTTCAAAAATAAGTTAAAGCTAGAACTACATTAGACCGACGCACACGTGTAACATGCCTGATTTCAATAACACGACGTCGCGACGTCGCGTGGCGTGGATCAAGTGTAGTTTCAACTCTACAAGTTTAGTTTCCATATAAAATGTATGGAGACCGACGCGCTCAGATCGGCGTGAGTGACCCACGTGTGCGCTGTGTAGTTCTAGCTTGGTAAGGTACCTTGACCTAGAGTTAGTTGCAACGTTTCTTTGTCTGTAAGTAAAAGAAGAAAGACAACATCTTTATTTTGCACGCACATGTATAAAAAACCGGGCAAATATGAGTCGGACTCGCGCTCTGAGGGTTCCGTACAATACGTACGTATACGTACATCCTATGAAAACAATTCAATTCCCGAATTGAACTACGAATTTTTTTCCGAAACGCAATTTTTTTTTTTTTTTGACTTAACTACAAATTTAGAGTTATACTTGTGCTATGAGACTTTGCTCCATACCAAATTTCAGGATTATAGGTCAACGGAAAGTAACTTATGAGTTTTGAATCCCTTGATAGTGTCGAAACACGTTTTTGGTGACATAAACGGCTGTATCTTTTTTTCGTTAACCCAGCAGTTTGGTTTTTTCACAGCTTCAAGGGACCGCAGATTTGAGTATATGATTGTAATTTCAAGGGTCTTGATGGATAGACAGACAGACAGACAACAACAAAATGATCCTATAAGGGTTCCGTTTTTCCTTTTGAGGCACGGAACCCTAAAAAAGGTATGAAGAAATATAAAAAAAAACTTAAATTTAAAATAAAAACATTGTGTGCCTCATGGTTCCGCCAAATAAGTTGAGTCGAGCAAAATGACAGACTGACGCTGGTTCTCAACGAAACTTTTAGCTTACGGATACTTGAAATCAGCTTTAATTGGTGTAAATAAATATATAAATATCTATGTATAGTAAATAATAAATAGGTATTTTATGGAAAATACTGAAACAAAAACTGTCATCAAATTCAATTTAAGTGGCAAACAAAAACCAGTATCAACCCCATTAATATGTTACACAACTTTGTACTAGTTATGCTACGTACACAAAGATACGAAGCAGCTGACTGGCCTGTTGGTTTAGTGGTTAGTGGCCCTGACTGCTATGCTGGAGGTCGTGGGTTCAATTCCCACCTAGGACAAATGTTTGTGTGTTGAGCACGATTATTTGTTCTGTGTCTGAGTATAATTTATCTATTGTATGTATGTATGTATTCAGAAATATATAAGTATGTATATCAGTTCTCTAGTACTCATAACACAAGCTCAGCTTGGGACTAGGCGGCGTTGTGTGATAGTTGTGGAATATTATATTATATATTATAGCTGGTTTTGATTACTGTTTCACCATAATTTGTAACCAACCACATCAACAACACAATGATACATTTATAATTATAACTCTATCTACGCGAGACGTCATAATTATCATATCCCATGGTTCCGTGTTGCGACGACAGGCCTCGCCTCGTAGTTGCGCTCATAAATTAATAATCCTGACACATAATATTATGCTAGTTATCATGCATCCGGGTTTGGCTGACGGTATTAGACAGAAATAATCGGCTGGCGATGTTGGCCACCGTAACTATGTACCTGGTTGAAATAAACATGTAGGTACCTCGTATATTTGCAGGTTAGGAATAGATTGATGGTTTTTTTTTTATTAGGTGGGAAAATCATCTTTCATTTGACAAATCCCGCTCTTGGGCGGAGCAGGAGATAGTGTCAGACTTTTACTGACTAAAAACCCACTCCTGTTCCTTCTTTGCCTTCGTCCCAGGGCCCCGGGTTTAGTTTTCACACTACCCATGGCCCCAGTAAAAGATTGATGGTAAGAAAACTGTATAAATCGGTAGGCAAACCCGTTTAGTTACAAGTTTACACGCCATGTGGCAACATATTTTTTAATTTATTTACGTAGCATAGCATAGCATAATCAGCCTTTTAATGTACCCACTCCTGGGACTCAGGCCTCCTCTCTAGGAAAGGGAATGGCCCGTAATCCACCACCCGGGCCCAGGTGCGGTTCGGCGAATGTCACATGTCTTCGAATTTTTGGTTCAAGGACACTGTTTTCCTCACGATGTTTTCCTTCACCGTTTTGAGAGCAGTGGTGATGAAATAAATTACACAAAGTAATGCGCCTGGCTGGGTTTGAACCCACGACCAACTCGTAAGTCGGGGCCGTTACCACTCGGCCGGCCGCCACTGCTCTCGTCGTTTCTTTACATAGTTAGCATATAATTGAAGCAAAAAAATAAATGTAACAAGAACTTTTGTAATATATAACACTAGCCTTTGTCAGCGGCTTCACCCGCGTAGAAATAGAAAATAATATATGCCTATGTTATTTACTAAAACCGTAGGTTACTAAAGGTGAATGAATTGTTTTTAAAATCGGTCGGGTAGTAGTTTTTGAGTTAAATCGTAACATACAAACAAACAAAAAAGCAAATCTTTCCTAAAATCCCCATTCCTTCTTTACTTTAGATGATTCAAATGATGATGGAGTTTCTTGCACGTTCTTCTCCATAGTAATCCGCGCTTTGTAATGTGTCCTTAGTTTTATTTTTCTGACTGGTATATGATTGGTTGTTGAGATGATATATATGATGTTGTGAGTTTCAATGAATACAAAAAATATGAATATAATTTAAATACGTTAAATAAATTAATAATAACATTGTGAAAATAAACGTAAATTTAAATAATAAATACTATTTTCAATGTGCATATTTTGTTCCTTTTTAGCGCATATTGCGTGCATATCTTGTTATTTTGATAGTACATACAGTCCAATGTCTAGTCATTACTTATCATAAAACATGTTTTTTCTTCTTCTTTTTTTCTTTCTTCCTTTCTAAAACCTTATTAGTCAGATGCAGAATGATACTAAAACCTGTCTGAAATTGTTTCAGGAGCACCGCTTTGATCGTCACCAGCAGGACTACTTGTACAGCTTACCCGAAATAGTAAGTATTATAACATTATTTTATTTTATTTCTAACTAACTTCTGCCCCTGACTTCACCCGCGTGAAAGTAAAAAATGATCCTAGGAGAAAATATCCCCAGGATAAAAGGTAATAGGATGCCTTTTCCTTTTTTTCTTTTCCTTTTCCTTTTTTAGGAAATTTGGAGCACAGGTTTACCATGGTCTAATATAGATCAGACCATGGTCAACCTGTGCTCCAAATTTGATTCAAATCGGTTCAGCCATTTGAACACAAAACACGTAACTTTTAAGTTAGTACAGACAGACACATAAATCGCAAAACAAATACTAAGTTGTAATTTATTATTTTATTAATAATGTAATATAATGAAATATTCACACAACTATCTACTACAGTACTAAACAACTGGTAAACATTCTTAAATATTTCTAAATACATATATATTATAGATAAATTACTCCCAGATACAGAACAAATGATTGTGCTCAACACACAAACATTTGTTCTAGATGAGAATCACAAACATTTGTCCTGGGTGGGAATCGAACCCACGACCTACGGCATGGCAGTCAGGGTCACTAATCACTAGACCAACAGGCCAGTCAAACAGGTCAGCCAGTTGGTATTGATATTTTAGTTTCGTGCTTGAACATGTCTATCACAAAAATCTATGCATCTAACCTATTACGAAAGGTAACCCAGCACACCCTATTCGCTCTTGACTTAAAGTCCTCTCGGAGGTAGTTGTCATTCCAGAAAATACCAGACTCCGGCAAGAAATTCTAATTCTTAACTGTACGTACAATGAATATGGTCCCAAAACGTTTTATACATATGCATGGGATACCCAGTATCGGTGGCGCATCACCGTACGTCTATTAATCTGGTAATGGAACGGGCTTGGCGGAATTGAGTGCATGCTTCATCTATCGCTAAGATGATGAGGTCGACAACGCTTGCCTAGAACCTTATGACTTAACGAACCCCAGATTGTAACCTTATCAGAAATTACAGACTTCAGTAGGTAATTCCACTACTTAGCTGTACGTACATTGAAAATGGCCCCAAAACTTTTTATATTTATGCGTGCGATGTCCACCAGTACCGGTGGCGCATCACCTTTCGTCTAGTGGTCCAATTATGGCACAGGTTTTGCGGAATTAGGTTTGTAATTCCTACGCACACTTCTCCAAAAACCTACATAATCTAACCAATCTTTAAAGCTTATCCAGCCCGTTATTTACAATTAGGTATCTAAATAAGGAAATATTTAGATTCCTAATTGGGTTTTAGGGATTAGTAGGAATTGTGCAGCTCACAATTTAGGACCCAATACATTTATTAGTGTTAATTTTAATCCATGGCGGTTGGCAACTAGGCTTGTCTCAGTTGTCCCTTTGTATCTATTGACCTAGCTCTGCGGTCTCTCTCTACGTAGGCAATTCAACGGAATGTGATTGCGAAGCGGTCCAATGTGGTTTACGTGAATTTAAAGCAATGCGGCGGCAACGTGTGTGCGATTTATTTAAATTCCTAGATATTATCCTGTATCAATCAAGCAATCTCACACACACAAGACATCCAGCCCCAAAACAAATATCTGTAGGCCAAACAAAATAAAAAACCGTGCGGGATTGGAACTCGCGACAAGTCGCGTAGCAGCCAATTGCTGAACCACTGTGCCAGCCATGGCTTCGTCGTTTAAATTACTGGGTTGTAAAGTCCAGATAAGCGTCATCCAAGTTGACTGGAACATAGTTGAGAAATGGTGAGGCAGATTTATTGATACAAGTCAGTTGAATCATTTTTACATTTATCATTGCTACCGAAAGACATCCACTGTCAGACATAAGCCTCCACCAAATGTCTTCACAACGACTAGTCCTTTGCATCTCACAACTATCGGATTCCCGCGATTCTCACCAGGTCATCGGTCCATCTTGTGGGAGGCCTACCAACGCTGCGTCTTCCAGTATACGGACGCCATTCCAGTACCTTTCGCCCCCATCGACAATGTGTTCTACGACCAATCCATCACCTCGATGTTTTTCCGGTGGTTCGCCACTACTGACTTTGACTATTGGGAGTTGCAGTAGTTGAGAACACTATGATAGGCTTGGCCCAAAAAAAAAACAAAAAAAAACTATGGTTACCTATGTCTAGTAGTGAACAACTTTCTAAAATGATGATAATCCATTCCTATATTTAGGGACTTTCGGTAGTTCTATACAACCTTTAGTTGAAATAAGACGTTCTATTAAACTTCAATGAGCGCCGTGTTGAGGAACTCGCGAGTTGTGTCGAACTATCAGCTATATATAACCGTGTGACGTCGTGTAACAGATACTATTTTAGTCTGTCGTGAAGTTTGTATTGTAGCAGAGATTATTTGCAAGTTCAGTACCGACATTGACGAGAAAATATTGACAAAATAAAGAGCTTTGTGGTTTAGGCCAGAAACAGATTTCAATATATATCGTCATATTATGATGATGTCGTTATATTGTGAGGCGAAGATAGATGGTGAGGGTGAGGGAGGTCAAATATGGATGGATTGTGTGAGGAGTGATATGAAAGAAAACATAGTAAGTGATAGCGTGAATGGAACAACAAGACAGAATGGAAGAAAAAAACGTGTTGCGCCGACACCAAGTAATATGGGATAAGAGCAGGAAGAAGATACAACAAACAGGCGGTGTCGTGTAACTGGTAACGTGGTTAACGTGGTTTTGATAATCAAGTGAATATGGGACGATCAAATGTTAAAGGAATACCTGTTGAGAATCTTTGTCCAATAGACTAAGCCAAATTCACTTATGAAAATCTTTAAAAAGACAAAATTTATATCAAAGTTTCAGTATCATAGACATAATCAGGCTTCCTCTCCAGGGGAGGGATTAGACCGTAATCCACCACGCAGGCCCAGTACGGATTGGTGGATGTCACATGTCTTCGAATTTTTGGTTCTAGGACATGCCGGTTTCCTCACGATGTTATCCTTCACCGTTTTAAGAGCAGTAATAGTTAAATAAATAACACAAAGTAATGCGCCTAGCTGGGTTTGAACCCGCAACCTACAACTCGTAAGGCGGGGTAGTTACACCAAACAACCACTGTATAACTCAAATAGATATTGGTACTTAAAACTAGGTCTTGTCGAGCAGTGTAATCTACGTAAGACCGTGTTAAGTCTGTACCCAGCGGACGCACCATTTACAGTTCACTCTAAATTCCAATATGATTATTATTTACATAACTAAATAAACACGATACGATATCATTATGCATACATGTGTACCGGGGATTTACATTGACAAATAGCCCTATAGGGGTTGGCGCATAATACGTTCTTAGTTAACCTACCATTGACAATATTTCATCATGTCATTTCAATTGCAATTATTGCTTTTATTTATTTTTCTTAGGTGTAATTTTATATACAAAAACACTTAACTAATTAAAACTATATATATACACTAAAGGCTACTCCTAGCTAAAACTCCTCCGCAACGCAGTCGACTGGAAGTGTGCCCAAAAGGCTGGCGGCATTGCCACGTTATATGGCAATGCTTAATCTCTGACCGAGGTAAAAGCCAGCCCTTGGGTCACGCGAAGTGTCAACTAGGCGTTTGGACAGTTCTTTAAAAAAGCGTATGAGCACTCGGACCCCACGGCCCAAGAGTTTCAACTCCAAACGGCTCAAAAATATAACTGCCGATGAGGTTGTTATATTTCCGCCGCATGAGGTTCTCCAGGTGTAATTTTATATTATAGGTGGTTTCTCTATACAAATTATATCCCCTTAGGGGGTGAATATTGGAGAATCCTCTCTTAGCGCTCACCTATGTCGTAATAAAAAACCTTGTGCAAAATTACACGCTGTTGATCCTAGCAGTTTCTCCTGGGCGTTAATAGGTCAGTTAGTCTGTTTCTCATTTTATATGTATAGATCTTCTTTTTAAAATTAAGCTTAAGAAGTGTTTTAACTAACAGTCTTGTTTTTTTTTTGTATATCTCTCAACTGCGCCTGTGGTGACTGTGAAAGACTTAAGTTTTTTTTTTAAATCATCCAATGACTTCTCACGCCTTGGGCGGAGCGAGAGGACCTGTCAGACTTTTATTGACTAAAAACCACACGTATGTTCCTTCTTTGACCTAATTGGCGTAGCCATGAGACATTTTTATTGTTAATTTTATTTCTCCATATTTTTTATGTTTAATTTTAGTCTGCAAATCAATTACTTGTTGGTTCATAAATCTTATCATGGTGTGCCATTTAAACATATTTTCTTTCTTCTTTCTTTGTCTCGCGTTTAAGGGTTCCGGGATTCATTTTCACTTAACCTATGGCCCCAGTAGGCTTCGACCCTGCTTGGACCTCTACGATTTACTAACATTTTCTTGAGACGCGTGGAACACCACGCGCCGTCGACGACTTGGGCTCGGTCCGGATGGTCACCGGACGACCGGACGATATGCTACCCATTGCTTGCCGTCCGCAAGCTTACGCCTACTGTGGCTGGATATTGGGATCGGGATCCCGGCGGCTGGGGCGTGAGGGCCGTTCCCTCGCACGTGCGGTCTCCTCATTTGCTTGCATTACCGCTTCACGAGGGCACGGCGGTGCTCTGCCCAAGCGAGGGACACATCTACCGTATACTCCACCGTGTCATCCGGGCGATCCACACAAAGGTGACACTCGGACATTTCTTACGCACGAATCCGGTGCAGGAACCTCCCAAACTTACTATGTCCGGTGAGGACCTGCGTCATGCGGAAGGTGAGGACGCTGTGAAAGAGGGGTGAAAGAGTTAATTGTTTAAATTTTCTTTAAGAGTAAATTGTTATAATTTTCACAGCAAAATGGGATTAATTGTTAAACTATATTTTTCATATTTTTTCATTTTCTATTCTAGAGTTAATTGTTATAATTTTCATAGCAAACTGGGACTAATTGTTAAATTATCTTTTTCATATTCTTTTTTTTCATGACAGCGACAGCAGTTAGCTTTTCCGTAGCTAAATATTGACTGCCACACAAAAAATTTAACTTTACTTTTTCTATTAAATAACTCCCGAATTCCCCGAACAATGTAAATGTAACAAACGAAGATAATACCATAATATTTTTACGGTAAACGCAAAATAATCTGAAACGTTAATTAAGTTCAATGGAGAGGAAAACGCTCAAATATGCGATAAAAGGAAGTATATAAAACAGAATAATTTAGTAAAGGAATGAATAATAACGATGAAATCGACTGTGGTATTTCTTACCAACATTGTATTCAATACTTGTAAGATAATATTGATGCAGGTAGAAAAATTATTATGAAAAACCGTTCCGTCTAAACTTAGCTATGAAAACAGTTCAGTTCCCGAATTGAGTTACGAAGATTTTACAAATCGCAAAAAAAAGTTTTTTTTGTGACGTAACTACAAATTTACAGTTTTCATATTGTTTTTCTATAGTTTGATTGATTTGATTTAAGAACTTTGGTGGCGATTGTCATCTTGCGCTAACATGCAAATGAATTGAAACATTCATTGGTACTTACCCAATTTCAAACCATGATTGGGTTTAGAAGTAGCTTTGTTTTTTAGCAGTCGTCAAGGCAAAACAAACACCTAATTGTATAATTTACGAAAAAAGTAAAAAAAAAAAAACAAAATTCAAATATTTTTAATTCACATAGGCCTACGTGGGCACGTATGAAACGTCAGAAACCAGTGCACGGGTCCAAATTTGTCGTTTCCTATGGAGAAGAACCGGCCCTGGTTACCCTTTAAAAAAAAAGTGGTTGATGTTACAATATTTCCATAATACAGTATTAATAGATATTATGTAAGAACAGTGTAGATCAGTCAATATTGTACCTAAAAACACAACAAAAATTAAAAAAGTGAGTCGTAATAGGAAGTAATCTAAGAATTCGTATGTCTAAAGTTTTCTCAAATTCACATTATAGAAAAGAGGCTATATAAAAAAAAACAATAGAAATATGAATAATAACAACTATCAATAAACGGAATGTCAACAAAATAAATTACTTACGCATTAAAGGTTGTTAAGTCAAAATAATTTAAAAAATATTGCAAAAGCAACTGTGTTAGAAAAAAAAAAATACGCTGAACTCCCCAACAAGACAAATCATTTCTCCTACAATAATTCTACCATACAATATAAAGCTACTTTTCACACTAAACCACACGAAAACAAATCTCTTTCAACAAGAACATAAACACCAAAACTCTATCTATAAATCTCTCTTTCCACCAAAACTTTTACAGCTAACCCGATAAAAATATCCATTTCTAAATAGTCCAACGTTTTCTCAGTCCATTCGTGACAATCAAATATACATAATTCATGTAACGGAACGTTTCGAGGCGATTAAACATGTTACTAACAGTAGTATTAATGCCAAAATGGCCGCCGAGATCCCGAACAGAACATCAAAAGAAACGGTGTCGGTAACACAGGAGATCAAACGGATGGATGGACTACGAAATAAATATGTATGGGAATGATAGAGATATACCTTCACCTATGTTATTTTTGTGGGTTTCGGTTAGTAGTGATTGACTGAATTTAAATAATAAGTTTATTTAAATTCAGTCTCTCGAAAACTCGATTTTAGTCACGCAGTTTACTGTTTTTCACACTAGTGTGGAAAAAGTCAGTTGCTGTCGCCATTCCACCATGAGATCCCGCCAGTACTCTGTCCGCCATGCTATGCTGTTTCGCCCCGGCGCGACGTTGCATCTCCAGCGTAAATCGTGCATGCGTGCAAGGACTGTTGCCTCCAGATCCCATGGTGGCAGGCCAGCAAGGAGGCTCGCCGCTTCGTGAGAAACCGTGCGGTATCTCCGCAACATCCGGATGTCGATGACGCAACCCCGCGTGTCGCTAGTTCGACCGCCGCCTGGTACGACTCTCACTGAGCCAGGACCAGCGTGTCATCTGCGTAACAGACCACGCTGACCCCTATATGTACGAGTATGTATTTATATACATACTCGTATATACACACTTATGTGTGTACTGATTATTGTACTTATTTCTTTTCTGTTTTTCTATACATTAAGTAGCACCTGCCATGTTACACCACCCTAAGTTCGACTGGTAGAAAATGCCTTAGACATTAAGTCCGCCTTTGTACAGTGTTACTTACTAGTGCATAAAGTTTTAATAAATAAATAAATGGATGCAGCTGAATCCAAGCTGAATATCATTTTTTTTAAATAATTATTGGAAGGTTCATACTTGACCTTTTTTTTTATTTGATATAAACCAGTGCTTGACTGCGATCCCACCTGATGGTAAGCAGTGATGCAATCATTGATAGTGAGGCGCACTAGTTTATTAAGAGCCTATTCACTCTAGCCTTGAAGGCACCTAAATTATAGTTGGTTGCCGATGGTAGAAAGGAGATGGCGGAATCCCGCGCACACTCTCCAAAATGCAACCCGTAAAATACCGATAGGCTGGCTACCCTGCGCCTGTGCTCGAGGCTTTGTAGATTGGACTTAACCAAATCTGGATCCCCAATTAGCCTCTTCGCACGCCTTTCCACTGAGTCCAAAGCTGCTAGATGCCATTTTGCAGCACCAGCCCATATGTGACTGCAGTACTCCACACACAATCAGACCTGTGCTTTGTATAACATTAGAAGCTGTCCCGGTGTGAAGTACCGCCAGGCCTTTGCAAGAACGCCTAGTTTTCTAGCAGCTACCTTGGCTTTGGACTCAATGAACCGCCCGAAATTGAGGTCTGAAGAAATTTCGACTCCCAATAGCTGAAGGCGGTCGGTGCACTCCAGGGATACATTCCGAAAAGCAGGAGCTAAGGTGAACGGGCTCCTTTTGGCGGTGAACAGACACGCTTGTGTTTTAGCGGCGTTGAATTCTACCAGATTGGTTTCACCCTACTTGGAGACTGCCTGAAGAGGAACATTCGTACGCTCTACCATAGCCTCTCGTTCGGACCGGATTAGTTCCTTACTAGCCCGAGCACCCGGAAGGTATCTCTCTACAACTGTGCTATCATCTGCATACCCATAGATACCGTGCATCAGCAGATCATTAATATGCAGCAGGAAGAGAGTTGCAGAGAGAACTGACCTCTGAGGAACTCCGGCATTAGTGGTCATGGGCTCTGATGAGCATCCATCGACAACAACTCGGAGAGACCGTTCACTCAGGAAGTCTTTTACCCAGTTAATCAGACCAGGGGAAATGCCGTACGCTGGAAGCTTACTCAAAAGACTGGCGTGCCATACCCTGTCGAAGGCCTTCGAAACGTCTAAGGAGACAACAATCGCTTCTCCATTCTTCTCGAGGGCCTCGCCCCATATGTGAGTGGTATAGACTAGTTGGTCCCCAGTAGACTGATTGTGGCGAAACCCGTGCTTTCGGTCACTGACGAGATCGTTACCTTCCAGGTATGCCATGAGGCGCGAGTTCAATACACGCTCCATAATCTTGCAGAGTATGGAGGTTACCGAAATCGGCCGATAGTTGACGGGATCGGCACATCTGCCCTTTTTGGGAACGGGTTGCACGTTGGCAAGCTTCCAGGACTTGGCAACTATACCAGTCCTAAATGAGAGGCGATACAAGCGCGTCAATACAGGAGACAACTCGGGTGCACATGCCTTGAGAACTATTGCTGGTATACCATCTGGTCCACTAGCTTTATTCACGTCTAGACGACACAGTGCTCTCAAAATTTCTCTGTTCCTTATGCGAACCTCGGGCATCGAGGTGTTGCAGTGAGGTAGAGTCGGTGGAGTAGCACTACTAGTATCAAGAAGAGAATTATGACCTTCATTTCACCTGAAGACAAGTGATGATGTGGTTGACGATGGAGCACGCTGGCCTAAAAGTAACCTCTTGATTTAAAGACCCCAAAACTGTTGCTATCACACGGTCACTTGTGTTTGATGTAGATATACGCTAAATAAAAATAAATAAAATAAAACCCCTCAAAAACCAACTAAAAGTAATCTAAAGTGTGGCGTCCAAAAACTCCTCAACATCGCTGTCGACTGGTAATGTATCAAGAAAGCTGGCGGCATTGTCACGCTGTATGGCATAAAGAATATAAATTATAAATATAGATAAGGTCGCTGCAAAAATAAGGATTTTTTTGAAAAAAAATAAGATACCGCTTTCTGGTTTAGTAGGGTAAAATTGTAAGGCCTCATCTCGACTAAAAAATATGCCATGCGTCACTTTGCGAATCACAGCTGTCAAATCAGTTGAATTAAAACTTGGAAACAAGTTTAGACGGCAGCTCAAAATAAGCCAGCTGTAAACATGTCGGGGTTTTAAACACACAGTCACTTGTGTTTGGTGTAGATATACGCTAAATAAAAATAAATAAAATAAAACCCCTCAAAAACCAACTAAAAGTAATCTAAAGTGTGGCGTCCAAAAACTCCTCCACATCGCTGTCGACTGGTAATGTATCAAGAAAGCTGGCAGCATTGTCACGCTGTATGGTATAAAGAATATAAATTATAAATATAGATAAGGTCGCTGCAAAAATAAGGATTTTTTTGAAAGAAAATAAGATACCGCTTTCTGGTTTAGTAGGGCAAAATTGTAAGGCCTCATCTCGACTAAAAAATATGCCATGCGTCACTTTGCGAATCACAGCTGTCAAATCAGTTGAATTAAAACTTGAAAACAAGTTTAGACGGCAGCTCAAAATAAGCCAGCTGTAAACATGTCGGGGTTTTAATTCGACGTGTTTGTTCTTTCACTGTTTAGTGAAGGATGGTTAAATATTTATTGTAAAAATGGCACATAATTCTAAAAAAAATTGCGCAAGTGTGAGTCGGACTCGCGCACTGGGGGTTCCGTACAAACTTACCTGTGAAAACAATTCAATTCCCGAATTGAGTTATGAAGATTTCTTGAATCGCAAATGTAGTTTTTAGATTTGTCCGTATATTTGTGCTATGAGACCTTACTTCATGCCAAATTTCAGGATTTTTGGTCAACAGGAAATACCCTATGAATTTTAATTCCCTTGACAGTGATTTTTTCACAGCTTCAAACTCAACTCGACACCTCCACAACTTGACAGACAGACAACAAAGTGATCCTATAAGGGTTTCGATTTTTCCTTTTGAGGTACGAAACCCTAAAAATTGCCGTGCAACACAGCTAAGCAGTGAAATTCTCTGCCGGAGTCTGTGTTTCCTGATAGCTATAACATGAAGGTATTTAAGTCGAGAGTATCATTAGTACTAGTGTAGTAGTCCATGTGTGTTTTTGTGTACAAGAATTAAGTGATTAGGTTAGGTTACTTTTAGGCAAGCGTGCTCAAACGTCGACCACATCATCGCTTACCATCAGGTAAGATAGTCGTCAAATGCGTGGTTATCACAATATGTATCACATTAATATTATAAAGTTGATAGTGTAGTAGTTTATCAGAGTATCAATGGGGCTAGGAAATATAAAGTACAAGCAAGCCAAGGGTTGTAAGGATATCGGTAAGACAACTTATTCAAGGAACACACCTTAAAATAATGCACCTCTTTATTTCTTCAAATAATCACACGTTTCTTAATAATTGTTAGTACAAAATGTAGACTGCTAAGTAGGTAAACTTATCATAGTCGCCACTAGAGTTTACGTCCGAACGCTACCAGTTCTCTCGTCAGACTGCTTATCCCCGACCCAGTGCTAGCGCAAGAGGGGAGACATACCTCCTTTAATATTTTAAAACCGTTTTTTAAACGACTTCCGGTCTAGCACTCAAATCAATTTGAATATTGCCACATAAAATAAACTTGAAAATTAAATCAAATACTAGGCTTTTATTTAAACCTAACAATAGTTTGTTGGTTCGTTACTTCTTCATGCTCGAACGTCTGAACAGATTTTCATGAACCTTGATACACGGATAGACGTCTTGGAATAACACATAGGATAATTTTTATCTCGGGAGTACGTTCTCGGATTTTTTTTTTTGCTATCTCTCGGGAAAGGCCACTGGTAGCAGCTAGTCAATAATACAAAAAAAAGCTTTATAAAGCTTACGCCTCTATTCTGAGTAATTTCCTCAATTTCCTAGCTTGGTATTTGTTGACATTAATCATGGCTTTATTTCCGTTGTTAAGATATCCGAGTCAACAGAAAACACAGTGATATTTTCTCTTCAAAGCTCAAAATGTCATATGTCTGATAACTTGCTATTAGTAAAGGTGACGGAAAAGAGAATCGACTATCGTACAAACACGCTCCAATAAATAGTCCACTAGGTAAATTATATAAAAAAAATCTTAAGCAAACTTTGCGTCGTCAGCTCCATAAAACTCATAAGTTTTTCTTTAGAATAGTTTGGCCTGTTTTTTTTTGAAGTACGAAGAGACATTATGTCACAATTGTTATAAAACCTATTGTTTTGAACGCACGTAAGGAGGTCGACGCCCGGAATAGTCGGCAGTATGGCTGCGTGCCAATATGGACGTTATACTATTCACAGGTTACGCAATACGCAATTGTGGTATGCGGAATTGATAAGCTAAATACATTCTAAGGTATAAAGAAAGGAGGCTAGTATTTCGAAATCGGTTGGAAAGCTTTTCATGTCATCTTGTTCGTCATATACCTAACACTAGCAACTATAAATAATCTAACTTTTCTACCGTACACTCTAAATAAGGTTCAGTTGAAAATCAGCGTCAGGCAACTACTAAGAAGTTGTCTGGCATTTTTGCTGAACTGGACCTATGTATTTGGTGCAGGCGCGAGACACACAATGTTAGTTATTTAATTTTCTTGTTTTTTTATCTTAAGTGTTTACCTATTGTTTCTACATTGTGTGTATCTGTGTACGTGTGCCAAATAAAATATTTTTCTTTCTTTCTTTCTTTCATATATTCTTTATTAGCTAACGCTTACAGTTTCGTCCCCGTGAAAGTAGAAAATTATCCTAAAGAAAACATACTCTCGGGATAAAAAGTATCACATGTTAGCACATTTATGATACTTTCTCTCAGGAAATAAAGCAATGAGTTATAATAGGTAGGTACCTTATGAAATTTAAACGCAATTTTTTTTACACGACATTCTTGTTGTTCCCATATTTTTAACAGGCGCAGGTTCTTTTAAGTTTGTAAGTCGTAGCGCTCGTAGCTAGCTTATAGAAATAATAAATAAGGTCTATACTTATAAATTGTGCAATAAGCAATTTATTAGCAATTTTTGGCCACATAGTTACTACTCTATAGAGGTTGACCGACCATTCTGATGTCAAAAACTTTAACTAGTTCACCAGCCGTGTCATCTAACTATACTAACGACTTTAGTATATTCAAGTTTATTTCTTTCATGCTATAAATGATTTGGCATAAGTGCTTTTGTACCTTATATGGACTACCAAATATAAGGTAGAAATGCACTTTAAATATACCAAGCAAAGTGTGGCAAGTATTTTATTAAATAAAATATATAACTTTATTACACGTCCATTTATTAAGTTTAATCCTCTCTTAGTACTCGGCTACGTCAAAAAAGGAAGCCATTTCTCCTTTTATGTATATAGATGTGAAAAATTATATAAAAATATACATAATATAAATATTTATAGTAAATAATATATTTACGTATATAAATATACGTAAATTCAAATAATAAATAGTACTTACATTGTGCATATTTCACCCTTTTTTGATGCATATTTGCATGCATATTTTGGCATTTTAATAGTGAATATAATCCGATGACGGGGAGTGTCTACCCTTACGTTGTTAACAATTTTTTTTTGCTACAGTCCGGACCAAGTGTTGTGCCAAGTCCGTCGTTTATACCGCGTGCATCTAAGGACTGGAACCATATGCCTGCTGCGGTCTTCCCGTCCGATTACAATTTAGGTGAAGATACGTGAATAAACTCTTAATAAACTAGTGCGTTTCACCATCAACAATTGCATCACTGCTTACCATCCAGTGAGATCGCAGTCAATAACTAGTTTTTATGAATTAAAAAAAAAGTCATCACCATCATCATCCTCATTTCAGCCGAAAGACGTCCACTGTTGGACATAGGCCTCCCCAAATGTCGCCACAATGAACGGTCCTGTGCGTCTCGCATCCATCGGATTTCCGCAACCCTTACAAGGTCCACCTTGGAGGAGGCCTTCCAATGCTACGTCTTTTGATACATGGTCGCCATTCCAGAACCTTTCGGCCCCAACGGTCATCTGTTCTGTGAGCAATGTGCCCTGCACATTGTTCGTCATTGCAAAAAAAAGTAAATTCTAGTAATATTTAGGCGCATAACTTTATACTACCAAGCAGAGATATTACGAACTTCGGTTCCGATAAATTTAAAGCGGAACTTACATATATTGGACATTGGTAGTTCAAACTGTTTGGGAACAGTAGGTGGCTACGTTAACCGCAGCATCGGTGGCACTCATACTCCCAGCTTATACTTGTCACGTGTGGAACCTCTCTCACCCCGCGCCGTCTGTCGGTAACACTTTCACGTGTTGTTGTATTTGGAATGTTGTGAGTATGCTCTCATTTATACTAATTCAAATTTTTGAAAAGTTTTAGAGTTGTTTCATTTGACGCTTCTGTCTCCGCCTCCGATTCCGATTAACCAAATTGAAAAACAGTTCCAAATTTGGTTCCCATAGAACCACTACCGTTACATCTCAGGTGTTTCATATGACGCTTCTGCCTCCGCCACCGATTCCGATTAACCAAATTGAAAAACAGTTCCTAATTCGTGTTCCATACAACCACAACCGTTACATCTCTACTGCCTACCGTTCACGCATGCTCATTTTTGGTTTCCGATTTCGCAACGTGAGAAGTTAAGCCGCTTATGATAAAGGATTCCATTTGTATATGAAACTAGTCCGCAATGTTTCGATAAACGCGTGAGTTAAGCCGTGGGTACAGTATACGTACAATGCATAGAAGGTACTTGTCAAGTATCTATTGTACATTTTGTTTTGAAGGCTTATACAAATTAAAATTATAAAATAGTATATTTTTAATTTTCTAACTTATTTGTATACACAGTGTCTACATCTCTCATCCAATTCTTCTGTCACAGAAATTTCATTTGAAATAAGCAGTACCTTTGTGGTCTTCTGTCTGCTTTTTTATTTTCGTTTTTAAGTGTTTGTGTGTACAATAATTATGTACATAAATAAATAAATAAACAAACTTACTACTTAAACTTACTTGCCATTGATGACATATTATGGCTCCAAAACGTGGTCAATGAAACGTGCGCTGTGCTGATTGATGTCCTAACTAGCTGCTGCAAGCGGCTTCGCGTGAATGTATAATATTGTCCCAAGGGAACATACTCCTAAAAAGTCTTATGTGCTATTCCAGGACATGGTCTACCCGTGTGCCAAATTACATCCAAATCCGTGCAGCCGTTCGAGCGTGAAGAAGTAACAAACGTACACACTTACAAACTTTCGCCTTTATAACAATAGTGTAAAAAAAAAAACTGGACAAGTGCGAGTCGGACTCGCGCCCTGAGAGTTCCGTACAAACTTATATACCTATGTAAACATTTTAATTCCCGAATGGAGACTAGAAGGTTTTTCCGAATCGAATTTTTTATTTTGTGACGTAACCACAAATATACAGTTTTCAGATTTTTCCTATAATTGTGTTATGAGACCTTGCTTCATGCCAAATTTCAGGATTCTAAGTTAAAGAGAAGTACCCTATGTATTTTGATTCCCTTGAGAGTGTCGAAATACCACGTTTTTTGCGATATAAACGGACGTACTTTTTTTTTCGTTAACTCAGAATTTTTTTCACAGCTTCAAGAGACCGCAGACCTGAGTATATGGTTTTAATTTCAACTCGATACCTCTACGCGTTCCTGAGATAATGGGTCTTGATAGACAGACAGACAGACGGACAATAAAGTGATACTATAAGGGTTCCGTTTGTTTCCTTTTAAGGTATGGAACCCTGAAAACGACATTCCAACATAAAAAACGCTTAAAGAAGATTGACGTGAGCTTTGGGAAACATGAAAACCGGATGACGTGGGTCTTTTCATTGACGCATGTATTGTCAAACGCGCAAGAATGCGTCAAAAGGAGAACGATTCCAATTTCCGGAACAAAACAAAGGAACGCCGAGTCGAAAAGAAGATCCCGTACGCGTTGAAGTGAGACACTATCGATTTACTTCTTTATCCCCGGACGCAAAATGAGGGATATTATATAGTGTTTTAGTGATAATGTGTGTGTGACAGTCTGTGGCATAGTAGCTCTTAAAAGAGTGAACAGATTTGGATGTAATTCTTTTTTATTTGAAAGCAGGTTTGATCTTAGTCAGTTCAATAATTTTTATGATATGGAGGGATAAAAGTGGGAATGAACAACCGGATAATAATATTCCACAAAATATTGAGAGCTTGTGATGAGTACTAGACAACTGAAAACATACTTATATATTTCTAAATACAGATAAATTACACCCAGACACAGAACAAATGATCGTGCACACGATTATCTAGTCAAATATGGCCAAATGGGGTATTAAATAAAAAAGTACATTACTGTAGGTCCGGAGATATATAAATAATAAATTTAAGTTTTACTATTGATGGGCTCGCTTTAGAATATAATTTCACCTGATAGTATGCGATGATGAAGATGACGAAAGAGCACATTTGCTTTGACGTGACCTCAACTGAAATTCCTCCATACTTTATTTACTAGGAAACACAGAGTAAGAAATTTAAGTCCTTAGCTATAGGTATGCATAAAAAAGTATTTCTGAAATGTTTTATTTCTTTATTAAACTTTATGTACAGTAGTGGTATATAAACAGACATAATGTAACAAGGCATACTCACCAGTCAACTGTGGTAGGTGTGCACAATAAATAAATAATATTTGAATATTTTGTGCGTATGGTTGACTAAGGCCAAGGTCCTATTAAATAGTCGATAAATAGCTAAATCAATAAATAGTCCTATTAAATAGGTAAAAGCTATTAAGCTATTACCTATTTTGACAAATACAATTTCATATTCTGATAAACTGTGGGAACTCCGAATTCATGCTATGCGCGGAATTCACAAGCCAAGTTTAGATTATAGTAGTTCTAGCCCTGTAATTATATCACCTACCCGTTAATTACTTTGACAGTTTCAATTGACGTAGTTGTGGGGAGTTTCTCGAACAATGAATCTGCGAAATTGTAGGTATTAAATCGAAAACAAAACAAGACGAAATTAGCAAACCACGCAAATTGAACACTTACCAAGTCTAGTTCAAAGAGTTGTTGTGTAAGTAGTCGCGTGGTTTGAACTGGCGTTACACCAGTGCAATGCCTAGCCTGGCCCGTGCAACCACTGGCGTTGCACCACCGGTACATGCTGGACATCCCAAGTGTACTACAAGAGCTCGACAAATGGATGTGCAATTAGGTTTGTGCGACAAAACTGTACTGCAACTCACCATAGTTCGAATAACTATGGTACAGTACAGTTTTGCTTGAGTTGCAGTACACACACACACACACACGAGGTAAAGCTCACTGAAGCTCTCAAGATTGTCTCACATCAATTATATCTCAAATAACAGCTATTAAACTATATATTGACCTGATATTCAAATCGATTGTACAATTATTGAATAGACTGGCTCGATTAGATGCTGTCAAGTTGCTATAACTTGACAGCATCTAATCGAGGTGTATTAGTTAATATGGTTCAGCAGTATGAAAGCATTGGAGATATAATATAACACTAGACACATACCACAAGTAACTTAGACTATGGGAAAGCCTAAAAATCACATTAATATTATAATGGTGAAAGTTTGTATGGGTGTGTGTACATTTGTTACTACTTCACGATCAAATGGCTAAGAGCATTTTATTTTTTATTATTGATAGGCTCGCGTTTGACCGCTATCTCACCTGATGGTAAGCGATGATGTGGCCGACGATGGAGCACGCTTGCCTAGAAGTAACCTATTTGGATGAAACTTGGCACGCAGGTAGGCCATATCCTGGAAAACCATATAGGATACCTATTTTTTATCTCGAGAGTATGTTTCCTTGGGATTATATTTCACTTTGACGCAAGCGAAGCCGTTGGCAGAACCACACAGTGTCTTTGACATCGACGGACACACAAATACCACAGATCCAGTACATGATTCTGGAGCCCCAACTGGTGGAATTTTTCGTTGGCCGATTCCTATTTTGTTTTAAACCTGTACTTTTTTTAAATTAAAACTGTGTAAAATCGTTATTCTAACCAACCCCGATCATATTTTTAGTAAAACAAAAAAAAAATTGAATTAAAAACTAATTAATTAAAAATCATCGGGGTAGATAAAATCTTTATTCTAATCAACCGCGATATTTTTAATTTTAAAAGTATTTCATTAATTTTTTTCACTAAAAATGTTAGAATAAAGAATTTATTCAGATTAAATGAAAAAATGTAAATATAAAAAATATGGAAAAAACCACCGAAAAATTCCACCACTGGAGGGTCCAGAGTCATATACTGGATCCATGGTATTCGTTTGTGCGTCGATGTCAAAGACACCAACCAAAATCAGAATTTCCAAACTATTTGAATTTTTGTTTACTGGTTTTAGAGGTAATAGCTAAAAGAACTAGATATATAGATTTCCAGAACGGGTAGGAAAAGTGCGGGTTTGCATAAAGTGAAAAGTGTGGCGGGATAAAATAGGCTAAAGCAAAAATAAACCACTATAGACAGGTAACAATATTAATAATCTTCCCAAGGCCAAAGATATTTTCTCCGTGACGAACACAAAAGCTCTTACAATAACCGTTATCTTAACATTCTAAAATAAGGTAAACAGATAGGGCCTCAGATACAGCCTTCGAAGACGCACATCACAGAAGATCACGTTTTCAATATCTCTTCTTAATCCAATTTTCATTAAAGCTCTAAGAAAATTGGATAAAATACATCTCGGAAAAAACGGGACACCTGGGCCTTACTGAAGAAAAAATATTACGAGAAAAAAACCTAAATTCTAGCTTTCCTAACTTTACAAGCGGGTCATATAAAAGTCAGGATTAGAGGTTATTTTGGGTTCTGCGGTGTACCGCCTTAATAAACATGATTCAGTTGCCCCTAAGCAACGCTCCGCAGTATTTTGATAGAGGGCAGCACTGAACCACGCTTGAAGACTCACTAGAGATTACGCAAGAGGAAATTTCTTGGAAAATCCTTGTGATTTTATGACAATGTTACCGCATTCCTATGTTGATCTGGTTTAAAGTGTGCCTTATATTGCTGCCTCGGAGCAGCGCCTGGAAATTATTGCGGACTGAGGATTGAAAAAGGCAAGAGTTGAATTATGTATATAGATATGGAGGCTGGGTTTTTTAAAGAAAACTAGATGAGGTCTGTGTTGTCTTGCTAATTCCTCTGAGAAGAAATACCAAATCAAATTCTGTATAATTTTTGCATAAGAAGATATCATAGCATCATGATCATCATTTCAATGTAACAGAGATATTTGTAACACATATATCATGATTGAAAAGAGTGGCCATGGAGTTTCTTGCACATTCTTCTCCCTACGCTTTGGAATGTGCAATTAGCATTTTTTTTTTGGCTAACTGACTTTTTGAAATTTCAAAAGTGTAAATGTCTTATTTGAAATAAAATGCTTTGAATCTTTGAATCGAAAGACGTCCATAAATAATAATATTGTTGCCACGTAACTTCATGCTAGCGACCGTTTTTGGGGCCCATTTATTGAGTGTGCAAGTCACCCCCTTCCTCTTTATCGATGGCAATTTAAAATATTGTTCAGGCAGGGGCCATAGTCTTAACATAGTTACCAGACCAGTCCATTTAAGAATCCTAACACTATAGCGCTATTGTTTTTGTTTTCCATATATTGCAATAGTTTCCCACCAACAGGGGGTTGTCCTTGGATGCACCAGCGCAGCGCGTACGTAGGGATTATCGCCGGTTGATACCACGTTCCATTAAAAGCGTCAAGAGGGCCTCAGCTAGTTGGTTTTGACTCCTAGTACGCCTTCCAAAGGTCCAGGACCCCAGGGTTCTCAGATATAATAACCTATATAATAATAATATTGCAACCACTATCACACGACGCCGTCTAGTCCTAAGCTAGCTAGCCAGCACAGCTGCTGTTATGAGTACAAGGCAACTGATAAACATACGTATATATTTCTAAATTCATACAATTATTATAGATAAATTACACCCAGACATAGAACAAATTGATCGTGCTCATCACACAAACATTTGTCCTGGGTGGGAATCGAACCCACGACCTCTGGCATAGCAGTCAGGGCCACTAACCACTAGACCAACAAGAAAATTGTCCCTAGAAAACATAGTCTCTGGATAAAAAATGTGATATTGAGTGGTGAAAATGGTCTACTCGTGTGCCTAATTTTATTAAAATCCGTTAAGCAGCTTGAGCGTGAAGGAACAACAAACACACACATACATACAAATTTTCACCTTGGTAATACTGTATCCCGCAGTTTCACCCGCGTCTTTAGTTACTGTTCCGCTCCCATGGGTTGTAGCGTGATGTTATATAGTCTATAGCTTTTCTCAAGAAATGGGCTATCTAGCATTAAAAGATTTTTTTAAATTCGTACCAGTAGTTCTTGAAATTACCGCGTTCAACCAAACAAACAAACTTTTCCTCTTTTATTCTTTAATATTAGTTCAGATTAGTGTGGAAACTAATGGTCGCGATGGTCCAGTGGTTAAAACACCTGCCTTTCATGCATGCGGTACCAATGTGAATTTTCTAATTCATATTTAATTATGTAGGTTTATCTAGGACATTACTGACGCCCCGTGTCTCGGAAAGCACGTAAAACCGTTGATCCCGGTTGTCATTCGTAGATCTTTGACAGTCGTCACAAGTGCCAGAAAGCCTGACCATCAGTCTATCCAAGGAGTATCGTGTTACCCAGTAAATGGGCTGTGGAGGTCTGCCTTCAAAAATAACCAGGGTGGGGTAGAGTCGCTTCTCCAACCATTCAAAAATGCTTCCGAGTTGCAACCCAGGGTCTTTCTTTTATAACTCGAGTAGCTACCCTAGAGTTAACCCAACTAACTGTAACTCGAAGCGGAATTAGTTGCCATAAGCGGCCATAAATGAAACTTGCTTGGCATTGATAGTTGAACTCTACCGGCGATATTTTACCGGGACACCATGGCGGCGCGACCAGTCACCGCTACCAATAAAATGCATACAGCTCTATAGGGAGTTACTCACCTGGTGTCCGTGTGGTTGCGGTACCAATTTGGCGGTGCGACCAACTTGGACTTCTTCTTCCTTGTCGATATCACTCTTGACAGAGTGGTCGTGGTCATCACTTCAGGTATTGCTGGCAAGCTTCACAACGCGCCGCCACGCCGCAACTCGGACACGTGCACTTAAGGTCCATTTTGATACTGTCTCAGTGTGGTGTAGCGACTTTGGTGTCTGTATTGTGTCTAGTTTGGTAGCTTACCAACACCATGGCGGCGCAACTGGTCACGCCGCCATGGTGTCCCGGTGAAATATAGCCCTAAGTTCGCACTCAAAAATGAGATTGTAGAGTATCTACTCTGATGACGTCATTAGAGTTCACTCCAACCTCAAATTTGAACGCAGGGATGATAGACAGTCACTCCATGTAAAACTCGGATATTCAGCTGCATCCGGTTAGACTGAAACCCGACCCCATGATAGTTGGAAAAAAGCTAAGGAAATGACTAGTGTGGAAACTACCATAATAATAAAATTACAGTGTACCAGCCTGTCGACATCTTTATCTATAAATAATTTTACACGTATTACCTATGTTCATGTTATGCTCGATTTTCAAGCAAAAACGTTTCTAGAGATTATTGGAACACGTCCGTTTAGTAAACTAATAAGAACCAGTTACTACAGAGAAATAACATCAATATTGATAGAACTATTTAGTTTCTGTACTACGAAGATGTTTCAATACATTAAAGCCTTGTTAACGAACATATTCCATCGGCTACAGAATTTAGAATTTGTGCTCAAATTTCTAGCGTATTAAGTATCTACTAGGTAGCTACCTGAGAACATTTTACTAGCTTCTGGATACTAGAAATCTGAATTTCACTTCCAAAGTCATGCAAATATAAATGAACTCGCGTGATCAATTAAAAATCGGCTCCAATGATGGTTTAACGTCAATTTCCTCTCAGTCTTAAGTCCTAGCAATGAGAACATTGTGATGCTGATTATGCTAATGTGGAAATGAAACGTATTGTTTTGTATTGTACCAGTATTTATTAATTGATAGTTATATAAATTAATGAATATAGATTTGTGACAGTCGTTACAGGTAATCAGACGCCAGAAAGTTTGACCATAAATTCAATTGGAATTCTTCATACACAATTTTGTATGACGTCAAGTTTAATTTGTAGTTCGTATCGTGACCATGATCGCATCAGGAATTAGACATTTGCAGGAGAACCAAGGTCGCCGACAAAGCTCAAAGAATAGCCAAACTTAAGTAGCAGTGGGCAGGGCACATTGCTCGTAGTATCATCATCATCATTTCAGCCGAAACAAGTCCACTGTTGGACATAGGCCTCCCCCAAGCTTCTCCACAACGACTGATCCAGTGCATCCACCGCATTCCCGCGACTCTCGCCAGGTCGTTGGTCCACCTTGTGGGAGGCCTTCCATCGCGCGTTATCCGTTGCGCCTGCCCACTGCCACTTTAGTTTGGCGATTCTTCGCCAGAACATTGATGAAGTGCGAGGCTATTAATGACAAATATATTATATATCTACTATGTCGTTATTTCTGTCATTATAGTAAACCGTGATTCCTTAGGCTTTTAAAAGTCGTTATCGGTTCCAACACAATTTAGATCTACTGCCTAGTAGGTAGTTCAATTTAACTTCCACGAAAGTTCTTTAACTTAATCTAGATAATGTCAAAGGATTTTGATTTATTACAAATTATACTGAAGGAGATAATAAAGGCGATGAATATTACCTATCTATAAAATCTCTACAAGGTACCTAGATTAAAACCATATAACCGAGAAGGTGTGGTAAGCTGTAGTAATCTAGTGGCAACGGTCTCGACTTACGAGTTGTAGATTGTGGGTTCAAATCCAAGCACGCGCTTGGCTTTGCGTAATTTATTTCAGTACCACTGCTCTCGAAATGGTAAAGGAAACCATCTTGAGAAAACCGATGTGCATATGTAACCTAAAATTCGTAGACCTCTAGCCAAGTTACTACCGTTTCGTTTCGAATCTCTTTCGTTGATCGCCTCGAGGTCGCCTCTACTAGTGTTAACAATTGTAGATTATCAACTTGGCTAAGCCCTCTATAATCTATGAAGTCGCACTGAGTCCCCGTGATTTCTTATTGTCCACTCCCCTTTACAGAGAGGAGGAGAGTGGAGTAAGAACGTAATCCTGATGGAGACGACCCAGCCGTTGGGGGTCGCAGTATGATTTCTGGCCACATTAGGTGCGGGCTTGCGGACGGCGAGCAATGGTGAGCTCACCGTCCGGCCTTCTGGTAAACACCATGCACGAGTCGATGGCGCGTTGTGTTCCACGCGCGCCTCAAAGAGCTAACGCCTGACAGAGCTGTGGATTCTTCGATGGAGTTAATGTAGCCCTCGCAAAAGGGGTAACTGAAGGAACCTTTTCGGTTTTAGTCAGTTAAAGTCTGACAATCCCTACCGCAGTACCGCTCCATCCAGAATGAGCTTTATTTTTTAAACTTCATGTACAGTAGTGGACGGTACATAGGCGGATTTAATGCAACAAGGCATTCTCTACCAGTCAACCTTTGGGATAAAAAGACAACACTGTGGTTACAATAAATATATAACAGAATCATTAAATTAAGTTACTTATAATAATAAAATACATAAATATATGCTAATATTATTTAAAGGTATATTTTATTATTACTTATATTATTTGATGATTTCCCAATTTAAAAAAAAAAATAGAAACGTACTAAGCTGATTACGCTATGCTAACTTGGCTAACCATCCAACTGATTGTGTTCAAATTTAGTACCTAAACTAGCTTTTACCAGCGGCTTCGCCCGCGTTCAAAGAGAAAATAATCCCAAGGGAACATATTCCCGGTATAAAAAGGCCGAGTTGTAGAATATGCTTAAAGCCACCTTTGTACAACTCAGTGTTACTTACTAGATCATAACATTTTAATAAATAAATAAAACCTTCGTGCCAGGGTAATTGCGTGATTTACTCTAATATTTTACAAAACTTGTTCCAGGAAGCTTACAATTTTTTGAAAAAAATTGGCATCATTCAGAATCTTGATTAAATTTGCAAGGCTTTTATTGTTACATTTTTTTTTTTATATATTTGATTAAATTATGAAGTGTCAAAGTTCATGCAAAATAGCATATTTTCAGAGGTATTTACTTCAGTCAGTCTTTATTGGATTAGTTTTACACAAATTTATAAATTGATTTCAATAGAAGCCTAGACAATATCCACAAGATTAAAAATGTCTAATGAAAAATATGTAATAACGTCATAATCGCGTAAGAGCGATTGTATGAAATACAATAAAAATGTATGTCGAGTTGCATGCTAAGGGCATGCAGTGCAACTCGACATACATTTTCATTGTTACATTATTATACATTTTCATTGTTAGTCGACATACAGTTTGGCTATGTCGGTAAAATTGGTTCTTCTGCGGATATTATCATTTCTGATGTGACATGCAAGGAAACTCCAAGCATAGCTTAATGCACCGAGCTGCAATGTTTACACACAAATTATTACGCACTAATCACTAAGGCATTCGTTTGGTGTAATTGAAATATCGCCTTCACACCAGTCTTTGTATGACCCAAAACATCCGCAGCCCTAGTCGCCTTTCACGATCACTGTCAACTGGAAGTGTACCCAAAAGACTGGCGGCATTGCCACGTTGTATGGCAATGCTTAATCTAAAAAGATCACGAAAACAAAAAAATATTGATATAAAAAAAACTAATTTTAAGAAGTATGAGTAAACAAAACGTATGCTCTTCTAGTCTTTTTTTATAAAACCAACAAGTACACGGATAGGTATCACCGACAAGCACGTAGGTCTTGAGTTATCGTGTAATCTGGAAACATGGAGTGCGACCTCCGATGCTGGCACTTGATTGATGGCCTAAGCTTACCCCGTAAGACGAAGGAAAAAGTTGACGTTTTAAATGTGTCTACATTTACAATAAATATTATCAGAAAAGGTATATTTTTAGACTTAAATGGAAGTTTAATGTCTAAAGTACGTGTCAAGAATGTCACTTTTAGGGTTCCATACCACAAAAGGAAAAAACGGAACCCTTATATGAACACATTGTTGTCCGTCTAACTGTCTGTCTGGCTATCAAGACCTTAGGAACGCATGAAGGTATCGAGTTGAAATTAAAACCATATAATCAGGCTTGCGGTCCCTTGAAGCAGTGAATAATCAAACTTCTGAGTTAACGACAAAAAAAGATACAGTCGTTTATGTCGCAAAAAATGTATACACGGTGTCTTTGACATCGACGCACAAACGAATACCACGGGTCCATTACATGATTTTGGACCCCCAGTGGTGGAATTTTTTGTCGGCTTTTTCCATTTCTTTTTTATCTTTACTTTTTTAATTTATACTGTGTAAAATCGTTATTGTAACCAACCCCGATGATATTTTTTGAAAAATAATAAAAATTAATTAATTAAAAAGTCATCGGGGTAGAAAAAATCGTTTTTCTAATCAATCCCGATGACATTTTTAATTTAAAAAAACAAATGAATTATTTATTGTTTTCACTAAAAACGTTAGAATAACGATTTTATATAGTTTAAAATAAAAAAACGTAGATTCAAAAAGAAAATAGGAAAAAACCGACGACAAATTCCACCACTGGGGGGCCAGAAAAATGTACTGGACCCATGGTATTCGGGTGTGCGTCGATGTCAAATACACTCTGTATACGATTACTAACGGTCCCGACAGACGTTGTCCTGTCCGCAAGCCGGGTAATCGTCAGAAAATAATTGAGAACCCGCAGCGCCACCTACCTGGTGCAATTGTATTTTCAAACTTTCCAGGGACCTACAGGGAATATACGCACAGAAGAATTATATACGAGTACCATTAGGTATATAGAAAGAAAGATGAAAGAATGAAAAAACGAACTAAAGAAAGAAATAATTAATATAGAGATATGATTTGCGTAGGTGATTTTTATAACGGAATTATTTTCACGGGGCCCGTGAAAATAATTCCTCCTCCTAATGACGAAAAACGAACAAGAACAGAAAAAAAGATATAACACTTCAAAGCAACCCGTTATAAAAAACGGCAATTTCATAGGCTTGACTGCGATTCCACCTGATGGTAAACAGTGATGCAATCATTGATATTCAATTGAATCTATTCACTCTATCCTTGAAGACATCTAAATTATAATCGGACGAAAAGATCGCTGCAGGCGAAATTGTTCCAATAAATAGTCTAACTAATTATTTGACAATAATAGAGCAAACAATTTCTTTATTGATATTTGCTTACTTACTGTCAGAAAACATTCATTCAGTAGAAGTCATTATGCATCGTAAAGAAAACATTGAAAATATTTTTCATTTTCATTTCCAACGCTTTCCACAAACCAATCATTCAATAAAATATTGAATAAGCTCTTAACATAACATTGATTGGCAGCAAGCCTTTATGTTACTTGCCATACATCAGTTTTCATCCGAAAACTGTTTCACGTATTGCGACAGCGACAGAAATTTTAATTGCCTTCAATCTAGGTGTTTCATTACAGTTGACAGCACGGTGATGGCATTTCTGTTATTAAATGATATTTGTCTGCACTTTTTTTTCTTTTGGTTGAGTTGTATTTTTTGCGAGCTGTTAGTGAAACCGCTTCGTGGTGACAAGAGTTATTTCTACTATAGTCGTTACAGTTTTTGTTTTATATTATGGATATGATCGCGTTTAACCACTATCTCACCTGATGGTAAGCGATGTGGCCGACGATGGAGGACGGACAACAAAGTGATCCTATAAGAGTTCCGTTTTTTTCTTTTGAGATACGGAACCTTAAAAACTTAGAGTTTATGAACGCATTTGTGAAACAGAAGTTATTCTTAGTACAAGGCAAAGATTGTTCTTAAAAAAATTAATATACCAGTCAAATTAAGAGGAAGACTGTCAATAAAATACAAAATCATTTTTTGATTAACAGCTTTATTATTCATAGGTACTTTAATCAAAAAGGCTACTTCAAAACGCAACTAAATTTCGTCAAGGTTAATCCATCGCTGCTTCGTTTCTTTTGCTCTTAGCATTTACTATTTCATTCAACACTTCCTCTGTACGATCTTAAGGTAAACATACACCACAGTTGTTTATTCGACCGACTTCTGAAGCTGAAGGTCGGGTCGTGATCCTACTTCTTACTCGATCGAGGGAAAGCCGGAGTGCTGTAATATATTTATGTAATAGACGTAGCCGATATTTCTAGTGGCGTAGTTACCGAAGGGCTGGGCAGGCCAGTGCCCTGGGCCCCCCAAAAATCTGTCAACCCCTTATTGTACTAGCAAAAAAATCTCCTGTTTTTGAAATCTAAATAGTTTGAAATATAAAAGTTTTAGTCAATAAAAGTATGACTCTCTCCCGCTGCACACAGAGCAGGGGAAGTTATTTGAAGATTTCCCAAGTAAAAAAGGGCCCCCAGTTTTTTTTGCCCCACCCAGGTCCTTTGGCTACGTAAATTCACGCCACTAGTGGCGTGAATTTATTCGTATGTAGTTTAACATCCAGTGATTTCTAGTTCAAACTGATCAAAAAAACATAAGATGTATATGGCAAAATAAATCTTATGTTTTTTTAATCGGTTTATTTCTCCATTTCGGATTAATTTGGTACTTAATTTCATTAAGATAACCATTAAAGTTTGGTTTACAAATTAGCAAAAAAAAAAAATTAAGACAACGACATCGCTTTGGGGAGCGTGCGTCAGATTGCATTTTTTTATTCCGCCAAGCACGTTCTATCATCGTACTGCCAAACGTACGGCGATGTGCCATCGGTTCATGGTGGACATCCCACCCATACGCAATGAATGTTTTCCCAAAACGATTTTGAGAAAACATTCATTGTGCGTACAGCTAAAGAGTGGAATTTTCCTCTGGAGTCAGTGTTTTCTGATAGCTAAAACTTAGGAGGCTTTGTCAAGGTTTGAGTGAATAGGATAATTCTAGACAAACATTCTATTATATCGACTTCATCATCGCTTACCGTTTGGTGAAATAGTGGTCAAACCGGAGCTAATATAAAACTTTCATATTTTATTTACAAAATTACTTAAGGTAAAAATAGTGAAAATGTAATGTTTTCACTGTTTTTCATACAATAGCTCTTACGCGATTATGACGTTATTACACAATCATGTTTCATTAGATATTGTGGAAACACAGTATCTTGTGAATATTATCTAGGCTTCTATTGAAATCAATCTATTAATTTGTGTAAAACTAATCCAGTAAAGACTTCTAAAAATCTACTATTTTACATGAACTTTGACACTTCATAATTTACTGAAATATTTAAAAACTTAAAAAAGTATATATAACCATAAAAGCCTTACAAATTTAATCAAGATTCTGATTGACGAAATTTTTTTTCAAAAACTTTTAGGTGTTTAGAAAAAACAGTTTAACAAGTTTTGTAAAATATTCCAGTAAATCACGGAATTACCGAATGCTGACAGAGTTTTTAGGCGTTATCTCTCTTTTTTCGCGTTACCTTTCCGTCAAACAACGCATTGGTTTGCTGTAGATGAAGTAACAAGCTTTTAAACCATGCTCGATGTTGACGATAGGCGAGTGAAAAAGTTCACTAACCGGGGTTAACTAAGTGAAAACATGGTGCCTAAAAAAGGTTTCTATAAGAACCTGTATATTATAACCTGTTCATTGTGATGACACTTGGGGAGTTCTATGTCTAACAGTGGACGTTTCGGCTGATGATGACGACGATGATGAAGAACCTATATTACAGGTCACCAGGTCCAACCCGCGCGGCTAAAAACTCGCTATGACCTATAAACCTGTTTCATAGCTTTGAAAACTGATCGTAACTTAATTTTCTAATTGCAGTGTATAAGCTACATGTTGTAATATAGATAGATACAAGAGAATTTTCG
Organism: Mythimna pallens; assembly: GCA_961205895.1. Taxonomy (NCBI): domain Eukaryota; kingdom Metazoa; phylum Arthropoda; class Insecta; order Lepidoptera; family Noctuidae; genus Mythimna; species Mythimna pallens. Next base: position 21,528,859 of record OY540839.1, on the reverse strand, counting down.
TTACGATACAGATGTTGAAATGAAGGGCAAAAACGTCACGTATTGTTTTGATTAAGGTCAGATACATAGAAGGAAACCTTAGCATCAGGTATTTTATTCACACCGTCAATTCTTTTGGCTTCATCCCAATTTATTTAGGGTTGGCGCTGCCTGTTTTTTTCCCTGGAAGTTAACGTCTCAGTAGGCACATTCTTGCTAGGCATAATATCTTAAAAACTGTAACAATCAAAGAATATAATTATTCAATCTATAACAACAATCACACTTATTTCAATTAATAAATAGAGTTATATGTTTTTTTCAATTGGAAAATCATACAGTGACTTCTGTCGCCTTGGGCGGAGTGAGAGGGCGTGTCAGACTTTTACTGACTAAAACCCACTCCTATGTTCCTTCTTTATCTTGCATTCCAGGACACCGGGTTTAAAATAAGAATTTAATTATTTTAATTTTATTGGCTGAATTGTTATTTAAATTTAAATGGTGAAATTTTTATTAGTATTTTATGATTATTGTTAATGACTAAATGTGTACTGCATGCTATAGCCAAGATGTAAAATCTAAATATATGTAGAAACCGAGCACAGCCGTCGTCAAAAACAAGTAGTTCCTATAAAATTATGTTCGTCTTTATCGAACAATTTTTTTCCTATTTTCTTCTCTAAAAGAACTGACCATGCGTTTTACATGAAAAAGTTTGTTCGAAAGAAAACTGAACTTGACTTCAACAGAATTTGAAGTATTTAAAAGTTACATAGTTAGTCGACTGGCTCACAAACTGGGTAGGGAGTATATAGTAGGATATACACAAGTATAACTACATGGCAAGTTAGAAACTCCGACAGGCTACGCTTATCACTCAGAATGATGTAGTTGGAGTTACTGATGAGCGGACCAACTTATATATGGAAGTTGAACGGCTATTTCACAGTGTATGGAAATAATATATTTATTTATCAAATCTTTATGCATTAGTAAATAACACTACAAAGGCGGACTTATGCCTTTGGCATTTTGGACTAGTCAACCTTTGGGTGGTGCAGAAACATAACATGGCAGGTGAATCTTTTTGGAATGATTTATTTTAATTTTATTTATTTTTTTGTGAACTAATTTAATGCATTTGCATATTAAACTGGGGTAGTCTTAAGTTTCAGTCACTAACGTAATAATTAGGGACATTGAAATTAGTCTGATTTTTTTATTTATTTAATAAATAGATAAAGCAAATATTACAATAATAAGTACATACATATCTACTCGACTAGCCTATTGGTCTAGTGGTAAGAGGCCCTGACTGCCATGCCGGAGGTCTTGCGTTCGATTCCCGTCCAAGACAAATGGTTGCGTGATGAGCACGATCATTTGTGCTGTGTCTGAGTGTAATTTATCCATAATATGTATGTATTTAGAAACATATAAGTATGTTTATAAGTTGTACTCATAGCACAAGCTCTGCTTAGCTTGGGACTAGTCGGCGTTGTATGATAGTTGTGGAATATTATTATAACTAAATAAATAAGCAAATATATTGTGTAACAAATCCAGACAATTTAAACGAGACAGACTGTCTATGCACTCTTAACTAATTAATAATACCTTTATGGGTTGATCGAGATTAAGCGATGCTTGCCGACGTTGGTCTTTGGATGAGTGACCATTTATTATATACTCTGACTTAACAGGGCCAGTTAAGGGCGTCGCCTGCCAGGGTTGCCAATGTTCGAAAGAGTTAACATAAACCCTGTACAATGGAACTGAACAAACACTGTGGTCAGTTAGTAGAAATCTGCTACTTTACTTTTACTACATTTTAGGTGGAGTGGCCCTCCCACTCCACCTAAAATGGGAGAGGATATTTGATGACTTTCCAATGTAAAAAAGCAGGAATGTATAAGGCTGATTATGCTATGCTACAGATAAAAAACCGGGCATGTGCGAGTCGTACTCGCACATTGAGGGTTCCGTACAAACTTACCTATGAAAACAATTCAATTTCCGAATTGAATTGTGTGATTTTTTCACAGAGACCGGATACTTGAGTATATCATTTCAATTTTAACTCGATACCTCCACGCGTTTCCAGATAAAGAGTCTTGACAGACAGACAGATGGACAACGAAGTGATACTATAAGGGTTCCATTTTTTTCCTATTGAGGTAAGGAACCCTAAAAAAGAACTATTTTTTTTAAAAAGATTTGTGTTTTTATCCTTTGAAGTTGCGTATGTTTTTGTACCGTAAAAGCCTTGTGTAGATGGATCATAAATCAAATAAAACTTTATAGAAGTACAATTAGAAGCTTTAAAGTTTAAACTCACGAAACTACTCGACCAGCCTTCAAACTCAATGCCTCTAACAGCCGTGGCTTTAAAAGTGCCAAAGACATTTCAGTCCTCGGAAACGGAATATAAACTGTTTCACGGGCGGAACTATATTCACCGCGATTCATGCAGATTGGTGGTAGCCTTTTAACTGTTCATCTTTATGAAGTAATCCATTAGGAGTTTTAAAAATATTTAAAAAAAAATAGTTGAAAAATTACACTAAAAGTGCGCTTAATCGTGGTGATAACCACGGTCGCCGGCGCGTAGTGTTGCACGCGCTCCTCGAAATTAAAGTCAGCAAAAATGTTTGGACCCAGTAGGCAGTAGTCCAGGGCTACGGTAATTTTCGTAAGAGGTACCGAAATGCTGGTACACCGAAAGCAACTAAAGGATACAGGTGGTCAGTCAGTAAGAGTCTGACACGTCCACTCGCAACCCCCTTGAGCGAGAAAAGTTATTGGATGATTTCTCACCTCAAAAAAAAAGCAATAATTTATAAACAAGTTGTTAGTAATTTGAAAAACTTTAAATATAGAATATAAAAACGAGAGTCCTATTGGATCAAAGTTCCAACATTAAACATTATATTGTCTTATCATCTACAATTCATGCTAGTCTAGTATTTTTTTGTAAGGCCTAGAACCTGTTTAAGTGTTGTTCAACACATCGTGCCATTGACATGGGATTGATCCTTACCGGACGGCTAGTTACCCGTTGCTTGTCGTCTGCAAGTCAGCGCCTACAGTGGCTGGGAATGCTTTGATTCCCGACGCCCGGAGTGTCTCTGTCAGGGGCCGGGGCGTGAGAATAGTCTCCACTTCACGCTTTTTGCCATCTCCTTCGCTCGCATTACTCTTTCACAGAAGGAAGTGACTGCCACTCATTTCTTCTGGCTCCGTATGGCCTGAATTAAGGCCGGGCGCGGGAGTTTGCCGATCACCTTCACGAGGGTAAGACAGAGTTCCGCCCAAGCGGGGCAGACCTCCACCATATGCTCTGCCATGTCCTCTAAGCGATCCGTATAAGAGTGACAACTGGGCGTTTCTGCCGTACGACACGGGTACCTTCTAAACAAACAGTGTCCGATGAAACCCAGCAGAACGCCATGGTGCCTTGTAGCCACTCCTAAAAGAGGGGTGCACGACCTACTACTGGTGATTAGAGTGTTCCTCATCAGTCCCTTGCCACAGAGATGTCATTGGATGATTCCTAATTGAGCCTTAAAAAACGCATACTTTTTTTTTAGGTAGAAAAATCATCTAATTACAAATCCCGCTCTTGGATGTAGCCGGAGATAGTATCAGACTTTTACTGGTCCTGTAATTCTGTTACTTCGTTACCTTTCGTACCGAGCCGAGTCTTCCATTCAGAATCAGACCCTTGGCCCCAATGGGCTTCGACCCTGCTGGGCCCCTACGGTTTGCTGACATCTCCTTGAGGCGCGCGTGGAACAGTACGCGCTGTCGATGACTTGGGCTCAGTCCGGACGGTTACCGGACGGTCGGGCGGCGAGCTACCCATTGTTTGCCATCCGCAAGCCCGCGCTTGGATTCCCACGGCGGTTGGGGCGTGAGGACCATTGCCTCGATCGGCCGCCTCCTTTGAAAAAACGCATACTTCGGATAATTCACTTATCTGAAGTATAGTAAATCACCGCAGCACATCGGAACCATTTTATTGCATTCTGTTCCGTGCGAGAAAGAATCTTGAATGCTTGCGTGTAACCAATTTCTGCTCTCTGCGATCCTTCGCGGCTTATGTAGAATGCAGCGTGGGAAATGGCTCTCGAAAATGCTAATCTATAGCTATAACGTCTTTCTTGACTCATATTTGCATAGTGTCAGCTTTTAGAAAACGCTGTGTTTGATTAATTATACTAAAGAGTAAGTAAAACTTAGTTTCAGGCAGATCTAACCGCAAACATAAATTTTCATACAAACTTTACCACCCCTCTCACCCTCTTAGGAGTTAAATTTCGAAATACCTTTGTGCAAAATTACAGCTTTCTAGGTCTAAGGTCTAAACCGGAGCGATGATGAATCAGAGAGCTGGAGTTTCGTCAAAGGTTTTTCCACCTTGTTACCCCCGAATGAGCTTAATTCTTTGGTAATATTGTTGCTTTTGCTTTGCTTACAAACAATTTTGTCTTTAATGGTTCAACGATGGTTCGGTTGGCGCGGTGGTTGAGCGTTTGGCTGTTACGCTGCATATTGCAGGTTCAATTTTCGCATAGCATAGTATAGTCGGCCTTATAATGTTCCCACTGTTCCCATTCCAAGAGAGGGAATAGGCCGTAATCGACCACGCGGGCTCAGTGCGGGTTGGTGGATGTCACATGTCTTCGAATTTTTGTTTTTTTTTAATTTTCGTAAGGAAAATATATTTGTATCGCCTACTGCTACAACTGTATAGTTGTTCCTGATCCGAATGTCTTGTGTATGTGAATTAACATGTTTGTGAGCTCACCCACAATACATAAGTAATTCTTAATGTGGGGCAACGTATTATTTAAAAAAAAAAAAACGGCCAAGTGCGAGCCAGATTCGCACACAAAAGTTTCTTACCGTCCGTAGCAAAACACGGCAAAAAATCACATTTGGTTTATGGAAGCCCTTTGATATGATACTTATTTTAGACATTGTGCCCAAAACAATCGGAAAGTTGAAAATAATATCATTATTGGGATGTTTACATTTTCATATTTTAAGTACATTTTCTGTTTCTATTTATCCCCAGCGTTTTTGCTCATGGCTCATTGTGGCCACGGCCCGTACAAACGGCTTTTTTAACCGACAAATAAAAGGAGGTTCTCGAGTCATCTTCCTTTATTGATAATTCTTTTTTTATTTGACAGGGTATTCTTCGAAAGTGGTATCATAAATAAAGTTCCACCTTATAGGCTAGAAAAATAGGGGATGAATGTTTTTCATTCAATTTTTTACCGATTCTACCGCGAATAACTTTTTATAGGTTAGTTCGATTTTGATAATAATTTTGTGTTTATTGGACAGGTAGATTCCCATATTAAAAAAAGAACTACTAATTACTAAACCTGTGAATCGATTGTCTTGAAACTTTTTTTTTTAGAGCTTGACTGACTGCGATCCCACCATCAGGTGAGGCATACTAGTTTATTAAGAGCCTATTCACTCTAGCTTTGACGACACTTAAATTATAATCGGACGGGAAGACAGCAGCAGGCAAATTGTTTCAGTCCTTCGATGGACGCAGTACAAAAGACGAGGTAAAACGCTTAATCCGGACCGTAGAAGTTTGAACAGCATAACAACAACTTGCCACACATGCATGTTTTTATGATTGTTGAAGTACTAGTGGAGACGGAAGGAATTCGAGTGTGAAACTAAATGAGAACTTAAATAAATTACACAAAGTAATGCCTGGCTGGGTTTGAACCCGCGACCTACAAATCGTAGGTCGGGGCCGTTACCACACGGCCACCAAATAATTCAGCAAATAATTACGTAGAGTGAAATGTGTTTAAAGATTCAAAGCATTTTATTTCAAATAAATTACAGGCACTTTCACGAAATATCAAGAAGTCAGTCAGTAAGAAAAATAATGCTAATTGCACATTCCAAAGCGTAGATCTCTATGGAGAAGAATGTGCAAGAAACTCCATGGACACTCTTTACCTTCACTAATTCAATAAATAATGTTTTCTTCTTTAAAAACATATTTTCTATATTTAGGTAACCAAAAGCTATATATAAAACATGTTTCTAAATAAATGTATGACAGTATTTATTAATGTATGTTTGGTTAATACGTAATACGAAAAAAAATGTGAAGATAATTGGGAAATAAATTTTGAGAAAGTAATAAATAAAAAGATTGAATGATAGGAAATTAATACATGTTATGCCTTTATAGTTATTATAATTAGTTTTTCAAAAGTTGTTATTGTTGAATATATCCACTGGAGAGAAGTCTGTATTATAAGCGAATTTAAAATATTTGTTCAATTTACATTAATTTGAAATAACAACAGATTAACTACCAACAACCACTGTTTGCGACAAAATAATGATACTACATTAAAATATTTAACTAATTACGTTTACAAATTATATTGCTTTGCTAACAATGTACCTAATAATTAGCCAGTAGGTACTTTGAGTGTAAAGTGGCTCAAAACATGCCACAAAGAGATGTTTGAAATATTTATTACACTGTTCACTGTGTTCTGTTGCTATATATTTGTGTATCAATCGTTATTGGTTAGTACATGATGTCTATTTGCTGCAATTAGCGCTTGAATGTCGTGATTGTGTGCAAATATTAGGTTTGGTTGTAATTAATAACTGTTTATGTTTCGTAAAACCCCGAACATGAAGTTACTATTAGTATGATTCAGATTATAGGATTCTTTATTTTCTCTGTAGCTCAGTCTCTGTAAATTTTTAGGGTTCCGTACCTCAAAAGGAAAAAACGGGACCCTTATAGAATCACTTTGTAGTCCGTCCGTCTGTCTGTCTGTCTATCTGTCAAGATTCTTAATCTCAGAAACGCGTGGAGGTATCGAGTTGAAATTAAAACCGTATGCTCAAGTTTGCAGTCCCTTGAAGCTGTGAAAATATCAACTGTAAAAAAATTGACGAAAAAAAAATACGGTCGTTTTTGTCGCTAAAAACGTATATTTTGACTCTAAACGAAATCAAAATTCATAGGGTACTTCCCGTTGACCCAGAATTTTGAAATTTGCTATAAAGCAAAGTCTTACAGCACAGGCATAAATCTGAAAAAAGTAATTTTGTTGTAGTCACAAAAAGAAACATTTTTTGCAATTCGGAAAAATCTTCGAGATTCCATTCGCAAATTGAAGTATGTACTGAAGTCCGTTAATTCTTTTTTTTTTTTTTATTCATTTTAAGAATTGCGTTTTATCTTGACTTGCATGTGGTCCACAATAGAGTACGCTTGCCTAAAAGTAACCTAGTCAATCTTGAATTAAAATCACTTGCGGAGTAGCTATTAAACACAGACTCCGGCAGGGAATTCCACTCCTCAGCTGTACGTACAGTGAATATGTTGCCTTGAAACGTTTTATGCATGTGACCTACTATGCAATTGGCTATAAAGTAAAATAATAGACGTAAAATTATAGAAGTATAGGGTTGTAGTAGTTTGTGGTTTTTTTTTTTCGTTGGGAAAATCATCCAATGAAACCCCTCGCTCTTGGGCGGGAGGGTGTGTCAGACTTTTACTGACTAAAAACCCACTCCTGTTCCTTCGTTGCCTTACATACCAGGGCCAAGTCTTTCTTGGCCCCGGTAATCTTCGACTATGCTGGGCCCCTACGGTAAGCTGACATCTCCTTGAGGCGCGTAACAGTACGCGCCGTTGAAGACTTGGGCTCGGTCCGGACGATTACCAGACGAGCTACCCATTGCTTGCCATCCGCAAGCCTGTGCCTACGGTGGCCGGAAATCGGGATCGGAATCCCGGTGGCTGGGGCGTGATGGTCACTCCCTCGCGCTTGCACGTCCGGCCTCCTCATTCGCTAGCATTACTGCTTCGCAGAAGGAGGCGATCGCCTGCCACTCCTCCTCGCTTCAGACCATGGCCTGTAAAATTATAGGCTGAGTCGTAGTAGTTTGTGGAAGTACTGATGAGATCACGAAAATTATTCTTTCAATGATAAATAACTACATTATCACTAAATGTCTCCGACTACTTCCTTTACCGGAAGATGCACGGTCCCTTTGGGATTTCCTATGAAAGCACACGTAATTTAATTACATTGTTAATATTACAAAGACGAAAATTTGTATGTATGCATATATGTGTGTAATCTGTATATTTGATGCTCGTTCACGCTCAAACGGCAGAACAGATTTGAATAAAACTTGGCACACATATAGATCGTGTTCTAAGACTGGGATATACGGCATTTTTTTAATCCGGAGCATGTTCTTTAGATATCACTTTTGACTTTCATGCGGTTGAAGCCGCTAGTAGAAACTAATATATAATAAATCCTATAGTAAATGTACTACTGCAAGTTAACTTAGATAATCTACAATATTACGTCTGTACGAGTATACCAAAATGCAATAGGCTCTATGCCGTATATACCCACATATCAACGTACACAGTGCAGTTATTTTATAAGGCTCACACTTTTTATTTTTACTTTATTTTATTTTTATTATTTATTTTATTATAAAGTACATATTTGACACCAAATTTAAGTACAAAAATATAAGCAATACAACAGTCAAATCAATTTTATTGTTTTAGTCAACATACAAAAAAGGGCAATTTTCTGTAACGAAAATTCACGGAAAATTAATGTTACAAATAGTAAAGCAGTCGTAAACTGCTGTGATTGTAGAATTAAGTCAACAGCTTGATTACAGCGACTTATGTACCTGCATGCGCTTGACAATTTGCCACATTCATTCTGCGTTCCAGTAACTATTTATTTGCCTTTTTTTGACGTCAACAGTGGTCCCAAACTAGGCAAAGCCTGTATCTTGGTGACCCAACAATTATACAGAGTTAGCAAGATGATCTGGCCTGCTGGCGTTACGTATTAATTTTTCATAATAAAAACTTGTAATACTGTAGCTCTGTTATAACGTATAATATAATCAGAAAGAACGAAAAATAATTTAGAGTATACTTCAATGGGAAAACGATTTATCAAAATGCCTAGTTGACACTTCGCGTGATTCAAGAGCTGGCTTTTACCTCGGCCAGAGATTAAGCATTGCCATATAGCGTGGCAATGCCGTCAGTGTTTTAGGCACGCTTCCAGCCGATAGTAATGCGGATATATTTTTTGACGCATTATAAAAAAAGGTATGATTATACAGTATTTTATACAGTAAATTAGCTTCTGCCAGCTGCTTCGCCTGTTCGAAAGTAGAAAATTAGACCAAGGAAAACTTCCACGGGTAATGTGAAAGTGTAACTCGAGGCAATGGGACCAAGGCAAAGAAGGAACAGGAGTGGACTTTTGGTCAGTAAAAGTCTGACACTATCTCCCGCTCCGTCCATTAGCGGGATTTGTCATTAGATGATTTTCCCACCGAAAACAAAACCAAGGAAAACTTTTAAAAAGTATCTTTCCTATGTCCTATTTTAAGACGTCATGGTGGTTTTTTTTTAAACTCATTTGCAAATATAAATATCATCTATCATTTATAATATGCCAAACATACAAATTCACTTTGTCGTTAGTGCATGGAGGAGTAACAAACACATGCACTCATACCTATAAACATTTAAAGTTCTACCTTTATGTATATTAAATTTGCTGTCGCCTGCGACTTTGTTGATTGTTTCATTTCTCTCCGTTCTTGGGTAAATCATGTAAAAAATGTTATTCTCCGAAGTCTTTAACACACCAGCTATACGTCAGTGAAAATTCTGTCAAAATCGGTCCAGCCATTTTAGACATTAGTCGGAACAAACTGGCAGACTGACAGACAACATTAAAAAAATTATTTCAGGTATCGAATATACATTTTAGTAAAAAAAATATTTGGATATTAAAAACAATCAATTTTATTAATATGTGTAAATGAGTGATAGTTCAGTTTTATAATAAAGTGTACGCAAAGCCTTCTAACATTATTTAAAAAAAAGAACGTACAAATATTAATGTAAATGAAAAATCTAAGGCTTTCATTTTGAAGTTTGTAACTCCAAAGTGATTTTGAAGCATATTTGCCTTAAATAGGCGCGTAATAATTACTGACATTCAAATTAATATTTATAATCAAATAAATAAACCAATTAAAAGATCTACCATGAAAATAATTACTCCAACAACTGTCATAATCTTTCCCTCTGATCAAAGTTTCGTGTCGTGGGATTCAGTCGAAAACAAATTTACTTATTCAGAGGTTCAAACCTCCTGAGAGGTCCGAATGTCGTTTAAATACAACATGAGCATCAACGCGCGGGTGCATGAAATTGAACGAATTTGAATGACTTGTGAACACAGGTTTATTTTATTATGCTGGCCATAACTTTATTTGGTTTTGAAATTTTTATTTTGTGTACTAGCTGCTTTTTTAGGGCTCCAACCTCAAAAAGAAAAAACTGAACCCGATTACTTTATCTCGGGATCCTTTATCTCGGGAACCTGTGGAGGTATCGAGTTGAAATGAAAACCATATACTCTCGTTTATGTAGCAAAAAACGTATATTTCGATATTTCGACACTCTCAAGGGAATCATTCATAAGGCACTTCTCGTTGACCCAGAATCCTGAAATTTAGCATAAATCAAAATCTTATAGCAGAGGTGTAAGAATTAATCAAAAAACCTTGGTGGCCTCCTTCTGCGAAGCAGTAATGCTAGCGAAGGAGGAAGCCGCACAAGTGAGGGAACGAATGTCCTTACACCCCAGCCGCCGAGATTATGATCCCGACTACCAGCCACGGTAGACGCGGGCTTGCGGATGTCGAGCAATGGGTAGCTCGTCGTCCGGCCGTCCGGTAATTGATTGGACCCAGTCCAGCCGTTAACAGCGCGTAGTGATCCACTCGCTCCTCAAAGACATGTCAGCAAACTGGAGGGGCCTATCAGGGCCGATGCCCGCTAGCTAGGACCGCGGAAAATTTCTGAAAAGGAAACCCGTAGTCCTAGAACGCAAAGAGCAACTGAAGTGTGGTTTTAGTCAGTAAAAGTCTGACACGCCCTCTCGCTCCGCCAGCGGGAGAAGTCAGTGTATGATTTCCACCCATTAAAAAAAGTTTATCTTAGAAGGTAAATAAGTTCTAAAGCTCAACTTTAAAAGCTCACAAGCGCCTTCGATAGTTTGGCAGTTAGAGAAAAAAAGTAAAAAAGTGCAAACACAACTAAATCGTTCGACAATACACTAAGTTTCCACCGACGACCCCAGGAAAAATAACTCAAAGCTGCATTTGCCTCTAAAGATTGTGGAACAAATGATGCGAGCGTTCTCGACTTCGAGACTTTGTGTGAGACTTTACCCGGGTTCTCGAGTTTCGAGCACCTTCCGAGTTACTTTTGAAAAAGGAACACTTTACAATGAAAGGCTTTGGTCTTGTTTTATGATTCGAATTGAAAAATTTAAAACGTTTTGTTTATTTTTCTTTTTTTTTTTGTTAAATTTATTTTATTTGAATTTAAATGCTCATTTATTTTTCCTGTTCTTTTCAAGTAGCTTATTAAAAATTTTATTTTAAACAGTTGCTGTCAAAACAAGGATTTCAATCATTTTATCCAATTATATTGGGCTTCTATTTGTTCATTCTGTTGGTTCATCAATTTAAATATAAACTTTAATACATTTGAAATTTGATTACGATCGTAAGATCAGTAATCGAGTTTATGGCGGGAATTTTTCGAGTTAAGTTCGGTTGTTGTTTTAATTATTTGCAAAATGATTCATAGTAAACATGTAAAATTTATGTAGTTTTGTATTTCATGTGTCTAAACAACTGGAAATTATGTGAAATCATTTAAATAAGCGGCATCTTGGTAAAATAAAACTTAAAATTTTATCAGCAAAGATTGCCAAAAACAGTAGTCACTGTTTTTCAGTCAGTATCGGCATTTGCTGTCGTATTTTGCTAAAACATTAGAATGTATTAGGTTCGCATTTTAATACAACTCAAAGTAACTCAAACTGACTTATCGGCATTATCATCATATCAGCCAAAAGACGTCCACTGTTGGACATAAGCCTCCCCCAAGTGTCACCACAACGAACGGTCCGCAGCATCTAATTCTATCCAGCGGATTCCCGCAGCCGTCACCAGGTCGTCGGTCCACCTTGTGGGAGGCCTTCCAACGCTGCGTCTTCCGGTACGTGGTCGCCACTCCAGAAATGGGGACCAAAGGCTCATCAACCTGTTCTGCGAGCAATGTGCCTTGTCCACTGCCACTTAAGTTTGACGATTCTTGGGCTATAACTTGGGTTAAAACTGACTACAAAAACTAAATCATTATTTTTTTAAACTTGACCGTGGCTAAAAACGCATTCCGAGACACCGAAACCAGTAAGTAGTCAATTACAAAGTTTTCTATGCTTGCCAGCTCATTAGATAAAATATAATATAAATCGACTTAAGCAGTACTTACGACAGTTATGTTTGCTAGATATAACGTACCTATTTCAATAACAAAATTTAAACACGATCACATCCTAAAAATCATACGATAATGAAAAAATCCATTATTTCCGCGGTATTATTCGTAAGAGTACCCACATCCATAGAACGCAAAGAAAAACTTAAGAGGGTCCTTTTTCACTCGTCTATCGTCAACATCGAGCATGGTTTAAAAGCTTGTTGATTCATCCAACCCAATCCAACGCAATCTTTGATAAAGAGGCAATGCGAAAAAAGAGAGATAACACCTGAATGCTCTGTTACCATTCGGTAATTCCGTCATTCACTCGAATATTTCACAAAACATGTTCCAGGAAGTACGTGTTTTTAAAGACTTTAAAAAGTTTTTGAAAAAAAATCATATCCTGATTAAATGTGCAAGGTTTCTGTAGTTATATTTCCTTTATTTTTTAAATTTATGAGTACATTATGAAGGGCCAACGTTCATGCAAAATAGCAGATTTTCAAAGGTCTTTACTGGATTAGTCTTACATAAATTTATGATTAAATTTTTTGATAAACGTCATAATCACGTAAGATCTGTTGTATGAAAATGTACCTCGGGAAGGACGCTCTTAAGGAGCATGGTTAGGTTTTTTCTCTCGATCCACCCATAGCGGAGAAAAATTAATTGATGAATACCCACCGTAAAAAAAAACATTATTTTAACATAATCGGCAGCAATCGGTCCTAGTCGATCCCTTTTTAAATTCTTACAAAATTTATCGCTGCTTCACATCGGTTCTGAGAGCCTAAATGGACCTAGGCGTCGATAATTTCCATTCACGAAATGCTAACAAAAATCCATCTTAGTTCTTTTTTCTTAGGGAGAGTCATGAATCATTCTGACTCTGACCAGTCCATTGAGTAGTGCGTTTGAGACAAGACAAATATCCTACTTGTGCCATTAATCCTTCTAATCTTGACAGAAAACCTCCGGAGAATTATATAGACGGCGGTGTGAAGGTATTTATCAAATCTTGGGCAGCTACACTGATTGGAGATATTTATTTAGTGATACTACGAGTATTATGAAGATATTGTTATTGTTGTTTCATGAAAGAGCTGTATAGAGGAGATATATTTATTAACCTTTATTATATATGCCGTAAAATACCTCTTTGCTAAATGTAAAAACCGGATTTCCGAAAACATATCCACCCGATACAATGTTATTACAAATTAAAGTTATCTCAACTCAGGTCCCCAAGATACAGGTTTTACCTAGTTTGGGGACCACCATCCAATTACACTTATGATTAATAATTAGTTGCAGACAATAGTAATCATTACGTAATAGTTTTTAAGGTGTTCTTTATTTATTATAACTATGTAAATAAACATTATTCTTAAAATTAAAAAGTCATTGCGTTTCGCGTGACTCGCGTCTCGCGCTCGGTACAAGTTAAATGAATTTAATTGGGATGAAATTTGAATATGGGTAGGAAAAGAATGATTATTAGATCAATAAGTAATAGTTTAATTGCAAAATGAAGGTTTTTCAACGAGAGTTATTGCCGTGCTTTGTTGAGATGACTTCTGAAAGGGAAACCCGTGGTCCTGGAACGCAATAGGCAATTGAAGGAACATAGGTATTGTTTTCCAGATTAATTATATAGAGAGACCTCGCGCTCTTATAGAAAAAAAATCCATGCTTTGCTATTTACAGATCTTTGTTGGCTTACATGTACTTATTTATTAAACAGCCATACATCATTATTTCTTGATATCATCTTTTAAATATATTAATATAAAGCAATCATTACTGACTGACAGATCCATTGACACACGGCTCAAACTACTAAAAGGATTGCGCTGAAATTTGACACACAGGTAGTTATTACGACGTAGGTAAGTAGGCGCTGAGAAAAGAATATCCAAAAATTATCGTCTGAAAGTCTTAAACGGGGGTCCAAAATTGTTATTATGGAGAAACCTACGGTCACGCTAGAAGCTAGTTTAGTCATAAGTTATTATTTTACACAACTTTTCGTTCTTTATAAAATCGGCTTAGAACAGTTTAAATGAACAAATAAAAGGTCAGATCTAAATCCGTATAGAAAGAAGGGTTAGAAAAACAACGCGAAAACCATTCGCACGGTTTTTAGAATTGGCTCACTATATTTTTAGGTATTTTTCATCGTCGCTCGCAAATCGAATTCCCTCCGTTCATGTTTATTCATTGACTCGAGATGTAGTAAGCCCTACGTGTTTATAAGAAAAAAACATTTTTGTACCGAGTTAAGGAAACAATGTTATATATTAAGGTGGGTTTACACTAGAAGAGCCAAGCACGAGCCGAGCACAAATTTATGTAGTGTGAACCCACTTACAAGCCTCGAACGAGCGCGCTTTAAGCGTTTCGACTGTGCTCCACCTATTGTCGGCTTTTTGACGAACACATCACGTTCGAGGACAGTGATCGTTGGAGGCTCGTTGTACGTCCACATTTGACACCGCGAGTAGAGCGGCTCAGCTCGTGCGCGGCTCCTCTAGCGGCGATCCATCTTAACATACTAGCTTGTACTCGCAAATTTATATTTTGCCAATGTATTTGGGTTGTTAGCCGACACGAGTAAGTAACATTAATACGATTAACTTCGATCATAAAGGAACCCTGGGGTCTTGGGACGAAAGGCAAAGAAAGAAAATAGAAGTGGGTAAAAGTCTCTCTCGCTCCATTCAAGGGCGGGAGAAGTTATTGTATGATTTCTCACCTTAAAAAATTATATTTAATCCAGGTTGTTAATCAATCCGTCGAAATTAATCTCTAATGAGAGGATAAAAAAATACAAACTACGCAGTACAAACCAGAAATAAATGCAGGAGTTGAAAATAAAAGTGTCAGTACAGGTTGTGCCTCGCCGCGAATTGAAGATCGTATTTCAAACTCGACGCGCGAAATGTATTACTTAAATATATACTTATTGTAAATAAAGTATATATGTATTATTGTTTATACTTTACTTATTTCAAACTTTATCGCTACTACGTAACTAAATTTTCTAATTAGAGTGCATTACTCCAGTTACATATTGTATTTATATAACATCGGTTATTTAGATTGAATTTGAATTCAATCCAAATAACAGATTTAGTGATAAATATTCTTCGCATAAATGTCAGAGAGAGTACATTAAGTGATACCATTTACTACCATTGGGTATAATAAATCTTCTTAACAGGAAATAAACAGTTGAGTACATGAATACTGAAATGCGTATGTATTGAATACAATGTAATAAAACTGTTTTGCTACGTAATAAACTGACTAAATTGAATATTTCATAGAGTTTGTAATTTACATAGAGGTTTTTTGTGTACTGGTTATTGCTTGTGGTTTTACTCGTCTTAGTCCAAGATCCCATGGCCGCCAGGCATTAGATATGTTCTGATTAATTACGGAATTGAGTACTTTGAATAATAATAATATTCTTCAACTATCACACAACGCCGCTGGCGTTTAGTCCCAAGCTAAACAAAGCTTGTGTTATGAGTGCTAGACAACTGATAAACATACTTATGTATATCTAAATACATACATTATATAGATAATTACACCCAGACACAGAACAAATGATCATGCTCATCACACAAACTTTTGTCCTGGGTCGGAATCGAACCCACGACCACCGGCATAGCAGTCAGGGCCACTTACCACTAGACCAAAAGGCCAGTCAAGCACAATTTTTTTTTGTGAGGTTACAAATTCTCCTGCTTTATGGTAGAGTGAGAAAGCGTGTCAGAGTTTTACTGACTAAAACTCACCTTCAGTCGCCCTTCACGCTCCAGGACCACTGTAACTCTCACACGGCCAACGACAAATTATTTCTTTGCGTGCATTCATTGATTAGTTTAAAAATCAATTTATTTTGGTCAGAAATATTTTATTTCACATGACACTCATAAAATGTCAGAAGCACGGTTCCAGTTGCTCGTTACTTATGGAGAAGAACCGGCAAAAAACTTCATGGCTACTCTTTTATTGAATACTATCTTTTGTCCGCAGCTTCGCCCGCGTACATAAAAAATATGTCACTCAGGAATAAAGCAGCTTTCTATCGGTGAAAAAATTTTAGCAATCGGACCAGTACTTTCAGAGATTACCTCCTACAAACAAAAAAAAAAACTTACTATTTTATAATATTATGTTATATATTATTATAATACAAAATTATTTGTAGTTTATGCGAAACCTGAATATAGTTCAGAATCAGTAACTGAATTGATTCCAATATTTTTTATACCATGTTATTTTTTTTTTTTCAAAAATATTTAAAAATGGTCAAAAGTTGGACACCACCGACACTAAGTACCTACAACACAGGTCAAGGCAGGTCATAGCGAACATTAGGTGTCAGCGCAAAGCTGGGTGCGGAAGTAAAACAACCCCTCAGTCGCCTGGATGGCCCTGTGATCATGAATTTGTGCAGACAACCAGGTAACAGAACAAGGTTATAACTTTGTGATTTTTCATGGTACAGTTATGAAATTTTGTACAAAGATTCTTTACATAAAAGTACTAGATACGTGTTTCCGGGTTTCGCATATAATACTAAAATTAATGTTGTATATTTTATTATAAGCGTAGATAATAATTGATTTTGTCAATATTTCGTCCAAAATGCATTTGGTCCGCGGACCGGCCCATTGCCTTTCCTCGAGGGGAGACATGAGTTTCAGTTCTAGGAAACATTACATGGCTAACTATAACTAGGTATGCTGAGTGAAGAAAAAATAACATTTACAAAACTGGTGACCTGAAATCGCAAGACAGGTCACAGCAGACTACAAAGTAGATAGCGGGATGAGTTATATGTTTACCTTAAGGACTGGCAAGAAGTGGCCTAGAAAAACATACTTATTTTTATAGCCTGAACAAATAATACATTATAATCACTGAAATCAACTATCATGGCGACGATATAACGCGTTGAAAACAACAAGCGAGATTACCATAGTAGGCCAAAAAAATACAAAACGTAATACGGAAAAAAGTACCAACAAAAATAGGAACAGACTTTCATTTTGTTATTAGAGAAGTTTATGTGTGCTGTATTATGTAGATGTGTTCGTAATGCATGCACATCGGTAATGAGACCCTACTATCGCAAATAAAAGGCATGGGGTAATTTTACTTGGTAGTTGGACAAATAGAAACTCTATTCTTTTACTGCCAGAATGCCTTTTTATTCGTTGGAGGAAAAGTCTGAGGTTTTAATGTGATGTTTCAAATAAAACTGGGTTTCAAGATAGGAATATTTATTCGGGGTAGTAGGCTAGATGGCATTTAAGATTAAGAGAGGTGTGAAAAGCTAAGATGTCACCTTTGCTCAGATTATCGACTACTAGAATATTAAAAGATAGACGACAGCTGAAAATTTGACATTAAATATTTTTTTCCGTTCTCTGGTTTTTTAGAGTTCCGTACCTCATAAGAAAAAAACGGAACCCTTACAGGATCACTTGGTTGTCCGTTAGTCTGTCAAGAACCTTTATCTCGAGAACACGTGCAGGTATCGAGTTGAAATTTAAACTATATACTCAAGCCTACGGTACCTAGAAGCCTTAAAAAATCAAACTTCTGAGCTAACGAATAAAAAAGATACGGCCAAAAAATGTGTATTTCGACACTTCCAAGTAGTAATTATTTGTAGTTACATGACAAAAAAAAAACACACACCACTATCTCACTTGATGTTGTAGTTCGCCCGCCATAATGCACACCGCGACCCCGATTTTGACCACAGAATATTAATGTTTGCTTTCATACTTTTTCATTTAACAACAATGTGACAATAATTATGTTTTTTGATAAATATATTGCCAGTTACATTAAAAAACATCCAGGATTAAAAAAAGATAGAAAACAATCAATAAATAATCAACAAAACGTGACCGACACCGCAATAATATTATAAGTACCTAGAATAACGCATGTACTTTCACCCTAAACTTTTCCACAAAACTCGAGGCCCACTCAAAATACTCTCCTCAAAGTGACCCTAAAGTTGTCCTCACCTGCACCTTCCATTAACATGGAGTAATTAATTCGTGTCGCAGGCCTAGCCTCGGAAGTGTAGTGCAGTGTTTACACTTCCTGCCATCAAGCAAACCAGTGTAGCAACTAATTTCATTAGAAGCTGGATTAGGGCACACGTCACATTGAAGGCAAAGCGAACGCGGTAAATAAATTTACAAAACAGATTCAAGAAGCTGTTTTTCGAGTATCTATTACTTAATCGTTAACTACGCGATTTTATTAGGGTTTTTGGCAAAAATAATGTTAATGTCGTTTGAAATAATTAAAGAATAAAAAACTTTTTCCAAGAAAAAACCGACTTCACTAATAAAAAAACACTAAAAGGATCAAAATAACTTTAATTTCGGAAGTCGGTGTTTCTCAGTATTGTTTGTTTCTTATTTAACACCGACTTCCGAAATTAAAGTTTTTTTTTTTGAGTGAAACCGGTTATTTTTTTGTTGTAAAAAGTTTTTATTTCACACCTTTTAGTTGCGATACACTTATAAACAGAGTGCTTATTTCTCATGACAATTCTAATAAGCTAGCGGCTGGGATAAATTTATTAATTACGGAGTTCCTGTGCCTACCTTCCGGCTCCATCATCATCAGATTACATCAATGATACCATTTTCAATGTAACTATTCATAACCATTCATTTATTTGTATTGTCATAGTCGCTTAACTATCTTTATTGTGATATCTATGTGAGTATGAAGTTCCGTTGACCATTTCTGGTTTTCTTCATCAGTTCCACTTCATCAAATGTTACTTTTTGACTGTAAATGCTTAAGTTCTCGATGAAAATACCAAAATCACTATATGGTTGCCTATAATATTTGGGGACTTTCCTCGATTCCTCATAGATCCCATCATCAGAACTGGATTTTGAAAAAAATGGGACCAATCTGAAAGCATATCTTATAAGGGGAAAAAAATGCAAATCGGTCCATAAACGACGGAGTTCTGAGGTAACAAACATAAAAAAAAAGATTAAAAAATACAACCGAATTGATAACCTCTTTTTTTGAAGTCGGTTAAAAAGAAGAATCTTTTAATGGTAATTTTGAGTTTGATTCTGATTTTATTAATTTATTGTTTTTGACATGTTTTAATAATTAAAGTCTTCCAATCAAAGTTCAAGGCAAGTTGTATATATTTTAATTAGACCATTAGACTGCACATTTTATGTCTTCGCGCTCAAGGGCGAAGTGTCAGACTTTTGTTGACTAAAACCACATCTGCATGTTTCTTCTGTTGCGTTCCAGGACCATGAATATATCCTCACGGCATCGGTCGTGCTGGGCCCCAAAAATTACACTGTAGCTGCGAATATTTATACTGTAATTCAAATCGCGACACACAACGCAACCGTGCCGTCAATTTGACAAGGTTATGCAGAAAATCAGCCTTAACAAAGGCTTTTTTATGGTGAAAAATTATCCAATGACTTCTCTCCCTAGAGTAGGAGAGCGTGTCAGTTTTTTATTGGCTATAACTACACTTGTGTCCTTCAGTTGCCCTTTGCAGATCAAAATCGAAATCCCCGCGACCCTAGCGGACATCGGCCCTGCTAGGCCTCAACGGTTTGATGACATCTTTTTGAGGAGCGCGTGGATCACTACACGCTGTCGACTACTTGGGCTCGGTTCGGTAGATTACCGGACGGCCGGTCGGCGAGCTACCCATTGCCCGACGTCCTCTAGCCCACGTCAACCGTGGCTGGTAGTCGTGGTTGTGGTCTCAGCGGTTGGGGCGTGTGGATGTTCTTTACTTTATGCGTGCGGCTCCCTTTTTCGCTAGCATTACTGCTTCAGTAACTTGCAACAGTCCTTGCATGCATGAGCGATGTGCGTATGGAGATGCAACGCTGGGGTGAAACTCCGCCATAATCATGGCGTTAAGTCCCTCTTTGAGAAGTGCCTAGAGAGTCGTCACGGCGTTCTCACCTTCCACATTCCGCAAGAAGGAGGGCCTCACCGGACATGGTAAGTTCAAGAGGTTCCTGCATCAGATGCAGTCGGGAGATCGCTACCGCCGATTGCCTCGTGGAGGCAATCGGCGGTAGCGATTCGCGATTAGCGATAGCCTCTTGCACCGGGCCCTGGTTCAGGCCATGGATCAGAGCGAGGAGGAATGGCAGGCGGTTGCCTCGTTTGAGATAAAAGGCTTAGCATGGCATACCAGTTTCAAAATTACCTCCTGACATCAGGTGCGTGACACACAAAATGATAGTATACATACGATCTTTTATAATTGACCCAGGTTTCTGTTTTTCCACGAATTTACACCGAGTTCCTTTTTGTCTTTGTGCGAATGCCTCTTTTCATCCCTTCCATGTAACTCGTTCAATATTTACGGAACGTTCGCCTCTCAAAAGCTATCGCTTCGCTGTCAAAGAGGCTCGAGGTTTTTGCAGAATACCAGTTCATTATATATTCTGCTTTACTGTGTTTCTAGGTACATACAAACTTATGTCGATCAAGTTTCGATCGTTATGAATATTCATTGTTTATCAATTATGTAGTTGTAAATGTTTACAATAAAGGATAGTAGATTATGTAATACAGCACGACGATTCTGTGCTTGTAGATTTGTATAATATCTGTTTGTGATATTTTCTTATCTATAAAAGGAGACACTGGCTGACAGACATATTAACGCACAGCCGAAACTCCTGGGACTAGAAACGTGAAATGTGCAATGCTTCCTTTTATAATGTATGTGAGCACTAAGAGAGAATTTCACAAAATTTACCTGCTGTAGGGATGAAACGGGGGTTCAAAATTTGTATAAAGAAACCACTTTCACGCAAGTGAAGCCGCTGACAGAAGCTAGTATATTATAAAAAAGCCCCCCACTGTCTGTCTGTCGGGCTGTTCGCGATTAACTCGTAAAGTGCTGAACAGATTTTCATACAGTTTTCACCAACCGCCACTTTTTAGTGAGTGGAAAGCTTAAATGTATAAAATTTACACACACACATACACACAGGGACAAAGAGATAGCCGCGTTCACCTACTTCTGCGAAACAGTAATGCTAGCAAAGGAGACGGCGGCACGCTTGAGGAAACGGAAATCCTCATGCCACAGCTGCCGAGACCCCGACCCCGATTACCAGCATAGCAGTGGGTTGGTGGACGACGAGCAAAGGGCAGTTCACCGTCCGTCTCGCGTAGTGTTCTACGCGCGCCTCAAAAAGCAAAAAAATTCAACAAAACCGTTAAGGCCCAGCAGAGCCAGATCCTACTGGGGTTATGGGTCGACTTTTGAAAAGGTTACTCGTAATCCTGGGATGCAAAGGACAAGGGCTTTCCTTTTATAATATTAGTGTGATAACAGAAAGGTAAAGTAATAAGCGTTCATTTGATAAGTACGTTCATTTTCATATACTGGTATAATATAAAAACCAAAGCTATGGATGCAGCCTCTAAAACCAATCACATGGCCCGACGTATACGATTAATCTAAACTTAAACTCCCCGCTGACTTTGTTTACGGTTCAGCACACTCGGGCAGATCGTAAGCCTATCAGGAGTGATGATCCAGTGATGATGTTTACACTCCCCGTCATCAGCCAGCCGAGTGGCCAGGCAATTCAATTAGACGAGCGATTAATCGGGCATCGTAAATCCAAAATGGGCTTTGTTAACTATTGGTTACGTACTAGTAGATGTTATATTGTGTTGGATGTTTATTTTCTGTCGATTATTATAAGCTGCCTAAAGGAGATCGGAGATAGGTTTTTAAAGTTAAGTAATGCTTGTCGAGGTCAGTTCATAGATGGGTGATCAGGACCACACATTACATTCATTACATCTTAAGGGCGCTGGTACATACTAAGAAACACCGTATCTGCGGCAGATAGGACCAATTCATCATGTAGGTACAGTCAGGGATCAAAAGTGCAGTTGCACTCTACCAATGCAGTGTCTAAAATTTCTTTGTTGTAGAAGTTCAATAGTCCATAACTAGTTTATTCATTACTTTAGATTCTATGTTACCAATTAAATCAGTCATAAACCATTGACCTTATTCTATAAATAAAAAATTGGACATTTTAGCATTGGTAAGGTGGAACTGCACTTTTGACCCCTGACTGTACACAATAAGGATCGAATGTCGGATCTAGGTACAAAAAATTATCATGGCACTCCCTCTCCTAGCCCGACCCCCTCCAGCACCTCAGCGCAGCCCCCCTAGCCAAGTTACAATCGTATCGTTCACGCCAAACGCTTCGAGTAGGCCACGCCTCCAATTCCTTTGTTCGGACCACGTGACTGAGCGTTGAGATGACGTGAGAACAAAAGAATTGGAGGCGTGGCCTACTCGAAGCGTTCAGCGCGAACGATACGATTGTAACTTGGCTACGGAGGCAGGCAAGATTTTTTCTTAGTCAACGCCAAAGCAGTGTACACAGCTGTTCGTGTGTAGGAACGACACGAATTCTTGCATAGGCCCGGCAAATTTTCCTAACGTGTACAAGCGGTCTACGATTTAAAGTATATTTTTATTTATTTTGATGTAACTTGTTGTGAGCGAACCTGCTTTTCTGACATTTTTCGCGAACAGTTATAATATTTCGATTGAATTGATTGATTGGAAAAGCCAAATATTTGCCAAACCACAATATCGTGTTCCCATTTTTTTAACAAAATAAATTGAACTTTGTTTCTCGGTTTAATCAATTGTTTGGGGTGAATGAATGAAGCTAAGTTTCTTGTTAGCATTTATTATTAAATTTCTATACCGCCTGGAAGGGACTCTCTCAGCTGCAGGTGTACGCAGGCCTAATCGGTGATGTTCTTCAAAAAGCCTAGAGCGCACTGTGAAATGGGGTGAATAGGAACACAGGGGTGAATAGAACAGCGGGATTTTTCAAAAGACTTGCCGTGGCCCTGTACCTCAATGGGCAACTGAAGGAACACAAGTGAGTTATAGTCACTAAAAGTCTGACACTCCTTTCCACTCCATCTAGAGCGCGAGAACTTATTTTTGATGACTTCTAAAAATATCTTAAAACGGCTAAATAGAAACAAAACTTTGATTAGGATTTTCACTTTGTTAAACAACATTATTTTTAGCATAAATGTGAAACCCGAAACTCTTGTCTTGTATTTTTATGTAAAGAATCTATGTATCATGAAAAATCACAAAGTTATAAGCTTGTTATGTTACCTGGTCGTCTGCACAAATACATGGTCACTAGGCCATCCGGGCTACTGAGGGGTTTTTTTGCTCCCGCACCCAGCTGTGCGCTGGTGCCTAATGTCCGCTATGACCTGCCGTGACCTGTGTTGTACTTAGCGTCGGTGGTGTACAACTTTGGGAAAAAATATATCATGCTCACTGCTCTCAATACGGTGAAGAAAAACATCGTGAGAAAACCGGCATATCTTAGACCCAAAAACTTCGAAGAAATGTGTCATCCACCAATCTGCACTGGGCTTGCGTGGTGGAATACGGCCCTTTCCCTCTCCTAGATAGGTCTTGTTATGTACCAACTGCTGGCTGTGGAAACATTACTGGGCCGATTATGCTTATCTACCTAATACATCTACACAGTACAGCAACTGTCCCATAAAAGTAGCTTGTGCAGGGAACAGTACATGAAATATATGTACCTATGATCGTATATATTCCCTGTGCAATTACTACTGTCTTCAAATATATATATCCGAACTAATTTAATTACAGGAAGGATTAATTTGCTGTGAAGACCCCTAATAGGTTTTGTTTGTATGTTGTTGGGGTCTTCTTTATCAATAATAGGAGTTTGTTTTGCTGTGTGGTGTATCAACCTGTATTAACTAAGAAAGTTTTGTCAGTCAATTTTCGGTTTATTGTAATTGTTTTTTTTTTTTAAGGAGGGAAATTATCTAATGACTTCTCCCTCTCTAGGGCGAGGTAGGAGGGCCTGTGACTTTTACTGACTAAAAGTAGTTTTAGTCAGTAAAAATCTGACATACCCTCCCGAACATAAGTGAGGAGCAATGTTTCTTCTGTGGTCCTTTGCGTCCTAGGACCACGGGTACCCCTTTCAGAAGTCGACCCTAGTAGATCGAAGATGGCCCTAGTAGGCTTCGGCCCAGCTGGGCCTCTACGGTTTTGCATCTCTTTGAGGTGCGCGTGGAGCACTACGCGCCGTCAACGACTAAGGCTAAGTCCGGACGGCGACCTAACCATTGCTCGTCGTCCGCAAGCCTACGCCCACGGTGGCTAGTAGGTAGTAGGGGTCTCGGTGGCTGGGGTACGCGTGAGGATTGCGGGATTGTTCGAAAGAGTTGCCGTGGTCATAAAATGCAAGGAAGGAATACAGGTGGATGGGTTTTACTCAGTAAAAGTCTAACACTTCTGGCTCCACTACATATGTCACCTTCAATAAATATAATACATACACATATAATCGTTGTCAATTTTTTTTTGTATCAACGAACCTGTCAATTTGTTTTAAGGAGGCTGAAGTTAGTTTGTTGAAATTAATTCTATATTCTCATATCTCTATTAAAAAAAAAAACAGCATTCTATTTTCGCATTTACTACATAGCTCACCGTCGATCCCTTATAATATGTAACGTAAACATTGTACCTAACACACGTGTTATTTCAGAAAGGTTTACGTAAACAGACTCAACTTGTCTGAAAATAGGCTCATCATATTTACAATCGTGTATTACATGTTCCATAAATGAATTAAATGCCCACAGCTTCTTTATGATGTTCCAAACTAACGGGGATTGCGTACGACTTTGTTTTACGTTAATCAAGCATTCCCAGAATTTACGATACCGTACCCTTGACCGATATTACACGATACAAAAAAGCTTTATGTCCGATTTGACGTAAGCCACCTGTTTGTAAAACACAAATATGATTTTGCAACGGCACGATATCCAACCATTGTATTTTAGGTCCCACATTGTTTAACTAATCTAGTTTGATTAACGCTACTGTTTGTT
This sequence comes from Mythimna pallens, assembly GCA_961205895.1. Lineage (NCBI taxonomy): Eukaryota > Metazoa > Arthropoda > Insecta > Lepidoptera > Noctuidae > Mythimna > Mythimna pallens. The sequence continues at coordinate 21,503,439 of OY540839.1, read as the reverse complement.
GTTTCAGGCAGTCCACCGATGTAAACACAAAGTCGAAATGAGATGAGTATGCGCGTGGCGTGGGCCAGGTGGTACTGGATCGTAATATTCACGACGTGCGCCGCAAGAACCGCCAGCGACTGGCTGGACTGCGCCCACATCTCCACCTGCAAGTGCAAATGGTCCTCCGGCAAGAAGACCGCCTCGTGTGCCTCCGGAGACCTGCGCCGCCCGCCAGCCCTCTCATCTGACATACAGGTGCTTGACCTTCACGACAACCCACTCAGGAACCTACCACAGGAAGTCTTTGCTAGCATCGGCCTCCTTAATTTACAACGATTGAATCTCCGAGCGACCAGCCTCAGGTCGATACATCCTGATGCGTTCTTAGAATTAAGAATATTAATAGAAGTTGATTTAGGAGACAACGATCTATCCCATCTTCCGAGGGACATATTCAGAGGCAACGAACGACTACGACTAGTTGTGCTTACCAACAATCCTCTGACCACGCTCATAGCGGATCAGTTTCCACCTCTACCACATTTACGAATGCTTTTGTTAGATGGATGCAGATTAAGGTCGATACACACGAATGCTTTGAGGAATTTAAAATCTTTAGAGACGATCGATTTGCGTAGGAATCAGCTTACATTCCTTCGTTTGATCACGTTTTCTTTACCTGCTTTGAAAACGGTATCCTTATCTGGAAACCCGTGGAGATGTGATTGTAGACTAAGAGAATTTAAGGATTGGTTTCTGGAGAGCAAATTGGGTACAGAGGATTTGCTTTGTGTAGAACCTTCGACGCAAGCAGGAAACAAGTGGCGACACATTTCAGGTGAGAGTATGTCGTGTCCGCCCGAAATAAAATCAAGTACTTTAGTCGTCAGAGCTGAAATTGGATTACCTACTTCCTTCGGATGCTGGGTGCATGGAGTACCGAAACCTAAAGTGACGTGGCTTTTCGATGGTGTCGATGTACATAATAGTTCAGTGGATTGCGATATGGAAGAGACAGAGACGAGTGTCGAAGACGACTCAGAGGATAGAGTGTCGGGTAGTGTAAGATGGGTTAACGTGACCCTTTTAAATGTGACGTCAAGTGCGGCCGGGGAATGGACGTGCGTAGCTAAAAGTATAGCGGGTGAGGCGAGGGCTATAATAAGTCTTGTTCTACCGAGGTCACAGACAGCGACAGCACGGACGGCACCTGGGATTCCACATTTATTAGGAGTGGTTTTTGGAGCGCTAGGCATTCTAGCAACTCTTGGCTTTATTGGGGCGGTAGCCTGCTGGCATCTAAGAAGACATACGGTTCCACCGAGCAGAAGTTTCACTGACCAAGAAAAACGACTTATAGATGCATCAGTCGTTGTTAGTTGTGACCGTTCTATCGGTGATATGGCCTCACCGTGTGATTTCGAAATGACAGAACGAATGTCAGATGAGCCTCCTAGAGGTTGCGGCTTCGATCCCGTTCATATTACTATAGAAGGTACACCAGGTGCGTTTCCACCACCGCCCGCAGAATTTGCAGTACCAGTTCCATACGGTAACATTTTCATATCTGTCCAAGTAGCTGGGCGCGGGGAGCCTGCGAAATATCCCGATCTATTAAGTGGTGGTGCAACACTACCGCGACGGAATAGAACATGTTGTGCTGCTGCTCCAGCGTACGATAACATGGGTCCCAGAGTGACAGCTACTGGTAGCTCCACTTGGTCATTACCAGGAGCCAGCACGGAAAATGTTGAGGTGTCAGAAACACCAGTGCTGACCTTGCCACCGCCACCTCCTGAGTTTGTCTCCCTTTAGCCCAGGCCTCTGGTACTGGACGCCTCAGCACTGAGGTGACCTGGTACCCAAAAACTCGCAGTCAATTAGACTATTCCCCAATAATATTGTACATTATGATAATTTCGAAGTGATTATTAATTTAAGTGTAAATAGTTATTACGCTAAGACATGGACGATGTGTGACATCTGTAAGGTAAATACGTAAGATTGTTATCAATATTAATATTGTAATATTGCATTTAAAGTGAACTTGTTGATACGTTGGGTAATGAGATGTGAGCGATTAGTCTACCTGATTTGTTCCCTAGACATTCTTTTTATGTATTTCGAGTAAGCGTCTTCCTATGCGCTGGAATATATGGACAGATTTTTTCAGCCATATTTGACTGAATTAGATTTTCAGTTTTATGATATTTCTTTATTGAAGCAAGTCCATGTCACGTTCACAAAAATATTGATCATAAACAAAGAAATAGAGAAGTATTTTAAATGTCAACCTGCTTTTTGAGTTTTGTTAATAAAGTTGAACAATTTCAGTCTTATTGGATTAAAAATTCCTCGTCAGCATTGCTGTGTCCAGGTCACAGTAGTATTTAAATAATTCACCTACGAAATTCATGAAAATAAATGAGAGAAGATATTCAGTTGAAACTTGCTTTACTGTCCGTATATTCCAGCTAAACTTTTGTAAATAAGTATTGTTTATTATACAAACTTCCCAAACATAAGACTGACCCCTTTTCTCTTGTTTTTCACCTCTTTATAACTTAAACGTTTACGCTGTGTACCACCTAGTCGGGCAGAATAGCTTCTAAATATTTTTCTTTGAAAGCAAAAAATCTAATGTAAAGGAAAATAAACCGATCAAGTGAAATGATGTCGTTTTATTACTACCGGCTTTATCGAGACAGTTTCTCTTATGATCCATTATCTTGGTTCATGTATGTCTTTGTTGGCTGATATTATTTGGTAGTTATTTTCTGAAGGCCTATCTTCTTGGGATTGTAGCAACACGATTTTATCTTCCGGATTTCTGTTATGGTTCTGTGAACAAGGAAAATGTATTAGCAGGTTTTTGTATTGTTCTCTGGGGACTATTTTGTAAGACTTAGGATTTGAGGATGAAATGCGTAGAATTATGTTCATCTTTTTCTTAATCGGCTTAGACAATGGGTATTATTTCGTTATCCTTTTTTCACTAAATTAATGGTTACATAGCTGTATACAAGGATTATCTTATTTCAATTTTTATTCTGTTGGGTGCAGATCTTTTCAATGGACAACGCCGTAGGCGTTTGTAGGAAAACAAATACTTTATTAAGTATCTATGGTAATAAGGTTTTGGATAAATACAAGTTATAAAAATACAAAGAACAACAGTGAGGAAATTGTTGATGAAAGTATTAAGTATCTACATATATGTCACCATGGTATATACTGGCGAAATAATTTACATTTTTTTTTCAAATCAAGCTAATGGCCAGTCTACGTTTCGCAAAAAAAAAATCGTCACAATTGGAAACTGAGTGGACTAGATTTTTTACGATAGTAAATAATCATGGCTGCTGGCTTGAGTTCATGACTGTTGGCTACACTGAACTTTTGATGTTGCCAATAATATAAATCTTGGTCAAGTAACATAATATGCTTTGCCTATTATATTGCATCGCTTCATTCTTCAGATATAACATTCACAACGTAGTTCCTCTACCCTACAAGGCAACTTCGCACTTTTTTTAAAATTACCCCCGTTTTTTTTTTTTTTTTTTGTAGGTTACTCCTAGTAGTTCTGTCAAACCTCATTCTTTTTCCGTGCGAGGCAACGAAAACACGTGTTCTCTGTTAACTGTCCCCGTTTTCAAAACTAACGGTTTTATTGTTTTAATTGAGTTGTTTTTTCCGTTTTCAATTGTTAACTATGCCTAAACGTAGTACTAAAGATAAAATTGAGCGTTATAATAAAAAGATTCGTAAACTCGAAGAAAAAGAACGACAACAATGTCGTCGTACGGCGCGAGTGTTAGAATTTTCGGATTCCGATGTGGATTTTGATAACGCCGCCACCGTTGACAGTAAGTACCTACCTAGTTTAATTAATTTTGATCAATAAGTGCTAAATCGCATTCTCATAGTACCAAGCGATACACAATCTTAAAAAATTCTTTGTTGCTTTGATTCGAAATCGAACGTGGCAAGCCTGGGGGTTGGCCGTGAGTCAACACGAAGGCATAAAAGCAAAATATTAGCCTACCTTACATGAGATAGCTAAACATTTTTGCGAAATAAGACAAAAGCCTGGGGTCTATCCGAGAGATAGAACGAAGGTATATTATTTTTGTCAAAGTTAGCATTCTCAAAAAATTATTTTATTATGATAGATGCCGACAAAGTCGACATGGAGGTGTCTGCTAATCCGCAACTAACTGACGTTCCTGAGATACCAGTACCTGATCCAGGATTACCAGAAACGACTGACGTACCTCCGGTCGAACATGAGCTCGACCCCGAAATTCTGTCAGCACTTGGGGAGCCCTCTGACGACACTCCTGAATTTGGAGAAAATATACATGAAAATTTAGCACAAAGATGGCAGCCTATTTTAAAAAGAGGACTTCCGAAGGAAGTCAAGGACAAGTTATTAAAAGAATATCTTGTTCCTTCCAACTGTCCACTTTTGCAAGCACCAAATCTTAATGCTGAAATTTCGGCAGCTATAACGGATATGGCTAGAAACCGCGACAAGAAAATTGAGTTATCACAACAACTTCTTGGTGCTGGGATCACAGCCGTTAACAGAGCGATGACTCTTCTCATGACAGGTGACGAAAAAATCCAGGCAATTAAAATGCTAAGTGACAGTTGTCGCATCCTGTCCCATCTTCACCATACGGATACTCAAGCACGTATCAAAATGGTTACACCCGGATTGGAAAAATCATTCCTAAATGTTATCAAAGATAACGAAAGAGATAGTACGCTGTTCGGATTAAAACTATCCGAAAAAATCAAAGCTTCTAAAGCTATAGAAAGGCAGGGCCTGCAAATAAAAAAGACTCCGGTGCCTCAAAAACCCCCACATAACGTTCAATCGGCAGTCACTAGACCCCGCTACCAGGAAAACTGGACAGGTCCTTCGCGTTACCAGTCGAACAGGGGGGGGCGCGGAGGCCAGAGGAGACAAGCCCCTGTAGTACGCAAGGCACAGCCAGTGGCGCCAACGAGGTATTCGAACACGAACAAAACGCGTGCTCAACCTCAACAATAGACCAGGTACATGCTGGACGAATACATTATTTTTATACTCACTGGCTTAACATAACGTCTAACGATACCGTTCTCGAATGGATCCGTAATGGGTTTTCTATACCCTTTTCTTTAACTCCGGTACAAACCATGTTACCTCGTAATTGTCTCTCACAGACAGAAAAAGAGGACATGAATTTGGTCATCAAAAAGTTACTCGATCTAGGGGCGATATCAATATGCTCACCGATTAAGGATCAATTTATATCAAAAATATTCCTTACTGCCAAACCAAACGGCGAAAAGCGCTTTATTTTGAATTTAAAGCCACTAAACGAGTTCATATCCAAGTTCCATTTTAAAATGGAAGATTACAGAACCGCTTCTAAATTAATTCCCCATAATGGATTCATGGCCAACATAGATTTGAAAGAAGCATACCTTTTAATTCCTATCGCAAATCATCACCGGAAATACTTACGTTTTTATTTCGAGGACGATAACGGACAAAAGCTTTTGTACGAATTTAACGCTATGCCGTATGGTTTATCTATTGCCCCAAGAACCTTTACCAAGATCATGAAAGAAGTAGTCTCCCATCTTAGGAGCCAGGGTTTTAAATCAGTCCAATACCTTGACGACATACTATGTATTGGTGATAACTATTCTGAATGTCGTGATAACGTCACAGAAACTTTGAAATCATTAGAATCACTTGGCTTTGTGATTAACTATAATAAGAGTTCATTGGAACCAAAACAGAATTGCAAATTCTTAAGTTTCATGTATGATTCAAAAAATTTAAGAATATGCTTACCAGATGAAAAACGCAACCATATCGCTAAGTTAATTGATAAATTTACACTTTTACCACGCTGCACTATAAGAGAATTTGCTCAACTAATTGGGGTTCTTACCGCTGCTTGCCCCGCAGCAAAATATGGATGGATTTACACAAAAATTTTAGAACGTCAAAAATTTTTAGCCTTGAAAATAAACAATAACTTTGAAACGAAAATTAAATTACCAAGTATAATTTTAGAAGATCTGAATTGGTGGTCAAAAAATATTTATATAACGTCCAACTCCATAAGAGCTCAAGAATTCTCATTAGAAATATTCACTGATGCGTCTAGGACAGGCTGGGGTGCCTGTTGTAATAATGAACGCATAAATGGCGCCTGGAAACATTCCGAATTAAAGTTTCATATTAACTATCTAGAACTCTTAGCAGTATTTTTAGCGTTAAAATGGTTTGCCCGCAATTATTCTGATTGTGTTATATTATTACGTATTGATAATACGACAGCCATAAGCTATATCAATCGTATGGGCGGAATACAATTTCCTCATTTAAATGATTTATCTCGGTCTATTTGGCAATGGTGTGAGAAGCAAAAAATCTGGTTATTCGCCTCTTACATAAACACAAACGATAATGTTATAGCCGACGAACAATCTCGAAAAATTAATACAGATACTGAATGGGAATTATCAAATGAAGCATTCCAATCAATAATACATAAACTAAGTAAGCCAGATATAGATTTATTCGCCTCTCGCACCAATGCAAAATGCAAGCAGTACGTGTCTTGGCGACCAGACCCTGATGCCATAACTGTCGATGCCTTTACTATTAGCTGGCGCGATCATTTCTTTTATGCTTTTCCGCCATTTTCACTAATATTAAGATGCTTACAAAAAATTATCTTAGACAAAGCCGAAGGAATTCTTGTATTTCCTTTATGGCCATCACAAGCCTGGTATCCTCGTTTAAAAAGTATGCTTGTTTCAGAAATTATTATTCTGAAAGCAAACAAAGATCTTTTATCTTCCCGTTTCAGAGCTCACCATCCGCTTTACAAGTCGCTTACCCTGGGTGCCGCAGTGCTCTCCGGCTTGCGTTCACACAACGAGGAACGCCCTCAACCGCTCTTGACCTAATGTTAGCCTCTTTATCTAGTAATACTGTACAACAATATAATGTCACCTTTAAACTATGGTGGAAATTCTGTATGGCTAATAATATTAGTATGTTTGAGCTGTCAATTCCAAGGGTCATGACCTTCTTGTCCGATCAATTTGATAAAGGAGCATCATATGGCTCTCTAAATAGCCATCGCTCTGCCCTATCGCTACTTCTAGGAAATAGTGTAGGAACAGACGACCGCATCAAAAGGTTACTGAAAGGAGTGTACAAGTTGCGACCGTGTGTACCTAAATATACGAGCACTTGGAATCCCCAGGTGGTACTCGACTATATTTCTAATTGGTTTCCAAATAAGAATCTATCAATCGAAAATGTTACAAAAAAGCTGGCTGTTTTATTAGCTATTTGCACAGCTCACAGAGTCCAAACGTTCTCATTAATAAAGACCTCATACATAAAAATAAATTCGGGAGGCATTGATATAGTCATAACTGATATAATAAAAACATCGGCCCCGGGTCGAGATCAACCAATCTTATTTCTACCATACTTTGTAGACAAACCAAGTATTTGCCCAGCTACGTTATTAGAGGATTACCTTCAAATGACTAAAGAAATTAGACCCGAGAACGTACCTAATTTATTCCTAACGTTTAAACGGCCCTATAGGGGCGCTACGGCGCAGTCAATCAGCCGTTGGATAAAACTAGTGTTGTGTGAGAGCGGCGTGGACGTGGCGACGTTCAGCGCGCACAGCACGCGCCACGCCGCCACGTCCACGGCGCGCCGCGCTGGCCTCTCCATCGACGCCATCCGGAAGGCGGCTGGCTGGACCGCAGCGTCTCAAACATTCGCGAAATATTATTGTCGGCCTATACGCGAAGAAACGTCCTTTGCAAGTTCTGTTTGCTTTCCGCAAAATACATAATTATTAAATTAGACTGATTAATTATATTGATCATTATAAATTAAGATTGTTTGTAGTAACCTAAATTATTTAAGCAATTGATTATACACTAAGCAATAGTTAAAATATTGTAAATTAAAATATTGTCAATATATCATCAGATCAGATTAATTACACTTCATGTAAAGACCTCAGTTTAATAAACAAGAATTTATTAAATTAGGTATTATTATTTAATTCTAAAAACAGCTAAAACTTCATCTCTAAACATCTACGTTGTGAATGTTATATCTGAAGAATGAAGCGATGCAATATAATATAAGATCAAACGAACTTCGGCAAGTGAAGTTCGATCGATATTATATTAATCGCTTCATTCGAAGATATAATCACCCACCCACCCTACTTGCCCAAAATGAAGTTTTTGCTGGATTCACTTACTCTAAAAAGAATGAGGTTTGACAGAACTACTAGGAGTAACCTACAAAAAAAAAAAAAAAAAACGGGGGTAATTTTAAAAAAAGTGCGAAGTTGCCTTGTAGGGTAGAGGAACTACGTTGTGAATGTTATATCTTCGAATGAAGCGATTAATATAATATCGATCGAACTTCACTTGCCGAAGTTCGTTTGATCTTATAATATATTGTATTAATTCACTTAGGAAGGAAAAAAAATAACTGTAGGTACTTAGAATATAGTGGTTATAATGACACATAATATATGACAGCGCAATTCGGGTTTAGCAACATCACCAGAAAAAAGCATGGCGTTAAGACATTTAAACTGTCATCCAGCCTAATGACTTATTAAAAAAAAACACGACATTATGACATGTGTCGTTCATTCAAAAATGTGTTTATTGATTTTTAAAAGTCATAAGGAGGTACGTAAGTATTTATTGACATAATATTAGTCATCTCACTAACTTTAAACTGGAATATCTTAAATACGAGGATTCTATTAATAGTAATGTCTAAGACAAAGTTATAAATTTAATCTACATACTTTAGTATATTTTTCATCACTTAACGCTAAAAAAATAGGTCAGCTAATTTTTTTTCGAGAGTCTGCCATCACTCTTTACAAATTAATATGATACCTAATGTATAGCTCACTATTTAATTATCATTGAAAAAATTTCTAAACTATAGTCACGCTAATTTATTAAAATTAATTAATTAAAACCTAAGCGAACGCCGGCGTTCGCTCGCTCATTGTCTCTCTATTGTGTCTCTAATTACGCTACTCAAAACGTTAAATGGATTACCTAGTAATTGCACTATGATTTAAGAGAACCATTACGAAAATAATTCTCCCTATCTGTAGATACACTGTAAGTATTGTAGGACACCCTTAAATGGGGACCAGTTGGCCTATATTTTACTCACACGCGTATATAGAGAGACACTGATGTGCACTCTAGTCATAACGCAGAGAGATTTATATGCTTTTAATCCCAACACACCACGTAGCTACACTATAAATGGGATCTTATTAAACTTCGTTCCAACTTGTACTGTTGGGTGCATAGTTCAGCTGTGAAACTCGGCTACATAAAGAATGGGTTAATTCTCGTTAGTGTAATACGGGCGCACTATTATACCTCTACATGATTCATACTCCCCTGGTACCCGTATCCTATGTTAGTGGCACTTAGCAGTTATGGGGTAAGTAGAAATGTTAGTTACTGTTATTGTAACAGAGCCTCGCGATGTATCATCTCGGAAAATGTAAAGAGTACTTCGGTGCAAACGAACTTGAAATAAAATACTGTCTCGCATTTTGCTGCTCATATGAGTACTTAATGAAATCTAGACTAATATTATAAGTTTGTTTTTTTTTTGTTTGTAGGAGGTAATCTCTGAAAGTATTAGTCCGATTGCTAAAATTTTTTCACCGATAGAAAGCTGCTTTATTCCTAAGTGACATAGGCTATGTTTTATGTACGCGAGCGAAGCTGCGGGCAAAAGCTATAGTGAAATATCTCTTAAAATTCTAATGTGCACATTAAAAAATATAAATAACGGGCACACTAAAACTTATGTTGACTTTATTTCTATATAGATACAACATCGTTGACCAAGTTCACATAACTAAGTCTTATTTTGCGACTGGCCGGTTGATCTAGTGGTTAGTGACACTAACTGATATGCTGAAAGTCGTGGGTTCGATTCCTATCCAAGACAAATGTCAGTATGATAAGGATAAGAGTTCTGTGTTTGGGTGTAATTTATCTATAAAACACGGTGTCTTTGACATCGACGCACAAACGAATACCACAGATCCAGTTCAAAATTCTGGAATTTGTCGTCGTTTTTTTCCTAATTTTCAAATAAAAATCTTTTCTTTTTAACTTTAAACTGTGTAAAATCGTTATTCTAACCAACCCCGATGATATTTTTAATTTTAAAAGTAATTCGTTCATTTCTTTCACTAAAAATGTTAGAATAACGATTTTATACCGTTTAAATTTAAACTTAAAGATTAAACAAAATTAAAGAAAAACCGATAAAAAATTCTAGCATTAAGAATCATGTACTGGTCCATTGTATTCATTTGTGCGCCGATGTCAAAGACACCGTGTATATAAATATAATATGTATTTAGAAATATATAAGTATGTTTATCAGTTGTCTAGTACTCATAGCACAAGCTCTGCTTAGTTTAGGACTAGATGGCTTTGTGTGATAATTGTGGAATATTAATATTATTTTCTATGAATACACAAATACTTTATTTTCAAAACATTGTACCAAAAACTGATTAGTGTTTTCCAAAATAACCCTTAATGAAGTAATATAAATCAATATGATCACGTACAATTGACTGTTACAAATAGGTACGTCTGTCAAAATCAAAAGCCAAGAAATAATAATATTATTATCACTTTTTCCTTCTACCGTTTATTGGGTTTTTAGGTTCTAAGTAGTATATCAGCGCTACAATTTTTTGTACTTGTCGTATCCCTTTACTTACTGATCGTAAAACACGACAAAAAATATATCTTGGGGCGTTTTTGTGACTACATTTTTACGAGCTCACAGAATTTTATAGGTATCTAATACAAATGATCCTCAATCAACATAAAAAGTATTTTATCTGGGTTGTATTTCATGTCTGATTCTCTCGAGCATTAATCCAATCACGGTAGGTTCAATTATATTTATTTTGATATCTTAATCTATATATATAAAAGGAGAAACTGACTGACTGACATATCAAAGCACAGCCGAAACTATAGGGACTAGGAGCGTGAAATTTTGCTCAAAGCTTCCTTTCATAACGTAAGTGAGCACTAAGACAGGATTTCCCAAAATTCACCCCCGAAGAGGATGAAACGGGGGTTCAAAGTTTGTATGGAGAAACCTACTTTGACGCGGGCAAAGCCGCTGGCAGAAGCTAGTTTGTAATAAATTAGTCATTTGATTTACAGTAATCCCTCATCGGCTAAAGAATATCTACGAACTAAATGATTCAAACAAATGTGTATATGTCTTGGCCAGATCTTAGAATTGATCACTTCATGATGTGATCGGCCATATCATGAAATGGTGGCATTTAGAAAGAAAGAAAGAAAAACTGTTTATTCGCGCGAAATTACGCAATCTTAAAACTAGCTAACAAACATTAACAATTGATAGGGGATTGATAGGGGGTTATTTCATGATGTAGAACCTAGTCCGCTGGCCACATCATGATAAATATGGGCAAGCCAAATCAATGAACACTCTGCGTTTGACAATATGAACGGGTGATATGATTATTTCATGATATGGCCAATCGTTGCTGATCATATCGTAAAATAGTTTCATTATCCACCGTTAGAGGCGCTGATGTTGCTTGATGATTTAACGATACAGCCAGTTAAAAATATTACATCAATAGTACTATCACAGATTAAAGAATACTGTATACTATTTACAAACTATGAACAAAACTAATCTAAGGCTCTCTGGATCCCGAAAATCTTCCTACAACAAGATCCTGAAGAAAACTGAAGTATATCCCCAGTTATCCTTTGAAAGAGTAACCTTTGAATAATTATGACGACATAGCAACACGAGTACTGGACCCACAGAAATCCATGGAGCGAGATATTAAGGGGAGGAATGCTGCCGACATTCCCCTAGGGACCAAATGTTAGCGACACGAGACTCAAGGCCGTAAGTAACAATGTTATAAAAATAATATATGGCAAATGGTATATTGTTCTTGTTTTCATGTTTTGGGGGTAAACGTGAATGGAGTAAGATATTATGTAGTTGTATTAGTAGGTACGGGCACCATTACATTTTTATATTCTCGTAATATTTTCTTGACAAATCAAGGTGAAGTTTTGAAACTACACAAAATTTCAGGAGCTTGATATAAAACTAGTACATAATATAAAAATACGATACCTAATCAGTCAATCAATAATATAATACTTGTTGTATTTTTTTTATAATTTTGATTGTTATTCAGAATATTCCTCTTGAAAAAAAAAACAGAATCACCCGTTGCAATTTTTTGCGCGTCATGTGACTGAGTGCATGAGCGTGTCAACCTATACGAGATTCCGGCCACTTTATACTCTACGAAACGCATTTACCGATTTAAAAAAAACCTACCAATTTAAATGTTGATTCGGGCCGGGAATCACTGTCATAATTGCTTCCTGAATAGTTTGCAGATTCACTTTGCGTAGTTTTAAAGTAAGCCAGGTCGTTTCGAGCCGTTCTTTTTGAAGAGGATATAAGCTTCTACTTGAATAGGGCTGTGAGAATATTTGAAAGTCATTGCGGCCATGGAGAGAAAAGCGAAACTTAAGGAACACGGGCCGGTTTCAATCAGTATAAATCTAACTCTCCCTCTAGCTGCACCTAGAGCAGGGAAAATTGTTTGATGATATTCTACCCTAAAAAAAAGATGCGTTTGCAATATTCAATATTAACGAAGGAGTATAGAATAAGCGGTAAAGTAGTAAGCAAAACATCTGAAGTTTTTTTTTATTATTTAAACCTGTGCTTGACTGCGAGCCCACCTGATGGTAAGCATGGATGCAGTCGTTGACGATGAAGCACACTAGTTTATTAAGAGCCTATTATAATCAGACGGGAAGTCCGCAGCAGGCAAATTGTTCCATTCCTTCACTCCTTTGATGTACAGGTATACGGTATAAACGAGAAGGTGAAACAAACTGCGAACGAACTTAGTCCGAACCGTAGAGGTGTAAACAATGTAAGGGTGGACACTCTTTCTTTCTTTATTCTTTATTGTACATACAAAAAAAACTTAACCGTAATACATTGATTTGATAATTTATGTACAAAGGCGAGCTTAACTCAACAATGAGTTGTCTCCCAGAAAACCCTTGGGTGACAGAGAGAGATCACATTCGAGGGTAGGATCCAGTATATAACATAAACGTATATAAATACATCTCATATATATATAGATATAATAATATATACCAATATATAGTAATATTATGTAAATCGAGAAAGGAAGTGCTCTTTAATTCCACTCACCGTACGTCGGAGTGTCTGATGGCAGAAAGATGATGGCGCAATCAAGTCATGTAACACCTAAGAGGGGAATTCAAGAAGATGCCACCAGCTCAACATTTCTTCGTTAGTCGGAAGTCTGCGGTAAGATGAGTTATTTTTATGTTCATTCTCTGAAAGGCCTTCACTTTCTAATTAATCAAGACAAGGACGCCGACTTACGAGTAGTAGGTCGCGGGTTCAAACCCAGCCAGGCGCGTTACTTTATGTAATTTATTTCATCACCACTGCTCACAAATTATGAAGGAAAACATCGTGAGGAAACTGGCATTACATATACAAGAACTAAAAATTCGTATACATTTGATATACACCAACACGCATTGGGCCAACGTGATGGATACGGCCCATTCCCTCTCCTAGAAAGGAGGCCTGAGTCCCAGCAGTGGGAACATTAAAAGGCTGAAAAAGTTATACTATGTGTTGATTCATTACAAAACCAGAACATTAATTTAACTCCAGAAAAATCAATTTATTAGCCCAAAACATAAACAAAACGATACAAATATATCAACGGGGCACTTTTGGCAAACTCGTAAATTATTTAATCGTTCATTTGCTTAACAAACAGTCATTACTTGGTGTAAACGAGAAAACAATTCGTTTTCTGTATTATCTGTTTGACCCAATTTAGATTTAGAGCAATTTATTTGGGTAATAAATCATATTTGGCGCATTGCTTATCTTGAAATAAAATACAGGTTTAAGGATTATTCGATGCAAGGTCATATGATACCGTTCTTTCCTGGTCCTGGAACGCAAAGGGCAACTGAAGGAATATAGGTTTAGTCTTAGTCAGTAAAAGTATGATACCAGTAAAGTATAATATCAGTGAAAGTATGATAAAGTATGATACAGGCGTACGGCAATGCGTCACCGGTACATAGTGGACATACCGCCCATACGCACGAAACGTTTTGGGAACACATTCATTGTGCGTACAGCTAAGGAGTGGAATTCCTTGCCAGAGTCTGTGTTTCCTGATGGCTACAACCCGGGAATCTTTAAATCAAGAGTGAATAGGTTACTTCTAGGTAAGCGCGCTCCATCGTCGGCCGCATCGTCACTTTCCATCAGGTGAGATAGCGGTCAACCGCGAACCCATCAAGACCAAAAAAAAAATTATACGCCCTCCCTTGAGCAGGCTTACCTAGAAGTAACCTATTCACTCTTGACTTCTTCATTGGATAATTTCTCACAAAAACAATAATGATTTGTTTTTCGTGTTTTACCAAAGAAGCATACAAAAAACAAATACTAATAAAGAATTATGGCATGAGAGCTGTGGGATTTGTGAAAACAGTTACCTCAGCGCTGGAACGCAAATAATAAGTGAAAGAACACAGTACTCAGTAAAAGTTTCATACTTCGTCCTGCTCCACCCAGAGCAGGAAAAGTTATAATAATAATATATTTATTTGCTAAAAACACTGTATATAAGATGGTAAAGGAGAACAATCAGGAGCATACATGTTTCGCTAAGTATTAGCATGCAAATTTGGTATGTACATAATAAAGTAACATACAGAGATATCAAAACGGTGAAGGAAAACATCTTGAGGAAACCGGCATGTCCTAGAACCAAAAATTCGAAGACATGTGACATTCACCAACCCGCAACTGGCCCGCGTGGTGGATTATGGCCCATTCCCTCTCCTTGAGAGGAGGCCTGAGTCCCAGCAGTGGGATCATTATAAGTCTGATTAAGCTTATGTTTACAGAGATATTTATCAACACACAATTATTGAAATTTTTTTTGGTATTAAAGTTCTCTTAGACTTAAAAAAAAAACACTTATTAAACAAATCAAAAGCTTTTTTTAACAAAATTTTAAACATACATTAAAATTGTTTAATAATAATATAATGAAATGTAAACTGTAACACTTTTAAAACAAGACTTTTTTTCGGTGGGAAAATCATCCAATGACATCCTCCGCTCATGGGTGGAGCTGGAGGGTGTGTCAGACTTTTACTGACTAAAAATCCACTCCTGTTCCTTCGATACCTTTCATACCAAGGCCAAGTCTTCCTTTCAGAAGCAAACCCTTGGCCCCAGTAGGCTTCGACCCTACTGGGCCCCTACGGTTTGCTGACATCTCATTGAGGCGTGCGTGGAACATTACGCGATTTCGACGACTTGGGCTCGGTCCGGACGGTTACCGGACGATCGGACGGCGGCTATCCATTGCTCGCCGTATAAAACTAGACTACAAAGCATTCCTGAAGTGGAAGGACTGACATGATTTTTTTATTTTGAAATTCACCTATTGAAAGCTATGCGATATTTGATGGATCGCATTTAACCACTATCTCAGCTGATGGTAAGCGATGATGTGGCCGACGATGAAACACGCTTGCCTAGCAGTAACCTTGACTCTTGACTTAAACCCATTTAGGATTCTACTCCTTAGCTGTCGTCATCATCATTTCAGCCGAAAGACGTTCACTGTTGGACATAGGCCTCCCCCAAGTGTCGCCACAATGAACGGTCTCGCATCCATCGGATTCCCGCAACCCTTACCAGGTCATCGGTCCACCATGTAGGAGGCCTTCCAACGCTACGTCTTCAGGTACGTGGTCGCCATTCCAGAACCTTTCGGCCCCAACGGCCATCCATTTTGCGAGCAATGTGCCCCGCCCATTGCCACTTTCGATTCGGCGATTCTTCGTGCTATGTCGGTAACCTTGGTTCTCCTGCGGATATCCTCATTCCTGATTCGATCACGCATGGAAATTCCGGGCATAGCCCTTTCCATAGCCATTGCCCTTTGGGTGACTTTAAGTCTTCTGATTGTAGGCAACCACGTTTCGGAGCCATATATCATCACTGGCAACACGCACTGGTCATAGACTCGTCTTGAGACACTGTGGTATATTGGACGAGAAGATACCGTGCAGCTACTCGAACGTTGCCCAGCCGAGTCGGATTTGCCGATTGATCTCTTTCTCGTAGTTAGACCTACCCAACTAGACCGTCTGTCCCAGGTAAACATAGTCATCCACAACTTCGAGTGTGACTGCTTAGCTGTACGCATAATGAATGTGATGTTGCTTGTGCAGTGCTTGTTTACCCGTGACAGTAATTCAGCAAATTTTACACAATATTTTTGTCATTATTTTAAATAATCAATCTTATAATGTTCCCACTGCTGGGAGTCACACATTGTCTCTAAGAGACGAAATGGACAACACGGGCCCAGTGCGGGTTGGAGATGACCATTATGTACTCGTTCCAAATTGAGTGAAAGAAAAGATTATCGTACACAGCTTGCCACAAGTCTTCAACAGTGATGATAAACTATCTAAATGGAACAAACAGTTGTAGCAAGTGTCCTTCTATAAAACAAAGTGTGATGACACTCCTAAATATCTTTTAATATTTGGGTCAAACGCCACCGTTTCAAATCGTACTCAGTTCATGTTTATGTTTTCGTTCCTCCATCTAAACGGGCGTTTGATTCCTCCAATCGCTATTTAAGCCTATGAAATCACCATTGTTTCGAAGTTGGATTTGAAGTCTTAAACCCGAGCCATTCAGCGTCATTACTGGTTGTAGAAAAATTATCTCATTTCCTTTCAAATTGAGATTGTAAGCTGAAGATCTATATAATGGAAATCATTAGAAGAAAGCGACCATTGAATCCCGCAAATGGCCGGATATATGATGGGTAACATACAGTTCGTTTTCCTTTTAGTGTTCTAGATGTGGACATAAAGAGTAAAATTACTTCAGAATCTAAATGTCACAAGTATGAATTCAGACATGAATCACATGCAGAGATGCGTTTAAATGATGGACTTTTGAAGTTCATCATGGATACCATCTCTTGACCAAGGTCGAATGTAATTAAAAACAGAGGTTAGATAGCTTAAATAAAAGGTATGTTACACATTTATGCAGTTTTTCTATTGGAGTAACCACTGCGTCACACATTGATCGGTTTCCCGGAACTTCACCAGGTCACCGGTCTACCTTGTAGGTGGACTTCCAACACTGGTTATTCCGATACGTGATTGCCACTCCAAAACCTCTCAGGCCCAACGAACATCTATTCTGCTGCTGTTCTTTTCTTTTTGGCTGTATCGTTTAGATCTATGTCTGAAATAAAGTTCTTATTATTATTATTATTATTATTCTACAAGCAATGTACCCATTGATATTTGTTTGGCAATTCCTGGTACTACCTCTTATTCCTTCTCCCAACCTGACGAAAAACACACACTTAATATTTCTGTCAATTCATCTTATTATATCGTTTACTGTGTTCAAGGAAATGACCATGAAAGAACCAGGTCATCCATCCTTCTTTGCCCTCGCCTCTTAGTTCGGCTTTGTTAATCCTTCAGCACCATTCACTTCGCTGGTAAGCTCAGTCATCTGTAAGGCCGGACTTTTCCATGCCCTTCCAGATTTCCAGATAATTTGCGGTCTACCGGAAATTTTCACGATAATACTAGTACGAATAGTATTTGTGCAAACATGTATGTCGTTCGCTTGAATGTAAATCGCAAGGTGAATCTAACTTTGAAACTGTTTTTGGTCTAAATCTGGATTTAAGGTAGGATCTAAGTTTGTGTTTGTAACTTAGTTCGAGATGGTAATGTGAGTCTAGACCTGCTCTCCCGTAAGTGTGGCTAGAGTTTATTATGTTTGAACTTTTAACTGGCTTAGGGTCCTGTTTATATAAACGTTAACCTGCGATCCCAGGGGCTGGAGACAGAGTTACTGTGCTCATTAAAGGGGCTTTTGTTTGTTGGTAAGTCATATGCTTGTAGTACTATTGGTCAAAGGCTTTGTACTTCTTAGATGCATGGCCATACTTGAAAATAACGAACATTATTGTCACGAAATTTTGTATTCTTCTATCTTTGATTATACATATACAAAGGCTCGTATATACAAAATTCTTGTTAATAAATAAAGTCGGTAAAGTTATAATAATATATAATAATAATAATATATGTTTATTGAATTGTTTGATTTACTTTTTTTCTTTTACTTTGATTTATTTTAATTTTTAAGAAAGTAGTAAGTATGTTCGTATTTATATAAGTCAGACGTTTGAATTCCATTTATAGGTAGAGTTCTTGACAAAATCTTATAGATTCTTGCAGCGGCCTCAGTTGTGTGAAAATAGGAAACTTAATCCCGGAAAAAATACATTGTTGAGGAGCACAACGATCTCCTAGTATAAGACTAGTTTTTGTTAGCGGCCTCGCCCAACTTGTAAATATAGGATAACTTGTGTAGGGACAATGTATGTTTAACGTTATATAAAGCCACGTAGCATTAAACATGTAATATAGAACGATAACAACAGAGTCTTATCGGAATCTCATGTATATTGGTTTGTTATCTGTTAATCATTATGTTTTACTAGTTTTTACATTAAATGACTAAGAAATACTGATATGAATAGTTGTTTATGTTATATAATGTAGTCTTAGTTAAGTAAATGGTTAGAAATGTAAATCTAGTTAATAGAATTCGCTTTTGTGTTCAATTGTGGTTGGAACTAGAGGAAAGGCATACACGGTCGCACTGAGCACTACCTCCGCCCACGTCGGATAGCAGCCTCACATTTTTCTCACATTATTGGAAAATAAGAAATATAATAGTCGAATAAGACCGCCACTAATTCCACCCACCTACAAAGGGTATAAATATAGCCGCCTCACGGCCAAACATTGTCGTCGTTTGGAGTCATCGCTACCTGTCAACAAGTGCTCGTGAATAAATCAAGAAGTCTTCAGCTTTCACTGCGTTTCATTTCTTCGGGAACCATCCACCCCTGCGCCTGAATACTCTACAAAATTGGTCCTTCGAGCCGGATCGTCCTGAAGACTGAAAAACGTCCTGAAAAACCTGAAGACTAGCGTGAAGATTTGTCGAGATCGCCCTGTGAAGATCGCCCTGAAGACTTATCTACATCGCCTGAAGACTCATCAAGATCGCCCTGTAAAGATCGCCAGAGAAGATGAGTGAACGCAGCGCCGTAACTACACGAAGCAAGCTACGCAAGTTGGAGGAAGTGATGAACAAACGTCGTGCCATGGAAGGTGACTCGGGAGTGCCGTCTGAACTGGCACCGGGATCACCATCAATAGCGCCTACCTCATCATCTGTTCCTGTGCCTGCACCTGTGATTCCATTGGCGGGGCCCGGTCGTGTGATCGACTATAGTGATGCTGCTACACCAAGGGAATCGGAGATACGACGGAGTGCAAGGAAGCAAGGATCAAGAGCCAGCCACGTCTCCACGAAAAGCGGACAACGAAGTGCCGACTATCTTCGGAGGAGGGTCGAATACGAGGCTGAAAAAGAGCTAGTGCGCCTGAAAGAAAACCTCGTGAAGAAGACCACTGAAAGTGTCACGAATGTGAGTGAGTACCACGGCAAGTCGCTCCTGAAAATATTGCCAGTGTGTGTTACGATAGGGAACAACACACACGACTGTTACGCCCTACTTGATGACGGGGCTACGATATCACTAGTAGATGACTCGTTGGCAGAGAACGCTGGGGGACAGGAAGAACCCTTAGTGCTGAAGAGTGCGCGCGGACAAGAGGTGTCGGACAAAACCTCACGTAGAGTGATAGTGTCAGTGCGTGGGCCAAACGGTAGAGTGCATACAGTGAAGTGTCGTACATTCAAGAGATTGGACTTACCCGCACAAACAGTGCCGGCTGCGTTGCTTACGGAGCACGCCCACCTGCGCGACTTGGGCTGCGAGGGAATGATTGGGGCCAAGCCGCTGCTGTTGCTGGGACAGGACAATTGGGAGTTGCTGGTCGGCCAGGAGACACGCCGAGGAAAATCCGGTAAGCCCGTTGCTTCCTTGACCAAGCTAGGTTGGGTCGTTCATGGACCCGTAGGCAAAGGACATAGGTCGGCTGAAGAGTCTGTGAATTGTGTCGTGGGACCACTCTTAGATTTGCACGAGATAGTTAAAAGCCAGTTTGAGCTAGAGTCTATAGGAATAGCACAAATCCCTAGGTCTCATAAGGAGAATGATAGAGCTCTTGAGATCTTAGATAACACTAGCCATCAGAATGGGGATGGCCAATGGGAAGTAGGGTTGTTGTGGAGGCATGATAGCCCACAACTCCCCGATAACTATACTTACGCTCGCCATCGCTTGGCGGGAATAGAGCGTAAATTGAACCGGGATCCTGAGTATGCAGAGGCCTATAAGAAACAAATAGATAGGTTGGTTGAACAGGGTTACGCCAATAGGTTGGAGAGCGGCGTCCAAGATCCGGTCTGGTATTTACCCCATTTTGGGGTAAAGAATCCAAACAAGCCGGGGAAATTACGATTAGTCTTTGACGCTGCCGCCACGTATCAAGGGACATCCCTAAATGACAACCTATTGTCGGGCCCCGACCTACTGAATTCACTTCTAGGAGTATTGTTTAAGTTCAGACTAGGGCCGATAGGATTTACGGGAGACATTGCTGATATGTTCTTAAGGATAAAGATTAGAGAGCAAGACCGCGGGGCTCAGCTATTCTTGTGGCAGTCGGGAACCGAGAAGGAACCCCAGATATACGTAATGAGTTCTATGATATTCGGTGCAGTATCGTCTCCAACCTCGGCGATATACGTTCTGAATAAGAACGCATCGCGTCATGAGGAGGAGTACCCCGAAGCGGTAGCTGCCGTGAGACATAAGCATTACGTGGATGACTACCTTGATAGCACGTGGTCTGTTGCTCGAGCTAACAAACTAATAAGTGACGTGACCCACATCCACGCCGAGGGCGGCTTTCATATACGGGGGTGGGTCACGAACTCCCAAGAGCTAAGGAGCAAGTTAGAGTTAGATATGCCTGACCGCATATCCCTAGAAAATGGGGATAACGCGTCCGAACGAACCTTAGGCATGATATGGTCACCAGGAACCGATCTCTTAGCCTTTGACCTATCTTTTAAAAAGATACCTAAGGCCATCGTGAAAGGAGAAATAGTGCCCACGAAGCGCGAATTTTTAAGATTCGTGATGTCGGTGTTCGACCCACTGGGTTTCCTGTACCCATGCGTCATTCAGTCGCGCATATTGATGCAGAAGATATGGCGTACAGGAATTCAGTGGGACGAGAAGCTGGGTGAGGCAGAGGCTAGGACCTGGTTCGAGTGGCTGCATAACTTGCAGTATCTCGAAAGAGTGACCATCCCGAGATGGTATGGCTTAGTCCTAGAAGACATAGAGCTCCACGTTTTCGGGGACGCAAGTGAATCCGCCTATGCCGCAGTCGCTTATATAGCGGGAAAGGACGAACTCGGCAACAGGCGGGTGAGCTTCGTCCTAGGAAAAGCCAGGGTGGCCCCTCAAAAGGCCATTTCGATACCCCGCCTAGAGTTGCAGGCGGCAGTATTGGCTTGCAGGATAGCGTCGACTGTAGAGTCAGAATTGGGGGTAGCCATCAAACACAAATATTATTGGACAGACAGTCAGACTGTCTTGAAATGGATAGGTTCCGACGCTACAGACTTTCAGCGGTTCGTGTCCCACAGACTAGCCGAAATTGATTCACGGTCAAGGAAGTGTGACTGGCACTGGGTTCCCTCGGCGTTAAACCCAGCCGACAAGAGCACCCGATTGGACTGGCCTAACAACAGTAGCGAGTGGCTATCAGGCCCGTCATTCCTTTGCCGTCCACAGGAGCAATGGCCGACGGCTTCCGGGAGTGACGCAGTGACGGAGGAGGACCTAGAACGTGTGCAACGAGTGAATGTACTGACCACACAGGCCGAACCCACACTGACATACGAGCGGCTGCCAACCTGGACACGCGCCGTACGTGTCGTAGCGCGACTAACGATATTTACTGAACTTTGTCGCAAACTACGCAGCTCAGCGACCGTCACCATAACAGACCTGCGAGAGGCGGAGCTACGCCTGCTGAAACTCATACAGGCTGAGAGTTTTCATGAAGAAATCAAAGCTCTCCGAGAGGCCCGACCGCTGCCAAAGAACAGCAGAATACGGACTCTAGACCCCATGCTATACGAGGACGGGCTGGTGAGAGTACGCGGCAGACTGGGCGCCTGCAGCGAGCTCGTCTTCGGAGCGCGTCATCCTATAATATTGGATGGGAAACACGCCCTCACGCGCCGACTAATATTGAAATATCATGTGGCCTCCCTGCACGCCAATCAAGAGGCTGTGGTAAATAATGTGCGGGAGAAGTATTGGGTCACGAATCTAAGATCGACCGTGAAGACAGTGACTGCGAGGTGTCAACAATGTCGTATCAAAAGAGCCACACCTTCTTCACCAAAGATGGGAGACCTGCCACCAGCGAGACTGGAAATGACACGTCGAGCCTTCGTCCATTGTGGGTTGGACTACTTTGGCCCCATGGAAGTAGTCATCGGGCGGCGCCGGGAGAAGAGGTGGGGCGTGTTGTTCACGTGCCTCACTACGCGCGCTGTCCACCTGGAGCTGGCTGCAACACTGAGCGCCGACTCCGCGATACTGGCGCTTAGGCGCCTGATCGCGCGCCGCGGCTGTCCCGCGGACATGTATTCCGACCGCGGGACCAACTTCGTCGGGGCGCACTCAGAGCTTCGGGAGGCGCTACGGGAGATGAACCACGACCGTCTCGAGAGCGAGGCGACAGGCCGGGGCATAGCCTGGCACTTCAACCCCCCGGCTGCCCCACACATGGGTGGTTGCTGGGAGCGCCTGGTGCGTTCAGTCAAAAACGCACTGCGGGCGACCCTCAAGGAGCGAGCCCCTCGCGAGGAGGTTCTCTACACCCTTCTCGCTGAGGCTGAGCTGGTCGTAAACAGTCGACCGCTCGCCTACGTAAGCTGCGATGCAGAGCAACCGGTGGTGCTGACGCCGAATCATCTCCTGCTGGGCACTGCCGCGGGAGATGCGCCGTGCACGCGTCGACATGCGGTCGACCTCGACTCGCGCCGCATGTGGAAGCGGGTGAACGCGCTGGCCGACCTCTTTTGGAGGCGCTGGCTGCGCGAATACCTTCCATCGCTGCAGCAACGAGGAAAGTGGAATAGTGATGTGCCAAATGTGAAAGTCAGTGATGTGGTCGTGATTGTAGACGAAAACAAACCGCGAAATCAGTGGCCTAAAGGCATTATCACGAAAGTGTACCCCGGCTCAGATAACGTTATTAGGGTCGTAGACATTAGAACCAATAACGGAATTTTGCGACGCCCCGTTGTAAAGGTCGTTGTGCTCCCTACCGACGGGTCTGTAATCGGTTGAACCCTCTTACGGGGGGTGGGATTGTTGAGGAGCACAACGATCTCCTAGTATAAGACTAGTTTTTGTTAGCGGCCTCGCCCAACTTGTAAATATAGGATAACTTGTGTAGGGACAATGTATGTTTAACATTATATAAAGCCACGTAGCATTAAACATGTAATATAGAACGATAACAACAGAGTCTTATCGGAATCTCATGTATATTGGTTTGTTATCTGTTAATCATTATGTTTTACTAGTTTTTACATTAAATGACTAAGAAATACTGATATGAATAGTTGTTTATGTTATATAATGTAGTCTTAGTTAAGTAAATGGTTAGAAATGTAAATCTAGTTAATAGAATTCGCTTTTGTGTTCAATTGTGGTTGGAACTAGAGGAAAGGCATACACGGTCGCACTGAGCACTACCTCCGCCCACGTCGGATAGCAGCCTCACATTTTTCTCACATTATTGGAAAATAAGAAATATAATAGTCGAATAAGACCGCCACTAATTCCACCCACCTACAAAGGGTATAAATATAGCCGCCTCACGGCCAAACATTGTCGTCGTTTGGAGTCATCGCTACCTGTCAACAAGTGCTCGTGAATAAATCAAGAAGTCTTCAGCTTTCACTGCGTTTCATTTCTTCGGGAACCATCCACCCCTGCGCCTGAATACTCTACATACATGGACATGTTCTATTCAAGGATTTCTATCACAAGCCGTATGAATGTGAAGCTTTGTAATATTAGAAATTGCATCAGTAAAAAAATTATAGTATCTCCTTTCGGGTATCAAAAAGTATAATAGAATATATAGAGTATGTTCAAGTCGAAAATTATAAAATGTTTTTATACGGAGGTTATAAATTTTCCATCAGCATAGAAACACCGATAATAACTAAAAATGTTTCAGCACAAAAATAACAGCTTGATATAAAGCATCAATAGAATAGAATGCACTAACAAAGGAAAACGAAATAAAAATCTATGTTGGCAATAAAAGTGCGGAGTCAGCGTTAATGTTGCGGTAGTCGAGAGCTATTCTGTGCTATGGGCCATGGGCTTTTGTCCACTTCTGAATAAAATGCCAAAATGGCTGATGGACATGACAAAGCGTTCTTAATGACAGACAATGTCGAGACTATAGTCGTGGTTGTGCCTTTCAGATAGCAAAAAAACCCCTTAAGCATATAGGTATTCATGCGGAGACAAGCTCACGTAGTTTTACCATGTATTTATTTTTTTTTGTTTTAATACAGATGTGTAATCTTACAGAGTAGGGGAAATCCAAAGAAACAATCAATTAATTGTATGAACCATAAAATATTTAAAAAGAGGTACGTGGGACACTCAGAAAGTTTTGAGAATTTAAAAAACTAACTTCTATGGATAAAACATTTAAAAAAATTGCAAATTCTAAAGTTTTTATTTTCCATAGGCCTACATGGACACTTTTATAACGTCGAAAGCTAGTGCACGTTTTATTAAAACTCTCCACCAGTTTCTATACAAAGTTTCATGCGTACGAACCATCAACCACCACTCATCAGGTTTTAGGACACATTTAAAATCGTAGAAAATCATCGCACGAAAATATTCTCGATACAAATCCATTTTTAAATGAGACAAGATAATTTGATTTGGCTCTCGAAAAAATGTGGAGGGAAATTCAAAATTCGAACAATGGTATTTTTACTTTTAAAGAACCAAAGGACATTGCTCGTCGTCCATACATAGCTGGCCTAAGATCCAACAGGGAGGTGTATTTATTCTTTAGGTTTTAGATAATGTATATATTCGATTAAACCTAAATTAAAACAACGGACACTTTTGAGAATTCTGAAAAAATCAAAACACTTTCGGATTTTGAGGATAAAATTACGTCAATAAAAACATTCGGTATGTAGCAATAACTTAGCGTTTATTACTGAATGACATTACTACCAAATGTCAAATGTTGTCATCTGTCAATTCGTCAACTGTCAGTGTCGATATTATTGCTCGTTTCAAACAACGCCGAGTTTCAGTCGAGTTTTTTGATAAGGCTTATTATGGTTCCGCGACATCATGGCGGACTGTTTGTAGCTAAAAATCATTATCGTATATCAAGTGTTGAGAATCAAAGGAGGCGGCCGATCGCGTAAGGCAACGGCAACGGTCCTCACGCCCCAACCGCCGCCGGGATTCCGATCCCGATTTCCGGCCATCGTAGGCGCGGGCTTGCGGACGGCGAGCAATGGGTGGCTCGCCGTCCAATCGTCCGGTAACCGTCCGGACCGAGCCCAAGTCGTCGACGGCGCGTAGTGTTCCACGCGCGCCTCAAGGAGATTTCAGCAACCGTAGGGGCCAACAGGGTCGAAGTCTACTGGGGCCATGGGTGATGCGAAAGAGATCCCCGGGGCCCTGGAAAACAAATGGCAAAGAAGGAACAGGAGTGGGTTTTTAGTTAGTAAAAGTCTGACACTATCTCGCGCTCCGCCCAAGAGCGGGGGATGTCATGAGATAAATTTCCCACCCGAAAAAATAAATAAATACAAAAGTGTTGAGAATACTGACGCTTGTCTGTGTCAAACTCTTAATAAGAGTGCTGTTGCAAAGACTTGGTTGTATGAGCTATAATACCTTTGCCTATTTAAAACCTCAAATTGAACCCAAAAATAATAGAACTATCACCGAGGATTATGACGGAAGCTAAGGACGAAAGTAAATACTTTTTAAAATGTTTTCGAAATTAAAAAATGGCCGTTATATTAAAATATAAGTAATGTATATTATTAAAAGAACTAGTAATTATAGTAAATATTTCATGCGTGTTGGTTCATAGGCCATTTTTTACAATGTCCTTTTCAAAATAAGTGGCCAGTGCCATAAACATAAAAACTTTTTTTCGTAAAACTTTCTGAGTGGCATGGTAACTACTAAAGAGTATGTTAAGCTAATATAACTACTGAGATGGCTCTACCCTAAAATATTGGTTTAGAAGAAGTCATTATGCATTATAGCATTTTTTTATGGTGGGAAATTATCTAATGACTTCTCGCGCACTTGGGCGGAGCGAGAGGGCGTATCAGACTTTTACTGACTTAAACCCACTCCTGTTCCTTATTTGCCTTTGTTTCAGGGACCCGGGGTTTACTTTCACTTACGCGGTCCTAGCTAGCGGGAATCGGCTCTGCTGGGTTCCTACGGTTTGCTGACATCTCTTTGAGGAGCGCGAGGATCACTTCGCGCTGTTGACGGCTGGGCTCGGTCCGGTTCATTAGCGAACAGCCAGACGGCGAGCTACCCAGTGCTTGACGTCCGCAAGCCCGCGTCTGCCGTGGCTGGTAGTCGGGGTCGAAATTACGGCGGCTAGGGCGTGAGGACCTTCGTTCCCTCACGCGTGCAGCCTCCTCCTTCGCTAGCATTACTGCTTCGCAGAAGAAGGCGACCGCCTGCCATTCCTCCTCGCTCCGGACCATACCCTGAACCAGGGCCTGACGTGAAAGGTCACTGCCGCCAATTGCCTCCACGAGGACACGGTGGTGCTCCGCCCAAGCGAGGCACACCTCCACCGTATGCTCCACCGTGTCCTCTGGGGGGTCACACAATGATGACATCCGGGCGTTGCTTCCGTCTGAATCCGATGCAGGAACCTTCCGAACTTGCCATGTCCGGTGAGGACCTGCGTCATGCGGAAGGTGAAGATGTCGTGTTGTCGCTCCAGCCACTCCTGAAAGAGGGGACTTACCGCCATAATTGTAGCGTGTCCATTCACTTAACCCATGGCCCCAGTAGGCTTCGACCCTGCTGGGTTCCTACACGCTGTTGACGACTTGGGTTCGGTCCGGACGATTACCCGACGACCGGACTACGTGTTACCATGATGCATAATAGTATTGCGTATACATTCGATAAGGGAAATCAAAATTCATGAAATTTGGCGTAAAGCAATTTCTTATAGTACAGATATAGGAATAAATCTGAAAATAGTGTTTTACGATTCGGAAAAATCTACAAGACTTCATTCGGGAATTGAACTATTTACATAGGAAAGATTGTGCGGAACCCTCAGTGCGTAAGTCTGACTAGCACTTGTCCATTTTTTTCTTCAAAAAATACTAATTTTAAAAGGACACGTTCTTACGATTCCGTGCAAAAATATTTTTGAGTAGGTAAACCATTTCTTTTTACTTAGGAATACTTTTCAAACTAAGATAAATACTTGAAGTTGTTAGGGTTTCAAGAATTTCATTCGTAACTTTTAGTTACCTGCGATTCATTAAGCAAATGGAGAAACCAGTCAAGTGCGTGCCTAGGTACGTACAGAAAGTTGGGTTCCGTAGTACTCGTATATTTTGTTGTTAAATAAGAAACAAATATTTTTCCTTGCTGTTCGCCTCATCGCTGCCACTGTGGCGAAGTTAACAGCCTCGGTCACCACGGCCTGTCATGCAGTCGAAGCGCGGGACGTATAGCGCAGCTCGCGAATATTAATGACATCATTCGACGAGCCCTTGTCACCGTCGGCCTTCCGGCTGTTTTGGATCCTCATGGCCTGGCACGCGACGATGGTAAGAGACCGGACGGTATGTCTTTATTTCCATGGAAGATGGGTAGGCCTTTAGTAGGGGACGCTACCTGTGTCGAGACTCTTGCGCCATCCCATCTTCCTAGCTCGTCGCGCTGTGCTGGTGCTGCCGCTGCGGTTGCGGAGCTCCTCAAGCGGCGGAAATATAACAACCTCGTCGGTAGTTATATTTTTGAGCCGTTTGGGGTTGAGACTGTTGGTCTTATTAAAGAATTATCCAAACGGCCAGTTGACACTTCGCGTGACCAAAGGGCTGGCTTTTACCTCGGTCAGAGATTTAGCATTGCCATACAACGTGGCAATGCCACCAGTCTTTTGGGCACACTTCCAGTCGACAGCGATATGGAGGAATTTTTTGACGCCATATTTTAGATAGTTATTGTGTATATATTATGTAGTTTTAATTAGTTTAGTGTTTTTATTGTTCTTGTTATATCGTATGTTCAAAATAAAAGATAGAGAGAGTTGCGGCACACGGGTAGATCACATCCTGGAATAGCGCATGGAATACTTTAATATAGCCTATTTCAGTCAAGAATAAACCAGCTTTCTATTGGTGAAAAAATTTTTGCATTCGGACCAGAACTTTCAGAGATTACCTCCCACAAACAAAAAAAAACTTTACCTTTTTATATAATAAGTGTAGAAATGTAGATGTACTCGTAGACATCAAAGTAACTCTGTCTATCTGTTAAACTTTCACGGTTGAACTACTAAACCGATTTTGATGAAACTTAGTATGGAGGAAGCTTGAACTCCAAGGATGGACCCAGACTTTTTATCCGTGTTCAACTTCGACATCGCATCACTAACATTCAAGCAGACGAAGCCGCTAAGGCCGTAGCTAAAAAATAAATAAAGACACATTCGAGGGCTTAACAACATTATAAAGGTTCTCTATTTTATTACGGAACGCTAATAACTAAGTAATTTAGTGAAAGATTCTCATGTTGAGTTAAGGGCACACTGAATGCCAAGTTTTCACGATGGAAAGCAAATTGTATCCACTTATAGTGAAAGAGAATTTTCTAGAAAGGATGGCATTGCTGGCTTCTAATTGAACGAAGTGGAAAAATTGGAATTTTTTCTTAAGTAAATAAAATTGCAATTTTTCCTTTAATAAAGTGGTAAGTTTATCTAGGACATTACTTGGCCCCCGTGCCTTGGAAAGCACGTAAAGCCGTTGGTCCCGGTTGTCATCCGGTGTTTAGATCTTTGACAGTCGTTACAGGTAGTCAGACGCCAGAAAGTGTGACCTGTGTGTGTGAGTGTGTGTCTATCCAAGAAGTATCGTTTTGCCCAGTAACTGGGTTATGCAGTCGCTCTATGTAAAACAGGTATTCAGCCGCAGTTAGACGCCGACCCCAAGCTGTTGATGTAGATGATGATGAGAGTGGTGACTTGCAAATTAATTTCTACTTCTAAATTGATTAAAAAAACCGGGCAAGTGCGAGTCCGACTCGCGCACTGAGGGTTCCGTACAAACTTACCTATGAAAATAGTAAACTATTTTCATAGGTATATACTATATATAATATATATATATATATTCCCCAATTGAGTTATTAAAATTTTTCCGAATCGTTTTTTATTCAAGAATCAAAGCCTCCAGCCAGGGCTTACTTAACTATACTTAAAACTAAGCGACTACACGCTAAGGGCACCCCCTGTGGGGTACGGACCTCGGCTTAGGGCGTCGCTGGGGGGGGGACAGCAAGGGACAGGCTGGATCGAACAAAGATTTTATTATTATTTTCGGGGAATTTTAAAACTACGGCTCAGCGACGCGGGCTGGCTCGAGGCAAGGGACGGGGAGGACGTTTACGGGATTGTCGCGGCGGGCCTCGGCGGCGAGGACGGAAGGACGGCGGTCTGTATTGTCTGCGAACTGTACTGGTTTCCTTACGGCTCTCTTGGAGCAGGGTAGTGGGGTCATCGGGGGTGACGAGAGTATGCCTAGGACGGCGAATCTTTGAGATGCGGGAGGGTTCGTATCGGGCTGCCGATACTATAAGGGGGTTGCGGTGTTTCACAGCAGTATCGAAGAAACGCTTGCAAAGGCGTTTCATGAACTGCTGGATGGGGATTTTGAGATCTAGATGTAGATTCTCATTTCGGACATAATATGGGGCACCGAGAATTTTACGGAGGGTCCTATTTTGGAGGGTCTGCATCCTATGGAGGAAGCGGGGCTTGGCGTGTGCGAAGATGGCACATGCATACGTCATGATCGGGCGGATTACTGCAGTATAGAGGCGCAGCTTGCACTTAAGTGACAGTTTGCTGCGGGCAGTCATGAGATAATGGAGCCTACCTTGAGCGAAAGCGGCTCGCGAGCGAGCCTGCTTTATGTGCTCGGCGAAGGACAAGTGCTGATCGAGGATTACTCCGAGGTACTTGGCTTGCTTCTCCCAGGGGATCGGCTTACCGTACATGGTGATCGGAGGGGTTTTCCGAATCGCATAAATGTTTTTTTTTTTATGTAACACTGATATTACAAGTTTATGAGTGTGTGTGTGTATGTGTATGCTTGTTACTTCTTCACGCTCGAATGGCTGAACGATTTTTAATGAAATTTGGCACACGGTTAGACGATGTCCTGGAACAGCACATAATTATGATACTTTCTATCCCGGGTATATGTTCTGTTCGAACAACTTTCTATTTCCACGAGGGCGAAACCGCTCTGACCATCTCATCATCATGATTTCAGCCGAAAAACGTCCACTGTTGGACATAGGCCTATTGCAAGTGTCGCCATAATGACCGGTCCTGTGCGTCTTACATCCATCGGATTCCCGCGACCCTCACCAGATTATCGGTCCACCTTGTGGGAGGTCTTCCAACGTTGCGTCTTACGGTTCGTAGTCGCCATTCCAGAACCTTTCGTCCCCATTGACCATCTATTCTGACCATCTAATTGATATTAATATTAGATAATAATATTGTACTTGACTTTTTGACAACCACAAGTACTTACATCCTACAGTAAGCCAGATGGCCGTAATTAATTAAACAAAGCCCTGGATCACAAGTAAGACCTAACTTCATGGACAACATTTAGTGAAGGAATTAAGATAGACCGTTCTCCATCTGGAATACGTCTCGCTGACATTTTATCTGACAAGATAATTATTAAGCTTTCAGTAATATTAAATTATATCGTTCCTGTTCTTAGTAGGACAGCTACAATAATAATCTAATTGTAGTGACAATGACAACTAATCAGTTTACTTCAAATTAATGTTGAGGCTTAGCCAACAAAAATAAACTAATACGTTGACAGTAGCACTCATTTTTGTATTATTTTTTGCGGTAAGGGGCGTTTAAGACCTCGTTTAAAAACTATCATTGTAATGGTAAGGGGCATATTAGACCCCGTAACCCTACAAAATAGACTGATAACCTGGTGAAGGTCGCGGAAATCCGAAGGATGCGAGACAAACGGGACCGGTTGTTATGGCGACACTTGGGGGAGGCCTATGTCTAACAGTGGACGTATTTCAGCTAAAATGCTGATGATGATGATGAAGTGCGGTACAAGGTCAAATTGACCCCGTATTAAGGTAGATATACCATTGTATGGTGTTTTAATAGGGCATCTTAGGTATACCTATTTACCTTATTTATTATTCCCGGAGGACACGGTGGAGCACACGGTGGAGGTGTGCCCCGCTTGGGCAGAGCAACGCCGTGTCCTCGTGGGGGCGATCGGCGGCGGCGATCTCTCGCGCCGGGCCTTGGTACAGGCCATGGTCCGGAGCGAGGAAGAGTGGCAGGCGGTCGCCTCCTTTTGCGAAGCAGTAATGCTAGCAAAGGAGGCGGCTGATCGCGTGAGGCAACGGTCCTCACGCCCCAACCGCCGCCGGGATTCTGATCCCGATTTCCGGCCACCGTAGGCGCGGGCTTGCGGACGGCGAGCAATGGGTGGCTCGCCGTCCGATCGTCCGGTAGCCGTCCGGACCAAGCCCAAGTCGTCGACGGCGCGTACTGTTCCACGCGCGCCTCAAGGAGATGTCAGCAAATCGTAGGGGCCCAACGGGGTCGAAGCCTACTGGGGCCACGGGTAGTGTGAAAGTGAAACCCGGGGCCCTGGGACGAGGGCAAGGAGAGAACAGGAGTGGGTTTTTAGTCAGTAAAAGTCTGACACTATTTCTCGCTCCGCCCAAGAGCGGGATTTGTCATAAGATGATTTTCCCACCTAAAAAAAAAAAAAAAACCTTATTTATTATTAATATATATATATTTATTATTATTTCCTTTATTACTTTTAAATACCTACAAATTACATTTTTAAATATTTTTTAAACCATATTAAAAAAAAAAACACTTAAAAATTTAAAAAATAGTATCCCAACGGTATCGGGAACAGGGTCCAAGCTACCGGCGGTCAGGGCTCCAGAGAAAGGCACCTCCTAACAATACGAGCCGTGTCCAGGAGTACCACTTTCTGAATCAAGCCCTTGATGCAGCCGCCTAACGCGAGCCTCCTAAGGTGTTGGTCGAGGCTCTTAGCTGTTAAGCCATTTCCTGACACGACTATCGGTACAATGATCGCCGAGTCCACATCCCACATTCCGACAACCTCGCGAGCCAAGTCAATATACTTGATTTGTTTATCTTTCTCGGCTTTCACGAGGTTCTCGTCATGCGGAACGGATATGTCAACAATCATTTCACGCCTCTTGCTTCGGTCCACCACCACTATATCAGGCTTATTGGCTACAATAGTCCTGTCTGTCCTGTCCTGATGATGGACCGATCCCAGTACAAAGTGATATGACCATTATCAAGAACTGGATCGGGCTCGTACCTATAGTACGGCACTTCCGATTCCACAACAGAGTATTTCAGAGCAAGTTGCTGATGGATAATCCTGGCTACAAGGTTGTGTCTATGCAAGTACTCTCCGTTAGCTAGACGAGAACAACCAGAGATAATGTAACGAATTGATTCTCCCGGACGGTGACATGCCCGACAGATGTCAACCGTGCCGTCTATCACAATAAATCTCCGGTAGTTATTCGTTATGATAACTTCGTCCATAATTGCACAGATAAAACCTACGGTTTTCCCAAAGAGGTCACCGAAACGCAGCCAGGCTACGGACGCCAATTGCTCTACATCGGGCCCGTGAAGGGCCCGGAAAAAGCGTCCGTGAAGTTCCTTGCTCTGCCATACTTCCCTGCAATCGTTAGTGTCAAGCACTACCGGTTTGCGCCAGTTCTCATTAGCCAGGGAGAGCGAGGTGAGTCCCTTGTTCACTGCCACTACATTATTATTATTATTGCATTTATTTATTTTTATATTTATATCATTTACATTTTTAAATCTTTCTTTAAATAAACTATTATTATTATTATGAATATATATTCATCTCTTTTCTAAACATAACCAAACTGAAGTTACGGACTCCGCACCGCAGAGAAGACTATGTTTGTAAGGAAGACACGTACGAGGCGTATTAGACCTCGTTCCTCACTGAACATGTTAAGTGGAGATGTTAGTCACAGATACACAGGAGAAGCACGTGGCTCAATTCAAAGTTAAACAACGCTTATCGAGGTCGCTCTATGGATGGGTGACCATATCAACATATCGGGATGCCTCCGTGCTTTGGAAAACGTGTTAAGCCACATGTTCCGGTTAACATTCGTAGACAGTTTACAGTTGTTCTTCGTGTCATTGGATAGTCAGAAGCCAGGAAAACTGACCAGTATTGCTTAGGGATACTGCGTTACCCAGTAACTGGGTTGTTGAGGTCACATAGGCAATTTGTCATGTCCAATACTGGTATTTAGCCGTATCCAGTTAAACTGCCTGACTAGGTTATTTTTCAAATCGCAATGTTTTTCAAGTATTAAGTATAACACTATTTGAAACACTCGTGTCGTGATGGCCCTGTCGTTAATATTGCTATTCGAACCTCGGCTGCAGGCATCACATGCGGCGGCTGCACGAAGCCGGCTGCAGTTACACGAATTTTAAAGGTATTTATAATAATGATATTACACGTATTATTATTTGTATATACGTATATATACGTACTTGAAAAAAAAGATATTCTATTTTGGTCTACAAAATAAATTGCGTCGAAATATGACAGAAGCGGCTCAGCCTTCAAATAAAGCTACAAAATGTTGCCACAAAACCGATGTTGTAGTTTTTAGGGTTCCCCGGGCATTAGATAAAATATTATTAATAAAATAAAATGTACTCAGAGATACTGCATGTAGATAAGTCTACGAGAAGAATAATATATTATCTGCATAAGTGATGAATAACAGAACTGATTTTTATAATATTTGTGATTGTCCTAATAAGGTCATTACTAATGACCTGGGAAGTTTTTCCTACTTTCTTTACTTAATTTATTAAACTAATTAGGTAAAGAAAATAGGAAAAACTGACAGGGGCAATTAATTAGTCTATTAATAATTTTGGATCCCAAAAGAAGTAGCTCAAATAGACCGCACAACTTAGATTTCAACTTTTTTCTATTTTATGAAACGGATCTCGCACTTGGCCTTTTTATATTTTTTGCCGACCTAACCAAAATTAGTATTCTACCCTTACTTACACAACCCATGTCCTGGGGTCGCATTATTTTCGCTCTAGGATTATATTTTGGTCTAGACCTATTATTTTATCTAGATATAACCCGCCTATGTGGTAGTTCGAGTAAATTAATTCTGTATGCTTATGGAAGTAACAAGAATAATTGGATTATGAATATTAACTGTGTTATTAATTTAATTTCTATTGTAATGTTTCAATGAAAATTCTTGTTACCTAAAAAAAAACAAGTTGTTTCCTAAACAAGACAAACATTTTGCCAGTTACATACATTGTTTGTGTAAGGAGCACGATCATTTGTTCTGTGTCTGAGTGTAATTTATGTGTAATTATTGTATGCATTTGGTAATATGTACCTAAGTATGTTTATCAGTTATCTAGTATTAGTTTGGGACTAGATAGCGTTGTGTGATAGTTCTCTACGTTTCAAAATTATACGCTATACTATTGAAAGGTTTTCATTTACCCACTATTTAATTGGACCTGATGGTAAGCGGTTATAATTATGTGATCAACGATGTAATGCGCCTGGCTAGGTTTGAACCCACGATCTACAAGTCATAAGTCAGGACCGTTACCACTCGGCCACCACTGCTCCACTCACTTTGTGTAATTTATTTTCATCACCACTGCTCACAAAACGGCAAAGAAAACATCGTGAGGAAACCGGCACGACCTAGAACCAAGAATTTGAAGACATGTGACATCCACCAATCCGGCCCATTCCCTTTCCTAGAGGCCTGTGTCCCAGC
This sequence comes from Mythimna pallens, assembly GCA_961205895.1. Taxonomy (NCBI): domain Eukaryota; kingdom Metazoa; phylum Arthropoda; class Insecta; order Lepidoptera; family Noctuidae; genus Mythimna; species Mythimna pallens. The sequence continues at coordinate 21,467,908 of OY540839.1, read as the reverse complement.
AGTGAGAACATTATAAGGCCGATTATGCTATGATGAAATTAAATTTATCGACACAGAGATTAATAAATGAAAGAGTATACAAGTTAGGTAGGGTTTAGAAAAAGGAAGGAGAACCCATCGAGCACCAAAAAATTTACCATGATAAAACTGCCCGCAAAATTCAGAAATACAATTGGAAGTTACATACAAAAGCTGCCACATTTCCCTTTTTCAACGAATACTTATAGAATATAGTCCCGTTTTATCCACATACTATTGATTCAGGCCACATAAAGGTTAAACATGGCACAGTAAACAAACTGTACCATGTGTCGTCTGCATTGCGTAAACCATAGACACTGGTAACGATAGACATGTCATATGATAAAAGTTCATATTTCATTGTTTTAGCACAATCTTCACCTGGAATAGTGAACATATGATTTTTTTTTTTGTTTTGACTCTTAAATTATGTAATTCTGATTAGCGCATTTAATTTTGATTTGAAAATAAATAAAAATATTTGAAATGATTGATTTCTTTATTTTATATAATACGGGTTAGTCTTATAAAATTTATCTTAGCACAATATTTTTTTTTCTTTTATTTAATTTAAATTAGGAATAACACATTACAATTTAATTAAATTTACTATTGCTATGCGCATAAAGCAGAATTAAAATATATTATGTATTAAAACAAAATTATATATTTTTTTAAAGTGGTGTGAGTCCATGGATTAAGATTTTGTGTAAAACCGATATTCTCCCCTTTAATCCCCTCGAGGGTCGAATTTCAAAAAAGGTTTCATAGTTCTCGCCTACGGCATACAAAAAATTAAAATAATGTGTAAAATTTCACGCTATTAGTCTCAGTAGTTTCGGTTGTGCTTTGATATAGTATGATAGTCAGTTTTCTAAAAATATGCAGATTGTATTATTCTTACATACAGGAATAATGTAGTGGCCCTGACTGCTATGCCGGAGGTCGTGGGTTCGATTCCCACCCAGGACAAATGTTTGTGTGATGAGCATGATCATTTGTTCTGTGTCTGGGTTTAATTTATAAGAAAGAAAAAAAGAAAAATGTTTTATTTGGCACACACAGATACACACAATGTAGAAACAACATGTAAACTGACTGTAACTTAAGAAAAAGGACTAACAATGTGTGTCTCGCGCCTTCACCAAATAGTTCCAGTTCAGCAAAAATGCCAGACAACTACGTGGTAGTTGCCTGACGCTTATTTTCAACTAAACCTTATTGGTATGGTGGAAAAGTTTGATTATTTATTAAGTTGTCAGTGTTAGGTGTAAGGTAACTACCTAATCACATTGTATTTATAAGTATGTTTATCAGTTATCTAGTACGCACTTTACAAGATCTGCTTAATTTGGGATAAGATGGAGTTGTTGTTTTAAAGTTGTGGAATATTATTATTATAGAAAAATCAAGGCATGTCAACTCTATTTTTTTTAGCTCTACGACACAACCGATACAGGAAAATGCTGTTTTCTTAGCATTTATATTTGCAATGCATTCCACAGATATCTCCCCATGTTTCTATCATAACTTTGGATTACTGTCATAGTTGGTTTAGGAGGAAAAGGCACTGTTTTAAGATTTAAAATCCTACATATAAAGTAATAGTTTCCTATTTGTCACTAAAGTCAAAAGTACAGAAGCCAGTTTGACAACGTTTCGTCTTAAACTCTGACAATCTCTCTGAACTATCTGAGTTCGGCAATAAAAGCAGTGATCAAGACCCCAAGAGCACTCTTGATCTTTGGATTTCGTGCGGACAACATAATTGCCTAGGAACAGTCTCACACTCTTTTTTGTGGACTATATTTCGCCTTGTTGTCCTATTCTCGTCACCCAGACGGCGCAGACTGTGGTTTCCAGTGTGGTATAGATTTGGTTTAACCAACGTATGCGACATCTGCCTCTGATTGAATACATTATTTGTTTAATAAATCTGCTCATTACACACTGATCACCCACAAAATTGTTTTCTGATCGGCATCCTGAATCAACATATATTGTAAAGTGTTAGCATTAAGTAATTTTGTGATGAGAAAATAACCCTTTTTTATCGTCATCATTCATCATTTCAGCCGAAAAACGTCCACTGTTGGACATAGGCCTCCCCAAGAGTCGCCACAATGAACGATCCTGTGCGTCTGACATCCATCGGATTTCCGCAACCTTTATCAGGTCATCGGTCCACCTTGTAGGAGGCCTTGCAACGCTGCGTCTTCCGGTACACGGTCGCCACTCCAGAACCTTCGGCCCCAAAGGCCATCTATTCTGCGAGCAATGTGCCCTGCCCAGTGCCACTTTAGTTTGGTGATTCTTCGTGCTATGTCTCCTGCGGATATCTTCATTCCTGATTCGATATCGCAAGGAAACTCCGAGCATGGCCCTTTCCATTGCCCTTTGGGTGACTTTAAGCCTTCTGATGAGGTCCATTGTAAGCGACCACGTTTCAGTCACAAGTCAATAATGATGATTTTTCCCACCTTAAAGTCAATAATGTTCACATACACTACGACGATATCGACTAGCGACGTGGCACGACGGCGGCGTGGGGACCGAGAACGCGCATTGACTCGACACTCTGACACGACTGCGCTTAGACGTACTTGTAGACCTACTTATAGTTACAGTAAAATTGTAAACCACCAATAAACAACCAACATCTCTTTGTTGAAATTAGATCTACCCAACTGGACCGTCTGTCCCTGGTAAACGTAATGGTCCACAACTTCGAGTGTAGACTCTCCGATCTTGACCGGAGTGGGTACTACATGGTTATTTACCATGGCTTTGGTTTGTCTATGTTCATTTTAAGATACACTCTTTCGGAAGCTCTACTGAGATCATCGAGCATTGTGCTAAGTTCCTATGTAGTCTCAGCCATAACTACTAAATCATCGGCAAACTCGGTGATTTAATCGACATTGACATTAATACTTAGCGCTCCAGAACCTTGAAAAACCGCCATTGCGGTCGTGAACAGTTTCGGAGAAATAACGTCTTCCTGTCTCACACCCCGCTAAAGGATAGCGGGTAGTTTCGAAATCTGGTCCTGAAGTCGGACTGACATAATAGCGTTTTCGCACAAACACTTCAGCGCTTCGATGTACCGATAGTCACTATTGCCATTTCAGTACAATATCCATACGAGAGGCTGCAGCACAACCCAAGTTACGATCGAATCAAAGGCTTTATGGTAGACCACAAACACTAAGCAGAGAGGCCAATTATACTCCTCGGTCTTCTGAAAATCTGTCGCAAAATTCTGAAGCCTTTTCGGAATCCGGCTTGTTTGGGAGGCTGAAAGTCGTCAAACCTGCGTGCGAAATGGTTCGTGATAACTCTGGAAAACCACTTATAGTGGCTCAGAAGCGAGATGGGCTTGTAATTTTTAAGCAGGGCATTGTCGAATTACTCTTAAAAGAAGAGTATTGCCACGAAAAGTCGAATTATCCCTTATTATTGATATTTGAAGGTTAAGTAGAGGTGGGACTGTACTGTGGTTGTATTAAAGTACCTTAATTGTTACTCAAAACACTATTGTTTGTAAGTTTATTGTAATTAGTAATTTAACACATGGGATGCCCTTGCCAAAACTTTTGTCAGATTTTCTGGCTTCTGACTATCTATAGCGACAAAGGCTTAACATGCAACCCAATGGTACAACTTCGGCAATAATTATTATAAAAAATAACATTTTAAATAAGCTATTAACTCCCCGTCAGTCGTTTTCTTTCCAGCTTTAAAATTAAATCAACATAAAGCTGCTTACAATATTCCTCTGCAGTATGCGGTACATAATATTATGCAAACTAAGGATGTATTTCATCAGAAAGGAAACCTTGTTTCTCTTTGTGGGGACATTCTCGAGGAAACTAAGAACATGACGTCATTATTTTAATAGTCTTGTGAATACGTAAGAGGGAGGGGGTAAACATGATTGTGGCTGATTATTACCAGAAAACTGGGAGAGTTAGATAGAGATGAACAGTCTTCATGGAATGTTCATTTGTTCATATGTAACGTCTAAACTAGTCCGGTATTTTCATTTTCGGGAGGAACCTTCAAAAGCCATTTCTATCCAGGCCATGTCCATTCGGAATAAAATTGGACATTTAAGCAAACCTTTTTCATTGTCCGTTCAACCGACATTGACTTCTATTCCTTAGGCATAAAGATGACATTCAAAGCAAAAAAAAAATTTTTTGCATTCAATGACATCCGTGTTGCGAAAAGTATATAAATAAGTGAGGCTTCAAATTCAAAAATATTTTTTAAATTACTTATTATGTGAGTGTTCTTATCTACTGCATCTATGGCTGTCAAGTTTATTGAAGACCGACATTGACACATTTGCCAATAATCGGAGAACTTTTTCGGAAAGGTGCACTTGTCTCAATGTGCACTTACAATTTATTTTCTTTTTTGAGACCCACAATTCATAATTCAAAAATTCAAAATATTTTTATTTCACAAAGGCCTACATGGGCACTAAAACGTCAGAAGCTAGTGCTCGGGTCCAATTGGTCATAGCCCGCAGAGAAGATCCGGCCAAATATGTTGAGGTCAAATCCAAAGGAGGTGTGATATTTTAACCTCGCGCATACCACCCCTGTGATCACCATCAGTACATAAAAGATGCCCTGTTACCTCTTCAAAGATCACTCTGAAACTCGTTCTGCATGCACGGTTGGTGGTGTTGGTTGGTTGGTTGGTTGATAAACTGCCGCGCTGAGTGTCGTGTGTTCGATTCCTTGGATGTGTTGAGTCCCTTGGTGGTGGTGTGTGGTGCGCGTGTCTCCTGGGTAAGATGTAGCCTTATGTAAGGAGTATGATTAAAAGCCACTGCAGAAAGTTACATGAAGATTTATTGGTCCAGTTCACATTATGGTTTACATTTATTGTCCTAACATGGAACGTACGCGACTTAATTATTAGACATGTTCGCACCTCCACTATGCGTAAGGGACTGGTGCTCGCACACATCACGTTCGACTATACATTTTGTCGCGTAAGCATGTGTGGTGTGAGCCCCTACAGATGTTTCAAGTGTTTGGGTGTCTAGTGTATGTTTATATGTTTGTGAAAGCAGCCTCGATACAGGAGTTATCCCCAGTGTGGAGCAACGTTTAAAAAAATTGGATTGATTTGAGTATGTCATAGGTCATTAATCAAGGGACCACGTTGATTAACTTTATAATCGACCCGTGGCGATATTATTTACCTGTAAGACCTTTTCTTTATAATGTACATAGTACAGTCAACAACGAAGTAACGAAGATAAGTAACCAAGGTTGTCAGTACTCGTATATCATGAAAAATCAGAAAGGTATAAGCTTGTTATTTTACCTGGTTGTCCGCGCAAATACATGGTCACAGGGCCATCCGGGCGACTGAGGGGTTGTTTTACTCCGGCACCTAATGCCCGCTATGACCTGCCGTGACCTTTGTTGTATATAGTGTCGGTGGTGTCCAACTTGTGACCTTGTGTTAGATATTTTAGGGGAAAAATATGTAAATGGTGTAAAAAATTTTGGAATTGATTCAGTTACTGATTCTAAACAAACTATTCAGGTTTCGCATATACTAAAAAAGTTTTTTAAGCTCTAAGTGATAATAAACTTACATAATCATACTAGAATTAACTTAGCGGTAACAGAATTAGCCTTAAAACAAACTCAACTAGCTGTTCTGAAGTTAGTAAAACCGCTAAATTGACTTAATGGAATCTCTTACATGAGCCAAACATTTGCTTACACTTAGCTTAGCTTGCTTTATACAAATAAATAAATAGGCGCGCAGTTTGACGCGGTGTTTTGATTTTGGCAAGTGGGTACTTAGATCTTATCTATCTACACATCTATATACATAAACATACATATAAATACAATTATAATGTCTGTTTACTAAATTCATATGGAAGTATATTCGATATCTATAAAAAAAACGGATTTATAAGTCTACTTGTTCCGGCTAATCTCCGAAAAAGCAGGACCAATTCTGACGAGACTTCTCGACAAGTTCTGAGAAATAGTAACCCATAAATAATAATAATAATAATAAGTACGTACATTAAGCGTTTTGCGAACTTTATTGTGCGTACGGCAAAGAAGTGAAAATCCCTGCCGGAGTCTGTTTCCTGATAGCTGTAACTTAGGGGTCTTTAAGTCAAGAGTGAATACTTGAATAAGTTACTTCTAGGCACGCATGCTCTATCGTCGGCCACATGAGTGCTTACCATCAGGTGAGATAGTGGTCAAACGTGAGCCTATACATATTAAAAATGACATTCAGACCTGTTAGATACTGAGTGATGAATTTATTTTTATTTTTTTAATTTATTACATTCAACGTAGTGCAATAAAGGAAGGGCAGCACAATAAATATGAAAAACGAAATATTTTAAGTTACGTCCGTTCAATGAAAAGGACGCCATGACAGTTTTTGCAATTTTATGTAATGGACTATCGAACCGTCAGAACATTCAATATTTATTTAATTTACTACCAGAGAGCATACTATTAAAGTATACATTGAGTGTAAATAATATAAATAGACTGGCCTATTGGTCTAGAAGTCAATGGCCCTGTTTGCTTTGCCGGAGGTCGTGGGTTCGATTCCCACCCAGGAGAAAAGTTTGTGTGATGAACACGATCATTTGTTCAGTGTCTAGGCGTAATTTATCTATAATATGTATATATTTAGAAATATATAAGTGAGAAGAATGCTGACAAGAAGCCGAGCACAAAAACTCCACACACACCCATCATCTTCGGGTTCGTCGCTCAGCTACGCCTCGTAGCCACCGGGACCAGCGCCAACCGTGAGTCCAGAGATTCCGGTCGCTGCAGTTGCGTCGAGCTCGAGCGACAAATACTTTTCGCCGCAGACGACACCACAACCTGCGCGTCGACGGGGAAGAGGCCGACCTCTGGCCAGCTTGGGACCTCGAGGCTCGCCGGCCTCTGATAACTGGCATCGCATGCGATGGACATCATCCATTAATGAAAATGTCATGCGCTCATACTTTGGGGCTACAGAGGGGGGAATTAACCTGACTGCATATCGTGGTCGGATGCTCTCTCTGTTTCAGGTGCTTGAGCCAGCTGTCAACGTTTCAGTCCAACGACTGTCGGATCAGGTGCGGGTCATTCAGCGTAATCGTATGTTGGATGACGCCGTACTTGATAGACTGCGCCTGGAATCACAGAGTAGCCGTGTTACACTTGCTACACCACCGGACGCGGTGCAACGTCAACCCAATGCTTTACCGCGACCCGACCACGTTGGTGACGCCGATGATGAAGCGGCTATATCTGTGAGTACCCAATGCAATGAACGATTGAGGGAATTTGAATATCTCGGCCTACCCTTTTTTTTAAGTTGGGAAAATCATCCAATGGCATCCCCCGCTCTTGGGCGGAACGAGAGGGTGTGTCAGACTGTTCTTTCGTTGCCTTTCATACTAGGGCCGAGTCTTTCTTTCAGAAGCAGACCATTCGCCCTAGCAGGCTTCGACCCTGCTGGGCCCCTACAGTTTACTGACATCTCCTTGAGGCGCGCGTGGAACAGTACGTGACGTCGACGACTCGGCCTCGGTCCTGACGGTTACCGGACGGTCGTATGGTGAGCTACCCATTGCTCGCCGTGCGCAAGCCCGCACCAACGGTGGCCAGAAATCGGGATCGCGTTTCCGGCGGTTGGGGCGTAAGGACCCGAGGGAGCCCTCGCGCATGCACACATCTCCTTTGCTAGCATTACTGCTTCGCAGAAGGAGGCGACTGCCTGCCACTCCATCTCGGTCTACCCTAGCGTTTCCACCTTAACGGGTCTTAATAAAACTCTAGATTGAAACATACTCGTTGTATTCTTTCCATCCCCGTAGTAAGTACACACAGGACAATAAAACACTTTTCACGTAGACAAAGCAAATAAATCACCCGTTGCTGTCAAGCCATGATTGCAATTTATAAATGAGCACAACAAACCTGACCGTAAAATGCACAATGTCCATATCACTTACACCTACCTAACATTAATTTTACCTTTGTTGAAGTAGACTTAAAGTTGAAAATCGTATGACAGAAATATCGTTGGAAGAAAAGTAAGTTTGCCGTATACCTTTTCTTTTCCCTAGAGGGACCCCAAAACACCTTGAGCAGAAAAGTGACACGGATGATATGTCATGGAACCACCTCTAGTAGGATGATGTACATTTTATCCCCTTTAGGGAAATTGCACTCAGCTGCTGAAATGTATATGGGTATGTAGTACAGTTGTATGGATCATGTTTATTTATGTACCAGCTTCTGTCGTTGACTTTATTTGAGTAAAAGTAGTATAATATATTGTCCTAAGAAAACGTGCTATTACAGGTCATAGTGTTCCCGTGTACCAAGTATCATTCAAATCTGTTAGGCCATTTAAACGGGGAAGGGATAACAAACATACATACATGCAGTAGTCTTTTGATTTTAGACAACATTTGGACTGTATGAAAGTAAATAGAATTAGTGCTATCCATCGACCTATATTCTAGCGATAGACAAGCACGTTCAAGCGTGTATAATTTGTTAGTTCTAAATTTGCGCCTTGTTCCGCCAAATAATATGTTTTTCTTTCTTTTTTCATGGAAAATGTTTGTCAAAATACTGAAAAGTTAAAACAAAACGTCTGTTGCGACATGATTTTCATGGCACTTACGCGTTTCATTCAACATAGTGTAATGATATTTTGTCCATATAGATTTTTATACCGCAGAAGCGACAGTTTTTTGCCTACAATACTTCATTACAATTTACTGGTTTTCGTACGGGGGAACATCTGCATGTTTTAGTTTATGATTGTAAAATGGGAAGGCTTTTAAATAAAGTAATATATTTTCTAACATAATATTACGATATCAGAAGCTATTAAATTGCTCGAACAACCAGTAATTTTACTTACATGACTACAGAATTATTATTTAAGTACGTCCAGATTCACTTTGACTTGAATTTATAAGCGCCGCTCTCACACTGCATGAACGTCAAAACTGCACTAATGTCATCAATATCAAGGTGCATAGACGACACTGCACCTGAGTTGATTGAAGTGAGTGTACGGCACGCGTAATTTAATGCGTAGTACATATATATCGATGGTGCTATCAGTGCACAACAACATAAATAACGTAAAATAAATAACAATAGATTTTCAAATTCCTTCAATATTAATCAATTTAGAATAGAATAGAATAGAATAGAATAGAATAGAATAGAATAGAATAGAATAGAATAGAATAGAATAGAATAGAATAGAATAGAATAGAATAGAATAGAATAGAATAGAATAGAATAGAATAGAATAGAATAGAATAGAATAGAATAGAATAGAATAGAATAGAATAGAATAGAATAGAATAGAATAGAATAGAATAGAATAGAATAGGATGGACTTATAAAAATTTTAACTAAAAAAATCTAAAAACCTTTCAAATCTGGTGGAATGGGAAACTCTAAAATATATACTGAAATGTGACGTCACCGCCATTACTTTACGTGAGCCCAAAACAGATAAAAAGATATTTCCATTACACCCCTACTCTTTTTCGATTTTTTTTAAATTTTTCCCTATTTCGGACTGCACGGTTAGTACAGTGATTAAGAACACTTTTTCACCAAATGCGGAATTTCCCTTAAACATTTCCGTTGAGTTGAAAACATTGCATTTCTAATCAACCTGATTGATCTACATACAAACGGATCATATTGCTACATGTTCATACGCAGGGTTCATAAATCGAACCACCCTTAGTATATTTCACTAAACACCTCTCAAACTTAATCTCGATTCTCAAGGTTAATCCACAAAGGAGGTATAAATATTAAATATTCAGTCCTCCTTGCGCATTTCACGTGTTTGCCCTAAGGCTATGAAATACGGTAAACGATTATCTGTTGCTGGCCACGCTTCATTGCGCATTTCGTGAGTGGAGATTTTTGAGAAATCAGGTTAGGGTCCGATGGAAATCATTCAGGGAAAATGGAGGAATGCATATTTTATTACTGATTTTTCTTTGAAATAATCTCACGAAAACTTGCAATGATTTAGGATGTGGGTATTTTGGCGGTATTGTGAAGTGTCTGCACTTGCAGCTTAACGCGTACAGGGTTTTTTTTATTTTTATTAATGATAGGCTCGCGTTTGACCACTATCTTACCTGCTGGTAAGCGATGATGTGGTCGACGATGGAGCACGCTTGCCTAGAAGTAACCTATTCACTCTTGACTTAAAGACCTCTAGGTTGTAGCTATCAGGGAACACAGACTCCGGCAGGGAATTCCACTTCTTAGCTGTACGCATTATCGCATGTGGGTCGCTGGGACTCGCCGATATGGCGGCACTGGATGCGATTACACACTGAGGGTGGTCGCGTCCAGGGCCTGGCATAAACTGGTGCTACTGTGCAGTGCAGCTTTGTGATTGTCTTTGTATGTAGGTACTAACAATAGCTTTATAAAATTTCTTGTGTTACTAACAATATATGGACTTTTGTCTGCAATAAATGTCATATTATTATTATTATTATTTTTTCTTTATTCTTTGTAAACACTTATAAATTACATTTTTAAATTTTTTTTTTAAACAAAATCATACAAAAAAAAACATTTAAAAATATAAAAAATAGTACCCCACCGGTATCGGGAATAGGGTCCAAGCTACCGGCGGTCAGGGCTCCACAGAATGGAACCTCCTAACAATGCGAGCCGTGTCCAGGAGTACCGCTTTCTGAATCAAGCCCTTGATCCAGCCGCCTAACGCGAGCCTCCTAAGGTGTTGGTCGAGGCTCTTGGCTATTAAGCCATTGCCCGACACGACTATCGGCACAATGATCGCTGAGTCCACATCCCACATGTCGACAACCTCGCGAGCCAAGTCAATATACTTGATTTGTTTATCTTTCTCGGCTTTCACGAGGTTCTCGTCATGCGGGACGGATATGTCAACAATCATTGCACGCCTCTCGCTTCGGTCCACCACCACTATATCAGGCTTATTGGCTACAATAGTCCAATTTAATTAGTCAATAGTGATGATGGACCGATCTCAGTACAAAGTGATATGACCATTATTAAGAACTGTGTCGGGCTCATACCTGTAGTACGGCACTTCCGATTCCACAAGAGAGTATTTCAAAGCAAGTTGCTGATGGATAATCCTGGCTACAAGGTTGTGTCTATGCAAGTACTCTCCGTTAGCTAGACGAGAACAACCAGAGATAATGTGACGAATTGATTCTCCCGGACGGTGACATGCCCGACAGATGTCAACCGTGCCGTCCTTCACAATAAATCTCCGGTAGTTATTCGTCATGATAACTTCGTCCATAATTGCACAGACAAAACCTTCGGTTTCCCCAAAGAGGTCACCGGAACGCAGCCAGGCTACGGACGCCAATTGGTCTACATCGGGCCTGTGAAGGGCCCGGAAAAAGCGTCCGTGAAGTTCCTTGCTCTGCCATACTTCTCTGCGATCGTTAGTGTCAAGCACTACTGGTTTGCGCCAGTTCTCATTAGCCAGGGCGAGCGGGGTGAGTCCCTATTATTATTATTATTATGAATGTGTTTCCAAATAATCGTTGGTTCGTATCAAATCGTATCACATTCCATGAGAAGTGTATATGCAAGTTAGCTTCGGCCTTTCGTACGCCATCCAAAGGTCCAGGACCCCAGGGTCCTTTGTTTTGACTGGGAAAATCATCTAATGACATCCCCCGCTCTTGGACGGAGCGGGAGATAGTATCAGACTTTTACTGACTAAAAACCCACTCCTGTTTCTTCGTTGCCTTTCGTACCAGGGCCGAGTCTTCCTTTCAGAAGCAAACCCTTGGCCCCAGTAGGCTTCGACCCTGCTGAGCTCCTACGGTTTGCTGACATCTCCTTGAGGCGCGCGTGGAACAGTACGCGCAGTCGACGACTTGGGCTCGGTCCAGACGGTTACCGGACGGTCGGACGGCGAGTTATCCATTGCTCGCAAAAATAAAATAAAAATAATAATTAATTCATTTAAATAACATAAATCTTTATATATATAATAATGTAACATTTTATATATATAATTCTTCTCTATGTGTGTTTGTCACTTAACTCCTCCTAAACAGCTAGATCGATTTGGATGAAATTTTGTGTGCATATTTGAGTACGTCTCTAGATGGTTTCAAAATACAATTGGACCCAGTAGGTAGCGCTGTAATCGGGTTAACAATATTTTTTCTGGACGCCAAAAAATAGCCTATAAGCCAATTTTCGGACAGGACAACGTCTATCGGGACCGCTAGGAGTATAATATTTATATCATACAGATGTACATACTATTAGTATATCCATACCTACAGAGCGCTAACACTCTGATCCTTACTTTAGCTTCGTGTGTAGTATTGTAAGAGATTATAAATAAATATTTTAGTGAATTTTAGCTTCTACCAGTAGCTTCACCCACGTGAAACTTGAAAATTATCCCAAAGGAACGTATTCCTAAGATATACATAAAGTATCTTCCTCAAAGGTTTAATCGATAACTATACCAAAATTCATAGAAGTTTGACATTAACAATGTCACTATTTCTTCTCTTTTTCATGTTGATAAACTGAAACTAAATTTTGTCTAACCAATATTTAACAACCTGTAGAGCTCTACAGCATGCAGCTGAAATACTGCACACCCTTATATAATTTCAAAATTAAGTCACAATCATAATTTAAGTACTGTTTACTTAAATGCACTTAAGCAGAGTCTTTAATTCTTTATTGTACACAAACACATAACATAATATATTGATTTACAGACAGTTCATGTACAAAGGCGAGCTTAACAGTGTTTGCAGTGTTTGTGTGTTGTGCAGTGTTTTTTTTTAAGAAATTAGCTACCCAAATTGTAGTCAAATATTATAGAAATCGATGCATAACACTGATAGCGCATTATTGTTGGTATCTGCGCACATACAAACACCGCACACAGTTAAGATTTATCAAGAATTTATCGAATAGGGTATATTTTTTTATCGCGGATAGGCTCGCGTCTGACCACTATCTCAAGTGATTGTAAGCGATGATGTGGCCAACGTTGTGCGCACGCTTGTCTGTAGGTCATAATTATTTGTATCCTAAAATAATTCTTGATTATTTTAGAACAGAAAAACTACATAAATTAATAACAACTGAAATTGCTTCAGGAACCGATTCTGACCATAGGTACTTCTTTCGATTGTTATCTTTGCATTTTATAAAACTGACGTCGTATAAATCCTGGAGGGCACAGGTGTTTATGCAGGACGAGCAGAAAAGCAGGCGACGCATGTTCTGTGAAGGGGATCCACACTGTCACAGTGTTTGAAATGGATCGAGGAAGCTTCCTGTATGAGCTCCAATCAGCGCGTATAAGGGGCCGTAAAAGTTTTATGAGATTTGCGAGCTCCTCGAAAGACAAACAAATTGACACACAGAATTACTTTTGCACTTTATGTATGACACAAGTATAGATCGCATTGAGCACGCCACATTGCTCATAGAACGGTTAGTCGGTGGGGTAGAAAGGTTTTAGAGTAGCGACCGAGCACTGGAAGACGCAGCGTTGGAAGGCTTCAAACAGGTAGATCGATGACCTGGTGAAAGTCACGGGAATGCGATGGATGCGAGACGAACAGAGCTGTTTGTTGTGGCATTTGGGTAGCACTATGCCCAACAGTGGATGTTCTTCGGTCGAAATGATGATGACTTAAATTAATTTCAAAGTAGCTTGCAACAAGCTAATATATTAAAGTGACTTCATACCAAAATTTCTGCTTAACGTCTTCTGCAATGCGTGTATGTAACAATGAAAGAAAAATACCATTGTTTATTCTGCTATATGTTTTTATTACTTTCAACTGCTGTTTTATGTCCGTGGTGTATATTTTACTCTGAATGAATTGAATTTACTCACATTTGTTCTGAATCTGTCGTGGAAAAAATAAATATATCGTTTTATCATCGTGTTGCTATAAAAACTGTTTTAAATACAACATTATTTTAGTATATGCGAAACCTAAATATAGTTTGTTCAGAATCAGTAACTAAATCAATTCCAATTTTTTTATTTTTTCCCATCACAGGTCACGACAAGTCTTAGCGGGTATTAGGCGCCAGCGCACAGCTGGGTACAGGGGCAAAACAACTCCCCAGTCGCCCGGATGGCCCGGTGACCATGTATTTGTGCGGACAACCAGGTAACAAAACAAGCTTATAGCTTTGTGATTTTTCATGATACAGTCATGAAAAGTCTATGTACAAAAGTACATAGACTCTTTACATAAAACACTAGATACGTGTTTCGGGTTTCGCATATACTAAAACAGACAATGTTGTATGGTCAACTAGGTGCTTTTTAGGGTACCTCAAAAATGAAATCCTTACAGGATCTCTTCATAATATGACTATCCGTCTGTCAAGACCCTTTTTCTCAAAAGAAGAAACACGTGGAGTTATTAACCTGAAATTAATATCAAATCTGCTACCCAGACCAGTGAAAAAATTTTATTTCTAAGTCAATGCAATCTAAAGATACGGGCGTATATACTTCATTAAAGGTGTATATAATGACATTTGCAAGTAAATGAAAACCTATAGAGTATTTCCCGTTGACCTTGAGTACCTGAAATATCTGAAAACCGTTTCGTAATTGTATCACAAAAAAAAACATTTTTACGATATGGGAAAATCTAGGCTCGATTCGGAAATCGAACTATTTCGCCTCGTCGTTTATACCGAGTACAACGAGGGACTGCAACAACTTGCCTGCTGCGGTCTTCCCGTCCGATTATAATTTAGGTGTCTTCAAGGCTAGAGTGAATAGGCTCTTAATAAACTAATGCGCCTCACCATCAACGATTGCGTCACTTCTTACCAACAGGTGGGATCGTATTCAAGCACTAGTTTATAACAAAAAAGAAATATATATAGGTAGGTTTGTACGGAGCCCTTGGTGCGTGGGTACAAATCGCACTTGACCGTTTTTTTTTTACATTTTCGTACTGAAATTGCATGTTTTATACTCTTAAGCAGTTAAATTAACATTATAATAGCGACGACGCGACGTCTCGCGAGTAGATAGTGTAAAGTTGCACGTTAAAACTCTCTAGATACGTCTCCAGGCGCTTAAACTACTCCATCAAGCGTGTAGCTTGTCATGTAGGAGCAAGTGGAGGTCACCAGAGGGTGAAAAAAGTCACCTTTGCAACGGACTGATCAAATGAAGTCTGCTGTAGATGGTCCCATGTACGAGTGCAGGATGTCGGGCAGCAAAGAGAAATGTCTTTTTTTTTGGGTGGGATAATCGTCTAATGACAAATCCCGCTCTTGGGCGGAGCGGGAGATAGTGTCAGACTTTTACTGACTAAAAACCCACTCCTGTTCCTTCTTTGCCTTCGTCCCAGGGCCCCGGGTTTCACTTTCACACTACCCGAGCCCTAATAGGGCCACCCATTGGGCTTCGAACCTGCTCGGCCCCTACGAATGTTTTTTGGGTGGCGAATGATCAGCCCGAGACGATCACGACTGCTTTGACAAGAATGTCACGACAAAGAAGAAGCAATTACACCAGCGGTTTTTGGTCAGTGAAAGCTTGTTACTCCCTCACGCGCCACCCAGAGTAGTATAGTAGGGTAGCTCGCCGTCTGGCCTTCTGGTAACCGTCCGAATCGAGCCCAAGTCATCGCCGGCGCGTAGTGTTCCACGCACGCCTCAAAGACATGTCAGCAAAACCGTAGGGGCCCAACAGAGCCTAGGCTTCATTTTGGTGCCATGAGTTGAGTTCCGAAAGGGAAACCCGAGATCCTGGAACGCAAGGCAAAGATGGAACTTATGTGTGGTTGTAGTCGATAAAATTCAGACCCTCATCATCATTGGATGATTCTCATCATCATTGGATGATTTCACATCTTAGTTAAAAACTTTTTACAAAAATAAAATAACCGCCTTCACAAAAAAAAAAAACAAACACGTCGATCGTTTTACGATCGAAATTACTTGAATTTGAAGGAAGTCGGTGTTTCTCGGTATTGTTTGTTTCATAATTAGCACTTTAATGAAGTCAGTAATTTTTTTTTTGTAACACACATTTTTCGTTGCTATACACTTATAGCCAGAATACCTATTTCTCATGACAATTCTATTTAACTCAAACACTGCTAGGATACATTGTTTTATTATGAAGGTCCCGTATCCACCATCCACCTTCTGGCTCCATCATCAGATCAATTCGATAGTACCATATAGCCAAAGTCCATCTCATGACAATTCTAATAAACCCAAACACGGCTAGGATACATTGATTAATTACAGAGTTCCGGTGCCTATCTTTCGGCTCCATCATCATTAGCAGCATCACTTCGATGATACCATTTTCAAAATAACTATTCAGAACCATTTATTTATTTGTATTATCATAGTCGCTTTGTATTAAGATAGTTATCTTCATTGTGATATCTATATGAGTATGAAGTTCTGTTGAATATTTCTGGTCTTCTTCATTAGTTCCACTTTATCAAATGTTACTTTTTGACTGTAAATACTTAAGTCTTCAATGAAAATACCAAAATCGCTATGTGGTTGCGTATAATATTTGAGGAGTTTCCTCGATTCCTCATGTATTCCATCATCAGAACTGGATTTTGAAAAAAAATGGGACCAATTTGAAAGCATATTCTTTAAGAGGACAAAAAATGTTTGCAAATCGGTCCATAAACGACGGATTTCTGAGGGAACAAACATAAAAAAAATATACCCGAATTGATAACCTCCTCCTTTTGGAAGTCGTTTAAAAACGAACAGACTGGGAGAAATTATTAGTAACGTTTTCTATCAGTGACAAAAATATCCGTTTTCATAAAAATTATGTCAGATCTTATACAACTAACACATAAAGAAATTACATTTTTAGAATACCTATTAAGATTAGGTATACACACTATACCGGCCAAAGACAAAAACCTCCAGAGGCCGAAAACAAACTGACAGGCGACTTGCGTACTGCCTAAGGAGGCGGCTGCAATGGTAGACTACAGGCAACACAGTACAGCTGGTTACCAACATTTTACAACGTTCGTTCTACTTGGCTAACATCCTGGGTTCTAAACACTGAGTAAGCCACCCAGAGTGTTTTCGACCTCAGCCAATCACATTTACTATGTATGTTTGTTACTTTGGGAAATCTTCCAATGACTTCTTGCGCACTAGGGTAGACCCAGAGGGAGCGTTAGACTTTTACTAACTTAGACACACCTGTGTTCTTCATTCGTTTTTTTTTTTTGATATAAACTAGTGCTTGACTGCGATCCCACCTGATGGTAAGGAGTGATGTAATCGTTAATGATGAGGCGTACTAGTTTATTAAGAGCCTATTTACTCTAGCCTTGAAGACACCCAAATTATAATCCTCAGCAGGCATATTGTTCCAGTCCTTCGATGTACGCGGTAAAAACGACGACGTAAAACGCTTAGTCCGGACCGTAGTGGTTTCAACAAAGTAAGGGTAGATATTCGCCGTACGACGGGTTCTCCTGTGCGTTCTAGGACCACGGAATGCCTTTCAGAAATTCTCCGTGGTCCTAGCGGGCATAAGCCCTGTAGGGCCCTAAGGTTTTGCTGACATATCTCAGTCGTGCGCATGGCACACTCCGCGCGACGGCTGGACGGAGATCTACCCATTACTCGTCATAGACCACACAAAATTTTCATTTTGCCGGGAGTATGTTCTTTAAAGATAATTTTCTAGTTTCACACAGGCGAAACTGCTGGTAGAATCTAGTCTTTTTGATATAAACGAACGACTCAGCCATTTTATTAATACCTTAGTCAATAAATACTCAATGCCCTAACTACCCATAATTACGACGAACCTAATTAGTTTACTTTGCGATATTGAGCACTAAAAGGCCGTCTCGTTTATTCTATTTTTATATATCTGTTTACTTCAGTGGGAAAATAAATGCCTACATGTCACGCACTAAAATATATGGTTCAGGAAATTCAATTTGTTAGGACTCGAGTTGGAAGGTCGTGGTTATTCTGCAGGGATTAAGAATCCGAAAAAGGAAAACATCGTTTTGTAAGTACTTACTAAAGCTCTGACTAAAGGTAGGAACTTCTAATTAGGTGTACTGGTAACTACGATTATCGGGTAAGAACATTTTTAGGGTTCCTTAAGGGACCCTGTTATTAAGACTCCGCTGTCCGTCCGTCTGTCTGTCTTTACCTCTGTAAGTCACCAGGCTTATCTTATGAACCGTCATAGTTAGATAGTTGAAATTTTTACAGATGATGTGTCTCTGTTGCTATAATAACAAATATTAAAAAAACAATCAAATAAATTATTTAAGGGAGCTCCCATAAAACAAACGTGATTTCTTTGCCGTTTTTTGCTACCCTTCGTGCGCGAGTCCAACTCGCACTTGGCCGGATTGTTTTTTTAGGGTTCCTTACCTCAAAAGGAAAAAACGGAACCCTTATACGATCTCTTGTTGTCCGTTTATCTGTCTGTCTGTCAAGATCCTTTATCTCGGGAACGCGTAAAGGTATCGAGTTAAAATTAAAACCAATATATACTCAGGTCTGCGGACTCTTGAAACTGTGACAAAATCAAACTTATACGTTAATGAAAATAAAAGATACGGCCGTTTATGTCGCCAAAATCGTATATTTCGACACTCTCAAGGGAATCACAACTCATAGGTTACTTCTTGTTGACCCAGAATCCTGAAATTTGACATAAAGCAAGGTCATATAGCACAGGTATAGGAATAACTCTGAAAAGTTGTTACGTCACAAAAAAGAAAATACTTCTTTTGCAATTCGGAAAAATCTTCGAGTAACTTTGTGCGGAACCCTCCGTGCACGAGTTTGACTCACGTGGCTGGACCTCGCATACCTTCATAAGACGTCCATATCCGGAACAACTATCTGTAAGCCATATAAATATTTGTTCGGGCATCGAAGCCGCCACACGTAGAGCAGCAGCTAATTGCCACTACGCCAACCGTGCCATCAAATTAATTTATCCAGTCTTTTTTTGTGGAAAATCGTAAGATAACAACTTCTGCTCTGGAGTGGGCGAGAGGGAGCGTCTGACTTTTACTGACTAAAACCCACTTGTGTTCCTTCAGTTGCTCTTTGTGTTCCAGAGCCGCGGTTGCTCTTTCGAACAATCTCGCGGCCCGCGGCAAGCATCGGCTTTGCGGCCTGTTCAGGACTGCGGTCTTAGCGGCGGGCGGCGCGGTGAGCGGGGCGGCATCGGTACGTGGGCGCGCGGCGCTTTGAGCGGCGTCTCGTGGCGTGCTTCAAACATTTTCATACTTTGATCTTACCGCTCGCTGCCCCGCGCTTAGCCACCGCTCACAGTGGCAAGGTCGTGACCGGGCCGTTAGAGGACTCTGTACGTGTTGTTGTCATCTCTTTGGGGCACGTAGATGCGCCGTCGTTTCAGGCCTGGTCTTTATCGGACGACGAGCTACCCATTACTCGCCGTCAGCAAGTCTGCGCTTACGAGATGCCTAGGGCGTCTACTATGGAGTCAACTTAGCCTATCCTTTACCTTCTTGATGTTGGCTTCCAGTCTAACCAGACGCAGCTGAGTCATCATTATCATCATCATTTCAGACGAAAGACGCCACTGTTGGACATAGGCCTCCCCCAAGTGTCGCCATAACGACCGGTCCTGTGCGCCTTGCATCCATCGGATTCCCGCGACCCTCACTAGGTCATCGGTCCACCTTGTGAGAGGCCTACCAACGTTGCATCTTCCGGTGCGTGGTCGCAATTCCAGAACCATTCGTCCCTATCGAACATGATGGGGCTGAATACCACTATGCATTATGCGGGCTTGCGGACATTGAGCAATGGGTAGCTCACTGTCCGACTTTCCAGTAACATTAATCATATGTCATATGTCGCTTAACTATCTTCATTGTGATATTTATGTGAGTTTGAAGTTCCGTTGGCCATTTCTGGTCTTCTTCATCAGTTCTACTACATCAAATTAATGTTACTTATTTACTGTAAATGCATAAGTTCTCGATGAAAATACCAAAATCACCATATGGTTGCTTATCATATTTGAGGAGTTCCCTCGATTCCTCATGGATCCCATCATCAGAACTGCATTTTGAAAAAACGGGACCAATCTGGAAGTATATCCATTAAGAGGAAAAAAAAATCGGTCCATAAAAGACGGAGTTCTGAGGTAACACACAAAAAAAAATACAACCAAATTGATAACCTCCTCCTTTTTTTGAAGTCGGTTAAATAGAGAACCCCGGGGCCCTGGAAAGAAGGCAACGAAGGAATAGGAGTGGGTTTTAGTCAGTAAAAATCTGACACGTCCTCGCATCCCGCCCCAAGGCCGCAAAATGTCATTAGATGATTGTCCACCTAAAAAATAAAATAAAAAAAGCTGAAAACCACTATTTTATTTGGAACGACGGCCTATCTGACGTCCGAATACAGTAACTGGGTACTCCATTAGCGTGATACTCCTTGGACAGACCTGTAATGACTGTCAAAAAGGTATAAATGGCAGCCGGAACTAACACTATCGAGTGGAAATCCATCTACAAACCTACAATGGCAAGTCATAAGCAAAACAAAAAAAAAACTAAGTTTTCTTCGAAATAATTTGACATATAAAACTTCATAAAGTTTAAGATTTCCTTAAATCTGAAAAATTCAAGTAATATAATATCGCGTTAGTCAAGAGCCGCGGTAAGTTATTTCATACCGAGAAAAAGTTGTAAATGTCTGCGCCAGAAATAAATAAATGAAATATTTGTGCTCATGACGCACTTTATTTTTCTTATTAAATTTTTTGAAGGTCGCACCGGTTTACTTTTTATCACACGTAGGCTTTCATTGGTGTCATGGGTTCGCTTCTGATAGGAAAACCTGGGACCCTAGGCTGGAACGCAAGGTAAATAAGGAACACAAGAGTGGCTTTTAGTCAGTAAAAGTATGACACGCCCTACCCTCTGCCCAAATAAACCTTGACTTTCATTGCTTTTTCTAATAATACAAAACTAAGAAAAGTTTTGAATTATAAAGATCAGACTCAACCTTTTATAAACAACCTTATTAGTTCACCCAAAACTGTCTAATGTCACTGGCCACTTAAAAATAAGAAGGTCAGCAAGGCGAACTTATTAGGGTCAGCTCACATCGATGTGAGACACGACAGTACACTCAATTTTTAATAAAGTAATTTAATATTGAACTTTATTTACTAGTTTGACAAAAACGTAGTTCAGTGAGAGAATTTGAAATTAAAATTTCGACGGGTGAATTTGAATTTTCGCAATGAAATATGTATTTTTTTGGTAGTAAATAAAGATAAGCTTGAAACACGCTCGCAGCGTAATGTCTCGGTGTGAGCTGACCCTTACACGAACAATACAATTTTTGAGCGTTCCTTTTTCGAATATTGAAATCATCAAACGACGTTCGAATTTCAAACTGTCATTCAATGGGAACGCTTGATTGACAATTTGCTGTCGTTTGTGATATTACAGAGGACTTTTATTTTATTGAGGAAAAAATATTTTTTACATCGTAAAAATTACAATTAGTGGTAGATAGTGTAAAAGTGTTTGGTTAGCTTTTTCTTGTTGTGTTTTCGAGTTTCGTCGAATATGTTCATGAAATTTACAAAATGTGTTTGATTCGTAGCAAAACCGCAAGAAAACAATTGAAATCTTTAGTAAGTCGCCTACTTAATTGGTTTTTCTTCAATTTCATCGTTTTTCTAAGAAAGTCTATTTTTAGTCGGTGTCTGCCTATTCTTGATCGTTTCAATAAAATGTCAGTATCGTAAAGAGCAGGGGCTATTGGCAAATAAAGCTAGCCTATAGTTTTGTGTTGAAGGTGCCTAATGCAGTAATTCTTGTTTGCACTGTAGGAAATTTCGATCTTTTAACTAAGTCTTGACTGAACATGTTAAAATAGCCGAATTACCTATTCATAGTTATATTTTTCAAATATCGTTCGTTTGAGTTTCTGATTTCACAAAAAAACAATCTAAAATAGCTGTCGGTTGTAAGTCAAATTTAAAATATTGGTTTTTCGCTGTATGGCTTCTGATGTTTTGCAAGTGTTTCGTTTTATGAGAATCTTACAAAATATCAAAAGCTAATCATGCTGGGTTCTGACCTTCGCATAGTTAGGTACTCTTTAAAAAAACTACATAATTGTCGGTTGTTTTTTCTTTTACCAGATCTAGTAGGTTGTCTTGGTTCGTTGCTGTGACAAAAATTGTGGTTTTGTTTATTTATTTATTTAAACTCCATGTACAGTGGTGGTACATAGGCTGACTTAGGGCGGGTGTCTGAATAGAGTATTTTGAGTTGAGTGTGTCTCAAACCGTAATGCCAAATTTTGTCGGTTTGCAGGCTAAGGTAGAGTTTGAGAAATACTCAACTTCAAATGCTTAAATCAGAAATCGGGGGTTAATGCCACAAGGCGTTCTTTGCTAGTCAACCATTGGGTTAAAAAAGACAACAATGTAGTAGGTGTGTGTGCACAGTAAATAAATAACAGATATTTAGAATTATAAGTGGAGTAAATATCGTAAGTCTGGGTGAAATCGATGACATCGTCAATCGCGAGCTTAATCGGACTCGCCACTCGGTCACCGAACCTACAATGGCGAACACCCCCTGAAAGAACTAACTCTGGAAGTCCACGTCATACGAGTACACGACCGGGTGGTGTTCAAGCAACTATTAGCATTTATACATAAAATAATAAAACACAACACAAATTTATATGTAAAATAATAAAACACGTATTTATTAAAATACTATCGAATAACGTGGTTTTCTGAAATGCTTCCTTTCGACTGTCGAGTGAGCACCAGTGGCTTACTTTAGACAAGGCCTCTGCATTTCATTGAACTAAATAGTTCGAGCAGCTTTGTCGTTTGTATCGATTTTCTATTAGAAGATTGAAAGTAAGTTAAGTTATAGGCTCAGGTGCTCTGTCACTAAAATATAAATATTTTTAAGTTTCAAACGAGCAATAATTGTATTATAGTACATAAGCGGTTATCGAACTACTCCGAAACGGCTTGACTGACTTTTATGGAATTTTTGTGTAAGTATATTTGTTTGGTCTGAGAATTTGGCTATTTTTACCTACCGTCCTTTACCTCCATTATTTATCGTGATTTTATTATTTTTGTTTCGATTTATACTTACGTTACACACAGTGCACATTGACGCTGAGCGTCTTTGTGACAGTGCACATTGACGCTGAGCGTCTTTGTGACAGAGCACATTGACGCTGAGCGTCTTTGTGACAGTGCACATTGACGCTGAGCGTCTTTGTGACAGAGCACATTGACGCTGAGCGTCTTTGTGACAGTGCACATTGACGCTGAGAGTCTTTGTGACAGTGCACATTGACGCTGAGCGTCTTTGTGACAGAGCACATTGACGCTGAGCGTCTTTGTGACAGTGCACATTGACGCTGAGAGTCTTTGTGACAGTGCACATTGACGCTGAGCGTCTTTGTGACAGTGCACATTGACGCTGAGCGTCTTTGTGACAGTGCACATTGACGCTGAGCGTCTTTGTGACAGTGCACATTGACGCTGAGCGTCTTTGTGACAGTGCACATTGACGCTGAGCGTCTTTGTGACAGTGCACATTGACGCTGAGCGTCTTTGTGACAGTGCACATTGACGCTGAGCGTC
Source organism: Mythimna pallens (assembly GCA_961205895.1). Classification (NCBI taxonomy): domain Eukaryota; kingdom Metazoa; phylum Arthropoda; class Insecta; order Lepidoptera; family Noctuidae; genus Mythimna; species Mythimna pallens. Next base: position 21,444,139 of record OY540839.1, on the reverse strand, counting down.
TTTGTGACAGTGCACATTGACGCTGAGCGTCTTTGTGACAGTGCACATTGACGCTGAGCGTCTTTGTGACAGTGCACATTGACGCTGAGCGTCTTTGTGACAGTGCACATTGACGCTGAGCGTCTTTGTGACAGTGCACATTGACGCTGAGCGTCTTTGTGACAGTGCACATTGACGCTGAGCGTCTTTGTGACAGTGCACATTGACGCTGAGCGTCTTTGTGACAGTGCACATTGACGCTGAGCGTCACGAGGTGGCACTGCACATTGACGCTGAGCGTCACGAGGTGGCACTGCACAAGTCCGAGGCTGTTTTCATGGCCCTTGGAACGCGTAACGACCAGGTTCCCAAATAACGGCACCGGTTCGCACCGACGTCGGGTCGACGATGAAATACACCTGAGACTCGTCCTCGAAAGTAAGAACTTATTGAACACTTTCGCAACGCCGGGGCGAATCTCCGCTACCACGACAAGTCTGCTATAAGTCTGCTACCGCGGGGAATTTCTGAAAAGGAAAACCGTAGACATAGGTGTCGTTTTAGTCAGTAAAAGTCTGACACGCCCCCCGCACTGCCCCAAAGTGGGAGATGACAATGGATGATTTCCACCATTTAAAAAAAATATCTTCTATCTTGATGTAATTTTCTGTAGTCAAATGTGTGGAGGCAAAGATAGTACGAGTATGTTAAGCTGTTGGCTTGAACTGACATTTGTAGATCTTTGACTTTGTCGTTGCGAAAAGTCAAAGCCAAAAATCGTGATGACGAATTGATAACCAGATACTAGGTTGTAGAATTCTAATATAATAGGCTGTTATTCTGTTTACACAATTTTGGTATTCATTTATTAGATCACCGGTTACTGCTGCAGTGGAAAATATGCTACTGAGATTTTTATTTACATTTTTCAGATTGATTACATGGAAGTTCCATCATGGGAAGTACTTCCTTCTATGATGATAATTAACGATGATAATTATTTAAATAACAAAAAAAATAGGGGCAAAACTGTGGCAAAATTGTACAGATAATGTAGTTGTTTACCTTTGCTTCCATGGCTTCCCGCATGAGCAAACTGTAGTTTCTATTCAAGGCTGGGTATCTGATAGTATTGTGACATAGTCGGCCTTTGCGTCCGTGGGTCCCATAAGTATTAATTTGGAGATAAAAAGTAGCTTAACGGTTGTGTAGTTTTCGATTCAGCGCCTAACTGTCGTATATTTTTCAATTTGTTGTTGTTGTCTATGTCGAATAAATATTCTTACCAATTATGCTTAAAAAATCTATGCTGAGATTCCTATTTACAAACAATAAAGAAAACTAAAATTTTACCTTACAATTATGTGTGCAAACGTAGATAAGCGAAGATTTTGTAAATCTTTTCACAAGTCATTCAAAGAAAAAAAAAATACTTTTACGTCGTCAGAATAGCTAGTTTGACGTGAAATATTTCACGCCAGACGCCGTGTCACGCTTCAAGCGCGTCATGTCACCTCAGATTTGGAAGAAGTCTTTTTTATCTTACTTCTTATATTGTATTTAATTTTTACGAAGAATTTGTTTCCGTCGTGGTCCTGGCTCATTCTATTGAGTGACGATATTGTTGTGGGATCTGTTGCTCCTGATGGAATGCGACGATGTCGTTGGTTGCCATAAAATTATAAAATGAATTCATTATCATCATCATCATATTTCAGTCGATAGAAGTCCACTGTAGGACATAGGTCTCCCACAAGTGTCGCCATAACGACCGGTCCTGTGCGTCTCGCATCCATCGGATGGAATGTTAGTTGAATGGATCCATGGTAGAAACCAACAAATAATATAAAAATAGTTGTCATATTGTATTTTTTTTTGTTTTGTATCTATAATATTAACGACCCTCAAAGATAATAATTTGAACATAAACATTGTTCAGTATTCCCTCTAGAAGGCCATTAATAAATATTCTCAGAACATTAAAAATCTTCACTCTTGTCACGCACAGCTTACACGCCTCGTGACGAATTTACATTTTCATTACGTTCTTGACGAAATAAGCTAAGCTTTTATTAATATTATTTAAACAGTCTCATAAATGATATTGCATTTTTTGCTTTCGATAAGAGGTAAGCGGAACAGAGTAAGGTCCCGCAAACCTCAGTTGGAAAAAGAGGATCCTCCGACCGGACGAATGTTACGTCTGGTGGGTTAAACTGCCCGATAGATGATTTCGGGCTGTTCTATAAATTGTTCTAATCGTGCGGAGAACTAATTGCGCGATGCAGGATTAGTTCTTATGTGACGCCATAGATGTCGCTACAAATGACTGTTTTTAGTTAAAACCTCATGTACACACGAGCGGCATGTTGCCAACGGCAGAGGTAACTGCAGCGGCATGTTGCCAACGGCAGAGGTAACTGCAGCCATCGACATGGAGCCGTCGGGTTGGATACCCGTCGTGTGTTTGTCGTGTGGCGATCCCCGTAGCGGAAACCGGTTTATTACATAAAAAAAAAAAAACCTACGCAGTGTCGCTAGTTCAACTTTAACGGTGTGCATGTAGTCGTGTGGTTGGAGAACTTTTACTGTATTTTTATACGGTTGGAACTAGGTAATTTACTTATACCGATTTCATACAGCGAAAGAAAAGTGGATATGCCTTAAATCCCGAGATTAACTTTAAGGAGCAGAGTTTTTTTACGACACTATCAGAAATATAGCAGAAAAAATCTTCCTGCAATTAATGCCGAGGAAGATGAAGTGAATAAATTTGTTAACCTCACCTCAGTTGACGTAGAAGAGATCTTTTTCAATGAAAAGTACTACTAAAATTATATGTTAATTATTTTTGCTTTGTCTTACCTCCGAAGTTTTTATTATTATTGTTGACCACACGGGATTTTTCATTAGAAATCCCGGGAAGATCCATATTAATATCAACATTTCGATGCAATTACATGAATAACTACCTTATTCCGACCTCTGATTATTACGTAGCAAAAGCCCGCGACGGGTGCCCGCGCGGCGAGCTGCGACGGAGCACCACTCGTGTGGGACCGCGCGGGCGCCCGCTTAACGCAGCGTCGGCCCTGATCGTGCCATGGGTATAGTGTTACCCAGTTACTAGATTGAGGGGAGGTCAACTAGACCATTGTTCCGTTAAAATACTTGTATTTAGCTGCGATCACGACAGATTGTAACAAGGCGGATTGATTAATAAAGGATTGTTATTATTGGGTCTCGTGATTGATAGTTTTCGTCAGCGTATTTTTTACCCGACTCCGTTTTTAGGGTAAATTTTCTCAAAAGGATTTGTGTAGTTACGTATGTGTTTTTATGTATGTCGGTTTGTCTATTTTAAAAGCAAGCCCTGCAATCTAAACGCTGGATGGATTTCATATGAGATAGTAGGAATAGAGAAATTGTATACTTGTATAAATTGAGGTGTAGTCGTAGTTTTTGTGGCATCATCATGTCCCTATATGATTTTAGCAAAAAAATACAACCATCACAAAATAAAGGGAAAGGGCTCGAGGAAGAAGTGATTAAAAAATTCTTTATAAATGAAACAAGAAACCCGTTAGCAAAATACATAATAAAAGGTGCAAATCAAGCAGTCTGCAATAACTATTGCATGAAAACTATGGAATTAAAATAACTGTTGGAAACTAAATATACTTTAAAAAAAATTGTCTAGAGCTTTTGGTGTATATATAAAGTTACATTATTTTAACTTATAATACAATAGACTAAAAATTGTTTCATATTTGTTTATTAAAACTAAAAATGAATTAATTTAGAAAATAAGAAGAGCTTTTTTAGACTTTCGAATTGGGTCCTGGAATAACTCTTGGAAACTAAATATACTCGTACTTTAGATAATTGTCTAGTGCTTTTTTAGACTTGCGAATTGGGTCCTGGATTAAGGGATGTTCACTTGGTATAATAAATACTTTTGCATACGTAAAAAAAACTGCGGGTAGAAGCTAAACATATTTACTCTCATTACTCCCACATGGTCTGAACGAGGCTGTCATCCATGATCACAATGAACAGATCTGACGTAAACAGGGCTTTGATAGTAGTCGAGAGGTCCCATTTGTATGGTCATATCAATCAAACCTGCCTAGCCATTTCCCAACTGTGTTGAGGTCTGCTTCCAGTCTGACCAAATAAAGCTAACCCAGTAACTAAATGATACAATAGCTCTTGGCAAGACGTGTTAAGGTTTTGTAGTCAGAATTCAGTCAAATGCGCTGTTGAGGCTGCCGCGCGTCATTGCAGCGCATCGGAGATGTTAGCGAAAGAGCACGTATTGACGACTTTTATGCTATCGTACAAAAGCTTGTCGCATTCTGATGGGCAGCGCCAATAGTCTCTTAAAAACCGAAGCGGATAGGGCTGATAGCCTCAAACTGTGCCCAGAAGTAGTATAGTGTGGTTAATAATTATTATTGACATGCTTTTGAAACCGAAATATATATGTACTAACACTAGCTTTATAAGTTTTGTATGTCTTTACTAACAATAATAGATTGTATTATCTGAAAAATAACATATTATTATTATAACAAAACCAAGAATTATTTTTCATGTTTAATTTTTACCTTCTTCACTTAACATTCCGTCTTAATATGACGTGTGCCGCGACTCACTATACTTTAGACTTAAAATGCAGCTCGGGAGCGTATTTAAAGATGCATGTGGTGACCTCATTCCCAAGCTGGCATGGCGTCTCTTGTTTATGATTTACCTGAAAATTATACAAAGCTTTTCAAAAGAGCACTAATTTAAATGAAAGGGATTGTATTGTATGTTAGTGTCTTAAGGCCGAATACACACTGACAGACGACTCATGTATAATGACAACAGTCACCTACTATAATGAGGAGAAAAAAGTTATTAGGACTGTAAAAAGTAATCTATACTTCTGTGCATTGAAAATTCAAAAAATAAATGGCAGGGGGTGTTACTAGACCGACACCGAACCCAAAACTGTGAAAAAATTTTTTTTTTTGGCTCTTGTTCAATCATCACGCAAAAACCCGGTTCGATTACGATGAAACTGGTATAATTATTCTTTAATATCCTGGACACCTCACTGGGTACTTTTAATCCCGGAAAAGTATATACAATAAAAAACCAACCTTAATTTTGCGGTTCGATCCCCTAGACCCGATTACTGTACCAACCGCAAATAAGTTTGTCGTAGGTTACGTCACTCGCAGTGGAGTTCACTAAGGGGCGCTGCACACGGCTAAGATACTATAATTCGGTCAATAAGTTTAGTTAAAAGGTAATCAATACATTCATTGACTGTTAGGCGGTACGAAGTTCGCCGGGTCAGCTATTGGTATATATTGAAGACCATCCACAGCAGTATCTACCACTCTCCCTGATTTGCTCAGTGACCTTATGTCAACAGAGACAATTCTCTAAGTGTAACTCTCTAGGTGCAAAGCAATCCGCTTGTCAGTGATTTTAGGGTCTTCAGGGGTCTTGGCAAGCGTGTTAAATAAAATGTCACTCGTGCGAAAGAGAAAAAAAGATGGAGCAATAAAATACCCTATATAGGGTGACTGGTAATTAGTGACCGATACTAAAACACGTGAAAACATAAATTATATTTTTAAATATTTCAATAAAAAAACATTTAAAAATATAAATAGTGTCCCACCGGTATCGGGAACAGGGTCCAAGCTACCGGCGGTCAGGGCTCCAGAGAAAGGAACCTCCTAACAATACGAGCCGTGTCCAGTAGTACGCTTTCTGGATCAAGCCCTTGGCCACAGCCGCCTAACGCGAGCCTGCGGTCGAGGCTCTTGGCTATTAAGCCGATCGCCGAGTCTACATCGCACATGTCGACAACCTCGCGAGCCAATTCAATATACTTGATTTGGCTCGCGAGAAAGTTATTAGTATTATATCTTAATTTTCAATTATCATAACTATCTCAAGAAGATCATTGTACTTTAGGGTCGAAATTATATTGGTTTGTTAATGATTTAGTCTAACTGGGCCAATATCAGAAAGGGTTTTATTTAATCAACTCACTTCGACCCCTGTTATAGAGATGGGAGTATTTATTTTATCTTCTAAGTGTATAATATATACTGTAAATTTTGGCGTTTTGGAATTTACTAAGTTATATAATTTATATAATTGAACAAGGCTGCTAGTCCTATAAAAATATAATAATAACCTATAGAATAACTGCAACTGTTAACAGTTGGTAACACGCAGACAAATTTTACAGATTTTTTTTTTTTTTTATACTAATAGATTGCAATTCAATAGTAGATGACCCTGACCCTGGTTGGTTTTATTTTTGATTTTGTTTTATTTCTTTGTGTTGTAGTTCTTTTGATTGATCTACTCTTTATTGTACACCATAAATAACATTAGGATGTCACAATAGGCGGTCATATCGCTAAAAGCGATTTCTACAGACAACCTTTGGATGGATACACTTTTTGACAGAATTATATATTTGTACGGTAACGAAAACTGTCATTTCGTCGACTTCGTGTTAGGGGCACTGGCATTTCGACTGTTTCTTTGTTTAGGTACATAGTCTGTGTTCACCATGTTTATTCATACCCAACCTATGACCTTCTGGGTTTCACCTAAATTCCTTTTGTGTGGCACATTAATTTATTTTGCGAGTTCTATCTTAATTTCATTCCTTTGTGATTTTTCTTTACTGAGCATTGTTTATAGTAGCTAACAGATTGCAAAAAAATATTGAATATTATTGTAGTTTACGCTGGTGTTATTTTAGATAGTCATTTCCATTACTTTATTTTAATGTTAGCTTTGTAATTCGTTGTTATATTCTCCAAAAAATTACATAACATTTGTGTGACACTAAAAATACCTTTTAACCTTTAGAACTTAAAGATTTGAAATATACATTTGTCTTTCTAAATCAATTTTTTTGAGGCTCCTCAATTTGGACTGTTTGATTTTTTTTTTGTAATTTCCTTACGCCGTATTTTGAGATAGCCCAAGGTTTCTAAATGCATACTTTGAAGCCTTATCTTGTATTGTGTATATTATTGTTCTTGTATAGCCCTTATCGCAAAATGCCCTTTGTATCCATCATTTCCAATTTCTAATTCCTTACAATAATAAAGGATAGATACTCTTTTAGGTAAGTAACTGTTATTATTGTAAGTAGGTACCATAAAAATAAACTTATACTACTTATCTTCCGTACACGAATTACTATAAAAAATAAACCCATTTTTCCATAAGGGTGTGAGTACCAGGACTTATGTATCAGCGTCATAAATATTTACCTCTCTGTCGCAATTCTCCGACACTGTTTTCATGTGTTCCAATTTCTTTCTGTTTGCGAATACAAGGGGTGTTACCGCTGTCATGAAGCCAAGCTTGGAATATTTGTTATTCTTCACTACTCCAATCTAAATTGATAAAAGTTTTCACTTAGATTATATAAAAACTTTGTTTTTTGTCTAAATACTGATTCACTTTTACCGAATGACGTCCTCTGCTGGAAATTGTAACCACAACGACTACTGTGCATCCCGCATCCATCGGATTCCCGTAACCTCACTGAATATTTTAAGCTAAATTGCTAACAGTTATACAAATTTGTTAAACCAACAAATCCGTAGGAAAATGGAGAGATACAAGCATATACATACTTGAGATTATGATTCTACTAGTTTTCTGCCAGTGACATGCAGTGTCTGCGTGTAAGTAGAAAAGTAACCTAAGGACACATTATATGTATAAAAAAAGTATCTTAGGTGCTATTCCTGGACATGGATTATCTATCCGTTCTGTTCAGTTGTTGAGTTTGAAGGAGTAACAAATATACAAATATCACACACACTCATAAACCTAGTGTGACATTCTTCTTTCAAAGGGAGATTCTTTGTTCTATCTTGTTGGTATATTTTTTTATGGTTATTACAGAATTCAATAATTCAAAATTCAATGTTTTTATTTCACATCGTCAGTAGCAGGGTTCCAAAAATTGGTCATTTTCTATGGAGAAGAACCGGCAAGAAACTCCATGGTTACTCTTTCAAAAAAAATTGTTGTTCTTACAATATTTCTATATTACAGTATTGGTAGGTAGATCTTATGTAACGACAGTGTAGACCAAGTCAATATTGTACTCAAAATTACAATAAAAATAATAAAAAGTGAGTCGTCGTAATAGGAAGTAGTCTAAGAATCGCGAGTCTAGTGTTCGCACATTCACATTATAAAAGAGGCTAAGTATATAAAAAAGCAAGAAAAATAAATAATTACAATTATCAATAAAATAATGAGACATTAACAAAATAAATTACTAAATGATTATGGTGATTATTATGGTTATGACAGAACTTTTAGTCCATGGAAAGTGTCTGTCACTTATGATAGTAACTTTAGAATAATATTCTACATATTCTACAAAACATCTGCAAAAATCAGCCATAAAAATTTGTTTATTTTTATTTTAGTTCCTCAGGACTCCAAGGAGGAGCTCCACAAGTACACGGGTATTCAAAGCACATGATACGCTACTGAGAACCTAAGGTTTCATCCATGTGAAAATAAGTTATATCAGACAGCTCAGGAATCTTTTTTTTTCACATCACAGATTTAGTGAACTAATTTAGACACCAAGAACTTACAATACCAAGGTAAACAACAAGGAACTGACCTTTTCTAACAAACACTTTACGATGCAAGCAGACTTTTCCGGATAAGGTGGTTCTTCTCGAAGGTTCTCCAAGTCCTTGACCGTAGCGTTGACGTGGTCCATACATGTGTGTGCAGTTGCTATCACTGTCCTCTTCACGATCTCGCCGAATTTACTTTCTAAAAACAATATATTGTCATTTTCCACTTCTCAATGTAATGTTTGAGTTAAGAAAGAGGCTTGGCTAGTGTTTTGTTGTACCTTTCAATTAAGTGGTAAATTGTTAAAGTTCGTAGTTTTTTTTTGACTCAAGGGCCGGCTCTTTGCCCCAGACAGGGTTTTCAATGCGGAGGAATTTTTTGACGCTATATTTTAGCCAGGTGTTTTTTGTCGTTAGTAATTAAAATCACGTTTTCTTGAATGATTTGTTGCGTACGCATAAATTATGAAACTCTGCCGACGAAGAAACCCGACGAAGAAGCGGCTACGTTGTACAGACGTGTCGTTGCAGCTTTAACAGAGTAGCCCTTTAATGTATGTGGACAGTAAGTAGGCCTTATTTGTACTGGCCGATATTTTGACACATCCTTTATTTTCAGCCATAACTAGCCACTCTTAAATAGTAGGACTCACCCTTTTCGTGCTGCCCAACCACATAATATACGACACAGAGGGTATGAAACGCAATCATGTACCTATAGACGTACATTTTGGACGACCTGCCCAAATAAAATAACTCGAAAGTAATGATAGAATAATTCGGCGGCGTTTAACCGCACCAGTGACAGATAACATCTTTCCGGCCGTGAGATTTATCAAATCGATGGATAAAATCGTTTTATATACGGTGGATGATATCACTTTATTTTTTTTTCATACTCATCCACTAAGCCGTAAGCGGTTTAGTATCTGAAGACGTCTGTCAATATTTTTTGATTGATTATTCCTAGTTTTATTGTCGTTCGATGTGTTTTGTTATATTGTTTTTGCGATAGGATCGAGCGGGTTTGCCAACAAATTAACTTGATTAACTTGATTACGTACGAAACACAAATTACGTAGTTTTGCATTTGTATTGTACTATTCATTAGAGTATTTAACGACTCACCAACACAGAACACGCATATATTCGGACTACAGAACCGCTCTAGCCACTGCAGGTGTCATCAAGACTACCCTCATAGCCAATACATCACAGGACTCTATATTGGGCATTCATCACTCGTTTACAATAATCCACTGGACATTAAATTTTGATTCACGTTAGCTCATCCAACAGTATCCAGCCTTACTACCCCTTACCCAGGTTATTACCCAGCGAAGAATTAAAACAAGATTATTATTAATCATCATCATCACTATTTCAACCGAAAGTCGTCCACTGTTGGACATTCCCATGTGTCATCATAACGACCGGTCCTGTGCGTCTCGCATTCATCGGATGACCGCGACCCTCAACAGGTCACTCAAGAATAAAGCAGCTTTCTATCGGTGAAACAATTTTAGCAATCTGACCAGTACTTACGATTACCATCTACAATCAACAAAAAAAAAAAAACAAAACAATCTACTTTTAAAATTAATATACCCGCCTATTTTTAATAACTTGGACAGCATCCTAACTATAAATTAGCCCTATCTTATATAATTACGATGGTTAATATTCGGCATGCATTGTACCATGCTGGCTGTCAGCAGTCGCAATAATGACATGTACATAATTGTATATAATGAGCAAGGTTGCATTATGTGGACAGCAATTATTTTATGAGAATTCATGTCACTGCGAATGTTGGCAAATTTTGTTTTGTTGTTATTTTTGTCTGTTTTGTCAATTTTATGGGCAAATTATTGCAATTTTATTTTATTTTGTTTATTATTTAGGGGCTGTTAAACCACAATGTACAATGCTTACTAATAAATTAACATTAAATGTAAGTGGCTCACTTGCACTATCCGTATTTTAACAAAAATGTTGGATGTTTGGTAAAGCGTGCCATTAAATAAGCATTATAAGGCTTTCTGTCAAACAGTTCTTACCTTCATGGGGTGGAACTGTAAAGACACTAACGTGCTCAAAGAGCAACTGCTCTGAACTCTACAAGGTTGCAACCTTCCGCCCTTTTAGATTTCCCACAACACCAGCTATACACAGCATGTAAATTACTTACTATTTATTTAGTTATAGGAGAACCAACAGCTTTTATTTAGTTATAGGAGAACCAACAGCTTTTATTTAGTTATAGGAGAACCAACAGCTTTTATTTAGTTATAGGAGAACCAACAGCTATAACAAAAGAATAACAATAGTATAAGATACATTGAGCCAATATTGCACATCGTACTCTTTATCAGCAGTCTGAGCTTCCTTTTGACCCAGTACCTTCAACCAGAAGGAGGAAAGATTTAGTTTGCACAATAATTGTAAGGAGTTGTTACTTCTGTTTATTCATTAGTCTTGTTATGACGACCCGATTATAAACCTAGCTCAGGCAAGTCGCTACACATGTAACAATATTGTGTAAAAGATTAAATGAAGATTATTTATCGGAAACAGGGTCCAAGCTACTCTAAGTGGCGGTCAGGGCTTCAGAGAAAGGTGTTGTTGATGTATTTTCAGGGATCCGGTGTATATATATATTATAAAAACAAGCTCATGCACTCACAATTAACTCATTATTTATTATAGATTTCCATTTCCGTAGATTTCCATTTCCGTAGATTTCCATTTCCGTAGATTTCCATTTCCGTAGATTTCCATTTCCGTAGATTTCCATTTCCGTAGATTTCCATTTACGTAGATTTCCATTTACGTAGATTTCCATATCCGTAGATTTCCATATCCGTAGATTTCCATTTCCGTAGATTTACATTTCCGTAGATTTACATTTCCGTAGATTTACATTTCCGTAGATTTACATTTCCGTAGATTTACATTTCCGTAGATTTACATTTTCGTAGATTTACATTTCCGTAGATTTACATTTCCGTAGATTTACATTTCCGTAGATTTACATTTCCGTAGATTTACATTTCCGTAGATTTACATTTCCGTAGATTTACATTTCCGTAGATTTACATTTCCGTAGATTTACATTTCCGTAGATTTACATTTCCGTAGATTTACATTTCCGTAGATTTACATTTCCGTAGATTTACATTTCCGTAGATTTACATTTCCGTAGATTTACATTTCCGTAGATTTACATTTCCGTAGATTTACATTTCCGTAGATTTACATTTCCGTAGATTTACATTTCCGTAGATTTACATTTCCGTAGATTTACATTTCCGTAGATTTACATTTCCGTAGATTTACATTTCCGTAGATTTACATTTCCGTAGATTTACATTTCCGTAGATTTACATTTCCGTATAGTTCTCACATAATCAATATATGTCACGTTGTATACATATGAATATTTTTCAATTATCTTTTTTTGTTTTTCCATACAAAATAATTCGATAAGTTCACGATTATTTGTGAGGGTTGGATTTTAAAGTTGTAAAAGATATACTACCAAATGTAGAAATAATTAGTAAAAAGGATATTGTCCATAAAAATCGAACAAAACCATACTTTAAAATGTCATCATTATGCTTTTTTTTTTCATTAATAAAATTGTTTTTTTTTTCTCTATTAGTATGGGGATGTGAGGGTTGGATTAAGTAATTAGTATTAGTACCTACTTTAAGATCTATATTATAATCTATGCACCTTTGTAATCATTTATATGCACATCTTATTTAATATAGTTCAGTATTACTTTGGCACTCGTTGGTTTCATTTATCATCAACACCGCACCTTACATATTAATGTCGTTATAATTATTATTATTATTCGAAATTGCTTGGTTCAGTTTCTTAAGTTTTTAGAATGCCAGTTTTTAATGACAAAAGATTGTTAAGATGGATGTGTGACGAGAATGGATAAAGTGAGAAATGAGTATATTAGGGGAAGTTTGAAAGTGGCGCCAGTGATGAAAAATTGAAAGGGAATCGTTTGTCTTGGTATGGTTATGTGAAGAGGAGGAATGAAGCGCATGTTGATGATGATGTGATGGAGAGGGAGAGGGAGACCAAAGAAAAGATGGATGGATTGTGTGAAGAGTGATATGAAAGAAAAGGAAGTTAGTGATAGCATGATGAATGACAGGGCAGAATGGAAGAATTTCATTTATTTATTTATTTAAAACTATGCACTAATGAAACATTGTACAAAGGCGGACTTGCATTTTGTCCCAGTCGACCTTAGGGTGATGCAGAGACATAGGAGATGGCAGGTGTAACTTAATAGAAGACTGACAGGAAGACTTGGATGTTTTGTGTATGTGAGTTTATATTTGAGCGCACCCACGATAAAGGAGTAATTACTAGTTGAACTCCTTTGAACTCCTCCCCACATTAGAAATCGCTCCTAGATTGTGGGTCCACTTCATATACCTCCTAGATTGTGGGTCCGCTTCATATACCTCCTAGATTGTGGGTCCGCTTCATATACCTCCTAGATTGTGGGTCCGCTTCATATACCTCCTAGATTGTGGGTCCGCTTCATATACCTCCTAGATTGTGGGTCCGCTTCATATACCTCCTAGATTGTGGGTCCGCTTCATATACCTCCTAGATTGTGGGTCCGCTTCATATACCTCCTAGATTGTGGGTCCGCTTCATATACCTCCTAGATTGTGGGTCCGCTTCATATACCTCCTAGATTGTGGGTCCGCTTCATATACCTCCTAGATTGTGGGTCCGCTTCATATACCTCCTAGATTGTGGGTCCGCTTCATATACCTCCTAGATTGTGGGTCCGCTTCATATACCTCCTAGATTGTGGGTCCGCTTCATATACCTCCTAGATTGTGGGTCCGCTTCATATACCTCCTAGATTGTGGGTCCGCTTCATATACCTCCTAGATTGTGGGTCCGCTTCATATACATGAAATTGGATTTTGACGGTTGAAAATCGAACGTTGCAACGTTGAAGACCGAACGTTGCAACGTTGAAGACCGAACGTTGCAACGTTGAAGACCGAACGTTGCAACGTTGAAGACCGAACGTTGCAACGTTGAAGACCGAACGTTGCAACGTTGAAGACCGAACGTTGCAACGTTGAAGACCGAACGTTGCAACGTTGAAGACCGAACGTTGCAACGTTGAAGACCGAACGTTGCAACGTTGAAGACCGAACGTTGCAACGTTGAAGACCGAACGTTGCAACGTTGAAGACCGAACGTTGCAACGTTGAAGACCGAACGTTGCAACGTTGAAGACCGAACGTTGCAACGTTGAAGACCGAACGTTGCAACGTTGAAGACCGAACGTTGCAACGTTGAAGACCGAACGTTGCAACGTTGGAACGTTGCAACGTTGAAGACCGAACGTTGCAACGTTGAAGACCGAACGTTGCAACGTTGAAGGACCGAACGTTGCAACGTTGAAGACCGAACGTTGCAACGTTGAAGACCAACTCGACTGGTTTATAAGACAACTGGTATGTGTATATACCAGTCATCTAATTGATACATAACCGAATACCTGTCAACTCATATTTCACACGTCAAAAAATCGAAGCTGCGTTCAAAAATTCATCAACGCGCAAAACTATTAAAGTGATTTGTCGTCTCACGAACGCCGCTTGCCGCCATCAGTAAATCATTTTCACCGTCAGGCACAGGTTTAACGGAGGCTTTGTTGCTGCCATTAATTCAGTAAACAATGTAATATGGATCCGACCACTAACAAATAGGCAACAATTGGTCTATCCAATAGCGATATTCATCAAAGTCCAGTGCTAAGCGTGGTCGCAGTGAATGATGAGTGACGTAACGCGATGGCCGATGGCGGAACGTGAGATCAGATTGATTGCGTTATTTAATGATGATGTGAGGGTATTACCGTATTATGGCCGCTCAGTTCGACCCCGAACTAAATTGCTTACAACGGATACCAATCTGGTATCGTCATGGCACATGGCACAGTAAAGGTTTTTGTGTCATTCAACGGCAGTAGGTACCACCAGTATTACATGGCACTGATTGGAGCTGTGGTAGCCCTACGATAGCCCTGCGGTAGCCCTGCGGTAGCCCTGCGGTAGCCCTGCGGTAGCCCTGCGGTAGCCCTGCGGTAGCCCTGCGGTAGCCCTGCGACCTCGACTTTGTTGTGGAAGGTCGCGGGTTCAAACCCAGCCAGGCGTACCTTCGTGTAATTTATTGTCATCACCACTGCTCTTATAAATCATCATCATCATCATTTCAGCCGAAAGACGTCCACTGCTGGACATAGGCCTCCCCCAAGCGTCGCCACAATGACCGATCCTGTGCTTCTCGCATCCACCGCACTCCCGCGACCCTCACCAGGTCGTCGGTCCACCTTGTAGGAGGCCTTCCAACGCTGCGTCTTCCGGTGCGCGGTCGCCACTCTAGAACCTTTCGGCCCCATCGGCCATCCGTTCTACGAGCAATGTGCCCTGCCCACTGCCACTTAAGTTTGGCGAAGCCCGCACAGGGCCCGCGTGGTAAATTGTGGTCCTTTCCCTCTCCATGAGAGGAGACCTGAGTCCCAGCAGTGATTAAGGCTAAATATGTATTGTATGTATATGATTGAATTCGAAATTTTTCTCATCACATGTCAGTTATGTCCTAAATGTAAGGCTGATAAGATTTCAAATACGATTTTAGCTTTTGCGAGTACAGGATGCCTAACCGAACATTATTCAAGCTAAAGTAAGGAATGTGTTGAAAAATCTGAGTTGAAATAAACAGAATGAATGTAGTGAAACTACTTAGAGTGAACTATGAAAATGCGCCAAGACTGAAGGGGCTATTGCAAAGTACGGGTATATTGGCTTTGTGCCATGACCGAAGAACTGTTTCCGTAATACAAAAGGGCATGCCAAATTTCTCACATCGGACTGAAATATCTTATGTCAAAAGGATAAAAAATCCGGTACATTGAAAATGATGCTTTATTTATTTTCGCTTCAATAATCCTATACCACAGCAGAAAACTTGTGATTCCTTATTCATACGTGTCTATGGTTTATCTAGTGTTATTTCAAGGCATTATTTCCGTAAACTGTCCAGTCCCAATGGCTAGGCAGTTGATGAAAGTTCCGGCTTTCATTTGTAGATCTTTCACACAGTCGTTACGGTACCGACACGATGTCTCTTGGATTCTCCCTATAACATTCCCTAAATAATTTAATATTTTATTCTGAGAGATTCTTTGCAGAACGATGGTGGTTACCTTTATAACATCTGTTAAGCCATCTACATACTACAGTAGATGACAGCGCCACGCGTCTTTGTTTACGACTTTCCCAAGTAATTAAACATTAGACACGAAAAATATTTCCTATCATACGATCCACCCCAATCCGCATCATCATCTTTCTTACGTGTATAATCATCGATGAACAGCAACACATACATACAACCGCAACCGCGTCCACTATTGCACATAAACCTCCCACAAGCGTTTAAAAAGGTTTTTTTTATTATTTGTTAATATGCATTCAAATTATTATTACTAAGTTTTTATTTGAAATAAAAAACATTATGACATGTTATGGCATTTTCTTGGTGCCGATTAGATCGTATGATCTATTAAATAAAATCATAGCATTTTGAGCTAATTAAATCTATTTTTAACCACCATCACGTTTCATAGAGACATTAGCAAACTTATTGCCACACGTACGAAATGAACCCAGTTTTGTTTAATTAAAGAGCGACTGAAAAATCGTTCACCTTTCATGAAATATTAAAATCAATTTTTAAACTTTGGTACTGAAATTTTGCATTCGAGAATACAAAGAAAAATCGGAAATGAATAACAGGGGCTTAATCTGTGCCAAATGTAGTGGTTTGTCCGGATTTAACTGGTTGATCAGATTTCTTCTCTGATCTAGCTTATTTCAAGATCTGCTGGTACGGTATTTACTGTACAACCAGTTGAAACTAGTAAATAGGTCTTGAGTATTAAGCTGTGTAGACTTGCATGTGCAATGTATAACATTGCCAAAGAAAACTAAATTACTAAAACTAATATTCGTCTATATCATGCATATTCGTCTATATCATGCATATTCGTCTATATCATGCATATTCGTCTATATCATGCATATTCGTTTTAATAGTTTTTTCTATTCTATTAACTGGAAATTGGGTCTCTTTACTTGGTTTCGACGAGGTAAATATCGTGGTGAATAGTGTTTTTCCTAATATTACTTTCGATACATTTTTCCGACTAATTGTACCAATATATCTTCAACCTAAATCCAGCGAAGCCCTTATACATTGTCCCAAGTTATGCTTAATCCATAGAGTAAAAAGTGAAAGCGATACATAAAAGCGTTACCCTCGTTGTACTATACATCACGCCGGTGACACGGCAGTAATGTGAATGGGCTGATAAAACGATTTTGGGTAGCAACGTGAGGGTTTCCTTAGTTTTGACAGGCAAAGATTAAATTGGATTACACATTTTTGCATGACCTTTAGACCAATCTTTCGTAGTATTCTTGACGCGGTGTGGCTATTTTTACCTACAACGCTTAAAACTTGTAAATCTTAAAACTTGTAAATCTTAAAACTTGTAACGCTTAAAACTTGTAACGCTTAAAACTTGTAACGCTTAAAACTTGTAACGCTTAAAACTTGTAAATCTTAAAACTTGTAACGCTTAAAACTTGTAAATCTTAAAACTTGAATCATAAAACTTGTAAATCTTAAAACTTGTATTAAATAATCCACATATAATTTCTTCGGATTATGAGACTAAATATTTTTTTAAAGGTCGTCGAGAAAAAGCTACTTGCCAGATTACATTTTTGACCTCATCTTTTGGGATTTGTTTTTTTATTGTTTTTCAACCAGCTTCTATGAAATTAATAGGCAATAAAGGCAAATTCGAAGTTAATCTGAATCTGAACATAAGGGGATGGCGCCTGTGTCTGTAACACAGTTTATCAGTTTATACTAGCACAGACACAGACGTGTCTCAATTAATGTATAGCGTTGTATTATACTGAATTGTTTATATATTCGATTGAGATGGACAAATTGTATTTGGCTTTGTGAAAATAAACGATTATTATTATTCCATTTATTTTCTATATACATAAATTATTTTCTTAAAAAACATCATCGGGAACAGGATCCAAGCTACCGGTGGTAAGGGCTCCTGAGAGAGGAATCTCGTAACAATGCGCGCCGTGTCCAGGAGTACCGCTTTCTGGATCAAGCCCTTAATCCAGTTGCCCAACGAGAGCCACCTTAGATGTTGCCATTGGCCGTTACTGACTATCGGCACAATTAATTGAATTGCTCTATCCACTTCCCACATGTCGACAACCTGTCGACAACCTCGCGAGCTAAGTCAAGATATTTAGTTTGTTTATCCTTTCTCAGCTTTCACGAAGTTCTCGTCAAACCGCTACAACAAATATCATTGTGCGACGCTCTAGTCGATCTATCACCACTATGTCAGGCTTATTGGCAACAATAGTCCTGTCAGTGATGATAGATCGCTGCCATTCTCAAGAACTGGTTCGGGAACATACCTATAGTACGGTACCTGATTCCACAAGATTGTATTTAAGAGCAAGTTGCTGGTGAATAATCCTGGCTACAAGGTTGTGTCTATGCAAATACTCTTGCTCCACGGTGGACGCCATCATGCGCGTGCGGGCTCTCACGACGGGGGATGCGGTGTTCCAGGGCAGGTTTGTCGTGGCGGTGTCTTTGGACATCGCCAACACCTTCAACCTCCCTGCCTTGGAGTAGCATTAAGAGGGCACTCCGGTGCCCGACTACCTCGGACAGGTACATCTAGTGTGATCGAGGCCTACCTGTTGGACAGGTACATCTAGTGTGATCGAGGCCTACCTGTCGGACAGGTACTATGACCCAGTAAAAGTGCTTAGATACCTTAACGCCTATTATCCCTTGCACGTTAGAGTTCAAGTTTTCGAAAATTAAACTAGATGGCGTTGGTTTCTTCACAGCTAAGTGGCGAGCAAAGGCAATCTCACAAAGTATAAACTTGACTTTTAGTTTAACCAATAATAGACGCGCGTCATCATTGTCGTCAACAACTGATTGTAGTTCATAATTTCATCAACTTAGCATAAGTCAAGATGGCCTAGTGGTATAGAGCACACAGATTGAAGCGCAAATCAGTGTGCCGCAAGTTCAAATCCCACGCAATGGTTGACTTTTTGTAAGTTGGAACCGGAACCCGATTGGAAGTTATGGATTAGCATTACATATTATATTAAATTATTCTTTAACTTGTTCACACATTTCTTAGAGTTAGAAAATGATCACAAAAAAACTAAATAAAGAATTAGATTTCTGCGAGGTAGACATAAGTTTAACTTGACCGAAATGAACTGTCGTTTGGTTGTAGTTGTTGGTTAGTGACGTGTGGTTAACAGTATAGTAATATTCGCAAAATGCAAGCTAATATTAGTATTGAAGTGAGGGCGACTATCATTGGGCTGCATAAAAGCGGTCTCAATAAAACACAAATATCTGAAGAAACCGGACTGAATGTGAGTATAATAGCTATTAATGAATTGTAACTTTATTATAAATTAATCTTCTAATTAAAATGTATGCCATTTATGAATCCATCCATCGTATCTTTATGAGGCTTAAAAGAGAAATACATAAATCGTTGGGTTTATTGGATTGGTTATTGGATTTATAAATGCAGTTTTATTTTAAAATTATATTCAATAATTATGATTGTTAACATTTTATATAATGAAAATGAAGTCAAGTAGGTATAGCTGCCTAATATATATTTTTTTTTGTTTTAGAAAAATACTGTAAGTCTTTGGATAAGAAGATATGAGGAAGAAGGTAGCCTTGCTAGTCGAAAGAGAAGTGGGAGACCGAAGCTTATTAGAGAGACGCAGCGACGACATATGGTTGACGTATACGAAACGAATGGTTTCGCACCAACGAGACATTTTGCGGAATTATATGACACCTCGATGGATACTGTTCGCCGTGCACTTCACGCTGAAGGCGTGCATCACAGAAAACCTGCTAAAAAGCCGTACTTGACAGAGAGGCATAAACAAGAACGATTACGTTTCGCACGTGATTATTTAGATTTTGACTGGAATACTGCGGTATTTTCAGATGAAAAAAAATTTAAATCCAGTGAAGCCTGCCCAAAATGGGCAGGCTTCACTTATGGCGCAAGAATAACACTCGCTGGTGTGATAACAACATTATTCCTAACACCGAATCAGGTCGAATCACAATTAATATGTGGGGATGGATGAGTGCAGCAGGACCAGGAGAACTGGCTTTCATTCCTCACGCGCAAACAGTTCAACTTATGTGGAAGTGTTAGACTCAATTATGCTACCTACTGTGCGCAACATTTACCCAGCTGATGAGTTAGCACAATTTCCGTGTGTCCAGGACAATTGTCCTATTCACCGAGCGAGTACTGTGCGTGAGTGGTTTCACAATCACCCGGAAGTAATTGTTATTCCATGGCCAGCGCGATCACCCGACCTCAACCCCATAGAAAATCTATGGGGTTTGATGGTGCAAGGGTGGGACTCGCATGAGAGGTCTACGGAACAATTAAAAACCCATTGCATGGAGGTGTGGGAAAGTTTTAGAGGGAGCGAAATATGCGGTAATATGGTTGGGTCCATGCGCAAACGTCTACTTGACTGTATCGAAAATAATGGGGGTTATACAAAATATTAAGTTTTAGTGAAATCAGTCGGTGTAATTAAATATTTAGTAAGAAAGAAAAAGAAAGAAAACATATTTATTCTGCCCAAATAGACGCACAATAAAATATAATCATCTGTCGGGCCATGTGCAAACCGGGCATAACTGTGCTGCACCATAGACACTAGACAATAAACACAGTTGACATCATTTTGATCTATGATATTTTATAATTAGAATTTTATCATTATATACTCTGTGGTTGTGTATACAAAACAGTCTAATCTTATAGCTTAGTCTGTGGTTGTCCATTATCTATTGCACCGACCGACCAGAGACTGACATAACATAAAAAAAAAAAATAAATAAACAGTACCTAATCTAAGAAAAACAAATAACAATAATGTAAATCCAAGTTGTGCGTCGCATCTAGGCAAAAATAGGTTGTTGCTCAGCTTATATCGTGACGCTGGGCAAATCCAGCAATCTACGATGCTGATTTTCAGCAACCACCGTTGTAGTGACACTTTGGCGCTTATTCCGTGAACTTATCTACTTCGACAGGTTAGTACATATACACAAATAGCACATGAACAAATTGAATACTATGAAGATTCACACAATGAAAATAACAACATTACAAACACAATAAACAATACTAAAATTGCACAAATACACTACACAAAACATTTATATGCATAAAATAACAGATGCTGAACCCATAATACAAATTGCACCATAATATGGGGAGGCGCATGATGGCGGCGACTCATACAGTCTGCTCGACAGGATCACTACAATCAAGTCGGAATACCATCACCACTGTGGAAGACCATACCCATTGCCTGAAGTCCATGACCAAAGAGGTAAAGCATAAAAATAATTAACTTATGTACTTATATATAAAAACAAAATAATTCTTGCATACTCAACAATCTACATAAGATTGTTGTTTATGCAATAAATATTTTTTTTAAATGGTAATAAAGTGCTTTTTTGTTTTAAGGACTCTAATTGGCGGATCCAGGACATTCCAACAGTGCGTGGCACTGTATCTGAAGCTACCCCTGAATGCTGCAGTTCTGTGATGTGGTGTACAGAGAGGATATGTGGAGAATCGTGGTTCAAATTTGCTGTGTCTCCAAATTAGTTTATCGTATAAGTATTTTGGTTTCTGTGTAGTAATAACTCCAAACAGTAAACTAGCCAAATGTAACTTTCTCCTTGCTGCCATTTTTAGAATGTTATTCTCGTTAATATAGGGAGTGACATGACTCCTATGTGGTACCTTTACACAAAACCTTACACATGCGTTCTGAATACGTTGAATTAATTTCTCTGTTCTGGCTAATAGGCATGGACCATACACCGTATCACAATAATTCAGACGTGATAAAATTAGGCTGTCTACTAGTTGTTTGCGAAGATCAACACTCAAATGGGCTCTAATTTTATAAAGTAGTTTTAACCTATAAAAGCAATTACGCATGGCATTGCTAATGTGCTTCTCAAATCTCAGTTCAGGGTCCATAGTCAAACCCAGATTGCATGCCAATTCAACCCTATCTATTTTATTTCCCTTTATAAAAACTTGCGGATTGGCTGACAGTATCGCATTAATCATTTTTTTACTTCCCAAAACCATGAACTTGGACTTAAGCGGGTTTAAAACTAGTGAGTTAGCATCTGACCATTCCACCACTCTATCAAGATCTGAATTAATTTTGTCCACTGCTTCTTTTAGATCTGCGGTTTTAAAACAGATATACAACTGAATGTCATCAGCGTACATGTGATATTTGCAGTGCTGGAAGGAATTGACAATATCTGCACTGTAAAGAATGTACAAAAGGGGCCCCAAAATTGATCCCTGGGGCACACCACGTGACACATGCCGAGGAGAGGATGAGCTGGTTGATCCATCCTCCCTTTGAATCTCCACGAGCTGTGACCTATTCTGTAAGTAGCTAGCGAACCACTCTATCGTTTCTGTAGTAAAACCATAGTACGCTAATTTGGAAAGTAAGAGAGTGGTATTAATTGCATCGAAGGCACGTGAAAAATCAAGAAGAGCAAGTAAGGTCCCCTCCCCTTGGTCTCGTGCTTCCAAGATATTTCCTACCACATCCGAAAGGGCAGTGGCTGTCCCACGACCTTTCCTAAAACCAGACTGCAGGTCAGGTAGCATGTTGTTAGATTCTAGGTACTCCAGCATTTGGTTGTAAACTACTCTCTCCAAGACTTTAGATAAACATGGGAGAATGCTTACTGGGCGTAAGTCTTTAACAGAACATGGGTTACTGGTTTTAGGTAATGGACGCACTATAGCACATTTCCATGAGTCAGGGAAAGAGTTTGTATCGATAGACTTGTTTACTATTGTAGTGATGGCATGGAGGGTGGTTGGTAATGTAAGCATTATCATATCGAGACTCAACCCATCTATTCCCTTAGCATTTGACCCCAGACTCTTGATAATTTTAGAAATTTCAGCTTCATTGACATTTTGCAGCTTAAAATGAGTGTCCCCATACCGGTTAGAGTCAAAATATGACACTTGAGATGTTGACAATATATTCTGACCAGGCACATCAAGAAATGCCCTGTTAATTTCGTCAGGGTCATCAAATTGTCCTGGGAGCATTCCATCACTATGATCTGAGAGCACATCGGACTTGAGATTTTTCCATAGTTTTTTTGGGTTTTTCAACTGATTATTAATGTGCCCGTCAAAGTACACCTTCTTTTCCTGCATCAGTGCAGTACTAGCTTGTTTTTTTAAGTCCAAATAATATTTTTTTGTAGTGTCTTGTTTATTCATATTATAGTTCTTTTTTGCCTCGTTTCTTAACTTAATCATTAGTTTAATATTATCTGTTATCCACGGTGTAGGCCGATCTCTAACTATCTTACTTTTTATTGGTGCATGTAAATCAAATAATAGGTTCATATGGTAGTTGAAAAAATCTACCATGCTATCCACATCTTGCAGTGAGCTTATTTCCGTCCATGGCATTAATTCCAAATCTGCTGCAAAGTAGTCATCTAAAATATCCCTTAAAGGGCGATATGTAACCAGCCTAGGTTTGCTCTTTACCTTCTTTACCACAGTATCACACACAATAAACGAGTGATGGCCAAGTTCACTGATGTGATTGACCTGTACATTGCGTACTCCTATATCAGTACAGATGACATCTATCAGTGTACTACTGTCACCTACAAAGTGGGTTGGCGACAGAACCACCTGATTTAAACTAGAGTAATTCAAGAACTCCATTAACTCCTTAGTTTTACCACCTGTAGTATCCAATAAATTAACATTGAAGTCCCCCAACACTACCAAATGATCGTACGGTGCCAATGCGCTAATACTGTCAGTTATCCCATCCAAAAATCTAGAAAGTTCAAACCATGGTGGCCTATATGCTGTACCTATTAATAACTTTTTACCATTAATAGTTAGGCTTAACCACATCTGTTCAACTTCGGAACTTTTCGAATGTGGTTGTACGCGCGCCCTTACTCCCGTTTTAATATAAAAAGCTACACC
Source organism: Mythimna pallens (assembly GCA_961205895.1). Taxonomy (NCBI): domain Eukaryota; kingdom Metazoa; phylum Arthropoda; class Insecta; order Lepidoptera; family Noctuidae; genus Mythimna; species Mythimna pallens. The sequence goes on along the minus strand of OY540839.1, from coordinate 21,420,235 downwards.
CCCACCCCGGCCCCCGCGCATAGTCGCAGGACGTGGCACATGTTTCAGCCTATATCCCGGGACCTTAGGCGCGCGGCCTTCCTCCCCAGGTTTCAGCCATGTTTCATTAATTGCCATGATATCTACTGAGTGTTGTGACATGGCAATCAGGAACTCATCCTGATTAGTTACCAGTGAGCCAGCATTAAACAAACCAAACTTCAATACTTTCGACTTAGTCATCTTATGTAATGTTCAAGAATTGTATTTATGTATAATACTGATATAGAATTATATTGAGCAAGTTGAAACAGTATGTTAATTTTATATAAATATGTCCTGTATGTATTTTTAGTGTGTCTTCGTGTTATCCGAGCAAAATACTCACTTTCATAAGCCCACCTCCCCACATCATGACAGATACAACGCACAAACTTGTTGAAACTTATACTAAAAGAGCTAACATTAAGTACTAGAATAAAATGAACAGCACTAAATAACCAATTATTTATTTGTGACTGAGAACGGTCCAATAAACTTTGTAATATCATCCTCAGACGCAATCCTGTGAGTGGGGTCTCCGGGCTTACTACGGACCAAGATGCGACCTCGCCTCGACCAAACGAAGCGCCAGCCGTGCTCCGCTGCAGCAGCCCTTGTTTGGCGAAATAATTGAAGGTTCAATCTGGTCAGCCGTTCGTTAACAAAAAAGCGAACCGGCTTCCCCGGGAGACCGAGATTCTCAGTTGTGGTACCTCTCCGCACGCGAGCACCATTTAATAGGGCGTCACGCTGGTCACGGCGAGCCAGGCGCACTATGATAGAACGAGGGCGGGGCTCTGCCGACGAAGAAGGGCTGGTCGCCTTGATGTGTCGGCCACCTGCTCGCTCTGCACACACAATATCCCGATCCTCCAGAGTGACACCCAGCTTCGCGGCAATAAGCTGGAGCAGATGCGTGGGATTTTCTCCTTGAGCCTCAGGCACGTTCGCTATGACGACGTCATTAGCCATGAGCTCCTGATCCCGATCATTAAGATCCCGCTTCAGCTGCTCCACAATGCTCCCCACTACTCCCGAATCTGCTGACTGAGCGTAACCCTCAGACTGCCGTTTTTCGAGCACCTCCAACCTGGACTCTATCCCGTCCATACGAATGTGGCACAAGTCATTTGACGCCTTCAAGTCAGCCACATCCCTCCGCAGCTCCAAGACCTCGAATCTCAAGGTGCGTAGCTCCTCCACCACCAATTTCAGCGCAGAGCTCACATCCTGTGGGAACTCTTGAAGCGACGCCGCAGCTGACGGAGGTGACGCCGAATGAACCAGAGGAATTGAACCCACAGGGGTCCCAGGTGTTGACATTGGCATCGGTGGCGGCGTTGACAGATCCGCATCCGCCGACTCCTCACTCTGCAGCTCAGCTACCAAACCCCTCACAGGTGTCTCGGCCTTATTATCCCGGCGGACATTTTTTCTGCATTCGGGACACTGCCCTATGGTGGCTGCGGGACCTTTCGAAGGGAGGCCGACACACGTACGGTGATACACACTGGTACATTTCGTGCACTTTGTGGAGTCGCTTGCCGACACAAACTTGCCGCATCCACCACACTTTGCCGGCATTGTTTACGATCAATGAACTCTGGGATCAAAACAATCGAACTGTCAACGGAGATGTTGATAATAATAATTGAAAGTGCTTGAGGGTATTTTAATATTTTTAACCAAAGATCAGCTGTTCTAATTACACCAGATATAAACACTTTAGGAGCAAATCCGGGATTTCACCACACCAATATGTCATGTACTATGATGCCACACACTCAAATAAAGACTTTTTAAACACTTTAACGTGGTATTTTTATTTTTATTCCGTAATATGTAGGACACCAATCTCACCCGAACAAACGTCAAAACGTCACCGTAGTAGGCCATTTTATTTTAACATATCCATGATTATTCGTTAACAAACACTGTATTATATTGTGTTTACTTTCGTTTAAAACAGCTATATCTTTTAACTTGTGCCATCGCCTTATCTTAAGAATGCAGTGAACTCGCTATCAATTTTGTTGACAATAATCATGATTCTATTTCGTTTTTTATTCTTCTACCCATACTGTTCTAACATAATAGTTCAATTTATTTTTCTCATCTAATTGACGATTATCTTGTGAGAACTAAAGTTCTTTTAACAGAAAGTGAGGTTTAGTTTCAATCTTCTTTTCGTCAAGAAAATGAACAATTAAGATATGACCTCAATACATTCATTGTGACGTTACATAAAAATAAAATGTTTACAAAGTCTAAATCATATCACTTTTCAATAAATAACTGGATATATACAATTATATTTTATTTTATTAAAATTTTAATATCTTTTCATTGTTACGTTATTCATATTAGGAATGGTCTAAGTGGGTATACTTCCAACAAACAATCTTACACGTAACATAGTTATCGGTTACAAGATATTTTTTTTGTGTAGGTAACAATTCGACGTCAAAATTCTCATAAATGTTTAATTTGTAAATATAAAGAATAAAGATTTTTATTAAACACGCCTTTGTATTTCCACCTTACAACATCGAAAAATTACGAGTGTGTTCTTCTTGTGGTTAATAGATCATATTCGTAATTTGCAACTATTTAGTGCAAAAAATGCAATAGTATTTTCATAGAAATATAAAAAACAACTATATTAATATAGATTGGGAATTTTCTAAGTAAAAAATAACCGCAACGGACCGACCATGATTTGAACTCGGGCTACGTTGTTTGCGAATCCAACACTTAGTTCATACGGCTACCAGCTCATGACATATTTTCGTGAATTTTATCAATGCAATGGTAAGAACAAGTCGCCTCTGTGACTGTGTGATGCGTATTCAAAGGCACAGAAAAATAATAATAGCTCAGTGCGACGACAGTTCCTTAGTGTGTGTTATCTGTGGAATGTGGATACTCATACACGCGCACACATACGCACGGAAGTATCGTGCTCGCTCGGTTCGTAGCAATGTAATCTTTAGCGTTCTTATGGACTTCAACGGAAATCCATATTCAACCTACCCTCTCAAGTTTGAAAACTAACACAATTTTAATATCTTCATCTCTTTAAAAGAAATTATAAATTATTTCAATGTATGAAGAAACAAAAAGAAAGTACAAAAATAAGCATTAATCATTTGAAGCACAGCGGCGCCATCTATTAACAGTATAATGTAATGTTGTCGATAGCAACATTTCAATCTGGTTTTACGCTAGATGGCGTCATTTCTCGCTTCACACGATTTTATTTCTGTAGCTCCTATGCACTTTCGCTTTTGGCCGTACATCTAGTATGATGGAGGCTTACCTGTCGGACAGGTACATCTAGTGTGATCGAGGCCTACCTGTCGGACAGGTACATCTAGTGTGATCGAGGCCTACCTGTCGGACAGGTACATCTAGTGTGATCGAGGCCTACCTGTCGGACAGGTACATCTAGTGTGATCGAGGCCTACCTGTCGGACAGGTACATCTAGTGTGATCGAGGCCTACCTGTCGGACAGGTACATCTAGTGTGATCGAGGCCTACCTGTCGGACAGGTACATCTAGTGTGATCGAGGCCTACCTGTCGGACAGGTACATCTAGTGTGATCGAGGCCTACCTGTCGGACAGGTACATCTAGTGTGATCGAGGCCTACCTGTCGGACAGGTACATCTAGTGTGATCGAGGCCTACCTGTCGGACAGGTACATCTAGTGTGATCGAGGCCTACCTGTCGGACAGGTACATCTAGTGTGATCGAGGCCTACCTGTCGGACAGGTACATCTAGTGTGATCAAGGCCTACCTGTCGGACAGGTACATCTAGTGTGATCAAGGCCTACCTGTCGGACAGGTACATCTACCCTGGTCACCAGGGAGTGGAAACGGCGAGAGATGTCGTTGCGGTGTTTCGCAGGGATCGGTACTAGAACTGCCCTTGTGGAACATCGGTTACGACTAACTTTTGAGAAAAGTACAAAAAGTATCTGCCCTAAGTTTAGATTTAGTGACTGGGCAACTAAAGGAATTAGAATAAGTAGGGAAAGACTTTTTGAGCTGTATGGTCTTAAGCCTATTATTAACACTGAAACTTTTAATAAGTATGTTGCTACATATTCAAAAATGTTTAAAAACACTTGTAAGGCAGCTAAGGCCTTATACATTAGCAACAAAGTTAAATCAGCAGATAATAAAATAAAAACTGTTTGGAAAATCATAAATAATGAAACCAACAGGAACAAAATACATAACAATGATTATACATTGAAGACTCATCATGGTGTTATTAGCGATAATAAACTAGTTGCAGAAGAATTTGTTAATTTCTTTGCTAGTATACCAATTAAAACTACTGAAGCCCTAAATTCGGCGCCATCGCATGCTTTTGGTTTATTACAGGCGAACGTTGCAGCCTGCTCAACTGAATTTAATTTTAAACATATAAACCCCATAACAGTAATAAAAGCTTTTAAACAAATCAAGGTTAAATTGACTGAAGATCTATGGGGTATGTCTATCAGTTTGTACCTCAATTATTGAGACTATAGCGCCGTACTTAGCCTTAATATTTAATTTGTGTATAGATCAAGGAGTCTTTCCAGATCTAATGAAATACAGTAAAGTGATACCACTTTTTAAATCCGGGGATAGTAAAGACACTAATAATTATAGGCCAGTTTCCGTGTTGCCGGTTTTTAGCAAGATATTTGAAAAGGTAATGTTAAATCAAATGCTTAATCATTTTAACACGAATAACATCTTGCACGATAAACAGTATGGTTTTACCAAAGGACGTTGTACAACGGACGCTGGTGTCTCCTTACTAAAACACATTTTTAATGCGTGGGAGGAGGCACAAGATGCTATTGGCATCTTTTGCGACCTGTCTAAGGCGTTTGATTGTGTAGTTCATGAAACATTACTCCTGAAACTGGAGCATTACGGACTAGGCAAAACAGCGTTAAGATTATTAAAATCTTACTTGAATGACAGACAGCAACTAGTTCAGATAAACGGTGTCAATTCGTCTAGATTAAATGTGAAAATGGGGGTACCCCAAGGTTCAATTTTGGGTCCTTTTTTATTTTTAGTTTACATTAATGATTTACCCTATTTGTTGCAAAACAAACTTAATATGGTGTTGTTTGCCGACGATACTTCCTTGATTTTCAAGATAAATAGAAAGACTAATAATCTTGACGACGAAAATAACGCCCTACTGCAGGTCCAAAAGTGGTTCACTGCTAATAATCTAGTTTTAAATGGGAAAAAAACGAAATGCATAAGATTTTCCGTACCGAATGTTAAGAGTAGTAATTGTGACATAATATTGAACAATGAGGAACTAGAATTTGTCGATAAAACGGTTTTCTTAGGGATTACGCTTGACTCAAGGCTACAATGGGGTCCTCATTTAACATCTCTTGCGGGACGGCTTAGCTCAGCTGCATATGCTGTTAGAAAAATCCGCCAATTTACGGATGTTGATACCGCTAGACTAGTATATTTTAGTTATTTTCATAGTATCATGTCTTACGGTATCCTACTATGGGGACGGGCTGCAGATATCGACTCAATTTTTATTCTACAGAAAAGAGCTATCAGAGCTATTTACAATCTCCGACGGTGCGATTCTCTAAGGGAACTGTTTAAGGAAATTAACATACTGACGGTGCCTTGTCAATATATCTATGAAAACATCATGTACGTTAGAAAAAATCTTCATCTTTTTAGCAAAAGAGGCGATAGACATAATTATGTTACAAGAAATAGGGACCAATTAGTTCAACCAGGTTTCAGACTGGCTAAAGTGGCCTCTTCTTTCATGGGGTACTGTTTGAAATGTTATAACAAAATACCTCCACAAATATTAGAACTCAATGAAACGAAATTTAAATCTTGTATTAAACGCACACTATGCAGGCAAGCATATTATAAGTTGGAGGATTATATTCAAGATAAAAATGCTTGGCTCAATGCTGGTCCAGCTCCACTACCACCGGGGTGTACAAATTGATTAGTTTTGAAACTATTATTATTATTATTGTATTTAGTATTGTATAATGTAGAAGCATTTGTTTTCAAAGTTTGTAAATGTGAGTACCATGGAGCTATTTTATGGTTTTTAGGTTATTATTGGACTTGTTTGACATAAATGAGCATGGCAGTTGAGAGTTTGTCATGCTCACTCAAATGTCTCACTGATGGTGGCGCGTGTGTTGGATCATTCGGTTCCCTTTATAATGGTTGAGCTGAGTGGTGCTAATATTCGCGTCAGGTCCGTGAACGGGCGCTGTCAGTTGAGACTGGTCATCTCTTAGCTGCCAGTTGCTATTTTAATATCTATATTTAGTTTTTATTTTTAATTTATTGACATTGTTCTCACATGATAGCGACAAGAAACATGTAACAGAGATATTTGTAATTGCAAAACACGATTGAAAAGTGTCCATGGAGTTTCTTGCACATTCTTCTCCATAGAGATCTACGCTTTGGAATGTGCAATTAGCATCATTTTTTTTTCTGACAGACTGACTTCTTGACATTTCAAAAGTGCCTGTAAATGGTTTATTTGAAATAAATGCTTTGAATTTGAACTTGAATTTGACTACGTGCTACGCGGCGACGCGTGCCCTGACGGGGTTAGCGACACGCTGGTCCTGGCGCAGGGAGAGTCGTACCAGGCGGCCGGCGAATTAGCGACACGCGGGGTTGCGATATAGTCATTAATAGGATCCAGCATTAGGGACTCGAGGTGGCGCTGCACAAGTCCGAGGCCATGTGTTTTCACGGCCCTCGGAGCGCACCGCCTCAGCGTTGCCAATTAACAGTAGGAGGAGTTCACATCGGCGTCGTGTCGACGATGAAATACCTGGGACTCGTCCTCGACAGCCGGTGGAATTTCGAGGAGCACTTCCGACGTCTGACTCCCAAACTGAATCTGACTGGGGCTGCCCTCAAGCGGCTCCTGCCCAACCGCGGGGGTCCACACGCCTCCTGCCGGCTCCTGCCCAACCGCGGGGGTCCACACGCCTCCTGCCGGCTCCTGCCCAACCGCGGGGGTCCACACGCCTCCTGCCGGCTCCTGCCCAACCGCGGGGGTCCACACGCCTCCTGCCGGCTCCTGCCCAACCGCGGGGGTCCACACGCCTCCTGCCGGCTCCTGCCCAACCGCGGGGGTCCACACGCCTCCTGCCGGCTCCTGCCCAACCGCGGGGGTTTACACGCCTCCTGCCAGCTCCTGCCCAACCTCGGGGTCCACACGCCTCCTGCCGGCTCCTGCCGGCTCCTGCCGGCTCCTGCCGGCTCCTGCCGGCTCCTGCCGGCTCCTGCCGGCTCCTGCCGGCTCCTGCCGGCTCCTGCCGGCTCCTGCCTAACCTCGGGGGTCCACACGCCTCCTGCCGGCTCCTGCCGGCTCCTGCCTAACCTCGGGGGTCCACACGCCTCCTGCCGGCTCCTGCCGGCTCCTGCCGGCTCCTGCCGGCTCCTGCCGGCTCTTGCCGGCTCCTGCCGGCTCTTGCCGGCTCCTGCCGGCTCCTGCCGGCTCCTGCCTAACCTCGGGGGTCCACACGCCTCCTGCCGGCTCCTGCCTAACCTCGGGGGTCCACACGCCTTCTGCCGCCTCCTGCCGGCTCCTGCCTAACCTCGGGGGTCCACACGCCTCCTGCCGGCTCCTGCCCAGCCTCGGGGGTCCACACGCCTCCTGCCGGCTTAAATATGCCTTTGGGGTTCCGCTAAATCATTTTTCTTTGCCAATGCTTTGTCAATAGATATTGGGTATTTCAAACCCATCACCGTAGCAGATGAGAGAGGATTTGGTGCTTTAGTTAGTGCACTTGACGCTCTTTCTATTGTTTTCAAGTGATATAAGTTCCTCTTCCTCGATATATCTATAGTCAACTTCTTTGCCTTGTCATGAAACATGCTCGGCCAGTCCAAAAAAGACCTGAAGTTTCTTTAAAAACTTGGCGCTAAGGACATGCTAGAACGAGTCAATTCCGACCCAACATTCATGAAACGCATTGTTACTGGTGACGAGACGTGGGTTTACGAGTTTGACATGCAAACTAGTCAACAAGCTTCAGAATTGCATAGCGCCTTCCAAATGAACCGAAACCGAAAAAACCACGCCAAAGTCGATCAAAAGTCGGTCATGTTGACTCTTTTCTTTGATTATCGCGGTGTTGTGCACTCGGAACTCTTGCCCGAAGGTCAAACGGTACGGTGTGAGCGAATATTTGACCAAACACTCAACAAATACTATCGAGCAACTACCATATTCACCAGATATGGCTCCAGCCGGCTTCTTTCTTTTTCTTAAACCTCAAATTACTACTTCGTGGCACCCGTTTTCAATCGGTAGAAGACATAAACGAGAATTCACGGCGAGAACTGAACTCAATTCCGGAAACAACATTTTAAGTGTATCGTTTCTGAAGAAGCATACTTTGAAGGTAATTTGTGTATTAATGATCTTCCCGGTATTTTCTTGACTGACAGAGTAGTATTTCCTCGGGGTGTTATGCCTTATGTACTCTAAGGGCGTTATGCCTTATGTACTCTAAGGGAGTTATGCCTTATGTACTCTAAGGGCGTTATGCCTTATGTACTCTAAGGGAGTTATGCCTTATGTACTCTAAGGGCGTTATGCCTTATGTACTCTAAGGGCGTTATGCCTTATGTACTCTAAGGGCGTTATGCCTTATGTACTCTAAGGGCGTTATGCCTTATGTACTCTAAGGGCGTTATGCCTTATGTACTCTAAGGGCGTTATGCCTTATGTACTCTAAGGGCGTTATGCCTTATGTACTCTAAGGGCGTTATGCTTTATGTACTCTAAGGGCGTTATGCCTTATGTACTCTAAGGGCGTTATGCCTTATGTATTCTAAGGGCGTTATGCCTTATGTATTCTAAGGGCGTTATGCCTTATGTACTCTAAGGGCGTTATGCCTTATGTACTCTAAGGGCGTTATGCCTTATGTACTCTAAGGGCGTTATGCCTTATGTACTCTAAGGGCGTTATGCCTTATGTACTCTAAGGGCGTTATGCCTTATGTACTCTAAGGGCGTTATGCCTTATGTACTCTAAGGGCGTTATGCCTTATGTACTCTAAGGGCGTTATGCCTTATGTACTCTAAGGGCGTTATGCCTTATGTACTCTAAGGGCGTTATGCCTTATGTACTCTAAGGGCGTTATGCCTTATGTACTCTAAGGGCGTTATGCCTTATGTACTCTAAGGGCGTTATGCCTTATGTACTCTAAGGGCGTTATGCCTTATGTACTCTAAGGGCGTTATGCCTTATGTACTCTAAGGGCGTTATGCCTTATGTACTCTAAGGGCGTTATGCCTTATGTACTCTAAGGGCGTTATGCCTTATGTACTCTAAGGGCGTTATGCCTTATGTACTCTAAGGGCGTTATGCCTTATGTACTCTAAGGGCGTTATGCCTTATGTACTCTAAGGGCGTTATGCCTTATGTACTCTAAGGGCGTTATGCCTTATGTACTCTAAGGGCGTTATGCCTTATGTACTCTAAGGGCGTTATGCCTTATGTACTCTAAGGGCGTTATGCCTTATGTACTCTAAGGGCGTTATGCCTTATGTACTCTTGCAAACACTTAAAGACCAAATAGATCTGTCGCAGCAACTGCAAGAACTTAAGATGACAGTTGGAGCCTCTATAAAGCCAAATACGGGATCTTGCTTTGCTGATATGGTGAAAAAAGGTACCAACAAATTTATTCAGCCCTTAAATTTTAAGTTCAGTGGCCATATATCCAAACGACAAACTAAAGTCCAGTGAGGAGACAAAATCACTTGTCCAAAAAATTATATGCCCAGAGCAGATGAAACTGCAAGTAAGAGGACTACGCAAGACAAAAAATGGCGGTGTCATTATCAGCACTGAAACAAAAGACGACATTGAGAAGGTGAAAAAATCGATGCAGTCAACAAATTCAGGCCTTACAGTCGACGAACCTCAGAAAAGAAAACCTAGAGTAGTAATTATCGGAGTGCCCTCATCCATGCAAGAGAAGGAAGTTTTTACTTGTCTGTTCAACCAAAATCTAGCCGATAAACTTCAGGATAGCAGCCTCGAGGCCTTTTTGTCCTCCATTAAGCTGAGCCACAAGTCAGGTAAGAAGGATGCAGACACCTGTAACTTTATTATTGAAGTTTCTGCTCAGATACGTAAAGCCCTGATATGTAAAGACAGAGTATTTGTTAATTGGTCTTCCTGCCCTGTCAGAGACTTTACCCTAGTCACACGTTGTTATAAATGTCAGCAGTACGGACATGCGGCTAAATCATGTCGGGAGACCGCCTACACGTGTGGCCACTGTGGTGAATTGGGTCATTCCATCAAAGAATGCACTAAAAAGGCAGAGGAACCAAAATGCGCTACTTGCATGCACTTTAAAAAGCCAAGCAATCATAAGACAAGTGCAGCGGACTGTTCGGCGAAAATTATGGCAGAAAATAGGTACATAAACTCCATTGATTATGGAGGCGCCAAGAGCGCCGTAAATTACGATTCTTCTTGGCCTTTGTTGTTATTTTTAATAATATTTTAATATGATTAATCATTTAATTAGTGACATAGATAATTTCTCTGTATCTCAATCACAAGTTTGTGACGTTGAACACTGCAAGCAATGTCTTTCCTCTTACACTAGTCCATTAACCATATTAACCATTCGTAGTGTTTTTAAGAATTTCGATAATTTTAGCATTTTTCTAAAACGTCTAGACATAAATTGTGACATTATTGTCTTAACTGAATGTTGGCTTAACTGAATGTTGGCTTGCTAAACAATATAACATACCACATATTCCGGGATATTGTATGTATAAGAGTAACTCAACTTCCAATCAGAACGATGGGGTGATAGTTTATGCAAGAGATCATCTAAATGTGTCTGTCGTAGAGCCAAACATGCACGACTGTAGCAGATTGTTGGTTAAAATTGGAGCAGATTTTGCGATATTAGCTGTATATAGATCTCCCTCTTTCACGAATATAAAAAATTTCACTGACTCTCTAAACGACACCTTGCAGAACCTATCATCGTTCAAAAATACCACTTCCGCTGAGGAATATCTAAACCTATGCGCGTTCCACAGTTTGCTTCCCGCTCACACGCTTCCTCTACACGCGGCATGTTGCGAAACTCCCGAATTGCACACTCCAAAGCACGCCTCAAATTATTGTTGCACTGGGTACTTACATGTGTAACCATGTCAGAAATTTCTTCGTCAGCATGGTCGGAAAGATGGTAGGTTGGTGGTACAATTTCTGGTACCACAGACTGCGACGATGGAACAATGGCATGGTTACTCATTTCCGTTCGGAGGCGATCAAGTACAGTATCGTCCAACATATGATTACGCTGGATAACCCGCACCTGATCCGACAGTCGTTGGGCCGAAACTTTGACAGCTGGCTCAAGCACCTGAAACAAAGAGAGCATCCGAACACGGTACGCGGTCAGATTGTTTCCTCCCTCTGTAGCCCCATAGTATGCGCGCATGACGTTTTCATTGATGGATTGCGTCCATCGCATGCGCTGCACACTTCCGCCGGGAGCTGGGACCCTATCAGAGGCCGGTGGGCCTCGAGGTCCTAAGCCACTCGGCGGCCGGCGTCCTCTCCGTCGACGCGCAGGTGGTGGTGACGTGGGCGGAGAAAAGTACTCGTCGCTGGAGCTCGACGCAACTACCACGGCCGGTGTCACAGCACTCACGGTGGGGCTGGATTCCGGCGGCGGCGAGGCGGAGCTGAGCGACGAGGCCGGAGGTGGTAGGCGTGCACGGCGAGCTGCGGCTCTGGTCAACAACATTTTTGCTTTTCACTTTTCAGCTTCAATTTTCCATAGTTTCTACTATTGTCATCTTTGTTCTGTATTATTATTATTATTATCGAGTGTTCTTTTTCTCAGCTTATTGCTGGTGTCAACTACATTTACGGGCCAAAACCAAGTAAATGCAGTGTGTATAATGTTTTCATTATGGGAGTGTATTTTCATCTTCCAACTGCATGAATTTTCTAACTATTCTACATGTGTTTAATATGGCAGCTTTCTGTAGGTTTATGTAAACGGATTCGTCTAAATCTATTAATTTTAGACTACTGAGTAGATGGTTGGGGATTACCCCTGTCGTGGGGACTATAGGTATAACGTAAACTTTTTCTTGCCTTCACAATCTGGTAATTTCGTCTTTAAGTTCAGCGTATTTGCTGATTTTTTCGGATATCGTTTTTTGTAGGTTGTGTGTATTAGGAACTGCAATGTCTATGAGGTAAGTAATTTTTCTAATTTTGTCCTGAAGTGTTATGTCTGGTCTGTTATAGTGGATGGTCCTATCTGTAAGTATGGCGCGGTCGTAGTAAAGTTTGTATGCGTCATTCTCTAGGATAGTTTTAGATTTATATTTGTAGTAAGGGGTGCCGGAGTTTTGTATAAGACTATGCTTGATTGCTAGCTTTTGATGGATGATGTTAGTAACTTGATTGTGTCGGTGAGTGTAGTCCGTTTGTGTAAGGGTGGTGCATGCTCCGGTTATGTGTTGTATGGTTTCTGATTGTATATGACACCTACGACATTTGTCATTTGTGATGGTAGAGTCTTTAATAATATATTTCCTGTAGTTTTTTGTGTTAATAATTTGGTCTTGTATGGCTATTATGAAACCTTCGGTTTCTGGAAACAGATTTCCTATTTTTAGCCACTTATTAGATGCTGTGATATTAATATGCGATTGTTCTAAATCATGAGGGTGCCTACCATGGAGTACTTTTTTCTTCCAGTTTTCTATTTTTTCATTTTGTGGGTTAGTGTCGGTTGTATTTGGCCAGCTTTGATCACTTAAATTTAACGGTGTGTAATTAAAATCATTACAAATGATAGCTTTATGTATGTCACTTGTGCGAGATTTTGAGTAGAAAAATGTTTTAAGCCTAGAAATTTGTTTTTGCCACAGGTGATGAATGTCGATTAGGCCTCTCCCTCCATTTTGTCTTTTAATGGTGAGCCGTTCGATAGCAGATTTAGGGTGTAGATTATTATATTTTGTTAGTGTAGTGCGGGTAACTCTTTCTAATCGTTCGATGTCAGTTTTTGACCACTTTATAACTCCGAATGAGTAGGTCAGTATTGGTATGGCAAAAGTATTCAAGGCTTTTATAAGGTGCTTTCCCGATAACTGTGTTTTACAAATTACGTTCATTCGTCTCCGATATTCAGTATTAAGTGTTTGTTTGATTGATATGTGGTCGAATCCTTTAAGTTGCTTGTATCCTAAATACTTGTAGAGATCTGTTGGTTCCATAGCTGCTATTGTGTCGGTGTCATTTATTATATAATTTCCGGGTTTTACTTTGCCTCTTATAATATGTAATGTCCTACATTTATCTAATCCAAATTGTATATTAATATCGTGACTAAATGTTGTTGTTGTTTCTATAAGACTTTTCATTTCTTTTTCATTTTTGGAATATAATTTAACGTCATCCATGTATATGAGATGTGAGAAAGTGATTTCTTTGGAATTATGTTTAAAATTATATCCGGCTTTACACCGATTGAGTAAGTGAGATAAAGGGTTCAGGGCGAGACAGAACCACAGGGGGCTCAGTGAATCACCCTGAAAAATACCTTTCCTAATATGTATCTGTCGAGTGACAAGAGTGCTGACATGGTTTTTTAGCTGTAGTGTAGTTTTCCATCGTGTCATTACATTGCGCAAAAACTCTATTATTTTAGGATTTATTTTGTATATTTCTAAAATGTGTATTAACCAAGAGTGTGGGATGCTATCGAACGCTTTTTGATAATCTATGTAAGTACAATGTAAGTTTCTATTTTTTGTAGTGGCATGTTTATGGATAGTCGAATCTATAACTAATTGCTCTTTGCAACCCATGTGTCCCTGTCTGCATCCTTTCTGTTCCTCTGCTATTATTTTATGATATTCAATATGTGAGTTGATTTTATTTGATAGAACAGATGTTAGTATTTTGTAAACTGTGGGTAGACACGTGATAGGTCTGTATTGGGAAGGCTCTGATGTGTGTTTAGATTTAGGTAGCATGTACGTTACTCCTGTCGCAATGAAGTCAGGTATGTTTTGTTTTCCTAATACTATATCTGTAAAATTTTTAGCTATGTACTTGTGGAGAATTGTTAACTTTTTGAACCAAAAATTTTGGATGTTATCTATACCCGGTGACTTCCAATTATGTAATCTAGCTGTTATATTTGCAATATCAGACTCTGTTATATCTTGAAATTCCATTTCATCTATTTCTCTCCATTTTGTTTCTTCTTTTGTAATCCAAGTTGCTTTATCGTTGTGATGTACCTGCTCTTCCCATATGCTAGACCAGAATGTTTCTAAGAGTTCTTTTGAAGGTGTGTCTGTGTGGTGTGTCCCTATTGTTGAATCATTATGTGGTTTGTGTAGGTTCCTATAAAATACTTTTTCATTTGTAGCAAATAAAGCGTTATCTTTTACGCTGCTGTGCCTTTGTATATCTCCTTAGCCTATGGACTTTAAGCGCTAATTTCTGCTTTAATGTGTCTAAGTACTCTTCAGGCCTTTTATTGTTATTTTCGTGTCGAGTGAATAGAATTATTATTAAATATTGCTTCCACTTTTTTTATTACTTTTCGTGATCTGCAGCCGTTGATATATTGTGTGAGTCTGCCACAATCTGCTCTTAACTTTTCGATGTCTTTTTCAAGTCTGAGCTGCCAAGGTGGTTTGACGTTCTCTCTGAAACTTGTGGTTCTGGCGTGATCAGTGATTTTAAAGTTAAATTCTTCAGCAACAACTACCGCTGTGCAATAAATGAGGGTGTGTATATCAATCAGTTATGTATCATCAGATAAAAACTGCTTTAATATATTTTCGTTAAATAGGTTAATTAAACGGAAAAGGTTAGGTGTGTATTTAAGTTTAGGTAGTCTTGGTCGAGCTGCTGGGTCCATTTCGGAATATTGTGTTACATATCATGTATTTCTTGTACATACATATTATCTGTTATTGGGTTTTGATCCACAGCAACTGTCTCAATATCATTTTCAAAAGTTAAAGTTAATGTTTCAGTTTGTGTGGATGTGTGTAGAGTTTGCGGTTGGTCGTACTGCTGAGATTCGACATTCAGATGTAGGAGAGTGAGTGATTGTGGTGGTTCTGGCAGACTATTTTCGGGTATATTTTGTGTGACATAGCCAGTGCCTACACAATTTTCTGATTCCTCTTGTAATAACTGTTTTCGTACTTCCTCTTTTACCTGATCTATAACTTCTTGAGATAGAAGTTTATTCCTAACTATGATTCTTCTTTGATCTGATATTCTTTGTTCTGATACAGTAATTTCTGGATATTGCCGCGTAAAAATTGCATGCAGTTGTTGTCTGTAGATGGTCATGTCAGTCTCTAATTTAGTAATGTATAAGTAGGATCGCATGATAAATAGGTTAACTTCTTTGCTCCATTTCATGCGAACTCTAGCTTTACCAGTCTTGGTGGACGCGGGTAAAAAGGTAGATACCTCCCGCGCAACATCCAACTCTGGAGTGGGTCGTACTGTACTAGAACTAATATTGGGGGGTGACGATGGTATGGATGGTGATGATCTACTAGAAGGAGTGTACGATACTGTGCTAGGACTATACGGTTCGACAGGGGTGTTTGTCCTGTCCGTCAGTCTGTCACCATCGTCAGTGATTTCGGCTGTAGCATCTTTATCGGTGGGAGCCCGCCTGCTCGACTCCTCACCGCTGACGGTTCGCATGCTGTGACACCCAGCGTCAGCTCCAGGTGCGCCCCGGCGATTGCCCCCGGGCAGCGGTCCTATACGTTTATTTTTTGAACGTGTCTCCATGTTGAATGGGTTTCCAGAGCCACGTTAGCCACGCCAGTAATTTCTCATTCGTGTGTCCGCCCCCCACGTGATTAGATGGTCAATCAGGACGTGTGGTTGTTTAGGGGGCTTATTATTATTATTATTATTCCGTTTATTAAATTTATATACATATTGATTACATTTTTAAATATTTCAAAAAAAAAAAAAACATTTAAAAATATAAAAAATAGTAGCCCACCGGCATCGGGAACAGGGTCCATGCTACCGGTGGTCAGGGCTCCTGAGAGAGGAATCTCCTAACAATACGCGCCGTGTCCAGGAGAACTGCTTTCTGAATCAGGCCCTTGATCCAGCTGCCTAACGAGAGCCTCCTCAGATGTTGTTCGAGGCTCTTAGCTATTAAGCCATTGGCCGTTACGACTATCGGCACAATGATTGCTCTATCCACTTCCCACATGTCGACAACCTCGCGAGCTAAGTCAAGATATTTAGTTTGTTTATCTTTCTCAGCTTTCACGAGGTTCTCGTCATGAGGGACCGCTATATCAACAATCATTGTGCGACGCTCTAGTCGATCTATCACCACTATGTCAGGCTTATTGGCAACAATAGTCCTGTCAGTGATGATAGATCGATCCCAATACAATGTGACGCTGCCATTTTCGAGAACTGGGTCGGGCACGTACCTATAGTACGGTACTTCTGATTCCACAAGATTGTATTTGAGAGCAAGTTGCTGGTGAATAATCCTAGCTACAAGGTTGTGTCTATGCAAATAGTCTCCGTTAGCTAAATGAGAACACCCAGAAATAATGTGTCGGATTGATTCTCCGGGTCGGTGGCATGCCCGACAGATGTCAACCGTACCGTCCTTCACAATGTATTTCCGGTAGTTGTTCGTCATCATAACTTCGTCCATAATTCCAAAGACAAAACCTTCGGTTTCTCCAAAGAGATCACCAAAGCGCAGCCAGGATACGGACGCTAAAAGATCTACATCGGGCCCATGTAAGGCCCGGTAAAAACGCCCGTGAAGCTCCTTGCCCTGCCATACTGCCCTGCGTTCATTAGTATCCATTACTGTAGGTTTGCGCCAGTTCTCGTTAGCCAAGGAGAGCGGGGTGAGGCCTTTGTCTACCGCAACCACATCTCGGTGCATCCCCACGTCGGTTTTCAGGAAGTATTCCCTGAGACTGCATATCTCACGGTTGTGCAGGGTCTTAGCATTTAAGAAACCACGACCTCCGCACTTCCGCGGGATATACAGCCTCATCACCGATGACCGTGGGTGATGCATCCGATTTGCGGTAAGTAGTGAGCGGACCCTCCTATCCAGGGCGTCGAGTTCTGTCTGAGTCCATTTGAGTATGCCGAAAGAGTACATCAAAACCGGCATGACCCAACCATTGAAGGCGCGCACCTTGTTCCCGCCTGATAAAAGACTATTCAACACTTTATTCAGGCGGCCAAAGAAGCGCTCCCTCAACGATTGTTTCATGTCAGCGGCATTGATGCCTAACGCTTCCGACATACCCAAACACTTGTAAGTTTCGGTTGAGCAGAGGGATCTAATGTATATGGAATCCGAGAGTTGGGTACCCACGGATTCCATAATCTGTCCTCGCTTTACATGCATGACTGCACATTTGTCCAAACCAAATTCCATCCTGATGGCACTGCTGAAGGTTTCAGTTACCTTCAGTAGCTCCATCAGTTGCAAGTTGTTGGAGGCAAAAAGTTTCAGATCATCCATGTAAAGAAGGTGAGATATAACCTGACCACCTCTTCTCAACCGGTAGCCCAAGCCAGAACCCTCCAGCAGTGTGCTGAGGGGGTTCAAAGCTAGGCAAAACCACAGTGGACTCAGACTGTCGCCCTGGAATATGCCACGCTCGATCCTTATCGGTTCGCTGCTCTCTCGGATTTGTCGACATCCTGGATAGTGAAGGGCCGTCCTCCACTGCCCCATACACGACATCAGGAAGGTGCGAAGAGTTGCATCAACTTTATACAGCTCCAGCACCCTCATGAGCCATGTATGTGGAACTGAGTCATAGGCCTTCTTATAATCTATCCAACATGTCGACAGATCTCTTCGAGAACGACGAACCTGTTGGCTAATGGCAACATCAATGAGGAGCAGCTCCTTAGTACCACGGGACCCGTTCCTACATCCATTCTGAGAAGCAGACATGATGGAGTTTGTCTCAATATGACTATTAATTTTGGCTCTCAGAATAGATGTAAGAACTTTATAGACCGTCGGTAAGCACGTGATCGGTCTATAATTTTTAGGCTCCGCAGTACTACCCGATTTGTGGAGCAGGTGGGTTATTCCTGTCGTAAGGAACTGGGGCAGCGACCCTGACTCTAAGGCAGATTGGAATTGGGTTGCCAAGCGAGCATGCGATCTTTGAAACCATTTAAGCCAGAAGTTGTGCAGCCCGTCCGGCCCTGGAGATTTCCAGTTAGGCAACGGATGGGCTGCACGCGCTACGTCTTGGGGACTGATGGTAATTGGCCCCATTTCTGGTATAAGATCGCACGTTCGCTCGATCTCCCGAGTCCAATCACCCTCGGTGTGACTGACAGGCACCGACCAGATGCTGCGCCAAAATGAACACATGGCATCATCATCCGGTAGGCGCGTATCAATCACACCTTGGTCCGGTCGCTCCCAAGCCCTATACACCCACCTTTCGTTTCTTTGGAACGTGTGATTCTGGGTGTACCGCTCCACTCGCCGCTTGTACCGTCGAATACGGTTTGCCCATGCATAGACCTTCTGCTTCAGGAAGTCGATACGCTCTGTGATATGGGGTAGATAATCTCGAGGACTAATATCTGTCCCCGAGAACGCCCACCTCATAAAGCGCATCACCCTAGGGCGAGTGTTGCCCTCCCTGAAGCAGATAAGCTTGCCTATGAGTGCTCTGGCCTCACCGATACGGCGCTCGATCCTGCACTGCCAAGCTGGTACAGCTGGTTGTGTTCGTGTAACTCGGTCACTGTTAGGAAACTTGACTCGAGCTACACGACATGCCGCTACAGCAGCACAATACAAGATCGAGTGGGTATCAGTAAGGTCTTCGCTGCTATCAAAACAATTTGATAGCTGCGAATCCAGAGCACACACCAGCGCCCTATTTTTCTTATGCATGGGCAAACGAGGTAATCTAGGTCTAAGCTCAGCCGGCGTGAAGCGGTACTCCCGGAATGCATCCTCCAAAGCGCTCCTCAAACGTACATTGCACTGGGTACTCACGGATATAGCCCCGTCATCATCATCCTCTCCAACGTAGTTGGGTCGCGGTGAAACATTGGGCTGCAGTTGCACCGCGGCCTGTGGCGAAGACGGTGAGACACGGCTACTCCGTGATTCGAGGCGAAGTCTATCAAGTACGGCATCATCCAGCATACGGTTACGCTGGATGACCCGCACCTGATCCGATAGTCGTTGGGCCGAAACGTTGACAGCTGGCTCAAGCACCTGAAACAGAGAGAGCATCCGACCACGGTACGCAGTCAGGTTACTTCCCCCCTCAGTAGCCCCAAAGTATGAGCGCATGACATTTTCGTTAATGGATTGTGTCCATCGCATGCGCTGCACACTTCCACCGGCAGCGGGGACCCTATCAGAGGCCGGTGGGCCTCGAGGTCCTAAGCTGGCCGGAGGTCGGCCTCTTCCTCGCCAACGCGCAGGTGGTGGTGTCGTCGGCGGCGAGAAGTATTCGTCGCTCGAGCTCGACGCAACTGCAGCGACCGGAATCTCTGGACTCACGGTCGGCGCTGGTCCCGGCGGCTGCGAGGCGGAGCTGAGCGACGAACCCGAAGATGTTGGGTGTGTGTTTATTTGCTTTGCCCGGCTTCTAGTCAGCATATTCGTTTGTCATATTTCAGTATGTTTTGTAATTTTCGGATGTTATTATTGCATATGTATTTTGGTATATTTGGATGGATACGTATTTTTCGTTGTTTTATTTAGTCTTATTTGCACTATTGTTAGCATGATTTAATATATTAAATAAAATTGAAAAAATATCGGAAAAAATATGACTGACAGCTTGACAGGCGGGCCACAGATTATTATTATTATTATTATTATTATTTCCTTTATTTCATTTATATAAACATATTAGTTACATTTTTAAATATTTCAAAAATAAAAAATAAAACATTTAAAAATATAAAAAACAGCATCCCACCGGTATCGGGAACAGGGTCCAAGCTACCGGCGGTCAGGGCTCCAGAGAAAGGAACCTCCTAACAATGCGAGCCGTGTCCAGGAGTACCGCTTTCTGAATCAAGCCCTTGATCCAGCCGCCTAACGCGAGCCTCCTAAGGTGTTGGTCGAGGCTCTTGGCTATTAAGCCATTGCCCGACACGACTATCGGCACAATGATCGCCGAGTCCACATCCCACATGTCGACAACCTCGCGAGCCAAGTCAATATACTTGATTAGTTTATCTTTCTCGGCTTTCACGAGGTTCTCGTCATGGGGGACGGATATGTCAACAATCATTGCACGCCTCTCGCTTCGGTCCACCACCACTATATCAGGCTTATTGGCTACAATAGTCCTGTCAGTGATGATGGACCGATCCCAGTACAAACTGATATGACCATTATCAAGAACTGGGTCGGGCTCATACCTGTAGTACGGCACTTCCGATTCCACAAGAGAGTATTTCAAAGCAAGTTGCTGATGGATAATCCTGGCTACAAGGTTGTGTCTATGCAAGTACTCTCCGTTAGCTAGACGAGAACAACCAGAGATAATGTGACGAATCGATTCCCCCGGACGGTGACATGCCCGACAGATGTCAACCGTGCCGTCCTTCACAATAAATCTCCGGTAGTTATTCGTCATGATAACTTCGTCCATAATTGCACAGACAAAACCTTCGGTTTCCCCAAAGAGGTCACCGGAACGCAGCCAGGCTACGGACGCCAATTGGTCTACTTCGGGCCTGTGAAGGGCCCGGAAAAAGCGTCCGTGAAGTTCCTTGCTTTTATTATTATTATTATTATTATTATTATTATTATTATTATTATTATTATTATTATTATTATTATTATTATTATTATTATTATTATTATTATTATTATTATTATTATTATTATTATTATTATTATTATTATTATTATTTGTTATTTTTTATTTTTTCTTCCCATTTAAGAGAGATAAACCTTACACACGGGCCGGGGCCAAGTATATAAGATGGAGTTTAAATTGAAAAGGTAGATGTGAGTGTTGAAGAAGTCAGGAACTTTCTAGTGATCCTACAGGTGTTGAGGATTGTGGCTTTTTGAAGCATGTAGAATATTTGAGCTGGCATCTGTAGAGTGTTGAGGCTCTGTGTTAGTGATTTTGGTATTACTCCAGTAGACGAGAGAACAATCGGTACAATATGGACAGTTCGAGCTTTCCATTGGGTTTTAATCTCTATGGCGAGATCTTGATACTTACCGAGCTTTTCGGATATTGTGGTTTGAATATTGTGTGAGTTAGGTATTGCTATGTCTATCAAATATACTGCTTTATTGGTTTTGTCGTGAACAGTAATATCGGGCCTGTTGTAATGAATCGTTTTGTCTGTTATGATTGTGCGGTCCCAGTAAATTTTGATATCCTGACTTTCTAAAATTGTTTCTGGGGTATATTTATAATACGGTACCATATCAGTTACGAATTTATGTTTATATGCTAAATTTTGGTGTATAATTGCACCTACTTGGTCATGACGGTGTTTATAATCGGTTTGGGCTAACGATTTACAAGCTCCTGTTATATGTTGGATGGTTTCAGAGGCACTGTTGCAGTGTCTACAAGAATCGGTTTGTTGATTTTGGTCTTTCATGATGTATTTTCTGTAATTACGGGTAGCTACTATCTGATCTTGTATGGCTAACATAAAACCCTCAGTCTCGGGAAACAATTCGCCTCGTTTAAGCCATTCGTTCGACATTATTTTATCGACGTGTGGCTGGCTCAGGGAGGTTCGGTGTCTTCCATGAAGGGCTTTGACAGACCATGCTGTAATTTTTTGTTGTGTGCTTACTATGTGTTCATTTATTTGCGTGTTTCTATTTTGGAGATTTAGTGGTGTTAGTTTTTTATCTGTTTCCGATACATGTTTGTGTAGTAATGAGTTTTCTGATTTGCAGTGGAAGTACACTCTGAGTGAATGTATCTGTTTATTATGTAAATTGTGTATATCTATCAGACCTCTCCCTCCTTCTTGGCGTGGCAGTGTAAGTCGTTGTATGCACGATTTTGGATGATGTTTTCTATGCTTGGTAAGGAGTGTATGGAGAGTGCGCTGTATTTTTTTGATGTCAGTCTTTGACCAGTGTAAAATTCCGAAAGAGTATGTGAGAATAGGTATTGCAAATGTGTTGATGGCTTTAATAGTGTTTCTAGAGTTTAGATTACTTTTTAAGATAAGGTTAAGGCGATGTAAGAATTTTTTTAGCAATTCTTGTTTTGACAGCTTTTGCTGTATCTGTCTGGACTGTTTAAACCCTAAATACTTGTAAGTACTATGTTCGTCCATTGGTTCAATCAGTTCACCAGATCCAAGTGAGTAACTATTATTTTGTATTCTACCTTTTACAACTGACAAGATTTTGCACTTATCCACTCCAAATGACATACAAATATCATCAGAAAATATCTGTGTTGTATCAGCTAGTCGGAAAAGTGCCTCCTTGTCAGCTGCATATAACTTTATGTCATCCATGTACATTAGGTGTGTTAGTTTGTATTGTGTATTATTGTTTGCCAGTGTGAATCCCACGTCTGTTTTATCTAACAAGTGTGACAGTGGATTGAGTGCCATACAAAACCATAGTGGACTCAAAGCGTCTCCTTGAAAAATTCCACGATTGATATGTATCGGCTCAGTAGCTATTGTCGCCGAAGACGAATTAATTTTAAGAACAGTTTGCCAGTTCTGCATAGACGTTTGTATGAATTGTTTAAGTGTTGGGTGGATTTTGTATAAGTCTAATACGCGTAATAACCAACTGTGCGGAACTGAATCGAAAGCCTTTTGATAGTCGATAAACATAGTATGGACATCCTTTCTACTTTTAACGGCGCTGTTCATAACTATCGCATCAATGGTTAATTGTTCTTTACATCCTTGACTATGCTTACGACATCCCTTTTGCTGTTCTGCTAGAATATTATTTTTTGTTAAATGTTCATATACTACTTCGCTTATGCAGGCTGTAAATATTTTATACAAGGTTTGTAGGCAAGTAATTGGTCGGTACTTTGCGGGATTTATGGTGTCATTTATATCTTTAGGTATCATATAAGATACTCCGTGTGTGATGTATATTGGAAGTAAATGTGGTGATTTAATAAATGTATTTAGATGGTTATATAAGAAAGGATGTATGCTCGAGAATTTCTTATACCAGTAGTTGTGTATATTGTCAGTGCCTGGTGATTTCCAGTTGTGTGTGCGCTTGATGACTTCTATAAATGTGCCTATGGGTATAACCTCAAATTCCATCTCTGGAATTTCTGTAGTTGCATCGCTGACCCAATCTGCGCGATCATTATGGTATACTGGATTTTCCCAAATATTGGCCCAAAATTGTCGTAGTGATTCAGATGAAGGTGTATCTAGAGTTTGGTTAGTGGTGTCTCTGTTATTAGATGTAAGGTTTCTATAAAATATTTTTTCATTGCTTTTAAATTTTGTGTTTTGTACTTTGCGATTAGTGCATGTTATATATCTTTTAAGTCTACTGGACGCTGCGCTCAATTTTTGTTTTAAGGTGTCCAAAAAGTGTTCTATTTGTGTATTAGAATTTTCATGATGAGCGTGTAATTGATATTTTAACTTTATTTGTTCGACTGCTGCTACTAATTTTTCACTTCTACTACCATTAATAAAATGTGTTAGCCTACCTATATTTGCTCTTAAATTTTGGATTCTCTTTTCTAACCTGATTTGCCACTTTGGTTTTCTAAATGTAAATGTACGACGTTCATTTTGTGTTGAGCCCGCTATTTTGGCTCCGTTGCATATAGCTGCCGTCCATGCTGCACAGTAAATTATTGTCTGCATTTTCATAAACTCGGTATCGCCATTAACGTGTTTAGGAAGAATGACGGAATTTATGTACGAAACTATTGCAGAAAATTTTTTAGAGGTCTTCTGCTTGGGAATGTATGGCCTATTAGTGGGGTGTGTATCATTAACATTTAGTTGAGCTTGTTGAAATGTGGCTTCTATTTCGGCATTACTATCTGAGATAAAGTTAAGATTGGCTTGCATAGGCTCAGATTGACCAATATTGATGTTATTCAAGAAATTATTATCCTTTTCTGTATTTACTTGTGATTCAAGGACGATCTCTAAATCAGCGCTGTTATTCAAGACTACGTTTGTTGCGAGAGTGTTTGTAGGCGTGTCAGAGAAGTTAGCATTTGTACCAAGTAGATCTAACTCGGTCTGCGATTGTGTGTTCAAATGATCGCTACTAGTTTGTTCAGTATTTTGGTCGTTAGTGTTGGGATTCTCTAATTCTATAGCTACCTGATTTTTAATTTCTTCTAACTTTTTGGTGTCTATGTATGCATTATTTATAATCGCTCTCACTTGATCAGATAATCTTTGTTCTGTTAAATGTGTTAATTCTGGGTATATATTTATAAATTCTTCACGTAAATGTTTTCTATAAGCTGTTTTATTTGTTTCTAATTGCGTGACAGTATAATATATTCTAATTATTGCTTCATTATGTTCATATGTCCATCTCATGCGCTGGCTGGATTGTGTGTTAGATTGTGTGGAGTGTTGCTGTATCCGAGTATGAAACATTTGTAGTTCAACCCTGACCTCTTCATAAATCTGGTCAATTGTATCTTGTGGGAGCAATTTCTTTTGAACTATAGCTCTACGCTGGTCGCCTATTCTTTGTCGGCTAACTTGCATATCTGGGTATTTTTCTAAGAACTTAGTATGAAGTGATGGAAGATATGCATTTTTGTCTGTGTCCATATTTGTAAGATAAAGATAAGTGCGTAGAATGAATTTATTCATCTCAATACTCCATTTCCTACGACTTGTTGCAGTCCTAGCAGTGGGTACAGTATCATCGACAGAATTTGTCTCCTGTACAACATCCGCTGACTGTATTGATGATGAAGATGGCGTCGGAGTGACGCGGAAAGATTGCGAAGATGACGGGATTGATGAAAAAAGTGATGAAGGAGATAACGAAAAGATTTGTGAAGTTTCGTCATCTATCTGAGGCATACTTGCCAGAAGTTGTTTTTTAGTTTTTGATCTAGTATTCATGATATTCCCACGAGTAGCTAGGGACTTAAAAAGTCAACCACAGCAGAGCCCTGCGTTCACTGCGGCAAGGGTAAATAAAACTGGAGGTTCCCTATTATCCAGAGTTTGCACACTAGCGACTAGTGCATTCCACTAGCCATGCAGCCCTCGGCATGTGCAACCTTGGCTTGGATTGTATCTCTCTTAGTCTGGCCCTTTGCCCTAGGCCTGTCTCGACAAGATAAACTCTGTCGCCACAGGCCCAGGGCTCGGAGCACGCAAGCCCCATCACGGCGTCAACGTAGAGATACGACGATGGGGTTATTATTATTATTATTATTATTATTATTATTATTATTATTATTATTACTCTAAGGGCGTTATGCCTTATGTACTCTAAAATAGACATAAAACATCTTAAAATGGTATGCTATGCTCTAATAGAATCAAAGTTGAGATAGTGTTCAGTTTTGGGGAAATCATTTTAAATATAACTGTCAGAGCCTTTGTACTCGAGGACTATACGAACTATGGTTCGGATATCTCAAAGAGAGGGCTGTCGGCCACATTTTATACATTTGAAATACTGTGCCCAGCCTCTAATGTTTTAGTATTATTGGTGAATTTCAAAAAATACTTCGTATCTATGAAACAGATGAGGACAGACAATTAAGAGAAAGTACGCGTAGGAAAGATTTTAAAAACAAAATAATACCCCACCTTAACATTGCAACACAGTCCTTAATATCAAGCAGTGCGGATTTTTAACAGGTTGCCATTGACTCTCGTTTAAGTCAAGACTCAAAGCTTTCATAATGGAGAAATGTCTCTATTCGATAGATGATGACATGTCCACGATTTGATAATATGGTATTAAAGTGAGACTGAGTATTATTAAATTTTGTAATTGTTTTGCTATGTTTTTGACTTTTTTTATTATGTTTCTTATCTGTTTTATTGAATAATATAGTATGTGTTCATTTTATAATTTTGATCGATTAATGTTTTTTTTATGATTTCATTTCAAACACAATTATTAATTGTTCCTGAAAATAAATTGATTTATTTATTGATTGATTGATTTATTTATTGATTGATTGATTTATTGATTGATTGATTGATTGATTGATTTATTGATTGATTGATTTATTGATTGATTGATTTATTGATTGATTTATTGATTGATTGATTTATTGATTGATTGATTTATTGATTGATTTATTTATTGATTGACTTATTGATTTATTGATTGATTTATTGATTGATTTATTGATTGATTTATTGATTGATTTATTGATTGATTTATTGATAAGTTATTTTTTGTATCCCTGTACGCTAGATAATTAAATTTAAATATCGACTCAATAGTTCACGCACTTATATTTTAGCTTCTAGACAGGCTGTACATCGACCAGCTTCAATTTGCATTATTTACCATAATGTTCTAATACCATCCAGATTTACAATTCATATTCTCAGATATGTCATTTCGAGTCAAAAGTAGGCTGTCTGTTATTTAGTACAACGCTTTTGTCTGTTACTAGTGGTGTGACCTCTGCGTTTTGTCTTAACAAACAATGCGACTACTTTTGTTTTCACCCTTTAAGAAACTGCAGTGTCTGTTTGCTTTTGCACAGCTATTCCGAAAGACTAGGGGTTTATTTTTTTCTTGTTTCTTCAGGTTATGGTGGGACGAGAAATTATTGTTCGACTTGTCTTTTTGTAAGCTACAAATGATTTTTAATTCAACTACGGTTTTCTTTCCGAGTATTATTTGATTTTATTGTGTATAGAATCTTCTTTTAAGTGTATACCTTAAGCCCAATATGATGCACAACGCTGTCAAATTGCCTAACAACATGTCTCTCGTTGCATAAATGCGTTGTAAAATGTTAAGGCGACGGCGACAGCTGAATTAACCATACAAACGTAATACCAAAATCATTTGCAGATTGAGCATATGGAAATAATGCCTTATTATGATGATATTCGGATTTAGACAATATTTATCTAGGTTCCTACGTTTTTCTATTTTCAAAATACTTTAATACATTAATACATTTTGATTTTCTGTATTATAAAAAACAATATTTCTAATTTTGTTCACGTAGGAACATAGTTTTTATTATCAAGTTACAAATAATAGAAACATAATTGAAAAAACACTGGGTACTTTAATGTGTTAGGTTATTTAATGATGCAGCAATTAGCATTCCAATTAATGGTATGAGAAAGAGTGACGGCGCGGTGGCGACATCTCGCTGTCTCTTTTATACGCGGTTACAAGTTTTCATTCATCATTTTTGGTATTACGGAACACATCCAAATTTATCCCAAATTTCCAACCTCGCGGCAAGCGAGACGTCAGTGTCAGTGTGTGCGTGATGTCATTACTTCGGCTTCGGTCGCGGTTTTGATTTGACAAGCAATTAATAATGCACATTGCATTGCATTGCACCGTTAGCTGACCTCTGGCCTTGAACTAGAAAGTAAAGAAATGATTTCAAGTGTTCGGATAAATAATAATCTACTTAATAATACTTTATTTTTACATTTTAGTTACTTTCAAACTATTAGTAAAGTACTTTCTAAGTATGAAGAGGATGACAAGAAACTGTATGTTTTCTCTAACGTTCGAAATAGGTTAAGGATGGTACAGATACATCACCTTACGATATGAATATAGCGTACCTACCAACGCGTCTAGGTCACGATCACTTTATACGATACGATATAACATGAAGCGATATTAGGAGTATACGTCAAAATATAGTGTCAGAAAATATATAGATTCAGAATCCGATATCAAATATCGATATATGATTTCGATTCGATATTGTAAAAAAGCTATTTTCCATCATTGGAGTTCAAGCTACCTCCATACCCAATTTCATCGAAGTCTGTTCTACTGAACCAAAACCACTGTTTAACCTACTGAGACAGAATTACTTTAACATTTATAAAATTAAGTATGGATTAATTCGATATTACACAAAATAAACTTAAAATTGTGGTGATGAATATTAAGTATCAACTGTTTATTTTATAATTCTACTCCAATGCTCTTTATGGTTTTTAACACAGTTATGTTGTTTTAATATCCAGGTAAGATTACCAAAATAATTCATTTTGATGGAAAATAAAAATAGGAACTCGGTTATATTATGCAGGCACTTCAACCAAAATTGATTGGCCAGTTTTGTATATTGGGCCTTTTACGATGATTCAGAAAGTAGAGGAATGTTTGTTCTGGTATTAAATTGTGAGTCCAAAAACACGATGAATACAAAGATCGCACCTCTCAATCAGCTAATAACATCACTCACATAACTTACTTCACTCACATAACTTCACTCACACAACTCTTCACTCACATAACTTCACTCACACACTACCACTCACTGTTTTGTCACGGCTATTTTCAAAATACTAATACAAAAGGCTTTCTTAATCCATACTAATATTATAAAAGAGAGAATCTCGGTCTGTCTGCTTATTACGCTATCACGCTTTTTTATTGGGGTGAGCAGTATCCCAAAATATCTTTGAATGACATTTGTCGTGAATTCGATCCTCAGCTATAATATTTTTTGTATTTTGTCGTCTTTTTATTTATATATTTATATTACTAGCTGAGCCAGCAAACGTTGTTTCTAACACAAAATCTGCTCTGATTTCGCGTAAGATTGTATATTAGAATGTTCATACAAAATGCGTCAATACCAGCAGATTAAATCCTAGACGTCATTAAACCAGGAATATTAGGGCGACCTCAATTCCTAAGAGGCCATTATCCGCATTAATTGACCCAAACTTAATCCTATCACTCTTAGAAACTCCAATAAAAAGAACTAAGGGCATCGTGTAATTAAAATGGGGGCATTTGTTGGTACCCTAATGTATCTAAATGACATTGTTTTATCATTAAGATAAATATAGAGGTGGCGATTGATAAGTTCGGCTCTGGGGAAAACAAATACGTATGTATATGTATAGCAGTGAGCGACATTTGTTTGTTCATTCGTCAATAAGTAATTCGATATTTATATTAATTTATATTCAACTATATTAATTTATATTCAACTATATTAATTTATATTCAACTATATTAATTTATATTCAATTATATTAAAAACCTCCTTGATAAAAACTCCCTGATAAAAACTCCCTGATAAAAACACCCTGATAAAAACACCCTGATAAAAACTCCCTGATAAAAACTCCCTGATAAAAACTCCCTGATAAAAACTCCCTGATAAAAACTCCCTGATAAAAACTCCCTGATAAAAACTCCCTGATAAAAACTCCCTGATAAAAACTCCCTGATAAAAACTCCCTGATAAAAACTCCCTGATAAAAACTCCCTGATAAAAACTCCCTGATAAAAACTCCCTGATAAAAACTCCCTGATAAAAACTCCCTGATAAAAACTCCCTGATAAAAACTCCCTGATAAAAACTCCCTGATAAAAACTCCCTGATAAAAACTCCCTGATAAAAACTCCCTGATAAAAACTCCCTGATAAAAACTCCCTGATAAAAACTCCCTGATTAAAACTCTCTGATAAACTCTCTGATAAAAACTCCCTGATAAAAACTCCCTGATAAAAACTCCCTGATAAAAACTCCCTGATAAAAACTCCCTGATAAAAACTCCCTGATAAAAACTCCCTGATAAAAACTCCCTGATAAAAACTCCCTGATAAAAACTCCCTGATAAAAACTCCCTGATAAAAACTCCCTGATAAAAACTCCCTGATAAAAACTCCCTGATAAAAACTCCCTGATAAAAACTCCTTGATAAAAACTACATAGTTTTCTCGGCCCAGGTGTGAAGTAAATCAAACTATCCTTATTTGTAAGAGGATATAAAATAACAAGATCTCACTGATAATTTTGGTGAAGTTCAAGGTTCAGTAAAAGTGTCGTTATATTATAATATTATCTTACTTTTTGATGTAATAATGATATTTGACACAGTGATTCATGTGGTCAATCAAAACCCAATCAATAATAATAGAGCCAGGTAAATCAAAGTAGCGAAATCCGTTAAACAATAAAAAAGCAAAATAAATTCATGTTTTTTGTTTATTTCTAGAGCTATTCGATTACTCAATAAATTTAAATAATCAAATATTTGACGTTTTGATGTCATTGGTTTTGCCAGTTTCAGTTTCAGAGTTTCAGTTGAAATGGATCCAAATGAATGGAGAACCAAAGCAAAAACGTCCCAAATCTTGGTCGTCTATATAAATAGAATGTAAGCGCCTCACGTTTTCCAATTTCCTGAGGAAAGGCAAGGCAGTGTGTCGCACGATGCGTTATTGTTCCCTTATATTGCGATCGCACCTCCTTTGAGTCTTCTCCCTTGATTTTGAACCTTTTGATGAATTATTTTCGGTCAGAGAACCTGCTGGCTAATGGGTGGGTAGAAAAAGCCTTTTATCGACAAAAACATTGCTCGATTTGACGGCATGGTTGGTGCAGCGGTTGAGCGACTTTGCTGCTGCACTGCATGTCGTGGCAGCCATCTACAGGTTGTTGATAGTTGTCTGATGTAAGATCATACATGTTAGATCATACATGTTAGTGAACGCATCCACAATACAGGAAATCCCTAGTGTGGATTTATCTTTGCAATGCATTTGTTTTTTAGTGGGCAAATGAGGAAATAACTTTCTCCCGCTGATCGAGTGTCAGACTTATGTCTTTGTAACAATTGCGTAGTCCTGGCTTCGATTAAATTTCTCTTAGCCAAGTTAGATTTTCAAATCGGTTTTTTTACACAGATAAGATTTCTCGACAAATCAAAACATATAAACATTTATGTAGTCGTGAATTCATAGGCTCAATATTTTTTTTTTACCTGTTACGTGAATTTTATACAAAACAAAATTTTTTGAGAAGTTACTGGGTTACATTTTTGTGGTAAAACAAACATGACCTTTTTTGTTTATAATATTAGTACAGAAAAAGGACGGTCTTATGAATTTTAATACGGCCCTCATTAATTTAATAAAAAAAATGATGTATATATTTATTTGTTGTATGTTATTTGACACTAATGGGATGTTAGAGTATATTGGTAGAGTACCTACCTACCTAATATACTATAGATACTAAAATCCTTTGTGTTGTCATAGGTCGCTAGATTAATGATATCGTATGCACGTAAGAAAGACGTATGCAAAAGGTTTTAATTTCTATGATTTTATGTAATATCAAAATACTGGTAGTCTTTTTGTCCAGTATTTCCTTTACTGCATACTATTGTGACATGATTCACCTCTGGAGCATCAGTATGAGATGGAACCCGCGGTCATGCGACAAATCACACAGATGCGGGACGGCACCTGGGAGATTAATGTTTCGATGGCACACATAAAAATATGCGGCAAGTCCTTCCAAAATCTTGGTTTTATTCTAAGGCAGTGCAAGAATTTTAACGTGTTTCTATCCATCCTTTTGTACAGACAATTTTAATGTGGAATGTGATGTGGATCCACCCACTAAGCGGGCCTCCACTCCTGTATCATAAACCTCCTCGCAGTATTAAGTTAGGAGACGGCCAACCGATACTTTACGAAACAAGTTTAGGCTGGAAAGTTTCTGGCCCGATTAATAGCGGTCATGTATCGAACTCATCTCGAACTCGTCTCATCAAATTAAATGTAATTTCACTAACGTAACGTAAACAATTGTAGTGAGCTTCTACGATGAACTAAAAACCCAGCTAACGCGGTATCGAGCCTAATCTGATTCAGTCTTCAGAGTTTAAAGTTTCTGGAGGGAAGTAGGCAAGCATAGAAACTGGTTCATCTATGGATTATGTTTAATTTTTACACGATTAGATTTTTATCGTTTGCTAATGTATAAGTTTTGCTTTTTTATCTTCCTGTACGTTATGGGGTACTACTGATTTATGTTTGTCATTGTGCTCATTAAGGGATTGGGGTCTTTTATTGAACGAGAATTTCTTTCTATAGCTCTAATATTAGTGATTGTGCTTTCCTTTAAAATTTCTATTGTATCTTCCGCATTTGTGATTTTATCACATGCCTACAATAGTCTCTTTAAGGTGTTTTTATTTGAGGAATATCCCTCCATATTTTTTGTTGGTTTCTGGGTTTATTTTAATTTCAAACATAATTATGACCAAGCGAAATGTATTCCGACATCTCCCCAAACAATCCAGCCTAGACTTTTTCGTAAAGCATCGGTTGGCCGTCTCTTAACTTAATACTGCGAGGTCCCAGTAAATCCCGGAAAATATTAGCCCCCCGTATTAAATCTACTGCCGACGGCCAACCCTGTAAGCGCACAAACTTTAACAACTTGCATGCTGTAACACCGATTTACTTGATTTTTCAAAGCGATACCGGTTATGAATAACCTTCCTTAGATGCTCATTGATTATTATTTAGCTGTACTGACGTTACTTAGTCATTATCTATGGTAGACGGTCAACTTCTTTTTTCAATACTTCTCTATTTTTTTTGCTAAGTAACGTAGACATCTATCGCCATTCGGTGGTCCCCATGTCTACCTTTCCGCCTTGCTTTCTTAAGTTCTTAAGAGGTTATGTAGCTCTTCGAGTACTAGTCAAAATGTTGACCAATTGGGACAGAGATTTCCCTGTGGAACTTATGACTCATGACTCTCTGCTTCTCAATAGATCGAAGAAAGAGGAATAAAACAAAAGCTGGCGAGCACCACTAAAGCAGGATGCGGGGGTGCCCTTAAGCTTAGGGGGTGATTGTAAATACCAGACAGCAAACCAGATTGATTCGCATACGACATCTTTCGGTATGGAAAGTAAAATCTTGGTAGTGTGATGAGGAGCCTAGCTGCCTATTGACAACCAAGTAAGAGATACATTGCGAATTTGCGATAAAACGCTTAAATTTTCCTTGTAGGTTGCGAAAATCCCATAAAATACAATTTTGTGCTGCTCCTCCTCCACAAACACTGAAAACGTTTTCCATTCGATCACAAACACTGAAAGTAATATCTCTGTAACTAGAGTTGTGATAATGGAAATTCAGATGCTTGACGAGTGGTTTTAGTCAACTCTATTAAGTCATCAATGCATGGAAGATGAGACATTGCTCTTTTTACTGCAGCTCTGTAAAATTGTAGATCGCTGCTCAGGTGATGTGAGAACCAGAGAGATCGTACGTAACAAGAAAACTCAAACTTGATTTTGAAATGGGCATCTTGTTATAGCTAAGACGACGAAGCTCATTTAGAGTATGAAGAAAACGTGTCCAAGTAAGGCCCCATAGTCCCGTACCAGTTTTCTTTGTTGTCAGAAAAATATAAATTATTGTATACAAAGTTCTGAGTTTAAAGTATGACTCCATTTTGCCACATTATGAAATGTAAATATCACACTCATGGTTCCCCACAGTGATTTAATTCTTTGCTTTATTAAATACACAGGCGCTTTCATTAGTTATGTTATAGATATCAACATATAACAGGTGCATTCCTTCCCAGTGGATATGATATAAAAAGTCACAGGGGCCCTGGAACGCCAAGGGGAACTTAAGGAACACGAATGGGGGAACACGAATGGGTTTTAACTATGTGAACTTGATTCTATTTCGATCCACTGACGCGGTTCATAAAATAAGACGTGGTTAATAAAATAAGACGTGGTTAATAAAATAAGACGTGGTTAATAAAATAAGACGTGGTTAATAAAATAAGACGTGGTTAATAAAATAAGACGTGGTTCATAAAATAAGACGTGGTTCATAAAATAAGACGTGGTTCATAAAATAAGACGTGGTTCATAAAATAAGACGTGGTTCATAAAATAAGACGTGGTTCATAAAATAAGACGTGGTTCATAAAATAAGACGTGGTTCATAAAATAAGACGTGGTTCATAAAATAAGACGTGGTTCATAAAATAAGACGTGGTTCATAAAATAAGACGTGGTTCATAAAATAAGACGTGGTTCATAAAATAAGACGTGGTTCATAAAATAAGACGTGGTTCATAAAATAAGACGTGGTTCATAAAATAAGACCTTCTCCTCCCCTCCTATGGTCTCTTAGGTCTCTGGCTTGCATGGTATATTTTTAATGAGTTGTGTTTATGCCAGGTTTCATTTCTCATTTCCCGGTGACAAGTGAATGTTTGCTGATACATTTGCGGTCGCTTGCTGTCGCGGCAAATAGAAACTGTTTGCGATAAATCCGTTCAAATACAGATGATTGTGAATCGGTAGTACAGGTTTTGCATAGAATTTTCCACATTTTCTGGTTACTAAAATAAAGCATGCAATTCAATATGATGTCTGAATAAATCAATCAATGCTGCCTTTGACCACAAATAGGTGAAGAAGTGACAACCAACCGTTTGGAGAGATATCTTAAAAGAAAATTAGCCACTCGAACCCTGGACCATATAACGTTATGGGAGGAAGTATAACGCTATGAGAGGTAGATTTACTATTGCCATCATGTTGTTATTAGTCGGTAAACTTTCCTAAAATAAAATAGAAATAAGATTATTAAGATATTGCTCAGTTATGTCGTCGGGTGTAAAATTACAAGGACAGGAAATGGAGAGGTTAATAAATATATGTTCCTTGTGAAGTATACAATAATTAAATTCGATAAAAGGCATTTAAGGATATTTTGTTGCTATTTCAAATAGATGGTCATACTTGCTCTGCAAGATTTTAGATAAGTTCTCAAACTTGTGAACTGCACATAATTTTGTTTCTAATAAACTGAGTCAGAATCGCTTTAGAGTCTCAAATAAATAACATTTTGTAATAGTTTGAAATACGTAATATGTTTTTTTCCGGTTTCCGTGGTGCTTCTGAAGTAACCGCTGATTATATTTACATCTAACCCTCTTTTGCTCTTTTTCTCAAAGGCTGAACGATTTTGATAATCTTTTTTCATTGTGTTGTGTAAGTTTACAACAATTTATATACAAATGAGTGCTGTTTTTCATTCTATTCTTAGGTTTCCTGATAACCATGCATGCTGTTGAAGGATCCTCTTCTAACACCGCGATAAGGTTACCGAGAAAGGTTCAACCATTATTATTTATGATAAAATGCGACCATATTTCGAAGTGTCGGTGGTGTGGAGATCAATTTAGCTTCGCCTACACTATCGGTGGCAACCTTGCTCCGTCCGGCTATTAGTCTTTGGGATATCACCTTTATTTCGTGTCTCTATTTTATAGAAAATATAATGTAATATCTAAGGAAACTACAGGTATTTTAAGATATTGCAGGTGTCTAACCTTTTCAGCATAATATGTATCTATTTGTATAATTGGAAAAGTAAGCGAGCATAGTAGTTATACTTTTCTTTTTTAATTAGCTGAAGAAATAACGAAAATATATATATATTTTATATATAATAATTACCTTTCCACCTTGCTTTCTTAAGAGGTTGTGAAGGTCTTCTAGAGTACACACGTATATTTTTTCAATAATTCTCTGATTATTTTTTTGCGCTACGTAATGTAGACAACTGTCGACATTGGGTGGTCCCCATATTTACCTTTCCACCTTGCTTTATAGAGAGGTTGTGAAGCTCTTAGAGTATAGTCAATATGTTGACCAATTGGTACAGAGATTACCCTGTGGAACCTCTTTGCTTCTCAATAGATCGAAGAAAGAGGAATAAAACAAAAGCTGGCGAGCACCACTCACACACAACACACGCACACGACATCTTTAAATAATACCTCAGTATGGGAAGAAGAATCTTAATAGTGTAAGATGAGCCTAGCTGCCAAAAGCATATGTACCTAGCGCCTCCCCATTGGTACCAAGTACGAGATACATTGCTAATTTGCGATAAAACGTTTAAATCTTCCTTGTAGGTTCCGAAAATCCCATCAATTTGTGATGCCCTCACAAATACCATGTAATACAATTTGTAAATCCTACTCCTCCTCCTCCTCCATTCGACCACAAACGTTTCGTTTTTCCATTCGACTGTTTTCTTGTACGTATTCCGGCCTCCTGCTCCGGTAGAGCTGAACAAAAACTCTTCTTATCCATTTCTTTCTCCCAAACAGCTGCAAAAATAGTTGAAAAATATGTCGAGCAGTAGTTTTACTCAACTCTATTAAGTCATCAATGCATGGAAGATGAGACATCTCTTTTCACTACAGCTCAGCTCTGTACAATTTAAATTTCACCGTTCTGGTGGAAATGATGTGCTTTTTCTGACAGGACGTGATGAGCATCAGAGAAACCGTACTTAGAGGAACAAAGAAAACTCAGGGCCCACATACCAGTTTTCTTTGTCAGAAAAATCAAAATTCTTGGAGTTTGAAGTAAGGCTTTCCATTTTGCCATTGTTTTGTCTGTTGATCGTATTACGTGTCATAAAAATAGTTCGGTACTCACACTACGAACGCCTTAAAATTGACGTTCCAGTGCGACTCCAGCATTGCACTCTGTGTAAGCATGTTAAAGTCGTTGTTCGCCTTATTTTGAAACCCAGA
This sequence comes from Mythimna pallens, assembly GCA_961205895.1. Classification (NCBI taxonomy): domain Eukaryota; kingdom Metazoa; phylum Arthropoda; class Insecta; order Lepidoptera; family Noctuidae; genus Mythimna; species Mythimna pallens. The sequence goes on along the minus strand of OY540839.1, from coordinate 21,383,552 downwards.
GGACTTTTTTCTTGTTTCTTGTTTTTGTCCGTGGTTATCCTCGACGATAAGAAGGCAACTAGATTAGTCTCAATCTTTTGACATCACACAACTCATTACGACCCACATACACCCAACTTATTTTGACCCACATTTTTAATGTCCCTTTGAAATATTCAAGAAACATTCCCGTATTATACGCAGTACACAAGTCCTATCACGATGTTCGGTTTAATGCTCACATTGGGGCGTAAAAAATGTGTACAAGTACACTTCGGTCCCATAATACTGGCATAAAATTTGTAGGCCGCAGTATTAAAGACTCCTTTATATGCCAACAACAGCTAAACGTTCGTTTCTGCACTAAAATATCAACTTTGGGTATATTTAAGGGATTATTATTGCGTCGCTTTGCGGTAATAATTCACTACTGATGTTAAAATCGTAAGACTGGTCGATATGAGAAAATTTATTTTATTCCTCCAAATAGATTTCTGACCGACCCTTTATCTCCCTTATCGCCTTTTTATTAGCTTGTTTATGTGTGATGATGTGAGGAAAATTGCGAATTGATTGACCCTCGTTGAAATTGTTCAATTGGTGAAAATCTATATATATATATTTATAACAAAAAAATCACAGCGCATATCAACATGGCTCTCTTTACCATATCTCTCTCTTTACCATATCTCTCTCTTTAACATCTCTGCTTTGGTGAAGTCCGCTTCATTAATGTGGAGAGGAGAGATGCTGAATACCTAGGGTGAGTTAGTATCTCTGTGCTGTGTGACATAGATAGATATATGCGCATAGAGAAAGAAAGATATATGCGCATATAGAAATATATATGCGCATTGAGAAAGACATATGTGCACAGAGAAAGATATATGCGCATAGAGAAAGGCATATGCGCATAGAGAAAGGCATATGCGCATAGAGAAAGGCATATGCGCATAGAGAAAGATATATGCGCATAGAGAAAGATATATGCGCATAGAGAAAGACATATGCGCATAGAGAAAGACATATGCACATAGAGAAAGACATATGCACATAGAGAAAGACATATGCGCACAGAGAAAGAGATATATGCGCAGAGAAAGAGATATATGCGCAGAGAAAGAGATATATGCGCAGAGAAAGAGATATATGCGCAGAGAAAGAGATATATGCGCAGAGAAAGAGATATATGCGCAGAGAAAGAGATATATGCGCAGAGAAAGAGGTATATGCGCAGAGAGAGATATATGCGCAGAGAAAGAGATATTTTTTTTTTTTTTTTTTTTTTTTTTTTTTTTTTTTTTTTTTTTTTTTTTTTTAGATATATGCGCAGAGAAAGTGATATATGCGCAGAGAAAGAGATATATGCGCAGAGAAAGAGATATATGCGCAGAGAAAGAGATATATGCGCAGAGAAAGAGATATATGCGCAGAGAAAGAGATATATGCGCAGAGAAAGAGATATATGCGCATAGACAAAGAGATGTATGCGCATAGAGAAAGAGATGTATGCGCATAGAGAAAGAGATGTATGCGCATAGAGAAAGAGATGTATGCGCATAGAGAAAGAGATGTATGCGCATAGAGAAAGAGATGTATGCGCATAGAGAAAGAGATGTATGCGCATAGAGAAAGAGATGTATGCGCATAGAGAAAGAGATGTATGCACATAGAGAAAGAGATGTATGCGCATAGAGAAAGATGTATGCGCATAGAGAAAGATGTATGCGCATAGAGATGTATGCGCATAGAGATGTATGCGCATAGAGATGTATGCGCATAGAGATGTATGCGCATAGAGATGTATGCGCATAGAGATGTATGCGCATAGAGATGTATGCGCATAGAGATGTATGCGCATAGAGATGTATGCGCATAGAGATGTATGCGCATAGAGATGTATGCGCATAGAGATGTATGCGCATAGAGATGTATGCGCATAGAGATGTATGCGCATAGAGATGTATGCGCATAGAGATGTATGCGCATAGAGATGTATGCGCATAGAGATGTATGCGCATAGAGATGTATGCGCATAGAGATGTATGCGCATAGAGATGTATGCGCATAGAGATGTATGCGCATAGAGATGTATGCGCATAGAGATGTATGCGCATAGAGATGTATGCGCATAGAGATGTATGCGCATAGAGATGTATGCGCATAGAGATGTATGCGCATAGAGATGTATGCGCATAGAGATGTATGCGCATAGAGATGTATGCGCATAGAGATGTATGCGCATAGAGATGTATGCGCATAGAGATGTATGCGCATAGAGATGTATGCGCATAGAGATGTATGCGCATAGAGATGAGAAATACGCAGGCTGTCTCCGTTTAAGCCAGCAAGCTCATTTGCTGATCGTTTTATGTCGGTTCTTAGGTACTTATAACTACTAAAAAGCTTTCTTGAAATATAATTTTATAAGTAACAATTTTTTACAAAAAATATAAAGATAATTACGTTTCTATTGCAGTAAAACTTTAAAGCCAAAGACACCAAATCATTCGGCCACATCTATGAATGAGTCATTGAAAAAAGGGAAAGCAAATATGAGAAAATCATATTTGCTTTCCCTTTTTTCAATCGTTTACGACAAATTATGAGGCTCGTCTTCGCTTTTATCGTTACTATTTGATCAATCAAAATATTTGCTTCGCTTTTATTCACACACACACACACACACACACACATATCTACTTGATCTAATACACAATTGTAATTTGTTGGTGTACAAGATAAATGTTATTTTAAACAATTTTCATTGTTTTTAAACAATTTTCATTGTTTATCACATCAGCATATTTGAACTCTAGAATCACCGTTGTGAAAAAATGATATCGGTCGATCCAGATCAATATATTCTCATTAGTTTTATCACAATAATAAAACAGCTGTTGAAGCTGTTGAAATACGCGCGCGCGCCTGCGACCGGCGGCCGGTCAGCTGTTCCGCGTGACGCCCGTCGTACCTACAATAGTGATAGAATACCCGCGTAGCTTGCAAACCCTAGGTGTACGCGTGTACCTAATCAGTGAATGTACCTACAAACTAGTGAGTATAATATATATATGATGGATGAATTGTGTGAGGAATGGCATGAAAGAAGGGAGTTAGTGATAGTGTGACGGGTGACAGGACAGAATGAAGGAAAAAACCGTGCTGCGCCGACCCCAAGTAATATGGGACAAGGACAGGAAGAAGAAGACGACAATGAACTCTTAACGTTCTCACGACTGGAGGAATACAAAAAGTAAAATTCAATATAAGAAAAAGTAGGTAGGATTCAAATACATTGAAGATTCGATCTAGACGCCAGTTTGTGATAATAAATAAATCATTGTTCAAGGCCGGTGCTTGCGTTGGTTGAGGGGTTGTTCAAGGGGTTGTTCAAGGGGTTGTTCAAGATAGTGATCTGGAACGTAAAGGGCAACTGAAGGAACACAGGTGGGTTTTAGTCAGAAAACGTTTGTCTCGCTCCGCCCAGAGCGGGGGAAGTTGAAGGATACGATTTTATCGCAAGCTGATTCTTGCTGAGATGAGAAGCAACGATGAATCTCTAAAAGAAGTTGAGCGCCAATTAGCCTTGTCAGCCGATATTACAATAAAAATAGCTCATCCATATTTCCATCTAATTAAATGTGGAAGTATCTCTGGCTGTCTATCTGTCCGTGACATTGACATTTGGTACAAAGGAAGCTTGAACTCATAGGCTACTTTTCGACTGCGACTTCGCGTCTATAATAACCAACATTAACACCACAGACAAAGCCTCTGGTGGCACAAATTAGTAATTCATAAAAGTATTGTTCGTTACTGACAATAAGAAACTCAATAGGGCCCATTATTGATGGCGTCACATGTCTGTCTTCGACATAATAACCTCAACCTTTCAATAAGGATAGCGTCTTTTGTTTTTATATGTTTATCACACGCCGTAACTGATTCCAAGAATACTACGCTCTTTGGTTTGGTCAAGTCGATCAAAATATGATCGACTTGAAACCAGTGACGGATTAACCCTTAATCAAATTAAGCAATTGCCTAGGGCATCACGTCTGGGGGGGCACCAGAAGAAGCACAAAAAAATCCATCCTTAGGGCATCACGTCTCACTCTCACGTCACCAAAAACCACACCGAAAAAGTTTCTAGGACTAATTTGAAAATTCGCGCGTTTTAAGTGGACATAGACACTGGACCTAGAGTCATAACCCCGCTCTTGCTTGCCCACCCGCTGCCCGCTAGTGCATTCAGCAATTTAAATTCACCGGAATTGCGATCAGCCAATTACGAACCACCCCTACCCAGTTGTTGTGTTTTATGTATGCATTGTTTTGTTTTTTGAGTAATTGTGCCGGCCGGCTTCTACGCATACGTAATAATAGGGGTTAAAGTATAAAATAGCCGTTTTATTGTAATAGAAAGAAAGAAAGAAAAAGAGTTTATTTACGACACACATGGCACATAACTTAAAAACATTCGATTATCGACTTTCAGTTGTTTTTTATTCAGCTTAGACAAGAAAGATAGATACTTCGAAAATTCGAGTGATTTTTGAATACGAGTTCCGACGTGGAATTGACGCTGCAAAAACAGCTCGCAATATCAATGTTGCGTTTGGAGAGGGGACTGCTAATAAACGCACTGTGTGATTTTGGTTTAAACGCTTTCGTGATGGAAAGAAAGGAAAAAAGGAAGACCGCCCACACAGGTGAATAACAATGAATTGAAAGAATTGGTGGAAGCCGACCCGAGCCAAACTACCCAGGAATTAGCGGCATGGTTTAAAGTTACCTTACCAACAATAAAAAAATATGAAAAATGGGTGCCTCTGATTTGACTGATCTGCAGAAAGAAACGCGTGTTGAAACTTGTGTTGCTTTGTTGAATCGATACAGAAATGAAGGAATATTGGATCGAATTGTGACATGTGATGAAAAGTGGATTCTTTACGATAACCGTAAGCGAAAAATGCAATGACTGACCCCAGGTCAAACGTTGCAACAGTGTTCTAAAGCAAAGCTTACCAATAAAAAGGTAATGGTAACTGTTTGGTGGTCTCGGCATGGTGTTATTCACTATAGCTTTCTCCGATCTGGTCAAGCAATAACGGCAGATGTCTACTGTGCCGAACTCCCAAAACTAGCAGAGAAACACCGACCGACTCATGAATCAATCTTCACCATTATTGCTCCATGATAACGCGAGACCTCAATCAGCACGAGAAACCGTTTTAACTCTATAGGAACTGCAATTAGAAACCATTCGTCATCCTCCGTATTCGCTAGACCTTGCTCCAACGGACTACCATTTTTTTCGTGATATGGAAAATTTTCTACTTGATAAAGAGTTTTCTTCTCAGGAGGCAGTACAAAATGCTTTGACACAGTTTGTCGAATATAGATCAACAGAGTTCTATCGCAATGGCATAAATAACTTTCCTATTAGATGGCAGCAATGTATAGATAATAATGGTACTAATATATAAATTATTCTTTGGTATTTATTGTTGTCGCACCTACTCCACTTCTAAGGTACGTTACATACCTTATTTTTAAACTAATGTTTTTCGGCAGTAAAGGTTTAAAGACCGATTCTAGTTGACATACGGATAGGGGGGCCCACAGGCTTAGATTGCTTAGGGCATCAAGTAGTCTTAATCTGTCACTGCTTGAAACAGCTTTGCTACGTGCGTTATACAATCCGATATATATTTCTAAATATTTACTGATAAACAAACTACGATAAGCTAATTAACACTAGCATTTTTTTTTTGTTTCCGTTCTACCGCTGACATGATAGTCCGCGCTGTTGTTTGAAAGTTTTTTATTATTGGATTACAATAATTTTCATTGCTGTTGTGGTGCTCCCATGTCGGACACACATTTTCCTTACTTCTAATTATTACTAATAGTATTATTATTTTGTAATTGCTTAGTCTACTCCTATAAACTTTTCTATATAAAATACAAAAATATTCCTAGAGCAGACTGTCCAAGTTGTTGTGCTTTGTTTTTTTCTTCTTATCTTAAGCTTATGTCTTAGTGAGTCTATCTATATATATATATATATATATATATATATATATATATATATATAGGAAAAAAGTTTATGGCGAAGGATGCAGGGTCCGACTTGTAACAAAAAATTGTTGATCACTTGCAAACTCACTCAAGTTGTCTGTTCCAGTTTATCATAAACAGTCCACTTCCATAGCATACAATTATAACCTAGATTCAATATTAGTGCTGACCAGATTTATTTTTGTACGCTTATCCACAGCATAATAGCACAATAGCACAGCATAATCAGTCTTTTAATGTTCCCACTGCTGGGACTCAAGCCTCCTCTCTAGGAGAGGGGATGGGCCGTAGTCCACCACGCGGGCCCAGTGCGGGTTGGGAATGTCAAATGTCTTCGAATGTTTGTAGTTCTGGGACATGCCTGTTATCTCATGATGTTTTCCTTCATCGTTTTGAGAGCAATGGTGATGAAATAAATTACACAGAGTAATACGTCTGGCTGGGTTTGAACCCGCAACCAGTCCGGGGCCATTACCACTCGGCCACCACTGATCACCCTAGAAATATTATGAGGCAATTAATCGAATTTCCTAATAAAAACCTTCCACAAGTCCTTCACTTCCTTCATCCTAAGTCCTGCACTTTTAATTTGCCAGTAAGATTAAACACGATAAACGTATCACGACCGATTAATTATCAACCGAGTCCTTATTAAGATAAATTGCAGCAGTATCGTACAAAGTGCCTGGGTTCGTGATATTGAGCTTTGATTGTTTATATTTTACCATATCATCAGGTCGTGTGATAAGATGCGTTTTTCTCATGCAAACTTTGAGGTTATTTTGGTCTAGATTGACCGGACTAAGAGTTAAAAAACAATCTTGAAATCTTTCTGCATCCATTTCTTCGTGATACTCTTTTGTGCTTTTTGATTGAAAAGTTAGTAAACAATTGTTTATTATTATTTTTATGATGAATAATTTTAAGATAATTAAGATAATTAAGCATTGCATCCAAGGACAACCCCCGGTTGGTAAAAAACTATTGTGACATAGGCAAACAAAGATAATAGGGCTATGGTTTTTGGTGCCATTCAACCGGTGTTTGCCATTCAACCGGTGTTTGCCATTCAACCGGTGTTTGCGCCATTCAACCGGTGTTTGCGCCATTCAACCGGTGTTTGCCATTCAACCGGTGTTTGCCATTCAACCGGTGTTTGCCATTCAACCGGTGTTTGCCATTCAACCGGTGTTTGCCATTCAACCGGTGTTTGCCATTCAACCGGTGTTTGCCATTCAACCGGTGTTTGCGCCATTCAACCGGTGTTTGCGCCATTCAACCGGTGTTTGCGCCATTCAACCGGTGTTTGCCATTCAACCGGTGTTTGCCATTCAACCGGTGTTTGCCATTCAACCGGTGTTTGCCATTCAACCGGTGTTTGCCATTCAACCGGTGTTTGCCATTCAACCGGTGTTTGCCATTCAACCGGTGTTTGCCATTCAACCGGTGTTTGCCATTCAACCGGTGTTTGCCATTCAACCGGTGTTTGCCATTCAACCGGTGTTTGCCATTCAACCGGTGTTTGCCATTCAACCGGTGTTTGCCATTCAACCGGTGTTTGCCATTCAACCGGTGTTTGCCATTCAACCGGTGTTTGCCATTCAACCGGTGTTTGCCATTCAACCGGTGTTTGCCATTCAACCGGTGTTTGCCATTCAACCGGTGTTTGCCATTCAACCGGTGTTACGTTACGGTCTACTCTTTCAATGATACCTTCCTTCGTTAAACGATTCAGTTCTATCTCAACATTCTTACGTATGCTGAACTTGATTGGTCTTGCTGGTAAATGTTTGGGTTCTGTTCCAGGTTTCACATGAATGTTGACTTCATAGTCCTTAACTTCTCCCAGTTGATTATCGAAAAGTTTTTTGTTGTCTTCAAAGATTTGTTTCAGGGATATAGTTTGCGAATGGAGTCAACTGTTTCTGGAAATGGCATGTTAAAATTTCACTCCATTGCAAGCCAAAATTTCACTCCATTGCAAGCCAAAATTTCACTCCATTGCAAGCCAAAATTTCACTCCATTGCAAGCCAAAATTTCACTCCATTGCAAGCCAAAATTTCACTCCATTGCAAGCCAAAATTTCACTCCATTGCAAGCCAAAATTTCACTCCATTGCAAGCCAAAAAGCATAGCATTTGCCCTTTTAATTACTATGACTGGTAAGATTTTTTGTTTGCCATCTATTTCAACAGTGATATCTGCGATTCCTTTTGGGGTGTGTGTTTATGGTCGCCTTAAGCTCGCAGTTAGCTCGCAGTTAGCTCGCAGTTAGCTCGCAGTTAGCTCGCAGTTAGCTCGCAGTTAGCTCGCAGTTAGCTCGCAGTTAGCTCGCAGTTAGCTCGCAGTTAGCTCGCAGTTAGCTCGCAGTTAGCTCGCAGTTAGCTCGCAGTTTTAGCTCGCAGTTAGCTCGCAGTTTCGGTCCTTCTAGTAATTCTGGTGAGCCAATTTGTTTCCAGAATGATGTACTGATAATTGAATAGATTGAGCCTGGACCCCAATCAATGGTGCACTTTTGACCGTTGATCGTTGCATCAATTTTTTTTCACCTCAAGTAGTGTCAATTTTGTATAATATATTAGAGACCTCATCACTTTCCTCGGAAGACGAGCTACTCGATGCTCTGTTTATTCTTTGATATACTCTGTATCCAAGATCCAAAACCCCGAGAGCCATGTTTCCATGGATTAATTGTCTTTTATAGTTCAGTTCCAGAACTCTGTTAGAGCTTTGTATCTGGTAGTTTTCTTATGGTAAAAGCTGATAAGTGGTTTTAATTTTGTGGAAGACATCCGGTGGCAGGCGTGTTATGAAAAGGTCTTTTTGTATCTTTGTGTATTCAGTTCCATAAACGTTGCATTTTGTTTCAAAATATTCGATAAAATTTTCCACAGATGTAGTGTCTGGGTTTTTGTTTTATCCTCGTCGCCAATATTATAAATATACAATCATATTCAGTTCCAAAAGTATATTCGTAACTAAGACATTTTTATGACAAGAAAGAACAACTGTCATGTCAAAAACTGCAGCTATGAAGATATTAATATATATATATATATATATAATTAATATATATATATAAATATATATATATATGAGTCCGGTTATAACACATACATTTTTTTTTTCTTTTCTCTTTTTTGCCTTTTGTTGAATAAAGAATTTGATTTTTATAATATCAGTGTGATCTTTACTCGTGTTCATTGAAGTATGTACATCCGAATATGAGCTAAAAACAAAAATATTAAATCAACTATTTATATGAAACATCGACCATGTAGTAAATATTCTGCTGAGACCAATCAATCTGTTATATTATATTTTACCATAAATTGGGGTATAGGTTCGATGTACAGCACATATCTGTCAAGTATCAATGACTAATATACTAAAGTGGCTATCGTTGTTTACACCAGTGTTGTACCCGAAACTGACTAATCGACTTAAAGTTCGGATTTCAGTGTTTCGATATTTTGTTGGCGTTATTATTATGACAATTAAAGGAATATGTTGTTATTTGCGTAGTGGGGTGATACAATATAATTTTAATTTTAAGTTTAATATGTTAAAAAGAGAAGATTCGTATTTTAGGTTACTTCTAGGCAACAGTGCTCCAATTGTGTTCAACGATTGAGCATGCGTGTAACAAAGTATTTTAGGAATAAATTCAGTCAACGTCGATTCTTACTTTAGTCCTGAAGCAGATCGATACTACCTTTTCTGGGATTAGTGAACAAGGTTGCTGAGTATCACTTCTCGTTTCAGCATCCTTCAATCAAAAAATCTTTTTAACATAACGTTTTTGACTCGATGTTATGGTGACAGAATCGAGTGAAGTGGAGGCAGTTTCCTTGAAAACTACAAACTACTAAGATGTTCATGTAACACGTTTTTAAATTTTTAATATACCTAGTGTAATAAAACTGAACGGACTACACGAACACTCTTTTACAACGTGTTATGTAATATTACAAATACAGGAGGTATTTGTCTCTACAATTAAACTGTAATGCAAAACAAATTTACGTCTGATCTCAACGATTACCTACGATCACCAATTGAACAAGTAGGCTGTCGCCCGCCATTATGCTACGTCGACAGTTTTATTACATTCACAAATACTTTCGGTGTTGCCAACACAATTAGTCGATTGCAAAATAAATTAAATTATATTCTTGGTTACAAAAAATATACAAAAAAAGAGTACATAAACCTAACAATAGCTTCATTTTGATGCCACTACGTCTACTGCTATGCATAGATTTTGCATATTATCTGTTCAAAAACATCTCAAGCTTACTCCGCGGAAATCGTCACATCTCTAAGATGCCGTGGACTTGTCGACTCTTATAGTAAAATCAATATGTTCTGGCAAAGTGCCAGTGGGAATCGTACGGAAATATGTTTACCGCCGTCGACCTATGTCCTGATCATTGTTTTTGAGATTGAGAGGCAGATGGGACAGGCAAACAGGGCAGGCTAAAAAAATAACGAAGAAGAAAGATAACAGGGAAAATGTTCCAATTTATTACGAGCGTAGATAAGTGGTTACGAATAAGGTTCTTCACCTTCACACAGGAGTTGATTATTAAGTATTTATATCCTGTTTGAGACCGGTCCCGGTTATGTTTCAACAAAAAAAAAATAATTAAATAATGAAAGAAAGTTTCTCACTTCTGGGCAAAAGATCTTTCTCCACTCTTTCCGTCTTACAAGTCTCTACAGGGCCGGTCCCTGTGCTTCTCGCGTCCATCATATTCCAGCGACCCTGTTCAGGCCATCGGTCCACCTTGTGGGGAGGCTTTCAACATTGCGTCTCTCTGTACCTACGTGGTCACCACTCCAGACTTAACTTGTTTGATGATTATTATCCTTACAACAAGATGATAAAATAATAAACCGAATTGCGGACTTAAATCCACCACCTCGCTATAAAGTCTTATATTAAATCTACAGAATAACTGCGCACAAAAGTTTCATTTACCACTATTAATTAAACCTCAAACATATCACCTCATCCATAATTGAAACAAACAAAACGGATTATTATTAAACTACGCAAAAACTAATTAGTCGGCACGCATTCACACCGTAATTAATTTATCGCAACGCCACAATATACGATGAATTTGTATCACAAATCACGCGCGGCCGACCATTATGTGCGGTGTTAGTGGCGGTCGCGAAACAGAGATAAGATTCATACAAAGCTTTGGTCCGGCCTCACGATGTCATTTAGGTACACCCCCACATTACGTTTGGGTGTACCTAACACTGACATGTAACATTTTTATAGGCACCCGCCTCTCATGCACGAGATTGCGGGTTCGAAATTGGGCATTTTACCAATGTTAAGTTTTTTAATCCTACCCCTAACGTCCTTCATCTAACTGGATGCTAATAGTTGGGAAAAGGCTAAGGAGATTTAAATTTTAAGTTCGCAATCGTCATGCCTATCCCATACCATAGTATTTATATTTACAATATTCATAATATTTATATTCAAATTCATAATATTTATATTCATATTCATAATATTTATATTCATATTCATAATATTTATATTCATATTCATAATATTTATATTCATATTCATAATCATTTAATAAGCAACAGGCCTGTTGGTCTAGTGGCTAGTGGCCCTGACTGCTATGCCAGAAGTCGTGGGTTCGATTCCCACCCAGGACAAATATTTGTGTGATGAGCACGATCATTTGTTCTGTCTGTGCCTGGGTGTAATTTATCTATATATGTATGTATTTAGAAATATATAATATCAGTTGTCTAGTATCCATAACACAAGCTCTGCTTAGCTTGGGACTAGACGGCGTTGTGTAATTGTTGTGGAATATTATTATATTATTCATAATATTCATATTCTATTTTTGCGTTGCAAATGGTGCGAAATCGTCCAACGACTTCATCTAGGGTGGAGCGAGAGGGTCGGGATCACGGTATCTCTTTCAAAAATTTCCGTGGCCCTTGCGGGCATCGGCCCTGCCGATGGAGGACGGAGCCCCCTATGGTTTTGCTAACGTCTCTTTGAGGCGTGTGTGAAATATCTTACTCCCATGGCAAAGCATAGCATCCATAGCAGTCACAAACATCGGTCACATATCGTGAATAACCACCCAAACTTTTGAGCGTGCACTATAAGAAAGTTCAAATCTTAACAATATCATTTGAATATGTCTGTCACCACGCTTGTGTTAGCTGTTGAGCTGCGTGTCGTGTGTTCAATTCACACATGAAACAAACATTTGTATGTATGGCCAACATATAGTTGTCCCGGGTCTGTGTGTCTCGTGTATGTGAGTTTATATCTTTGTACCCACGATACAGGAGTAGTAACGTATAACAAAAACAACAAATATAATATGTGTATTGTTGTATGCCGTCCTTTTTAGTCACTATTAAATACAAACAGGTTTACATATATTTCTTTATTAGCTTCTGCAAACGGCTTCACCCACGTAAAAGTAGATCTCTCCATGTTTCACCCGGGGGTGAATTTTGAAAATTCCTTTTTTAGTTTGTGTCTGGAACCCTAGTAGTAGTAGTAGAGTTAAAAGATTGGATGTTGATTGATGTGTCAGTGAGGAGTGAGTGAGTCAGGACTTTTATATTTATACAGATTATTTCAATCATATTTCAAACATTGATAGTTGTCACAGTCATGCAGACTTTAGATAACTTTACATTCCTGCAAATCTACAAACTGTGTCAGAGTATACACGTAGGTTTCAAAATTTAACTTACTTTATATACTTAGAGAGCCCTTCACCACTCGCCTATTGTACATGCCGAGCATGGTTTAAAAGCTTGTTGCTCTAACGTAATTCAACGCAATCTCGAAACAAGAGAGACTGTGATTTACTCGAATATTTCACAAAACTATAAGGTGTTTTTTTTTAAACCCTTTTTAAACCCTTTTAGTTTTTGAGAAAAATTTTCGACATTCAGAAAATCTCGATTATATGTGCAAGGCTTCTATAGATGTACTTTTTTATACCTATATATATAAAAAAAGAAACTGACTGACTGACATATACACAGCCGAAACTGCTGGGACTAGGAAGTAGTGAAATTTCGCACAAGGTTTCGTTTTGTGCCGTAGGCAAGCACTAAGAAAGAATGGAGAAAACATCTCCAAACGCGGGCGAAGCCGCAAGCAGAAACGAATGAATGAGTACATTATGGAGGTCCAAAGTTCATGTATGTTCGATAGGAAAATCATCTTATGACATCCCCCGCTCTTGGGTGGACGGCAAGCCACCCATGTCTCGCCGTCCGCAAGTCCACGCCTACGGTGGCCGGAAATCGGGATCAGAATCCTGGCAGCGGTTGGGGCGTGAGGACCGTTGCCTCACGCGATCGGCCGCCTCCTTTGCTAGCATTACTGCTTCGCAGAAGGAGGCGACCGCCTGCCACTCCTCCTCGCTCCGGACCATGGCCTGTACCAAGGCCCGGCGCAAGAGATCACCGCCGCCGATCGCCTCCACGAGGACGGCATTGCTCTTCCCAAGCGGGGCACACCTCCACCGTGTGTTTAAAATATCTGAAGAAAGATGTGTAATACGACTACTTGTAATACACTACTTTTCTCTGCATCACTCATGACTGGTAGAAAATGCCTAAAGCATTAAGTCCGCCTCTGTACTTTTTGTGTGCATAAAGCATTAAATAAATAAAAATAAAATAAATAAATAAATAATAAAATCATAATCAGGTAAGAGCGGTTGTATGAAAATATACCTCTATTTGGCCGCTCTTAAAAGTATTAGTTTAAAACTACTGAAGTTTCTTTAAAAAGTTGGTAAATTACGTAATACTCGTATTTTCTTCCGGAATCGTAAAGTTTATTTCGTGTTTTCTTACGCGGAATACTTAAGTTTTACTACTGCCAGCGTCTTTCAATTTTAAGAGTATTAAGGTATTATTGGGAAACTTTGGCACAGAAATAAGTTACGGAATAGCTTTTTCAGGTGAATTGTGATGCGATGAATTTGGAAAACGTGTATTTGTATGACACGCTGAAATTATTTATTTCAGCGTGTCATACAAAAACACGTTTTTCAATCCCTACTTAAGTCGACAAAAACGGAACCCTTATAGTATCACTTTGTTGTCCAAGAACTCGTGAAGGTATGATGAAGCTGAAATGTATTAATACTCAAGTTACGAGTAGTACCCCAAGCAGCGATGAAAAATTAAATTTTCTAACTAAAGATAAAGCCGTTTGAAACACTCGCTATGAAATCAAAACCTATTTAAGGTATTTCCCGTTGACTCGATTGACGAGCTTTAGGTGGCTTGTTGCTGGTTGGGATTGACCAGCCTTAGGTGGCTTGTTGCTGGTTGGGATTGACCAGCCTTAGGTGGCTTGTTGCTGGTTGGGATTGACCAGCCTTAGGTGGCTTGTCAGCTGGTTGGGATTGAGCAGCCTTAGGTTTTTTTTTAAGGTAGAAAGTCATCAAAATGACTTCTCGCGCTCTGGGTGGAGCGGGAGGGCGTGTCAGACTTTTACTGACTAAAACTACACCTGTATCCTTCAATTACCCTTTGCGCTCTGGGATATTATGGTTGCTGGTTGGGATTGACGAGCCAAGTTAAAATTGGATAAAATAGGTCAGAACGTGTCGTCCCTTAAAAGGAATCCTTCGTCTCGTTCCTTAAAAGGAAGCTTACGTCTCGGCCCTTAAAAGGAAGCTTACGTCTCAGCCCTTAAAAGGAAGCTTCCGTCTCGGCCCTTAAAAGGAAGCTTCCGTCTCGGCCCTTAAAAGGAAGCTTCCGTCTCGGCCCTTCAAAGGAAGCTTTGAACAGAATCTGGTTATCCTTGGCACAGCTTAGCACGCTATTTTCAGGGCACAAACACCAAATTTCAGTCGATTTTCGAATTTTGAATGCGGACACGACACGAATGGGATCAGTCAAACAACGACGCCGTTAAAATGTCAACGAAACGTCATTCCATAGTCTCGTCCTTTTTGCTTGATATATATGTGCAGGAAAGGGATGGAACAGTAATACAACAAATAGCTAAAAAATTATTTACAATATATCCATCTATCAATTATAAAATATCTACATCGAAGTTGTAGATTATATAGATAGTTTGTAGATTGTGTTTAATCTTTGTAGACACTAGGTTCATCTAAGATTTCAAAGCCTGCCATTTTTCGATAAAACAAATGTTCACAAAAAAAATCTCCATCGATCATAATTTCTAAAGCTCGATACACTTCGGTGTAAAATGAGGCCAACGGATCTACTATAAAAGTATCCAGCCCTCGATTACGGGATGCGGCGATGACATCATTACCGTTGAAAATGCCACCGAGCAATTTACCTTTTGTATACACGCAAAGATTACAAATTCGGAGATCGGGTAGCCACAGCCTCTACTATGTATGTGATCACGAAAATGGTTAGGATTTTTCGTTTCAATTGCCGGTTCTTCGTCATTCTGGGTAGCTTCATGAGTAGGTTTGTTATAATGATATTGTTGAAAGTTTCAATGGTAATTATGATTCTGTTACTCATTACCAATACTTTCGAATCATTCATCATTATTCATTTTTCATTTCATTTTTCAGTCACCGGTGTGTTTTCAACCACCGTTGCGTTTTCAGTCACCGTTGCGTGTGTTTTCAGTCACCGGTGCGTGTGTTTTCAGTCACCGGTGCGTGTGTTTTCAGTCACCGGTGCGTGTGTTTTCAGTCACCGGTGCGTGTGTTTTCAGTCACCGGTGCGTGTGTTTTCAGTCACCGGTGCGTGTGTTTTCAGTCACCGGTGCGTGTGTTTTCAGTCACCGGTGCGTGTGTTTTCAGTCACCGGTGCGTGTGTTTTCAGTCACCGGTGCGTGTGTTTTCAGTCACCGGTGCGTGTGTTTTCAGTCACCGGTGCGTGTGTTTTCAGTCACCGGTGCGTGTGTTTTCAGTCACCGGTGCGTGTGTTTTCAGTCACCGGTGCGTGTGTTTTCAGTCACCGGTGCGTGTGTTTTCAGTCACCGGTGCGCGTGTTGCGTGTGTTTTCAGTCACCGGTGCGCGTGTTGCGTGTGTTTTCAGTCACCGGTGCGCGTGTTGCGTGTGTTTTCAGTCACCGGTGCGCGTGTTGCGTGTGTTTTCAGTCACCGGTGCGCGTGTTGCGTGTGTTTTCAGTCACCGGTGCGCGTGTTGCGTGTGTTTTCAGTCACCGGTGCGCGTGTTGCGTGTGTTTTCAGTCACCGGTGCGCGTGTTGCGTGTGTTTTCAGTCACCGGTGCGCGTGTTGCGTGTGTTTTCAGTCACCGGTGCGCGTGTTGCGTGTGTTTTCAGTCACCGGTGCGCGTGTTGCGTGTGTTTTCAGTCACCGGTGCGCGTGTTGCGTGTGTTTTCAGTCACCGGTGCGCGTGTTGCGTGTGTTTTCAGTCACCGGTGCGCGTGTTGCGTGTGTTTTCAGTCACCGGTGCGCGTGTTGCGTGTGTTTTCAGTCACCGGTGCGCGTGTTGCGTGTGTTTTCAGTCACCAGTGCGCGTGTTGCGTGTGTTTTCAGTCACCGGTGCGCGTGTTGCGTGTGTTTTCAGTCACCGGTGCGCGTGTTGCGTGTGTTTTCAGTCACCGGTGCGCGTGTTGCGTGTGTTTTCAGTCACCGGTGCGCGTGTTGCGTGTGTTTTCAGTCACCGGTGCGCGTGTTGCGTGTGTTTTCAGTCACCGGTGCGCGTGTTGCGTGTGTTTTCAGTCACCGATGCGCGTGTTGCGTGTGTTTTCAGTCACCGGTGCGCGTGTTGCGTGTGTTTTCAGTCACCGGTGCGCGTGTTGCGTGTGTTTTCAGTCACCGGTGCGCGTGTTGCGTGTGTTTTCAGTCACCGGTGCGCGTGTTGCGTGTGTTTTCAGTCACCGGTGCGCGTGTTGCGTGTGTTTTCAGTCACCGGTGCGCGTGTTGCGTGTGTTTTCAGTCACCGGTGCGCGTGTTGCGTGTGTTTTCAGTCACCGGTGCGCGTGTTGCGTGTGTTTTCAGTCACCGGTGCGCGTGTTGCGTGTGTTTTCAGTCACCGGTGCGCGTGTTGCGTGTGTTTTCAGTCACCGGTGCGCGTGTTGCGTGTGTTTTCAGTCACCGGTGCGCGTGTTGCGTGTGTTTTCAGTCACCGGTGCGCGTGTTGCGTGTGTTTTCAGTCACCGGTGCGCGTGTTGCGTGTGTTTTCAGTCACCGGTGCGCGTGTTTCGTGTGTTTTCAGTCACCGGTGCGCGTGGTTGAAGTTCTTGAGAAAAAAATTGCTACCTGATTGGAAGTAACGGCTGCTATGCTTGTATTATGTTTTCAATGCTACAGAAATTTGAGAAATTTTGGTCGTAAAAATTAACTCACACTTAAAATTAAATTAAAAGTACGACCGTAGACGTAGACTTGCGGACGACGAGCAATTGGTAGCTCGCCGTTCGGCCGTTTGGCCGTTCGATAACCGTCCGGACGGAGCCCGATTCGTTGACGCGTGCCTCAGAGAGATGTCGGCAAAACTGTAGAAACTGTAGGGCCCCAGCGAGGCCGGAGCCTAGTAGAGCATCTAGGCCCTTCTGGGTCGACATCTGAAAGGGGTCCCGTTTTCTTGGGACGAAAAGGGTAACTAAAAGAACATAGGTGGTATGGTTTTAGTCAGTAAAAATCTGACACGGGCCTCCCGCTACGCCCTAGTGTGAGAGAAGTTAAGATAATTTTCCACCTTAAAAAAAACCATGAAACAAAGAACACAACCAGTCCTCAATCACAAACTACTCAACAAAATAACAATAGGAAAAATGGACAAATTACATTTCGCTTAAAATACTTACTGTTTCTTGAATTACCCACAATCTTAAACAACTTTTCCACCAAAAATAACATAAAACCATTGTTGTCCCACATAAAACGCGTAAAAAGCAGTGTAAAAAGAATTAATACCACCGTTAAAATAAGGGATGATGTTATGGTCTGACTGAATGGGTTTTTTTACGCTTGACGAGGAATCGTGTCGGGGAGCGTTTGGAATGGGCGAGTAGCAAGTTCAATCTTATTTAAGAGCGCTAGAGGAAAGGATAGATACAAAATAGTACATTATGATACAAGTGGAGAAAGTTTGTCATTGTGACCGAGGCAGAATTCTTAATTTTGTCGTAAGGTGCCGAGTGTTGCAGTTAAAAATTTTCACGTGTATCAAAATTACGATTTTAGTACACTTCCTAAGAAAAATTTAAATAATGCGAGAAATGACGCCAACTTAAGACTGAGTGACTGACATATTGCGAAACATTTTCCATGACAAAAAAACGGTGGTTGTGCGACCTTTGGGGGGGGGGGGGGTTGCTTAGCGCCCAGCAACGGCGAGCTCGCGTACATTGTATGCCTGAAAGTGGTATTGAACGTTTCCGAGATTTATTTGAAGCAAATGACATTTGATTCACGCAGGTAGCTTACAACATAATTTAAAGAAAAAGGACAGTTCACTCTCGAAAGAATTCTGTAAAACGTTACCAAGCTGTGCTAATTTTACAAAGGTTGTTTAATCCGTTTTGACGAGATATATACTAATAACTTTTTTTTTTTTATAACTTTTTTATTTATTTCTCTTCCACAAAGGTGCCTTACAAACTAACATTACATACGTAGATACAAGTATTCCTTTGTGGGAGTCTGGCATCTGCACTAGGAAATCCTGTCACACAGATTACCAGGCCCCCCCCACAGACTGTTTTTTTTTATTTTTTATTATAAGGTCCTTTGGAAAAAAATAAAACTACTAAAATTAAATAAAAAGAGAAACAACAAAAGAAAACGTAGTTGTGTTTATTTGTGATGGTAGATTTGGTGTGGTGTCAAGGTAGTTGTGTTGTGTTGGTAGTTATGGTGTGGTGTGGATGTAGTTGTGTTTGAGGTGGTAGTAATTATGTGGTGTGGAGGTAGTTGTATTTTTGGTGGTAGTTATGGTGTGGTGTGGATGTAGTTGTATTTGTGGTGTAGTTATGCTTTTGTGTGGAGGTAGTTGTGTTTGTGGTGAAAGTTATGGTGTGGTTTGGAAAACGATATAATTGATTCTAAGACTTAGCTAATTACACTCAGCAAATTTTCGGTGCTGTCATAGTTATGCTTTAGTAAATATGTGGTAAGGACTTGCTTGCACTTTGCTTTAGTAAGATGGTATATTTGTAAGGTAGAATTTATTTTATTATACAAATAACTGCCAAGGAAACAGAAGTTACGGTGCGAGAGACTACTTTTACACCGTTTGGTTACGCATACATTGGTTTTAATTCTTTTATGAGCGTTCAAATCTGGGTTGTACTTAAGTTGGGTGTGTTTCCGAAGTATTGTCTGCATAATAAACAGTTGTCGAACTGTAAGAACCTTGCACTTATCATAAAGTTCAGTGGTAGGATGAAAGAAAGGTAAAGCATGTGCCACCTTGAGAACTACTCTTTGCGCTCGCTCGAGTTTTAATATACGAGATTTGGAGGAACCACCCCATATAGTTATGCAGTAGTTCAGTATACTTTGACACAGCGCGAAGTAAACAGTTTTAAGGACTTTTGCATCGGCAATACGTCGTAGATTCTTAAAAATGAAGATGAGTTTTCTAACTCTCTTGGACAATAGGTCAATATGTGTATTAAAATTTAGGTTTTTGTCTATGGTAACACCAAGATACTTTATGGAGTCTACTTTTTGGAGTCTTGGGCATTGGCATGAGTTTGAGGAGTCATTATTGCACGAGTGTGCTGCTATGTTCAATAGGGGGTTATGAGAGTTAGGAGTATTTGATAGTGAAAAGGTCATGTATTTAGTTTTATCGGTATTCAGTGTGAGTAAGTTATTTTTTAGCCAGCTTAATACCAGCGAGAAGCCCATTTGTGCAAAGTGAAAAACTTCATCCCAAGTATCTCCATAGAAAAGAAGAGCCGTGTCGTCTGCAAATATAATAATATTACCATTGACGAGATTTAATTGGCAGAGGTCGTTAATGAAAATTAAGAAGAGGGTGGGTCCCAAAATACTCCCCTGTGGTATTCCAGTGGTGACATCACAGTCCTCACTCGACCACTCATCGACCACAACTCGCTGGGTTCTTCCCCTCAGGTAGCTTTCGAACAATTTTAGCTGTTCGCCACGGATTCCAAGAAGCTCAAGCTTCTTTAACAAGAGCGGCGCAGAGACTGTGTCAAAAGCCTTTGCTAAATCGAGGAAAATTGTAATGACCTTTCTCTTATCATCAAGTTTGGCAATTATGGTATCCGTTAGTTGATGTATGGCGTCGCAGGTGGATCTACCTCTACGGAATCCATATTGGTTTGCGGAAAGTAATGCTTTTTTTTCTAAATAATTAGTTAGTTGCCTATTAATAACTTTCTCAAGAATCTTAGATAACGTAGGTAGAATAGATATTGGGCGGTAGTTATTGACACAATCCCTGCTACCACTCTTGTGGATGGGGTGGACTAGCGATTTTTTGAGTTCAGATGGAAACACGCCTGTAGAAAGACAGGTATTACAAATAAACGCAATGGGAAAAGATAATATATTTGAGTATAATTTGAATAATTCACTGGGAACGTCATCACATCTTACTGCACGATTTGTTTTAAGAGATGTTATGATTGTTTTAATTTCATCCTCATCAGTGGGTAACAATACAAAAGAGAAGGGACAAAGCTGAATAGAAGAAATCTGATAGAAGGTTGAGTCAGACCCCGGTATTGATCCTACCATGGACTTACCTATACTTACAAAGAATTTATTAATCTCATTTACGGAATGTTTGGGCTGTTTCAGATCAATCAGGTCCAGAGGTGGAGTTAATTGATTTGAGGTGCATGTTATTGCTTTAATAGTGTCCCACATTTTTTTTGTGTTGCCTTCACATTTAGATAGTTCCGCTTTATCATATTCTTGTTTAACTTTCTTTAAAATACCATTACAAAAATTGCGATAGCGGGTATAAGTAAGTTTTGCAATCTCATCATTTGGGTATTTTTTTGACTTTAGATGAAGATTGTCTCGGTTTCGCATGCATCGTATTAGTCCAGGAGTAATCCACGGCTTAATTATACGCTTACGTCTCGAGACAGTAGTGGTTTTTATACAGCTAATGATTAAAGAGTTAAGGGTCCGAAGAAATAAAGAAACAACCTCATTGGCACTGCCTAAAGAATAAATACTCTCAAAATTAATTGATTTAATTTTTTCGTCTAGAGATGTGTAATCTATACGTTTTATAGTTTTTAACGGACGGTGTGAGGAGACTACGTGCGAGAGACTTATAATGACACTGTAATGGTCGGTTAAGGTAGTATGAGCTACCACACATCTCACCGAAAGTTTTGTTTTGACAATTACGTGGTCGAGGCAAGTTTGATTGTGGGTGGGGATATCGTACGCTGGCATCATACCATGAGAAGCTAATAGGTTAAGGTAAGTTTCAGCTCTGGTATCTGAAGAGGATGGTGATATGTCTATATTGATATCGCCAGTAATAAAAATATTTTTGTATGAGGATAGTGTACGAAGAATATTGTTTAGAGATTCAAGGAATTTAGAGATGTTTCTTTCACCCGGAGGACGATATATACAGAGTATAACTGTATGAGAATTAATAACGACAAGTAGACAATTAGCATCTGCTAGTGTTGGTTCCAGTATCTTATAAGAGAAGGTTGATTTAAAATAGACAATAACGCCTTCATTTTGGGTCCTGTTGGTGTGTGTATGGGCGAACTGGTAGCCACTCATAAGTGGAATAATTGGCGTCCGGGGTATCCAACACTCGGTGAGAACAATTATATCCCAATCACAGTCCGATCTTTTTATTAGGGTTTGCAATCCTGGGAAATTACGGTTGGCACTTCTTATATTTTGCACAAAAATGTTCAATGAGGAATTAGTAGAGAAAATTAATTTGGAGCAGTTATCAATATCACAAGTACTGAAGTCAGCCACCGATAAATCATCTAATTCATTATTTATTGTTGATTGCACATTATTATCGAATTTTGCATAGAAGTATAAATATATCAATTATAAATCTCTGAAGTAAAAATAAATTTAAAATTGTCGTGTTCATATTCTGTACTTTAACGCAAATAGGGTTCATTTGTGGCATAGAGGCAGCTAAATATATAATGCAACAACTACAAAAAGAAATGATTGTGTTATTAATGTATGAGTTAAAAGGTAGGAGTGTGTAGAGTTTGAGTGTGTAATTATTGAGGTTTTTGTGAATACAGACTAGAAGCAATAAAATGTTAACATGCATACTTAATCTAGGAAGTATATAAAAATGGCAAACAATTATATTTAGTCATTTCTTAATCTATCAATATCAAGCTCAGAGGAAATGCGTATCTGAACTGAATCAGGGGTTTTTTTCAAATAAATTATACCATTTGCGGTCCAACAAAAAGAGTAGCCATGAGTCTTTTGAAATGTTCTCGCCAGATAATACAGTCTGTGAGATCTATGGGTTAATGTTTCAGACACGTAAATCGGTTTCA
Source organism: Mythimna pallens (assembly GCA_961205895.1). Lineage (NCBI taxonomy): Eukaryota > Metazoa > Arthropoda > Insecta > Lepidoptera > Noctuidae > Mythimna > Mythimna pallens. The sequence continues at coordinate 21,360,989 of OY540839.1, read as the reverse complement.
GTCGATATTGAGAGTTAAGGTGGGTGGTGTTCAGTATACGCGAGTAATCGGTAAATGTAAACGAACCATCAACTACTTGTTCCTACTGCTGGGAATCAGGCATCCTCTCTCTCTATGAGAGGGAATGGGCCGTAATCAACCACGCGGGCCCAATGTGGATTGATGGATTTCACATGTCTTCGATTTTTTTGATACTAGGACATGCCAGTTTCCTTAAAATGTTTTCCTTCACCGTTTTGAGAACAGAAAATTATACGCCTGGCTGAATTTAAACCCGCGACCGAAAACTCGTAAGTCGGGGCAATTATCACCACTGCTCATGCTTAAGAGTAAAAATGAATCGATATTATGAAGATATACGAGACGTTGTTCATCTTAGTTATATTTGGCTAAATTGTATGAACAGGGAGGAATGCAGCATTTTAGTTTACGTTTGTCTGGTCTAGTGTACTTATAACTTAGATGCTTAGTCTAGCCAGACAAATTCTTGTCCACTATCAAAACTGTTAGTGGATGCCTACTGCATCTGGTAACATTCTTTTAGACCTGATCGACCTATAGAACAGATTTTTGATGGCATTATTTAAATGAAATATTTTCATGTCAGCCTTTTGTACCAAAATTCAATAAATGCTGGCAATGTCGTGAATACTGCATGGTTTGTGCTTATTTTGTTATTAATTGTTTACTGGGATATAATTCCATTATACATTTTATAACACTCTGATTTTCTCTGAAAATATTTAAACACTGAATTCATTGCGATTTAAAAAATATGTATATATTTTGTGCCAGTGCCAAGCACATTTTCTAAAAGAGTTATGGAGAGGGAGAGGGAGGCCAAAGAAAAGATTTTGGATGGATTGTGTGAGAAGTGATATGAAAGAAAAGGAAGTTAGTGATAGCGTGACGAGTGACAAAAAACGTGTTGTGCCGACCCCAAATAAAACGGGACAAGGGTAGGAAGATGATGATGATGATGGTTTTGTGCCAGTTTTATTATTTCCCAGTAAAATGGAGATAATTCCGTTGAATTTTGATTTTCTCTGAAAATATTTAACTAGCAATTGAAATAATTTGCTGCAGTTATAATAAAAAAATATGCTGCCAAGTTATGCAGAAATATATAGAGCAAAGGTATTTTTAGCCCAGCTTGAATAATATTCTGGTCATTATTGGCTGAAATGATTAAATTCTATTTTAGCTATAGACAGATTAAAAGATTTGTACCTAGTGCGTATTCAAATATTGACTGGGTGTGAACGCAGCATAGTTGGTCTATAGAGCATATTCTATTTGTCTAGGAAACAGAGGTCGCCGCCTTGACGTTATATTGATTGGGAAAGAATTAATGTGTGGGTGCGATGTTTGCAGATAGGTATCACTTTATTTAACAAGTTATTATTGGCTGCGATCTTAACGAGGTATTTTCTGACTTTTGATATCGACTGTGGATACATAGTTACATACATAGTTATACAGTTCTTGAATTTTTCCTTAATATAACTTTCAGTTTCTCAATGATTGGGCAATGTTGGGTATCAATCGGTGACATATTTATTGAAAAATTTAAGTTGAAATCGTGGATCGCCCGGAGGACATGGTGGAGCACACGGTGGAGCACACGGTGGAGTAAATAGGTATATTATATTTTTGCAAATATCTCGCGATGAAACTGTTGGTACATCTTTTTAAGTATTTTTTTGTGTAATTCATTGCGGTGTATTTTTAGAAATTTTGAAAACTGTAACTTTACCTTTTTGGTGTTTCAGGACACTCCCCATAAAGATTTCATTACTATTAAAATTTCATTAAGCAGAGTACAATACTCAAACAAAACAAATGGAACTCAGGTTCTGTTTAATAGAATTTTAAATCAGGCTGATCTCATTGATTAGAGCTATGCAATTAACTATTCAGACGTATAATTAGGTAATTTAAATGATTTTACCGTTTATATAAAATCCAGTTTTACCAGGAGCATTCCACTTTTCCAATCGCAGAAACCGATTTCCAACCACCGTAGGCGAGGGGGAATGGGACCGAGCTCGAGTCGTCGACGGCGCGTAGTGTTCCAAAGAGATCATAAAACAGAACCATTCTTTGTTTCATTTGTTTCTCTGTCTCTCTCTATTTTCCTAACCATAGCCTCAAAATCATTATTTCTCACAGTGGAGATACCTTGCTATTTTTTGTCATATTGGTATCAACACTCTACCACAGTTACGTAGTCTCCATGCAATTTCAAACCGCATAACAAGATCTTTTTTCTCGTAAAAAGGAACATCCATTAGAACCATATTGTTCTAGCCCTTCTTCAGTACAAAGGCACCAATTTCAGTACCATTGTTACTTGCTAGTTTTCTCATTGCGAACTAAGATATGCTTTCTCTACGGTAGTGTTTCTTCGTTTCATAGTCTATGTAATATATTGGGTCATAATGTACTATGTATGTATTGGATTATAATGTTCTATGTATGTATTGGATTATAGTGTTCATGTATGTATTGGATGATAATGTTCTATGTATGTATTGGATCATAATGTTCTATGTATGTATTGGATCAAAATGTTTTATGTATGTATTGGATCATAATGTTCTATGTATTGGATCATGGAATGAATGATGGATGATGGATTTTTTTTTTAAATAATATAATATTTAACAGGCAAGTCCTGAATTTACACATTGACTCATTAGGTTTATCCATACAAACTTTGAACTGTGGTCTTAGCCGCTAGTAGTGTGTATTTAAGTTTTCTTTCAGAAAATTTCTTCACTTCTATTGGAAGCATATTACTAAGACTCCGCTGTCAGTCCGCTGTCACCAGGCTGTATCTCATGAACCGTGATAGACAGTTGAAATTTTCACACTATAAAACAACAAATACAAAAACAGATGAAAGAATAAAATTCATATTTAACTGGGGCTCCCAAACAAAAAACATGTTTTTTTTTTCAGTTTTTTGTTTGGACTTCATGCGCGAGTCTGATTAGCACTTGGCCAGTTTTTTTTTCTTATGAATTAGTTTTGATCCTAAAATGATCGCTCGACTTGCATTGTAAATATGGTCTATGTAAATAAACACTACATATAATCCATTCCATAGATGTGACCAGTTAACATATTTAGTGCTACACGTACACCCACACACGTTGGTAAACACGGCGGCATGACAATTTCCATGTTACGACACCCATTCTATTTGCAACCAAACATTTAATTTGCAAAATGAGCTTTCATTCCGAACCAAATGACGGTAGACAGTTGTTTAGTAGGGGTAACAAATTTGAGAGAACATGTTTAATAATGAGCTGCTCATGTTTCGATATATTTGGGATACTGCAAATGACTGTGTTTTGGAGCGGGTGAGCCAAAAAAAATTTTTTGCAAAATAAGAATAACCGACTTCAAAATAACTTAAATTTTGGAAGTCGTTTATTTTGATTCTTTGTGTTTTTTTTAGTGAAGTCGGTTATTTTTTTTTTTGTAAATAGTTTATTTCTCACTTTTTAGTTGCTTTAGTAAATTGTTTTGTTATGAAGTTCCTGTGTCTACCTTCCACCTTCCGGCTCCGTTAGATCAGTTCGATAGTACCGCCAAACTGCATTTCATGACAATTCATTCTAATAAACCCAAACACTTCGATATACCATTTTCAACATAACTATTTAGAACCATTTATTTATTTGTATTGTCATAGTCGCTTTATTATCTTCATTGTGATATATATGTGAGTATAAAGTTCTGTTGGCCATTTCTGGTCTTATTCATCTGTTCCACTTCATTAAATCTTATACTTTTTGACTGTACCTAAATGCTAAGTTCTCGATGAAAATACCAAATTCGCTGTACGTCTATAAAATTTGAAGAACCTCGATTTCACCAAGATTCCATCATTAGATCTCGACTTGATAATTATGGGACTATTTAAGAACTATACCTACCCTATCCAACAAAAAAAGAATGTTTGAAATTGGTTGGCAAGCGACGAAGTTATGCGCGAACAAACATAAAAAAGAAAATGTAGACATCTGAATTGAGAACCTCCTCCTTTTTTAGAAGTCGGTTAAAAAGAAGTACGGTAATGAGTCGTAGAAAACATTTTTTTTTTTAATACGGATCATTGCCTATATCCCTCCATAACTTTTAAACATTATCACAAAAATTTGTGATTCGGTTGTTCATTCACACTTTCACCCAATAACTTTTTGTAAAATGACTAAACCGATTTTGATAAAATATATCTAAGACGCACAGGACCGGTCGTTGTGGCGACGCTCGGGGGAGGCCTATGTCACAACAGTGGATGTCTTTCGGCTGAAATGATGACGATGATGTCTAAGAAATATTGCTAGAACCTGCTTTAAATTAAAAAAAAAAAACTTCCAAATCGGTTCACCCTTTTAGGAGCTACAGTGCCACAAACTGGCACAAAGAGAAATATATACGGTGCCACAAAATGGCACAAAGAGAAATATATACGGTGCCACAAAATGGCACAAAGAGAAACATATACGGTGCCACAAACAACTGGCACACAGAGGGCACAGAGAGGGCACACAGAGAAACATATACGGTGCCACAAACAACTGGCACACAGAAACATATACTGGCACACAGAGAAACATATACAGTGCCACAAAAAACTGGCACACAGAGAAACATATACGGTGCCACAAAAAACTGGCACACAGAGAAACATATACGGTGCCACAAAAAACTGGCACACAGAGAAACATATACGGTGCCACAAAAAACTGGCACACAGAGAAACATATACGGTGCCACAAAAAACTGGCACACAGAGAAACATATACGGTGCCACAAAAAACTGGCACACAGAGAAACATATACGGTGCCACAAAAAACTGGCACACAGAGAAACATATACGGTGCCACAAACAACTGGCACACAGAGAAACATATACGGTGCCACAAACAACTGGCACACAGAAACATATACGGTGCCACAAACAACTGGTACATAGAGAAACATATGCGGTGTGCCACATTCATGTAGTGACCACCTGTTCATGTAGTGACCACCTGTTCATGTAGTGACTTAATGACAGCGTTAGCGTACGGCATAGCCGTGACCGAATAATGGGCCAGGCAAGGAATTTAATTTGAAAAAAACACTAAGTTTGAAAGTGGCGCCAGTGACTGAAAAGTTGAAGGGAAATCGTTTGTCTTGGTATAGTCATGTAAAGAGGAGAGATCCAACTGTCCGAACCCAGCCCAAGTCGTCGTCGTCGACCACGCGCGCCTCAGGGAGATGTCAGCAAATCGTAGGGGCCCAGCAGGGTCGAAGCCTACTGGGGCCACGGGTAGTGTGAAAGTAAAACCCGGGGCCCTGGGACGAAGGCAAAGAAGCAGGAGTGGATTTTTAGTCAGTAAAAGTTTGACACTATCTCTCGCTCCGCCCAAGAGTGGGATTTATAATTAGATGGTTTTTCCAAATTATCGAATCAGTTCTGACCAGAAATACAGGGAAAACATAGGAGCACTCCTAATTAACCTGAATGGTTGTAAATATTTACAGGTACTTAACGAAAACTTAGAAAAAAATCAAATAAAAACAACTCTTGCGGGGCTTCCTACCCACTCTTTTTCATTACCCGCGTTATATTTGGATACAAGTGCAGAACCGAGGCCGAACTCACATGAGCCGTAGGCGAGTGTGTTAAGTGAAGGGCTGCTGCATTTGCCATTTTTTTCCCCCAACAACACCAATGTGATTTTATTTAATTTTTTCCGCACTTAACCTTCGCAAGTTATCGGAGAATCAAAGGTAATAAGGGCGATAAAAATCCTAATATTAAAAACTAGCACTTTGCCCGTGACTACGTCCGCGCACATCGCTTTCGGACTTCAACTCTTAAAACACTTCCAAAAAAACACTTCCAAACTTAAAGAGGATTGGAAGAGGGATAGGAAATGTTTATCACAATTTAATGAGATAAGGTTTTTAGAAGACATAAAAACAAGGCGCTGCCAGAATCACCAGACTGACTGTAAGGTGACCTCACGCGCGAGCATGCCACGTAGACATGCCCGGGCGAGAAATAGGGTTGGCGCAGGTCAACTCCAGCAAATTTAAGGGTTTGGCCCTGTATGAACGCGGTATGAACACTGTTTCTTCCTGGGCAGACCTGGTTAAAATAATAACCTCAACAATATTGCGATGCTATGCTTTTAATTGCATCCTAGTACCGTTACATAACTTCGGAGGCTTCAAGTTCCTAAGCAACATCATGGGTGTGCCCACACGTAGTGCAAGTTTATAGTATGGAAGGCCGGCTGGATAAATAGTGTTCAGAAACTCAACCGGATAGTGGATTGCTTCGTCTGCATTTACCACCGTGTCTGTTGAACTATACGCTAACCCTTGGTTTCTTATTTAAGCATTCGAAGTTGAGAATTACTCAAACTCTATTGCCCTGAAAACCTGTCAGAATTTGGCAGTTATGAGGTTTGAGACGTTCGTAATTCAAAAATCCGCCCTATTTCTTCAGCTTTAAATGATTTCAGCAAAGTTGATAACTGCTGCTTGGTCGTTTTTAAGCGTCCAATATAGCTCTTTCTCTTAGCCATTACATTGGTTTGTCCTTTATTTGAGCCACACCAGGATACATTTTTTCAATCATCTCTTCGACTGTACTTACTACCGTGCATAATTTTTCTGGTATGACTATAATCCTACCTAATTCTTGGTACTTTCCGTTTCGTAATTGGAGTAAAAGGTCTGTAAAATTCTCCTGCAGAGACGTCCCCTCTCAGATGTACTCACATATTTTTCGTTAATTTAAGAATTTTAGTATAGGGGGCCATAAGTGAGATCTTTTAATGCATGCTTTAATTTGATCCGCTCCTGCCAGCAATACTGTCATACCACCCATTAAATTGTCGTTGCCGTTGCTTCTTATGTCCTGTAGACTTCAGTTATTTAATGCTTCAATAGCTCTTTTGTGTGCCATTTTGCTTTCGTCCACCATTTTGCTTTCGTCCACCATTTTGCTTTCGTCCCAGACTATTATTTTTGCTTTACGTAACAATTGGGCAAGATTACTTTGATTGGAAATGTTACACATCGTCTCAGCGTCTCTGATATCAGAGTGTGCAGTTCGACCACCTTCCAATAACGTCGTTTTTTTTTTTAGGTTTGAAAATCATGTTATGACAAATCCCGCTCTTGGGCGGAGTGCGAGATAGTGTCAGACTATTACTGACTAAAAACCCACTCCTGTTCCGTCCTTGCCTTCGTCCCAGGGTTTCGTTTTCACACTACCCATGGCCCCAGTAGGCTTCGACCCTGCTGGGCCCCTACGATTTGCTGACATCTCCCACTATTTGACCCAGCTGATGAGCGTCAACATCTTTTCTACCGATTACGTCCTTAAGGTGGATATAGCTGTCGGAGCGTAACTTTGCCTGATTATATCTAATGAAATTTAGTCTCTCAGTCTCTATTTTTGCGTACTGATCTACCAAATATTGGCTAAAAAGAGCATCAAAGTGAAGAAGGTAATTTTCCTCATTGTCCCTGACCATCACAGATGAAATACCAATTGAATAACCGTCTTCTCCGTGGCTGAATATTCGTGGCTGAACATTCGTGGCTGAACATTCGTGGCTGAACATTCGTGGCTGAACATTCGTGGCTGAACATTCGTGGCTGAACATTCGTGGCTGAACATTCATGGCTGAACATTCATGGCTGAACATTCGTGGCTGAACATTAAAGGATATTGCAAAGCATCCTATGAGCGATGCATCGATATATACGTACAGCATCGCATGAGCGATGCATTGATATATATGTACTACGCACTAGATTACGCGTGCCGTGCACTCACTTCAATCAACTCAGGTGTAGTGTCTTCTATGCACCTTGATATTGATGATATTAGTGTAGTTTTTGACGTTCATACAGTGTGAGAGCGGAGCATATAAATTCAAATTAAAGTGAATCTGGACGTAAATAATAATTCTGTAGTCATCTAAGTAAAATTAAGGTTTTACACTCATAAATGAAATTCCCTGGCTCCTGAGCTAGTTGGGAACTGTGTTACAGGAGCCAGTGTATTCCCCATATTGCTGTTATAGTTTTGTCAACAAATTCGTACAATTAGAAAATAAAAAGATGGAAAACATAATAATTTAAATCTACGGTCAATGACGAATATCACAATTAATAATTCATTAAAATCAGAATATATGAAAATAATTTAAAAAAATAGTAATGTTAAAATCCACCAATAAAATCATAAATAAAATCAAAATTATAATCAAAAATAAATCAGTTAGTTTAAAAATAAAATAATATAAAATCAGTGTCCTAAAATCCAAATTAAAATATAATCCACAGAATAAAATCAGAATTAAAACCCAAAATAAAATTAATGTCAAAAATAAAATAAAATTTAAAATCCAAATTATCGTCAGAAACGGTAGCAAAAATCAAAATAAAAACAATGTAAAATAAATACTAAATACTGGTTGTTCGAACAATTTAATAGCTTCTAATATCGTAATAGTATGTTAGAAAATATATTATTTTATTTAAAAGCCTTCTATTTTACAATCAAAGACTAAAACATGCAGATGTTCCCCCGTACGAAAATTACCTACAACTGCTTTACTGAACGCAGACTTCGTGTGGTGTTTATAACCATTTCGATATTATTTTTTTATATTTTATTATGTTCTTTCTTTTCTTGTATAAATAATATATCAACGATTTTCATCGAAGTTCAGAAATTATGACGACGTGCGTTTTTTGATACCCGATAAACTCATCAAGAAATGTCAGCGAAGCGAATTTACACTAACGAAGACTATTATTACATTTTGAAATAGAGTATTATTGTAATGAAGTATTGCAGGTAAAAAACTGTGTCACTTCTGCGTTATAAAAATCTATTTGGATGAAATGTCATTACACTATGTTGAATGAAACGCGTAAGTGCCATGAAATTCATGGCGCTTCAGACGTTTTGGTTGCGTTAATAGTTTTGTTAGACGACATAATGCCAATCTAGCGCTGCAGCGAACTTTTGTTTTAACTTTTTAGTATTTTGACAAACAGTTTCCATGAACGTGCTTGTCTATCGCTAGAATATAGGTCGATGGAGCGATGTATTTCACTAATTCTTTATAAATGATTAGTGCGGCTTTCTAATATAATATCGCGACGCTCGAACTGTTGATCTAATAACACCAAAGCAATTTCATTTGTAGTAGGTTTACTGTAGCGGCTCCTGTGAGTTCGTGGTGGTTGCTTTTCGGCATGTATAACTTAACTTGAAAGTATTACAGGAGGAAGGAATTCTGTCAATGGTGCTCATCATGTCCCTGATATAAGGATTGACTTCGTGAAACCTTTTTTTGCTGTTGTTTCATTAAATTTGGTTACGTGGACGGTAATTTCGGGAAATTACAGCATCTTAAATTTGCTTCTCTTTCATCTTCACCCACAAAATAATAAACAACAATGATGAAAACTAGCAGAGTTATACATCCTAATCAAGTGAAAAAATCCTAAACTCGTTTATATTTTGTATCGGCTCGAATGAATTAACCCAAAGAAACAAATCAAGAGAACAATACAACATTTTTCAGAACTAACAACAACTTTTTTTTGACAACACTCCTATATCTATCTACGAAATATTCATTGTATAGAACGAAAGTCATTATTTTCCGGATAATCTTAACACAAACGCACTACTACTGAACGAATCAATCAGTCTTTTGAAATTATTATATTTGCATATTTTTTTAATGATTTTACACTTACCATGACACACCAACTAAATCTTACATCCAGTTACTTATCTCAATTTTATTATTATTCAAAATGTTACGTAAGACTGTTTAAAAATATTGTTTTGTAATTAACTTAATGTTTTTTATTTGTACCAATTTGTGTCAGTAGATGTCGTTGTACGTATATAAATCACATAATTGATACGTTTTTATAGGATTAGGTTCTCACAAAAAGAATAAGATATTTTATACAAACATGAAACGTACGAAAGAGTGGGTCTTAAAATGAACATGAACAAAACTAAAGTCATGATAAACAACCATTTAGCACCCACTCCTATCAAGATTGGAGAATCTACACTCGAAGTTGTAGACGATTACGTTTACCTGGGACAGACAATCCAGTTGGGTAGGTCTAACTTTGAGAAAGAGGTCAACGTCGAATCCGACTTGGCTGGGCAGCGTTCGGGAAGCTGCGCGGTATCTTCTCGTCCAACATACCACAGTGTCTCAAGACGAAAGCTTATGACCAGTGCGTGTTGATGGCTCTGAAACATGGTCGCTTACAATGGGCCTCATCAGAAGGCTTACAGTCACCCAAAGGGCAATGGAAAGGGCTATGCTCGGAGTTTCCTTGCGTGATCGCATAAAGAACGAAGACATCCGCAGGAGAACCAAGGTCGCCGACATAGCCCGAAGGATCGCCAATGGCAGTGGGCAGGGCACATTACTCGTAGAACGGATGGTCGATGGGGCCGAAAGGTTCTAGAGTGGCGACGACCTGGTGAAGGTTGCGGGAATCCGATGGATGCGACACGCACAAGACCGTTCGTTGTAGTGACATTTGGGGGAGGCCTATGTCCAGCAGTGGACGTCTATTGGCTGAAATGATGATGATCATGATGATAAAGAATTATATTAAATTAAATGTTTTACCCACATTTTTGAGTAAAATAAGCCACTGAGTAAATTCTTTCCGTAAAAATAAATAATCGCTATTTGCTCTGTTATAGCTTGTTTTTTTAATATCTAACACCGAGTTGCGAGTAAATTAGGTTGCGCAGTAAGACTTAAAACAATCTTGAACACGACAAAGAACATTTGACTTGAACCTAAACCGTAATTAGAGGGTAGTTTTAAAAAAACGAATAATGGGTATCTTTATTATTTATTCAAAAAAATATTCGAGTCAAGTTCATTCATCATCATCTTCCTGCCCTTGTCCCGTGTTATTTGGGGTCGGTGCAACACGTTCTTTTCTCCCATTCTGCCCTGTCACTCGTCATGCTATCATTAACTTCCTTTTCTTTCATATCACTCTTCACACAATCCATCCATCTTTTCTTTGGTCTCCTCTCCCTCTCCATCCATCCACATGTAAACTCATAACTCTTTTAGTAACATGCGCTTCATCCCTCCTCTTCAAATGACCATACCAAGACAAACGATTCCCTTTCAATTTTTCAGTCACTGGCGCCACTTTCAAACTTCCCCTAATATACTCATTTTCGAGTCAAGTTCATTAAACCAAGGAATAAGATTCTCCATACAAACTTTAACACCCCCTAAATCTTGCACTGGAAGTTGGACTGAAAAAAATAATTGTAAACTAGGTTAGTATTTATACTAAGTTTTAAGTTCATTCACTCACGAAAAAAAAATGTGTACATACGAAATCCCCCCTTTTTACCCCCTTAGGAGTTGAATTTAAAAAAATCCTTTCTTATTGCTCGCTTACGTTATAAAAGGAAGCCTTGTGTGCAAAATTTTACGCTCCTAGTCCCAGTAGTTTCGGCTGTGCGTTGATATGTCAGTCAGGTCAGCCTTTTATTTAGATAGATGACAAATTAAATATTTTTTTATTTATAACACAGATAAATTTTTTTACTTAAAATTTTTTATATGAAAAATTGGTTACTAATAACAAATTATTGTGTAAGTAATCATTCTGTTCAAAAACACAATTTAAATTTTTATTAAATAAAAAATTTGCAAAGGCACATAAAAACCATCTCGGACATTTTTTTTTCTTTTCAGCTTTAAAGTTTTTTTTTCGCAGTCGGGTTGTTTTATTATTTCATTTTTATTTTACACTTTTTAGTTATCATCTGCATGGTTCTCATGTGATTTGTTGACCATTACATATTTACTGTATGGACTTTAATACAAAGCATTTATTTCAAATAAACCATTTACAGGCACTTTTGAAATGTCAAGAAGTCAATCAGTCAGAAAAAATGATGCTAATTGCACATTCCAAAGCGTAGATCTCTATGCAGAAGAATGTGCAAGAAACTCCATGGACACTCTTTTCAATCGTGTTTTGCAATTACAAATATCTCTGTTAACTACATGTTTCTTGTCACTATCATGTGAGAACAATGTCAATAAAGTAAAAATAAAAACTAAATATAGATAGGCAGCTAAGAGATACCAGTCTCAACTGACAGCGCCCGTTCACGGATCTGACGCGAATATTAGCACCACTCAGCTCAACCATTTTGAAGGGAACCGAATGATCCAACACACGCGCCACCATCAGTGAGACATTTGAGTGAGCATGACAAACTCTCAACTGCCATGCTCATTTATGTCAAACAAGTCCAATAATAACATAAAAACCATAAAATAGCTCCATGGTACTCACATTTACAAACTTTGAAAAAAATTCTTCTACATTATACAATACTAAATACAATAACATTTTACAAATTAAAAAAAAAATCATTAAAAAATAATAATAGTTTCAAAACTAATCAATTTGTACACCCCGGTGGTAGTGGAGCTGGACCAGCATTGAGCCAAGCATTTTTATCTTGAATATAATCCTCCAACTTATAATATGCTTGCCTGCATAGTGTGCGTTTAATACAAGATTTAAATTTCGTTTCATTGAGTTCTCAATATTTGTGGAGGTATTTTGTTATAACATTTCAAACAGTATCCCATGAAAGAAGAGGCCACTTGAGCCAGTCTGAAACCTGGTTGAACTAATTGGTCCCTATTTCTTGTAACATAATTATGTCTATCGCCTCTTTTGCTAAAAAGATAAAGATTTTTTTCTAACGTACGTGATGTTTTCATAGATGTATTGACAAGGCACCGTCATGATGTTAATATCCTTAAACAGTTCCCTTAGAGATACGCACCGGCGGAGATTGTAAATAGCTCTGATAGCTCTTTTCTGTAGAATAAAAATTGAGTCGATGTCTGCAGCCCGTCCCCATAGTAAGATACCGTATGACATGATACTATGAAAATAACTAAAATATACTATTCTAGCGGTATCAATATCCGTAAATTAACGGATTTTTCTAACAGCATATGCAGCTGAGCTAAGCCGTCTTCTGTTTCGGTGTTTCTTTTCAGGGTAGTGAGCTAGGAAACGCCGGCCTCAACTAGTTTAAAATGACGAAAAAATTATTGACGTGTAAAACTAAACAAAGTATAAACAAACAACACGCCTATCATTGATAAAAAAAATAAATAAACATATATATAAATAAAGAAATACAAAAAAGAAAATAACCGACTTCACTTTAAAAAAAATAACTAAATGGCTCAAAATAACTTTAATTTCGGAAGTCGTTGTTTCTCGGTATTGTTTCTTATTTAACACCGACTTCCGAAATTAAAGTTATTTTGATCCTTTTAGTGTTTTTTTTTAGTGAAGAAGCCGGTTATTTTTTTTGTATAAAGTTTTTTGTTTCACATTTTTAGTTGCGGGGTACACTTACAAATAACCAGAGTGCCTATTTCTCATGGCTATTCCAATTAACCCAAACACTGCTAGGTTAAATTGTTTTATTATGAAGTTCCTGTGTATACCTTCCACCTTCCGGTTCCATCATCAGATCAGTCTGATAGCGCCTTAAAGCCAAACTGCATTTCATGACAATTGTCGGCTGGGATACACTTCATCAAATGTTACTTTTTGACTGCAAGTGTCGATGAAAATACCAAAAAACAATTATGCAAATCGGTCTATAAACGACGGAGTTCTGAGGTAACACAGATTAATACAACCGAATTGTCCTCCATTTTTTTAAGTCGGTTAATAAAGTCACTGTTTACCGTGACGCAATAAGAAAGAAAAAACCCTTGTTGTGATAAATTAAAAAAAGCACGAGGGTGACATACATGGCATATTGAACCTAATCGTGCTATAAGAGTCGGTTTTCGAAGATGTCTATTGAAAAATAATTATCTTTATTCTTGTAAAGAATTTTTCTATGAACCATATTTACAGCGATGTATATCTTCTCATGTCTAGCCCCTGGCATTGTTTATAACAACAACTTTAACTAGATATTCCATGGATGTCGTTTTTTTTGCGATTCAGTAAACCTGGGGTAAAATAAAATTATAAAAAAAAAACATGGAGCTGTATTATTTCGTCAAATCATTTTAATTAAATTATGGCTGAGCTGTATGAATTTCATCAAATCATAATGATAAATCATTTCAATTGAATTACTCCACATCGCTGTCGACAAAAGGCTGGCGGCATTGCCACGTTGTATGGCAATGCCGCCATTATTTTTAATTGAACATTATAAATAATTTCAATTAAAAATGGATGAGCTGTATAAAAGACTAGCTTTTGTCAGCGGGGTCGCCCGCGCGAACGTGGGGTCTCTTTATTCAAACTTTGAACTCCTGTTTCATCCCCTTATAGCAAATTGGAAAGTAATTTTGGAAAATCTTCTCTAGTGTTCGCCTACGTCATAAAAGAAAACCCTTGTCCAAAATTTCACGCTCCTAGTTCCAGTAGTTTCGGCTGTGTGTTGATATGTCATGGCTGTGTGTTGATATGTCATGGCTGTTAAGATGATAAACAAAAGTATGGAAGAAGATACTATTTTAAGAAATTAATATTTGCAGTCCAAACCTATAAGTACAACATACTCGTACTTACACTACAGTTTCACGCTTCAGGGTGGGGGCGTTGGGCGGCAACGACCTGTCCCGACTTCTTCACGCCCTTGCGGATGGCAGGCAATAGGTAGGTCGGCGTCCAGCTGTCCCGGTAACTAACCGGACCGAGCTTGGGCACGCCGTAATTATGGCGGTAAGTCCCTTCTTTGAAGAGTGGCTGGAAAGGCAACACGGCGTCATTACCTTCCGCATGACGCAGGTCCTCACCGGACACGGTAAGTTCAGGAAGTTCCTGCACCGGATTCGTGCGGAAGCGACGCCCGGGTGTCGCCACTGTGGTGGAGGTGTGCCCCGCTTGGGCAGAGCAACGCCGTGTCCTCGTGGGGGTAATTGGTGGCGGCGATCTCTCGCGCCGGGCCTTGGTACAGGCCATGGTCCGAGGCGAGGAGGAGTGGCAGGCGGTCGCCTCCTTCTGCGAAGCAGTAATGCTTGCAAAGGAGGCGGCCGATCGCGTGAGGCAGCGGTCCTCACGCCCCAACCGCCGCCGGGATTCCGATCCCGATTTCCGGCCACCGTGGCTTGCCGTCCGACCGTCCGGTAACCGTCCGGACCAAGCCCAAGTTGTCAACGGCGCGTGCTGTTCCACGCGTGCCTCAAGGAGATGTCAGCAACTGTAGGGGCCCAGCAGGGTCGAAGCCTACTGGGGCCAAAGGTCTGATTCTGAAAGGAAGACTCGGCCCTGGAACGAAAGGCAACGAAGGAACAGGAGTGGGTTTTTAGTCAGTAAAAGTCTTACACTATCTCCCGCCCCGCCCAAGAGCGGGGGATGTCATAAGATGATTTTCCCACCGAAAAAAAAAAAAAAAAAAAAACCGGACCGAGCTCAACTAACCGAACCGAGCCCAACTAACTGGACCGAGAGTAAATAATAATAATAATAATATTCCACAACTATCACACAACTGGCACTCCCTCGCGATCCCTCTCGCTCCATCCAAAGCTGGAAGAACTAACTTGACGATTTGACATACCAATAAAAAGGACCTCATGCCCAGAAGCATTTGTCTCAATTAAAAAACAACCAGAGACAGACATTAAAATAATAATTTATTTACATAGCTCTTTCTAAGAGTGTAAGTTTACTTTGTGTTAATTAATCTCAATAATATAGTAGTTAATAAATAGACCTTTACTTTATTTGAGTGCTGATATTATACTTAATACAATATTAGCTTTTGCCAGCGGCTTCACACGCGTAGATGTAGATAATTATGTCAAGGCAGGGTCCCTTTCCAGGATAAAAGATTCTTCAGGCCACGCCGTTCATGTGAAGTTCTTATAATTATATGTGTAATATAATATTCCACAACTGCCCACTGCTCGTGGTGGCCGAGTGGTAACGGCCCCGACTTATAATAATAATAATATTCCACAACTATCACACAACGCCGTCTAGTCCCAAGCTAAGCAGAGCTTGTGTTATGAGTACTAGACAACTGATAAACATACTTATATATTTCTAAATACATACATAATATAGATAAATTACACCCAGACACAGAACAAATGATCGTGCTCATCACACAAACATTTGTCCTGGGTGGGAATCGAACCCAACGACCTCCGGCATAGCAGTCAGGGCCACTAACCACTAGACCAACAGGCCCGTCAAGAGTGTTCTACAAGCGCCTTAGAGATTTCAACAAAACCAAGGGGCGCAGCAGGGCCGAAGGCTTACTGGGGCCATAGGTTCGCTTCTGATAGGAAAAGCCGGGGTCCCGGAACGCAAGGCAAAGAAGGAGCATAGGAGTGGGTTTTAGTCATTAAAAACCTGACAACCACTGCGCCCTAGAGCGAGAGAAGTCATAGGATGATTTCCCACATAAAAATAAACTTACTTATTTATAAATAGTAACATCAATTTTCGTATGTCACGAGTTTCGTCCTGCATTTTAAATATATGATGAAAACATATCTAAATATGGGCCCAATGTCCCGTACTAATTCTCTTTACCTAACACATCAAAAGTTTTTATAGGTGAGCTGTTGTGTTTGCAAAATGGCTTTCCATTTTAGTCATTGCTAAATCAGTCGGCATCAGATTTCTTTATCATGTTCGTTTCAAGATTCCTTATCTAGCTGACGGCTAACATTGTGACAAGTGAAGATAACACATTATGTGATTTCCCACTGTAATACAATACTTTTTCTTCCATATGGTGTTGTCCTCCTCCCTCATCAACATTCATAGAAAAGGCCTATGCAGTTGTGGCTTTAGGACAGAAAACAGTCCGGATTTAGTTAAATTTTAGGCCGATTAGAATCGTCTATAAGGGTCAACTATGTAATCTTTTCCGTTTTGGGTGTTTTTAATATCTTGCAGATTTCGTCACCGCATGCAGAAAATTTCAAATTGTAAAAAAACACGTCCCGCGCGCGTATTCCACGCATTACAATAAATGCTTGTATGAAATGGACATTTGCGGGAGTTACAAAATACCCTTAGCGAAGGTCCAGCGGCCGCTTCTTCCATGGTTTTTGATTTTTGTAGTATTAATACGAAGCTTTTTGAAGGATCTGTTCATATTCGGGCAATAATAGTTCACATTATATCATGGTTTGCATTTCGAATTCGGATTTTATAAAATTGGTTCTAAACTTTTCAAAGCTTCCACGTCTGGACAGCACCTGTGATAGCCGGAAGTCTCTCCAGCCACTTCACCAAAACGGGTCTTACCGCCGTCATTCTAGCGTACTATACTTGATAGTTCATAATTCCAGTATAATTGAAGTAGTGGCTACAGTACACAATTTTGGGTAAACTCAAATAGGACCAATGAAGAAATAAAGTTCTTTGATAATAATACGTTTAGGTAAATAATAACTTTTTTATGACAATGTTCTTTTAGCAGAACTTCTTTTTTTAGTCCATAATTAAAACTTAGCGTTAATAAAAAACATTGCGTCATATGTCATGTCACTTCCCTTGTAAATTTTCACCTTTAAATATATTACGAATTTCTATTTTAATTACGTATTAATTTACCTCCCATATCTCCTGCAAGACCCGCTTCACTCATATTTATTATGTGGTCCCTTTTCCACTTTATCCTTGCATACTCCCTTTCATTTTGAACCAAGACTCCATCTCCCAATGTTATCATCTTCATTGACATCAGAAAATACTCAACACAGAATACCATTCTAAATAATTCAGCGTGCTTTGAAGGAGGAGGAAAAGAAAGCCTTTCTCTTACTTGGGGATTGACACATTCATTCCACTTGGTTGCATCTTGAGTAGCCTGGAGTGATCTCTCAGGCAATCCTAGTGATCCCGAGCTCATCTCAGCTATCATTTTCTTTCTCTTCTGGTCCCCACCTATAGAAATAGTTGATCCAGGGATATGCTTAGCGAGTTATAGATGAAAACTCTCAATTATGTTGAGGAACATTCGCAAGATTGGGTTTGCTGATGCAATCGCTCTACGATCTCTCTTCCCCTTTCCCCATGTTTTATATATGAACAAAAAGATCTTGCCAGATTAAGCATGTATTTTCTTTACTCTTTATGACCTTTGCAATGACTTTTGGGGTATTAAAATCAACATCAACATTTTGCTTTTCTTTTTAACAGCAGGGGTGGAGACCATTTCAAGGGTTTTGATTTCGTCTAATGCCATGCACTTGAAGAAGCACTGAATCCACTGAGCAAGTGACTTGTAGGTTGTCTTTAAAGAGCTTTAACGTCCTATTATACGCTACAGAACTTGGAAAACTTCTCTAAAGAACGGGATTCCAAGTTAGTTTTACTTTTAGTCAACACATGAGTTTTGAGACATCACCTTTTCCATAATACTATATTCACCACATTATCAATGATGATTTGATTATTCGCTAGGAAAATAGAGATCATCCTAGCAAACTCTCCTGGATGCTAATTGCTTGTTATTTGGTTAAAAGGGAACTCTTTCTCCTTCTCTGTCCAATGAAGTTGTTCTATCCGTATTCCAAAAATTTAATTAGGGGTCTTATCCGTATTCCAACAATTTAATTAGGGGTCTTATCCATATTACCAAAATTTAAATAGGGGTCTTATCCATATTACCAAAATTTAAATAGGGGTCTTATCCTCCTTTCAATTGAATTTCCTTTCTATTGAATTCTCGGGAAAAACAGTTAACCGGAAACTGTTTTTAATGACAATGTTCTTATTATTTTATGTTTTGTATGTCTGAGTTTCTTAACCGGGTCCTGTATTTTAAATATATGATGAAAATATATCCAAATATGGACCCATTGTCCCGTGCCAATTATTTTTATCTGACGCATCAAAGTAATTGTAGGCGAGCTGTTGTTAGTTTAGTCATATTGCTAAGTCGGGATCAGGCAATCTCAGTCGGGATCAGGCAATCTCAGTCGGGATCAGGCAATCTCAGTCGGGATCAGGCAATCTCAGTCGGGATCAGGCAATCTCAGTCGGGATCAGGCAATCTCAGTCGGGATCAGGCAATCTCAGTCGGGATCAGGCAATCTCAGTCGGGATCAGGCAATCTCAGTCGGGATCAGGCAATCTCAGTCGGGATCAGGCAATCTCAGTCGGGATCAGGCAATCTCAGTCGGGATCAGGCAATCTCAGTCGGGATCAGGCAATCTCAGTCGGGATCAGGCAATCTCAGTCGGGATCAGGCAATCTCAGTCGGGATCAGGCAATCTCAGTCGGGATCAGGCAATCTCAGTCGGGATCAAGCAATCTCAGTCGGGATCAGGCAATCTCAGTCGGGATCAGGCAATCTCAGTCGGGATCAGGCAATCTCAGTCGGGATCAGGCAATCTCAGTCGGGATCAGGCAATCTCAGTCGGGATCAGGCAATCTCAGTCGGGATCAGGCAATCTCAGTCGGGATCAGGCAATCTCAGTCGGGATCAGGCAATCTCAGTGTTTGAAAATGCATTTTGAAAGAGGATTGTGTTTTCTTTAGCATGTTTGTTTCAAGACCCTTATCTAGCTGACGGCAAACATGTGACAAGTGAAGATAACACTCATTATGTGATTTCCCACTGTAATACAGTTTTTTGATTCCTTAAATAAGGTCGGTCAAGGTTGTTCTTCTTAGAATATTCTTCTTAGAATATTCATTCGTATAACCACGAATACAGTTTCAAAAGAAAGTATGCTTTTAGTAACCTGTACTTCTTTATTTCCTTTAATATCTTGAACCAATTCTTATCCTTGAACAAGGCAGTTCTACCATTTATCGGCGCGATTATTTCTTTAATTGTAGCATGACCTTCACAAATATAATTACAAGGGTGGCGCTAACTCATAATTGGATTTACGAAACTTCGATGCTTCGAATTTGTCGTAGGAACGGGAAGGCGATGACGCAGTCCATTCATCGTGAGACTCAGTCGACGGTGAAAAACCAATTTGCAGGGACGACCAGATCCATCCTGCATATTGGGCATGAATTTCGGGATTTCTCCTTGCGTTTGATATGTACTACTTATAGGTTTTTTATAAAAAAAATTTGCCGATGACGACTTTATCCTTGATTGTTGTACGTTACATTAGCATGCAAGATAGCAAAAAATGTATTGTTGTTGTTTTAATATTGATATTATGTAATTTTACAAAACTGTATTTATTAGTAACACGTGAAAACGTAGTGGACTGTTCAGTTACTAACAGCATACTGTGTATTTGGATATTATATATTATTATTATACGATGTTTAACAAATAAAATATTTAGGTAGCTATTATACTTACGGGGTAGTATCAATAGCAAAAGTCTTTAAACCGTAACCGAACGAAGATACCTATAGAAGCATCACTAGTATCTGTTTGTCCGGCGTTATCTATTTTTCTTATATTATAATTAAATGGAAATACTTCTATACGTGTTATTTTAAGGTTTCCATTTATAAAGTAGTTTAAGTTGGTTATTACTGCTAATATTTTTTCACACTTGCAGATTTTCAGCTTTAAGGGCTATATTTCACCGGGACACCATGGCGGCGCGACCAGCCGCCGCTAACAACAAAATGTATACAGCTCTATAGAGAGTTACTCAACCAATTTGGCGGCGCAACCAACTCGGACGCGTGCATTTAAGTTCCATTTTGATAGTGTCTCAATATGGTGTAGCGACTCTGGTGTCTAGTTTGGTAGCTTACGCACACCATGGCGGCAACAAAATGTATACAGCTGTATAGAGAGTTTTGACCTGACCTGATGTCCGTGTGGTTGCGCAAACCATTTGACGGCGCGATCAGCTCGGACGCGTGCACTTAAAAGGTCCATTTTGATCTGAGACAGTAATCAAAATGGACCTTAGTGCGCGCGTCCGAGCTGGTGTGGTGTAGCGACTCTGGTGCTGGTTTCTATATGGTATCTAGTTGTTTGGTAACTTGTCCCGGTAAAATTTAGACCTAAAACTAGTAAACAAAAAAAGTGAAACGAATCGAAAAGATCGCGATAGTGTTGCGATAGTGATTGATGATTGCTATCGTAATACTATTTAATGCGTACCCACCATAAACACCGAAACCAAAACTATTTAATAAATAATTAGTACTTATGGTTTTACAAAAATCTTTGTTTATCTTATCACAGAACAATACACCACGATACATATCTTATAGATTACTCAATTAAACACCATGACTATCCCATATCATATATTAATAGGTCTTTACCTATGTAATTGGAGATTCTATAACCAGCATTTTCAGAATTAATTATCTGTGGGTTGGCGCGCAATTCGAAATTCAAATAAATTTTATTCGAAAGACGTGTTAATTTAATTTCAATTTCAGTCATTTGTTTTTAGATAGTTTTTTGTTTTTAGATAGTTTTTTGTTTTTAGATAGTTTTTTGTTTTTAGATAGTTTTTTGTTTTTGTGACATTGTTAGTTTTTGGCGCTATGGATACGTACAATTTTCGAATATGAGTTCCTACGTGGAAATACCGCTGCGCAAACAACACGAAACATTAACGACGTGTACGGGCATTAACGGGTTTTAAATCTGGAAATTTTGAGTTGAAGAACGAGCCTCGCGGTCGGCCGGTAACTATTGTCGACAACGACGAATTGAAGGCGATAGTGGAAGCGGATCCATCTCAATCTACGGCTGAGCTTGCTGAGTGTCAAAACAACATTGAAGCACTTGAGTTCCTACGTGGAAAAACCGCTGCGCAAACAACACGAAACATTAACGACGTGTACGGGCATTAACGGGTTTTAAATCTGGAAATTTTGAGTTGAAGAACGAGCCTCGCGGTCGGCCGGTAACTATTGTCGACAACGACGAATTGAAGGCGATAGTGGAAGCGGATCCATCTCAATCTACGGCTGAGCTAGTTAGTGTCAAAACAACATTGAAGCACTTGCGTCAAATCGGAAAGATAAAAAAGCTAGATAAGTGGGTGCCACACGAACTAAGCGACCGACAGCGAGATTTACGTGTCGAAGCATGCATAGCACTACTGAATCGGCATAGAAACGAGGGAATTCTTAATCGGATTTTTTACTTGCGATGAAAAGTGGATCCTGTACGACAACCGTAAGCGTTCGTCTCAGTGGGTGGACCCGGGTACAGCACCTAATCAGTGCGCTAAAAAAAAGATCACTCATAGGAAGATGATGGTGACTGTCTGGTGGACCCGGACTTGTACATCACAGCTTCTTACCGAATGGCACAACAGTGACGGCAGATGTCTATTGCCAAGAATTGCAAACAATGATGGAGAAGCTCGCAATTCAACAACCAAGACTAATCAATCGCTCTTCCCCATTGCTTCTCCACGACAACGCGCGAGCTCACACTTCACGACAGACCATCGCAAAGCTACAAGAGTTACAGCTGGAAGCTCTCCGTCACCCACCGTACTCACCGGACCTTGCCCCAACAGATTTCTACTTATTTCAAAATTTAGACAATTTTTTAAGTGGGAATAAATTCAACACCCGTGATGCAGTACAGAACGCTTTCGTTGACTTCATCGCCTCCCGTCCGGCAGACTTCTACAGTAAAGGGTGTTACATACGGATCCCTAATGGATATCGTCGACCTAGCAATTCATTCGATTGACGTCGGAAACATGAAAACTGCATCGTCGACACCTGGGCCAGCCACGAGCCGCCGACGCAGCAAAACGGCATATTAGCAATAAGTTATTTTTAATAAGTTTTTGGTCATTCCATATTCTAGCATCGAATAGGTTTCACTAAAATTAATTGTAATTTCTTTGTTCTAAAATAAATTAGTTTAAAGTACTTTGGTTTTTTTTCGAGCCTCCGCCTGCAGTCTACGTAATTAGGGATAAACAAACTGCCATCAAAATGGCAAAATTGTATAGATAATTTGGGTCAGTACTTTGATTAGCTGAAATAAAAAAATTACCAAAATTTTTATATTTTAAAATTATCATACAAATCTCCAATTTCATAGGTAAAGACTTAATATTATGTATACCAGAAATTCAGCTGGAGGACTTGAGTTTTGTCAATGTCTACCCCTACACCATGAATAAAAATACAGACATGACGTGCTACAATATATAAGTGTTCTGTTTCCAGAAATACAGGAACAGAATGCCCGCCCTTATTAAGTCGTGTAGGTCAAATGTGCACGTCTACCGTGGCGCTCGTCTACCGTGGCGCACGTCTACCGTGGCGCTCGTCTACCGTGGCGCACGTCTACCGTGGCGCACGTCTACCGTGGCGCACGTCTACCGTGGCGCACGTCTACCGTGGCGCACGTCTACCGTGGCGCACGTCTACCGTGGCGCACGTCTACCGTGGCGCACGTCTACCGTGGCGCACGTCTACCGTGGCGCACGTCTACCGTGGCGCACGTCTACCGTGGCGCACGTCTACCGTGGCGCACGTCTACCGTGGCGCACGTCTACCGTGGCGCACGTCTACCGTGGCGCACGTCTACCGTGGCGCACGTCTACCGTGGCGCACGTCTACCGTGGCGCACGTCTACCGTGGCGCACGTCTACCGTGGCGCACGTCTACCGTGGCGCACGTCTACCGTGGCGCACGTCTACCGTGGCGCACGTCTACCGTGGCGCACGTCTACCGTGGCGCACGTCTACCGTGGCGCACGTCTACCGTGGCGCACGTCTACCGTGGCGCACGTCTACCGTGGCGCACGTCTACCGTGGCGCACGTCTACCGTGGCGCACGTCTACCGTGGCGCACGTCTACCGTGGCGCACGTCTACCGTGGCGCACGTCTACCGTGGCGCACGTCTACCGTGGCGCACGTCTACCGTGGCGCACGTCTACCGTGGCGCACGTCTACCGTGGCGCACGTCTACCGTGGCGCACGTCTACCGTGGCGCACGTCTACCGTGGCGCACGTCTACCGTGGCGCACGTCTACCGTGGCGCACGTCTACCGTGGCGCACGTCTACCGCGGCGCACGTCTACCGTGGCGCACGTCTACCGTGGCGCACGTCTACCGCCTGACAAGCGTGGCGCCTGAAAAAAAAAACAATACCAATCAACTGAATAGTGTCTAACTTCATTCGGTTACGGTTACGGTGTTAATAATTTCTCAAACAGTCCTGTAACATATATGGCCTAGGTTTCACTATTGGTCCAAATAAAAAAAAATATATATATGCCATGCTATGTATGGCAAATGTTTCTTTCCCCTTTAAATTTTACTCCATAATAATTTATTGTGCACGCCTACCACAGCGTGTCTTTTTTAACCCCCTTTTTGACAGGTAGAGAATGCCACTACTGTACAAGAAGTTGAAGTTTAAATAAATAAATAAATTAGTAGCTAAGTATATACTTTTGTGGTCAATTAAATAAAATACTTGCTAAAAAAAGTTTGCAAGTAGTTAAAATAAATTGAATATGGTTCTAACCCACCATGGAAAGTAGTCGTTTTGAAAAGTTAATAATCTGGTCAGATTTTTGTCACCACCTTGGTTCTTCTGCTTCTCTTTCAATCTATCCTCATTTCTGATGTGATCACGCAAGGGAAAGGGTTTATGATCAAGTTAAGTCTCTACCAGTGTTTTCTACATACCCTCGTATCGTTACCCGGTCACACAAAATGCGCACAAATATTACCAGAACAAGTCCGCACAACATCCAAGTGCTATTGATCACTAGCTTTCCGCATTTTCACCCCAACTATCGAATCCAATTTAAAGTTTACACTGGAACCTTAACAAGAAGAATACCGAACAAGTGACCCGAGCCGTGCTAATAAAGTTATGTTAACTAGATCGCTCGCTGAACACTACGCGATTCGAATCCTTATATACAGAACCTGCAATGTATGCCAAACTCATAATGCAATTTTGTTTATTGTTTAAAGTTTTTATAAGAAATTGCAGCTTTCCAAGTGGAAGTGAAAATAGAACTTATTTGTGGAGCTCCTGAGATTCTGGTACGCCTTACTGTACTAGTGTCTGCATCTTTACATCGTGAGATGGCAATTCAAAATGATCGGGGAAAATAGCTTTGCGTGCTTTGGGCAGCTACTAAATAAATAAGTGATATTCCACAAATTTCACACAACGCCATCTAGTCCCAGTCCCAGTCCCAAACGTCCCAGTCCCAAACGTCCCAGTCCCAAACGTCCCAGTCCCAAACGTCCCAGTCCCAAACGTCCCAGTCCCAAACGTCCCAGTCCCAAACGTCCCAGTCCCAAACGTCCCAGTCCCAAACGTCCCAGTCCCAAACGTCCCAGTCCCAAACGTCCCAGTCCCAAACGTCCCAGTCCCAAACGTCCCAGTCCCAAACGTCCCAGTCCCAAACGTCCCAGTCCCAAACGTCCCAGTCCCAAACGTCCCAGTCCCAAACGTCCCAGTCCCAAACGTCCCAGTCCCAAACGTCCCAGTCCCAAACGTCCCAGTCCCAAACGTCCAAACGTCCCAGTCCCAAACGTCCAAACGTCCCAGTCCCAAACGTCCAAACGTCCCAGTCCCAAACGTCCAAACGTCCCAGTCCCAAACGTCCCAGTCCCAAACGTCCCAGTCCCAAACGTCCCAGTCCCAAACGTCCCAGTCCCAAACGTCCCAGTCCCAAACGTCCCAGTCCCAAACGTCCCAGTCCCAAACGTCCCAGTCCCAAACGTCCCAGTCCCAAACGTCCCAGTCCCAAACGTCCCAGTCCCAAACGTCCCAGTCCCAAACGTCCCAGTCCCAAACGTCCCAGTCCCAAACGTCTCAGTCCCAAACGTCCCAGTCCCAAACGTCCCAGTCCCAAACGTCCCAGTCCCAAACGTCCCAGTCCCAAACGTCCCAGTCCCAAACGTCCCAGTCCCAAACGTCCCAGTCCCAAACGTCCCAGTCCCAATAGGCTCTTAATAAACTAGTGCGATTCTCCATCCACGATTGCAACGATTGCATACCATCAAGTGGAATCGCAGTCAATTCCCAGCAACTACAAAATTTTCTTCTTACTATGTAATTCATCTACATTATTTTCAAATCTATATATCAAATCTAAAAATTTGCTCTGACAACTCTCCACATCAACATATGTACATTTTTACTCCCGAAACCTACTTCACCGACCTACATCGAACCCGACTTGAACCGTATAAACATCTCAAGAGGTGGGTAAGCAGAGTTTCAGGTCGTCAGCGAAACGTGAGCTTCGGGCGAAACGTGCCGTCCGCCCGGACATCGCGCACTTGTTGGCAATGCACTTTCGATGCAGCGTTGTAGACGGAAAAATTGAATCCTTCCAAGCTTTTATCGAGTTTGGATAGGTGTCAATTATGATTTGCTGAAGAACACGTACCTTTAAGGGCTTTTTGTGTCAGCTCGATTGTGTTTCTATCTTGAAAGGAACACTATATTGAAGAACTAGCTGGTTGTGCGCTGTTCTTAGGGTAGTCTCCAATTCAATGGTGATAATACAAAAATATGACAATGCATAATTTGGAGTTGACCTAGTCAAATAATACACTGCATTTATTTATTTAATACTTTTTGCAAAGTTTATGTACAAAGGCGAACTTAATGCCTTCATCAGCATCATTTCAGTCGAAGATCTTCTGCTGCTGGACATAGGCCTCCCCTAAAGTATGGTTGCATCGATCGGCCCCGTGCCACTCGCATTCAACGAATTCCCGGCCACCCTTCACCGGGTCATCGGTTCAATTTATGGAAGGCACTTTTTGTACTTGTAAGCCTTCTGATAAAGCCCATTCTGGACGCACGTCATGAAAGTTGTGGTGTCATGTGAAGGCTCTTATTATGATTTGATCATTACATGTTTGCTCTACTGACTTTAAAAGAGATTTTGAAACGAACTCAGGGAGTTTGTTTCAGTGTTTCTTCTCATAGTAGTCAATTAGGAAACACCGGACTCACCGGACTCATATAGTTAAAATTGACGAAAAATTTAAGTGTAAAAGTTTTTTTTTTAAACCTATTCTCAAAATAAATATTATTTATCATTGTGTTACCACTCAAGATGCATTGGTCTTGAGACGTTGCCGCGTAGCTTCCCGAATGCTGCCCAGCCGAGTCTGATACAAGATTTGATTTAACTGAACTGGACCGTTTGTTTTAGATAAATGTAATTCGTCTATAACTTCGGGTATAATTGTCAATCATAGTGGAGATGTAAATATGTTACATTTTACCATGCAAAATGATACCAATAAAACATTACGTTCAGCGATTTCTTGACACAATATCTATTTATTTTTTAGCTTAACATGCATAGACTACTAGTATTTGCTAGTGGCTTCGCCCGCGTGAAAGTAGGTTTTAAACTTTGGACCCCAGTTTTAGCCCTTTAAATGAAAATCCTGTCTTGTGCTCGCCTACGTCATAAGAGGAAACCTTGTGCAAAATTTCAATTTTTAAGTTTTTGTCCAAATAGTTTCGGATATGCATTTGTCATGTTTGTCGTTTTCGGATGTCAGTCAGTTTTTCCTTTTAGTATATGTATAGATCCTTTTATATATTATATAGATTCACACCATATAACTTAGAATCAAATAATGCCGTTGTCCGCAAAAATAATTCAAAATAGTTTTGGCTCGTTTAAATCGTAATACCGACCGCGTGTAAGCGACTAGGCATGATTGGCGATGCATAAATTGTACACTTGTCGTGCCAAATGTTGATTTGTCGACGCTCAGCCGATACGACGTTAATGCCGATTTGGATTCAATACTGACGTAATTTTGAAATGGGTCAGCGTTCAATTCGGTGCTATTCTATTGTTGATTGGTTGGCGGCGGCAATATATTTTTTAATTTTTATGCACGATGCGGTAGTAGAATAGAATAGAATAAAACTTTATTGTACACACACGGTAGTAGGTGCTTCATTTGGAAATAGGATCCAAATAGTTTTGATAAAGTATCTTTTTACCTACCAATGCCAATGTCATCCACATCGCCGAAGCTAGGACAACATGGCAAAATATAGTCCAAGAATGTCATTCATCGAAATTACGACCCTCGTCAGCATTGAGGATAAATGAAGCATGGAGGAGGACCTACCAATGACACACCAAATTAAAATTCAAGCTTTAATAATTTCTTCAGTCTTATTTATTACCGCAACAACAACAACAAGTACTGCCAATGGCTTTGCCCGCGTGAAAACAGGTTTTTTCAAAGTTTGGACCCCTGTTTCATCTTCTTATAGGGCGAATTTTGCAAAATCCTATACATAAACATTATAAAAAGAACCTCTTAAAAAATTCAGCGTTCTAGGTCATACAAGGGTATAGGCTGAATGTTAATAGTCAGTCAGTCAGGGGTTTGCTTTTTATATAGATACGTATATTATACACATATATATGTATAGTTAGTTAAATATATAGGTAGCTACCTATATATTTATCTTACTTGTTGGGCTTCCGGAAAAAATATCTTTCAGTCTATTTTACTACGGAAATATTATAAAATCTTTTTTTAACCGTCCTTCTCCATAAGACAACAAACAACCAATTGAAACCGTGCACTAGCTTCTAATAGCCTAGGAGCCCACGACGGCCTGACCATCGTTATTTTATAAAAGCTGAAAGTTTTTCAGTGCATGTCCCCTATACAGGTAAGAACGACCAGAGTTTGGGTTGTGCTTACTTGGACAGGTAACTGACAGTAAAGGTGTATAAAATAGTACCTTAAATTCGTTAAGTATAAAGCTTTATCTTTTTTTATAATTTCTTCGGGTTAACTTTAGAATAGAAATCCCGTCATCCATTGCCGGACATTTATGACAGTTGCTACCCCCTGTCGGAAACCCTTAACCATTGCAATAATACTTGCTAAATTTGATGTTACCTCAATATCCGCACAGTTTTAATGGTTTTTACATCTTGCCAGACATATTAAAAGTCCGTTGTAGTGTGCGAGCGCGAGGTAAGAACTGTTCAAGCGGGTGCGAGTGGGATAGGGTGCTTAGTCGAAAGAGTTAACTATTTCGCATTGGGCTACTGATGGAGTGGTGCCGTTTATTGGCAACAAAACGGTATACATAAAATTCAGAAAATGTAATTATTTTCTTTTACTGTTGATAATACCAAAAAATTTGTCTCAAAGGTTGATGAAGAGTTGTCGTGCCCAGCACACGAGGAAGCAGATACGAACATAATAGTATACCATGCATGTACCATCAACTATCCAGCAGAAATACTCGTAGTAATAAGCAAGTACTGATACAGATATTGCGGTTATAATGCTTAGTAACATGCATCATCTTAAAAGTGATTCGGTTGTTCGGATGCTTACGGGAACTGGCAATAATTTAAAGATATGGACCTAACCAAAGTACATGCAGAGTTGGGTCAGTTAATTTGTTAGAGCTTACCTGGATTTCATGCCACCACATATCGTGATTTTAATCCTGCTTTCTTTAGAATAGGAAAATTAAAACCACACAAGACATTTAAAAAAATATATCCAGAGTACCAAGAAGCTTTCTATAACTTCAGCAACAGCAAATTAATTGAAAATTTAGATCATCAACTAAACATCTTTAATATTATTCGGAAATTTATACGCAATGTTTACAATGTCCCTAATGTAATTGAGTTGATGCCGCTAGACTTCAAATATTCATCGACTCTTATACAGTCTCCAATGGAAACGAAGCTTTTGACCGAAAGTTTTTTTTAGATGGGAAAATCATCATATGACAAATCTCGCTCTTGGTCGGAGCGGGAGAGACTTACGACTAAAAACCCCTTCAAACACCTACTTTCGGGTTTCGTTTTCACACTACCCACCCATGGGGGCGACCGAAAGAAGTTGCGAAATTTTGACGCTAGCAATTGAGCGCTAGCAATCTGTAACAGTCTACTCTCCGCTCAATCCCTGAACTAGATGCACTAGGCGGGTTTGGCGATATAGGTCAGCAGATTGGGATGGCATGCGATCTTCCTTCGTATGTTATCCTGGTATTCCTACTTGCTTTTCTTCGAATGATCCATCATCGTGCGCAGATGCTGTGACGGATGTGTTGCGGCGGAGGATGGAGTTCCACATTTCTCCGACGTAACAATATCTGGCTAAGTTCACCCATGGTTTGGTGCGAAGTGTGATCGCGCTAACGCGCTTATTAAACACGCATCATTTCAGGCATGGGCCGACGCTCATATGCGCAAGGCAAATGACGTGAGTCAGAAGAAAAGAGTCTTGCAAGAAGGTGATGCGGAGGTCTCGGTTCGACCAAATTAGCCGCATCTGGAACATACTCGCTTCATACCCTGTTGGTGGTATAAGTCGTTTTGGTCCCTGGCTCGGCTGGCGGACTGGATCGGTTGAATCAAACTTCTGCCGTCCGGTACTACTGCTGAAACCCGACGGGTCGCTGGCCTACATCGCTGAAGAGGAAGCAAGTTTGCCTCTTTCCCTCTCTCTTCGCAAAATCTTCGCGTCTAGATCCTGGTGACGCGCAGCCCTCTAGTTATCCTGATGGTTGCGAGACGAGTATGTCGGATATTTGCATCCATCAGAAGGACGTCCTTAGGGTGCTGCGTAACCTTGACATGAACAAGGCTAGCGGTCCAGGCGGGATACCGGCAATTATTTTAAGAACGTGTGTGCCTGAATTGTCTCCGATCTTTTCTTGTATTTTATAATATTAAAATTACATTTTTTACTTTATATAACATGGCAATGCACGTAATAAAATTATTTTTCTATTGAATATCTTTAAAGATCGCAATCGATTAAGCACTCGCGCTCGCACCTACAGCGGACTTTCAATGCGTCTGGCAAGATGTAAAAACCATTGAAACTGTCCGGCTATTGAGGTAATAAATATCTTTTTCTAGGTTTCCAAGTAACATGTATAAAATTTAGCTTTTATACTATAACGAAAGTATATAATTATAATTTATTAAAGTTTAGGGGTGTCTGGCAGGGCAATTGCCATAAGTGTCCGGCAATGGATGACGAGATTTCTAAAGTTATCCCGAAGAATATGTATAAAAAAATTACCTTTATACTTAAACAAGTAAACTGTTACCTGCCCAAGTAACCACAATCCAAACTCAGTCGCTGGTCGTTCTTACCTGTATAAAGGACATGCACTGAAAAACTTTCAGCTTTTATAAAATAACGAAGGTCTGGCCGTCGTGTGCTCTTACTCTATAACGTTTTGTAAATGATAATGTAGGGCCTATATGTGAAAATCTCTATCAACTGGTACGTACCTTGGTTATAGTAGTTGTTTATTAGCGTCTCCTCAAATGATTTCTAGAAAATACAGGCGATTTATAACTCAATCATGATTAAGGTAGTTTGGATGGATGCGACCTATTTCAAAATTGATAGTTGTGTAATAAAAATGGTAGGAAAACAGCCAGGCCTCACGTACGAGCATAAAAATAACGAAACATCAATTAAAATGAAACAATCAATTCTGGAAGTTTTACGTTACACTGAACTGGATACGAAATATTATATTTTTCGGGCACGTTTCCATTCAAAACTGGAATGAAAGAATAACATTGGACTCGTATAATTTTTTAGAGGTTTCGTTCAAAAAGAATGCACACAAACAGATGAACCGTTTGATCAAATCTTTTTTGATTTTGTTTTTCGTTATTTATTTGAACGCAAGGTTCTGTATTAAAGTGTTGTTGCACATGGGCCAAATGCCACAGCCACGTACGCCGC
The DNA here is from genome assembly GCA_961205895.1 of Mythimna pallens. Taxonomy (NCBI): domain Eukaryota; kingdom Metazoa; phylum Arthropoda; class Insecta; order Lepidoptera; family Noctuidae; genus Mythimna; species Mythimna pallens. The sequence continues at coordinate 21,329,206 of OY540839.1, read as the reverse complement.
CACGAGTAGCTAGAAGCAGCCACAAGCCCCTTCCGGTGGCTGCTACTTTTTTTAACCCATACGCGCATTATCATAATGGACTCTTAAAGTTTAAATGCGCGAGTAGCGTGTGACGGCGTTTTGTATTGGCGTTAAGTGGCCAGTGCGAGAGACAAGAAGCGAGCAGCGGCGATTTGAAGCGTGTGGTGGCCACCGGCGTCAACCGTGTGCGGTGAATCCATATAAAATGTATGAAACCTACAGGAAATATGCCGGTGGCGGCGTTTTGTGGTTGTGGCCGGTGGCCCGTGTGCGGCGATTCTCTCTATTACCACCATAAAATTATTTTCTAGAATTTATTATTTTCGAAAGCCGAAAGCGAAATCTATCTGGTAGTGCAATTTAAAAAGTAAATTTTACCATTGACGATTGCATCACTGATTAAAAAGATTTATGCCAAAATTAATAATATATAATCAGACATGTTTAAAGAGTGATATGAAAGAAAAGGAAGTTAGTGACGAGTGACAGGGCCGAATGGAAGAAAAAAACGTGTTGCGCCGACCCCAAAAAACACGGGACAAGGGCAGGAAGATGATGATGATGGGACATGTTCCCTATTTTATTTTTGATTTTTTTTCCATTTCTGCAGCTCTAGGTAAACAGTCATTCAACTTCAGCGTGACTGTATCTAACGCGTTTGTTTAAATAACGAGGCACCGATCTTGTAAGGAATTTACTAGATTTTTTAGAAAATTCTTCCAAGCTAGTCGGATGTTTAACGGGATCACTTGTTAATAGAATCGCTTGAAACTCCGTTATGCGGAAAGACAATTTAATTAATATTTTAATTACTTGAGCAAGTAATAGGAAAGTTGAATTAATTTTACTCAATCTGCGTATTAGTGTTTCGGCTGCTGCTTTATGGCAGCTGGTTTGCATATTCAGTCCGAAACGACAAAATATAATCAAAAATGGTTTTGCTCTACATTTGAATGATGTGATATCTGGGTAATTTTTTTTTCTATCTGTGTGCATATTGTTAGGGTTTAACGTAATCATTATTATTTATTTATCTTTATTCCAAAAAGGTAAATAAGTTATAAGCTAAGCCCCACAAAACCGTTGCAATGGTTTGACTGTAGGGTCAATGAGTCTCTAGACATACTTAAATGTACTTAAAACTAAATATTAAATTTTTTGAAAATATAAAAGTTATAAAGTATTTTTGGAAAAATGTATTCTTAATTAAGTAAATTACGTAATAGAATGAGACTGCTTTTTTTTTTTCATGACAATTGTTACATCTGGTTTTATATTCGTTCTCTATGTTGTACTCATTTTCTTTTTGGTTTTCATCTTTATTATTTACGACTAGCTTTTGCTGGCGACTTCGTTCGTGTTAATGTTAGTTTATTAAGCATTCTAAGACAAAGCCAAATAAAAAATAACCTATGAAGGCCATACTATATAATTATGTGTATAATTTTATTTTTTAATTAATATATTTTTATTAATTTTGTATTACTTTTATTTTTGAATAGCGTCGTATTTTTTGTTTTTTTTTTATATCTCATACGAGTTTTATAGATAAATAAGTAATATTTCTTTAAAATGTTATTGATAGTGCTAATAATGTAACCTAATTTATATAACTTTAGTTTGCATAAAAATTATATTGGAATATTGTGTCACAATGAAGTCTTGCGTTGCGATGATGCAGATTTGTAGACTAAGCGAAATATTCGTCAGAATTAGACTAATATTGCTCATACACAGGTGGTCTGAAAAGTTTCCAACCTAACACAAGACCATTTTTCTTACAATATATTTTTCTTTTTTCACTTTGTCTCCTTGTAACTCACTCTACACACTACTCCCAGCGATGCCCTCTTCTCTTCCCATTCAAATAGTAGTTGGAGTTTTACTCCACAAAATATACACGAAGTTTGCCTCCGCACGAAAATCTCTATCCTTCGAGCGCAATTATTAGATGAGGTAACAAAAAGAAGTTGGTTGGAGCTTAGATCTGGTGAATAAGGCTGATGAACAAGCAGTTTTTTTTTATGGTGTGAAAATCATCTAATGACAAATCCCGCTCTTGGGTGTAGTGTCAGACTTTTACTGACTTTCGCTGACATCTCCTTCAGGCGCGCATGGAACACTACACGCCGTCAACAACTTGAGCGCGGTCCGGACGGTTGCCGGACGATCGAACGGCGAGCCACCCATTGCTCGCCGTCCGCAAGCCCGCGCCTACGGTGGCCGGAAATCAGGATCGGAATCCCGGCGGTGGTTGGGGCGTGAGGACCGTTGCCGTTGCCTCACGCGATCGGCCGCCTCCTTTGCTAGCATTACTGCTTTGCAGAAGGAGGCGACCGCCTGCCACTCCTCCTCACTCCGGACTATGGCCTGTACCAATGCCCGGCGCGAGAGATCACTGCCGCCGATCGCCCCCACGAGGACACGGCGTTGCTCTGCCCAAGCGGGGCACACCTCCACTGTGTACTCCACCGTGTCCTCCGGGCTTTCCACACAGTGGCGACACCCGGGCGTGTCTTCCGCACGAATTCGGTGCAGGAACCTCCCGAACTTACCATGTCCGGTGAGGACCTGCATCATGCGGTAGGTAAGGATGCCATGTGGTTACCGCCACAATTGTGGCGTGCCCAACCGCTGAGGTGTGAGAGGCGCATTGTCTTAGTGAAAAAGGATTTCCTTTTTCTGCATCTCACATCGACGTCACTCAAATGACTGTCAAATAACAACTACTCATCCAAAATGGCTAAAGCTTTAGTGACAGTCAAAAGCTATTGAATGCTTCTATTGACGAGTGCTGTTATCTTCCCATTGAGGTCGGAAAGTTTTCAGACCACCAACGTAAGTTATTTACTATTTGTTTAATAAATTTCAGTTTATATTATTAAGATATAAGCACTTAAATAAGTTACCTGAGATACAGGTTTATACTTAGTTCAGGTAGAATGCAATTTTGTTACTCTTATCTTATCTTGTGTGGGGCTGGCCTTAAAACCAGAGCACTTCGACCCTTCTGGATCTTTTGTGCTATTTTGTTACTCTACTTCTAGTTTAAGCCTTTAATGTATAAATATTTATTTAAATCAAACAATTCCATAAATATTATTATTATTATTTATTTGAACCTTAAAATCCAAACTTACTCCGTACCAAACTTACTCCGTACCAAACTTTTCAAAATCGGTTCAGAAAAGTTAGTTACTTTCACATTTATAATATGTATTACTAGCGGTCTCGGCTGACGTAGCCCTGCCTGAAAATTAGATTTTCGTCAAAAAAAAAAATTTAGGACCCGATTGCCGCGCAACCTACCGCGTTCAATTGTATTTTCAAACCATTCATTCCCAGACCCATTTAAATACATACACACATAAAATGTCATCACACACATAAAATGTCATCCAAATTGGTCAAACTGTTTAGGAGGAGTTAGTAGACAAACACGTACAGAAGGATTACTGTGGTTGTTTAGTATACAATTTAAAATGTCAATTACAACAAAACAACTCAAAACCTACATTCAGAGACAGAACTGGAAATAAATTGAGCACCAGCAAAAATGAACTGGCCATCAAAATTAACGACCTACAGAGAGATACTAGCGATAAATTTGCTGAACGACGAGAATCCCGTCAGTAAAACAGAATTAAATTTGAGGTTTTAATTAAATTTAAATTGGAATAAAGGGGTCGTCTTCGGACCAAGGATTTGATAGGATCATCTGGTGTCGTTAATATTAATTTGGGTATCGACTTCTAGAACTGAAATGGGGATAGGATTTCTTGAGATTTGTATAAATGAATGTATCGTTTATCTTCCAAGTTTTGGGTTCGCTTTCATCTTGGTTTTTGGTTAGGCTTGTCTGAGGTTGTATTGATTTGTAAGTTTAGTAGACGGAGAGGTATCCAATGATAAATAGAACATATTTTTTTTAAATTTATTATGTTTTTTTCTATCTACTTATTTCACACAACGACCGCCATCTAGTCCATAACTAAACAGAACTTATGCTATGAGTATTAAACAACTGATAAACATAATCGTATCTACCTAAATACATATTTGTACACCATTTATTTTTATTGTTATGAATTGGTCTTGATACTTGTTTTGGATACTTAATAACAGTACAAACCTTACCAATTTTAATAAAGTTTTCTAGTTTCTAGATAAAAACTTTGTATATCCAAAGAAAGACATAAGGTGGGCCCTTCCCCACTCATCTATCGTCAATGTCGAACATGGCTTAAAAGCTTGTTGCTTCATCTAAAGCAATCCAACGCGATGTTTTATGAGGAAGGAGGCACTGCGAAAAAAGGGAGATAACGCCTAAAACGAATATTTCACAAAACTTGTTTCAGGAAATTATCATCATACAAAATCTCGATAATGTGCAAGATTTCTTGCACAGATTTATATATTTTTTTAATATATTATTACATTATAGAGGGCAAATTTCAAAGCAGATTTTCAGAGGTCTTTACTTGGATTATTTTTACACAAATTATTTATGTTTTGATTTCTATACAAGCCTAAATAATATCCACAAGATATCTGTGTATCCAAAATATCTGGAGAAAGATATTGTGTAATAACATAATCACGTAAGAGCAGTTGTACGAAAATGTACCTCAGGTTGGCCGCTTTTAAGGATAATAATTAGTTCTCTTCTATCTAATGTCTCCAACTTCGGTAACTTTCTAAAAACTTCACAATAAGTCATGAAGGATTTTGTTGTGAAGAAAGCAAAAGCCATCCGAGACAGACGATCAAATTCTTTTGATAACAATACGTTGGCGTACAAAGGGGTCGAGATAGAAAATTATTTCTAAACAAGCGTCGACGTAAATTGGCATCTAAGGGTTCAGGAATAAAAATCAAATTTGCTTGAGTGTTGCTGTGTTGACAGAGATAATGCCTTATCGACAGAACAGAGTTTAAGTGCATTGTCTGTGTATTGTCTCTGGAAGGATTACTGCTTGTATGGAGAAAGGAGAGCAGAATCCTATTTGTGAGTACAGTAACAGGAAAGTGTATGGAATGGGTAACAGGAAAGTGTATGGAATGGGTAACAGTAAAGATGACGTCAGCCTTCGAGGATTTATTGAGTGCTGTAATCGTCTCGAGGCTTAGACATGAATTTATTTATATTGTTTATTTTGTATACACATTTCTAAGTATTGTAAATTGTGGATATTGTACAGGGTTTCAAAATTAATAATAAAAATGCTATTCATAATGTAAACAATTTGGTTAGCCTAGAATCTTATAGTACAGTCACAAGCAATAAGACATATTCTGCCATTCAAAAAATAAGTGTACGAACACAAAACACAATTGTTCTAATTAAGGACAAAATTTCAAACACTTATTCCTTGAAGTTTAGACACAAGAATGAATATTGTTTTATCTTATTGCTCGTGACTGGTCTACACAAAAGAAAAAAATATCTCGAATTTAGACCAACATCTTTGGAGACTCTCGTTAGGCGGCTGGATCGAGAGTTTGGTTCAGAAAGCTGTACTTTTTTGGTCACGGATCGCATTGTTAACCTTTCTCCTGACCGCCAGTAGCTTGTGGATCCTGTTCGCGATAAAGGTGGGATACTGTTTTTATTTTCTTAAATGATTTTTACTGTTTGCTATTGAAATATAAGTATAATAAAATATCATTTATATGCATACAACATTGAATACAGAGATAATCTTTTTATAATTTAAAGGGTATCAGTTACTCAGTTACTAAGACGAAAGAGGCCTTCAAACGCTGCGTCTTCCGGTACCCGGTTGCTCCTCCAGAACCTGTCGGCCCGAACAACCATCTGGTCTACGAGCAATATGCCCTGCCCACTGCTACCTAAGTTTAGTGGATCTTCGGGCTATGTCGGTGGCCTTGCTTCTCCTGCAGATAATTTCATCTGAGATATCCGCAGGAGAAGCAAAGCCACCGAGAAACTCGAGTGACATATCAATGCGCAGCTGAAACTACAGTGCCGCTAGGAGCGTAAAATTTTGCACAAGGTTTCCTTTTATGACGTAGGCGGTTCCTAAAAGAGGATTTTTCATAATTCACCACCTACAAGGAGAAACGGGGTTTCTAAAGTATTTACGGAGAAACCTACCTTCACGCAGGCATAGCCACTGGCAGAAGCTAGTTCTGTCATAATTTCATCAAATCTCAATTTTATTTCGAGCTATTTCACTTATTTCAAAACCCAAAAAAATTCAATAAATGACTAAATAATAAAAACTTGTACGTTTTTCCATCAAAACACGCGCGATTGGCAGACGGATTGATTAAACTTTTTCAATCATAACTGTCGATTTCTGTCGGTGGAACAACGGACGCGTTGTACTGTCGATCAACGAGTATTATCTCCAGTTTTTGTTTGTTTTCCCGTATTTCTTTGTTTATTTTTTATTTGGTAGTTTGTGGTATACTTTTTGGTACTGGTATAGTGTTTTAATTTTTAGTGGTGATGAAATAAATTACACAAAGTTATTGGCCTACCTGAGTTTCAACCTACGACCTATCTGTAAAGACCTTTTACTACTGTACACCTAGTGCCCACACTTATGAAGCGGCATAAGTTTATTTTTTAGGATAGAATAGAATAGAATAAACCTTAAAGAAGAAAGTAACACAATATTTACACACCCATATCTACCAGACAACCATGGGATGGTTTTTTCATTGTTTTTCGTACCTACGAGGCGTGTGTACTTTTCCAACTAACAACACAAAGACCCGTAAATTACAAACAAAATTGTTGCACATGTTGCAACAAGCAAGTATTACACCTTGATACCACACGACGTTCTCCGAGCAGTTAGCAAACTTTGTATCATAGAAAGCCACACGTCCTTCTCACAGTAAACTCTAAATTAACTTAGTGTGCTGCGAAATATCCAAGGGAGCTCAGGTGCTTCTCTCTTAACATTTATTATGATAAACTTACACTTTTACCGCCACCCATTAGCCTCTTACTGTGCGCGACGAAATTTTGGAATTGCCCCATTTTTTATACGACTTTTAAGGAGTGCAGTAAAATGGTATATTTTTGTTAAAAATAATTACACTAAATCATTAGCCTTCCCTAATAACATTAAAAATACACTGGAAAGATTTTTCTTTATTTTTAAATTAGGAAAAATACTATATTAGCTTCTAATAATAGATTTGGATCAAAAAGTTATCCTAATAAAAAAAGTCTTGTATGAAATTTAGGACCCATGGCCGGACCCACATTATCGTGATGGGTTATGGATCATTCCAGATCAGACCGACCGACCGACCGGACCCGACCGGCTCCTAGACTAAGAGTGCCAGCAGTATAAGGCTGATAATACTAATGCTATATAAAATTTTAACCGATTTCAGTTCTGCGTCATCCGGCTCGAAGGACTATTGTTTTCTTAGTGCCAAGATTTTCCAAAATTCCATTAAACGAAAACCACCAGACCAACTTGACCTTTTTGACTTTACGAAAGTGAGAAGTTTACACTTTACCGTTGTTCTATGGCCAAAGATAAACAAAACCCCATGTTGTTTTTCCCAAAGTAAAAAGTTTTGGGATAACGGCTTTTTAATGCCCATGAATATTTATAAAACTCATTACAGAATAAACACGATTATAATTCTTATTAGATAAATAGTAATCATAATTCTCATAAGTTATAACACCAGGTCTCTATCGGGGAGGGGAATGAACTGTAATCTACCACGCGTGCCAGTGCGGGTTGATGGATGTCACATGTCTTCAAAATTTTTTGGTTCTAAGACATTCCTGTTTCCTTACGATGTTTTCATAAAAGATGCCTGGCTCTGTGTTCTAAAAGTTACAATTCTGTACCACTCGTAGTCGCTGCCACTAGATCAGAACTGCTGTTTCCTATAAAAAATAATAAATCAAAACTGTCCAACAGTTGGTATGTCCTAATAATTCGTCGAGACTCAAATGTCAACAAATCCGTAGCAAAGAAAAACGAATGACTTAAACAAAACTGACTTTGAAATAAAAAGTATCCGGGGGGAACATTGGATACATTGCCAGATTAATTGAGTGATTGATCTGGTGAAGGTCCAAGGTAGCAAACAACATGGCAACTGGCCAACGAGTTTGAAATGAAAAATTTGATGCCTCTGTTTCAGATGAGAAAGATTTTCGAAAATTAAATTCTGCTTGCCCAACCTAACATTTTTAACAACCTAATTGGATATCTGGTTAAGGTGTGGAGGCAAATTTTATTTAAAAGTGCAACAATGTATTCGACTTAGTTGATTTTTTGTTTTTGTTACTATCTTGTAGATTGGCATAAATTGTGTAGCAGACAATGTTTGAAGTAAAACCTTCTTTAGTTGCGCTGAAAACCAGTGAGTATTGAAAGAGACTTATCCGTCACGCTCGACTTTGTAATGCTCGTTCCGAACGATTACCGATTTTGTATCATTAGCTCCACCGCCGTGGTCGATCTGAGAAGAGGTGGCGAGATGACTTAGACACCCACCGCAAGGCCTGGTTCGAGGTGACTGGAGACCTCACCTTGACCTCACTTTTTGCTCAAGGCAGAGAAGTTATTGATGATTTCCCACATCAAAAATAAAATAAAATTTAATATGGTGTCTGTGTGCCAAAATAGCACAAAGTTGGTGCTCTGAAACAATGCGACAGGGTCGTGGCAGACCACGAAGGAGATGGCGGGACAAACTAAACAGATAACTCAGAGGGAGCGCAGGCTAGCAAAAGATGGAAGAAGTGAAGTGGAGGCCTTTGCCCAAGAATGGGATAGGACAGTATATACAATTTTGTCGTGATGAAGCTAACAATTCTGTCGTGATGAAGCTAACAATTCTGTCGTGTGATCTTTTGCACACTTACACAAAAACCTGTTACTAAGACAATGACAGCACGGGTTTTTGACAGCTCGGTTAGCGCAGTGATTGAGCGATGGACTGCTGCGCTGCGTGTCGTGGATTCGATTCCTGCACGAGACTTAGACAAATATTAGTATGGCCTACAGATAAATGTTTCGGGTCTGGGTTTCTTGAGTATGTAAGTTTACCCTATGTGTGAACGCACCCACGATACAGGAGTTATTCCTGTATAATGGGTGCTATCTTATCTGTTAATTTCTACAAACACCCAACAAAATGATCGTAAAACCAAGATTAATTGTTGCTGCATCTTTAACGAATTTTGGCGCAATTAACAAAAGTTAATTCGAAGTCACAGCATGGGGGATGGATCCCAAGGGAAATGTAGCTATGTAGCAGATTAAGTGAGTGATTGATCTGCCGAGGTCCAGCCCAGTGAGATGGGAAAACTGTGTGGCAACCGGCCAAACGCTGTTGGATCTGAAGTTGTATTTTTGCAAGTGTTAGAGAAATATTTTGAAAATATTTCTCTGAAGTGGTCGAGGTTTTGAAAACCAATGACGTGTAAAATCAAATCTTATCGAATTTTGTTTATACAAAAACAACTTTTTTGGTATAAGCGATACCGAAACTGAGTTGGCTTGGTTTCGAAGTGAGGTTGATTTTTTTTAGCCGGATTTATTATACGAGTATATTTACATTGTATATTATGTTGAAAGTGAATTATTTTTGTACTTTTACACACGGTTGTAACGTAAAAGTTAGCTGAACTAATGTTAGAGAGCTATCAATATAAATAGTATGTAGAAAAAGTACGCAAGTACGTAACGTAAGTATGTAGTAGTTGTATCAATCAATCAATCAAATCAAAATATTTATTTGCTAGAATATGGTACATAAGGTGTTACAGTGTTGTTGTAGTATCTTCTACTGCTTTGTTCTTCTCATACTTTCCCCTAAACAGCCATACTTCTGTGGAATGTGCATCTTTTTGTCATCAGGACATATAGGACATATATATGTAGGTTAAATTATATTAATTATATTTATTATATATATTTATACATTGTTTTCTTATCTTTTCTTTTTTTGTGCACCTGCCATGTTTTCTCTTCAGTACCCTTGGTTGACTGGTAGAGAATGCCTAAGGCATTTAGTCCGCCTTTGCAACTGTGTTGTTGTATGAAGTTTTAATAAATCAATAAATAAATAAAAAATTAAACAAAATGAGCAGGGTGGACCGCTACAACCTAGAGAGTGTGTTTTGAAGTTACAGTTACAAACAATTTCAAGTGAACGTTACATGAGGTTGTGGCTCCTGGAATCTGATGTTTATGAAGATATACTTGAACACAATATTTACGAATAAACATAAATCTATATTAAAAGGAAGGAGGATAAAAATCTGAAAAGAGCAGAAGAATGAATAAAGAATAATCTTAGTCTAAACACCTTAATAATTAAATGTGACAATAATTAAATGTGTCATTGTTTTTCTGCCTCGGGCGGAAGATCCTCTCCTTCATCTGGAGATTATTAGCTCTTCTTTCTGATAAGCTCCATCCCTAGGCTGGACTGTAGCAAATAATAAGATCCTGATAAATTAGCCTTGACGCACAATTTGGATCTTACAGAAATTCACCTTTTGATCTCCTTTTTTGAAGAGGTCTGCCCTAGATTTTTCAGAATGTTCATTCTGTTCAATCTGACACTTTCATTATTAAGAGGACCATTTATAGCTGCATTGACGAACTTCTCAGCAGCTTCTAATTTGACTATCAGTTACCGTCCGGTGACCGTGTCCGTACCGAGGTCGTCGACGGCGCGTGCTGTTTCGCGCGCACCTCAGGGACCGATAGCCAAAACATTAGAAGCTGCTGAGAAGTTCGTCAATGCAGCTATAATTATATGAACCGATAGTCAAAACATTAGAAGCTGCTGAGAAGTTCGTCAATGCAGCTATAATTATATGAACCGATAGTCAAAACATTAGAAGCTGCTGAGAAGTTCGTCAATGCAGCTATAATTATATGAACCGATAGTCAAAACATTAGAAACTGCTGAGAAGTTCGTCAATGCAGCTATAAATGTCACTCTGCAGCTTTTTCATATCAATAAGTTTAATATAAATGAACCGATAGTCAAATTTTTTTTTTCGGCGTCTTGGGCGTAGCTGGGAGATAGTGTCACTTTTACTGATTAAAAACTTAATATTGTAAAAAAAAATTTGGCGGAAGAATAATAAACACATGGCGCGGGTGCCTTGTCCTTTGGAAAGACAACAAACCACGCACACCGCACTTCTTAATATTAATGGAAGCGTAAACACTGTCTATACTCATTTGCATTCGCGGATGAACGGATAGTAAAAACGGATTGGTTAAATGTCTAATCTTATTGCAAATGGAGTATAGAGACTGTAGGGACACTGCAAGCATTTATTAATCATAGTGTAGCTCAAGTCAGAACTTTGCTTGATTTTATACTTAACAGCCCTTTAAAACCTACCATCTTGTAAACAGTTCTAATGCAGCAAAAACAAGGCAATTCAAACACAAGTAGGTAGGGGATTCTTAAGCGATTTACCAAAAGTACTCGTACCGCTGTAACAAATTCCCGTAAAAAATTGCCCAATTATGAGGGCCCCGTTCTTGAAGGCTTATGAATCTCGTCTTATAAATTCCGTTAATGTTTTCGTACTTAACTTATTATCTGAACATTAATTACCTCCTCGAGAGAGACGGGGATGAGCCGGATATTAACATTTTAAATTGTTCATTCGACTAAAAGAGCGAATTATTTATTTTTGGGATGAGGATGTGTTCTGCATAGCAATTTATGTGCACATCAACTGTTGGTAATTAATTAAAAATGAAACATCTATCTTTAGGGTGGGAAAATATCAAATAACTTCTCCCGCTCTTGGTAGAGTAAGAGGGAGTGTCAGTTTACTAACTAAAATCCAATACATAATCTACCTCGTGTTCCTTAGCGTTTCAGGGTGCGTTTCTTGGGCCACGGGGATTTTCTGAAAAGGAAGAAACTCGTGGTCATAGAACACAAACAGCAACTGAAAGAACATCGGTGTGGTTATAGTCAGTAAGTCTGACACGGCCCTCCCAATTCACCCAAGAGTGTGAAAAGTATTTGGATGGTTTTCCACGGAAAGAAAAAACGGTGCGACTCTTTCAAAGAATCAGGGTCATATCATGACTTGTTAAAATGTCATTCGTACGAGAGCGAGAAAGAGGAATGGAGCTGTATACTCTATATAGCTCCATCTCTTTAACAGTTCAGTTTAGGTCGCCAAATGGATCCCATTGAAGGCTCATGGAAGGGCCTTAACCCTAAAAAGGTTCACAACTAGGAAATTTATAGGTACCTACTTTAGATTTAAAACTATTATACACAAAAGAAGTTTTATTTTTGCTAGATTGCAACTGGATTGTTGACATTTAGCCGTACTTACGAATCCGAAATTACTGGAAAATTCTAGTAAGGTATTTATTCGTTTTGGATGCGAACCTTTTTTACATTACATAGTATTACCTATTACATCCTACCTCATAAGAGCTTACAAGAGTTTAAAACCAACAAGTTCTACTAACACTACTTTGGGCGCCATTTATCTCGTTTAAAAGCACTTGTAATTGCTAGCTGTATATTAAATTGTGGTCGAAAATAGTGAGACGTGACTAGAAACCTATTCTTATTGTTTTTCACCTTCCGGCCGTCCGGTAACCGACCGGACCGAACCCGATTCGTCGACGGCGCCGGCGCGTAGTGTTCCACGCGCGCCTCAATTAGGATGCCTGCTAGAGCTGCGGGAGCGTTCGGGGATGTTGGTATCTGAGAACTAGGTGGGTTTTAAGTCAGTAATAGATACACCCTCTCGCTCTACCCTAGAGAGGGAGAAGTCATTGGATGTATTCCCACTTCAACTTCGACCACATCATCGCTTGCCATCAGGTGAGATAGCAGTCAAGCGTGAACCTATCAATACAACTACATCTCCTTTATCCCAAACAAAACATTTGGACACTAATATCGGCTATTTCGTTCGTGTCTTATCAGACAATTTATCTGACAAAGGACAATTCTACTTACTGCTTGTTGTTCAGAATAGACATTTCTATTAGTTTACCCTTCAATTTCATAAGTAAACAACGTGACATTTCCAAATTCACTGTAAACGGATTCGAAAATAAATTCCAATTCGGTTAATCTTTGACAGTGTAGTAATAACATTTTCGCGAATACTGTCATAATCAAATGAAGTATTTAGTTTCTCGAATTGATTTACAATGAACAAACAAAGGTCTTGAAATTTAGTTTTAACCTCTTATTTTGGAAACCATCTTGTAACTCTCCCTCTGGGTGGAGAGAGGGAGTGTCAGAATTTTACTGACTAAAAAGTTCGGGTTTAGACCCGTCGCCGTCAGATACTCAATGTGAGTGCGGTGTCCCAGTTCACAACATGCGCCATACGTTAGAGTGCCCCTAGTGCCCATACGCCTGCACTTTGGAGGATTTAATGAGGATGATTTTAGTAGCCACCTACTGCGCCCAAACAGAAAGAAGACTGACTTAAAACATACGTGTTCCTTGAGTAGTCCTTTGCGTTCTAGGACCCCGCAGCCGAGATTTAATCTCCTATCAGTGCTGTAACTTCGCCCGTCGCCCGTTGCGTGCTTCTATAACTCCCTCCCCTTCTTCCATTTTAATTTTACCCGGTTCGAACTATAAAAATAAACATAACACTGTAAAAATACACTTTGATTTGATGCTTGAAAAACACCCATCCACTATTTATCTCCTGTGGGTGCTTGAGCTCTGGGACCACCTTACCGTGACGCGTAAAAAATGTCAGGTTTGCGAGCGAGAAGAGAGATGGAGCTATACAGACACCCTTTGGCGTTTAGCGCCGTTTAATCTTAGTAGCGAACTTGAAATAAAAGTCTGTATTGTTAAGCAAATTATTGTCGCACAAAACCACCAAAAGTGAGGTCTCGTGAAGTGTCAAAGAGTAGAAAAATCATAGAACCAAATATCTTTGATTATACCACAGACGTTTCAAAAGGTGGGTGGTCTACACATAGTACTGTAATTATGTTGTGACGCCACAACCCTATATAGCTCCATTCTTGAGTTCAGTGTTGATCCTTATACAGAGCGCGTTAAGAGCTCCTAGTAAGGCCTCCTGAGCACCTACAGAATCGGCGATTTGATGATTTGATAATCCCCCCCCTCCCCCCACGTGCCCTGACCTTGAGCACCGCTGGCACTGCCCGCACTAACTTCCAAGCAAATAATTCACAAAAGGTACACATAAAAACTTAAATACTTAGTTGAAAAGGAAGGGTTTATAACTCTCAACAATACGTAGTGACGTGACTCGAATGGGTTTTCGATTTACGAGTCCGATTATTCGTATCAATTGAATCGAATAAAATTTATTATGAGAAGGATTTTACTCAGCGTTAAGTTCAAAGGTCACGGTTTATTTCCAGGATAATGTTTTCGATTACTGAAATATAATTGTAAGCAGATTTTTTGCATGTTGTAATTCTTTTAATTTTATTAATTTACTAGCTGACCCGGCGAACCTCTTACCGCTTGTTGTGTTAAATAAACTGTCAAAGGATAACGCCATCTACTGGTATTACCATAACAGCATATTATTTACATTTTGAAATATTACTTTTTAAAAAAATGTAAAATTTTGTAGCCCACTGGCATCGGAACAGGGTCCAAGCACCGGTAGTCAAAGCTCGTAAGAGAAGAATCTCTTAACAATGTGCGCCGTGTCCAGGAGTACTGCTTTCTGAATCAGGCACTTGATCCAGCTGCCTAACGAGAGCCTCTTCAGATGTTGTTCGATTTATTTGTATTATTACTAGCTTGGGTCCACCCTCGTGAAATTCGGTTTCTCCATACAAACTTTGGACCCCGTTTCATCCTCTTAGGGGGTGAATTTCGGAAAATCCGGGTCTCTACACCACCCTATAAGGAACCTACCTGGCAAATTTTAGGTTTGGGTGTTGTTATAGTTTCTGAGATGTCGTAATTAATAAGTGAGTGGTGGTTCGCTTTTTATATAGAGATTATAATTTTATTTCTCAAATTACCTTGTTACATATCTTGAAAACTCTCGTTACATGGTATCTTTTAAATCGTTATTCTATACATAAATTTAATTAAAATTCAACAGAAACTCCCCTTTTCCTCCACTTATAACTTAGACATACAAACCGGCAAGGCAGTCGTGTCGTCACCCTATAATTTTCTGTACTCCTTTATTAACATAGGAATTGGTTGAAAGTTGAGTGTTGAGTCGAAATTAACTGTGTGAATGCGTCCCCTGTGGTTTTAAATGAAGTGGGAAGTTCAACACAATGTTCCTGCTTTGGTTGAAAAGGCGCTCTTTCTTCTTGTTAAACTTTGTACAATTTTAGACTTTGTATATGGTCTTTTTCTGAAAGTTATTGTGAGTGCGGCGTTAAACTAGAGCAGAAATGGTAAGACTCGCGCACGAAGGGTTCCGTACCATCCGTAGCACAAAACGGCAAAAAAATAATCGTTTGTTGTATGGGAGTGGAATTGAACAACTAGATTCTAAAGTTTTTCGTTCACGATTCGTAAATAAATTTAATTTAAAACATGACGCATGTAATAATTTTATTATTATTTACGTTTAAATTACAATGATTGAACAATTATTTTAATAAAAGCATTTACTGGCACTTTTGGATATTGTTGCTAACACGATCAGTAGCTATGGAGAAAAACTTGCAAGAATCTCAAGTTCTGTACCGTACCAAAAAAAAGCAAGAAAATAACGTTTGTTGTATAGGAGCCCCCTTAAATATTAATTTTATTCTGATTTTTTAATATTTGTTGTTATAGTGGCAGCAGAAATAAATCATCTGTGAAAATTTCAACTGTCTAAATTTCAACTGTCTATCACGGTTTATGAGATAGCCTGGTGACAAGATGGACAGCAGACGGACGGACAGCGGAGACTTAGTAATAGGCTCCCGTTTAACCTTTGGGTATGGATCTCTAAAAAATATTTTATTATATATAAGGATGTAGTAAGATAATTCATAAGGATGTAGAAGAATACATAAGGAAGTAGATAATACATAAGGAAGTAGATAATACATAAGGATGTAGAAAGCTGGGCACTTAAAAAGCAAAATTATCACACAAATACACTTGAATCAATTTTTAGTTTAAGTATATTTATATAGGATTTGTTATATTTTATTTACTATCATCCGTGCGTCAGTGCGGGATGTCAGCTGAAAATCAGCGCTGGGTGTCTGACGCTCAGCAATTGCTGAGTTGGCGACCCTTTCGGTTCGGGCACGCTCAGCGTAACTATATATTGTAAATCTGTACTTTTTTTGTGTTGTTGCCTACTGTATTGCCTGCAACGAATAAATCCCATTGTATTCTATTCTAAAAAAAGGCTATTAAATTTACACTATACGGATAAACATATAGTAAAGGTACCACTATCTTCGCTTTATTTCTAGCGATTTATCTAGTCCATTAATCATTACATAAAAGAGGCAATAATGTCTCCCTACCTTTCCTTTTTTTTGGCCTTACTAAGGAAGAAGTTTATACGTATACATAACTGTTCCTATAGGTGGCCTGAACGACTTCAATTTGTCTGTTTTTTTTTACGTGGGAAATCATTGGGCTCGCCACAATTATGGCGGTAAGTCCCCTCTTTGAGGCGTGGTTGGAATGACACGGCGTCCTCACCTTCCATATGACGCAGCTCCTCACCGAATACGGTAAGTTCGGAAAGTTCCTGCACCGGATTCGTGCGGAAGCGACGCCCGTGTTACTGTGTGGACCGCCGGGAGGACACGGTGGAGCACACGGTGGAACACACGGTGGAGCACACGGTGGAGCACTGCCCCGCTTGGGCAGAGCAACGCCGTGTCCTCGTGGGGGCGATCGGCGGCGACGATCTCTCGCACCGAGCCGTGGTACAGGCTACAGGCCATCCTGCGAAGCAGTAATGCTAGCAAAGGATGCGGCCGATCGCGTGAGGCAATGGTCCTCACGCCCCAACCGCCACAGGGATTCCGATCTCGATTTCCGGCCACCGTAGACCCAAAAGGGTCGAAGCCTACTGGGGCCACGGGTAGTGTGAAAATGAAACCCGGGACCCTGGGACGAAGGCAAAGAAAGAACAGGGGTGGGTTTTTAGTCAGTAAAAGTCTGCCACTATTTCACGCCCCGCCCAATAGCGTGATTTGTCATTAGATGATTTTCCCACCAAAAAAAGGTCATCCAATGACTTCTCGCGCTCTTGGGTTGGCGAGAGGGCTTGTCAGATTTGTACTGACTAAAACCAACTCCTGTACCCTTTTTGCTTTGCGTTTCAGGATCCCGGGGTTCTCTTTCGCACAACTCATGGTCCCAGTAAGCTTCGACTCTGTTGGGCTCGGCTTGCTGTCAAAGATATTTGAGGCGTGTGTGGAACACACTACGCGCCGTCGACGACTCGAGCTCGGTCCGCACGGCGAAGCTATACCCATCGCCGACCGCAAGTCCACGCCTACGGTAAATATGTTTATGCTTCTAACATGTTTTTTTTTCTCCAATATTACTTAAAATAACGGCACATTTCCATAGACACGTACAATATTATACAGTCGACATTTTCACCATAAACAACAAGGCAAATCTCATACAAATAAGATTGTGGAACAAAAGATAACAAAAAACAAACTTCAAAAGAAAATGGCGAGAAATGCTCGAAAAATATACAAAGTCAACTTTTTTGTAATAAAACTTTGTGATGAGATCGTATTAATTTGAATGAAATATAGCAATATTGGTCAAGGATCCCGACTGTCCCATAGATTTTGGAAAAAATTCTTTGTACGAGTTTCGGTTTTTAGGGTTCCTTACCAAGGGGTAAAACGGGACTCCTAAGACTCCGCTGTCCGTCCCTCTGTCTGTCTATCTATCTATCCGTCTGTCTGTCTATCTATCTATCCGTCTGTCTGTCTATCTATCTATCCGTCTGTCTGTCTATCTATCTATCCGTCTGTCTGTCTATCTATCTATCTATCTATCCGTCTGTCTGTCTATATATCTATCCGTGTGTCTGTCTATATATCTATCCGTTTGTCTGTCTATCAATCTATCCGTCTCTGTCTATCTATCTATCCGTCTCTGTCTATCTATCTATCCGTGTGTCTGTCTATCTATCTATCCGTGTGTCTGTCTATCTATCTATCCGTTTGACAAGCAAATTCTATTAATCATAATCCGGTTGGAAAGCAACCGAGCCTCCAGCGATTTTCAACACTTGTAATAATCCACTCAAAGTTATAGACGCCGATCGTTCGGGTCGGCCAAAGACTGAATATTGCAGAAGTTCGACCACGTACAACGAGCGAAAACAGGCTCTCTATCTATCTATCCGTGTGTCTGTCTATCTATCTATCCGTTTGTCTGTCTATCTATCTATCCGTTTGTCTGTCTATCTATCTATCCGTTTGTCTGTCTATCTATCTATCTATCCGTCTGTCTGTCTATCTATCTATCCGTATGTCTGTCTATCTATCTATCCGTCTGTCTGTCTATCTATCTATCCGTATGTCTGTCTATCTATCTATCCGTCTGTCTGTCTATCTATCTATCAGTCTGTCACCAGGCCGTATCCTATGAACTGTGATAGTTAGACAGTTGAAATTTTCATAGATGATATATTTATGTTGCCGCAATGACGACAAATACCAAAAACAGAATAAAATATTTGGTTGGGCTTCCCATACTACAGACATGATTTTTTTGCGGTTTTTATAGATAATGGTAGGTTCGGAACCCTTCGTGCGCGAGTCCGACTAGCACTCGACCGGTTTTTATTTATTGGCAAAAAAGCTTCACTTCAGTTCGTCACGTCATCTCCGTAGTGTAACGACTGACTCACTGGCACTGTAAGCGTTAATGATATTTTATTGAAATGTACAAACTGTCCCTATAATTCTCCCGACCGAGTTTTCATCACGGTAGTCAATCTTAATAGAGATTAGTCGAGTACGCAAATTACACAAATATATGTGTGCAAACTCGGGCGCACTCTTTGTGCTGTCGGGGTGCACTCTCTGTGCTGTTGGGGTGCACTCTCTGTGCTGTCGGGGTGCGCTCTCTGTGCTGTCGGGGTGCACTTGCACTTTGGGTAAGAAGTGGCATGTGAAGCTCAATTTGCGCGATGCATCATTTCGTAGTTTAGTTCCTACGTGACGTCATAGATGTTTTGAAACAACTGATTCTCCTGCAAAAAAAGAAAAAAATGGTTTACTTTTATAATTTTACTAGGCGCTAAATTGATAAAATTGGTTGTTTCTAATCAACCATTTTTTAGTTTTTGAAAACATAAAAATTCATTGTCTTTATGATTTTTTCCTTTGTATACACACTTAATTACCTAACTGGATGCCAAATCTAGGTTATCTCAAAGAAACCTATCTTTGAGATAAAGTTAGATTTAACTAGCGCATGCTGAAATATGCACGAGCAATATTAATATTGAGGTTCGGTCTTACAAGGCATAGCCAGTTGCGATGCATAAACTTGACACTTTATATAACTTTGACCCCTTTATAGATGATACCTAAGTCTCATTGAAAGCTGACGATGACGAACCAACAAGTCAGTCTGCCACAATGGCGATGAAAACCCGAACAGGCGAGCAGCCACAACGACCCGGGCTAAGCTTAATTACAACCGGGGGATTAAGCCGGGACATATTTGCGTTGCCTGCTCAAAATTAGGGCACGCTAGGGATTTCTTATTTAATTTATTCGTGCCCGTGAAGAATGTCGGTTCGTGTCAGGAGGATGCTGGTTTATATGTTTTTTGTTGCCTCTTTTCCATATTTTTTTAGCAAGGTAAATTTTTACTATCTATGGAAGAAATTGTATATCACACTTACAATATTGTAAAGGAGATTTTTTTTTACTTCTTTAGCTTTGTGATGAATCATAAACTTCAACCTTCAGTTATATAAATATTTTATTTACATTGATCAACACAATTTCATATTTATCATTCTATTAACAATCATTTGAAATACACGGATTGGTAAGACATGTTCGCTGTTCAACAGCTCAAAGCAGATTGACTCTGTCCAGAATGACAGTTACAAGCTCAATGTTTCCCCACCACAAACACTCGGTCCGACCAATCAGAGCAAAGTAAACTGCAAGTAAATATTTCATTTTAACAATTATGATATATATATATATATATATATATATTTATATTTATACAAAACAAATACATAAACTCTAATACCATAAATTATTATATATATATCATATATCAATGAAATATTTACTTGCAGTTAATTATTGATAAACCCTAATGTATATTAGTTAGTCAATTTATGTTACGTACTGTTTGATTAGAACCAACCAAGTATCAGAACCACCAGTGAAGTGGGTATCACGGGAGATAAATAAATAAGATTTCATAAAGTGGACGTCATTATACAATAGCATTTTTGGAACATACAAAGGGGACTTAGGTACACTAGTGAGGTATTGGGAAGTTGATTTCACCAGCAGGGCACAAATGAGAACGGCACAAGGGTGTGTTTGCCTAAAGTAAGATATTACGCTAAGATGCTGTAGCACTTCCCTTGTATAATGACGTCCACTTTATAAAATCTTATTTATTCGTTTTGAAACAACTCCCTTGGTGGTGGTGTGTGTGTGTGTGTGTCCTGGATACGGTGTAGCCTTGAGTAGGGAGTATGATTAAAAGTCACTGCAGAAAGTTACATGAAAATTTATTTGGTTCAGTTCACATTACGGTTTACATCTATTGTCCTAATATGGTGTGTACGCGACTTAGTTATGAGACATGTTTGCACCACCACTGTGCGTAAGGGACTGGCGCTCGCGCACGCCACGGTCCCGCTTAGCGACTATACATTTTTGTCGCATAAGCATGTGTTGGGTGAGTCCCTACATTATTCCCCCTGCAAGCCTGCTGCCCAAAAGACTGCAGTGTCTTTATCTTTCGATTGGGTATTTATTAGACCAGCTGTAAAAATGAGTTGATGTTCGGTGATGGTTCATATTACTTAAATAGGTATATTAATGACCAGCTTCTGCCAGTGGCTTCGCCCATTGGTTTCTCCAATATGAAACAAATATTGTTTTGACACAAAAAAGTACTATAAAAGACTGCGTCGTATGTTCTCTTCCTTATTTTCATTCCTCGAGATTTTCCTGTTGAAATTTATTTTGAGAATTTTATCAGCTTACGGGAACGCAACGATCTGATAAAGCATTTCTTTCATTCTTATTAAAATTATCCCGTTATAATTTATTTAAATATACTTCACAGTTACATCCAGGGTTCCCAAACTTTTCGATTGAGCTCCTTTTCTTAATTAACTTCCTTAATGACGTAAGTTTGAGGAGTGATTCCGTTTTTCCCTCCGTCATGGTCTATTACGCGTTTTTGTGCTTTTCTTTCGTAGAAAACAATCGGGCCTTTGTTTAGCGTTTGCGTTATTGGCTGTTTTGTAGACTAAATGGCGTCAGGGTTGAAACTCTGATAGAATGAAATACATACTCTAGAAATAAAATTTATGGAAAAAAAAATGGAATATTATATTTTTCATCACTTATTTCACTTAAAACTTATTAATCAGTATGTTACCCGTATAACCCCAACGCTTAACTCATACCAAAAATGGGTAGCTTATTTTGCGTGTGTATTTTTTGGAGTGTATTTTTGGGACATTAGATCCTATTTAATTATGTAACTATTCACGTCCAGACACAAAATAAAAGACCTTCTCTTTTATTTTGTTGAAGAGAAAAATACAAAGGATTACCTTTGTATCTACTTTTCTACTCCCTTCTTATAAACATGTTTTAGCATATTTCTATAGAAATATTTGACTTGGTTTGTTTTGGTGTTTCGTCTCAGGGTAGTCAGCTACGAGGCATGCCTTTTAAGTTTTGTCGTTTGAAGAAAAAAACACAACTAGAACCTTATAATACTTTTTATTGTTTTTCAAAGTGTTCACCACGTAGCTTAATATACTTTTCCATTCGCTCAAACCAGTTATTATAACATTTATTCCACTCTGAAGTGGGGGGGGTTCAAAATGGCTGACTTGAAAGCTTCGACTGCTTCTTCACCGGACCGAAACCTTTGATTACGAAGACTTTTCTTAATTTTAGAAAATGTAAAGAAATCTTTAGGGCTTAGTTCAGGACTGTATGGAGGATGGTCAAGAATTACTACATTTTTTTGCTTCAAATACTCAATCGTTTGACAAGCGCTGTGTGAGCTTGCGTTGGCGTGGCGCAAGATGATGCGTCGCTTTGAGTTAGATTTTCGAAGTTCGGCGATGACTTGCGGTAAACAAACTGTGGTATACCACTCTGCGTTAACCGTTCTACGATCTTCAAGTGCAATAGTCGCAACATGGCTGGTTTTTCCAACGAACGTGGCCACCATCTTCTTTGAAGTGCTTCGAGAACGAACAACTTTAGTCGGATTTGGCTCGTCTTGAAAGACCCAGATTGTAGATTGTTGTTTAGAATCAGGATCGCGTGGGCATAGATCCAAGATTCGTCACCACTGATGATGTCGTAGACGTGATTTGACTCTCCTCGGTTGAACCTTTGCAGAGTTTTGCTTGCATCATCTGACGCGGGCCGCCTTGTGATCGTCGGAAAGCAGATGCGTTATCCAACGGCAAACTAGCTTTCTCACACCAAGCACTTCATGCAAGATCTTCTGAGTGGTTATCCCTGAGATGCCTAATAGAGCCTCTATCTCTCGATATGTCACATGACGATTTTCGAGAATTAATTGTCTCACAGTAATGATGTTATCTTCAGTGAAGGCGGATTTTAGGCGTCCTTCGCGAGATTTGTCACTAACACTAGTATGTCCACACTGGAATTCTAAATACCAGCGTTCGACAGTCCACAGAAATGGGGCTTCATCACTGAACACTGTTGTTAGTTTTTCAAAACACTGACGCCGTGTCAGGTTTCTTCTAAAGTTGTAGAAAATTATTACACGAATATTTTTCTTAGAAAGATTCATTTTCGTACGTAACCAGACAGATTCCAATCAACGCTATGACTAAACAATAGCATTAATCCTAATACTTTCAACTGTTTTGAGATTCAAAATTTAAACACATTCGAATATAGAACAGTTCCAAATTCAAAATTGCCGGGAAATATGGAAACAACAGAACAGGCATGCCTAGTAGGAAACGCCAGCCTCATCTTGTGATTTTTTAAACCTATTTGCAAAATAAATATTATTTATCATTATTATATGCACATACAGTAAAATAAAAACACACATAGAATAAACACACACACACACACAGTCATTGAGGATCTAAAGTCCTAAAAATAAGCACACAAAATCTAGCTGTGGGGCAAAAAGTATCCACAGTACTTCTCCATCGCAATCGGTCTTGAGCTTCATGCTTCATATCACCCCACGTAATTTTGATTCCTGTCGCTTCTGCCAACACCATCATGTCAGTAAAACAAAGCAAACATGGCGACGCACCCATCGTCAAGTTTACTGGAGATAGCCACGATCCCATCGCCTGATTACGTATGTGGCCGGAATCCTGCCGACACGTATTATGATAACCAATCCTGCCTCTACTTACGAGGCTTGATCTGGAAGTCATTATCAATTAGGCTTTTGTGGCATTTCTCTAACAGGGGGGGGGGGGGGGGGGCTACGTTAGAGTTGGTGTCGGGTGGTTTACGAAGACCTGGATTAGGCGTGAAACGTTCTACGATCGTTACCTTCAACATTTTGCATCCGTTCAGCACGGCGTAAATTTAAAACTTATTTTATAAATAAAACTCATTTGAACTAACGTTACCTACTCTATAATAACTCCGTTAAAAGCTGCATTATTATCCATTAGCCATCGCTGCCGCTTTGTACTGTTACTGAAACCTTTCACTCTAGTTTCTTTCATGTGAAAGGAAAAACATCGTAAACCGTACGTGTACCAAGTTAAGGCGTATAGTCCCTATAACATCTGGCCGGAGTTAAATGTAAACAAACTCGTACTACCACCTGTGCCTGCATAGAGCCATGCTGACCTTTATTTTTATTGATAGATTGATTTACATAAACAATATACATTCTGAAGAACACTTAACCAGCAATTTTTTTGTATAAACATATTTCTAAAGATCAAAGCCGTTTGAAAGGAGTAGGGAAAACAAGCGAAAATATAATGTTGTTATTTTTAAGCATTAGTCATACGAAAAAATTATGTTGATAACGTTGTATATGAATCTAATTGACTTAGCCGTTACCGAGCAGTAGGCGGCTTCAGTGTTTTATGGCACTGTTCGAGAGCAAGGGCCTTAACTGGATATTGTGAAACGCAGCACGATTCGCAGGCGCTGACCGATTTCTGACCTGTTTCCTGTATAGTCTATTTAGTCGTGTGCCTCGGTAAACTATGGCTTCATACGTCACGCGATTCACTTTAGTTTTGTGCCAGGAAATGTACTTGTGCTTTGAAAGGTTGTGGTTCGTTTCATGTTATCGGCACTTGTTTCTTTTTTCTTTAAATTGATAAAACTTAAACGATTGAATAAGCTTCGTTGGTTTCATAAATATTTTTACACTTCTTGTTTTTTAAAAGCCTAAGTCAAAGTACATTATTTACCAGAAACATGGCAATAAGGATGTTGAATAAAGTACATAAATATTACATGTTTCACCAGTGATTGGTATACAAATTAGGTAGTATATGTCATTTAAAATTAGTATACATTTTTTTTTTATCTTACAGCATTCCTAAGAAACCACAATCCAATTACATCATCATACGTAATTCCGACCCCGACTACCAGCCATGGTAGACGCGGGCTTGCGGACGTCGAGCACTGGGTAGCTCGCCGTCCGGCTGTTCGGTAATTAACCGCACCGAGCCCAGTCGTTAACAGCACGTAGTGATCCTCGCGCTCCTCAAAGAGATGTCAGCAAACCGTAGGGGCCCAGTGGGGCCGATGCCCGCTAGCTAGGACCGCGGAGAATTTCTGAAAGGGCAACCCGTAGTCCTAGTACGCAAAGGGTAATTGAAGGATACAGGTGTGGTTTTAGTCAGTAAAAGTCTGACACGCCCTCGCGCTCCATCCAGAGCGCGAGAAGTCATTTGGATGATTTCCCACCTAAAAAAAAAAAAAAATTACATCATCATCTTCCTGCCCTTGTCCCGTGTTATTTGGGGTCGGCGCAACACGTTTTCTTCTTCCATTCTGCCCTGTCACTCTTCATACTATCACTAACTTCCTTTTCTTTCATATCACTATAGAATTACATATTGAATAAAATATTATTTCTCATTTTTAACAGGTCACAATTAGATATAATTATATTATGTCAACTTATATTTTTTTCTAGGTCTCATTCTTGTCATTAAAAAAATCATTTAAGTTATAATAGCATTTGTCCAACAGCCATGCGCGTAATCTCTTTTTAAATAATCTCATTAATTGAAATTCTAATAGATTTATTGTAATTGTCATATACTATAAATATAAAAAAAAACATTTGTGTAGCCTGTGGTTTACGTGATTTATTAGAGAGATTTCGTTGCACTGGGAATATCTGCCTAAAGATGAACGCACACTTGAACGCGTCGAACGAATGGAAAGAAAAAAATTGAATTCTTTATAAGTATAAAATCGTCCGAATCCGGAAGGACTCCGGAATAAAGGATTCAAAAAATATTTTCTTTTGATTAGTTCGAACGCGTTCGGCTCGGATAAGTGTACTTTCACCTTTAATCATAGCGTTAGCAGAAACAGTACCTTATTGAACGAATGATTGAACGCTTGACGCCAATGTATTTGACAGTTACTGATATTTTTCGATCTTTGAACATTTTTCGATCTTTGAACATTTTTATTTTTTACGTTTTTTTTTCCTTCTATATTCTGCTATTCTGCTATTCTGCTATTCGGGGCGAAGAAATATAATAAAGCAAAGATTATTAAAATCAGTCAAGCCATTCTTGAGTTATAAATGGTGTTACACGACTTGTTTTTATCTTTATTATGACTTTTTTATCTTAATTACGACTTTTTTATCTTTATTACGACTTATTAAATCTTTATTACGACTTTTTTATTTATGTATTTATTAAAACTTCATGCAACACAAAAGTACAAAGGCGGACTTACTACACTCCTACTCTCTACAGTCTTCTTCTACTATAATAAATTTAAAAAAGCAAGTATTTTTTATCTTTATTACGACTTTTTATCTTTAATACGACATGTCTTTATTACGATTTTTTATCTTTATTACGACTATTTCTTCTTTATTACGACTATTTCATCTTTATTACGACTATTTCATCTTTATTACGACTATTTCATCTTTATTACGACTATTTCATCTTTATTACGACTTTTTTATCTTTATTACGACTTTTTTATCTTTATTACGACTTTTTTAACTTTATTACGACTGTTTTTTATCTTTATTACGACTTTTTTATCTTTATTACATTTTTTTATCTTTATTTCGACTTTTTTATCTTTATTACGACTTTTTTTAATCTTTATTACGACTTTTTTATCTTTATTAAGGAGCTGTCACATTATTGACTATATCGCTTCATCATAGCCAAATTTTGAATGTTAAGGTACGAAAGGCAACGAAGGGACATGCTGGGTTTTAGTCAGTAAATGTCTGACACCATCTCCCGCTCTGCCCGATGTCATTAAGATGATTTTCCCACCGAAAAAAACAAAATTTATAAAAATTGTAATTTATCTTATATAGAACTCTTGCCTCATCTGACATAGGCTTAGTGAAAAGTTCTGTGTATCTTTCTTCTTTTACTAGATATATGGTAAAAAGGTATACATAACTCCTAAATCAATTTGCCTAACAAACAATATGGAAGGACCAACTAATACAGTTTCAGTAAACCTAGGTTTTGACTTTGCCGAAACTAAACAGGACTCAATCAATATTGAAACTACAATTTCCTTACTAACTTTAACAGTGTACATACTGTTTGTAACTGAAGTTTCTATCGCCTGTAACAAGTTTTCAAATTTTCAGTTGAAAATACGGAAATAAATTGGCTAGCGGTTTGGTACTCTCGACTCGTATTGTTCGATCACAGTCAGAATTAGCTTGAAGTAACGACATTCTTACCGCCTTTTTTAGTGTTCCGTACCCAAAGGGTAAAACGGGACCCTAATACTAAGACTCCGCTGTCTGTCTGTCTATTTGTCCGTCTATCACCAGGCTGTATCTCATGGGACGTGATAGTAAGACAGTTGAAATTTTCACAGATGATGCATTTCTGTTGCCGCTTTAACAAAAAATACTAAAAAAACTGTATCAAATGAATATTTCAGGGGGCTCCCGTACAACAAACCGTTTTTTGCTACGGACAGTACGGAACCCCGCACTTGGACGGATTTTTTTTAAATTTATTTTTTTGTATAAAAATAGAATGTTAATAGTGAAAACAGTATCAGAATTGGTAGAAAAGTAAACGAAATATAACAATCCATACTTCCATACTAATATTATAATGAAAGAGACTAGACTTTGAGAAAGGACAATTAATTATCACAGTATTTGATATCAGGTGTGAGTAGAGTAATATTGCATTTAGTCTGTATTGTACAAAATTTGCCGCGAGTTCGATCCCAAACTTCATTTTTGTAGATAATATACAATTATATTTCGAATATAATAATACAACTACTTAACATAATTCTATATAAATATATCTGTCTTGTCAACGTCTTTCTATGGCGGCCGTATGGGTGTAATGAACTTTGACGTCAAAGGCCACGTTGGACTCTTCTTTCTGATTAGCTAACTTCTTCTGATTAGCCAATTTCTTCTTATTTGCGAACTTCTTTCTTATTAGCAGCTTTGAAGCTTTATACCTAACTTTGTTGTTGATGAACGTGTTTAAAAAATTCGTTCGTAATTGTTTATTAAAGCTAAAAATTATGTAATAGAATATAATTCCCTATTCTATAGGGAATATGCATACAATTTTTTATTTCATCTTATGGGAAACCCTAACTCAATGCAATATGGCCTATTAGGTCGGAGTTTCTCAGAAGTACATAAATGATTCTATTCTTCTGCAGCTATGTAACTCGTCCCAGGTAGATAGATAGATGTTTCTCTCCTTGACTTTTTATATAACGTGCGAGTACCGACCCTTTTGATGTGGTTCCTTCAATATGGATTGCTGGCATAATAATCACGTGTCTTGCAATGTGAGTTAGTTGAACAATGATTTTAGTTTTGCCCGTATTCTTGCTAAGGCCGCCACCATTTGGAGAGACTTCTATCACTATATGCAACATTTTCCAGCAAACCTACTGTGCGATGTATTCGCTGCTTACAAGTTTTCAAAAAAGTAAATTTAAAACTAAAACACATCTCACACAATTAATTGCAGTTTATCGCATTCTGCGATCTCTTAGAGGAAATCTAGAATGGCTTTACCTAATGATCGTTTTTTTTGACGCTTAAAATATAATTATTTTCCCAATTTTAAGTCATTTGCCTTAAAAAACTAAAGAGCGACCAAACCGAGATACATTTCCATACAAAATCTCTTGCTACTTTTTACGTTACTTATTTTTTACTGTTATCACGTTATTGCAAATTAACTATTTTTGGAACAATTTAATATCTTGATATATTATCTAGGTTTCTATTGAAATCCAGTATATACCACTGCAAGTCTGTTATTTTCCGTAAACCTTTAGGTATCTATAGGAACCTTTCACACGTAATCGAGATTCTGAATGATAATTATTTTTTCCAAATAATTACATTATTGCGATACTGGAACAAGTTTTGTGAAATAGAGTGATTGCGGAATTATCGACTGCTAGCAGAGTGTTCAGGTGTGATCTTTCTTTTTTCAAGTTGTATGCATTTAATGAAATAACAAGCTTTCAAACCATGCCCTTGTTGACTATAGACGGACCGGGAAGGGCCCTCTTAAAAGCGTATCGAAACAACAGTTCCGAAAAACTACGATTTACTCAAAAGCCTCCACTACAATATTCATAAGCCATTGCTCAAACTTCAAACAGAACTTGAAACTTGCCGAACCCCATAAAAGTCCCAAAATAACTTTCACTTACAATGTTTACAAATAAAAGCTTCGTTAGTATACATGAAGGGGTATCGTAATGTTTGGACGACACCTGGTACGCGCATGCGCTTTACAGCCAGTTCAAAGTAACGCAAATGACTAGTATAAGGGCAGCCACATACATTTGTTGTTAAAAGAATTTGGAGTTGGTTTCTCATTCTCTCTTTTTTTAACCCAAATTTCCAATTTAATTTTCATTATTTTTCGAAATTGGCAAAAATTCAGCGAATCCGGAGGAACACACGGTCACGTGATAGGTAAAAGTGAAATACTATTATCCCTACCAGCTCTCTTGGAGCTATTACCGTGGATCCAGAGCGCTAAAAATGGAGGAACATTGATTTTTTTTCTGAGGTGGGAAATCATCTAATGACTTCTCGGTATGAAGGTGTGTCAGACGTTTACTGATTAAAATCACACCTACGTTTCTTCAGTTGCACTTCGCGTCCTAGGTTTCCTTTTCAGAAGTTTTGCCATGGCCAGGTATCAGTCCAGCAGTGCATCTTTTGAGGCACCCGTGCTACTTCTTGCGCCGTCGACAATTCGTTCCTTAATGGACGAGCAATGGGCAGGTCGCCGTCCGCAAACCCCACGCCTACAGTAGCCGGAGATTGCTCTGCGGGAGGAACATAATGGGTATTCGACGTCTCGATCAGCCGTAGTAAAGCATAAAAAAAGAAACTTGTAGCTAGCACCAGAGCAGTGTATTCCGGCCCTAACGTAATTTATCTCGCCTCCCTCATCAACGCACGTTGTAAGCAGCGTTTAATTATAGAAGCTCGCCGGTATATTTCGACGAGAAAGCTTAGCTAACAGTTGTACTCTCATGGTAAGCACGCGAAAGAAAGGTGGGCTTTCTTTTCTGACTGTATTCGAAGACAATCTGCCATTTATTTAGATTAAGAAAATAAAAAGTTGGTTTCTTGAATTAGGAGAATTTGAAACCAAGAACGGTATTGCAGTTGTATTTTACAAGATTCGTTAGTTCCGTACGTTCATATGACCGATGTCATGATGTGGTCGGAGATTCAGATCCTCTTCGAGTTGCTTTTGCTTGAGTTTTAGGCTTTTTTCTGAATATATTGTTTTCTTTTCTGCGAGTTATTTCATAAACTGAGCAGTTTTTCTGTGGAATAATTAATCGAGTAAAATCCAGAAATTGGTAGTTAGGTAGTGGTAGCAATAGGTCTAGTAGTTCGTTCGTCGTTCGGAACCATTAAAAACAACGCCGTTTTAGGCGGAATTTTGGCGTCACATACGTTTTCAAATATGTACCTAATATGTTTTCAAATATATTTTTTCGTGCCTCTTTTAGGGTATCAAAATAAAGTCGATTTCATAATTATCTATATATATAAAAGGAGAAACTGACTGACAGACATATCAACGCACAGCCGAAACTACAGGGTCTAGGTGAAATTTTGCACAATGTGTCCTTTTATGACGTCAGCTAGCACTAAGGGAGAATTTTCGAAAATTCACTCCCTAAAGGGATGAAACGGAGGTCCAAAGTTTGTGGAAAAATCTACTTCACGCGGGCGAAGCCGCTGGTATAAGCTAGTTACTTAATATAACGTAGGAAATAAAAATATCGACCGTGTCAAAAAAAACCGACGTCAAAAACGACTACAAGTTCGAAACAAGTAACTTAAGAGTAGCCTAATGACGTTGATGGCACCAAATGATTGAACTTAAACAAGTTCCATCTACTACATCAGACTGCTAAAGTGACTTGTTTGGAACTAGACGTGTTTAGACGTTTTATTTTTGCGTTCTGACTTTTTGGTAGTGGCGCCGAGTCTCTTGTACAGTAACTTCAGTCAAATTAGTCAGAATTTCGTTTACTATACAATTTTATTTTCTATATAAACTGTTCACTGTAACACGTTCTCAAATCCCGTCTGGATTTGAGAACGTGTTACAGTGAATAGTTTCACATAAACTAATTTGACAGTAGTAAAACTATTGCTATCTCTTTCTAGTTTTAACAATTAGTAAAAGAGAGCGATAGTTTAAAGTAAGTTTAGTTGGTAGAGAATTGGCGCCAGTATTAATTTTTGAGAATATATGAACTATGGATAAATCCTACTATCAACGCGGGTGAAGCCACAGTCAAAAACTATTTCTTCTTCTCTCCGCCATTGTCCTATATTATATATCTTGTTCCATATTACTTGGGGCCGACACCAAGTAATATAGGACAAGATGGGACAAGGGCAAAACGTTTTTTTCTTCTATATTCTGTCCTGTCACACTATCACTAACACCCTTTTCTTTTCTCGTACAATCCATCCATCGTTTCTTTGGCCTCCCTCTCCATCCATCTACATGTATAATCAGAACTCTTTTATTAACAAGCGTTTCATCCCTCTTCTTCACATGACCATACCAAGACATACGATTCAAAAACACAGTCAAACTAATACTCAATAGAATTAAAGATCGCTTAGCTTAATTCAACAAGCACTAATAACTCCTTTACATTTAAGGACAGACGTGGTCTCACTAAATTGTAATTTAGCTGTAGATGTAGAGAGGTAGGTACGCATAGTTTAGTAGGTACTAAAACTTAACAATTTCGAAGCTCAATTTGTTAAGGCTCATTCAGACGACTGTAAGCAGAACTTGACGTGAGATGAAGTAATATTGTGAATAATGTTGTGATATCTAAAATTCAAATTGTTATGAGCTGTCGTGTCTTGATCAGATCAGGCATTAAATTCTATATTTATTTATTTAAACTTCATTTACAGTATTGGTACAGGCGTTTTCTATCAGTCAAAAATTGGATTAAAAAGGCGACACTATGGTAGGTGTGCATAATAAAAGCAATTATTAAAAGTAACTTAATTTAATGGTACTTTTTTCTATTTGAAATATTATCTACTAGCTTTTGCCCGCAGCTTCGCCCGCGTACATTAATATTGCTTATTGCACTCAAGAATAAAGCAGCTTTTTATCGCTGAAAAAAAATTAGCAATCAGACCAATACTTTCAGAGATTACCTACCTCCTACAAACAAAAAAACACACTACTTCTTTATAATATCTGGGGCCATGGGTGATGCAAAAGAGATCGCCAGGTCCCTAGAACAATGGCAAAGAAGGAACAGGAGTGGGTTTTAGTCAGTAAAAGTCTGACACGCCCTCGCGCTTCATCCAAGAGCAGAGGATATCATTAAATAATCCTCTATATAATTATTGTTGTAGATTATCGTTAATTATGTTGATTATAATAATTAAATACTATGGTAAATATCAAATCATTATAATTAAGCGAACTATAATCTATGACACCTGATTAATTGAACACATTAATTCGAAAAATACTTTGGTCTGATCAAAGCAAAAGAATAACTTAAAACTGTCAAGAATCTATTAACGAATACAGTTATTGAACCAATTACTGCGATAACAAAACAATGTTCCTCACGTCGTTCTTGAAGGCGTTATAAAATGCTTTCAAAGCTTAGGCCCAAGAATTATCTTTACCTATAATAGGTACAGTGTCTTAGTGCGCCCAGCGGCGGCGGCAGATGGACGCGGGCGCGCGACCGGAGCAGTCGCATGGCGACGCGAACGCCTACGAATATTGTCATAGTGGTTACGCTGTGTAGTGTCATGTGCGTTTTGCTATTGTGATTCTTGCAGGCGTATGTAAAAGTGAGTATCTATTTTTTCCTACAATTTCTGATACTATTAGGTTTATTGTTTACATTAAATTTATGATGTAATAAAAATTGGAAGTCATATAAAATTATATGCCTACTGCCGCATCAAGATTTATGGCCAGACTGCGTGACTGGACCCGATCATAATGAATAAAATATTCTAGTTGTAGTCTGGATTTTTTAAATTCCAATAATATAGAAATTGCCGAATTTAATTAATTATGAATGTAGGATTTAAGTATTTTACAAAAGGTTTAGCTGTAAAGGATTAAAGTTTACCGGGAGAATGGGACCATTATAATATGTGTTGACAGTATATTTTCTCTTTATGAATTATATTATTATTTGAAGAAAAATACTTTATTATTATTTTATTGTAGTAATTGATTTATTTGTAGGTATTAGTTGTTTGCAAGTACTTATTAAAATTAATTAAGTAACTTGATATTTTTTAAATATTATGCGATGTCTTTAGAAATACCTACATTGTTTTTTTTGTTTACTCATAGGTTTGCGTTTAACCACTCTCAAATAGTGGTTAGCAATAATGTGGTCGGCGATAGAGCACACTTGCCTAGAAGTACACCTGTTCACTCTTGACTTGACTTAAAGACCAATTTGGAACCGTGCACTAGCTTCTGACGTTTTATAAGTGCCCATGTAGGCCTATGTGAAATAAAAAAAATTTGACTTTGACTTTGACTTTGACCAGGTTGTTGAAACAGACTCCGGCGGGGTTTTTACTTCTTGGCTGTGCGCACAGTGATCAATAATGAATTCCTTCTTTTTTCTCTTTCGACTCTCAACCAGGTCGTCGGTCCACCTTGTGGGGGAGGCCTTCCAACGCTGCCAAACATAATACAATTCCTAATTCTTATATTCTTTATTGTACACAACTTTTACAAATAATAAAAATAGGACAGTTAATGCGAGATCACAATTGGATTTTCATAATCAATCGAAATTGGCACTTTCGATCATTTACCTCATCTGCCAAAATCGATAGTTCACGTCACTTAAAATTCCACGCACACAATCGGAAACGGCATTTTCGATATTATTTTGAATTTGTACCACGCTGAAAAATTGAGAAACTATAAGATCAGATTTATTATCTGGGAAACTCTTCGAGAAAAGACCAAAACAAAGTTTATACAATTTAAATGAAACCACGATCAGACTGCGGTGGCATGCGTCGGTGTGCGAGGAACACTCGCGAAACCGGTAGTTCCGTCTCATTCGCCACACTCACTACTATGTATTACGTATACACGCGATACTTAATTTTCGTTCATGTACGACGGCTTAAATGTTAAGTTCCGAAATTATTCGATTTCAAAAAAGCAATAAGAAATGATAATTATCGTTTTTTTTAGTACGCACATTAAAAATACCTGCATATATGTAGGTAGGCTAAGCTTAAAACAGAAATAAAAATGAATCAAATTATCAGATTCGAAAGTTTACCTAGGGACAGTCGATATAATCAGTCGGAATATATGGAAATTTACGTATGAAGATCACTTATACAAATGCATAACAAAACTAAAGAATGATGATTTAATTAATTTTATTGGCTGATTAGAAAATATAATGTGGTCAGTTAACATTTATTTGTCTATCTTTGTATCAAAGAATTGCAGCCATTCCTTTATGCTTAGATAATTATTATATAGCATGAAATATATTTTAATACTCTTACGAACACACACGTATAAGAACCTTTTCCAAGTACAGGAATACGTTCAATTCGTAAGGGGCTGTGATTATCATCTCCCGGATGCCTTGTTTGAAGTTTGCATCCCCTTTCAGCATAACAGAAGACCTTTCAGACCGCTTAATACGGGTTGCCTTAAAACGAGGGGACCTTGCAGTTATTTATACGTACTTGTGGATAATCAGATACGTAGGTAGCTTTGTAGGGCACAATAGATCATTAATTTTTGCCGTAAATGCATATACATATTTTTCTAATGCTACTTGTGGATAATCAGATACGTAGGTAGCTTTGTAGGGCACAATAGATCATTAACTTTTGCCGTAAATGCATACACATATTTTTCTAATGATATAATCTAGTATTTGACTGCGATCCCGTCAGATGGTAAGCAGTAATGTAATCATTGAAGGCGAAAGAGCACTAGTTTATTAGGAGTCTATCTTTCTACCCTTTAAGAGACCCAATTGTCTTAACGCAATTACCTATACCTATAATAAACAACCTTATGGTTTGTTTTTTATGCTGACTCTACTTATTTAATTTTGTAGCGCAATAGAATACTTTTCTGGAGCGCAGTAGAATAATGTTCTGGAGCGCAGTAGAATAATGTTCTGGAGCGCAGTAGAATAATGTTCTGGAGCGCAGTAGAATAATGTTCTGGAGTGCAGTAAAATACTTTTCTGGAGCGCAGTAGAATACTTTTCTGGGGCGCAGTAGAATACTTTTCTGGGGCGCAGTAGAATACTTTTCTGGAGCGCAGTAGAATACTTTTCTGGAGCGCAGTAGAATACTTTTCTGGAGCGCAGTAGAATACTTTTCTGGGGCGCAGTAGAATACTTTTCTGGAGCGCAGTAGAATACTTTTCTGGAGCGCAGTAGAATACTTTTCTGGAGCGCAGTAGAATACTTTTCTGGGGCGCAGTAGAATACTTTTCTGGAGCGCAGTAGAATACTTTTCTGGAGCGCAGTAGAATACTTTTCTGGAGCGCAGTAGAATACTTTTCTGGAGCGCAGTAGAATACTTTTCTGGAGCGTTGTAGAATACTTTTCTGGAGCGCAGTAGAATACTTTTCTGGAGCGCAGTAGAATACTTTTCTGGAGCGCAGTAGAATACTTTTCTGGAGCGCAGTAGAATACTTTTCTGGAGCGCAGTAGAATACTTTTCTGGAGCGCAGTAGAATACTTTTTTGGAGCGGAGGGTAGAGAGGGTTTTGAAGGGGGGTCCCGTTGCCTTTTGCCTTTTAAAAGATCATTCCGGAACCCTCTCTGTGCAACGCTTGTACAGCACATCTTTGGAGACTGAACAACGGTCTCCCCTGAGCCTTACTGTGCATGGCAACACGTGATCACTGCGCCACCGACTTCCCAGGAATCACTCGATGGGTGATTTCTCTTTAACACTTTTAATAATAAACTGCATTTTCAGCGCCACCTAAAACTGCTTTCTACTTCACAAAGGAAAGACGTCACGTATAATTTCAATTCACAATACCCAAATGACCAGGGCCCTCTGAACGGAAGGCCTGGGGGGTTCAAATCCGTTGCCATTGAATTATTATGACAGTTATTCAGAATTCTATTCTAAATCCACTATCAAAAGCACATTGGGCTAGCCTGAGGGATTTAAGGAAGTATTAGAAATGCATTATGACTATGATTATTATGTTACCGATATCTATTATCTAATGTCGGCCGGAAATACTAGCAAGAAAAAATAAAAACTAGTTCTGTCGGCCCCGACTTACAAGTTGTAGGTCGCGGGTTCAAACCCAACAAGGCGCATTACTTTTTGTAATTTATTTCAACACCACTGCTCTTAAAACGGTGAAGGAAAACATCGTAAGGAAACTGGCATGTCCTAGAACCAAAAATTCGAAGGCATGTGACATTCACCAGCAATGCTTTGCTATGGACCTGTTAAACCGTACTTTAATCTCAAAATCCAGATTTTTAAACTATTGTTTCACAAATTCATAATTTAGAAATGGGAGTTGAGTTTTCCATTCGACAAGTATATCTATGATGCCCATAACTCTAGTAAGTATTAATTACAGGGGTTGAATTAAATTAATCTTACTTACAAGTATCTAAGTAAATGACGCAGCTTCTGTTTTCAAGGTCAAGGGTACAATTACCGCAACAAAACAAATATTTGCAAGGTCTTCTGATGTTTGCTCGGCGTCTGGATGTTTGTGATCTGTGTATAAATGGCGCCCAGACTTAATGATTTTATGTAAGACTTAAGCCTACTGATCACGGACGCGTAGCTTCATAGACGCGTATTCGTTATTGTACGTATATTACGCGTATATGAAGCTACGCGTCCATGAATAGTAATAATTTGAGAGGGAGGATGTTATGATTTCTCAACTATTGTTATGTTCTGTGATATATCGAGATACATATACCCGGAACTTAGGTACATATACCCGGAACTTAGGTACATATACCCGGAACTTAGGTACATATACCCGGAACTTAGATACATATACCCGGAACTTAGATACATATACCCGGAACTTAGATACATATACCCGGAACTTAGGTACATATACCCGGAACTTAGGTACCTATACCCGGAACTTAGGTACATATACCCGGAACTTAGGTACATAAACCCGGAACTTAGGTACACATACCCGGAACTTAGGTACATATACCCGGAACTTAGGTACATATACCCGGAACTTAGGTACATATACCCGGAACTTAGGTACATATACCCGGAACTTAGGTACATATACCCGGAACTTAGGTACATACGTAAGCGAAAGTCAGAGGTATACGATGGTGAAGGCGACACCAATTACGTCGTACATACATTTTGTAACAAACAAGGAATAGAAAGATACATCAACAAGTAAGGCCCTAGGTGACAATACAAAGAGTACCTTTAACTAGCACACAACGCCGTCCCAAGCTAAGCAGAGCTTGTGTTATGAGTCCTAGATAACTGATAAACATACTTTCATATATATTTCTAAACTTACACCCAGACACAGAACAAATGATCATGCTCTTGGACAAACATTTGTTCTGGATGGGAATCGAACCCACGACCTCCGGCATAGCAGTCAGGGCCACTAACCACTAAATCAACACGAGTCCTTTGCCTACCACAGACTAAATTCAAATACTTGCCTAGTTGCTCGATAAATATGTATATTTTCAACGAAGTCTTGTTATGATGTAGATTCAATATATTATCGAGAAAGTTTTCTAGGAAATATTCGTGATTATGTTGTCTGTACTAACTTTATTTGCTACGGTATACTGTGTTGTGTAGTAACACTGTTTATGGTATACGAGAACAGATATAATACCTACTTAGGTTATGTGAAAGTATACCCCGGGGCCCTGGAACGAAAGCAAAGAAGGAACAGGAGTGGATTTTAGTCAGTAAGTTTGACACGCCCTCACGATCTGCCCAAGAGCGAGAGAAGTTATCGAATGATCCATGGGGAAATCTAATGGCAGATGTTTCTTCAGTTAAAACAGGCGCAACCTCAATAAAATGGGGCTGAGAATGTTAGAATGTGTGTGACTAGGTACCTCCAGCGTAGCTTGCCGAAAAGCTAGTTTGCTACTAAATACTTAAAAAACCTAAAAATGCGTTATATTTGTATTATGGTAAACAAAATGACTGTATCAAAGACTAAATAATTCTCAACTTGACATTTAATCAATGCATAAACCATGCGAAGCCAAAAGGAATAGAAATGACATATTAATTATGTAAAAAGACTATGCCATACCATTACCATAACAAAACCTGTAGATTACTAGGTAGAAAATAATGTAATCAAGGAATAAGAGCTGAAATTCAGGAAAAGACAATGCTACAATACACACTTTGAGGTTTCTTGCTTCAAAACAGAAAATTCGTCACAATATTTTTCATGAACATAGTAATTCTTTCGCATTACTACGTGAAGACTGACTATTTATCGGCTTCAAAAAATAGTCTAAATTTTTAATTTGATACCTGAGCCAAATATTTTAACTTTTAACGGTTCGAGGTGGTCTCGGGAGAGTTGGCAGAGAGCCCGGTCGCCTGGTCAATGCCTCCGTTGTATGTGCCTACACATGTCTTTACACGCTGCAGTGGTCAGATAAACAGTTGTTCTATTGCTAAGTATAGTGGATTTACTTGAAT
This sequence comes from Mythimna pallens, assembly GCA_961205895.1. Taxonomy (NCBI): domain Eukaryota; kingdom Metazoa; phylum Arthropoda; class Insecta; order Lepidoptera; family Noctuidae; genus Mythimna; species Mythimna pallens. Next base: position 21,290,548 of record OY540839.1, on the reverse strand, counting down.
TTTGTTAAGATTGGAAATTCTTACTATATTAAAGACTGGTCAGGGTCGCTGGAATCCGATAGATGCGAGACGCACTGGACTTGTCGTTGTGGCGACGCTTGGGGGAGGCCTATGTCCAACAGTGGACGTCTTTCGGCTGAAATGATGATAAATGATGATGATTAAAGACGGCGCTGTCCGATCCGTCTATCATCAATCAACGTGAGCGAAACTACAAAGACTTTTGTTTCATCCAACGCAATCCAACGCAATGTTTGTTAAAGAAGAAACGCGAATAAAGAGAGATAAGGCTCACTATCATATCACTCACTCTATTTCATAACTTGTTTTCAGGAAAGGACAACATTTCATTCAGAATCTTGATCAAATGTGCAAGGAGATTTCTGTTAATATATTTTCTTTACTTGTTTTGTTTTTTCTTTTTTTGATTTATGAGTACATATTGAAATGCTAAAAGTTCACACATAATAGCAGATTTTTAAATATCTTTACTGTATTAGTTTTACACAAATTTGTTTTGATTTGAATAGAAACCTAGATAATATCCGCATGATATCCTTGAATCCAAAATATTCAGAGAAAGATATGCAATAAGGTTATAGTCCCGTGAGCGTCGACCGGTTGTATGGAAATGTATCGGGGTTGGGTGCTCTTAAAAGGAACTAACAATTGTAATAGTAAAGTAAATAGACTTTCCTTGTGAATAAATGACTCCAAAATACATTTTGCGTCGAAGCACTCCTCCACCATATCGTTGTTATTTAGGCACGGAAACCTGCCCAGAAGACTGGCAACATAATTAAATGAAGTGCTATAATACTGTCTGCTAAAGAGGCGAGAACGGGACATTATTACCCTTATATCTTTAGGCATTTTTTTTTATTTTTTTTTTCGGTGGGAAAATCATCTTATGACATCCCCCGTCCTTGGCTGGGGCGGGAGATAGTTTGAGACTTTTACTGACTAAAAACCTGACTAAAAACCCACTCCTGTTCCTTCGTTGCCTTCGTCCCAGGGCCCCGGGTTTCGTTTTCACACTACCCATGGCCCCAGTAGGCTTCGACCCTCCTGGGCCCCTACGATTTGCTGACATCTCCCTGAGGCGCGCGTGGAATCTTTAGGCTTGTGAATATATTTGCCAAGATTTAGTAGCTGGGAGTATTGTGATAGGAAAGAACGCAAATGAATGTCTTCTAGTTTAATTTAGTATTATTTTATTGTTTGAAGCACTGTTTGTTACATTCTTTATAAAAATATATTTTTTCGAATATCTACAACTATGTTTTAGTTACCATAAACCTTAAAAGTATATTTTGCTAGTTTACAAGTTAGTAGTATTAGTGTGGACTTCATGGTCGCCACAGTATTATGCGGACAAAACTGTCATAGAAACCTAGACTGGCAGTATTATTAAAATGAAGTGCTATCAAACGTGCGTCACCTCCTTTAGTAGTAACGAGGTGACAACGAAACATTATTACCCTGATATCTTGAGACTTGTGAGTATATTTGCCAAGATTGGTAGCTGGGAGCATTATGCGGGCAAAATTTATTTATTTATTTATTATTAATTATTAAATACTTTATGCACAAACGTACAGCGGTGGACTTAAAGCCTTAGGCATTTTCTACCAGTCAACCTTAGGGTGATGCAGAGATAAATAGTGGTAGGTGCAATAAAAGAGAGAGAAAAGGCGAAAAGGTACAAGAAAAGATATACTAATAAACCATAAATATCATACAATTATACAATACATACACAAATTAATAAACTATCTACATATATATCTACACTAATAAAGTCAAACAATTATTTCAAATCGACAATTTGAAAACATTAACGCTGTGATGACACTACTGCCAACTTCTTACGAATTAGCTCGCGAACTTTGGTTCTGAATGTTAATCGATTTGTTGCCATCCTAATCTCCCGGGGGAGTGCATTCCACAAAGAAATAGCTAGAATAAAGAACAGTGAAGAAAGTCAGTACGATGAGTTTTTTTTTTTTTTTTTTCCCGGTGTGCAAATCTTCTTATGACATCCCCCGCTCTTGGGCGGGGCGGGAGACAGTGTCAGACTTTTACTGACTAAAAACCCACTCCTGTTCCTTCGTTGCCTTTCGTACCAGGGCCGAGTCTTCCTTTCAGAATCAGACCTTTGGCCCCAGTAGGCTTCGACCCTGCTGGGCCCCTACAGTTGCTGACATCTCCTTGAGGCGCGCGTGGAACAGCACGCGCCGTTGACGACTTGGGCTTGGTCCGGACGGTTACCGGATGGTCGGACGGCAAGCTCGCCGTCCGCAAGCCCGCGCCTACGGTGGCCGGAAATCGGGATCGGAATCCCGGCGGCGGTTGGGGCGTGAGGACCGCTGCCTCACGCGATCGGCCGCCTCCTTTGCGAGCATTACTGCTTCGCAGAAGGAGGCGACCGCCTGCCACTCCTCCTCGCCTCGGACCATGGCCTGTACCAAGGCCCGGCGCGAGAGATCGCCGCCGCCAATTACCCCCACGAGGACACGGCGTTGCTCTGCCCAAGCGGGGTACACCTCCACCGTATGCTCCACCGTGTCCTCCGGGCGGTCCACACAGTGGCGACACCCGGGCGTCGCTTCCGCAAGAATCCGGTGCAGGAACTTCCCGAACTTACCGTGTCCGGTGAGGACCTGCGTCATGCGGAAGGTAATGACGCCGTGTTGCCTTTCCAGCCACTCCTCAAAGAAGGGACTTACCGCCATAATTACGGCGTGCCCAAGTTAGTACGATGAGTGGGACACTGAAGTAGGCGGTTATGAGATGAGCGCTGATTTCTATTGTGGTTGGCGCAAATGTATTGAAAGTGAGGAGCTAAATAACTAGGGAAATTAGGAGAATCAAGTAATGAAAACAAGGTAGTGGGCGCCCTTTGCTCTCTGCGCTGACGTATGGGTAATGCACTGAAACATGATCATATTTACGTAGATTGTAAACGAATCGAATGCAGTAATTTAGAAGACGGTCAAGCTTGTTGAGGAGATCCGCATTCAGGTCATAGTAGCACACGTCACCATAATCGGAAAAATTGTCTTAGCAACCTGTCTCTTTTACTAATGCAACAATTTCGTTCATATTTTATCTATGTAAATAAAATTAACAACGGTTTATTGATTGTAGGGACAAGGATAGTACATTTTATTATGGAAAATTATTTTGAAAGGTTCGCAGCCAGGGCAAAGGAAGAGCACTTAGTGATCCACCATAACCATGATATCGTATACCAGAAGAGATTGTTATTTTCTAGAAAGGCACCTCCTTTCTGAACCAAGATTTTGATCCAGCTAGAATAAAGGGTATTAATAAAAATTATTTGAGTAGTAGATTTTACAAAATTTGCGCTGCGTGTAAGATAAAATGACTGTTTTTTTTTATCGATAAAAGACTCTAGAGCCATAGCATAGACTATAGCCCATGTAATAGCAGGAAGTACTAATTCAAATAAAAAACCCAATAAATTATTTTAACCAAACAATTGAAGCAATCCCTTTCCTTTCCAAACAATAATTCCGACAATGAAAAGACTAATAATCGTAATAATAGAAACCCCAAGAGCTTATGTTCTGAATGTGTTAATATCAATTTGTTTCGGAGGCCACATCTGTCCCTTTGGGCTAAGCATTTGAGCAAAGTTTTGTTTAATTAAAATCATCGGACTGTCCTCGGTATAAGTTAGAACTATCAAAATTACGTTGAAGTTAGACAAGTGTACTGTATTTTACGAGGGTTACAAGAGGCATAGGGCGGGAAAGATAGTCAGATTGTTTAGGTGAACTATGTTATTAGATTTAGCCAAGAGATTTAAGGGATTCTAAATCCTGAGACTTGAGACATCACATCACGTAGTAGTTTCTAATAGAATTACGTCAGGTGGATGGCAGAAGTTCTTGCATGATGTAGTTATTGTATCATGTCTCCTGTTCATCATTAAGGTACCTTCCTACTTCTCAGTATGAGGTTTTGCAAGTTCGAAACCGCGCAGGTAGGTACCACTGTTTGCAAATTTGTCACTTCATAAGTATTTTTCTAAGTTTATCTAGGACATTACTGACACCCCGTGCCTCGGAAAGCACGTAAAGCTGTTGTTCTTGGTTGTCATTCGTAGATTTTTGACAGTTTTTACAGGTCAGATACCAGAATGTCAGATCATCAGTCTATCCAAGTTGTATCGTGTTGCTCAGTTACTGGGTTTTGGAGGTCTAATTAAAATACTGGTTATACTGGTATTCAGCCGCGTCCGGTTAGACGTCCGACAAGAGTCCAATTAATCACCAATCATCTTGTGGCTATTTTGTTACTAGTTACTGTTTATAATTAGTTTATTTTTTATTTTGTTGCTTGTCCTGTGTAACATTTTACTTCTTTCTTTAAATCGGCTTTCAGTTTAACGGATGCAGTTGAATACTAAATGTTTTGCATGAAGTGCTATACCTGGGTCCTTCGCAACCCAATTACTGGGTAGCCATAATACGCCTTGGCATGATACCTTGTTGTTTATGAATTTGTGTAGGTAGGTATATTAAATGTCTAGCCTCGGCCACTGCTAAACCAATCTACTTTGAAGTTATTTTGGTTTTCAATATAAACAAATTGACATTATAGAAAATAATGTAGCTAGGGTACTTATAATGATTTCATGGTTCATTATGTGCGGGTTTCTGAGTATTTTGAATGTCTCAAACCCTTTTTAATACCAAATTTTGACATGTTTTCAAGCTACAGTTATACTATGAAAAACGTTTTCTCAACTTTTTTTATACTTCTGTATGGTACATTCGTTTTTGTTTAGCTGAAATGAAGGTAAATAATGCCTAATTTAACATGAGAAAAAGTACCTATAAGTTGCTGGCTTCTACCAGCTGCTTCGTAATTCCACTGGAACATTCTCTCAAGATAAAACGTATAGGTATTACGCGCTTTTCTAAGACATGGACTACCCGTGTGACTCTTATTACAGCTAAATCCGTTCAGTCGTTTGAATGTGAAGAAGTAACAAACATATAAACACATCGGTCACAGACTTTCATCTTTGTAATATGAGTGTGATTATGATGTAATGTGTTAGTTTACCTTTCTTAGAATGCCAAGGCTTCAAAATGTTGCCGATTCTCAGAATTACATTGTTCCGAGTCAATTGCTTGAAGTCACGTTTATTTTCGGTTCTGATTTCAGTAACATTTTGTTCTGTGAAATAGAATTTTGTCACTAGGTATATTTAATTAGTGTCACTTGAGACGAACCCTCTTAATGTACTTGAAATACGGTGAGAGCACCTCATTTATTGTAGGTGGGCCCGGCGAATGGTTTTATTTATGTCTCCTACGTAGGCACGGTATTGTTTTCATAGCACTTCTAAGGGCGAGAACCTTTCAAGTCTGGTTTTTATTTCAAAACAAAATCTAGTTTTTATTTCAAAACAAAATCTAGTTGGGTTCTGATTATTTTTTGAACATGTTTCATTTCCCTTTTTAGGGTTTAGCTCAAAAGGAAAAAACGGAACCCTTATAGGATCACTTTGCTGTCCGTCCGTCCGTCCGTCCATCCTTCCGTCCGTCCATCCGTCCATCCTTCCGTCCGTCCATCCGTCCATCCTTCCGTCCATCCGTCCATCCTTCCGTCCGTCCATCCGTCCGTCCATCCGTCCATCCTTCCGTCCGTCCATCCGTCCATCCGTCCGTCCGTCCGTCCGTCCGTCCGTCCGTCCGTCCGTCCGTCCGTCCGTCCGTCCGTCCGTCCGTCCGTCCGTCCGTCCGTCCGTCCGTCCGTCCGTCCGTCCGTCCGTCCGTCCGTCCGTCTGTCTGTCCGCCCGTCCGTCCGTCCGCCCGTCCGTCCGTCCGCCCGTCCGTCCGTCCGTCCGTCCGCCCGTCCGTCCGTCCGCCCGTCCGTCCGTCCGTCCGCCCGTCCGTCCGTCCGTCTGTCCGCCCGTCCATCCGTCCGCCCGTCCATCCGTCCGCCCGTCCGTCCGTCCGTCTGTCCGCCCGTCCATCCGTCCGTCTGTCCGCCCGTCCGCCCGTCCGTCCGTCCGTCCGTCCGTCCGTCCGTCCGTCCGTCCGTCCGTCAATCCGTCCGTCCGTCCGTCCATCCATCCATCCGTCCGTCCGTCCGTCCATCCGTCCGTCCATCCGTCCGTCCATCCGTCCGTCTGTCTGTCTGTCTGTCTGTCTGTCTGTCTGTCTGTCTGTCTGTCTGTCTGGAATTTGGCATGAAGCAAGGTCTCATAGCACAATTATAGGAAAAAATCTGAAAACTGTAAATTTGTTGTTACGCCACAAATTTTTTTTTTTTTATTCTAAAAAATCTTGGAGGACTCCATTCAGGAATACATAGGTAAGTTTGTACACACGGAACCCTCGGTGCCCGCGAGTCCGAATCGCACTTGCCCAGTTTTATTTTCGTACTAGCTTTTGCCAGCGGCTTCGCCCGCGTAAAAATAGGTTTCTCTATACAAACTTTGAACCCCCGTTTCATCCCCTTAGAAGGTAAATTTAGGAAAATCCTCTCTTAGTGCTCGCCTACGCCATAAAATGAAACCTTGAGCAAAATTTCAAGCTTCTATTCCTTGTAGTTTCGGCTGTGCATTGATATGTCAGTCAGTCAGTTTCTCCTTTTATATATATAGATTATTGCTGTTTTGGAACCAAAACGTAAAAAAATATATTGACGTGACAACGTCTTATAAATTGGTTTGCCGGGTGACACTTCAAGAAACTGCGTTACGCTCCGCTCACGTTATGCGCTCACAATGAGAGCGAGTGAGAGGCACGCGTCCCTTCCACTCGGGCATGGTTAGCCCGCCTAAGAGCGAGAGAGACAGACATAAAAAGTGAAAGGCACGCGTCCCCTATTATTTCATCCTTCTTCCTACTATACGAATGAATATTCACATTAAAATTATTTTACCACTCAAAGTCGTTGTCACGTAAAACTTTCGCCCGTATACCGACTTTACAGGCAACCAATTTTTTTTGTGATCACTTTTTTTATGGTTTTGTATGGATTAGGCTTTGGTATAAGTACGTTTTGTATTGCAACCAATAAATGTTTTATCTGTCTATGTTTATCAGGGTATATTAGGTTTTATTTGTCGTTTATGTGGTTTATCTTTAACAGATTAATCTAATATGATTGATGACGAATCCAATTTGTCTACAGCGCGTAGTGTTCCACGCGCTCCTAAAAGAGATGTCAGCAAACCGAGGCCCAATAGGACCGAAGCCCGCCAGGGCTACGGGGATTTTCTGAAAAGGAAACTCGTGGTCCTTATTTTTCGGTGGAAAAATCATCCAATGACATCCCCCGCTCTTGGGCGGACGGGAGTGTGTGTCAAAAACCAAACTCCTGTTTTTTCATTGCCTTTCATACCTGGGCCCCATTAGGCTTCGAACCTGCTGGGCCCCAACGGTTTGCTGACATGTCCTTGAGGGCGCGCTTGCAATAATACGCACCGTCGACGACTTGGGCTCGGTCCGGACGGTTACCGAACTGTCAGACTGCGAGCTATCCATTGCTCGCCGTCCGCAAACCTGCGCTTACGATGGCCGGAAATCGGGATCAGGATCCCAGCGGCTTAGACGTGAGGACCGCTTCCTCACACGTGCACTTGCGGCCTCCTCCTTTGCTAGCATTACTGTTTCGCACAATGAGGCGACCGCCTGTAAATTCGTGGTCCTAGAACGCAAAGGCAAACTGAAGAATACAGTTGTGTTTTTTTAGTCAGTAAAACAGTCTGACACGCCCTCCCACTACACCCTAGAGCAAGAGAAGTAATTGAAGGATTTACCACCTCAAAAAAAAAAACCAAAACGCATTGATGACATCGAGCTCTATTTCCTAATTGCAAATCACAGCCCTTTGGTTAATGACTTATAACAAGCATTACAAATAAAGAAAAAAGTTCCTTATCTTTGCCTCGTTTGAACGGACGAAAGAAGTAGTAAAGTATCTTCCAATCGAATAAACCCAATTACACACCGTTATTCAATGACAGCACATCCGGACAGTGCATTTCACGTAACAAATAGATAAATAATAGATTCCTTGGAGCGTGCACTCCGTTTCTAAGACCGCAGTCAATTTATCTCAGTGCCGGACACTAACTCACCGTGTCCGACTTGTGCGTCCTCCAGACAGGCTTCGGACATTACGTATAACATATACTGAGCTTTAGGCTAGTATAGGACCTCGCCATGGCAGTGCTGCCAATTTGCGCAGCCTAGAAAATTAATGCAGCTCTATGGTGTGTCAGTGACCAGATGAGATTCTGGCCACTTTTGGTCACGCAGTCAACCATACATTTTTTTAAACGACTTCAAAAAAGGAGGAGGTTCTCAATTCGGTTGTACTTTTTTTATAATTTATTTTTATGTTACCTCAGAACTCCGTCGTTTATGGACCGATTTACAAATATTTTTTTTCCCTAAAAGGACTTTCAGATTGGTCCATGCCCATCAGCAATCGAGGGAACTCCTCAAATATTCTAGGCAACTATATAGTGATTTTGGTATCTTCAGTATTTACAGTCTTCACCCTCACATAGATATCACAATGAAGATAGCTATAGTCCAAGATCACTAACAGACCTTTCTGACATAACTTATTTTCACATGGATGAAACCTTAGGTTCTCAGTAGCGTCTCATGTGCTTTGAATACCTGTGTGCTTGTGGAGCTCCCCCTTGGGGCCCCTGGGCAGGTACCAGGTGAGAAAGGGAACTAAAAATAAGAGTTAACTTAAATTTTTATGGCTGATTTTTATGTTTTGTAGAATATTATTTTAAAGTGGTATTATAAATGTCAGACACTTCGTGGACCAAAACATCTGTCAGACGCTTTGAAGTTCCACAAAAAAGAAATGAACTTTACTATTTTTACATGTCTGATTTTTAAATATGAAGGTTAATTACAAAGTTATATTCAGACTAATTGTAGTGACCAAACACAAAAATTATTCAGCCGAGAGTATGAGCGCGAGAGCATGCATGTGTTTGAGAGCGAGTGAGACGATTTCGTGCCCTGACTGTATGTTTGGTCACTACAACTTGTCCGACTAATGAAATATAGCTTTGTAATAGTTACCTAGTTACCTTAACATATTTAAAAATCAGACATGTAAAAACAAGTAGTTTATTTAAATGCTAATGTACATTTTTTTTACTTTTTCAAGCCATTTCATCATCGAAATATGGCTCTTTGCAATTTAAATATATGTTGTAGTTTTATGGGAAAATCAGGTTTTTGATCAGAAACCTAGGCTTCTCTATATTTCTAAGCTTTTCTATATTATGTTTAGTATTAGGAGGTATTTTCAAAACTCAACTTTGAGTTAACCTCGCCTATGTACATGAACTCTGTCATCTCCTTATATTATAAGCTGTTATGGTGTACAATAAAGAATTAAAGATTAAAATTTAAATAATAATCAATAAAATAGGGATTTGGTTTGGTCATTAATGGTTACTGTTCTTCTAACCTGGGGTTAACCCAAATGAACCTAAAAAAGTTCCAAGTGTTTGATAAACAATAATAGTATTCCACAACTATCACACAACGCCATCTAGTCCAAAGCTAAGCAGAGCTTGTGTTATGAGTACTAGACAACTGATAAGCATACTTATATATTTCTACATGCAAATTATATATAAATTTGACGCAGATACAGAACAAATGATCGTGTTCATCACACAAACATTTGTCCTGGGTGGGAATCTAACCCGCGATCTTCGGCATAGCTTACTAACGTAATTTTAAGTTTCAGTTACTAACATATTATGGACATTGGAATTAGTCTAAAATAAATTTATTTATTTATTATTTATTATAGCGGCCCTGACCGCTAGACCAAAAGTCAAAAAAAAAAGAAAAAAAAATGAAATTTTGTCTTATGGTTTTTATCAAAAACCAAATTTGGGTCTTATACCCTGCTGCATATACAAGATAATGTAGCGGGGTCCCAACATTATCAAAATCCAAGCAAACCCCTGCTTCCACCTGACTTTTAACTCCAAAATAGTTGGGATGTCCATTACGTTTTATTCTCACATCTGCAAGGAAATTGCGTTGCATAGAAATTTTGTAAACAGTGTACTCGTCTCAACGTTTGACGGTGTTATTAGTTTTGTTTACTATCGTGGAATATGCTAAAATATACTAAAGTTGAGAGACTTGATGGTTCGGCGAGGCAACTGACCTATGAAATGTTTGTGAAAAGTGGAAAGTTAGAACTATACGGTTATTTCACAGAGTTTAATATTTTACTCGTTGCTTTCGTATTCATCCTAGTTTTATTGGTGAAGTCTGTTTGAGAAAATACTTGCACTTATATTAGTTTAAAGCAAATTTATTTACTTATTTTAGAAATTATTTATTTTTTCCTTCTCTGCCAATAAGAATTCATCCTTTTCTTGTGTTTTATACAAGATGGTCCATCAAAACTATGATGCAAGGTGCTAATGCCATTTAAGTTAAGTATGTTTGTTAGAAGGCTCACACAAATCGGTTTTTGTTTTTCGGACTTGGTCGTTATATTGTTGACAACTGAATCCTAGAACTAGTCACACAAAAAAGCAAGAGTGGAAACCGGATTCTGCACGCCACCTCGGCAGGAACAGACAACCAACAAAACAACCAAAACAATTATTACAAAAATATAAATATCTGAAACGTTACACTCTCTAGCCTTGAAGACACCTAAATTATGCACCACTTTGAATGTAAAATTAATAATTGACAAAAAAAACAAATAGATTGTAAACATACCAAAACTAACGCAATCTAGTTATAAAAGGCGATAGTTATTTCTAACCTCAAAATAACATCCGTCATATCCGTCATGCACACGGCAACTGTCATTTGTTCAACATAAATCGAGAATCCCATCTAAACAATTAGATTCCGATATGTTGGATGCATCTAGCTGCGTGCGGAGGCCCTTCTGTTTGAGATACAATAACGATAATTTTGACAGTACTGAAATTATATTTCCTCACGACTGTTCGTTCAAGATGTCATTAGGCGATCCTAATAGTCACTTGAATAAACATCCAATACCGAAACGATTTACTGATAGCACATTCGATAATTATGATAGTTATCAATTAATAAGACGGCATGATTTGCGCAGTAGTTGAGTAATTGCTGCTGTACTGTGAATTGTGGGTTCGTTCCCCGCACGGAAGAAATATTTGTATGGTCTATAGATTGTTGTTCTGGGTTTGGGTGTCATATGTAAGTACACATGTTTGGAAATGCAATACAATTAATATTATTTATGATTTTTTACTGACCACCCCAAATCGCCTTTTATTTAGTCCATTCTAAGGTTGTCTGTAAAAGATTGCTCTGTGCGTTAAGACTGCCCATTGTACACTTAGTTTCGTAAATGTTTATCCTCTCCGCATTATGAGGTGTAAAATAAAGTACATAATAAATACTCGTCTAATAATGAAAGAACTGGCTGCTTTCTTTAGTAATGTACTCGTAACTGGATAAGCTGTATCTAGTTCAGAATTGAATTTTGAAGCACCGTAAAGCAAGCTGGAATTTATAGCTTCAATTTAAAACACTGACGGAACGCAGCACCCGGACATTTTCTCAGTTTTATTACCAGGTGACTAGGAACACTAAGGAGGTTATTCTTCAGCGAAAATAATAGCTAGTAATACTGGTAGTTGTTGTTCAACCCACCTCCAGTTACCTTTAGTAACCTTATCTACTGTCCTTTTAAAAGAAAATGAGGACTCTTCGGTAGCCGATAGTGTGTACGTGTGCACATTGTTCTCGCATTACCATTCTTGGGACATCGTCTTAGTAGCTTAGATAAAAGTTGGTTCTTTTTCTTTACTTCTTATTCGCGTTGTTCAACCACACACACACGCGCGTAATAAATCAGAAAATGTTTCATTTCCGATTTATTATGCATGTGTGTGTATCATTATGGAATTTGCGACCACCAGTGATCGTAACAGGAGTATATTTCCTCGAAGTTCGAAGAAGTAAGTTGACCTTCTCTAAAAAAATACGGAATCATAAATATTACGATCAAATCACGGGATTTAAGAATTTGAACTAAATCATTGTTGAAGAATCTCATTATGTTTTACGTGGTGCGCACCAAAAATACAAAAGTATTAGACTTTTTAAGGTGAGAAATCATGACTTGAGATGAGGGGAGAGGGCGCGTGTGTCAGACTTTTGCCTTTGCTTTCCAGAACCACGGGTTTTCCTTTCGAAAGTATAAAACAAAGCTCTTTAAGGCGTATAGTCCCGTGAACATTTGGCCGGATAGAGCCCGCTGACCTTTAAATCCATTTTCCCATTTTCTTTGCGAAATGTTGATTGATTTACATAAGCTACGTATATTCTGAAGAACACTTAACCAACAATTTTTTTTGTGTAAACATATTTCTAAAGATCAAAGCCGTTTGAAAGGAATAGGGAAAACAAGCCAAAATATATCATGTTGTTAAAAAATTGTTGTAAGTAGGCTTCGACCCTACTGGGTCCCTACAGTTGCTGACATCTCCTTGAGGCGCGCGTGGAATAGCACGCGCCGTTGACGACTTGGGCTCGGTCCGGACGGTTACCGGACTGTCGGACGGCGAGCCACCCATTGCTCGCCATCCGCAAGCCCGCGCCCTACGATGGCAAGAAATCGGGATCGGAATCCCGGCGGCGCTTGGGGGCGTGAGGACCGCTGCTTCACGCGATCGGCCGCCTCCTCACGCGATCGGCCGCCTCCTCACGCGATCGGCCGCCTCCTCACGCGATCGGCCGCCTCCTTTACAAGCATTACTGCTTCGCAGAAGGAAGCAACCACCTGCCACTCCTCCTCGCTCCGGACCATGGCCTGTACCAAGGCCCGGCGCGAGAGATCGCCGCCGCCGATCGCCCCCATGAGGACACGGCGTTGCTCTGCCCAAGCGGGGCTCACCTCCACCGTATGCTCCACCGTGTCCTCCGGGCGGTCCACACAGTGGCCTAGAAGTAACCTGCCCTCCTACCCAAGTTACAACCGTTTCGTTTCGATTCTCTTTTCGATGATCGCCGCGAGTCGGCTACGCTTCCTATTCCTTTGTTCTGATCACGTGACTGGGCGTTGAGATGACGTCAGAACGAAGGAATCGGAGGCGTGACCGATTCGAGGCAATAGACGAAAAGAAAATACTGTTGTAATTTGGCTAGGGGGGCTGTTCACTTAAAGGTCCGCTGTCGGGTGCTAAGCTATGAAGCTAGGGAGTCTCAAAATTTCTGCGATATTTAATCTTTATTTTCTCCTCATGGTTTTCATCGCAAGATTCTGCAAAACTTTGGGCACATTGTAAGGAGAGATGGTGTCAACGTCTCGAGTCTCGTGGGCGTAACCCAGTACGTTGGTCCTATCAGATCCGTTTTGGACTCTAACGGTATCAACATCATACAAGTGAATGTGATGAAGCAAGGAGGTCAAGACCCTTGGTATTGAGGAATACGAGGCAAGGAGGATACTTTACTTTGTTTTGCATATTTCATTTCTCGGCACACAAAAAGAGACCTCGATGGATCCATTTTATGGCTGAAGATTTTTTAAGTCAGAAAACAAACTTGGTTCTTTTCATGCGTGGGCCAAGTATAGCATTTTGAACATTAAAGCGTGGTGGCTTTAATAAGGGTAGAACACGTTTTCCTTTCAAAAAGTTTTGGTAAACAAATTACTCCTCAAATAATATAACCTTCAGTAAATTGGAAAGAAATGTATGTTTAACATAAAAATATAACAAATAAGTTACTTGAAATGTCAAGTAATTCTTTTTTATTCAAAATAAATCGTAGCTTGGGTAAAATGTTTTGTTATAAGAAGAGCTCGTAAATGAAAAACCTCATCTTTCATTTTGGATCACAAAACACAGGAAATTTTCATTTTATTAATCAGAAACTATAACACCTACAAACATAAAATTTGGCAAGTGGGTTCCTTATAGGGTGTAGACATCCACTAAGAACGGGTTTTGCGAAACTCTACCCCTAAGGAGGTAAAACGGGGGTTGGAAGTTTGTACGGAGAAACCTATTATCACGCGGGCAAAGCCGCTGACAGAAGCTAGTTTATTATATATTATGGTTAATCAGGTTATAGAGACGGTGATGGCGCTACTGATATAACGATAAATTTACACCTTTTGCTCTTATCTGTATCTATTGCTATAGTGTACATAAGATACATTGTCACATTTTCAATCTATTTTATCTTTTGTTTTTCAAGAAATAAATGTACGAACAAAGAGTCGCTATCAAATCCACCAAACATGATTTAAAAAAATATCTCTCTATAGCACACTTCACTAGCGACAACAACCGACGACACTCGCACGCCTTATTTCTTCTATTTCTGTACAATTTCTTTGTCAAGATCCTAACAGTTCTTAATTACCAAACCTTCAAGTGAGCAACTTAGAACCAATTGTAGTGGGAACATTAAAAAAGCTGATTATGCTATTATAATACTATGATCATGCTCATTACGCAAACATTTGTCTCGAGTGGGAATCGAAACAACCAGCGGCATACCAGTCACGGCAAGTAACTACTAGACCAACAGGTCAGTCGAAATATATAAGTACCTATCTTTAATATATATCAATATATATCTTATTGCTCGTGAATGTACAATTTTTTCAACCTCTCTAACAGGATATGACGAAATCACAAAGCCCCAATACTAGAAACAATCTACACCACTGAAGCGTAGCGTACTAACAAAAACACGGAGCATTGAGTGAACCTGCGGGCGTTTAATTCAATATCACCGTCTGCTTCCATCAGTAGCTTGAAATTAAATCATGGCGATGCGCCTCTGGCACCTGGCCAGGGGACGCCCCCATTAATATTGTGTTAGGACGAACGACTGCACTGCACCGAGGAAAGCGTGATAAGAATGCTGTTTCGGACATTTTTTTTCACGAATTTCGTACTTAATTTTTAGTTCGTAATCTTTTTCTGCTGTTTCGTGAGTTGGTTTTTAAGTGTTTTCTGTGTTACGTTTTTGGTGAAGAGATGTTTTGTCTCTGGTTTCTGACTTCAGAATAAACTATATTTAATTTTGGCATTACAATAGGTAAGACATGACAAACTTCTAATTCTTAGTTCATTTTCTTGGACTCTTTTTTGGAAGTAAACAAGTTAATAATAGGCCTGTTGGTCTTTGTGAGGGCGATCGGTGGCGGCGGCAAAACTGTAGGGGCTCAGCAGACTGAAGCCAACTAGGGCCATCTGTTCGCTTCTGAAAGGAAAACTCCGAGCCTAGAAATGCAAGGCAAAGAAGGAACTAGGAGTGGGTTTTAAAAAGTCTGACAAGAACATTAGGACCATACGTTGGTCCTAATGTTCTTGTTTCAAGCGGCATCATCGCTACTTTTCATTGCCTACAAATGTACCTTAAATATCATCTTTCATAGTCCTCTAGTACGTAAGGCCAGGCTATACACCACAAATTTTTAATTAGGACAAATACTTAGTTTGTTTACATCCCAAAATGTCACTCAATTTATGGAAATATTGTACAGGCTATTGATTAAGAATGAAAAACAATGGATAAACACTGCTCGTAGTCTTTTCTAGTACCAATTCTAGATTCAACTATGAATTTACCAATTATGCCAAACTTTCGTGGAAAATTTTGTGGTTTCGTTTTTTTTTACTGTTTATTACACGAATATGATCAATAACGGGTACGGATAAAGCCCCATTTTTTTGTACTAATTAAAAAATAGGGGTGTATAATGAATAGTCCAACTAGACGGATTACCCTATCGATGTCTTCTCCATGAGTTTCGTTTCATACAAACGCTGCCTATAAAAACAGTACGGACAATGTACGTCTATATAGTTTGGTTTGTTTTGTCTTTGTAGTGTTTTGCTTTTGGGTTTACTGAACATACTTTTTATTTTTTCTTCTTGTCTCTAAAATTCATTATGTCAATGTCATACATACTTGTAATTTGCATGGTTATTGCTGATTTTAGATGTAAGTTGTAACTTTATTCTTTCTTTCAGTTCAATATTAACCTAATAAGTTCAACTGTATCAATCGAAGAATTTGATGTCTTCATTTACTTTTTTTCATTTTCGTTATTAATAACATACTTAACACTTGCTTTTCCAATTCACTTAGACATTGGCAGAATAGTCGACATCGGATCTACTTGCCAGACAGATGTAACTTTGAATGTAAATGACAGTGCTTTCGAGATGCTTATTATAAATAAATTTAAAAAAAAACCACCAGTATACCATATTCACCAGAGGCCATGTTGTGCGAAGTATAGTAAAAAAAAAGACAAAGTTGCCTAACATAAATCGTTGTTCGTTGGGTGTCATAATAAAACCCTTATAAACGCTATACGTAGGATGCGACGGTAATGTCATTAGGGCTGAAATTAACGACGTCGCCAATCTTGTTAGCCGCGTCGCCTTTATAATTACCTATCTGTCGCTATAATTACGTAAGAGAGCCATGTGCTTCGCCACTTATTCTCTGGGAAAATACAAGTGAGAATAACAAAAGAAAAGGCAAATTATAAGTTACTAGTTTCTGTCCAGTGACTTCGCTCACGTAGAAGACGAACACCTATCACAAGGAAACTCTTGGTATTAAAATTATCTGATCTACCCGTGTTTGAAATTTCTTTAAAATTCGGCCGTTTTCGCGTAACTTTCATTTTTGTCATAATGGTTCTTGTCACCTGCGGCAAAACCTAAGGAAGACTGATATTAACCTGCTAGTATGCAGGTATGGTATGTACATCTGTTCCTGAACAACTTGTCCAAGATCCTCAGACAAGATTTATCCATATAATAATCTTTTGATGTTTGTTTGACACGTTTTTCATAACTTACAAATCTCCAATGCTTCTAAACTCGAGTTGGGTTTTTGTAGAAAGAAAAATTGTTTTTGGTGACTGTCATACCACCAGGCCATGTCATTCCCATACATTTGAAGTTTTCTACTAGCGTCAACGATTTTAGATTATCAACTTAGCTAACCCTGCAGGTTACCCTACATTAAAAATAAAAGGACCTTTGTACAATTTTTATAATAATGTTTCTTCTTTCGTATATATGTGTGTACATAAATTATAAGATAAAATAAAAAAGTAGCAATAATAAAAAAAAAAAAACATTGTATGCATTGTGTATTTGGCTGCGCCAAAAAAAAAGGTACGTTAAAGCAAAGCTGGCTGCCAGATAATGTCTGACCCTGGTCTTCCATTGAACTAAAGCTAACGGTGATCAATGATGGGTCAAGTGGTCCAGGTGTCAAGTTATATTTAACTAACTTCTGTCCCGTGTATAATAAGCAGAAAATTATCCGGGATAAAAATTACCCTACATACTATTCCAGGACATAATCTACCCGTGCATGTCATCTAAATCTGTTCAGCCGGTTAAACGTGAAGCAGTAACAAACACACATACACACCATATATATTCATACTTTTGCCTTTTTAATATTAGTGTACAAATACAAAAATAATCTAGCCTCTCAGGTCTAAAACACGATGTTTATTTTGCGTACAGGCTAAGGAGAAAAATTCCCTCGTGTAGTCTGTAGTTCCCTGTGGTTATAGCCTAAGTGTCTTTGAATCATGACCAGAGGTCGGAATTAGGTTTTAAACTATACTTACACCGATTTCTCTGCAGTGAAAAAATAAACTGGATATGCCACAAATCCCGAGATTAATTTTAAAGAGCAGATTTTTTTTATGACACTATCAGAAATGTAGGTGAAAGGAAGTGTATAAATTTGTTAACCTCACCTCAGTTGACGTAGAGAGATCTTTTTCAATGAAAAATACTAATAAAAATTGTATGTTAATTATCTTTGTTTGGTTTTGTTCATCTCTGAGATTTTTATTATTGTTTATTTGTAATATTTATTTATTTATTAGGATCGCCAACATTGTTGCCAATATTGTTGGCCACACGGGATTTTTCACTAGAAATCCCGGGAAGATCCACATTAATATCAACATTTCGATGCAAGTACATGAACAACTCTACCTAATTCCGACCTCTGGTAATGATACAAAAATAATATATCGTCAGATTTAAAACACGTCGTTTATTGTGCGTACAGCAGGAGTGGAATTCCCTCGTCAAGTCTGTGGTACTCGGTGGTTATAACCCAAGACAGTGTTTTAAGTAATGACGAAATAGGTTACTTCTAGAAAAGCGTGCTCCATCGTCTACCACATCATCGTTTACCATCAGGTGAGATAGATAGTGGCGAAACGCAACGCTATCAATAATTAATTATTATGTGCAAATTTACTTTTTTATTTTTTAATAAAAACAAATCATAGTTTAGTTTCTATATTTTTTTTACTATTAAATAATTGTCATTATTAAATAATTTTTAATCTTTTAATTTGCCATATTTTTTGTTGTGATCCTATAATTTAAATATATTTTTAATCGCTTACCAGTCTGTCAGTGAATGCTTTGAACTCAGTCACGTTCACGTTTCGTCGGTACATTTCAGGCAGTGTGACTGCGATCGCATGCATGGCTGTGCTATCTATCCATATTCTGAAGACATTACGCACGTCCGACTTTATTGTGAACGTGTGGATTTCAACACGTTTGCCTACGTTTTATTGGGTTATAGACTGTGAGTTGTGCTGGAGTAGAATTAGAGAGTAATTTTGAAAAATACTCTTGAAAAGTTTCAGCTGTGAGAAATGTAAAAAAAAAATCTTAAACGCTTAACTTTAATATACACTTTGAATAGACCCTAATGCTTTTCTTTGCGTAGAAAATAATCAATCAACTATCTTCTCTCGCTCTAGGTGCAGCGGGAGTGTTAGGTTTTTACCGACTAAAACCAACAGTGTTCATTCAGTTACCCTTTTTTGTGAGGGCTGCGGTAACTGCTTCGAATAATCTCCAGCCCTGGCAGGCGTCGACTCTAACTGACCCTGTAAATTTTGCTGACATCTCTTTGAGGCGTGCATGGAACACAACGTCCTGTAGCCCCGGGTATGGTTCTTACAGAAGTTGGTCTCCCCTCACGGCCACTTTGGCCACCTCCTTTGCTTGTACTCTTCAGACGGCATTATGCAAGTCTCTCATATTTGCAAAAGATATTTTTTCGAGTGTAAATTGTCTAGTAATAGTAAAAATTCAACACACGAATTTACCCTGTTTCATAATTTTATTTTAATCAACCATCTAAAAATATAACAACATCCTGAATATTTATGAGCTTCATTTAATTTAAGAGCTAAATATATTCAGGTAATAATGTCTAATATACAGTAAAGATTAAATATTCATAGTGTGTCTAGACTAAACAATAACTAGTTTTAGTTTTTAGCCGCTAGAGTTCATGCTTCATCATTAAGTTAAATTCAGTTTTAGCTTAATTTCTAGTTTCACGCTAGTGCTAACTAAATTTGTTTAGGGAGGTGGTCGTAACATACCCCTATAATTTAAGCATAGTTAGTGTTTACAGTAAGTTTTAACCTGAGGTAGTTTTAGCTTGCAACGAAAAGCTTAGGGAAGTGGGTAATCATGTGTACAATTTACGTAGTTTTCATGCAATACTGGCTATCAAAAGACACCCAGCGTGCATCGGTCGCGAGTTGCTGACGATTCGGACAAAATATATATTCAGACAGTGTCGGAATCGACTCATTTTATTTTCAACTAGCTGAACCAACAAACTACGTACCGCCGTAAGGATAACGCCATCTACTGGCATTTCCAGAACAGCATAAATCAATTTATAATGACATTTTAATTAGAGATGGCGTTGTATTCAGATTTTTTTTTCATGATTTTTACCATTTTTTACCACCGTTTAAACCTTCCCTGGACTATCTCGAATATTTCAAGACCAAAATTAGCCAAATCGGTCAAGCCGTTTTTGACTTTTAGCGAGACCTAACGAACAGCTATTAATTTTTATATCTATATAGATATTTTTCAACTGACGATTTAGACACCACGAAATTTGTTGAAGCTGTTTAATATAGTAAAATAAAAAAAGTTTTTAAATATAAAGACAATTACCCGAAGTTGCCGCTTTATATCTAGACTAAAATTATTTTGTAAACGCTTTTTTTTCCATAAAATAATAACATAACGTTTCAAAACTTTTTTTCTGACTGTACTAAACAGTTTGTGTCCGAATTCAGACACTGTATGTCCGAATTCAGACACTGTGTCCGAAGATGTTGTGTCCGAATCGTCAGCAACTCGCTTTATGACTGAAATATTTCTGAAAGAGACAAACGGATCATTGTAGGAATGTTAAAGTACTGGCCATTAAATTGAATATAACTTCGATTCTGAGATTCAATGCGCTATTATGGTCGAGTTTGAAAGCAGGTCAGGGAATAGTATGATCTATGGTTTCAGTTATTGGCTCAGTGATACTCCAATGTGGATGGTCGATTCTGAAGTTTCGCTTTTTGGTTGGCTGTTTGATAAAGACCGTACTACACTTTAAAAAGAGAGTCGTAAATCAAACTTCAAACAAGAGTTTTTTTGGATTCCGTACCTCAGTCGGCAAAAATGACATACTTATAGGATCACTTTGTTGTCCGTCGGTCCGTCTTTCCGTCTGTGTAGACCCTTTTTTTTTCAGGAACACGTGGAGGTGTCAATCTGAAATTAATATAAAAACAGAGCTTTTCTGAGCTATCCCCATCACTAGTGAAAAAATGCAATCTAAAGCTAAGGCTGTTTTACCTACTCCATTTAGGCGAAAAAAATACACTCTCAAGGAAATCAAAAACCTACTAAAGGTTCTTTCTGTTGACCTAGATCTAATTTTATTATATTTTTGTATTATATTATTATTCTTATTGTATTATTATTATTACTTTCCGCTGACCCAGAACCCTGAAATTGGTCAAAAAGGAAGGTTTCATAGCACAAGTACAGGAAAAAGTTCGAAAATTTTAAATTTGTAGTTTACAAAATAATGTAGGTATTTTTATGCGCTTCGGAAAAATCTTCGTAACTCAATTCGGGAAATGAACTATTTGCATAGGTAGGTTTGTACGGAACAACCCTGCGCGAGTCCGACTCGCACTTGACCGGGTTTTTCAAAACTAAACTATCTCGGTGGGATTAGCTGCACGATTGAGAGGTCTAAACTGTTTATTACGGCTCTTAACGGTTTTGATATATCTACCTACATTCTACATTAATGTATTAAGTGTAATGTGCTGTAATTATAACTTCTCAATGAGGCAAGTGGGAATTAACTGTCTGATATGTTGCTCGCTCCAACTTGAAAACGGCAGTTCACGTTGAAAATTACACTTTACAAATAAACTTTTTATATAATAAGTATTCTACTTTTTGTGTGTTAATCTCAATGAAAAATTTATTAAATATTTTAGGGGGTACATAGATATTCATACCTACCAAAAAGGTCAGGTCCGGTTCCGATGGCGAAATTCGAAGCCCTGGAACGTGTGAAGAACGAAGTGATCATGACCCTAAGAGCTCTCTTCAGGTGTCACCATTGTGTGGACCGCCCAGAGGACAAGGTGGAGCATACGGTGGAGGTTTGTCCCGCTTAGGCTGAGCATTACTGTGCCCCCGTGAGGGCGATCGGTAGCGGCGGCAAAATCGTAATGCCCCAGTAGGGCCGAAGCCTACTAGGGGTCATAGGTTGACTTTCGAGGGGAAACCCTGGAACGCAAAAGAGCAAAGAAGGAACATAGGTGTGGTTTTAGTCAGTAAAAGTCTGACACACCCTACCTACAAAAGCAATTTTCGATTTTCGAAAACCGTGTTCAAAGCGCACAAAACAAATGCCTACTGCAGCCATTTTATTAAATTTATTCATCCCTTCTAATTTCTACATTTTGCCTCGTTGTTATAAACAAAGTACGTAATTAACTGTATTCAGAATCGGCAAACCCAAACGAAGTCTCTGGACAAGAGTTAATATCTCAGAATACATTATGAGTGCCGGTTCAAAGTCCCCAATTAGCTCCCTATCCCCAACGTCGGCACTGGTCCACCGCAAAACTCAGCTTTTCCGAACTACGGTTACGGTGCTGCCACATTTAAGCTCAGCGCAAACGGACCACCGACCACTACCACCGGTGGCCGTCGCGCGCTACCGCCACATTTGTAACAGTATCAGAAGCGAGTCATAGACACAGGTGTTCGAAAGGCGCCACATTTTTATAGCCCACTCCTTGCTGCGAGTCTTACGATGTACGATATTTATGTATATATAATCATCCATTGGGGCGTCATGCTTTTCATGGTGACGCGTGCGAAACGTAAAAGGTCTAACGGTTATCTGTGCGAGGGGTGGATCAGTGTGACATTGGCAGGTATCGGCATTTCATGTGGCCCCTGTGGTCTGTAGCGAGCACAGTGGCGAGTCGCGGACACTACTGTAGCTAGTAGCTGCCATCGGCTACACGTGTGCGGTGTGTCTACACAAAATATACGCAAAAGTGTATCGAGTCGCTGTCGCTGGAACGCTGGCCACTAATGGCTGTGGTCGGTGGATCGTTTGCGCCGAGCCTTAAGCCGTGTTGCCTCGGCTAGAACGTCATTTTCCGGAGATGCTATAGGCTTGGAGATTTTCTTAATTACTAAGGAGGACGAACAGCAACACAGACTGAATTGCAATTTGCAATTCAGTTGAATCATCAAGCGTCCAATTTAAATTCAAAAGTTACCTCTATGAAATAAATATAACAATAAAAACTAAGCTTAGTGTAACTGGCACAGCTAAGTGAACTTTTTGCTCGTTTAAAATTGTACAGAACTTAGAACTTCTACCTTTTAGTTGTTATTATTTTTGATTAGACTTAATAACAAAGTCACTAATCGTGTGAGAATTAAAACTGAGCTCTCATTTAAAGTGAAGAGACGACTAAATAAAGTGACTTTTAAACTTTTACAGACTAAAATCCCAGTGTTCCTTCAGTTGTCTTTTGGACGGGGGCACGGTAATTCTTTCGAACAATCCGCCACCCCGGTTAGGCATCGGCCCTAACTGGCCCCGGTAATGCCATTACACTATACGCACTACTCTAAAATCATTACCATAATTCAATTCATACATATGGGCACTTTGTAAAAAGTTAGAAGCTAGTGCACAAGTCCGATTGGTATCCTATGGAGAAGCTCCCGCAAAGAAACCACGGATACTCAAAGAAAATGAGCTTTCAATATTTCCATGTTACTATATATAAGAGGATAGTGTAGACTAGTCAATATAGTACTAAGTAAAGTATAAAATACTAGCTATTGCCCGCAGCTTCGCCCTCAAACATAAAACATAAAAAAACAAAAAAAACCTCTTTATAATTAAGTGTAGATTAAAAAAGTAAATTAGAAAATAGTTAATCTATGAGTCGTGTGTTTGTGTAGGCTACAGTGTTCTCACATAAACATTATTACTAAATAGCATTACCATAAAACAATAATGGGTCACTAATGAAGCATTCTAAAAGCATTGTAGAAACAATGTCATGAATAAAAAAATTGAATTAATTAAGATACGTTGACCCGATAAAGAAAAATGTTTCGCACTCGTGTAGTAAGATCAGCTTGTCTGTCCCAAATCCTTCGTTTGAATATTTTACGAATTCCTCAATTTAATAACCATTACTTCATGTTAATTTACCAAAATGGTGCAATTACACGAAATTCCAATGAACGCTTCGTTTACAATCTAACAGCAACGGATTTAATTTCAATGTTCGATTGTAATGTTCGATGTTAATCTGGATTCAAGAAAAGTTAGTAGGTAAATAGAATTCCTGTTTCATGAAAATGTTGGCTGATTTAATATTAATATTACAGTTATATGTAGGTATCTGTTGTGATTAGTTAGTAGGCAAATATATATTCATCGTTCATGAAAATGTTAGCTGATTTAATATTAACACAGCTCTGGAGGCGCGTTTGGAACACTACGCACCGTCGACGACTTCGGCTCGGTCCAGACCGGACGGTCGGACAGCGAGCTACCCATTGCTCGACGTCTGCAAGTCCGCGCCTATGGTGGCTGGAAATCGGGATCGGAATCCCGGTGGCTGGGGCGTGAGGGTCGTTCCCTCGCGCATGTGGCCGCCTTCTTTGCTAGCATTACTACTTCGCAGGAGGCGACCACCTGCGACTCCTCCTCGCTTCAGACCATGGCCTGCCACCAGAGATCGCTGCCACCAGAGATCGCTGCCACCAGAGATCGCAGCCACCAGAGATCGCAGCCACCAGAGATCGCAGCCACCAGAGATCGCAGCCACCAGAGATCGCAGCCACCAGAGATCGCAGCCACCAGAGATCGCAGCCACCAGAGATCGCAGCCACCAGAGATCGCAGCCACCAGAGATCGCAGCCACCAGAGATCGCAGCCACCAGAGATCGCAGCCACCAGAGATCGCAGCCACCAGAGATCGCAGCCACCAGAGATCGCAGCCACCAGAGATCGCAGCCACCAGAGATCGCAGCCACCAGAGATCGCAGCCACCAGAGATCGCAGCCACCAGAGATCGCAGCCACCAGAGATCGCAGCCACCAGAGATCGCAGTCACCAGAGATCGCAGCCACCAGAGATCGCAGCCACCAGAGATCGCAGCCACCAGAGATCGCAGCCACCAGAGATCGCAGCCACCAGAGATCGCAGCCACCAGAGATCGCAGCCACCAGAGATCGCAGCCACCAGAGATCGCTGCTACCGATCGCCCCCACGAGGACACGTTGGTGCTCTGCCTAGGCGGGGCACACCTCTACCGTATGCTCCACCTTGTCCTCCGGGTGGTCCACGAAGGTGACACTCGGGCGTTTCCTTCTTCACGAATCCGATACAGGAACCTACTGAACTTACCATGTCCGGTGAGGACCTGCATCAAGTCAGGACGCCGTGTTGTCTACTCCCCAAAGAGGGGACTTACCGCCAAAACTGTGGCGTGCCCAGCACTGGGTTGCGACACTCGCTGTCGCACTTCCACCATGAGATCCCACCGAAACTCTGTCCACCATGCCGCGACTTGGCGCGGCAGCGGAGTTTCGCTCCGGCGTTGCATCTTCACGCGCAAATCTTACATGCTTGCAAGGACTTTTGCTTCCAAATCCCATGGTGGTAGGCCAGCAAGAAGGCTCGCTGCTTCGCGGGAAACCGTACGGTATGCCCGCACCATCCGGAAATAGAGCTCTATGTATCTGTTGTGATTTTATATCTATACGACATATACATATTTGTAACACCACTCGACTCTTACACGAAGGAAGCAAGTAGATTCTAGATCAACAAGAGACAAAACAAAATTGCATGCAAAACCCAGCAAAAGATATGACGTCCAAATTGCTCAAAAATATAAATGCATTTATCTCATATGTTTGTAATTTCATGTCTGAAACATAATTGCATGTACTACATTACTAAACATTTCCCTTTGACCCCGTTTAATTAACAAAACTCTTCATTAGCCACGTACAGAACAGATAGGCGCCGATACTGAGGTTAAGTGCCCAATATTAATTAGTACAACCGTTTGTTACCCTTTGTTGATATGTTGGGAGGAGTTTTGGACGGAATAATTGGAGTAGGGTGAAGGCCTCAACGTGAAACTAGATGAAGTAGTGCCACCTGTCATTACACCGTCCAGATAGACAACGTAAAGAAAATATATTACTTAGCACAAACTTAGGGAATCAAAGGAATGTTTAGTTATTATTCATTGCAATATCTCAAAAAAAGAAGAATATTGTTTTTCTGATAAGAAGGTCCTTTCCGATCCAGGATATGGTCTCGCTTATTACATGATTGATATCTGATAAAAGCTTGGATCTAAGTCGATGTCACTCTTGTTGTACTCGTAAAATTATGACATAATATCGTGATAGCAGAAATACAATGAAAGGTTTTTGTGTACCTATATTATTTGTTTATTGTTAAGAAACACTTTATATTAAATTAATAAAATTATTTCATCCGTCTAGTAGCTGGACAGCCAGCCGACCTGACTTCTCTAATATTCTAAAACAATCTCCTTTTTTCCTATCAAATACAAACCTATTCTATATAAAGCATAGACTAGTTAATAACAGTAATAGCAGCATGCGAACTCTTTTGATGTCACAATATTTACTCTGGTTTTTTTAATTGATTACTAAATTATTATTCAATTTATGGTCGAGTTTTGTGAACCAAAATTAATCAAAAGATTTTAAAGACTGTTTTATTTGATATTCTCGATAAAAAATATTAATAAATTAGTTCCTAAGGGCACTTCTATAAATTTATAGAAACATGCTTAGGATTTTATTTTATATGAAGGTAGGTCAGTCACAGTTTATGACTTAAAGGTTAAAGTTGTCGTTTGAATTCGTGTTTTCAGTCCCTTCCGGCCCTTCTTTTGTTACACAAATAGTGTCTGTAATTATAAATTAGGTTGTTTTAATGACACTTTAGGTACATAATCGTTTTGTTAATTTTCATTCATGTACGAGTTAACATTTTATAAAGTTGGGTTGTCTAATAATAAGATATGTTAAATGTTTTATTCGGAGCCTATTCCACCCGGCTCCATTATTCCGGGGTGTAACCGTGCCGATAACCGACAACCTTGAGCTTCTTGAGGTAAAGTTGGCGTCTACTCTCAATTTCAGCTCTTACATCCAGGCAAAAACTCAACAGGCTGCCAAAAAATTGGGGATCTTACCTAAAGTGAGACGGTACTTTTCACGCTGGAATAGCTGCTCAACCTATATCATGCGCAAGTTCAATCGTGTATGGAATACTGCTCTTATCTTTTGGATGGGTCTGCCAAATATCAGCTTGATGTCCTGGAGTCGACTGAAAAGCGAGCCAAGAGGATCATCGGTGATGATGCACTTGTTGAGTCAAAACTACAAAGCCTAGTCAAAACTCCAAAGCCTAGTCAAAACTCCAAAGCCTAGTCAAAACTCCAAAGCCTAGTCAAAACTCCAAAACCTAGTCAAAACTCCAAAGCCTAGTCAAAACTCCAAAGCCTAGTCAAAACTCCAAAGCCTAGTCAAAATTCCAAAGCCTAGTCAAAACTCCAAAGCCTAGTCAAAACTCCAAAGCCTAGTCAAAACTTCAAAGCCTAGTCAAAACTTCAAAGCCTAGTCAAAACTCCAAAACCTAGTCAAAACTCCAAAGCTTTGAGCATCAACGCCGAGTTGCTGGCCTGTCGGTTTTCTATCGATTACATTTCGGGGAGTGTGCGTTGGAATCGCACAATTTAATTCCACCAAGTCCGTTCCATCATCGAACCACTAGCCGCTAGCTGGCGTTGCGCCAACTGTTATTGAAATTTGTTTTAAACCATTTATTTTTCTTATATGTACGAAATTGATTTGTCACATATATCAGACTTTGTCGGTTAAAGGGTCAATGTTGCTAAACGGTAATAAATGTTGACTGTACTATACTGTACTTCAGTGTCATTTTAAAAAAAATCTTTATAGGTTTTATAACTACATATTATTCCAAAAAGGAACAGTAAAAGTCGCATTTACTTTACAGGAAGCGTAAAAGTAAAATCAAACCGATCTATAGAATAAATGTCTAATTTGCGTACAAGTTACCATATTATCTGATCCTGAAGCTTTACTATTTTGTAAGCGCCCGCATTGAACAACCCGCCTGACTAATCTAACTTTGCGAAGTTCCAATCTGAAGTCAAAATGGAAAAGGATATTCCCACATCTGATACCGCTGGAATGTTTTAACGTCATGATTAATGTGATACGGGTTCTGGGGGGTTTATTTTATTATTTACGTCTTCCCTAGTCTCAAAACAGATGTATTAAATGTGTCTTTGCATGTTTTTTTTTATCGTATATTAATACAAATTCTCTTCGTTTTTTCAGGTAAACGGAAGCCAGATTGATATGATTCGAGTATGGAGCGGCGGATACTTGACATTCATTCTTGTCCTCGCACAGGCTGGAAGCGACTGGCTCAACTGCGCTGACATAACAGAATGCCACTGCAAATGGTCCTCGGGAAAGAAATCAGCTTTGTGTGTGTCAGCAGGCTTAAAACAACTTCCAAACTTAGCAGCAGACATACAAGTTTTAGACTTACATGGAAACCCTTTAAAAAAGCTAGAAGAAGACGCCTTCGTGAACATAGGACTGTTTAATCTTCAACGCTTGAACCTCAGTTTGACAAGTTTGCAATCGCTACATGCAAATGCGTTCCGACAATTACGAATATTGATAGAACTGGATCTTTCTCAAAACCAACTTCTCCGGCTATCACCTGACACATTTAAGGGCCTCGAACGCCTAAGGTTGTTGATCCTTAATGATAACCCTATCAGCGTTTTAGTCGCGGAGCAGTTTCCTCCGTTGAAACATTTAAAGAAACTGGAAATATCGCGGTGTAAACTCCGGACAGTGCATCCATTTGCATTTGTTAATCTTCAAGTTCTAGAAACCGTGAACATTCATCAAAACTTACTATCATATCTCCATCAAGACACTTTTAATCTACCGGTGTTAAAAACTCTTACACTATCCGACAATCCTTGGTATTGTGATTGTCGATTACGGGAGTTCCATGACTGGTTCTTAAATAGTAATTTAGGAAATGAAGAGGTTTCTTGCGGAGGACCAGAAAAGAAAGCAGAAATGTCATGGAGAGTTTTAAAAAGAGATGATTTCGTTTGCCCTCCGTCTGCAACATCATCACCAACAGTTATTAGAACAGAACCTGGAGCTGAAATTTCCTTTGGATGCTTTGTTCGAGGGGATCCAAAACCTACAGTGTCGTGGTCGTTTCATCAAATAGAAATAAACAACAGTACGGACAAACACAGTGATATTATGGTCAATAAGTATCAGTTAGATAATTTTGATGAATATAACGATGATTTCTTAAATAAAAGTGCGCAGTGGGTCAATTTAACTATTACGAATGTGACTAGTGACTTATCGGGAGAGTGGAAATGTAGTGCTAAAAGTCCTGTAGGAGAGGCAAACGCTTACCTTACTCTGTTTTTGCCTAAAGCAAGAACAGCCACAGCGAGAGTTGCGCCAGATTATTCAACTTTTTTTTTAATAGGTGGCTCACTGCTAGCCATGACTACAGCAGGTTTTATATCAGCTTGTGTTTGCTGGAAAACCAAGCGTCGAAGAGTGCCACCAAGTAGAAGCTTCACTGATCAAGAAAAGAAACTATTGGATACATCTTTAGCTGTTAGCTGTGACAGGACAAGTGGAGACTTAGGATCTGCTTACGGCTTTGAAATGCTAGATAGATCCATTTCTATGGAGTCTGACGATGCACGATGCTTAGAACCTGTACAGATCACGATAGAAGGGCCACCTGGTTCTTTTCCTCCACCGCCTGCAGAGTTTGCATTACCAGCTCCGTATGGTAATATTTTTATTTCTGTTCAAGTGGCCGGGCACGGTGATGAGTACCCGGACCTTTTAGGTGGTGGTGCTACATTGCCAAGACGAAGCAGAACATGTTTCCTAAAATCTGCTTATGATAATATGGGTCCCAGAATCACAGCTGCTGGTAGTTCAACCTGGTCACTTCCGGGTGCTAATGCGGATAAAAACGTAGATAAAGATCCACTGACTGTTCCATTATCAACCTTTTCTACAGAATTTACCGCTTTATAAATCGAGATTTTTACGGGTGTGATAGTCATTAAATTAGAACAATTAATATCCCAGGAATCGTATTCGGTTAAACTATAGTCGCAGACCACCAATTTTTGTGTCTAAAAAAATTATTTGCTGAATATTGTTCCCCTCGAGCGCCGATTGTACATACGTCTATACAACTTGAGTGACCTCGAAAAACGCTTAATTGTCGTTTTGTACACAAGGGTGTATGAAATTTATTCGGCCGAAACTTCTGGTCTCATCGTTTTTCCTAGAAAAATCTAGAAAGTTTTTTTTTATTTTACGATAAAAGGCGTAAACGTAATAATACTACCCCTATAGGCTCGAGGGGTTAATGGTTTACGTATAATTTAATCATATAGAATTTAAATGAACCACCCGACATTAATTTTGATTGGACTTTTAACCCCTGGCGACTATACGTGTAGATTTGGTTTATCAAATACATCATAACATAATATTAAAATTTGCTCTGTATTAAATTTTCAGTAATAATTTGATTTACTTACGAATTACATTTCAAACTTTGGTGATGGTCGTTTTCTGTTTACCTACCAATTTCAGAAATAGCACTTTGGTTACAATGTGTTTTTTTTTTCGTTAAATTTACTATAGTTCTGTTTATATTTAATTGTTTATACCAATAGCTAAAAATCGATTAGCTTAGTAAGAAAAAAAAACTGTAAAAGAAAAGATTGCCTATGTTCTGGCCTAGACTCCTCAATTTTTAGTATTTACAAAAAAGATGTCGAACATATCAATTTTATAGCTGTAAATAAAATAAGTTTGACATATTATCCCCATATTTGCATTTAAATCCTGTACATAATATAGTATACGAGGAAAAATTTGATACAAACAAAAGAAAAATTGTAGTAAAAATACAATTTGTACTGAAAATTTTCTGACCAAAGTTAGTAGTATTTTAAAAATCAATGGTATCGAACATTGTGATTCCGCGCACTATTTTGAAACTAACACATTGTGAGAGGAAAAGTGATGCTTTAACTTGCATAGTTAGTAATCCTTTCTTTCTCGCAAAGTGTTACTCAATTATAATAATTAGGTTCCTTCATAGTGTTGGGACTTTCTTTATAGTACGAGATCCGGTAGAAGAAATACCTGCCCTCATCTGTTTTTTGATTATGATAAATATTATGTGCATGATATTGCATTTATTGATATATTACGATTAGGTTGCCTAGCTAAATCTGGTGCCGATAATGTCAAACAGTAAAATTTGCTATTACATTTTTTTATCAACTACCCTGATTTGTTATTTATGAAAGTCGAGCATCAGCAGAATGTGCTCCAAAGAACTGAAAAAATATAGGTTACCGACTTTTTTTGAACTATGGGGTTTTTGCCTCGTAAAAAAAGGTAAATAAATGGTCATAATATACCCTCATCTGTTATTTAACTGAATTATATATCAAATTAAAGATAATTTTATTCCTAATCCAACAGTATTGGGTTGCCTTACCAAAAATGGTGTAAATCTATGATTGCCTAGATTTAAGATGTAAAATTTTCTGCGCTAGATCTGGTATTATAAATATATTCCCTCAACTATTATTAAATGATAATAAAGATTTTAAGCCACATAATGTATATATATTGATACATCGCGAATAGGTTGCTTAGCTAAATTACATGCCGATAGGGTGCCTTACCAAAAATGGTGTTAATCCATGGTTGCTTAAATTTAAGGTGTAAAATTTTCTGCTTGTGTATTGAGGGTGATAGAGTAGCGCTGTATGTATCTTTCATTCGATAGACAAAGATGCATCGAGTTCATTTATATTTTTTCACCCTAAAATTCATTTATCAGCTTATCGTACATCATACCTTATTTTACATCATTATGAAATAATACATTTTTCTGTACAAAATATACATCTTTTATAAGGAGACTTTTTTGATCATGCAAACGCCGACTAAATACTCGTAAAAGAAAAAAAACAATATTTGTAGTATTATTTTTTATTAAAATATTATAATGAATCAATAATAAACATTGTTTGTATGTTTATCAACTATGCATTCCTAAACCATTGATATTATCATTGAGAATGTTCTGAGAACGCCCGAGAGGGTTCCCGGTCCAAAAATCTACATACTATATATGTGGAACACTCAGACTAACTTCTATGGATAAAATATTTTTATTAATATTTATATATATGTATGTATTTATGTATGTAAGTATGTTTATGTATTATTTTATTCAAATTATTTGTAATTTTAAAATTGTGCACTGGATCTTACCCTCTACTGTGATCTCTCTCAATCACTCAATGGTTTGCTGGAAGAAAACTCAACTTTGGGTTAAGCTCGCCTATGTACATGAACTCTGTTATCCACATTTTTTTACTTATACGTGTACAATAAAGAATCAATATTAAATCTTTTCACAGAACTCTCGACCAGCCGAGCTATAAAAAGTGTTCTGAACCAATTTTCGAAACATTTTTTCCAGTCCCCCGCAGACACCTCTTCCAAGGCCTTCTCGAACGGTGCTAACGCGTTTTTCGTCAATGAAAACTGTATCCCTTTCAGCAGATTTTTTATTTTAGGGAATGAAAAGAAGTCACACGGTGCCAGATAAAGACTTTAAGGAGGTTGCCCCAAAAATCTGACCGGTGTGGTGTCCAGGAAGTCCCTCGTTTTGAGCTCTGAGTGCAAGAGCGCGTTGTCATGGTGAAGCAGTACCCCGTGGAGCCCGGTGTTCGGTTTCTTGTTGCTCATTGCAGACAAAACTTCTGGCATATCTACATTTTGTGGTATACATTCGGCTTTGATGCTGCTTTGATCTCGTAATGGAATTGAAATCCGGTACCCCGTCAAAGTGAAGAAACTAGCGACCAAAATTTTCCCTGCGCTTCTCGACCACTTCACTTTCGTAGGCGTTGGTTCGTTTTGAAACAGCCAAACTGTCGACCGCTTGGTTTAGGATCGTATTAATAAATTCAGGATTCGTCACCAATCACAATGTCGCATCGAGACCAAGCCTGCTTCGAATTTTCGAATCGTATCACGGCACCACTCCACACGGGCCTGCTTCTGAGCTTCGGTGAGGTTGTGCGCACCCAGTGCAAATTATCCTCCTCACGCGAAGATGCTCGTGTAGAATCTTGTGAACGCTTCCAGAACTAATCTGCAGTGTATGCTGAATCTCTTCGTATCTAATTCGGTTTTCTTGAATTAAATGTTTTACTGGTATTTTTACTTTTAAATAACCAAAGTTGTCAAAATAATTACAAGTGGCCAGTGCCTTATACATAAAATACATTTTTTGCAAAACGAGTGTCCTGGTTATAACAATGAAACAAAATTCTTTAAATATATACATTATCTGCCATATAATCTTTATTGTCATTTAATAACAAATGAGGGAATATATTTCTAATACCAGATCTAGCTTAGAAATGTTTACATGTTATGTATACCTAGGCAACCATGGATTACAACCATTTTTGGCAAGGCAACCTAATACGGTTGGATTAGGAATAAAATTACGTTTCATTTGATATATAATTCGATCAAATAATAGATGGCATATTATGGTAATTTACTTACCAATTTGTACGAGGCAACCCCCATAGTTGTACCAAAAAATGTAAGCAACCTATATTTTTTCAGTTCCTTGGGGCACAATCTTTCAGTTCCTTGGGGCACACTTTCAGCTGGTGTTCGAATTACACAAATAACAAAAATCAGGATAGTTGATGAATAAAACGTAATAACAAATTTAGCTAGGCAACCCATTCTCAATGTTTCAGCAAACGCTTCTAGCATGTAATATTTATCACAATTAAATAACAGATGAGGGCAGATATTTTTTCTACTAGATCTTAGATCATTAAACTCAATTCTAGAAACTAATAAGTACCTATATTCATTATCAAAAAT
This sequence comes from Mythimna pallens, assembly GCA_961205895.1. NCBI lineage: Eukaryota > Metazoa > Arthropoda > Insecta > Lepidoptera > Noctuidae > Mythimna > Mythimna pallens. The sequence continues at coordinate 21,256,977 of OY540839.1, read as the reverse complement.
TAAATACAACTTTTATGTATTGTCAATATCCATATCTTTCAGTTTGTAAGTTTTTTCACTAAGTTCTTTATGGTATGGTAAGATAGATATAGATTCTATGGTTATATTATATTTTTGAGGATTGATTGAACATTTTCTTGCAAAATAAATGTATCGTTTTGCTTAAACGGTAATGCATAAAAGTCTGATGATTGCAAAACTGTACAGTTACCGCCTAAGTTTATATACTTAAATATAATTTGTATTTGTAAGAATTTGATCGTTGATCATTGCTTTAAATCCAAGTAATGAGATATTAAACGGAGTGCAAACATTATTGTCGTTCTTTATTTCTGCTAGTCTTCATTTTCCGGTTTTATTTTCAGTTTATTTTTTTCAGATGGACGGATTGTGTGAGGGGTGAAATGGAAGTAAAGGGAGTTAGTGATAGTGTGACGGGTGACAGGATAGACTGAAAAAAAATAACGTGTGGCGCCGATTCCAAGTAATATGGGATAAGGGAAGGAAGAAGAAGATTTTCAGTTTGTTTTTCTTATATTGCTCAGGAAAATATGGTTGCTTGTATTTCATTTTTGCCAATTACAATCACGATTTCAGTGTGTTCAATTAGGTTCTATATATTTTATATTATGAAATCATTATCTGCTACACGTATTTCGTTGTACATTATTTGTAGCTCTCTTGTAAAAAGAGAGCTACAAATAAAGTACAACGACATCGAAAACGACAAAAAATCTTAAAAATATTTATATTGAAGATTTTAAAAATAAGGGGCAGTCAGTAGAGTACCTAGTATTATACTAAGCCCTTTACAGACAATTGGACACAATATTCATTAAAATGGTATTCAAAAGAAAATAGCAAAGTTGACCAAAATGTAGGAGCAATATTTCTTTGCTCCTACATTTTCACTTTCACTTACGTAGTGTCTACTAAAACACGATGTAATAACACTCAACAAAATTTCATAAACTTTCTGCTCTCTAACTTTAAAGCCAATCATATTTCCGGCTCCATTTCTTACCTTAAAATATATCGAGTCTGTCCAATTCGGCGGCACTATAAAATCACAGTTATCTACGACTTTCAATCTGTAAAATGGATCAGAAAACCTGTAGACGGGAAATAAGATGACAATAATTCATTTTGGAGTAGCGAAGAGGTGGGATTAAACTGTTTCATTGGTAATTTGATAGATTTTCGGTAATGGTCTGAATTATTGTTTGAAGTAGCCTGCTAGATGTTTGAAGTTGATATTTGATTGTAAATGTGAGCTCGTTTTTAAAGGTTTTGATTTGGTTTGACAGGTATGGCTTAAATGCTTTTAGGCAATGTAGGAAAAAAACCTTTGCTTAAAAATTTACAGTAAAAAAAACCTTTTTGTGCGATGGACGTAGGTACCTACATATAAAATTGTATTGCTTGGGCTCAGAAGGTGGGCACGTCTATTGCAGCGTAGGAGGCGTTCTTCAGATCATCTAGGATTATCCAGTATTGAGTGTGCAGCACCGCGACTTCTTCACGGCAATCGTTACAGTGATTAACCTCTCACTTCCGGATGTGATCCAGTATATATATGGTCGGAAGCTAGAGATAGTGAGGCCAAAGAGGTGTTGTGATGTTTGTAAAGGAGTGGACTGAAAGGGAGTGGAAGCATACAATCTCCTTTCCTATCTTTAGTAGATGCACTGGAAGTCAGGGTGAGATTCATCCGTCATAAAGAGTGTGGCCTGCAGATACTGTTGCCTGTACCGTGAAAGGTCAGTTGGCGGCGACGTGTAGGACTTTGCGCGCACATGTCTGGGGTACACTACACGGGCGTAGACGGTCCGCATGAATTCATACAGGTCAATGCAATACCTAGCCAAGGGAGCATGATGACAAGTAGCTGCAGAAAACGTGTGGTTTTTGTCTATAAAGTCTGTTGTATAGTCTGTAAAGTCTGTAGTCTGTAAGAATCTGACAAACCACTGCACCAGTCCTGGGGTGGAGGTCGTACGCCAATGAGGATTTACTTATGCATCTAGGTGAAACAATGCAGATAATGTCACACAGGTTTCTTGGTGACTCTGAAAACCGTGTAGCTTTTTTTCAAAATTAAGCAAGAAAAACTTTGTTGAAACCATTAAGTATTTACGTCTTAAAAGGCTGTTATGGATAAAGTTGAGACAAACGAGACAACTTTAGTACCTACTACAAAATAAAACGTCACGTAGCGTTGTAGTGGAGCATCGTTGGTATTAAATAAAAATACGTCGTCGGTACGGAAAACTGGTCCCTTAAAATATGGAGAACGAAGATAGGGTGGTCATAATAGGAAGGAACTTGGCCGTGGGCATGACCCTATTGTCCACAGGATCTTGCTGCTTTAGGTTTGGGCCATTGCCCTCATCGTGCATACCCCTAAGGAAGATGGTCATATGAAATCACCGTTTAACTGAAACAGAGCTTAAGCGAGTTTCACAGTAAGGTACAGGGAATTATTAAACCTACAGTCTATCATGGCTTCCATGCTAAAAAAGTTCCTATCTAAAACTGCCAAAACATATTAGACTATCTTCAACCTTTTTTTTTAGGTGGGAAATCACCCTATGACTTCTCTCGCTCTAGGGTGAAGGAATAAGTCTAGTCTGACATGCCCGTCAGACTAGTCTTATACTGACTAGAACCACACCTGTTTCTTTCAGTTGCCCTATGCGTTCTAGGATCACTGGGGTTTTTTTTTTCAGAAAATCTAGCTTTTTAATCTAGATTATACGTGATAGGTGGAGTTTCGATAAACAAATTAACATACAAACATTTCAACGCTTCACACGTTCACTCTTCAACACTCGTTCAAACACTCGTCAAAGAGGTCCGTTAAAAGGAAAATTTGGACCTAACAACTGAAAATCACGATAGTCAAATCAGTCCGCTGACATTTCAATTTGTATAAAATAATGGATACGATTTTGTAAGTCGTAAGGCGTCCGAGAACCGTTTCGTGCATACAAAACGAATGTACCCGGATGCTTTCTATAATCATGAGATTTGACGACTGGATGTGGCTCTTGATAGGGTATTCAGAATGTAAAGTTTGTATTGAGTTCATTTATTCTATGCGGCAAGTGTACGTTTTGAGGGTATGAAAATAATATATTTCACAATCAGCTCTGTCAAATTTTCACAATTCTTTACCATGTCGTGTTTCAATGACAAGCGTGCCAGTGAGAGCAATCTAGAGGGATTGGAGCTTTACGTCCTATATATCTCCATACCTTTTACAGTTCAGTTTAGGTCGTCAAATGGATCGCGGTTCCTATTATTAGATTCTCAAGCTGGTTAATTTTTAGAAGTAGGTAATCAACAACGCCAGTGCCTAAAACGCAAACTGCTCTATGTTTATGAAATGTCTTGTTGTCTGATAGAATTATTATTTCATTTATTTATTTTATATAAATAATCGTTACATTTTTAAATATTTCTTTAAAAAAACACATTAAAAATAAATCATTCAAAAATATAACAAAATTTAGCCCACTGGCATCGGGAACAGGGTCTGGTCTGGGGTCCTGAGAGAGGAATCTCCTAACAACGCGCGCCTTGTCCAAGAGTACTGCTTTCTGGATCAGGCCCTTGATCCAGCTGCCCAACGAGAGCCTCCTCAGATGTTGTTCGAGGCTCTTAGCTATTAAGAGCCGTTACGACTATCGGCACAATGATTGCTCTATCCACTTCCCAAATGTCGATAACCTTGCGAGCTAAGTCAAGATACTATTTAATTATTATTATTATTATTCCAGAGATAAAGAAAAAATGTAAACAAGCTATAACAGTATTTTTTTATTAGTTTTAATCAATCAATCAATCAATCAATCAAAATATTTATTTGCTAGAATATGGTACATAAGGTGTTACAGTATATTTGTTTCAGCATATCCTGCCATAACATGGCGTGCAAATATATTCACAGTCAGTGTTGTCAGTTACCCGATCTTGTCGATTACAGATTCTATTGACTTGTCTTCTAAATAGTCCTTAACGGTATAATATCTTTTAAACAATAACAGATTAAAAAGTATTTTTTTAAACATTGTCAGTGGTAACTCTTGTAAACTATTAGGTAAATGGTTGTAAATAATAATCGACATGCAGTATACATTTTTTTAAATAATTTTAGCCTTATTTGTGGCAGCCGAAGTCTGTCTTTATGCCGTGTTCGGCTATTTGGCCTGTCAGTGTTTGTCTCGAAAATATTGTAGTATTTCTTAACAAAAACACATATTTCAAAAATATATAAACATGGTAATGGTAGAATTTTAAGTTTTTGAAATAATGGCTTACAGCTGTCTAAAAAGTGAGCTCCACAAATGGCTCGAATACATTTTTTTTGAGCTTTAAAAACTCTGTCAAAATCTACTGAGTTACCCCATATTATAATACCGTATCGAAGTACGGACGATACATAACCATGGTAAGCCAGCATTGCAGTATCACAGTTTACCGTTTGTCTAATTCTTTTCAAGACATATATAAAACGATCTATTTTTGTAAGAATTTTATCTATATGCGCTTTCCAGTTGCAATTTTTGTCGATCGTTATACCCAAAAATACACAATTATCGAGAGTTGTCAAGTGAGAATCTTTATAATAAATGTCAAGCTTATTTATGTTTGAATGGTATGTCTGAAATTGTATGATGTTTGTTTTAGTCATATTTATTTTCAAGTTATTTATTTTGAGCCAGTCGATTGCATTATCCAAAGCCTGGACGATTTCATTTTCTAAATTTTTGTCAGTGTCACTCTTAAGCATTATTGTCGTGTCATCAGCAAATAATATGCAATCTTTGCCTATCGCCTCTAGAATGTCGTTGATGTAAACTAGAAAGAGTGGTGGGGATAATATACCTCCCTGTGGGGTGCCATAATTGTTTTGCTTATACTCCGACCTATAGGTTCTTTTCTCATTCTGACAGATTTTTGTTACTTCCACGCATTGTTCTCTTTCAAAAAGGTAACTTTTGATCCAGTCGTTGGCCTTACCCCGGATTCCGTAATGCTCAAGCTTTGAGAGTAGTGTTTTATGGCAAACAAAATCAAAGGCTTTAGTCATGTCTAGAAACACGCAACTTATCTTCGATTTTTGATTAAGACTTTCAGTTATGTATTTTACTAGTGTAAAACATGCTAAAGCAGTGGAACTGCCTTTCCTAAAACCAAATTGTTCTTTTTTAAGAATATTACATGCGGTTATAAAGTTCTCCATTTTGTTACACATAACTTTCTCAAATATTTTGGATAGAATTGGGATTAACGTTATTGGGCGATAGTTACTCATGTCAGTTTTTACACCTTTCTTATAAAGAGGTTTGACAATTGACCTTTTCAGGCGTGTTGGGAATACTCCTTCTGTTAATGACAGGTTTATTATGTAAGTTAAAGGAGACACTAGACTCCTTGCACATATTTTTAACACTTTAGTGCTCAGGTCATCATATCCAGTCGAGTTAGTGTTTTTTAGACTGTGAATTATTTTATAAACGTCTGATTCATCAACTGGTGTGAGAAAAATGCTTTTAGGATTTTGAGATGTCGTCATTTTTATGTCATATTGCATGTTATTTTGAGCGGAATTGGTCGTCTTTGTTTGGGATATATAAAATTCATTAAATAAGTCACATATTTCGTTTGGATTGTCATAATTTTTACCGTTAACATTAACAGCGTCCACTTCAGAGTTACTTGTCATATTAATTGTGTTTGTTTTAATCAAGTTCCAGGCCGCTTTACTTGTATTTTTGGCCTTGTTAATATAGTGTAAGCTATTAATCTGCTGAGCCTTGTTTATGCATTTTTTCAGTATTCGAGTGTAGTTGTCGTATTTTTTTTTGTGTTTTTTTTTATTATGTTTGTTGAGATGGTATTTTAAATATAATATTCGTTTTTTTATGCAGCATCTCTTTATACCCTTGGTTAGACCTCTATTTTTCACTGGTTTACAAGTATTTTTTACTTTAATTATAGGAAAACATAAATTGTAGAAAAGAGTTATTATGTCATGTAATCTATCGAAGGCGTCATTTGTTGTTTGAACTTCGTAAACTTCGGAAAAAGAGAGACTTGAGATGTAGTTATTAAATTTAATTATATTTTCGTCACTGAGCTCTCTTACATTTTTAAACCAAAAGCTATGAATATCTTTAACTTGAGAATCAGTTTGTAAGTTAATCGTTATTGATTGTGCTGATTCGTGGTCCGAAAGTGCTAAATAGTGAATTGCAGACTTAGCGTCATGTATGTTACTTACTATTAAGTCTAAACATGTGTTTTTTCTCGTAGGTAGTTTTATGTGATTTATTAAGTTATTATTACTCAATATAGACTTTAGGTCATTAGATGTTTTATTTATTTTCAGTGTATCAATATTCCAGTCGCCACAGATGACGATTTGTTTATTACCTTTTTTACATAATTTATTGGTGAGAAGTTCTAGATTATTTAAAAATATTGTAGCGTCACATGTAGGTGTTCTATATATGCATACTATTATTAAGTCAAATTTAATTATTTCGACGGCACAGCATTCGAATTGAAAGGGAATGGAGAGAGGAAGATTTTTAATTTCTCTAAACTGTAGGTTACTTTTTAATAATATACACGAGCCTCCCCGTCGTTGGTTAGTTCGAGAGAAGAAGGATACCAGTTTATAGTTATTGATACTAAGGTTTTGTTCGCAACCACTTTTAAGGAAAGTTTCAGTTAAACATATAATATCTACGGAACCCAGTTCTTTTTGTAAATTTGAAATGGCAACATCTATTAATTCTTGTTTGTTCAATACCCCAGCAATATTTTGGTGTATTAAAGTTATTTTAGTATATTTAGATTTATTTGCGAAAAAACCTAGTTTTCTTATCATCACCGACTTGTTTTATTTTCTCAAAGAAAGAAGTAATTTTGGTTTGTGTAGCTTTTCGCGGTGTCGTATGTATGTGCTTTCTGTTTTGGAAAACGTGCTTATTTTTAAATCGGTTTAGAAACTCTGTCTTATATTTCGCATAGTCAATGTTTGTGTTAAGCTTCAAACATAAATGTGATAAATAGTGCTGGCGATAACTTTTCATACTCGTAGGCCTGTCATTGATGCTATATATGTATTCTAAATTGTGTATTTTTATGTATTTACAGTTTTTGTAATTTTGTATTATTAATTCTAGGTTATAGTTAATTGTATTTTCTTTTAAATAAGGATTATATTGTACGTTAGTAATAAATACAGTGTTGTTTCGCAGTTTATAAAGGACGTTACACAACTCAGTTATCAAAGAGTACGGGTTTTTGTCATTAGATCCTATCACTAAAACTATAATATCGTCACTGGTCAATGTCTTTACGAAGTCGTCATTACAGCTGCTAAGAATCTGAGCACTTGTTGCATTGGGCTTGATGAAAGACGTAATTTTGTAGCTGTTATTCCATTTGTGTAACCTGCTACTGGTCATAGTTTTATTGAGACCATAGGCCTGCTGGTCTCCGAAAATTATTATTCTATTATGTTGGTCCATTACACTGATTGGAGCAACTTTTTTCATGCTCTTGTAGGAGGGTTGTTGCTGATCAAAGAAAACCGTTGCCATGTCATCATCTGTACTCTTCTGGTGGAATTTTTGTCTGTCAATCAAACCTATTAAAGCGTCCTTTTCCATGCCTTTATGTGGGGATTGTGGATGAGTGGGATGTATTCCCTCCAAGCTGCATACTGAGCCGGCTGTGTTGAATGATACATTTCCGACTTCGCTTGGTGATTGTGCTACTAAGGCCGTGTCAGGTTGATGAGCCGTTGGAATAATTAACTTGGACGGGGTGGAGAAACAGCTCGTTCTTATAATATTCTTTTTGCGTGCTGATTTTGGTGTAAGGCACTTTGTTTCTAATAAGTTAACCTTTTTATATGTCTCTATAACTTTCTGGTATTGTCCGATATCCATTTTTAGTCGAAAATTTTCACTATTTAAGTTGTCGATCTCCTGATGAGCGCTTTCGAGTTCCGTTGTGAGCCTTTTGATTGTATCTTTGTAGTTCTCAATTTCGTCGCTGTCATTTAATGAGGTGTTTGGTAAGCTCATCATGGTCGTGTCAAGTAATGTGGAATTACTTCTTCGGCTGACATTGAAGATGTTGTCCACTGAATTAGCCCTTACTGGTTTCCGGACAGTAATGTTATCCATTTCAAAATCCATTGTATTTCGTTAATAGTTGAGAAAAAAAATGTTGGATTTTAATCACTTTTCTTTTAGCAATTGTTTCTAGATAAAGGTCAAGGCCAAAAAGCAAGCAAAAATAAAAATAAAAAATGCAAAAAGAAATGCCGATGCTCGGTATCGAACCTGCGCCTCCTTCACTGCGAGGTAGTTCTAAACTTAACTTAGCCACTCAGTCTCGATAGTAAAGCGTTGAAATTTACAATCTATATCTCGTACCTGCGTCCTACGAAAAGGAGCAATTGTGACCATATAAGGTCACGCGTCGAGCCGTCTCGTGTGTCTGACTCACCGCCAATCAGCGAATAGGGGCGGTCTTGCAAAGCTATGACTCACTGCTGCTTGAACTTGTGGCGCTTTTGTTATGACCGTTGAGTAAAATAAAAATTGCTTATTTCTTCACTTTTGATGAGTAACTTGTAGATATTAAATCGGTAACACTTTTATTGGCTTATGTACTATATTTCTTTAAAATACTGAATCGATATTGCTCTTAAAACAACAGAGAATATTTATTTTTTACGGAGCGACTTGTAACACGTCTTACTGTTTGTACGCTTCGCGCGTCTCCGTGATTATTTACAAAAATTGCAACAAACTCGATTTAAAATATTCGTTAAATTAGCAAGATGTCGCTTCCATGAATACTTTAGCACACAATATCCAAGTTACCGAATATTCGTTTTCACCGAGCGATACGACAGGTGGAGACTGTATTAAATAAATTATGCTTTACGTGAATTTAATTTGAATACGTTAAGTTTCCTTTATTGGATATTTTTTTGCGTTGGAGTAATTTTTTTAGTAAGCCTGTTCCATTATTGGATCAGTAGAGAAATTGCGTTGCACCATCGGAACATGGTGGACATCCCAACCATACGTACAAAAATTTTTGAGAACACATTTATTATACGTACAGCCAAAGATTGGAATTCCTTGCCGGAATTTGTGTAAGTCAAGAGTAAGAGAATAAGTTACTTCCAGGCAAGCGTGCTCCATCCTCGACTAACATCATCGCTTACCATCAAGTGAGATAGTGGTCAAACGCGATGTTTGATAAAACACGTTGCAAACTTTTAAAATCGGTATTAAAAATTTAAAAACATGCTGCTTTTGGACGATTGCGTTTGCCCCTAATAAATACTTAATTTTTACCCCAAAATTTTAATAAAACCAACACCTGACAACCAGGTGTGAACGCTAGGCCGATGAGGCATTTTATAATAACAAATTAAATTTCACCCACCACCACCTGAATTACCGGACCTCAAAATTGTATATGCGTCCATAGAGCCTCCTCAAGGTCTTGCAGCGTTTATATTATCATTTATTAAAACCCTAACGTTTACTCGGGTGGGTACCTGAAAGATGAAATTTTATAAGATTGGGAACTTCTAAGGTAAACGAGTATTTATATCTGCCTTCCTAAAATTGTATTGTTAACTTATACTTTTTAACGTTGCCGAATGTTATTGAATTCGACTACAAAAGGAAGAGGATAATAATTTTCGGTTTTCACACTTAAATTGAATTTATTCTTGTTCTATTTGGGAAGGCAGATCTAATCAGATGAGTTATTTATGTGGTCGGAAGAGCTGTTTCTATAATTATTCGAACCACTCTTCAAATAACTATTTTCCTCCCTGTCAAATTACTCCGGTCTTCACCCTTGGTTCTTCATACGCTAGGAATGTTCGTTCTTCTAACAATCTCTTAAAGCTTTGTGCTTCTCATACTTCATTTTATTAATTCTTCCATGTACATATTCTTCTATGACTACTTCTATTACTACTACCTTTCAATATCAGGATAGCAACGGGTCAGTTCAAAGGTATTTTGCACTTTTTAGTGTTTTCATTGAACACACTAAAAAGTGCAAAATAACTTTGAACTGACTTGTTCACATTGAAGTCGGTTATATATATTTTTTTTTACTCTAAACAGACAAAGGCCACAACTATGTCATCATCATCAACATTTCAGGCAAATACGCTCCCTGCTGGACGTAAGCCTCCCCCAAGTGTCGCCACAGATCGACCTTGCATCCATCGGATTCTCGAGATCCTCATCAAGTCATTTATTTATTTATTTATACTTTATGCACAAAAGAGTACAGAGGTGGATTTTCTACCAGTCAACCTTTGGGTGATGCAGAGACAAATTGTGGTAGGTGCAATATTACCATTTCATATTATAAAATTCTTCATCGGTCATCGGTCCACCTTGTGAGAGGCCACAACTATGTTTTAAGCAATATACCCGTGGGAGAATCTCCCGAATCCCAGAAAATCCCGTTTTGATGCTCTGCTTAACAAAGTAATGACATCATGTTCCTGTCCCAGTCCGATATTGGGGTTGGTGCAACGCGTCTTTTTTTCTACCATTCTCCATCACGCAACCATCACGCCATATTTATATATTTATAAGCGAAATACCACTCACTGGTTAATCACGATATCTCGAGAAACTACAACACCTACAAATTTAAAATTTCACAGGTAGGTTCCTTATAGGGTGTAGACATCCGCTAAGAACGGATTTTACGAAACTCCCCACCCCTAAGGGGGTAAAACGGGGTTCCAAAGTTTGTATGGAGAAAGTTACTTGCACGCGGGCATAGCCGCTGGCAGAAGCTAGTTTTCTATAATTATTCGAACATTTTTTTTTACTGTTGATAGGCTCGCGCTTAACTACTATCTCACTTGATGAATGTAGTCGACGATGGAGCACGCTTGCTTAGAAGTAACATGAATATATTATATTCACCCTTGACTTAAAAATTCCCAGGTTGTTCTTTTCAGGAAACACAAACATCGGTTTTTTTTTTCGGTGGGAATATCATCCTATGACATCCCCCGCTCTTGGGCGGAGCGCGAGATAGTGGCAGACTTTTACTGACTAATTACCCATTCCTGTTCCTTCGTTGCCTTTCGTACCAGGGCTGAGTCTTCCTTTCAGAAGCTGATCCTTGCCCCAGTAGGCTTCGACCTTGCTGGGCCCCTACGGCTTGCTGCCATCTCCTTTAGGCGCGCGTAGAACAGTACGCACCGTCGACGACTTGCGCTCGGTTCTGACGGTTAACGGACGGTTGGACGGCGACCTGTCCATTGCTCGCCGTCCGCAAGCCCGCGCCTACGGTGGCCGGAAATCTGGATCGGAATCCCGGCGGCGGTTGGGGCGTGAGGACCGTAGCCTCACGTGTGTGGCCTCCTCCTTTGTTACCATTACTGCTTCGCAGAAGGAAGCGACCGCCTGCCACTCTTCCTCGCTCCTGACCATGGCCGCCGATCGCCGCCCCCACGAGGACACGGCGTTACTCTGCTCAGGCGGGGCACACCTCCACCGTGTGCTCCACTGTGTCCTCTCGGCGGTCCAACCAATGGTGACACCCGGGACACAGACACCGGTAGGGAATTCCACTCCTTGCTGTATGTTCAATAATGCATGTACGCATCATGATTTTCGGGAATAGTTTCAACATTACATGCTAACGACCTAGCTGAGAATAACCATGCCCACGTTTTCCGCAGCACTGAACATTTATAAGTTACTTAATCACTTCGCCAGCCAAGTATGAAGATACGACGAACCCATACGGACTTCAAAGGCATACACAGTTAATAGTTAAGTAGTTTCGACTAAGTTTCGCCACAAGAGGTCCGCTTTTTTCCCTCAACAGTCGTTAAGTAACGCTAAACACCGAGTAAGTATGTTTAAGTAGTTTTCTAAGCTCAACTGACGGCTGGACTTCCATTTGTAGGAAGGCCTTAGTTTTTTAGTGAGTCCGGTTTTTTTAGTGCCTAAAATTTCTTGTTTTTCATCATTTTAAGGCCGCTATCTCACTAACGTTTTAGCAATGTCTGCACAACGTCGGCGCTACACAGACGAAACGATAACGTTGCGCTCCCGCAGGTTATTGAACGGGCAGACTCGGACGGCGCGATTGTGTATGGTACAAAAGACTTGCGTCGTCAACGTCGTGTACACGTAACAATGTCGCTGGTGAAATGTTCGATAAACGCAAACGCTAGAAAAACGCCAGGAGGAGAGCGGCCTAAAGGCACACGCAGCACGACTACTGAAAACACTAGAAAATGACAGATGCAAGGGTTTTAAGGCAGCAATATGGAGTAACAAAAAATTGTTTGTTAGAAAATAATTGGAATAAGCTATATTGGCATAAGTTTAACCGCAAAAGATAGATATCAGATTAATATTATAAAGGCGAAAGTTTGTGAGGATATGTGTGTGTTTGCTACTTCTTCACGTTCGAACGGCTGATCCTGGAACAGCTCGTAGGATGCTTCTCGAGTGTCTTCTCTAGGGATAATTTTCTACTCACGCAGCCTTGTTTGTGAGTGTGCGTATATGTATGTTTATGTGTGTGCGTGGGCATGTGTGCGTGGGCGTGTGTGTTTGTGTGTGTATCTGTGTGTGTGTGTGTGATGGTGTGTGTGTATGTTATTTCTTCACGCTCAAAGGGCTGAACGGATTTGGATTTTTTGGCACACGGGTAGACCATATCCTGGAAGAGCACATAGATGTTTTGAATGCTAGGAGTATGTTTTCTAAGGACATTTTCAGCTATCGTTCATAAAATACACTTTCTGAATAAAATTTGGTAAGATTTCTATTTTGTAGACATATTTCACTTTATAATTCTAATGGCTTATTTTTGGGTATATTTATAAAGACACTGGTGAAACTGCGGGTGACAGTTAATAAATAATCAGCACGACATAACAAGGCAATTGAAACATTCAACAGGGAAAAATAAAAAAAAGAAGCTAGACCCACACAGCTGATTACCACTTAATTCCCCGACGATACACGTTTAATAGGTTCCAATGACCACGATTTATGCGGTAAGCTAATAAAAACGGTCTGATTTCCCCGGACAGTTTGCTTCGTTAGCAGCCTGTGTTGCAGTCGGCTTTCGTTTACGACCCATTGTCACCATAAATATACTGAGTTTCCTCTTAAAGGAGGTCGTGTGACCTACTGGGATCGCGATAACCGAACGTGCTTGAAAACGGGGTAGTTTTCGAATCTAAACTTGCATGAGATAAGGGATGTGAATGTAAAATTGTAATGTGTGAATACAACGGATTATATTTTCAAGGAAATATTTTTGTTTTTATATAGATCTATTGCGCATTAAGCCTCAGATAACATCAGAGGACAAAACGTCCCCCAACATGACGCGCAACGCTGTGAAGTTGTCCAACATACCCTGCGTCACGTGAATGCGTCGCAAATTGGTGGGGGACAAGTTGCAGTACGCTTGGCAACGTTGCAGCGTTGAGCGATGCGCGACATTGTTGGGGAACTTTTTGTTCCCTAATTTATGTGAATCTTTATCATCAAGTCTCTTGCTTGTCTATATTATGATTAAATTCTTCCCTTTGCCTTAAATTAACCAAAGAATTCTTGTTGATAAATAACGTTTAGTGCTGTTGTGTGCAAACGACATTCATTTTGTATAAAACATAATTTTTTTATAAGTACCTACTCCGTTCTCTACTCTCAAAGAAATTATTCTAAAGTCGCCATAAAAATGAAAAATGAAAAGAACAAACATCTAATTTAAATAATAGCCTAAGTAATTTTATTTTCAAAACAATTTATAGCCAGTTCCAAGGTATGAAAACTCATTAGTTTATTACAAGCCCACAAAATTCGGACCTCTGGTTTTCCAGCGAGGCTAGTCCCGAGTGGCCCATAACGGCTTAATGTACAATACAGATGAATTTGGCTCTAAATATATTTTTGGCCTGGAAAATATTTAGTAATCCTAAGTTTAATTTCAGAATATTTTCAGGGTAGAAGTGTATCTATTATTGGGTAAATTCCGTTGTTTAATAAAACTTTCCTTTTTTTATATAAATACCAGTTGTTAAATCAAACCTTTTTAAAAAGACATGGCATCGCAAGCGACAGTTATCCGTGGTCCTGGAAAGCAAAGTCAAATAAGAAAACAGGTGTGGTTATAGACCCTTGAATGAAGAAGGTCATTGTAGGATTTGACTACAACAAAAAAAATCGCTGGTGCAGATTGCGTTTTTTACACCTCGTACTTACGCAATGATGATGGTGTTTCTTGTCGTTTCTTTTCCATAGTTCCCTATACGACCAATTGGATCTGTGCACCAGCTACTGAAGTTTTTTAAGTGTCCATGGAGGCCGATGTGAAAAAAAATGCAAGAATGGTTTTTACTTATCTATTAGCCTATATACATATTGCCATAAATAATTTTTAATATAAAACGCCTTTCTAAAAAAAGCGTAAACTTCTTTCCTGAAAAGGCTCGGTATATACTACATGTTGGTCGCAAAAATTGTTCTTCTGTGAATACCGCTTATAATGTTCCCACTGCTGGGACCCAGGCATCCTCTTCAGAAGAGGGAAAGGGCCACGCGGGCTCAGTGCGGATTGAGAGATGTCTTCAATTTTTTTATTCTTGTACATGCCGGTTTCCGGAAACCGGCATGTTAACCATTTCTAGAGCCTGTGCCTAGCTGAGCTTAAACTCGCTTCTCTAGATGTTTTAAATAAATGATCTATACCACCTACGTTTTAGGGTTACAAACATTTTCAGGTGCGTAAACCTAAGAGCTGTGAAAGTCATTATTTTTCAGTTGTTAAGTACATACACGTGAAAAGGGGTGTGCTGGGTTCATTATAATTCTCTTTCAGGCCGTACCTTTAATGTCGCGTGATCTGAATAACGTTATTTCAGTGATTTTAGCAAGGAAAGTTAGTTTTGAAGATTTTTGTTTTTGAAACATCACTTGTTCCTGAATAAAATGGAGAATTTACGTTTAGGCACGTCGTTTTTGACAGGTTTTAATACTAAAAAGTGGTTTATCCTCCTCAGCCGAAAAGTGACGAATATACGAGTATAAGTAAACCTCTACGGTCCGCACTAAGCGTTTCACCTCGTCGTTTATACCGCGTACATCGAAGGACTGGAACAATTTGCCTGCTGAGGTCTTCCCATCCGATTATAATTTGGGTGTCTTCAAGGCTAGAGTGAATAGGCTCTTAATAAACTAGTGCGCCTCACCATCAACGATTGCATCACTGCTTACCATCAGGTGGGATCGCAGTCAAGCACTACTTTAACTCAGAAAATACTTTTTTTTTGGGTAGTTATTACTCTGTTCTAAATTTAAACCCCATCTAAATAAATGCGAGGCAGAAATCATGCCAATATAAATATGAAAAGAAAAATCGTGATCCTAAAACGAAACGCAAAGGGCAACTGAAAAAAACAGGTGTCGCTTTAGTCAGTAAGTGTCGATCCACGCTAGAGCATGATTTTTCATTAAATGATTTCTCACTTTAATAAAATTTTGCTCTAAGAATGTGTAATTAATCTGAAGGCACTTCATAATAAGTACTATTAATTACGTAAGTATCCGTTGATTGCGTATACAATTACTAGTTTCTGCTAGCAGCTACGCTCGCATGAAAGTAGGTTTCTCCATACAAACTCCTCCTTATAAATAATAATACCGGTTACGAGAATAAATATTGTTCCAAAAGCGAGGTAATTAAATACGGCGTTCCTCAGGGTAGCGTACTAGGACCCCCTCTTTTTTTGGTTTATATAAATGACCTTCCAGAGCATATAAACCACCCCATGGTGCTATTCGCTGATGATAGCACTGTAGTAATTAAGTGTGATAATCCCAATACTTATGAAAATGAAATAAATATGACATTGAATAAAATTATATCATGGTTTGACAACAATAATTTAAACATTAACTTAGAAAAGACTAAAATTTATGCATTTTTATCAAAGAATCCCAAACAATATCATGGACATTAATTATTTAGGGACAAAAATTGAACCAACTACTGTTACAAAATTTCTTGGCATTAATATTGACAACAATTTGACTTGGAGATCCCAGACTGACGATATATGTAAAAAGCTTAATAAATTTGCCTATGTTCTCTACAAGCTATCAAAAATGGTGAGCCTGGAGTCAGTAGTAACAGCCTATCACGGCTATGTTGCATCTACTCTCAGATATGGAGTAATATACTGGGGCAATTCGGTATATAGAGAACTCGTATTCAGAGCCCAAAAAAGATGTATCAGAGCTATGTGTGGCCTAAAAAGCACAGACAGTTGCCAACCGTTCTTTATACGTCTAAAAATTCTTACCTTGCCATCGTTATACATATACGAAACAAATGTGTTCGTCAAATCTAACATTTCACTATATAAAACAGCTAAATAAAAGCTACTACCGAAAATTACGCGATAAGAATAAATCAGAACTTGAAGTGACTTACGGAAAGACTGCAATAATGAATAAGAGTACCTTCTGTATGGCTCAAAAAATATTTAATAAACTACATGAACAATTAAAAACGTTAAATCTGGATAATTTCAAAAAAGAACTATAAAGAATTTTGACATATAAATGCTATTACTCAATAAAAGACTATTTAGACGACAATTCTATAATTACTTCTTCAGAAAATTGCACATTACCCGACTTATCTTGATGATCTTGACTTTTATTGACATTGGCATGTAATAACTTAATCTTTTAGACATTTAATTGAAACTAATTTTATATTTAATCTGTAATGATATGCATATGCTTATTGACATTGGCTTTTATAATAATATAGAGTTTACATAATGAAGTTGCACATCATCCGACCTATATTGATAATTCTGAATTGTATTTGACATAAACATTAATATGACATAAACCTTAATCTCTGACATTTATTGAAACTAATTTTACTTAATTTGTAATGATATGCATGTGCCTATTATTATTATTGACTTTATATAAAAGTTGACCTATTTTGATGGTTCTGAATTGTATTTGACATTAATATTGATATGACATATAACTTAATCTCTGTGACAACTGTGTAATATTAATTTTAAATTTACGAGTATTAATGATGTTAAAGTTCACATAATCTAAGAAATTAAATGAAAACTGACAATGTTAATTTATATATTTGTACGCCTCTGGGTAAAACATAGAGGATCTACCTATTTTTAACACCTCACACTCTGTTGTAATCTGACCTATGTTTACAAATAAATTATTCTGATTCTGATTCTAAAAGCTTTATGCAAAATTTCACGCTCCTAGTCCTAGCACTTTCGGCTGTGCGTTGATATGTCAGTGAGTTTGTCCTTTTATAGGTAAGCAATGATGATGATTACAATTAAGTCTAACTCAATGATAAATACATCGTATTACAAGTACCCAATTAAAAGTAAAAAGACATACTAGAGCAACGTTTTATAACTCCTTTCCAAATAATAAATCAAACCGAAACCCTCAGAATCCCAAAGATTTTTATACCGCGATCAAAAGATGTTTGCCAACAAACAGTGTGGCTGACGAGGTCTGTCCCGAGGAATCCAATAAAGGAGTTCCTACGATTGGCTGACTCCGCAAATTGGATTAATGGATTCTCTTCAAATGCAGCTAGTGACAACTGAATCGTTCTTGCTTTGGGGAAAGTTTTCAACTTAGTTTCGTTAGTTAGAATTGCTATTTAATTTGGATCGCGATTCCGTGTGTGCGTTTTTGTTTGAAAGAGTTCTCTGTTGGCAGAAAGTTTGCAGTCGAAGTGTGACTCTGTTAGAAAGTTTAGATGATTTATTTTTATTAGGTTTATTGAGATGGATTCGAACGAGTGGTCTGGATTTGTACATGGTGGGTGGAAATAGATTGTAAATAGAGCGGGCCTCTCTGTTATTTACTTGTATAAAACATTCGCTAGTGTCAGTTCTTTCGCTCCTTCAAGGAATATTATGAAAGCAGTGATATCATTAATTAAGTGAATACGCTTGCCACAGTTTAATAGTCTTACAGAACTACGGCGAGTGACTACCGTAAAGCTGTTAACATCTCTCCGGTCTGGACTAAGCGTTTCGCCTCGTCGTTAGCCTGCTATGGTCTTCCCGTCTAATTATAGTTTAGTTTTTGTCAAGGCTAGAGTGAATAGGCTTAATAATCTAGTACGCCTCACCATTAACGATTGCATCACTGTTACCATCAAGGTGGGATAGCAGTCAAGCACTTAGTTTTTTTATTTTTATTGATACAAACCGGTGCATGACTGCGATCCCACCTGATGGTAAGTAGTGATGCAATCGTTGATGGTGAGGCGAACTAGTTTTATTAAGAGCCTATTCACTCTAGCCTCAACGAAAACTAAACTATAATTGGACGGGAAGGCCGCAGCAGGCTAATTGTTCCAGTCCTAAAATGTACGCGGTATAAACGATCAAGCGTTACGCTTAGTCCGAACCGTAGAAGTTTCAACAACGTAAGAGTAGATACTCGCCATACGTCGGGTTGTCCGATGGTAGAAAGGAGATGGCGGAATCAAGTCATGCAATTCCCGCGCACACTCTTCAAAATGCATCCTGTAAAATAGCGAAAGGCTGGCTACCCTGCGTCCTGTGCTTGAGGCTACAACTAAAAAAAACTAATACAATAATATAATAAAATAATGCAATTTTAGTTTAAATATGATATTCCCAATGTTCTCAGGACTGTGAACCAGGTCTCTGAACAGGAATGGGCCGTAATCGACCACGCAGGCATAGTGCGGGTTGATGGATGTCACATGTCTTCGAATTTTTGGATCTAGGTCATGCCGGTTCCCTCATAATGTTTTTCTTCACTATTTGTGTTTGTTCATTTGTTTGTCAGTGGTGATTATATAAATATTATAAAAAAAACGCCTGACTGGGTTTGAAACCGTGACATACGACTTGTAAATCGGGGTCACAGTAATTTTGACTTTGACTTGACATACAAAAGTGATGGCATAATTTTCTAGTTTTTGACATTAGCTATAGAAACACAGAAGTGAAAAATAATAGTTATTTGTTATACAAGAGTGCAAAGTTGCTTTTGACCGCGTGCCCAATTTTGGTGACCGAGCAAGCGAAGGATACTTCAAAAATTATAATCCTCAGCGTTAGCGAGAGAATCAAAAGAGCACGAGGTGAACAACACGTTACTTTTTCATCCCACCTCAGCGAGGAAATGACTTTATGCAAAAAAAAAAAACATTTACAATCACAGGGTACTTTTATTTCAGTTTAGATATTTGTTACTACTTTATGATAGGTATGTACATATTACAGAATAATCTTTAAATTATAACAAATAATACTTAGGTATAATTATGAAAATTTGAAAGTAACATTGCCACAGTTACTTAAGTTCAGTGAAATATTTTGGTCAGGTACTGTAATGTTGGTGTTAGTGACTCCTGTACTATTTTTTGGTTTATCTGTCATACATGATGTTGTAAAGATTTAGCGGATCACCTTGGCGTAAATGTTAGCGAGAGAGAGCGATGGTTAGGCGTTTCGTAACTGCTCATTTTTGATGTAAAAGGACCAGTCCAAGGATCTGACTCAAGCCCTTTCAGTGTAATGGCTCCTACGATGCTTTACATATTTTAGACTTATTTTGAATGGAGTTCTCTATGTATCCCTCTACAACCGCATTGGACTTTCAGCTTCCATGGTGCTTAAGGGACAGGAGATCAGCTCATGAATCGGCCAAAAGTGTAACTGAAGTTCGTCGGAAATAATGACCCGTATACAACGAAGTTCTGGAAGTTCATGAAAAGTTGCAATTTCTCGTGGGATACTGCCAATTTTATTGGCACCCATAGGCTGTTTGACAGACTTAGCGTTGCGATATTGTAGAAAATATCGATTGATTGGAGTGTTTGGCAGGCGTAAGGCTTGATATTTCTCAACAATTGTTACGTATTCCTTGCGAATGACGAAGTTGCGATCTTTTTTGTCTAATATATTAAATTGAATGTTTCTCAATGTTTTTGACATTAAGTTGTATTAGTTCATTAGTTCGACATGCTTCGTTTAGGTATACCAATAAAAAGAACAACCTGTAACGTAAAGAGTAGATAAACTAATAAAAAATACGCATTAGATTATGTTAAGTAGTTAATTAATATCGCCAAATGTACGGAATCAGGTGCCTCGTTAAGAAATTTTTCAATTTCAGATGCTATGAAAACCTTATATTTTTTATGTTTGATGACCAGATGAGGCTCTTTTTAAAAATGCCACTAATTTAGGATAGGTGTATGTCTTTTTTCATCTTCATCATAGAATGCTTGATTTTTTGGTCTCGGATAATTCAATAAATTATGCTAGCAAAAAACGTTTTCTGAGAAAGTTTTGGCTCCTTTAGTTAGTCGCCACGTGTTAAACATATCGTACCTACTGTTTCAAATACTTCTCGGATGATTGTTGAAGGAGAAAGCTCATTGCGCATTATTAACAGTTTATAAAGATAATAACAGATATGTTCTTCGTCGCTAGCATCACTCATTTTAGGTTTCTCTCTTGTTTTCATCCTAAGGTTTTAACAAAATGCCGTGAAAAGAAAATGACGCGTGCAAAGGAAATTTAAAAAAAGTAAACCAACGAGGTTCCGTTAACAAATTAAAAAAAGCCTTTAGTCACATAATGTCCACTATATCAAAATGTCTAATGTATCAAAATGTCCACTGTATCAAAATGTCCACTGTACCGAAATGTCCACAGTTTTAATATGTTTATAAGGTCCACTTTACAAAAATATTTGCAGTATCTTTACACATATATACCTACATAAATTAATATCTAGCAAAGGAGGTGGCCGATCGCGTGAGGCAACGGCAACGGTCCTCACGCCCCAACCGCCGCCGGGATTCCGATCCCGATTTCCGGCCACCGTAGGCGCAGGCTTGCGGACGGCGAGCAATGGGTGGCTCGCCGTCCGACCGTCCGGTAACTGTCCGGACCGAGCCCAAGTCGTCGACGGCGGGTATTGTTCCACGCGACTCAGGGTGATGTCAGCAAATCGTAGGGGCCCGGCAGGGTCGAAGCCTACTGGGGCCATGGGTAGTGTGAAAACGAAACCCGGGGTTCTGGGACGAAGGCAACGAAGGAACAGGAGTGGGTTTTTAGTCAGTAAAAGTCTGACACTATCTCTCGCTCCGCCCAAGAGCGGGATTTGTCATTAGATGATTTTCACACCTTAAAAAAAAAAGAAACCTATATTAATATGCCTACCTATATTATGACTCAAGGTGGCATTGCACAAGTCCGAGGCGATGTACTTTCATGGTTTTCCGGGCCCGCGCCATCACCGGGCTCCCAAATAACGGTAGGAGGGGATCACTTCGGTGTCGGGTCGACGAACACTTCCGACGTCTGGTTTCCAAATTAGGACGGGCCGAGGTTACCCTCAAGCAGCTCCTACTCAATTTAGGAGGTCCGGCTCCTGTGTGGGCGCCGTCGCTGCGGAAGCAACCGGCGGCAAGCTAAACGCGTCCCCTGAGGGTCATGGCCATCCCCATGGTGCGGTGTTGCCACACGGTCTCTCGTGAAGCGGCGAGCCTCTTTGCCGGTCTGCTGCTATGGGATCTA
The DNA here is from genome assembly GCA_961205895.1 of Mythimna pallens. Classification (NCBI taxonomy): domain Eukaryota; kingdom Metazoa; phylum Arthropoda; class Insecta; order Lepidoptera; family Noctuidae; genus Mythimna; species Mythimna pallens. The sequence continues at coordinate 21,235,271 of OY540839.1, read as the reverse complement.
GAGGCAACAGTACTTGCACGCATGTATGATCCAGTGCTGGGCACGTCATAATTATGGCGGTAAATCTTTTTTGAGGAGTGGTTGAAAAGACATCACGGCGTCCTCACCTTCCACATGACGCAGGTCCTCACCGGAAATGATGAGTTTTCTGACGTTTGCGGCCACCTTCTTCATTAGCATTACTGCTTCGCACTCGGAGGTGACCGCATCCTATTCCCTCTCGCTCCGGACCATGGCCTGAAACAGGGCCCAGTGTGAGAGGTCACTGCCGCCGATCGCGTACATGAGGAAATGGCGGTTCTTCGCCTAAGTGGGGCACGTCTCCACCGTGTCCTCCGGGCAGTCCGCACAATGGTGACAACGGGGCGTTTCTTCCGCCTGAATCAGGTGCAGGAACCTGCCGAACTTATCACGGCCGGTGAGGACCTGTGCCATGCGGAAGGTGAGGACGCTAAGAGGGTCTCCCCAGCCACACCTTAAAGAGAAGACTTACCGCCATGATTATGGTGTACCCAAGATTGGCTAATGTAGAAGTAATAGCAATTGTAGACTTTTGCAGATATTTTTGGTTTGCATTTTTGTGGAGTCAAAGAAGAACACTAAGTTTTAATTACATATAAATATTCAAGGAAATTATTATTTTTTAATTAAACATAGTTATAAAATTGACTAATTGATAAAGTGGACATTTTGATAATGGGACATTTTAAAATTACCATTCTGATACAGTGGACATTTTGATACAGTGGACAATTTGATATAGTGGACATTATGTGACTAAAGGAAAAAAAGTTGTATGATTTTGGCAACATGGAGGTAGAAGTAAATAGGTTTAATGATGTTTTGAATACACATACTTAGTGCACACGATGTTTTAAATTTAATTTACTTTATCTTCTAGCGGATAAAAACTGCTTTTGTACTCAGATATCGAAGAGCATAAATACTCTTTCCGAGGAAAAATATTTTTCACTTCTGTGTTTCTGTTTGAATTATAATCGGCTTTTCTCATTGAGAAATAGGTCAAATGTCAAAGGCTAAATATTATTATAATCCTGTGTCCAATAATGCGTGGACCTTGGTGGATGAAGTAGACAGCTAGGCATAAACAAAGGGTTTCATTAAAATTGGTCCCCGGACTGGGGCTAAGTGTCTAATAAATAAAATTGTACTAAAATTGGCTAGGTCATAAATATTTGACGTTTGTTTAGGAAATAGTAAATTTTCTTGTAGGGTTTATTATTTTAAAGGGAATATTCATTTATATTTGGTGCTATTAATTTATTTTCTAAATAATAGTAGGAATATTTTACTAACTACTCCAAAACTCTAATGCATTTTCAAACTCACTCCAAAGTGTAAATTAAATGATCTACAAAGGATCACACATGTTTATTTATGTGCTAGGTACTAGTTTCTGCCAGGACTTTCGCCTGTGTGAAAGTAGAAAGAAGAGTTATCTGGTGTGAGACTTCTGAGGGCGTAGCCAAGTTGATAATCTACAATCGTTAACGCTAGTAGAAAATTTAAAATGTATGGGAATGACGTCATCTCAACGCTTAGCCATGTGGTCAGAACAAAGGAATCGGAGGCCTGACCGACACGAGGCGATTGACGAAAGAGAATCGAAGCGAAATGGTAGTAACTTGGCTAGGCCTGCTGGTATAAATGGTATAAAAAGTAGCCCATCTGCTTTTCCCGGACACGTTAAATAGTTTGAGCGTGAAGGAATAACAAATATACAGACACACACATTCACAAAACATTTGCCTTTATAATATTACTGTGATTTCCTTCCGGGTCTTTATTTATGTTTGTCAAAATACTTTGAGTATTTTCATATTGAGTTGGAATGATAAGTTCGAATAAATTTTATATTAAAGATAAGTTATTCGTTTTTTTGTATTTAGTTATTTATTGGTTTCTTTGTTTTGGTGATATTTGGTTTCCACGTTGGAACTCTGGTTGGTTATAAATACTGCTATATTACAGAAAATACAAAACATAAACTAAACTTATCATTCCATCAAAGTACCATATTTTACACTGATATTAAAAAAGGATATAATAATAATATTCTTATTTACTATCAGCTGCAAAATTAACCAGCTGATATGAATTATATTTGATTTCCGATTACATCTACAAATTGAAACTCATTATAAAACCCTAAAATTTAAAGGGTTCTTCCATAAAGCAACAAATTCAGCTTTATCTTTATTTAATGTATGAAATTCAATTTACGACTTTATCCATTTTATCAGCCACCGAACGAAATATTAAGGATTACGCAATATTTTAATTACATAGTCATCGCACACTATCGTAAATAGCTTGTGTATGCAAATAATGTCAGTTATTAATGTTTACCAACTTTGTTTACGGTTTTTACGGGTGAATACTGACGAGATTGTGTGTGTTTCAGCCAATACGGAATATGCATGCAATTTTTTATTTGCTAAATAAAATAGTTTTTAGTTTAGTAGTGATGGCTCACTGGTAACAGTCCCGTCATACGAGTTGCAGGGTCGTGGGTTCAAACCCAGCCAGGCGCATTAGTTTTGTGCAATTTCGTCACCACTGCTCTCAAAACTGTGAAAGAAAACATGGTGAGGAAACCGGCATGTCCTAGAACCAAAAAATTCGAAGAAATGGGACACATCTGCACTGGGCCCGCGTAATAGATTTAAGACCATTCCCTCTCCTAGAGAGAAGGCCTTAGTCCCAGTATTGGGAAGGGAACATTATAAGTCTGATTATGCAGCTTATAAAGTACTTATTTTATCAATAACGAAGTTATAAAACTTCAAAGCTCCTAATAAGAAAGAAAAGCCCGACAAGGTCTTTGACGTCCAAAGGCCATGTTGCCATGGGCGCCATAAAAAACGGCGTCTTGATGAGAGAGACAGATTATATGTAAAATAGTTCAAAATTGTTATTTATCTCGTTTGCTCTTCTACCAATTTTGATATTGTTTTAACAAATATTAAGTTTTCTATTATTGTATGTTTATTGTTTAAAAAATATTGTTTCCATGACAATCTTAACTTTGATCGAGTTAAAAGCAATATACAACCTTATTTTTAGTATATGCGAAACCTGAATATAATTACGAGATAAATACGTTTATATCAGCACCATTCATTTCAAATATTTTGAAGAGAACTAAATGATTCAACACACGTGCACCGATGGGTGAGATTGAGCATGACAAAATACTCAACAGACTGTTCTTTTGGCCATATCCCAATGAATCTCAGGTCAGCGCAAACATGTCTTCTTTTTCCATAATTACTAGTGGGTCATCTCAGTCACCCTCTTAGATAGCATTTTTTTTGGTACTTAACCATTCGTAGCGTTAAAATGAAATACATCTATATTGAAATCCCAAAGCAGACTATAAAATGGACGCGCTAAAATATCCACAATCGGGTTCGGATTTAAATTTTCTCGAAAATATTCCTCCTTTGAGGAGAAAGTTTCTGGGGCGGCCAAAGTGGCGTTTTATCATACAACTTATGAATGGCACCGCGAGGAGCGTTTAGCGCTGATCTATAGCAACATTATAGCACGGCCCGATGGCTCGCGCGATTTCATATGCCAAGAACACGGTATGCGGCGGCTGCGAAAGATTGTCCATTTGGTACAGCTATATTTAAACGGGTGCAAGATAGTAAAATTGGTAATAGTTTCACGATCACTGAAGTATAGCGAAGAAACTGTATAGAACTAAAATATAAACAAAGTCTACACTTTCCACGCAACGGATTTTGATTTAATTATTTATTTATTTTTATTAGGGAAAACAACTACATAATTGTATAGTTTATTATAACTAGAGATATATGATACAAAATAGGTCAATGTATAATCCACAAAGTTTCCAACTAAACAGATACTGTGAAGACACAATATTAAACTAAAGAATACAAAGGGCAAAAAAATATATACACGCTGACACTATGTACACTACTTACACACACACGCACACACGCACACGCACCCACGCACACGCACACGCACGCACACACACACACACACGCACACACGCACACGCACGCACACACGCACGCACACACGCACACGCACACACGCACACGCGCGTGCTTACACTAGTGATGAATTCATTAATTTATTTCAAACAATTGATGATTTCCTGTTTGTTTATTGAGATATTTAATATTGTATTTTTATATTGTGATACTGTTAAATAATTAATAATAATATAATCGGATATCGTCTCATTAGGAGTTAACTTGTTATCGAGAATATCGCTTAATTAAAGGATGTTGTTATTGATACGGAAGATAATATACAACGTCTTAATAAGATAATTATATCTTATTTCATACAAGAAAATGTAAAGAGCAAATCTTTTCACGTTTACAAAATACGGAAAGAGCATTTTCTATCATCCCTTTCAAAACTCATTTCCTTACAAATTCAAATACTTTCATGGGTGTCCAGAATAAAAAAGTTACATTTTAAGTAGCAAAACCAACATTTGTCGTCATTCGTAGCCAGATACCGGGTTTTGATTCACGTGTAACCGAGTGTTCCGTTTCGCCCTGTTGACTCTGCAGTTAAATGAATAGCGCTGTTTGAACTGCGGGCATAAAATATTAAAAAAATGCCCAGCTCAAACCGGTTTAAACCAGTCTGAACGGCTTTCGTGAGGCTAAATTTATCCTTGTAATAATTTTATAGAGGTAAAATACGAAGGGTTAGTTATTGTTGGAGTTTTTTAGGGTTAATGTTGAACTGTTTACTTTGTTGAACAAGTTTCCAGTTAAAATGGAAGTGGGACATGGCATTCCGCAATTTAATGTAAGCAACTGTGTTCTTTTTAATATTTGTTATAAATCGATTTTATTATTATTATTATTTGAAAAAGATGATTTGATTTTATGGTTTGGATTTGTTTGTATCTTAAGAAATGATTTAAATAAACTAAAGTAAAAGCAAAACCTGCAAAAAATGTAGCTGGCTAAGTCATCCTATCTAACTAGTTGTAAATTTATTTGTAGGTTGATTCATTCCAGACCTGTGGCACCCCTTGGGAGTGCCACGGGAACTGAATTCGAACCCGTGGCACCAGCTCCTCAAATCCATACAAACGGTGTATCAGTGGTATCACGAGTACTATTTCCTAGTTTCCATGGATTTACCAATCGAATAGTGATGGGATTTAATTTGAAAATAATTTCTATACTCTAATTTTAATATTCATTTAGGAATACTATAGAAAAAACGTTTTACACTAAAATAGTAACTAGACTTAAGTTTGATATAGATAGATAGATTAAAGTTAGATACATAGATTAAAGTAGATAGATAGAACCATACCATACCATACCATAGATTTAAGTTTGTGTAAAAGTTTAGTTACTATTTTAGTGTAGATAATGCTAAGTAAGCTAAGTAGATAATGCTGTCAGCATTATCTACCAGACAACCTTATGGATGGAGCTGTAAGAACTTAAAATAAATAAGGGGGTAATAAATAAATAAGTTTGCAGTGTACTGCTATCAAATTACTTAAATATCAAAATTTACTTTAAAAATATATGCTAGGCTGTACATGGATATAAAAATATACTTAAGCTATAAATATATAATACTTAAACTCAATTATGTATATTATGGGGACGGGGCTCAAATCAAAGGCTTCTAGTTAGATTTACTATTATTAAATTGCTAGAAGCTCTGTTTGTTACATTATTATCAACACCTATACTTTTATTACCATAAACCTTAAAAAGGTATATTATATTATCACCTTGCCAGTTTGCAAGTTAATCAGCATGCGACCTCTTTTAAGACTCCACATGAGCAACGCCCTATAACCTGCCTATACCTAACCAAGATGTCCCTACCTATAGTGGGAATAAATTTACATAATGATGCCTGTCTCTCGAGAGCAGGCTTAACTCATGATAAACGATAAACTACTTTCAAATATTTTCTATACAATTATTAATTATTATGCATCAATATGCGCTCATCAACTAACGCTGTCATGTTTAAACCCCACTATGGCAAAACCCACATAAAAGCCACAGCATAGCGCCCTTGTCATAATTGACATCTACCCAATAATAAAATATGAACTACAACTCTTACGGTTATGACTTTTACCTCATCGGACGCTCATCGTGTCAGAGAAGCAAAAGACAGAATTATGCAAGTATCTATCATCTAAAAACTGAATTTCTGCTCCAGTGACAATACTTAAAAACACCATCTTGACTTAATTTCCACTTCAATTATCAGTTGATCCAATGGTGTCAACTAGACACCCTTTGCGAAGGCTATGCCTTATCAGCAAAGTAAGTAGGGTATCAACATCCAACACTCTCCATCACTTGTAGGACCACAGTTTCCAAAATAATTTGACACTACTCTAAGTTGAAAACTGTCATCTGGCCCAAGCGGCATCCCTCATTGAAATCGAACATGAAACAAAAATAAAATGATTAATTATTCATGCGCTGCTGATCTCACAAAAATAATGCAGTGACATGATAACAAAAAAAGACAACAGGTTACCTAATTTTATAATTCACAAAAATTTAAATTAATTTCTTTATAAAATTTTCAAAATGTATGTTTAAATAAAAATATCAGTTTCATACGTTTATTATAAGACTGTTTAAAACATAATAATATGATTTTAAACAGGCAGGATGAATCAAATTAATGCCCTTTTGTGCCATACCCATTTTATTTGGCATGTGGCACGATGACAATTTTTGTAAAGTAAATTAATAATCAAATCTATTAATATTATTTGTTACCAAGCAGAATGGACATCATCCCTCGTAACAAACTGAATCTCCTTAGCTTGACCCTGCAAAAAACGCTCTGTCCAAATTCGTCATTTATATTTTCGTAATTATTTTCCAAAATGTGATCATTTTCGACGTGATTTTTGTTAGTTGGTTCATTGTGATCACAATGTAACTCCATTAAAAACATCTCTAGATTCTTTGAAATCAAATTGGATGAAAAAATAATTGATTGGACACATCCGGATCTTTATTTACGAGTATTTATGTACATACACAAAATAAAAGATTAGAAGAAGGAAACAGAAAAATAGGTACAGAGATAAAGATTTCTTTAAAATTATTTCTAAAGAAATCTCTTCCAGCACACCTGCGAAAGGAGAGTTGGAAGAAAATAGAGATGTAGACACCGTGTGTAACATTAATAGGAAAATAACGTCACAATGTACTTTGATAGGTTCCCATTGCGGTATTTGTGATTTGTTTTTGTTAATTCAATATTTTTTATGTTTTACTAGTTCACTCCAGTGACTTCGTTTGCGATCATGTTTTCATAAAAACTAACACCATAGCTATTTGGATGCAGATAAGCAATAGTGGGTCAACCCACAAAAAGTTAAAGAATGATGATCAAATTTTTTTATGAGACCCGTCCCCCCCTATCGAACAGATTTGAAACCGGTGTCATTCGAAACGTCTAGTTGAGTTTTTTTTTTATTTGGCAACATACTTCAAAAGTTACTGGGGCTTAGGTTTTATACAATATTTTTATTTTAACCTAACCTAACCTATATCTCGCACTTTTGAGAGACGTCGCCATAGTAAAAAATCTCACCTTACTAAGATCTTTTGCTAGAGATACATTTTAAATCTGTTGGCGTTATTTTGTACCAAAATACAATAGTCTTAAAATATGATTTTCTCGTTAAATACCATAATTTTGAGAGATGTCGCCAGACTAAATTCTCACCTTACTAAGATCTTTCGATTGAGATACAAATAAAAATATTTTTCTAACAATTTAATTAAAATATTTGTGAAATGTTTGGACACCGTTTTGTCAAAATTAAGTCTGTGTGGGTTGACACACTATTGTTTATCAGCATCCATTTATGCTAAGTTTGAAGTAGATATATTGGTCAATAGAATAAAATTTTGCATACAATCGAATTTCCCGTTTTTCACCTCCTTAAGTTGTTGCTCTTAGTGTTCGCCTACGTCATAAAGGAACAAGTAAAAATTACAAAAACCTCGTCTTTGTGCTCGCCTACATAATAAAAGAAAGTCTTGTGCGAAGTTTCACGTTCCTAGGCCTAGTAGCTTCGGCTGTGCGTTGATATGTAAGTCAGTTTATGGAATCTGATCTTTGTTTTCTTTAGAGCATATTGTAGTTGAATTAGATCACTTAAAAAACTATAAGACGACTTTCATGTCCTTAGTTAGTTTAAAAATTCTTGACCGAATCCCCTTTTTCTCACACCAGAGAAGGAAGGCCTGCTGCAAGTGTCTACCAGGTCATCATTCCCAACTCTTAGTCAATAGCGCCGGTGCTATCTTCGTGACATAAAGAACTCTTGACTAAATCCCCTTTTGCTCACACCAGAGAAGGAAGGCCTGCAAGTGTCTACCGGGTCAACATTCTCCAAACTCAATAGCGCCTGTCCCATCTTCGTAACACATTTAAATCCTATATGTTTGAATGCCACTAAAGCATCCCACCTTTGTATAAAAATTTGGTTCATCTTCATTCTTTGGAACAATTTGCCTGAAAACAACGTTGGATTATTTGCTTCTCGCAAATGTTCAGGTCGTCCAAGTAAGTGAATTTCTTTCTCATTTATATTACATGGTTTGCTGTAAGAAAACCCAATTGTGGGTTAAGCTCGCCTGTGTACATCAACTGTCCTATTTTTATATCTGTTTAAAATTGTGTGTACAATAAAGAATAAAGAAAAAATACGTGCCAAACTTAGAGTGGAACAGCATTTGGGCCCTTTTGTTCTTGTAAACTCTGCTTTTTATCTTAAGTGAGTTTATTGTCGCTGTCTCCACTAAAAAACTCTGGAACCCTTTGACATCAAAAGAGACAAAGTACATTTTCCTTGAAGCGTAAAATTTGGATCTTCGTCATGATTGTTATATTTTAAGTTCTCATAATCATAATAATTCGAAGTATTTATTATTTTTAATGATACTTCATTCTATTTGTAATATCTATTATTTATTAATTGTGCGCACCTACCACAGTGTTTACTCTTTTAACCCAAAGGTTTACTGGTAGAGAATGACTTGTTACATTAAGTCCTTCTATGTATCACTACTGTACATGTAATTTAAATAAATAGAGGGGAACACCACTTGGCCGTCTGCTTATTTTTCATAAAATTCAGTTCCCACTACCTGTGAATCTTCAGAAAAGTGTGTTTGGTTTTATGCCCCAAAGAATAGTTAAAAAAATACATTGCAGATTTGAAGTTGCTGTAGTATTTATTTTTCATGTCCAAAATTATAGCTTGAGCCATTGGACCTAAGCTTCTGATTACTCCTGTTTTTCTTTCTAGAGCAAATTTTATGCCTTGGAGAAGTGAAACATGGTAATTAGCCCATATTGTGTAATATTTCGTGTCATCTCCCAACTCTTATAGCTTGAGCAATTGGACCTAAGCTTCTGATTACTCCTGTTCTTCTTTCTGGAGCAAATGTTATGCCTTGGAGAAGTGAAACATGGTGTTTAGCCCATATTGTGTAATTTTTCGTGTCATCTCCCTATTCTTATAGCTTGAGCCATTGAACCTACGCTTCTGATTACTCCTATTCTTCTATGTGTGTATGGTGGTTATTCAGCCCCTACTGCGTAGTATTTTGTGTCATCTCCCTACTCTTATTCTGCCTACCAAATAGGTACTCTTTCTGAGGAGTGTCCCCTTAACAAAAACTCCCATTCGCACCTCATCGAAGCAAGGCTTAAGCTCGACGATAGGTGTAGCTATGAAGAAATTGATTTTGATTTTGTTCTTAATTTCTTCTAATTGTATTATCTGGCGTGTTGGCTTAGTGATTAGAGGATCAGGCGCTATGTCGCCGGAGGTCGTGGGTTCGGTTCCCACCCAAGAAAAACGTTTGTGTGATGAGCACGATCGCTTGTTCTGTGTCTGGGTGTAGTTTATCTAAAATATCTATCAGCAGCTCATACCACAAAATTTGCTTAGTTTGGGACTAGATGGAATTTTGTTTTTTTCTCAGACAGTTTAAAACAGCTATGAGCAAAATTGCTAATTCATCCGAAACGTCAATGTCTACTATTCCCTTACCTTATTCTGTTTTAGGGTTCTGTACCGAAAGGGGACCATGTAAGACTCCGCTGTCTGTCCGTCTGTTTGTCTGTCACCAGACTTTATTTCATGAGCCGTGATAATTAGGCAGTTGATATTTTCACAGATTATGTATGTCTGTTGTCGATAAACCAACAAATACTAAAAAACAGAACAAAATTAATATTTAAGAGGCTCCCATACAGAAAAAGTGATTTTTTGCCATTTTTTGTTACGCACGGTTCGAAACCATCGTGCGCGACTTGCACTTGGCCGGGTTTTTATTTGATTTTTCGTCCCTAGTAACTCGATAATTATTTCTAGACATTTGAATAACTTAATTTTCTGTGTCTCTCTTTAAAAGCTTGATGTCTATGTCCACTTCCAAGGTAGATGTGAAAGGCTTGATGTCTATGTCCACTTCCAAGGTAGATGTGAAAGCCATTGGAATCTTCAGGGTTGAATGTAAAAAATTAACGAGGACTAAATATAAATTAATAAATGTATATGAATAAAAGTCTGACACGCAATCGTTCCACCCTATTAGCGAGAGAACTGATTTGATTTTTCAACTAAAAATAGCCCAAGACTGCAAACCTAGAAAACAAATGTCAAACGCGTGTAGAGGAGTCTGCAGTTAATGTACTTGAAAAGTTTTCAATTAATTATATTGGTATTATTTATTTTCTTTCTTATTAGGGTTCCGTACCTAAGTCGGTAAAAAGAAAACCCTCACAGGATCGCTTTGCTTTCCGTCTGTCAAGACCCTTTTTTTCAGGGATGTGTGGAGGTATTAAGTTGTAAATAATATCAACTATTGGGTGTCTAACGCCTAGCAAATGCAAATGCTGTTGTGGTGGTCACCCTTTCGGTGCGGGCACGCTCGGCGCACTTTGTACTTTGTTCTTTTTTATTTTACTGTGTGTTTATAACCGTTGTGCTGTGTCTCTCCCGAACAAAAGCATTTCAATTCTTATTTTATTCAAATCCTACTCTAATTAGCAGTAAAAAAATTAAACGTCTAACCGTTTAATATTCTCCATTAAGTTGCATATTTTGATGCTCGCTAGGCAATCAAAATTTAGGTAGGGTACTTCCCGTTGACCTAGAATCCTGAAATTTGGCACGAAGCAAGGTTTTATAGCACAAATATAGGAAGATGTCTGAGAATTATAAATTTGCAGTTACGTCACAAAAAAAAAAAATTGCGAAAATACTGATTTAAGTAGGTAAGTTTGTTACGGAACCCTCGGTTCACGAATCTACCTCGTACTAGTATCTTCAAAGAAAAAATTTTGCTACCATACCTTCGAGTGACGTCAGACCGACGTTTTTATTTCATAAACATGCAAATGTATAGGATTCCCCACGAGCAAGTTGAACGAGCTATACTGCCGACACAATCGAGCGTAGTTGACAGATACACCTGGCAAAGTGCGCGCGCGTCGAACTGTTTCATATACAAAGTGATTAAGTTTCGATAAGGGTTTCAGTCATTATGGCCACTTTACCATATGAAAAGTAAGTTTACTGTAATATCTTTTTTATATTTTACTAAGCATGGTCCGAAGTGAGGAGGAGTTGCCACTCCTGTGTCCTGGCAGTCGCCTCCTTCTGCGAAGCAGTAACGCTGGATATGGAGGCGGCCGCACGTGAACGCGCGAGGGCGCGGCCCTTTCGCCCCAGGGATCCCCATCCCGATTTCCGGCCAACGTGGGCGCGGGCTTGCGGACGGCGAGCATTGGGTAGTTTGCCGTCCGACCGTGCAGTAACCGTCCGAACCGAGCCCAAATCGTTGACGGCGCGTACTGTTTCACGCGCACCTCAAAGAGATGTCAGCAAACCGTAGGGGCCCAACAGGGTCGAAGCCTACTAGGGCCAAGGGTTTGCTTCTGAAAGGAAGACACGGCCCTGGTACGAAAAGCAGCGAATGAACAGAAGTGGGTTTTTAGTTATTCAAAGTCTGACACGCCCTCGCGCTCTGCCCAAGAGCGGGGGATGTCATTGGATGATTTTCCCACCTACAAAAAAAAAACACTTTGCCAGTGACTTCTTTAGCGATCACACCATAGCTATTAATGCTAAATTCTATTAATGCTAAATTTGCAAGTAATAGGTAGGTCAGAGGAATAAAATTTTGCATACAATCGAATTTCCCCTTTTTCACCCGTTAAAAGTTGTTGCTCTTAGTGTTCGCCTACGTCATAAAAAAAAATTGCACGTTTCTAGACCCAGTAGTTCCGGCTGTGCGTTGATGAGTCTCAGTTAGTTTCTCCTATTATAAGTATATAGATGCATTGCCAGTTTTATGGTCGAAACTAACTTTTGCATGATTGTTTAACGTAAAAATAGCAGACTTATTTTATCCGACTACGTCAAAACCGTCAAATCCGACTCGACTGGGCAGCGTTTAGGTAGCAGCGCGGTATCTTCCCGTCCAACATACCACAGTGTCTCAAGATGAAAGTTTATGACCAGTGCGTGTTGCCAGTGATGGCATAATATATGGCTTCGAAACGTGGTCGCTCACAATTGGCCTCATCAGAAGGCTTAAAGGTCACCCAAAGGGGAATGGAAAGGGCTGTATTCGAAGTTTCCTTGCTCGATCGAATCAGGAATAGCAGGAGGACCAAGGTTGCCGACATAGCACGAAGAATCACCAAACTTAAGTGGCAATGGGCAGGGCACATTGCTCGCAGAACTGATGACCATTGGGGCCGAAAGGTTCTGAAGTGGCGACCGCGTATAGGAAGATGCAGCGTTGGAACGCCCCTCCTACCAGGTGGACCGGTGACCTGGTAAAGGTTGTGGGAATCCGCCTCTGTACTTTTGTATGCATAAAACATTAAATAAATAAATCCGATGGATGCGAAACGCACAGGACTGTTCAATGTGGTGACACTTGGAGGAAGCCTATATCCAACAGTGGACGTCATTCGGTTGAAATGATGATGATGAATGATAATGATGAATGATAATGATGACGTCAGAACCAAAGGGAAGGTTTATGATTTTAGCAGTGGTTAAACTACTGAATGAATGAAGTTGGTACTTTTTAGTTGTGATACTCCTCAGCTAAACCTAAATAGTGTGCAAGTTCTATAGTAAGATACTTATCACTATGTGACCATTAAAACTACTTATAGCCAGAGTATCTACCTCTTATGACAATTCCAATAAGCCCAAACACTCTAGGGAACACATGTTCCGAGATTAACAGACATAAAAAACATACCTTTGAATTGAGAACCTCTTCCTTTTTTTAAGTCGGTTAAAAATGGGCTATTGTGTTATTAATACCTGTTAGAATAGTGAGAATATACACCCGATCTTTATTATATTGATATTGTGTTACGTTCTCTTCCGATCTGGCTTGCATACGAATCAACCATCAAAAAGTATCGCGTGGGCTTGCAGACGGCGAACAATGGGTAGCTCGCCGTCCAGCAATGGGTAGAAAAAAACAAGAGTTATTCACGACAAACATGGCGCATACCTTAATAAAACAAATAACAATAACGACTCTATGTAATAAGTAGTAATAATATGCGTCACATCCGCGCAGAACAGCCAGCGCAAAACAGGCAGCGCAAAACAGCCAGCGCTGATTTTCAGCGCCAGCCGTCGACGGTGAGACGTTGATCGGCTAGCAAGGATTACATAGTATATAATTAAAATCACTGAATAAACAAAATCAAAGACATATAAACCATTATACGTAAAGGGGTACAAAAATAATAATAAATAAAAACAAAACACAGCAAATAAGCCAATCTTTATGCGTAGTCGATTGTTATAAGCGATAAATAAACGATCAAACTGTGGTAACGGATGTGTTGTTGAGTGAACTGTGTTCTTGAGTTAATTGTGTTCTTGAGTATTTGAGAGTAGCATCATAAGAGTGAAATTTAACTGCATAATAACCGTAGGTACCCAGCAAGGTGTGGAGCCTAGTGTGGCCATGGGTTATGCGAAATAGAACCCCGGGGCCCTGGAACGAAGATAAAGAAGGAACATACTCGTAGGAGTGGGTTTTAAACAGTAAAAGTCTGACACGCCCTCCCGCGTGACTCCACCCTAGAGTGGGAGAAGTCATTGGATGATATCCCACCTAAACTAAATCCCTCAAAAAATAAAAATTGTCTTATTTAAGGAGTCTTTTCTTGTCAACTAAAAAAACGTTTTCTAAAGCAATCCATTGTTTTAACAATAGCCACATAATATGTCGCGTTACAAGCCTTGTTTACAAAGAAACAGACATACAACGTCAGGTATCGACAACATTTTTTAAACACAATTTGTTCGTAAGCATGCTCTTTCCATCGGTATTGTTGTAGCGAATGACGATCATCAGAATGATTGAAATCGTGTGTGGCCTGCCACATATGGGTTGGTGCTGCAAAATGCCATCTAGCAGCATCAAACTCAGTGGAGAGCTAAGCGTTTCACCTCCTCGTTTATACAGCGTACATCGAAGGACTGGGACAATTTGTGAAAATCGCTTCTAATTTTAAAGAGTCCTAAGTTTTTACGATCTTAAAAAATGCTTTCTAAGATTAAAGATAGTCGAATAAATGGATTTCATTGAATTTATTTCTGAGGGACTAACGAGGACCCATTTTATAAATAGCCCGGATTACTCTCTTTTGCAGTATAAAAAGTTAAGTCAACATAAGCTACAGATCCCATACAGTACAGTAACATGCCATAAGACATAATACTTGAGAAATAAGCATAACAAAATAATCTAGCTGTGGCTACATAATTCTGTCAATTACCTTATTTTTTTACTGCATATGTAGCTGAGCTTAATCTTTCCAAAAAACTTTGCAGTTTAGAATCGACAGTTATACCTAAGAACACGGTTTCAGTTTTTTGTTGTCAGGAATTAGACTGACGCGAACTTGAGGGACATTTGGTTATGAAAACTTTATATTTAGTTTTATTCGCATTTAATAAGAGATTATTAGCTGCGAACCATTTCGAAAGAACAGCCAGATTTTCGTTGACATGCAAGACATCCCCATATTTTCTGTCTACTTTAAAATAAGAGAAGTGTCATCAGCAAATAGAATTATATCGGATAAATTTGCCATCATGTAAGGAAAGTCATTAATATAAACTAGAACAAGGTAAGGGCCAAGAATTGAGCCCTAAGGCACGCCCATCTTTACTAAAGACCCCGAGGACGTCACCCCATTAATGGATACTTTTTGCTGCCTGTAAGATTATTAGGAAAAAACAAGATCAGCAGCTCGTCCGCGAATTCAGTAATTATGTAATTTACAGATCAGAGTATTATGGTCAACACAGTCAAATGCTTTTGAGAGGTCACAGAATATGCCAATAGCATCCTGAGATTTCTCCCAGAATTCCAAAATTTGACATGTGAGTTTCACTCTTGCATCCGTCGTTGACCTTCCTTTCGTGAAGCCAAACTGATGACTATGCAAGCTGACGATGAGACGACAAGATGAGAAGATGACGAGCATGATTTTCTCAATGCTGGAAGCACAGATATAGGTCTATAATTAGAGGGATCACTCTTACTACCCGATTTGAAAATTGGTACTACTTAACTATGTTTCATTAAAACAGGGATTGTACAGCTGTCTAAGCATTGATCAAATATGCATAGGACAGGAGCAAATTGTATCAATAATACAACGGACATACCTATGGGGTATGTCTGTTAAAGTTCTTGGTGTCTTCAGCCTTCAGTGTCTTTAATGTTAAGACTTTTGAATGTTTTTATAATTGTATCAACAGAGATACGCTTGAATTCAAAGGTTGAAAAATTTTCTTTTAAAAAAAGATTCAGCTAACAAAGATGAATGGAGGGTTTCGTAACTACTATTCGGATGTTGGTGAAAAAGTTTGCTAACAACTCGACCACTTTTGACTTAGCTGAGATGATTTTATTATAAATTTTTAGCGATAATTCATTTATTTTACAGAAGCCCGCCGCATGTGTAAACCGCTTCGTGAGTTAGCATAAGCAATCAATTTATACTTCTCTTTTAATGTCTCTAGTCTCGGTTTTTAACGCATTTCTAAGATTGATTGGAGCGCATTCTATCTTTATAACATTTGACATTTTATTAACTATATAAAACAGTAATTGCTGTGAGTAAAGTAATGATTTTAAATTTAAAACATTTAGTGACATGACCATGACATTTATATTGGGGTACCAGTATTTTACAAGAAGCGATTGTCTACCTGACCTCCACAACCCAGTGACACGATACCCGTTGGCAAGACTGGTGTCAGATTTCATTTTGACTAACCGTAACGACTACCAAATTTTAGTTTTTTATTATATTTAAACTAATGAAAATGGAAAAAAATGCGTTTATTATTATGGTGACATCGCGCCAAAAAATACTTTGCTAAACTGTAAAGCAGTATACTGGAAGATGTAGCTTCCGTATACAGTATTAAATGTATGTACTTTTTCATCAAAATAAAGGATAATTACAATAACTCTGAACATGTCCTATAGTTCACTACTGACACTCCCCCGTGCGATATATCAAATGAAATCTATGAAACTATTGACCCATTTTCAAGTAGATGCATCATTTTCTTTTTCTATTTCGTTACAGCATCTACCCAAAAGAAAACGAAGGTTGCTCTCTTTTCTCAAAATGCTGCTTCTGCATACCCTTGAAGACTGGTTGCTTTATACTCGGATATATCAGTGTAGTATGTATTTTCTTTTTCATTGACTGGCCTGTTGGTCTAGTGGTATTGACCAATGGCCCTGACTGCTATGCCAGACGTCGTGGGTTCGATTTCCACCCAGAACAAATATTTGTGTGATGAGCAAGATCATTTGTTCTGTGTCTGGGTGTAATTTATCTACAATATGAGAAATATATAAGTATGTTTATCAGTTGTCTAGTACTCATAACACAAGCTCTGCTTAGCTTGAGACTAGACGGCTTTGTGTGATGGTTATGGAATATTATATTACAGTTATTATTTTACAGTTATTGGTGAAATTTAATCGTTATTGACCTGGCTCTTGTTTTATTTTTTACTGGTAGTAATATTCAAAAATAATACACGAAAATGCTAAACAACAACCTATAACAAAATAATAATAAAAAACCGACATGAGGCCTGAATGAATTGATACTTTACAATACTTAGGCGATGTGTGGAATACCTGGGGCTTCCAGGCAATTTATGAAATATTATGAATATTATTGTCCAATATACACTACCTCGGTAATGTATACAATTCCTAAAAATTGTACAGAGTACCTAGTGGTCCACCGGCAATGTGTAAAATAAATAGATTTTGATCTATATTTAATAATGATAACCTACCTATAAAATGACGGGCAAATGAAACATGTTCTATTATTTAAAATTAATATGTGTAAAAGACGAGAGCAGGGAAGAAGTTGACATAATTTTAGAGCACTCTGACACGGACAAGGTAGGTTATAAGGCTAAGTGGCTATTTTTCTTATAACCACCCAGAAATGGGAACCTTACTTTAAGCCCCGCAGACCGAAATAAGACCTGAGTACTTGTAAGCAAATTACATTATGTTGTTATTGTATATTAAAACGTATTGTATGTTACTTTTAGCCAAAAAATTTTTAGTTTCACGTAAAATTTTATAATGTACAAGTACCTGAGTACTTGTACTTTATAAATCTTATTTCGGTCTGCAGGGTTTGAGGGCATACAACTCAACATACATTTTTACTATTTTTCATACAACCGCTCTTACGCGATTATGACCTTTCTACATGGTCGCTTACAATGGGCCTCATAAGAAGGCTTACAGTCACCCAAAGGGCAATGGAAAGGAATATGCTCGGAGTTTCTTTGCGTGATCGCATAAGGAATGAAGATATCCGCAGGAGAACCAAGGTCGCCGACATACCTCGAAGAATCGCCAAACTAAAGTGGCAGTGGGCAGCGGGGCAGCGTTGGAAGGCCTCCCACAAGGTGGACCAACAATCTGGTGAGATTCGCGGGAATACGGTGGATGCAAGACGCATAGATAGTCGATCGTTGTGGAGACGCTTGGGGCCTATATTCAACAGTGGACATCTTTTGGCTGAAATAATGATAATGATGACACATTTTTCATTAGATATTTTGAAAACAGCATTTTGTGGATATTATCTAGGCTTCAATAGAAATCCATTTATAAATTGTATAAAACTAATCCTGTAAAGACCTCAAACAGACAGAAAATCTACTATTTTGCATGAAATTTGACACTTCATAATTACTCAAAAATTAAAAATGTCTAAAAGTATAACAATAGAAGCCTTGCAAATTTTATCAAGATTCTGAATGACAAACATTTTTTTTTAACTTTTCCTGGAACAAGTTTTGTAAAATATTCGAGTAAATCACGGAATTACCGAATGGTAACAGAGTTTTTAGGCGTTATCTCTCTTTTTTCACGTTGCCTGGATTGCGTTAGATGAAGTAACAAGCTTTTAAACCATGCTCGATGTTGACGATAGGCGAGTGAAAAAGGACCCTCTTAAAGTAACCAGTTCGTTCCCTGCTCTCGTCTTTTACATACATTTCCTGCAGCACATTGGGTATTGTATAGAATACCTAGGCAAATTATAAAACAAATAATATTTCATACATTACCACACGCTTTAGGTATTCTATGCATTGCCTAGGTATTGTATAGAATACCGGATTATATAAATTGCCGATATTATATATAAGTATTTAAACTTACTGTTTAAATATAAATATATTATGGCCGCGTTCCCACTTTGTCATGATGACTGGTTATTGTGTAGTTTTAAGTGTCTACCACATTTTTTGCGTAACAACAGATTGTCATGACAGTGTGACTAGCTAGCACAACATTCGTAAAACGATAAAAACGAACGATTAAATCGAGACGCAAATCATGTGTTGTTGTTGCGACTATATGCCGTGGCCACGACTGTCTTTCTTCTAGTAACTTAGGTAGATACAGTCATTTTTCAATAACATCAGATGTACTCAAATCTTAGTTTATTTGCTTGCTTCGTCTTCCTTCTTTTCAAAAGTATATTAAAATTTCGTCTTTGTCGTCCACGGTCCGGGAGCATAAACGCACACAAAAGAACGTAGAGGCGACTGTTGTAGCTTCCTACTGATGTGCAAACGACAAAACGACTGCCGTAAAACGCCATATGACGTCGCGATCCAATGGCAACAGCTAGATACGATAGTTGCTAAACGATAAAAAAAATGACGACAAACAGCCATTATAATAGGAAGTATGGGAACAGCTAGAGACGGTAGTGGTCCGACGATAAATTAATCGTTACGACATAATGGGACCGCGGCCTAATACGCTAGTATTATTTATAAATTTTGTTTTGGGCAAATGTAATAAATGGTATTATTTAGAAATTTGTATTGTTACTATATATCAATTTTTATTGTTACTTTTTATGAATTTGCATTTTTATTTTTTATCAATTTGCATTGTTACTTTTTAAAAATTTGCATTGTTACTTTTTATCAATTTGACTTGTTACTTTTTATCGATTTGCATTGTTACTTTTTATCAATTTGCATTGTTACTTTTTATCAATTTGCATTTTTACTTTTTATCAATTTGCATTGTTACTTTCTATCAATTTGTATTGTTACTTTTTATCGATTTGTATTGTTACTTTTTATCGATTTGTATTGTTACTTTTTGTTTGTTTTATATTTCAGACTCTAAACTTCTTTATAACATTATTTTACATCGGGACTTTAAGCTTTTTAGCTTTTTATACACATGGATTCCGCTATATCCGTCTCAAAGAAAACGAGGACGGTCAAATGGTCCCTGATTCAGAATCCATGGACAAAGCTCGGCTAAGCGAGACTGTCGCAATCCTTTTCCTGGTCGGATTTTTGAACATCGCCTGGTTTTTGATGAACATCGTTCTCCTTGTTGGTCTACATAGGGTACGTATGTCTTTAAATCAAATACGAGTCGATAGGCTATTTTTTAATTGCAAATTCTAAACATAGAAATTAATATAACATGAAAGAACATTTGATAATTATAACAAAAATGCATTTATTTTAATCAGCATGGTGCTCATATGATTTGACCATTACATGTTTGATGTATGAACTTAGTCTTTGACGTCAGTTAGGAAACACCGGCCATAGAATAACGAAAAAATTGACGTGTAAAAGTGTTTTAAAACCTATTTTCAAAATAAACATCATTTATCATTTAGCAACACCCCATATTTTTAAGCCGGTGTTTACAATAAAGACAGAAACAAACACTGTAGCGCCACTTAAGCCTTAGTTCAGTTAATAACAGAACTAACATTCCGGACCCGTCGCACGACGCGGTGTGTTCAACATTATCTACGGTCACAATAAATGTACGTTGTATTTGAGTTACTTGGTTGGCAAAACGCCAGTTTGTACCAAATTACAGATAGGTATTGCCAACTTGTTCCATGATTTTTGGACAGTGCCTCCTTTCAAAATTTTTGGAAGAGCACTCAAAGATTTTAGACTTATATACAGCTTTGAATGTATTGTTTCGCTGTTGTTCAGGACTCCAGACAAGTATTTTTTTTTGTATCGAGAAATGCGCACAAAGAAAGAAAGAAAAAAGAACGAAAAATATTTTATTTGGCGAACATACATAGAATGTACAAAAAATGTTGAAACTTAGAGAACAGAAAAACTAACATTAACGTAAATAATTCGATTCCTGAATCGCGTCTCGAAGGTTTTTTCGAATTACAAAAAGTAATTATTTTGTGACGTCTCAAACCACAAAATTACGTTTCGACTTTTTCTTTACTTGTGCTATGAGATCTTGCTTTTTTCAAAAATCCAGAATTCTATAATAGGTCAACGGGAACTACCTTATTATTTGTATGGGTTCTGAATGATATCCCTGACGAAACTCAAAATATGCGCCATAAACAGAGTATATATACGGCCTTACTTCTTATAATAAAGGTATATCTGGATTTGCCGGCAAAGGTCCTTCCGTCGGATTATAATTTAGGTGTCTTCAAGGCTAGACTGAATAGGCTCTTAATAAACTAGTGCGTTTCACCATCAACGATTGCATCACTGCTTAGCATCAGATAGGATCGCAGTCAAGCGCTAGTTTATATCGTTCAAAAAAAAATGATAAGTGCTCAGATAATACGAGTATTATTGGGTTGCAATCTATTTGATATAAGACCTCATCACGCTAAAATGGGAACTTCATCAAGTGACTATCTATTTAAGCTTAAACAAATCAATTCTTAAATTGAACTTCAGACACAACACGGTATCTCATTTCAAAATCAAGATGGTGAACCTAGAATAACCAAATTGAATACATTAGCAAAATGAGTTCAAAGTTTGCAGTTGGCAACATCTTTACGAACACAGCACTTTGTACTTAGTTTGTATTACTCCCTCTCCGCTGACCTACAGGATCGGCGATTAGTAATTTTATGGGCTTGCCTTTAAGCAGTTTATAATGGGGTACAAACATTTATAATGTTGTTAGTTAACGAATAAATAATTTCATGTTTGGCACTAAATAATCTAAGTTTACGCTGATGATCTTTTAGGGATGTAAACAGAGTGAGGTAAAGCAAAGGGTAGTAATAAAATGGTGAGCCAGTAAACAAATGCGTGTAAGCATAGACTGCAACGCCAGTAGAAGTAAATATTAATATCACATTATAGGACAGTTTTTCTGATTTGTCGACAATAGATCGGTACGAAAAAAAAATGTAACGCAGTCGTCTCTTGTCCAGTTGCCTGCGATTTTGTCTGCGACAAACTCGTAAAACAGCAACTTTTATGCGCGGAACCCTAATTCTTTTTTTAAAGTAAACTAGTCTTTAGCTGTCTAACTGAAAATTTGGTCAAAATTGGTCCACACGTTTCGGAAATGAAACGCAGCAAAGACTGACATACAGACAAAAACGTAAAAAAT
Source organism: Mythimna pallens (assembly GCA_961205895.1). NCBI lineage: Eukaryota > Metazoa > Arthropoda > Insecta > Lepidoptera > Noctuidae > Mythimna > Mythimna pallens. Next base: position 21,213,216 of record OY540839.1, on the reverse strand, counting down.
TGCATTTTGTTTATGGATATCAAATATACTTTCACATACAGTAAAAAGATATTATTTTGATATTACCAGTAGTGGAAGTTTTAAAGCCCTTGAATAACTGGATACTGTATTTTACTAAAAAATAAAAGAGAATTGAAAAGCTTAAAAAACCGTAAATACGATAGTTATAATTTTTTTGTAATTTTTTCTAGGGAACCGTGTTTGGTGTAGTGGTAGAAAAGAGAATCATCAACCCATAAATAAAACAAAAATTTTAGCTCCACACCAAACATTTAAAGAAATCTTGACGTATGGTTCCTAAAACTCTTTTTCAGAAACGACCGGGACACATTAAGTTGCATGTCTCCGTTGCTACACTTCGTCTCGCTCTCTCAGTCGTCGGTGTGGTGATGTACGGCCCTCATCACACCTCTCACTCCATGCTTGTTTGCTGCGGGGAGATCGGTAAGAATTGAAAACCATCATAATCATTTCAACCCTGAATGACCCACATTTTTTTTTGTTAAGGTAGGAAATCATGCAATGATTTCTCCCGCTCATACTTACTAAAACCACACCAGCCACACCAACGTTCCGTCTTCGTCTTGCGTACCAGGATCCCGAGTTTCCCTTTCAAAAGTCAATCCAAAGCCCCAGTAGGTTTCGGCCCTGCTGGCTCCTACGGTTTTGCTGACATCTCTTTCAGGCGTGCGTGGATCGCCGTACCGTCGACGACTTAGCCATTGGATTGTTCTTGGCCTCCCCTTTCTTCTGCCACAGATCCCGGTTCCGTTCGTCCTTCATCCAGATGTTAGTATTGTGTCGGATTAAGAGTGTTGGCATAGTGATGATGTAGCGACATCTATGTTGCGAAATAGGACCAAACACACCCGTCTGGTCGGAGGATCTTCCCTTTCCAATTAAGATTTTGGGGTCTTTACATTCGGTTCCGTATATTTCTAAGGTTCTAAGGCGGGGCGGGTGTCAGACTTTTACTGACTAAAACCTTCTCCTAGTTCCTTCGTTGCCTTTCATTCCAGAGCCGGGTTTTCCTTTCAGAAGCGAACCCATGGCCCCAATTGGATTCGACCCTGGTGGGCCCCTACGGTTTGCTGATCTCCTCGAGGCGCGCGTGGTACACTATGCGCCGTTGACGACTTGGGCTCGGTACATACGGGTACCGAGCACTCGGACAGCGAGCTACCCGTTGGTCGCCATCCGCAAGCCCGCGCCTACGGTGGCCGGAAGTCGGGATTGAGATCCTGGCGACTGCGGCGTTGAGGGCCGTACCCACGCGTGTGCACGTGCGGCCGCCTCCTTTGCTAACATTACTGCTTCACAGAAGTAGGCGACCGCCTGCCACTCCTCCTAGCTTCGGACCGTGGCCTGTACTAAGGCCCGGCACGAGAGATCGTTGCCGACGATCGCCCCCACGAGGACACGGCGGTGCTCTGCCAAAGCGGGGCACACTTCTACCGTATGCTCCACCGTGACCACCATTGTGTTGGACATAGGCCTTCCCCAAGTGTCGCGTTAATGACCGGTCCTGTGCGTCTCGCATCTATAAGTGAGGTTATAATATCCAAAATGCTTATTTTCTTTTCTCAACGAAACATAATGAACAGGAAGGTAATTAAGTTGCTTTCGTCTGAGCTCAAATAAGAAGAAAACTTGTGCCTCTTCGCCTCCTCTAACGAGGGAACTTACAATGATTATCGTGCATCGTTCTATTTATAAACAGGAGTAGTATCAATAATTTGCGAATTACGGCGATGGATGTTGATCATTGTGGTGGCATGGTTAAATCGTGAAGCCGAGTATAGACTGATGTAACGTTACATGCAATGTAACACGCAATGAAAGAATTTGCCGTCTACATTGCTGCAATGTATCATGCAATGTAATAAAATGCCCATAGTGTGGACGCCTTGCGCGCGCGAACCTTGCACACTACGCGATCGAACAGAGGATTTGAACTATGAGAGTAAGTATATGCTTGGTTCGTGTACGAGCTGTGTTTATACTTATGAAATGCTCCTTTTATGTAATCTCATATGTTACGTTACAGCAGTCTGTACCCGGGTTTATAAATAACTAGCGACCTGCCCCGCCTTTGCACGGGTGCAATGCTGATACCACCGCAACTGCTATGTCTCTGCATTTTAAATCTGTAATATCTTCGAAAATATTCATTTAAATTACATGCTGTAGGGCAATATTGATCTATATTAAATTCACAATGTATTTAAGGTACTTAATGGGATAAGTATTAATGCTGTATTGCTTGAAATAGTTTCGTAAATAAGAAATTATTTCTCTTAAAAAGTAAAAGATAAGAAATGGTTATTGAAGGTTATCCCTAAGAGATATACATATAGCACCGCGAACTTTTGTAGCATCTTTTTAAGGTGTACAATACTGTAGTACATCTTTTGGATCTGTCTCGTAGGGTTCAGCCAGCGTTTGCAATGTAAGCGCAAAAAAATGTGTTTATTTACGACATTACATCTACTATAATATTATGCATGTATTACACATATAAACCTTCCTCTTGAATCACTCTATCTGTAAAAAAAAACTACATCAAAATAAGTTGCGTAGTTTTAAAGATCTAAGCATACATAGGGACAGACAGCGGGAAGCGACTTTGTTTTATACTATGTAGTGATAACAAGGAAATAGACCATTTGGTATTGTTACTATCCTCCGTATCTATTTTGGTTGAAGGCTAATTTGAAATACGGCGATCCTAGTTTGTGTTTACACTATATAAATTACGGAGAAACACGAGCAAGCCCTTTTTCGCTACTCTCATACTAAACTGTGGTTATGTTTGAGAAGGTCGAAAATTGTTTCAACATCTCATGAAGTCTCTCAACCTACGACGGCTGCGGGATTGTTCGGAAAAGTGACCTTGGCTCCGGAACGCAAAGAGCAACTGAAGGAACACTGGCGGGTTTCAACACAAAAAAAAGAACCGCCAAGTGGTAAATGGCGTTATTAAACGCAATACAAAGTCAGCCGCCGAGACCTCAACCCTGACTACCAGCCACGGTAGACTCGGGCTTGCGAACGACGAGCAATAGCTAGCTCGCCGTCCGGCAGCCAAGTAACGACCGGACCAAGCCCCAGTCGTCGACAGCGCGTGGTGATCCACACGCTCCTCAGAGATGTCAGCAAACCGTAGGGGCCCAGGGCCGAGGCCTGCTAGGACCGCGGGGATTTTTCTGAAAAGGAAAACCGTAGTCCTAGAACGCAAAGAGCAACTAAAGGATACAGTTTATGGTTTTAGTCAGTAAAATGCTAACACGCCCTCTCGCTCCACCCAGATCGGTAGAAGTCATTGAATGATTTCCAACCTTTAAAAAGAAATACAAAGTAGACTATTTAGTATTGTTACTTAAATTATGTCAGGCAACCGTAAATACAGACACAAGACACATACTTACACAAAACACTTAACATTCATCATATTGGGTTGAAATATTAAAAAATTACTAGTAAAGTGGCTCAATTAATGTAAAGGGGTCAAAATGTAATTCGAGATTAGTTCGGATACAGATAGTCCCAAGTTATTTACGAGTATATTACTTAATGTAAGTCATTAATAAGTTGTGGATTATATTTTACCAATGTTGTAATATACATTTTTTCATTATTATTATTAAAACTGCTACGTAGTTGCCTGGCATTATGCAGAACTGGACCTAATTTGTGCAACCGTGAGACACACAATATTGTTCTTTTTAGGGTTCCGTACCTCAATAAGAAAAAAATGAACCCTTATAGGATCACTTTGTTGTCCGTCTGTCTGTCTGTCTGTCAAGACCCTTTATTTCGGGAACGCGTGCAGGCATAGAAGCTGTGAAAAAATCTATATTATATATTTCGACACTCTCAACGGAATCAAAATTCATAAAGTAACTTCCCGTTGACCCCGAATCCTAAAATTTGACATTAAGCAAGTTTTTATAGCACAGGTATAGGAATAAATATGAAAAAAATAATTTGAAAAAATTCGGGAATTGAACTGTTTTCATAGGAAAGTTTTTACGGAACCCTCAGTGCGCGAGTCCGATTCGCACTTGCCAAGTTTTTTATTTTTCTAATTTCTACGTGTGCCTGTGTGCCTAATAAACCGTGCTGTGTTTTCATTCTTTCTATGTTCACAAAATTCATCCTGCAGTCATTCAAGCTATAATATAAAATACTATAATCATAAAATACTCTAAACTTTTTACACGATTTCCACGCAACGTTTCTGACGTATTCATTGAGGTACGGGTATTAATTTCAGCTCTAACGGCGTACTTCATTCTTATCTACTACATGTATGCCGTGCAATTGGAACGAGAACTGAGACCCAGCGAACCAAGAGAAGTATCAGACATTGTGGCCGACGTGCTCTACAGCTACCCACAAAACATTGACAAGATTAACTTGACTGAGAAAAACGATAAGTCTTATATTATCACCACCTAAGACAATTGCAAAATTAAGAATCTACGGCCTGTTCACGACACGTCTCGTGGCGTGCTTCAAACATTTTCATACTTTGATCAAATTTGATTTACCGCTCGCCGCCGAGCGCTTAGCTACCGCTCACAGCGGCAAGGTCGTCAACGGGCCGTTAGAATTGAAAATTTGATAATCTCTGCAAATATGTAACCTTTCTGATATTAAAGGAGGGTTTTTACACGTTTTTCAACTTCCCAATTCTCTATTGAGAAACCAACCCTTTTTTTTGTGATGTGTAGGTATGTGATAGTCCAAAATGTTCCAATAAATTTGTGATACGCATTAAATATATTGAAATCAATATGAGTATAATTATTTGAGATAAATCAAATTTAAACAATGATTAAAAAACATACAATTAACATTATACAATATAAACATTATATATGGAATTCATTTAAAATTGTTGTATGATTTTTTACTGTAATTCATTTAAAATTGTTGTATGATTTTTTACTGTAATTCATTTTTTTGTGAACGATGTTAGCTACCTGGGGCGGTGGTAGGATAACAGTGCAAAGTAATCCGGTATTCCAGATACCCTCCGCGAGATGGTCAGTAACATCGGGGCGATGCTGGCCTGTCTTGAGAAGCTGAGGTGGATCGAATGACACACTTGTCTGACACCTGTGCGCATAATACTTACTTTGGACGAAGAGTTGCGATGTACAATACAATAATGAAACAACTTGACTGGCCTGTTGGTCTAGCGGTTATTGACCCTGACTGCTATGCCGGAGGTCGTGGGTTCGATTGCCACCCAAGACAAATGTTTGTGTGATGAGCACGATCATTTGCGTTGGCGCTGAGTGTAATTTAGCTATAATATGTATGTATTTACGTCGATTAGTACTCATAGCACAAGCTCTGCTTAGATTAGGACTAGATAGCATTGTGAAATATATTATTATTAGTCTTTATTTATTTTCTATACATATTTTAACATATAAAAAAACATTTAAAAACAGTAGGTATAATACTATTATTATATAATATATACTCTAGATCTACCTTGCCGTTCAACTTGTACAAAGAAGGTAAGCTATGTTCTATCAAACTGTCGCAGGACCACAAACTGGTATCCCCAAACGGGTTACTGCGATGTTTTACAAAATTGCATACACAAGAGGATGCCTTGAACCGGATGAAACCAGATGAAACCGCCTCGAAGGAGGCAACAAAACTGATTTAACTTTTGCCGTAATAGTTTCTGCGGCAGGCCCAGGTCACCAGGAAGGTTATTAGGATGAACGAGATTATTGCTATATTTAAAAATAATATTACTGTACTGGAAGACGTAGCGTTGGAAAGCCTCCCACAAGGTGGACCGATGACTTGGTCAGGGTCCTAGTTCCCGTGTCACCCTCATCCTAGTCCTACCATGATGGTAACAATACTATCTGCTCAGCTCGCTACCAGACGACCAAATATAAGTGTCATAAAATGAATAATATCTACGAATAGCGACATATCTGGTTTTTTTTTAGCGATATAAGCCCATAATATGAATGATGTTCCTTTACATACATTTAACGTTATAGTTTTCCTTATCGCCTCAACTTTTTCCTTTTAGATCTCTACAGGGTAAAATATCGAAGAAACAAGATTCAATTGTTGATAAAAATCTCGATTCAAAATCGTGACGTCGGCATAGTCTCGAGGTGCATTCTCTTTGGAATATAGACTTGCAACAAAGATTGTAACAACTTCCTACAACTTTACAACTGAATCTGTCTTAAGTGACTTTGATCGATGACATAGTCCGTGCAACATTAACATAAATACTTAGCTTCGTTGTTCTACTCTTCTTTAGACTGTTTGCTCTAGTTGGTTCTGTGGAAGATGTTGTCCGAACATTTTATACTGACCGAGTTTGTGTATTGCTAGTCTGTTTTTCCTTATTCGCCAGTTTCTTTTGATGATATGTTCATTGCAGAGTGTTTATATGACTTTGTTGTTTTTATTGTTCCGTAGCCAAATGGCAAAAAACTGAACCTTATGGATTCGTCTTGTCTGTGTCTGTCCGTCCGTACGTCTCAGCCACTTTTTTCCGAAACTATAAGAACTATACTGTTGAAACTTGACAAGTAGATGTATTCTGTGAACCGCATTAAGATTTTCACACAAGAATAGAAAAAAAAACAATAAATTTAGTGGGTTCCCCATACTTAGAACTGAAACTCAAAATTTTTTTTTCGTCAAACCTATACGTGTGGAGTATCTCTGGATAGTTCTTCAAAAATGATATTGAGGTTTCTAATATAATTTTTTTCTAAACTGAATAGTTTGCGTGAGAGACTCTTCCAAAGTGGTAAAATGTTTCCCCCCACTGTAACTTCTAAAATATTTAGTTTTATCATTCTCTGATAAAACTAAAAAAATATTTGATGTACATTACCATGCAAACTTCCACCGAAAATTGGTTTGAACGAGATTTAATCAGTAGTTTTTTTTTTAATACGTCATAAATCGTAAACCGCAATTTACCTTTCAAGTTTGTACGGAACCCTCAGTGCGCGAGTCCGACTCGCACTTGCCCAGTTTTTTTGAGAAGGAAGGGTTTTTTAATGTTGTTGTTATTGCGATATGCAACCGAGATATTTGTAATACATACATGATTGAAAAAAGAGTGTGTCCATGGAGCTTCTTGCACATTCTTTTCTATAGATCTACGCTTTTTAATGTGCAATTTTCATAATTTTTCCGACAGGCTGACTTCTTGACATTTCAAAAGTGCTTTTGAATGGTTTATGATATAATATACATAAAATGAATACAAAATAGTAAAAAATTGAAGAAATAGGGGTATTTTTGTAGATAGCTAAAAAAACTATGGCGACAAAAAATAAAACAGGTGGCATAACTTTAGATATACACAACAGCACATCCCAGTGATACATTATTAAGCTTCGTTCTGACATATTTGTAATAAAACCGCCTTTATGATACCCCGATAATCTTGCTGTATAAGTTGACGAAGGACGATGTTAAGCCGACCGTGAGATTGCACGTTTAAACCTGGCTAAACTGTGCACATGGGTCATGTTTGACGTTAATTTCTGGGAAGTTTGTTTCATTTTGTATTGTTCATATCAAACTCCTAGCTGGTATCGTACCAGCTCTCGTGCGTAGGGCAGCCCTGGATAGATTCTGCCTGAATGATTTCTTTCACTGAATACAAAGCATCACAATCAGGTTGAGATGCAGATTGTGACAGTTACAGAACCGTTATTACCTCATTTAGAACGACGGTCACTTAGGTTTGATAGCATTACTGCTTCGAAGAAGGAAGCAACCGCCTGTCACTCCTCGCTTCGGACCATGGCCTCTGTGCCAGGGCCCGGTGCGAGAGATCGTTGCCGCCGATCTCCCCCACGAGTACAAGGCGGTGCTCTGCCCAAGCGGAGCACACCTCTACCGTGTGCTTCACCGTGTCCTCTGGGCGGTCCACATAGTGTTGGCACCTGGGTATTAGAATCCGGTGCAGGAACTTCCCGAACTGACAATGTTTGGCGAGAACCTGCGTCGCGTGTGTGATGCATTTGGTATGCAGTCAGCAGTATACTTAACCCTCCTACCTAGGACGTCAAGTTCTTATGAATACCTTCTGTAGGCGTCCAAAGAAACGCTTCTTCACCGATTGCTTCATGCCAGTGCATTATTGATACCTAAAGCTTCCGACATACCCAAATACTTATAGGTTTCAGATGGAGAGACGAATCTTAGGTTAATGGAATCCGTGAACCTCCTATGCAACCTCCCCTCGTTTTACATATATGACCGCACATTTGTCCATACCAAACCCCATCCTGATGGCCCTACTGATGAAGGTTTCAGTTATCTTCAGTAACTTTATCAGTTACAGGTTATTGGAGGCAAAATGTCGCGAAAAACATCATTCTTTATTTTTTCCTCAAAACATGATCTTTTGTAAGGAAGTTTCGGTTTTGGCCGAAACTGTTGCCAAATTTCGGTTTCGGTCGTAAAAACCAGTTTCGATCGGACCCTAAAAACCTAACAAAAAGTTAGGTTAAGTCAAAAATTTGCAATAAGTTTAAACCAAAAATACTGTTTGAGTATAAAACAAAAATGTTATTTAAGTATAAAACAAAAATGCTGTTTGTGTATAAAACAAAAATGCTGTTAAAGTATAAAACAAAAATGCTGTTAAAGTATAAAATAAAAATGCTGTTAAAGTATAAAACAAAAATGCTGTTAAAGTATAAAATAAAAATGCTGTTAAAGTATAAAATAAAATCGCTGTTTGAGTATAAAACAAAAATGCTGTTGCCATCATTCTGTCTCCGTTTATTTTTTCAACCACGCAACGGATTTTGATACGTTTTTCAAATACAAAAACGAAGTGTTTGTGTACTGCATTTATGTGCGTGAATTTTGTTCACGATGTTAACCCAAGCAATATTATTGAAAGAAAGAAATAGGATTACAAAACAGTTTCACTTCAAAGCCAAATTGATAATGTTATCTCATAACAATTATTATTGAATTAACGAAGAGTTTAGGAATAGTACATTTTGATCAAGTGCAGAAAGTTTGTCATTGCGACCGAGGCGGAATTCACACGAGCCGTAGGCGAGTGTGTTATGGAGCCGTGGGCTACAATGACAAATTTGCACGTGTCTCAAACGACTTTTTTCAATACACTTACGAAGAAATGAATAAACGGGGTTGACCGGCGACTTGCGGGGGTCGACGCGCGCCCAGTCTGATACGATAAATGTTTAACATTGTAGTGGGGGAGAGCACGCGCTATTTTGAAAAAGTTTTTTCAATACACTTATTCGAAAACCCGCTCTTATCCCAGCGCTATTAGGCACGCAATAGACTGCTTTCCGCACTAGTTCTCAATTACCTTTTTATTAACAAAAAATATTATATTTGAGAAAAGATAATAACGAGTCGTTGCCCAGAGACGACATATCGCGGGAATCCGATGGATGTGAGACGCACATGGCTGGTCGTTATGGCAACACTTGGGGGAGGACTATATCCAACAGTGGAAGTATAACGACTGAAATGATGATGATGATGTCATGCTTGTTATCTGCAGTTGAAACAACTGTGTACTCACACAGTTGTTTGTGTTGTGCTGGACCCGAAGAAATTCTTCAAATTGTTCTGAATTCATTTTCTTTAGTTTATATAATATATTATATATAACAAAAGAGTAACAATTATATGTTTAACTAGCTTCTGCCAGCGGTTTCGCCCGCGTTTAAGTAGGTTTCTCCATACAAACTTTGAACCCCCGTTTCGTTCCTTTAGAGGGTGAATTTTGGGAAATCCTCTCTTAGTGCTCGCCTACGTCATAAAAGGAAATATTTTCACGCTCCTAGTTCCAGTAGTTTCGGCTGTGTGTTGATATGTCAGTCAGTCAGTTTCTCCTTTTATATATATAGATGTCATGTCTTCACATCCTATTTTTCTGGTTTATTCTGGATTAAGCTAAGATATTCCATTCTAGGCTTATAAAGCGGTTTAGTAAACAAGCCTGCAAGTTGTTCTTGAGATGAGACTTCTTTCACGGTTAGTAGTCCGTTATTTACAGTCTCTTATAAAAACTTCTTTCTCTGTTTAGTTTTTCTATGATGCTCATGTAGGGAATTATATGCAAGTTGTATAACAGACTCATTGTCTACGTGAAGTATTAGTTTTTATTTGGACTAGTAATTTCTGAGATCAACGTGATTTATGAGTCATCTGAGTCATTGAAAATAGATAAACCCATTCTCCTCCGTTATATAACCCAATTATTCAACAATATTTTGCAATCAGGTACCTTCCTAAAATATTTTTGTCATTACAGTCTGACAACTATAGACCGATTAATATAATTTTGCACATGTATAAAATTAACCTTTTGAACGCCACGGTCGGGTATAGACGACAAACGAAAACGTGCCCAACACGCCACCGTCGTCTTCAGCCGACAAGAAAACGACATTTTCAAGTACAAAATAAATATATTAAATTAAGTGTTCTGTGTTTCTTTTTAAAACTACATTAATGATATATTGTAAAATGGCAAAAAGATGTATCCATTAGTTACATTTCACTAGAAAAAACAATCACCAAAAATTGTTAATATAAATCCGTAAAAAAGTGTTGTCGTGTCTTGCCACAGTCGGCAAGACACGACAGCTAGTGATGCGTAAATAAGGTAAATTATATTTAAAATCTATGAAATATTTTATAAAATGTAGCATTAAATAATTCCATAATAATTTTTAAATAAAAATTATTCATATCTGAATATTCCTAAAGTATAATATAATATTAAATTGTGGTCTGTAGTAACAAATTCATAATTAATATCTATCGATCAATAGTTTTCTATCCACTCTCGTGCATCCCTACGCAACAGCGCATAGACAGTAACCTGTACGCCACTTGGCTTGCCGGCTTGCCGTGTCTTCCCGACTGTGACAGTCGGGAAGACACGGCAAGCCGTGACGTCATTAGCGCAACGAGAGACTTAGTGATTTCCTTCATTATTATAACCGGTGATAATAATAGTAACGGAATTATTATTGTGCGAGTGAACGAAATTGATTATAAAAATGGCTAGCAGTCAAAATAATTATGACTACTAAAGAACTGCTTCGTATATTAGGAAGAGGATGATGAATTCTCTGAAGCAAAATCTTTTTACGAGGATGATTTAGAGGTGAGTTTTATTTTTATAATAATAATGAGGCGTTCGGTTGACTCATTGCTTTTGAGTTAGAGTTACAGCAGAGAAGCGTTCAGTAACGTACGTCAATTTACTGAACCTGATAAGAAAAGTGCGACAGCAGAAGGACTTTGATGACATACGTTTATAGAGTTATGTAGAGTCAGACTAATTAAAAGTGAATTGATTAAATTGTTGTTAAATATTATATGATTATTATTTATTACGTCCCACAATGTCACATCCCTACTCGCATGCGAGGAAGTTATCAAAGGTCATGCCAGCCACGCCAGAGTCGGGACTTCCCGACAGCGGCTGTAACTTATTATTATTTATTTTATTCGTTTGTAGTTCTAATGTCTGCTTTTATGTTGTTTAGATTATTGTATTTTCTGTTTAATGATAGTATGATACGAAATAGGGTCAAATAAAATAATGATGTAACAAGTAACATTTTATTTAAAAAATAGGGGTTTAAAGCTATGACTAATTGGTTATCGATAAAATGTTGGAATCCCTAATTTTTGTAGGTATTTGCAATGAATTTGCAGCTTGGCGTGGGAGGTACGCCGATGCGTTTACACTGGCGGTCAAAAGGTTAAAGAAAATATTAAAATTAACGAAAATCGCATATCCGGCGAATTAGACAGACAGAAACAGCAACCTCCGGAACAAGCAGGTTACCATCTTGGCTTCTCCAAGATGGATTATCTTCAACTAATTAATAGAAACACAACAAGAATACAAAATCCCGCTCTACCCGGCGTTTGTTGACTATTCCAAAGCTGTTGAAGCGTCACACATACAACAATTTTCGACGCAACAATCAAGCAACAAATAGATCCCACCTACCTATATTGTCCTGTTACGGATAATTTATAAAAATAGTACAGCCGCAATCAAATTAGAAACCACAGGTCGCAAAAATTTTATATAGAAAAAGGAGTCAAACAGTCCCCGCTAAGTCCTAAGAAGAAATCGTCAGAAGATTGGCAGCCGATTAGAAGAAGACAGACATCGTCATTGGCGAGATGAGGTTAATTTATCTCCGTTTTGCTGATTATATTGTTCTCTTTTTTTCTTCAGTCACCGAGTTCGAACGCATGCTACAAGAGGTATTCTTTTTTTACGAGATATAATATTCTTTCTTGTGATCTTTTCTCGAGCCACCTCGAACTAACCCTTGCGGTTAGGCATCTAGGTCATCTCGCCATCTCTTTCCAAGTTGATCTCGGTGGCGTCATCCATCTGGCATCCACTTGGAAACTCTGCAACGGTCAGTGTGCATGCGGCTGATGTAACCCTTCCAAACCCATTTTTTATATTACCTATCGTAAAATCCTGAATGTCTTTTTCAATACGAGACTACGATACGAGAAGGTTTCTTTTTTGGAATACATGGCCACATACGCCAAAAACATTGAAGTGAAACTACATATTGCATTCAAAAACCTCCGAGCAACCAGCCACCATGTTTCGCAGTAAAATGAAAAGTTTTACAAATGATCTATTGTTTCGTGGTACGTATGCTCATATTGTTTCAATGTAATTGAGTAGGCAAGGCAAAGTTCTCCGAGCTCATTTTGTGGCCCCATTGTTAAGGCTGCGGTCAGATCCCCGCGCTATTGTTAAAAATGCGGCCCCTTTTTCGCTTAAACCGGCGCACGCTGTCGCCTAGAATAACTAGAGGAATGCGATCATTAAAGCTGCTTTTTTCGCTTTGAGTAAACTTCCACGCTGAGTGCAAATGTAAATACTAAATCGGTTATTATCTTTTTTTTTTGCTAGTCTGTAAGAAAAGGCGTAACTGAAAGGCGTGTTGATTTTTATTCCAGTTGTCTTGTTCTTAGTGGCTTTCGTGTCTAGAATAATAACAGCTGCACAAGTTAAACTCTAAGGTTAAGCAATGGTTGTCGAGGTCGGTCGGTAGATGGGTGACCATCTCAATATCCCGAAATTACCTACGTGCCTCGATAAGCACGTTAAGCCGTCGATCTTGGCTGTCATTTGTAGATCTTTGACAGTTGTTATGAATAGTCAGAAGCCAGGAAATCTGACTCAGTCTTGCCAAGGGGTATCATGTTACCCAGTTACTGAGTTGTAGTACTCAATCGATGAGCTCAAGGCTCAGTCAAGCAATTGAGCCCGACTGCAACTAACTACCTATCGTGAGCCTCTGCAGGTGGTAATCGAGGCTTTTGGCTATTTAAGTCATTAGCGACAATCATGTCATTATTCATGTTATTATGATGCGACAGGAAGTGTCAGGTAATTTTTTCTAGTTAACTCACTTGTGTTCTTTTTTTGAGGTGGGCTATCATCTAATGACTGCTCCCACTCTGAGTGGAGCCCACCAGAGCGGGACAAGCCATTGTCCACCTGTGATCCTTCAACTTTGAACATAACGAAACCTTATCTGGTCAATTTTGAACACGGTAAAACCTTATCTGGTCAATTTTGTTACAAAATCCAGTTAAATTGGTCGAAAAAAAAATTTTAGAATGGGTACAACGCCAAAATTCGTGGGTAAATTTTAAAAGATATATTCTATAGGTAAACGATATGAAAGACTGGGAGCACAATATCAATCAGTTGGAAAGGTTGCAACATAGTTGACAAACCAAAGTTTAACGATGAACATACTCGTAAACATTCTATTTTAACAGCACATAAAAAGGAACCATGACAATTGCCGTATGAAGCAATGAAATGAAACGCTCCTAGCATTCTTCTACCAATGTTGTGTTCATTGTGTGCTTACTTAGTTTAAAAGGATCGCATAGTGAAAGATAAACAGTGGGGACCGATTTTCCGAGTTAACACGTTGACGGCGGCACTAATTTTTGTATTATTTCCATTCCTGCGGTATGGTAGCGTATCTCGTTTGAAAACTATCATTATGACGGTGAAGGGCTTATTAGACCCTACAACAGACCCTGCAACGTTTTAGAAACTAAAACCTTTTTTCGGCTAAGTGCGGTACGTGGCCAAAGTGACCCCGTACTAAAGTAGATACATCACTGCATTCTGTTTTAATAGGATATCGTAGGTAGGTATACATTCTCTTCTCTTTTCTAAACTAAACCAAATTGAAGTTACGGCCTCCACACGGCAATGAAGTCACAGTCAGTCAGTATTCGACCTCGTTCCGTACTTACGATTAGCAAATTAGCTTTGACCTGTCATTTTTGGGTGCTTTGACCTGTCATTTTTGGGTGCTTTGACCTGTCATTTTTGGATGCATTGACCTGTCATTTTTGGGTGCTTTGAGCGGTCATTTTTGGGTGCTTTGAGCTGTCATTTTTGGATGCATTGACCTGTCATTTTTGGGTGCTTTGAGCGGTCATTTTTGGGTGCTTTGAGCTATCATTTTTGGGTGCTTTGAGCTGTCATTTTTGGGTGCTTTGAGCTGTCATTTTTGGGTGCTTTGAGCTGTCATTTTTTGGTGCTTTGAGCTGTCATTTTTGGGTGCTTTGAGCTGTCATTTTTTGGTGCTTTGAGCTGTCATTTTTGGGTGCTTTGAGCTGTCATTTTTGGATCACTATTAATCGTTAAAATTAATAAGGTATCTAGTCTCAGAATTTAAACAGTATTGTAAAATTAGTTGAGTAAATAAAAAACCATAATACACATGTGTTGTAGGGCTCTGTGTTAATAAAAAAAAATATTCGCGTATTAGTCTAGTATGTATTCCTATTAAATCACTCTACTATTACTATTATAAAACATCATTAGCGCTTGTCATACAGATGGTGCGAGGATACCGGACGGTATCCCGCGAAGCAGCGAGCCTCCTTGCTTGCCAGCCACCATGGGATCTGGAGGCAACAGGCCTTGCTCACATGCACGATCTGCGCATGGAGATGCAACGCCGGAGCGAAACTCCACTGCCGCGCCAAATCGCAGCATGGCGGACAGAGCTCCGGCGGGTTCTTTCAGCGACTGTGGCGACCCAGTGCTGGGCACGCCACAATTATGGCGGTAAGTCCCCTCTTTGAGGCGTGTTTGGAAAGACCTTACGGCGTCCTCACCTTCCGCATGACGCAGGTTCTTACCGAACACGGTAAGTTCAAGAAGTTCCTACACTGGATTTGTGCGGAAGCGACGGCCGGGTGTCGCCACTGTGTAGACCGCCCGGAGGACACGGTGGAGCATACGGTGGAGGTGTGCCCCGCTTGGACAGAGCAACGCCGTGTCCTCGTGGGGGTGATCGGCGGCGGCGATCTCTCGCGTTGGGTCTTGGTACAGGCCATGGTCCTGAGCGAGGAGGAGTGGCGAGCAATGGGTAGCCCGCCGTCGTCGTCGACGTCGACGGCGCGTATTGTTCCACGTGCGCCTTTAGGGAGATGTCAGCAATTCGTAGGGGCCCAGCAGGGTCGAAGCCTACTGGGGTCATGGGTAGGATGTCATAACATGATTTTCCCACCGAAAAAAAAAACTCCCAGGGGGGGGGGGGGGGGTATGTCGAGTTGCATCGACATACATTTTCACTGTTTTTCATACAACTGCTCTTACGCGATTATGACGTTATTACACATTTTTCATTGATCGGCGGCGGCGATCTCTCGCGTTGGGTCTTGGTACAGGCCATGGTCCTGAGCGAGGAGGAGTGGCGAGCAATGGGTAGCCCGCCGTCGTCGTCGACGTCGACGGCGCGTATTGTTCCACGCGCGCCTTTAGGGAGATGTCAGCAATTCGTAGGGGCCCAGCAGGGTCGAAGCCTACTGGGGTCATGGGTAGGATGTCATAAGATGATTTTCCCACCGAAAAAAAAAAACTCCCAGGGGGGGGGGGGGGGTATGTCGAGTTGCATCGACATACATTTTCACTGTTTTTCATACAACTGCTCTTACGCGATTATGACGTTAT
This sequence comes from Mythimna pallens, assembly GCA_961205895.1. NCBI lineage: Eukaryota > Metazoa > Arthropoda > Insecta > Lepidoptera > Noctuidae > Mythimna > Mythimna pallens. Next base: position 21,197,156 of record OY540839.1, on the reverse strand, counting down.
TACACATTTTTCATTAGATATTTTGGAAACAGTATCTTGTAGATATTATCTAGGCTTCTATTCAAATCAATTTATAAATATGTGTAATACTAATCCAGTAAAGACCTAAAAATCTGCTATTTTGCATGAACTTTGACACTTCTTAATTTACTCAAAAATTAAAAAGTCAAAAAAGTATAACAATAGAAGAAGCCTTGCAAATTTAATCAAGATTTTGAATGATGACAATTTTTTTCAAAAACTTTTAAGGGTTTAAAAAACACATGTTTCCTGGAACAAGTTTTGTGAAATATTCGAGTAAATAACGGAAGTACCGAACGACAACAGAGTTTTCAGGCGTTCTCTTTTTTTTCGCATTGCCTCTTCATCAAACATCGCGTTGGATTGCGTTAGATGAAGCAACAAGCTTTTATACCATGCTCGACGTTGACGATTGGCGAGTGGAAAAGGACCCTCTTAATATCCCTAGTCCCATTAGTGTCGGCTATGCGTTGTAATGTCAGTCAGTCAAATTTCCTTTTATATATATTAATGTACATGAGTTCTAAACCAAAAAAAAATGTGTATGATCCAATGTTGATTGATGTAAACAAATAAATAAACCATTTTGATGCAAGAGCATCAGCTTCTAACATACTTACTCGTATTCTCCATCACAACACTTGAATCTTTCTGATAAAATTTTCCTGATAGGTACGTTTTATTATTTTTTCTTACGCAGCCCTAGCACTTTTCCTCGTCTAAAAGCAAAAATAGCAAGTTAACAAGTACTTAGGATGCCTGGAGCAGTAAATGTTCAACGCAAGCAATGACTCAGCAAATCTCTTCAACACCTCCGTGACTAGCGATTTTAAGATTCAAGTTCTTATAGTTCAGGAGCGTCCTACAAACTTGGAACATTCATTTCTGTAGTGTTCTAATTTTTGTATTTAAATTATTTGTGACCGTGTTTTAAATAAAAAATCATTATGGTAATTGATTTGGGAGTATTTTTTTTTTACAAAACTAAAAAGTACTTTTAGGGTTTTTTTTTTTCGGTGGGAAAATCATCCAATGACCTCTCCCTCTCTTGAGCGGAGTGCTACGGTGTGTCAGACTTTTATTAAATAAAAACACACACCAGTTCCTTCATTGTCTTTCATACCAGGGCCGAGTTTATCACAACATTCACCGTTGGCGCCACTTAGCCGTCAGGTAATTTTAAAAATTTTAAACAGCCCCTAAACACAAAAAATATTCAGCCGAGAGTATGAGCACGAGAGCACGCATGCGTTACGGATGCTGCTATTAATGTAGCCACCTATTGGGCCCAAACAGTTTGACGAGTTTACTATCGACTCGAAAAGAAGAAGAAGATGCGTTTCAGAGCGAGTGAGACGATTTCATGCACTGACTGGATGTTTGGTCACTACAATTTGTCTGACTAAATGAAATATAACTTTGTAATAGTTACCTTAAGAACATATTTAAAATCAAAAATAAGTAGTTTGTTTATTTTTGTGGAGCTTAAAAGCGTCTGACAGAAGTTTTGGTCCATGGAAAGTGTCTGACACTTATGATACTACTTTAGAATAATATTCTACAAAACATATATAACAATCAGCCATAAAACATTAAGTAACGTTATTTTTAGTTCCCTTTCACACCTTGTACCTACCAATGTTCCCCAAAGGGGAGCTCCACAAGTACACAGGTATTAAAAGCACATGAGACACTACTGAGAACCTAAGGTTTCATCCATGTGAAAATAAGTTATGTCTGACAGCTCTGGGATCTTAGTATATAAATATCGATTGTTTAAAATCTTAATCTTTATAAACAAAGTTACTAGTAAAATATTGACTAGATTTTGTTATTAAAATGTTCCCGAGCTACCAGCCTATATGAGTTACGACTTGCTCGCCACGATCTCGCAAACTGTAGCACATGGCTACGTGCCTTCACGTCAGGTTTCAGAACGGCTTCACTTTTACATGTTGCATCGATCATTCATTTATTTGTGATTTATGTAAACACTATAAATGAGCGTAAAGTTATCTGTATCCAAAATTCTTGAAATTTTTCCGTTTACTTTTAGGTGCTTGTGACAAAAACTAGCTATATACCTATCTATTTGTGTTAATATGTATCGATTTCACGCCAATAAGCTGATCCTGGTTAGAGTTTTCATCTAAGAAAACTACTAATATTTATTTATTTATTAAAACATGATCCAACATAAAGGTACAAAGGCGTACTTAATGCCTTAGGCATTCTCTATCAGTTAACCAAGGGCAGTGAAGAGAAAACATGGTAGGTTAGGTTGGTTATTAAATGGCAGATAGTTATATTGACATATTATAAAAGTATATTTAAAAAATAAAGCATGCAGCAATCAATTGAATTGAACTGACACGAAATGAACAATCGTAGCTGGCTTACAACCACCACTTGATCCGTCTTTCTCGATCTTGTACTATTTTCAGTTTCCAATAAATGAATATCCCATTTTCTTTATGCTTTAATATCCCATTTTCTTCATGCTTTAATATCCCCTTTTTTTTGATGCTTTAATATCCCATTTTCTTCATGCTTTAATATCCCATTTTCTTCATACTTAAATATCCCATTTTCTTCATACTTAAATATCCCATTTTCTTCATACTTAAATGTACTTAAATGTGTAATGTGATGGTGGCGGTGAGGCTGGGTTATGGTGGCGGTGAGGCTGGGTTACGGTGGCGGTGAGGCTGGGTTATGGTGGCGGTGAGGCTGGGTTATGGTGGCGGTGAGGCTGGGTTATGGTGGCGGTGAGGCTGGGTTATGGTGGCGGTGAGGCTGGGTTATGGTGGCGGTGAGGCTGGGTTATGGTGGCGGTGAGGCTGGGTTATGGTGGCGGTGAGGCTGGGTTATGGTGGCGGTGAGGCTGGGTTATGGTGGCGGTGAGGCTGGGTTATGGTGGCGGTGAGGCTGGGTTATGGTGGCGGTGAGGCTGGGTTATGGTGGCGGTGAGGCTGGGTTATGGTGGCGGTGAGGCTGGGTTATGGTGGCGGTGAGGCTGGGTTATGGTGGCGGTGAGGCTGGGTTATGGTGGCGGTGAGGCTGGGTTATGGTGGCGGTGAGGTTGGGTTATGGTGGCGGTGAGGCTGGGGTATGGTGGCGGTGAGGCTGGGGTATGGTGGCGGTGAGGCTGGGTTATGGTGGCGGTGAGGGGCTGGGTTATGGAAACGGTGAGGCTGGGGTATGGTGGCGGTGAGGCTGGGTTATGGAGGCGGTGAGGTTTTTATATAATTAAAAAAAAATATTTTAATAAAAAATACGCAGATGCAGAGGAAAATTTTATGTCACTTCGGTTGACAGTCGAGCCACAGATTATTACTCTTATTATATAATTTTCAGCACGTTGCGTAACGACTGAAGTTGATATACACTTTTTACCTATCTACTGGCTGGTCCAAATTGATAGCTATAAAGTGAAAGGACCAGTCTATCAATGTCTTTCCAAAAAGGTACTTCATCGTAAATATTTTCATATGTACTTCGCAACAAAACGATTTTTATCATTGACTTGTAAAAGAGTCTTATTGTACCATACAGATCCGATTCGATTTCTCGGTCTGCCGAAGCAAGATATTTAATTTATTCCCTTCAAACTGTCCGTGTCTGTGCTTACAGGTCCGTTGTTTGGAAAATACCGCAGTATTTTGTTTGCTAGAAATCTGATAAATTGCTTCGTAAAGTGATTTGGAATAACAGAGGTATTGATATCAAAATGCTTATATTTGGAACATCGTGAAGATAGGTGTATTTGGTCTGTTATCAACCAGTGCTACTTACAGTATACTTAGTATGCTTAAAAGAAACTCGAACATTCAAATATGTAAGTTAGTACTCGTAAAAAAGGTTAATAAAAAGCTGTCCAATTAATGGATTTGAATTATACGTTTTTGTGGATACAAACTCCGCTGCCAAACCTGTAGTGGTGATTGTCGTGGCGCTGGGAGATTTTTGCAGCTACTTTTTAAACTCCAACATTCTTAGACTGAACAGATTGTTCATATTAGTGATAGATTGATTGCCTCTATAGTGAGAAGTTATGTGATAATAAAAAACTTTTCCAAAAAAATATAACCGACTTCAAAGTATAAAAAAGTACTGAAAAGTGCAAAATAACTTTAATTTCGGAAGTCGGTGTTTCTATAATAGTTTTGTCTCTCTTTATTTAACACCGACTTCTGAAATTATAGTTAGACGGGAAGACCGCAGCAGGAAAATTGTTTCAGTCCTTCGATGTACGCGGTATAAACGACGAAGCGAAACGCTTAGTCCGGACCGTTGAAGAAATCAGAAACGTTTATTTTAAATAGACCAATTACCAATAGGCACTTTTGAATGGTCAAACTGTCGGTCACTCAAAAAAAAAGTCAAGCTAAATTGCACGTTCCAAAGCGTAGATCTCTATGGAGAAGAACGTGCAAGAAACTCCATAAGAAGTTTCAACAACGTAAGGGTGGATACTCGCCATACGTCGGATTGTCCGATGGTAGAAAAGAAATGGCGGAATCAAGTCATGACATTCCCGCGCACACACTCCAAAATGCAACCTATTGGACAAATCTGGATCCCCAATTAGCCTCTTCGCACGCCTTTCCACCGATATAAATTATAAATGAAGAGAAAAAAAAAATAGTTTTTCCAAAAAATATTCCAGGTTGTAGTTATTTGGAAATACAGACTCCGGCAGGGAATTCCACTCTTTAGCTGTACGCATAATGAATGTGTTCCAAAATGTTATGTGCGCATAGGTGGGATGGTAACACATCTAGCTAAAAAAGAGGCTAACTGCCCCAAAGTACACTGAAAACAACAAAATTGTGATCATAATATTAAATTACATAATATAGTATTTTCCAACCCAAAACAAACCTTCAATTATTACGATCAAAAGGCCCTTAGTAAACTTTTACACATAAAGCAAAAAAATTAACGACACCACAAATCATGGTCAGTCTTACATAATAAAACAAACCTATTTATCTGGAAAACCTCTGTACCTCAAATAAGAGTGGCCATAATAAAAATTTATAGCCAATTTGTGGGGTGAAATACAGCTACCTTACTCCCGTCTTTGTTTGGATAATGAAAGTTTTCGGAGCCAAATACAAAGACAGAATAAGGTACGCGTGGGCTGCTGGAATAGCTGGAGCTCCTTTACGCTTGTTTTCGATTTTCTAAGAACAGAACGCTAAGTTAAATTGGGTGTGGCGTTACTTACTACAAGAGTCATTCAATTTATTCCAATGAGTGTAGTGATCGTATACCTAAGTGATTTTAGGTCAACTATAATCGCATTTATAATGGTATGTTATCCCAATAAATGATTCGATTCATTTCTATCCTTTCGCCAATACTTACATGGCGACAGTGACAGGACACGAATCTACAATCTTCGGAGCCGAAGTCCGAAAATTCCTTACAATTAGAGTAGCGTAAACTTTGTTTCAAATACCATTCGCTCTTGAATTTTGCATAGGTAATCTTAAAGGTAATTTGACGTTTTCTTGTGCATGTGTTTTGTTTTGAAAAAATCAGGAGTATTCAAATAAAATGACTTGGGTCTGATTAACGTTGTAATTTCGGACACAAAACAGAAAAAAGAACACAGTCTTTAATATTTAAAAAAAAAATGTAGGTCTTGACGCGGTGGTCGCAAAATTAAATATTGTAATTATGATGATGATGATGTGTTATTTCTTGTTTAGACGAGTTGTCAAAACTAATTTGGTGTTGCGGTCGCTTCTTGATAGGCATTTACAAATTTTTGAACAGGCTTTTTAAAATCATACAAACCAAAATACGGAATATTAGCTAAAAGCAAAGACTGGCATTAGATTATTAGATTTGGATATGGCACCCTAACAACTAAATAAAGCTTAGTACAAAGCTCCCAACCACACCTGTTTCCTTATCTCTTAACTTCAGAATAAAACTCTGCAGCTGTTCAAATAAGCTCTTAAAGCTGTACAAGCCTAGGTAAGGCTTACAGCTCACAAAGAGTTGCCACACAAGTATTGTCAACTCGTAAGCTGATCCCATCGAGGCTGGTGACCTAGTTTTCCCAATTGACCCCTATATTGCAGTGCAACGATTCAAATAATTCTCGCAGAACTTAGATATACATTATCAAAATTAGTTATTGTTTTGACAATGTTTGGAAGCTTAAACTTAGCTTGAAGATTTTTATAATTAGATTCTAGCCCTGTTTGTTTGGACAGTGTTTGGATTTAATTTTTGCGCTCTGGGTGAAGTGAGAGAAAGTGTAAAAACTTACCTTTGTTTTTAAAAAAAATACGTATTTCCTGGAACAAGTTTTGTGAAACATTCGAGTAAATTACGGAATTACCCAATACCAATAAAGTTTTGCGTTATCTCTCTTTGTTCACATTGCCCATTCATCAAACACCGCGTTGGATTGCGTTAGATGAAGCAACAAGCTTTTAAACCATGCTCGAAGTTGATGATAGGCGAGTGGAAACGGGCCCTCTTAATCTTGGGGTTGATGACTGTTGAAACCTAGCTCAGGGACGTAGGCTTCAGTTCTAGGAACATGTTCTTGTAGAAGGAATTAAAACGAGTACTCCGCAGCTCTGATCACATTGCAACCCAAAAATCGATTGGCTTAAAAACAATCATGTTTTTTTTTCGGACGCCAGTCCAGCCGCCAGTGACGCCCCCACCAAAAATTATGTTAGGGTATATACTTCACCGGGTCACCATGGCGGCGCAACTGGTAGCGACACCATGGTGTCCCGGTGAAATATAGCCCTAAGAAGTAAGGTTGATGACTGTGTTGAACTGTGTCACAGTCAACAGCCTCTTCCTCCCTGTTCACTACAATATGCGCCAATTATAGTTGTGTTTTCATTTTGATTTTTTGAATGGAGGAGCCAGTCACGTATGATATTCTTTCACTTGCTGTAAGGTAGAGGGAACATGATATGGGCTTGGTTCAATTTGTTATGTAGTAGTAGTAATTTATAAAATTATCTGTTAAGGGCGGAATGTAACCAAATACTCTTGTGCAAGTGCATCTAATAATCGGGTTTATTCTTAGTAGAATTACGATTATTTTTATAAAACTTAACTGCCTATCTGCTTGACAACGGTCCTACTTCATTTGACCTAAGTTTAAACACCCATTTTTTTATATGCCATGATCGTTAAAAGTAAAATTGAAATGATTAGCATAGCATAGTCCTTAAGTTAATAGGATCTATTTTCATGACATCTCTTCAATATGACAATACAGTATTGTTTAGACCCTATATGAGAGACTAACCCAGAGCGATATCGCTCTGGGTTTATCTGGTCTTCCTTCTTTGTCTAGGCAATCTTTTTGGAATACGATCTTCCTCTTCTTGTTTTTTCATTAAGTTGCATCTACCATGTTCTGTTTCTCCATTACCCTAAGGTTTTAGTAAATTTTATACTTAGTACAGTTGTTGTTCTATTTGGTGTTGATGGACAAATTCTAGACTTAAAACGATTTTAGATTGGTTTATATATACCTGCTATGCTTTTGTGGTTACGGATATGTTCATCAATATATAAAGAATAGGACACTCGCTATACAAAATTTAAGTAATGTGTACCTTCGGGATCGACCAATATGACCTTGGAAAAACGTCCTTTGTGTGTGCTCTAGAAAAAGTCGACCGTCTTGCCGATTTTACCCCAAACAACAACGTAATACTGCGTATAGCACATAGGATTTTGTCCCAGGAGTATGTTCCCTTGGGTTAATTTTAGATTTTCATGCAAACAAAGCTGCTGGTAGCAGCAAGTCTACTAAAATAAATATTTCTTGTATAATTTTCAATTTGAATCTCTGCCATTGTTAACTCTGATCCTCGTTTTAAGTGAATTTCTACCAGCTTGAAACTGAGTGTGCCTCGTCAAATTCCACCATGAAAACAGACCGTTCTTCCGACTCACAAAATTATGTAAACAGCTTAATATGGACCTTCTTTCCAGAAAAGAATTTATTATCACTGTCGTTGCCATGGCAACCTCTTTTTCCTGTTCTTTCAGGATTATTTCATTTAGTCCCCCATGTTCAGCTATTTTAATCTATTAAGGGGTAGCTTCCGGGCTCCGAGGGGTTGTTTGGTTATCCTTTTCGGAAAGTTTGCTGTAGACTTTTTGAATTAAAATTATTGTTTTTGGGATTATTTTGATGATTTCTTCGTTGTCATGTTGGTTTTTGGTGGCTACTGCCTAAAATTATATAGAATCACTAGCTGATTGACAAAAATGAGGTGTGGTAAGGGTAGGAGAGTAAAAAATGGCTTACAACTTATTCTCAGACCTACTAGATATATACAAAACAAAAAAACAAAACATCGATTAAGTTGTTTCGGAGGAGCTCGAACAAACAACAGTTAAAAAATATTTTTGTGCATTTTGGAACTGGTTGATTTACAATTTATTTTATAGTAAAAATGTATATAATATAACTATTTTACTGGTTTCCTGATGAGAAAAGAAATAGAGCCACACATGCACCTCTATCACGGTATATAAGGTGAACATTTAAAAAATATTTTACGTTTAAATGATACTCTGCGCTGTGATACAGTCTCTTTGTAGCCAGTGTATTTAATCTCAGTACTCTATTCAATTAAAAAATATATATTTTACATTACCTCCTTAAACAAAAAACATAAAAGCAAAAAAAAGAACAAAAAATTTTGTAGATAAATTCGCATTTTTGGTTTTGGTGAATTCGTTTCTACATACATTAAAAACCTAAAATTGCTAAGGTTCCGTTGTACTCCATTATAGCGCTGTCATACAAAAACATACCTAACAAGTAAAAACAAGTTCGTCACCGTAAGGTCCAATTTGTTTGTTCCGTTCACGATGGAATCTGCTTTACTGCTTTGTCGATATAGTATTGTAATCATAAATTGCAAATTGCTTACTGATAATGATGCGCCCTGCTGGCTTCAACTTTCCTTCACCCGGACAATCCAGGATATTGATTTAGGATATAATTGTTACATTTATTTATTTAATCTTCATGCTACACAAAGTACAAAGGCGGACTTGATGCCACAAAATGAGTTCAGTGTAATATCATTTTATCTCAGCTCTGAGCACATTAAGTGATCTATTATGATCATGCTTGTATACTCCTGAGGTTAGATGTCACGTGCATATAATAATTGTTACGACTTGCAACATAAAGCTTGAATTCATGTCAGTCAAAACTCTTCTATAAGTTCTGATTAATACTTGACGCCCGGTAAAATTTGGATGGAGATTAAAAGTTAGTCTGTTTATGATGTACAATGTACAGAATATAGCAATAATTATTCCCTGATTGTGGCAAACCTACCCCTGTTAGTAGGTGGTGACAGTAGCAGATTGTACCCTGCGGCTACCGAGTCCTCAGAACAGTTCAACCCGATTTTTGACGTACGCTGCCTTACTGGTTCGCTGGTCACGTATGCCACCATGCACCCCTGAATGCGTATCTTTAGCGACGACGGAGCACGTAGGAGTACCTCAAAGCGGATACCGAATAGAAAGAAAACCGGTTTTTTGACCTAAAAGGTTCTTCGGGGTTCGGCTTAAAAACTGAAAAACGGCCCGTCTTATATACCCCGCTAAGTTCGGTTAGCGGGGACCGTGTATTTTAAGACTAAATTTACTTTCGATTTTACCCCAGCCTAACCCTTTCTGACGCCGTATTTATTTATTGCTTTACAAAACCATGACAGTATTTAAATCAAAATATCGGTTACAATTTCTACTTTCACATTAAACAATAACATTTCATATACATTTTCATATAAAAAAGTTTCCAGAACAACTAGTTCTAGTTTGACCACATTCATAAATACAAAACTTCTCATATCTTCTTCAATAAGATTCTAATTAGGATTATATTTGCTACAATATCGTTTTCTGGACAGATCCTAACTAATAACAAATGTTGTCTCAGTAGATTATCTTCGACATCCCTCTTATTGCCTCTCCAAGAGAGGAGGCCTGAGTCCCAACAGTGGGAACATTATAAGGCCGACTATGCTATGCTATGCTATCCTTCTTACTGCAGTGAACCGTCGCGTCGTAGAGCCATGATCATGAAGTCAGTGGAGAGTGAAGGAGGAAGCTCGATGTGCACTGCCCTGGTAGTTAGACCAGTGAAAAGCGCTCCCCATCACTTCTCGCGTCTTCTTCGCATGGCGATCGTTATTCGGCCGAAGTAATCAATAAAATAATAATAATAATAAATAAAAAGTTGCACATAAAAGGAGGTGTTCCGCGTATCAGCCTCTCAGCAGGAAAGTTGCCCGTCGATAGTTCTTGCGATTTCGCCTTCTTCGTTTTGCACGACATTGGAAATCTTCAATGATGAGTCGCGTTGTCTTGTCCTTGCTGTCGAGCACAACGGGTCGCTTATACTTTCTCGACACAACCTGTATCGCGTCGATTCTTCCTTTTAGGCTCAGGAGCCACTACGTCGAGCCTTTTCACCTTACTGCTGCCCTCGAGTTGTTTTCCTTGCTGTAGACACCTGATATCTTCTTTGAAGCTCCTTTCTTGGCTTCCCTTCAAAAGGAGATCAGTTTCAGCTTGCTCTAGTAGGTTTGTGTCTAATGGAACTTTTCCGGTTTTTTACGAAGGTCGAATATTCTTCTCAATTATCTTCGCCTTCTTGCTTTGCGTCATCGTCTAGTCTGGGTCTTTTTGGCTGATGTAAACCTTTTCCTTTCTTCTGCAGCGTTGTATGAACTGCAGTACTCTCGCTGTAGCTCGCCAGAGTCTCTTCCAGGACGAAAACCTCTCTGGGTCAGGTGATGGGTGGTTGATGCTCGCTGCTGCCGCGACAAATATGGTCTTCTCTTCACCGGTGGTCTCCTTCTTGAAGATTCTTGGTGCAGGCTAGTGCGCTTCTTCAAGAAGTCAGGACCAGTGAACCAACGGTGATCGCAGTCGAAGTCTTCCAGCACGTCGCGCGTCAAAATTGATACTAATATCAATTTCTAAAACAAGCTAATGATGCAGTAGATTGCAGCTGCATACAGAGTAAATGACGCAAAATTTAAAACATTAGTATTTAAGATCTATGAATGATTTATATGTTTATTATACTTAATATATCAAAAAATTAAAACATGCTTGGTTATTCAAACTTCTATGAGTAAATATTGATACTTTCTGATCGGTAAAAATTGGATGGTGATAAAAAACAAAATAGTAGTTCATGAAAATATATCAATTGTGGTGTGATAATCAACAGCAGCAGCTATTTAGTAAACAGTTTTTTAACTGTATTTATCTTGGCCAGTCCACGATTTCTGATGAAGTTCTAACCCACGGTCTTGAAGGCATCGTCTGTATACTCCACTACACTGCTGTTAATCAGAAATATGCCTAGAAGACTTAAAACAAGCGTGTCACTATATATTTTGATCCATTTTGCCTGTTTCGTTCATGATATAATCTACTTTACTGCTTTGTCGATAAAATATTGTCGTAATATAAATTTAACAAAATGCCAACATAATGAAATACAAAATTTCATAATGTTGGAGCATAAAACTTCTAGCCGAACTTTTAAGTGTTCTGATTGATACTCGATGCTTGGTAAAAATTGGATGATGATAAGAAGAGTACTGGGTACTAGTAGTAGTTACTAGCAGCCTTAGCCAGAGTGAGGAGCTTAAAATGAATATACAACAAACTAATTGTATGTTGACGTCTGTAAAGAATTGGTTTTACGACGACGGATTTACGTAGTTGATTATGGAACGAATCTGATGTTATGACGATTTTGATTTCGGGTCTGGTTTTACATTTGTTTGCTGTATTCACGATATAATCTGCTTTACGGTCAGCGCAACAAAATGAAAGCCGTGGATGCCATTTGAATGGATTTTGGGTAAAAAAACAAATTACACCATCATGCAATAAATAGCACCAGACATCCTGTATCTGGTGAACTCCCAAATATTCCAGCACTCGATGAATTAAATGAATCAAGTTATGTTTGCGTTGATTTATTTGTTTATGTAATGCTTTATGCACACAAAAGTACTGAGGTGGACTTAATGCCTTAGGCGTGATTCGCACTTTCGAAGTCCTATGTTTCTAGTAATTGGTCACAATTATATCATATTGTTATATTTATATTCCATATATCTAAATTAAGAATTTAAGGATATAAAAATATATTTAAAAATATAAATAATAGTAGGGGCTCCAGTGAAGAAAAGAAACCTCTTCATAACACCTGCCCTATCTGATACGATGACAAATTGACAATAATATCAATTTCTAAAACAAGCTATTGATGCAGCAGATTGCAGCTGCATACAGAGTAAATGATGCAAAATTTAAAACATTAGAATTAAGTATCTATGAATGGTTTATATTTTTAAATATTATTAAATTAAATGCTTAAATGCATGCTTAGTTATCCGAACTTTTATGATTTATAAAGTATATGGTGATAAAAAGCAAAGTAGTAGTTCATGATAGTATATCACTTTGGTGTGATAATCAGCAGAGCTAATTAGTAAACAAGTTTTTTAACTGTATTTATCTTGGCCAGTCCACGATTTCTGGTGAAGTTCCAACCCACGATTTCTGGTGAAATTCCAAGCCACGATTTCTGTTGAAGTTCCAACACACGATTTCTGGTAAGTTCCAACACACGATTTCTGGTAAGTTCCAACACACGATTTCTGGTAAGTTCCAACCCACGATTTCTGGTAAGTTCCAACCCACGATTTCTGGTGAAGTTCCAACCCACAATTTCTAGTGACATTGTCTGTATACTTTTCTAGCTGTTAATCAGAAATATGCCTAGAAGACTTAAAACAAGCGTGTCACTATATATTTTGATCCATTTTGTCTGTTTCGTTCATGATATAATCTACTTTACTGCTTTGTCGATAAAATATTGTCGTAATATAAATTTAACAAAATGCCAACATAATGAAATACAAAATATCACAATGTTAGAGCATAAAACTTCTAGCCGAACTTTTATGTGTTCTGATTGATACTCGATGCTTGGTAAAAATTGGATGATGATAAGAAGAGTACTGGGTACTAGTAGTAGTTACTAGCAGCCTTAGCCAGAGTGAGGAGCTTAAAATGAATATACAACAAACTAATTGTATGTTGACGTCTGTAAAGAATTGGTTTTACGACGACGGATTTACGTAGTTAATCATGGAACGAATCTGGTTTTATGACGATATTGATTTCGGGTCTAGTTTTACATTTGTTTGCGGTATTCACGATATAATCTACTTTTCGGTTTCGATGCTGTATAGTCATAATGTCAGCGCAACAAAATAAAAGCCGTGGATGCCATTTGAATGGATTTTGGGTGAAAAACAAATTACACCATCATGCAATAAATAGCACCAGACATCCTGTATCTGGTGAACTCCCAAATATTCCGTCACTTGATGAATTAAATGAATCAAGTTATGTTTGTGTTTATTTATTTATTTATGTAATGCTTTATGCACACAAAAGTACAGAGGCGGACTTAATGCCTTAGGCGTGATTCGCACTTTCGCAGTCCTATGTATCAATTATATCATATTGTTATATTTATATTCCTTATATCTAAATTATTTAAATGTTAGCATTAAAATTTAAGGATATAAAAATACATTTAAAAATAATTGAGTCGGGGCTCCAGTGAAGAACAGAAACCTCATAATAACACTACCCTATCTGATAATCAATTTCTAAAACAAGCTAATGATGCAGCAGGTTACAGCTGCATAAAGAGTTAATGACGCAAAATTTAAAACATTATAATTTAAGACCTTTGAATGATTTATATGTTTATTATACTTAATATATCAAAAAATTAAAACATGCTTGGTTATTCGAACTTATATGAGTAAATATTGATACTTTCTGCTCGGTAAAATTTGGATGGTGATAAAAAGCAAAGTAGTAGTTCATGATAATGTATTAATTGTGGTTCGATAATCAGCAGATCTAATTAGTAAACAGTTTGCTAACTGTATTTATCTTGGCCAGTCCACGATTTCTGGTGAAGTTCCAACCCACGGTATCTAAGAGGCATCGTCTGTATACTCCACTACAATACTGTTAATTAGAAACAGGCCTAGAAGACTGAAAAGCAAGTGAGTCACTTTTTGTTTCGATCCATTTTGTCTGTTTCGTTCATGATAGAATCTACTTTACTGGTTTGTCGATGAAATATTGTCGTAATTTAACAAAATAAATGAAATACAAAATTTCATAATGTTATGTGTTCTGATTGATACTCGATGCTTGGTAAAAATTGGATGACGATAAGAAAATCACTGGGTACTAGTAGTAGTTACTAGCAGCCTTGGCCAGAGTGAGGAGCTTAAAATGAATATACAACAAACTAATTGTATGTTGACGTCTGTAAAGAATTGGTTTTACGACGACGAATTTACGTAGTTGATTATGGAACGAATCTGATTTTATGACGATATTGATTTCGGGTCTGGTTTTACATTTGTTTGCTGTATTCACCTCATCTGCTTTACGGTTTCGATGCAGTACAGTCATAATGTCAGCGCAACAAAATGAAAGCCGTGGATGCCATTTGAATGGATTTTGGGTGAAAAACAAATTATACCATCATGCAATAAATAGCACCAGATATCCTGTATCTGGTGAATTCCCAAATATTCCGCCACTTGATGAATTAAATGAATCTATTTATGTTTGTGTTTATTTATTTGTTTATGTAATGCTTTATGCACACAAAAGTACAGAGACGGACTTAATGCCTTAGGCGTGATTCGCACTTTCGAAATCCTATGTATCTAGTAATTGGTCCCAATTATATCATATTGTTACATTTATATTCGATATATCTAAATTATTTAAATGTTAGCATTAGAATTTAGGGATACAAAAATAGATTTAAAAATGTAATTAATAGTAGCCAAAGGTCGCTCGGATCAGGAGTCGGGACTCCAGAGAAGAAAGAAACCTCAAAATAACACTACCCTATCTGATACGATGATAAATTAATACTAATATAAATTTCTAAAACAAGCTAATGATGCAGCAGGTTGCAGCTGCATAAAGAGTAAATTACGCAAAATTTAAAACACTAGAATTTAAGATCTATGAATGATTTATATGTTTATTATACTTAATATTTCAAAAAATTAAAACATGTTTGGTTATTCGAACTTATATGAGTAAATATTGATACTTTCTGCTCGGTAAAAATTACATGGTGATAAAAAGCAAAGTAGTCGTTCATGATAATTTACCAATTGTGGTTCGAAAATCAGCAGATCTAATTAGTAAACAGTTTGCTAACTGTATTTATCTTGGCCAGTCCACGATTTCTGGTGAAGTTCCAACCCACGATTTCTGGTGAAGTTCCAACCCACGATTTCTGGTGAAGTTCCAACCTACGGTCTCGTAAGGCATCGTCTGTATACTCCACTAAAATGCTGTTAATTAGAAACCGGCCTAGAAGACTAAAAAGCAAGTGAGTCACTATTTGTTTCGATCCATTTTGTCTGTTTCGTTCATGATAGAATCTACTTTACTGGTTTGTCTATATCTATAAATTTAACAAAATGACAAATACAACATTTCACAATGTTAGAGTATAAAACTTCTCGTCGAACTTTTATGTGTTTGATTGATTCTTGATGCTTGGTAAAAATTGGATTACGATAAGAAGATCAGATGCTTCTTACTAGCAAAATTAGAATAATTATCGAGACGTAGGAGGGCTGACACTCGCATTACCTTATTATCGTCCAAATAAACATTAAGGGCGCACTTTTTAGGTAAACTCTTTTATTTAACAATAATTGGTATTCAGGAAATGACTGAATCTGACTCTTGACAAGAGATAGTGCATCTTGTACCTCATCATGTAAATGATAAATGATATTTATTTTGTAAATAGGTTAAAAAAAAAACACTTTTACACGTCAATTTTTTTTTTCGTACTTTTTAAACTAGATGAGGTCGGTATTTCCTAGCTGACTAACCCTGAGAAGAAACACCGAAACAAACTCAGGGGTCGAAGTCTATTTTAAAGTCCATACAGTAAATTTATTAATGGTCAAATCACATGAGAACCATGCAGATTTGTCTGAAATGGTCTTTTGAAGAAAGAACCATACAAATTTGAGTGGACCTGTCCAGTCAGTGCAAGCATTTGTCAGTATTCGTAAAGCTCAACTCAGGACTACTAAGGAGCTCAACGACTTGACGAACAAAGAAACCAAAGAAAGGACATTTGGGTAGGCCGCAGAAAATACTCAAATTGCCAGACATACGATAAAATTACTGAAAAGGAAAAAAAAGCAATCAACGTAGTCCTCACGTTCACAGAAAAGAAAAAAAAAGTCAAATTGCTAAATAAAAATAATCTACAATATCAAATTGTAATAAATAATAATAAAAAAAGCACAATTGAAAAAAATAACAAAAGAAAAAAATAATAATAATAAGACAACAGTATTGTAGTGCGTACCGGAGCAGGTCAATCCCAAGCCTTTTGGTCCTCAACATAGTCCTTTATAGTATAAAAAGCCTTTTGGCAAAGTTTTCGCTTTACAAATAATTTGAATTTATTAAGGCTTAGTTGTTGAATATGACTAGGGAGTTTATTATAGAAGTGTATACATTGGCATCTAAATGAGCCCCCTATTTTTTCAGCCTGGTTTTAGGAATGTGACAAGTAATTGGTTTTAGGAATTTGACAAGTAATTGGCTTTAAGGCAATGCTTTCAACATGTCTTAATGAATCGCAATACGTAGGCAACAGATCGTACAAGCCGTGAGTAATTGGTATTATATATTGGTAAGTAACGACTGAAATCAATTAAAATTTCAGGTTTCGAATCGTTATCAGCATTTAGTACGATATTAGGTCGAGTCTCTGGTTACGATTATATTCCTGGGCTCGCAGCTTGAGAAGGCCATTCAGACGGGTCTAGTTTAAAAAAAATCTGGTTCATTCCACCACAGGTCTGATTCCTGCACAAACACTAATATCCATGCCACGAGATATTAGTTCTGCTGGATTTTGATCTGTCGGGACGTACCTCCAAGTACAGTTACTACACCCGCCTTATTCAAAACTTCAGCAACGTGGTTGCGTACAAACTGCTGAAGTTTGGTAGGCATCATCTATAACCATAATAACACGTTGGTTGAATCAGTCCAACAATAGACCCGACTGATCTCCACTCGAAGTGAGCACATCACCTTCTGATAAAGACGAGAACCGACTACCGCACCACATAACTCCAGTCGCGGTATTGTTGTAGGCTTGATGGGACATGGGGCAACTCGACTCTTGGCCATTAACAAGCGAGCCATATACTCACCTTTACCATTAACACTGCGAATGAAGACGCAAGCACCGTATGCGGACTCAGACGCACCTGTGAACTTATTTCCATAAATGAATTGCAGACTACAATTCGCGGAATGCGAACATGATTTAAGAGAGTTAAAGATTTAAAATAATAATCTCCTGTTGTTTAAAATAAATTTCTTTAGGATTTCCAAATGATCTGATCCCCATGAAAACTTATCTAACCACATTTTCTGAAGTAAAACCTTCATAGTGATAACATTAGGACCTAACAGATCTAAGGGATCAAAAGTTAAGAAGTTTTTGTACCCAGTCGAAGATTTAGTCAGACCTATAGGAAATCCTAAGTCATCAGTGCTGATATGCCAACTGAGACCAAGCAACTTTTCTGGCTCATTTTGTCCAATGTTTAAATCAAATGACGCAGGGCCACCATCCGAACACTAATACTAATTGAGGCTCATTTGACATACGCATACATGCACGCAATGGCATATATGCTGACGCAAGCACCTTGGTGACTTCAGTACGAATGAACTTTACTTCATGTAAGTCATCTCCCCCGGTCAGCAAGTCATCGACATAGAAGTCATGTTGAATAATTTCAGATATTTTAGGGTTCCTACAGTCGAGTCCTACTTGTTTAAGGCATCGTGTCGCAATGAATGGAGCACTAGCCGTACCATACGTAACGGTGGTTAATTGATAAACATTAATAAGATCACTAATATTATCACGTCAAACAATCTGTTGCAAATACCTGTCTGACGGGTGGACGACTATTTGTCTATACATCTTCTCCACATCCGAAGATGAAACATACTTGTGGACTCTAAAACGAAAGTCCTGTACAGTTGGCAACCATCTGTAGGTCATTAAAGGACACTCCCGTCGAAGTAGGAGAACTTGAGTTGAAAACAATACAAAGTTTGGTCGTGGTATTCGACTCGCGTAAAATTCCCATATGTGGAATAAAATAACCAAAACATAAATATGGTTTATTAATTTTTGTAATATGACCAAGTAACTCGTATTCTGATAAAAAGTCTTGATACATTTCTACTAAAGTTTGTCCTAATCTTTAATTTACGCTCAGAGCGTAAATGAATGTGTAGCTTTATTAAAATAATTTCCTAGAATTGAAAGATATTTCACAAGGGGAATGCGGACACAAAAACAACTGTAGTGGACTGTATATATATATTTTTCTCTTTCGTAGGTGTGTTCCTCTTGAACTTGAAATAAAACAAGGCTTCTTTCTTCCAGGTTTATTTCTTCTCAGGTATTCTTATTAGAATATTCGGCAAACGACTGTGTCCGGAAACAAAACCGGTTCCAATTTATACATTACGCAGCTGATCGCTGATTGGTCGAACGGTCAGAAGGTGGAGCTTTTCAGCCATTAAGGAACATTCCGGAATGCTCACGAATATTTCAACCAATCAGAATCAAGCCCGGAATAATCTCGAAATTTCATGCAATAACCTTTAGTATCGCGAAACTTTACCTTAACGAGAGCCTCTACACTTTAAACAGGCTTTTTACATAGAAATATCAATATTTCACATATGAAACCATATATCATTCTACTCGGAATTCACTTATCTATTCTACAAAAATATAAAAACATTAAAAAGTCACCATCAGAAAACCTTAGTCCTTATCACTACGTAGTATGATTACACGTTATCACAACACAATTAGGGCTCATTTTATGAGTTCCTTACTAAAAACTAATTAGGTTCACTTAGAAAACACTAATTATTCACATAATCACTCACTGTCCTATCAGTCTATTGTCACTTTGACACATATTAGGTCCGCAGGCTCGGCGTCCATTACAACAACCATCAGATAATCGTGTCGTGTTAACAAAATTATCCTCACACAATTTCTCATCAGGCATGTAAGAATTGAAAGACTTCGCATTCACCTCTTCTAATTGTCAAAACTTCGTTAATTTTGACTTAAGTTTTTCCCACTTACTATCGCTGTCGGAAACCATTGTAGAGATATATATTGCATTTTACGTCATTCGACAGCAGTGAGATCTGTGTAATCGGACCGGAAACTATTCATCCAAAACGGTTTTCACGTAATATTGGTTTTTCAGTACCTAACTTCAGTCTTTGAGATCCTAACAAATCCCAGAAAAGATCAGCGCCAATTAAAATATCAACATCGGCAGGGTTATTAAAAATAAGATCAGCTGAAGCTTTATTCGAGGGTAAGTCGAAATCAGGGATATTTATCTCAGGATACGGTACGCTACTCGTAATATACGGAAGAACAAAACAATTTAGTTCAAATACAAAGCTATCATTTAATGGTGTAACCGTAACCCGACATATTTTACTTACGTGCGAAGTGACATTATTGATTCCAAGTATTGATCTATCTGATCTATTTTGCTAGTTATTAAGTTAAGTTTGTTGCACAACCTGTCTGTTATAAATGAAGACGTGCTACCACTATCAAGCACCGCGTGAGCGAGATGCTCACACCCATTGTGGTCTCGCAATTTGACCAAAGCGGTCGATAACAACATATCTCGTTGCGTATGACCACGCGGAGATGCAATGTTTGCAGATAAATTTACGTTATTCGTATCAGTGGTAGCAGACAAGTTGTTCATCGAATTACTACTACTTAGAATCTACTTGAACTAGTGTGTTATGCCTACGTTTGCATAGTTTACAACCTGGTTTTTTACATTTGTTAGCATAGTGAGCCGCACGAAAACAGTTGAAACATATCTTGCAACTAGCTACGTCGTTACTCAATGCTATAAATTTTATTGTGGACAACTATTTAAAGACTATGTCCTAAATGTAGTAACAACAATCACAATTGTTGTTACTACATTTAGGACATAGTTTAGAACTGTGTCAGTGCCAGAATTGATAGGAGATTGTGCTACCATTGACTTGATCTTAAGGCCTGATTTACCTGGTGATTGGGAATAATTATTGCGAATAAGTTCCAGGGTCTCGATGAGGTCGGCTCACTACTCCCACTCACGATAGGTTTTTTGATCTAGTTTTCCAGTGTATCCCAGTGTTTCACGGGATAAACGACTCTAAAGCTCGCAAATCTTTATTAAATTGATCGATCAAATTCTTTATGCTAATAGAACATTCTTTTGAGATTGACTCAATATTAAATAATGAACATGTGTGATTCTGGACTAGTAATCTTTTGTTGTCAAACCGATCGCATAACAACGACCATGCCACAGAGTAATTATTTACTTGAAGAAAACTTAATGGATTTGATTACGATAGCAGCTGTTCCCTCAAGTAATGCAGTAGAAGTAGTGAAACTTATTGATTGCGTCTATGTCATCATTATAATGTATTAAGCTAGTAAAGGTGTCGCGGAATTCAAACCACATAGAATGTAATCCGCTCAACTTTGGTAACTGTATCGTTGGCAATCTAACCAGCTTGTATATGCTAACTTAACGAGTACTTTTACAACTTTCTATCGATTTATTATCTTTATTGTATTTGTTTTGCAGTGCCCTTACAGGGTGCATGTTTGAAACTTTACTTTGTATTCCAACTTCTGTACAACATGTCTGCAATAAACTGATTTGATTGATAGATTGATTGATTGATTGTAGTCAGTCAGATAATTCTGGGCTCTGGATAAGGACTTATAATTAAATAGACTTAAATTCGGAACGCTCAGAATATAGTAATTTGAAATCGTCAACAATGTATTCCAGACGTAACTGCTGTACCTCATCATACTGCTCATACAACGACTCAATCTTGCCCATGCGCAACTGCAACTCTGATACATCACAGATAGATAGCTCCTTGTCCTTGAGCGAGTCCAGGAAATTGAGGAAACTAGTCAAAGTGACCCTTGAAACTGCCTCGCTTCTTAATTAAATCCCTTTCCTCAGACATTTTGGGAGACGAGTATTGTCAACCTGGAATTGATACAGGAATACAATAAATAAAACAAACAATATAGTTTAAATAGGTACACGCGTAACTGTATTCTATACACTTTATAAATGCAAAATAGTAAACGACACAAATTAATACCTACCTACAGTAAAAGTGTAAAATCTAAACTTTGCTTAAACATTTTGTTTTTAAATTTTAACATTAATAAATAGGCAGAACTAACACTTATCTATGTTGACTACATAAATGATCCTAAATGCTTACTATATAATTTATAACAATGATTTGTACCTACTAATATGTAACACTCTCAAATTATTTTTATTATGTTAGGATACTTGCTAACTATTAGTACTGCTGTTAAGCAGATAGGAGTTACAGCTTTAAATAATGTAAGTTTAAATTATGTGGCAGATAGGCTAACTATATACCGTTTTATAACACAATATAATTGGTAATACAATAAAATAGTACTGACTTTAATATGATTATTTATATATACTACCTGAGTGTTGGGTGACGATTTTAGTGTAATTGTAACTGTACACCACTGACTAGCTTTGCTTGAAATCAATCCAATTCACCGGCAATTAACCTCCACTGCACGTAGATGTTAGTGTTAGTTTTAATCCTTTTTCTTGATTAAAACCGTTGATCTTCTTTAGATTATACTTTGTCCGGCTCGATGGACCATGGGCGAGAAAAAATGGATATTCAGTAAGAAATTAAAACTCTTGATGCTCAATGCGAGCTAGTTGAGATTTAATTGGGTGTTTTTTTTGTTCCGTTCATGATATACTCTACTTTACTGCTTTACCAATGCAATTTTGTCATAATGTCAATGCCACATAACAATGTCATATAGCAAATTCACAATTTGAACCTAACGATTTAAATGACCTTGTTTTCAAGTAATAAAATACAGTTTTCAATGCAGTAATGTGCTTATTTTCTGTAACTTCAAAATCTGTGTCCTAAAAAGACTAAAGCGTTAATAAGTCGATCAGCTGTATGAGAATAAAAGCATATTTCTACTACCCGTGGGTGACGATATTAGTGTAATTGTAACTGTACACCACTGACTAACTGCTTGAAATCAATCCAATTCACAATCTAGTTGAAATTTAATTAGGTGTTGTTTTTGCTCCGCTCACGATATAATCTGCTTTACTGCTTTACCAATGCAATTTTGTCATAATGTCAATTATCATTTCAGCCGATAGACGTCCACTGCTGGACATAGGCCTCCCCCAAATGTCGCCACAACGAACGATCCTGTGCGTCTCGCATCCATGGGATTCCCGCAACCTTCACCAGGTCATCGGTCCACCTTGTAGGAGGCCTTTCAACACTGCGTCTTCCGGTACGCGGTCGCCACTCCAGAACCTTTCGGCCCCAATGGCCATCCTTTCTGTTAGCAATGTGCCCTGCTCATTGTCACTTAAGTTTGACGATTGTTCGTGCTATGTCGGCAACCTTGGTTCTCCTGCGAATATCTTCATTTCTGATTCGATCACGCAAGGAAACTCCGAGCATAGCCCTTTCCATTGCCATTTGGGTGAGTTTGAGCCTTCTGATGAGGCCCATTGTGAGCATCCACGTTTCGGAACCATAATGTCATCACTGGCAACACGCACTGGTCATGATGTCACTGCCACATAATAATGTCAATTAGCCAATTCACAATTTGAAACTAACAACAATTTAAATAACTGACCTTGTTTTCAAGTAATAAAATACAGTTTTCAATGCAGTAATGCTCCGTTCACGATATAATCTGCTTTACTGCTTTACCAATGCAATTTGGTCATAATGTCACTGCCACATAATAATGTCAATTAGCCAATTCACAATTTGAAACTAACAACAATTTAAATAACTGACCTTGTTTTCAAGTAATAAAATACAGTTTTCAATGCAGTAATGCTCCGTTCATGATATAATCTGCTTTACTGCTTTACCAATGCAATTTTGTCATAATGTCACTGCCACATAATAATGTCAATTAGCCAATTCACAATTTGAAACTAACAATTTAAATGACTGACCTTGTTTTCAAGTAATAAAATACAGTTTTCAATGCAGTAATGTGCTTATTTTTAGTAACTTCAAAATCTGTGTCCTAAAAAGACTAAAGCGTTAATAAGTCGATCAGCTGTATGAGAATAAAGGCATATTTCTACTACCCGTGGGTGACAATATTAGTGTAATTGTAACTGTACACCACTGACTAACTGCTTGAAATCAATCCAATTCACAAGCTAGTTGAAATTTAATTAGGTGTTGTTTTTGCTCCGTTCACGATATAATCTGTTTTACTGCTTTACCAATGCAATTTTGTCATAATGTCAATGCCACATAATAATTTCAAATACCCAATTCACAATTTGAAATTAACAATTTAAATGATTGACCTTGTTTTCAAGTAATAAAATACAGGTTTCAATGCAGTCATGTGCTTATTTTCTGTAACTTCAAATGCGTAGCGATCCCCACTATGTTGCCCTCAGCCACTATTTGTTCTGACTGCAGGACAGTGTAACTAAGGGCGTGACCGCTGCAACCCGCACCGCAATCCTGTTTTGCCTTTCCATCTGATGTATAT
The DNA here is from genome assembly GCA_961205895.1 of Mythimna pallens. NCBI lineage: Eukaryota > Metazoa > Arthropoda > Insecta > Lepidoptera > Noctuidae > Mythimna > Mythimna pallens. Next base: position 21,173,251 of record OY540839.1, on the reverse strand, counting down.
GATACAGCTGCCGACCTCTAGTGGTGTGGTCCTGTCTTTTTATGAATCTGCTATTGTACGAGTCAAAACATCATGCGTCCGGAGATCTTGGGTAACAATAGAGTATTCCTTGAAGCGCCGGAGCTGTATCCACATGGGAGACATTGTATGTAGCAGCGTAAGCAGCCAGCTCTGGTATTGCGGGCATGTCTCTTGCCAACACTCCCCTGGTTGCACTGAGGTAGGGCTGGGTTGTGGCCCTGTCGCTATTTGTGGCGTATGATTGTATTGCGACAAGAGCGGGGCTCTTTGGCGGCTTTCTGTCTTGAAAACCTTTGAAGGCCATGGCCACCGTCCTGGCTGATCTTAGTGGTACGACCAAAGATTGGCTATTTTTGGCTAGGGGAGTCGGAGCCCTTACTTGAGTGGTGGGTGTAATTTGTGGTGGCACAGTCTGGGTTTGTTGGCTACATCCGGGAGGTGGTTCTCTCACTTCCCCCCGGTGTCCGAGTCTCCTGGCATATCTGGAGGTGGTTCTGTCGTCAGCCGTCCGTCGTCCTAAACCTTTGCTATAATATAATATATATATTATTATTCCGATTATTAAATTTATATACATATTAATTACATTTTTAAATATATCTAAAAAAAAAAAAACATTTAAAAATATAAAAAATAGTCGCCCACCGGCATCGGGAACAGGGTCCAAGCTACAGGTGGTCAGGGCTCCTGAGAGAGGAATCTCCTAACAATGCGCGCCGTGTCCAGGAATACTGCTTTCTGAATCAGGCCCTTGATCCAGCTGCCTAACGAGAGCCTCCTCAGATGTTGTTCGAGGCTCTTAGCTATTAATCCATATTTTGACACTTGGAAGGAAGTATGAGTGCCATCTTTCTTGGTGATTGCCATTGTTCCGTGACCTAGACGAAGTTCATCTAACCTTAGTTTGAAGGCAGCAAACATGTCCAAATAGGGACCCATGGTGCCATACCAGTTGTCTTCGCTGTCCATGCTGAAGTTTTTGTACTCCAAATTGTTTTCTTGAGTCACTCTTATCCAAATGGAATGTATTTCCTCTCTTTTGATTGGATAATCTCTCCCCCTATATCTTAAATTGTAGTCTGTTGTTGCAACTTTAGTTTGGATGTTGGTTGGAGTGGCTTTGACCCGTTGACGGTATGGGCGGTGAACAACACGCTGTTTATTTGGGCTTTGGATCTCAATTCTATTTGCAGACGAGGGAACTCCTTATTCGCCTCTGCTGTTCCTAAACCAGACACTATTATTGCGGCAACCTTGTCCACTATTTCTGCATATGCTTCGCAAAGTGACTTCAGGCATCTTGCCTTCTTGTCGCTATCCAAAGTAAGGCGAGGTCGTTTCGGGTCTTGAACCTGCTGTTTTGTGTCAGGGTCTACGATAATCTCTTCCCTTTTTCTTTTTAAGCTCGAAGGACCAGGCTGGTTATCAAGATGGTTGGGTTTGTATTTATATTATTAATAATAATAATAACAATAATGCTTTATTGAGACTCAGAAATATCAGATAAGAGATTACAAAATATCTTAGGTGTATTTAAAATTGCTTTCGACACAGAATATAGCGCAACTGGCATCTTAGCTAAGTTACATAGTAACCTGTGTTAAAGATACCAGTTCCATTTCCCACAGGGTTACATTATATTAGATTATTTCTTATATCAGATTTAATAGCATTTATAATTTAAAATATCAATAAACGGAAAATAATTATAATTAATTTGATTTAAGTAGGTAATACAAATAATTTTGAATTTAATTGACATTGTATGTAGCAGCGTAAGCAGCCAGCTCTGGTATTGCGGGCATGTCTCTTGCCAACACTCCCCTGGTTGCACTGAGGTAGGGCTGGGTTGTGGCCCTGTCGCTATTTGTGGCGTATGATTGTATTGCGACAAGAGCGGGGCTCTTTGGCGGCTTTCTGTCTTGAAAACCTTTGAAGGCCATGGCCACCGTCCTGGCTGATCTTAGTGGTACGACCAAAGATTGGCTATTTTTGGCTGGGGGAGTCGGAGCCCTTACTTGAGTGGTGGGTGTAATTTGTGGTGGCACAGTCTGGGTTTGTTGGCTACATCCGGGAGGTGGTTCTCTCACTTCCCCCCGGTGTCCGAGTCTCCTGGCATATCTGGAGGTGGTTCTGTCGTCAGCCGTCCGTCGTCCTAAACCTTTGCTATAATACAATATATATATTATTATTCCGATTATTAAATTTATATACATATTAATTACATTTTTAAATATTTCTAAAAAAAAAAAAACATTTAAAAATATAAAAAATAGTCGCCCACCGGCATCGGGAACAGGGTCCAAGCTACCGGTGGTCAGGGCTCCTGAGACAGGAATCTCCTAACAATGCGCGCCGTGTCCAGGAATACTGCTTTCTGAATCAGGCCCTTGATCCAGCTGCCTAACGAGAGCCTCCTCAGATGTTGTTCGAGGCTCTTAGCTATTAAGCCATTGGCCGTTACGACTATCGGCACAATGATTGCTCTATCCACTTCCCACATGTCGACAACCTCGCGAGCTAAGTCAAGATATTTAGTTTGTTTATCTTTCTCAGCTTTCACGAGATTCTCGTCATGAGGGACCGCTATATCAACAATCATTGTGTGACGCTCTAGTCGATCTATCACCACTATGTCAGGCTTATTGGCAACATTAGATCAATCCCAATACAATGTGACGCTGCCATTATCGAGAACTGGGTCGGGCACATACCTGTAGTACGGTACTTCTGATTCCACAAGATTGTATTTGAGAGCAAGTTACTGGTGAATAATCCTGGGTACAAGGTTGTTGTGTCTATGCAAATAGTCTCCGTTAGCTAAATGAGAACATCCAGAAATAATGTGTCGGATTGATTCTCCGGGTCGGTGGCATGCCCGACAGAGGTCAACCGTAAGACGTTACGGTTACGGACTTCACAATGTATTTCCGGTAGTTGTTCGTCATCATAACTTATTATTATTATTATATTATACATCCTGGTGGCCTGACGGGAGGTTGTTATTAACAAGATCTCCGCTACCAAAGTCATAAGAGTCGACAGCTCAAAGGACATCTTAACATTCTTGGTTATCTCAATTATGTCATCTATGGCGGGAATATGAGCCATCGCCCTCTTCACAGCTGCGGCAAACTTTCCTCTATATATTCCCTCAGTCCGTACCATGCACAGAAATGCCGTCATCGGCCCAAGACTCTGTACGATTGACGATCTACTTTCTGGTGGGAAGCTACTCCCTTCAAGTTCAAGTAGAATGTGGTGTGCCCCACTCAATCCATATTTTGACACTTGGAAGGAAGTATGAGTGCCATCTTTCTTGGTGATTGCCATTGTTCCGTGACCTAGACGAAGTTCATCTAACCTTAGTTTGAAGGCAGCAAACATGTCCAAATAGGGACCCATGGTGCCATACCAGTTGTCTTCGCTGTCCATGCTGAAGTTTTTGCACTCCAAATTGTTTTCTTGAGTCACTCTTATCCAAATGGAATGTATTTCCTCTCTTTTGATTGGATAATCTCTCCCCCTATATCTTAAATTGTAGTCTGTTGTTGCAACTTTAGTTTGGATGTTGGTTGGAGTGGCTTTGACCCGTTGACGGTATGGGCGGTGAACAACACGCTGTTTATTTGGGCTTTGGATCTCAATTCTATTTGCAGACGAGGGAACTCCTTATTCGCCTCTGCTGTTCCTAAACCAGACACTATTATTGCGGCAACCTTGTCCACTATTTCTGCATATGCTTCGCAAAGTGACTTCAGGCATCTTGCCTTCTTGTCGCTATCCAAAGTAAGGCGAGGTCGTTTCGGGTCTTGAACCTGCTGTTTTGTGTCAGGGTCTACGATAATCTCTTCCCTTTTTCTTTTTAAGCTCGAAGGACCAGGCTGGTTATCATTATGGTTGGGTTTGTATTTATATTATTAATAATAATAATAACAATAATGCTTTATTGAGACTCAGAAATATCAGATAAGAGATTACAAAATATCTTAGGTGTATTTAAAATTGCTTTCGACACAGAATATAGCGCAACTGGCATCTTAGCTAAGTTACATAGTAACCTGTGTTAAAGATACCAGTTCCATTTCCCACAGGGTTACATTATATTAGATTATTTCTTATATCAGATTTAATAGCATTTATAATTTAAAATATCAATAAATGGAACATAATTATAATTAATTTGATTTAAGTAGGTAATACAAATAATTTTGAATTTAATTGACATTGTATGTAGCAGCGTAAGCAGCCAGCTCTGGTATTGCGGGCATGTCTCTTGCCAACACTCCCCTGGTTGCACTGAGGTAGGGCTGGGTTGTGGCCCTGTCGCTATTTGTGGCGTATGATTGTATTGCGACAAGAGCGGGGCTCTTTGGCGGCTTTCTGTCTTGAAAACCTTTGAAGGCCATGGCCACCGTCCTGGCTGATCTTAGTGGTACGACCAAAGATTGGCTATTTTTGGCTGGGGGAGTCGGAGCCCTTACTTGAGTGGTGGGTGTAATTTGTGGTGGCACAGTCTGGGTTTGTTGGCTACATCCGGGAGGTGGTTCTCTCACTTCCCCCCGGTGTCCGAGTCTCCTGGCATATCTGGAGGTGGTTCTGTCGTCAGCCGTCCGTCGTCCTAAACCTTTGCTATAATATAATATATATATTATTATTCCGATTATTAAATTTATATACATATTAATTACATTTTTAAATATTTCTAAAAAAAAAAAACATTCAAAAATATAAAAAATAGTCGCCCACCGGCATCGGGAACAGGGTCCAAGCTACCGGTGGTCAGGGCTCCTGAGAGAGGAATCTCCTAACAATGCGCGCCGTGTCCAGGAATACTGCTTTCTGAATCAGGCCCTTGATCCAGCTGCCTAACGAGAGCCTCCTCAGATGTTGTTCGAGGCTCTTAGCTATTAAGCCATTGGCCGTTACGACTATCGGCACAATGATTGCTCTATCCACTTCCCACATGTCGACAACCTCGCGAGCTAAGTCAAGATATTTAGTTTGTTTATCTTTCTCAGCTTTCACGAGATTCTCGTCATGAGGGACCGCTATATCAACAATCATTGTGTGACGCTCTAGTCGATCTATCACCACTATGTCAGGCTTATTGGCAACATTAGATCAATCCCAATACAATGTGACGCTGCCATTATCGAGAACTGGGTCGGGCACATACCTGTAGTACGGTACTTCTGATTCCACAAGATTGTATTTGAGAGCAAGTTACTGGTGAATAATCCTGGGTACAAGGTTGTTGTGTCTATGCAAATAGTCTCCGTTAGCTAAATGAGAACATCCAGAAATAATGTGTCGGATTGATTCTCCGGGTCGGTGGCATGCCCGACAGAGGTCAACCGTAAGACGTTACGGTTACGGACTTCACAATGTATTTCCGGTAGTTGTTCGTCATCATAACTTATTATTATTATTATATTATACATCCTGGTGGCCTGACGGGAGGTTGTTATTAACAAGATCTCCGCTACCAAAGTCATAAGAGTCGACAGCTCAAAGGACATCTTAACATTCTTGGTTATCTCAATTATGTCATCTATGGCGGGAATATGAGCCATCGCCCTCTTCACAGCTGCGGCAAACTTTCCTCTATATATTCCCTCAGTCCGTACCATGCACAGAAATGCCGTCATCGGCCCAAGACTCTGTACGATTGACGATCTACTTTCTGGTGGGAAGCTACTCCCTTCAAGTTCAAGTAGAATGTGGTGTGCCCCACTCAATCCATATTTTGACACTTGGAAGGAAGTATGAGTGCCATCTTTCTTGGTGATTGCCATTGTTCCGTGACCTAGACGAAGTTCATCTAACCTTAGTTTGAAGGCAGCAAACATGTCCAAATAGGGACCCATGGTGCCATACCAGTTGTCTTCGCTGTCCATGCTGAAGTTTTTGCACTCCAAATTGTTTTCTTGAGTCACTCTTATCCAAATGGAATGTATTTCCTCTCTTTTGATTGGATAATCTCTCCCCCTATATCTTAAATTGTAGTCTGTTGTTGCAACTTTAGTTTGGATGTTGGTTGGAGTGGCTTTGACCCGTTGACGGTATGGGCGGTGAACAACACGCTGTTTATTTGGGCTTTGGATCTCAATTCTATTTGCAGACGAGGGAACTCCTTATTCGCCTCTGCTGTTCCTAAACCAGACACTATTATTGCGGCAACCTTGTCCACTATTTCTGCATATGCTTCGCAAAGTGACTTCAGGCATCTTGCCTTCTTGTCGCTATCCAAAGTAAGGCGAGGTCGTTTCGGGTCTTGAACCTGCTGTTTTGTGTCAGGGTCTACGATAATCTCTTCCCTTTTTCTTTTTAAGCTCGAAGGACCAGGCTGGTTATCATTATGGTTGGGTTTGTATTTATATTATTAATAATAATAATAACAATAATGCTTTATTGAGACTCAGAAATATCAGATAAGAGATTACAAAATATCTTAGGTGTATTTAAAATTGCTTTCGACACAGAATATAGCGCAACTGGCATCTTAGCTAAGTTACATAGTAACCTGTGTTAAAGATACCAGTTCCATTTCCCACAGGGTTACATTATATTAGATTATTTCTTATATCAGATTTAATAGCATTTATAATTTAAAATATCAATAAATGGAACATAATTATAATTAATTTGATTTAAGTAGGTAATACAAATAATTTTGAATTTAATTGACATTGTATGTAGCAGCGTAAGCAGCCAGCTCTGGTATTGCGGGCATGTCTCTTGCCAACACTCCCCTGGTTGCACTGAGGTAGGGCTGGGTTGTGGCCCTGTCGCTATTTGTGGCGTATGATTGTATTGCGACAAGAGCGGGGCTCTTTGGCGGCTTTCTGTCTTGAAAACCTTTGAAGGCCATGGCCACCGTCCTGGCTGATCTTAGTGGTACGACCAAAGATTGGCTATTTTTGGCTGGGGGAGTCGGAGCCCTTACTTGAGTGGTGGGTGTAATTTGTGGTGGCACAGTCTGGGTTTGTTGGCTACATCCGGGAGGTGGTTCTCTCACTTCCCCCCGGTGTCCGAGTCTCCTGGCATATCTGGAGGTGGTTCTGTCGTCAGCCGTCCGTCGTCCTAAACCTTTGCTATAATATAATATATATATTATTATTCCGATTATTAAATTTATATACATATTAATTACATTTTTAAATATTTCTAAAAAAAAAAAACATTCAAAAATATAAAAAATAGTCGCCCACCGGCATCGGGAACAGGGTCCAAGCTACCGGTGGTCAGGGCTCCTGAGAGAGGAATCTCCTAACAATGCGCGCCGTGTCCAGGAATACTGCTTTCTGAATCAGGCCCTTGATCCAGCTGCCTAACGAGAGCCTCCTCAGATGTTGTTCGAGGCTCTTAGCTATTAAGCCATTGGCCGTTACGACTATCGGCACAATGATTGCTCTATCCACTTCCCACATGTCGACAACCTCGCGAGCTAAGTCAAGATATTTAGTTTGTTTATCTTTCTCAGCTTTCACGAGATTCTCGTCATGAGGGACCGCTATATCAACAATCATTGTGTGACGCTCTAGTCGATCTATCACCACTATGTCAGGCTTATTGGCAACATTAGATCAATCCCAATACAATGTGACGCTGCCATTATCGAGAACTGGGTCGGGCACATACCTGTAGTACGGTACTTCTGATTCCACAAGATTGTATTTGAGAGCAAGTTACTGGTGAATAATCCTGGGTACAAGGTTGTTGTGTCTATGCAAATAGTCTCCGTTAGCTAAATGAGAACATCCAGAAATAATGTGTCGGATTGATTCTCCGGGTCGGTGGCATGCCCGACAGAGGTCAACCGTAAGACGTTACGGTTACGGACTTCACAATGTATTTCCGGTAGTTGTTCGTCATCATAACTTATTATTATTATTATATTATACATCCTGGTGGCCTGACGGGAGGTTGTTATTAACAAGATCTCCGCTACCAAAGTCATAAGAGTCGACAGCTCAAAGGACATCTTAACATTCTTGGTTATCTCAATTATGTCATCTATGGCGGGAATATGAGCCATCGCCCTCTTCACAGCTGCGGCAAACTTTCCTCTATATATTCCCTCAGTCCGTACCATGCACAGAAATGCCGTCATCGGCCCAAGACTCTGTACGATTGACGATCTACTTTCTGGTGGGAAGCTACTCCCTTCAAGTTCAAGTAGAATGTGGTGTGCCCCACTCAATCCGTATTTTGACACTTGGAAGGAAGGATGAGTGTCATCTTTCTTGGTAATTGCCATTGTTCCGTGACCTAGACGAAGTCCATCTAACCTCAGTTTGAAGGCAGCAAACATGTCCAAATAGGGACCCATGGTGCCATACCAGTTGTCTTCGCTGTCCATGCTGAAGTTTTTGTACTCCAAATTGTTTTCTTGAGTCACTCTTATTCAAATGGAATGTATTTCCTCTCTTTTGATTGGATAATCTCTCCCCCTATATCTTAAATTGTAGTCTGTTGTTGCAACTTTAGTTTGGATGTTGGTTGGAGTGGCTTTGACCCGTTGACGGTGATAGTTATGGGCGGTGAACAACACGGTGGTATTTGGCTGGTTATTTGGGCTTCGGATCTCAATTCTATTTGCACACGAGGGAACCCCTTATTCGCCTCTGCTGTTCCTTAGCCAGACACTATTATTGCGGTAACCTTGTCCACTATTTCGGCATATGCTTCGCAAAGTGACTTCAGGCATCTTGCCTTCTTGTCGCTATCCAAAGTAAGGCGAGGTCGTTTCGGGTCTTGAACCGGCTGTTTTGTGTCAGGGTCTACGATAATCTCTTCCCTTTTTCTTTTTAAGCTCGAAGGACCAGACTGGTTATCAACATCCATGGTTGGGTTTGTATTTATATTATTAATAATAATAATAGTAATGCTTTATTGAGACTCAGAAATATCAGATAAGAGATTACAAAATATCTTAGGTGTATTTAAAATTGCTTTCGACACAGAATATAGCGCAACTGGCATCTTAGCTAAGTTACATAGTAACCTGTGTTAAAGATACCAGTTCCATTTCCCACAGGGTTACATTATATTAGATTATTTCTTATATCAGATTTAATAGCATTTATAATTTAAAATATCAATAAACGGAACATAATTATAATTAATTTGATATAAGTAGGTAATACAAATAATTTTGAATTTAATAAATTAATAAAGCTTAAGCGACATATTTAATTAATTGATAATTATGTAAAAAATAATAATTGAGAATAAAAACTTAAGAAAACTTTCCATTTTGGTGAGTTTGTGTGTGTGTGTGATGTGTTAGTGGTATGTGTTTATTTGTGAGTGTAATTGTTTGGTGCGAGTGTTTTGTTACTAGGCCATAGAACTTAAAGACTTTCTGTCTCCTGATAAGTCAAGCAAAGGAGCCACTTAGTTTGTTGTTTTTTACAGGCGAGGCTAGGGAGATGGTGGACACATAACAGTTTATTCACTCTGTTATACAAGGTCGGCGCAAGGAAGTAATTGAACCTTTTCGATTGGATAAAATAACACTTTTTGGTATCGCAAATTAGGTCCTTGCGCCTTTTATGGATAATTTTGAACGGGGTTGCTGCATGTTGAATAAGAATAGTATTCAAAATAAAGAGTTGCCTTACAATGTAACGGTCCGTTGTCGAGAATGAGATATTTTTAAAGTTGCTTACTTTTAAAATCGCCCTTTGTGCTCTCTCTCTCTAGCTTCAGTAGCAATGTTTTTGGCGCACCACCCCAAGACGATATGCAGTAATTCCGAAGATATTACTATTTATATTATTATTATTTTTTCGTTATGATTTATTATATCTCAGAACCCTGAGGTCCTGGACCTTTGGAAGGCGTACCAGGATTTGAAACCTACTCGCAGAGGCCCCTTATACGCTTTTAATGGAACGTGGTACCAACTTGCGATTATTCCTGTATGCTATACTAGTACATCCAAGGACAACCCCCGGTTAATGAGAAACTATTGCGACATATGGAAAACCAAGATATAGGGCTATGGTTTTTATAGTCTTAAGGTGACTTGTTACCAGGAACTATGTTAAGTCTATGGCCCCTGCCTGAACAATGTTATTAATTTCCATCGATAAAAAGACGGGATGACTTGCACACTCAATAAATGGGCCCCTTATTATTATTTCCTTTATTACTTTTAAATACCTTGTTTATTACCGAGATGTTTTGAACTTTTTGCGAACACTAATAGGGTTGAAAATAAAACCACTACTGTCTCCTGATCTGAGTGGGAACCTTTTATTCGGAAAATATCAATGCCCATAAACAAATGCCGGTAACGAAATCATAGCGACTTATAAATCGATGTTAACGCCATCTATCGAGATGGTTGGTACTAAAATAATGAAAATTAAGGTTTCATCGTCAACATACCGACCGCCAAGGACATTTAGTGACAGAATGTCCTTCTTATATTGTTACTTATATACTAAAAGGTGAACTTTAACTAATAACAATTAGTGTATACAAACTTATCCTAAGAGATAAAAACAACGGTTCTTATGACAAATCCCGCTCTTGGGCGGAGCGAGAGATAGTGTCAGACTTTTACTGACTAAAAACCCACTCCTGTTCCTTCGTTGCCTTTGTCCCAGGGTCCGGGTTTCGTTTTCACACTACCTACTCATGGCCCCAGTAGGCTTCGACCCTGCTGGGCCCCTACAATTGCTGACATCTCCCTGAGGCGCGCGTGGAACAATACGCGCCGTCGACGTCTTGGGCTTGGTCCGGACGGTTACCGGACGGTCGGACGGCGGGCCACCCATTGCCCGCCGTCCGCAAGCCCACGCCTACGGTGGCCGGAAATCGGGATCGGAATCCCGGCGGCGGTTGGGGCGTGAGGACCATTGCCGTTGCCTCACGCGATCGGCCGCCTCCTTTGCTAGAAAAACAACGGTTATGACTCTGCTAGACTAAAGAGACTTTGTAAAATATACATTTGAGCTAAAAATATCAAAACTTAACATCTATATGAAACAAGTTTGCGGTATTACAAACACGGAATGAAAAATAAAAATGAAATAACAATTCATTGATCTGAAATGGGTAAAATGCATAATTTGGATGTTAGTCTCTTAATGGTAGATATTTTGGTTCGTAATGTGACCATACGGGCTACGTCATCATCACCTTTAGTTGTTTTAATATAAAGTTCTTCACATTTTTGCTCTTCTGGATTCAATATTCTCTTTGTACTGACTTGTTTTTCTATTTCCCAAAATTTCTTGAGAATATTGTCTTCATTGAACTGTGCACAATGTACATTTATCTTTTTTGTATCATAATACTCAATACTCAATGCTTTATTGCATAATTTAGAGCCTTGCTTTTTGAGTGAACTAAGCCTGAAAAGATCCATCCTTAAGTGGTGTTTTGTGCGATCATAGTACCAGATGGACTCCTTTTTACACCTTCCCTCATTATGCTGCAGTAAGCATCTGCACCCAAGATAATATCTATTTGATTGGTGGTATTAAAGTTAGCGTTTGCTAGACACATACCTTTATTATCAACCCATTCCAACAAACTTTTACTAACAGTCCTCTCAGGTAAGTTTGATTTTATTTTACTTAATACGTAAGCACTAATATAAAGTTGGAAATCTGGTTCAACTGTGGACTTAAATGTCAAATTTACCATGTTCTTCGCAAGGGTTGATCTATTGTCTCCTAAATCGGAGACTAGACCTCGGACTGGGATTTTCTTCAGCCCGAGATATTGTACTGTGTCTTCTGTGATGAAACACGCCTGGGAGCTTTGATCTATCCAGGCTCGAATTGTATGAAATTCACCCGTCTTGGACTCGGCTTTTATTAACGCTGTGGGTAATAAAACCTGTCTGGGTTTGGGGACAAACATGCAACTATCTGACTATCACTAGTTGAAGAACTAGTGTTGTCGACAGCAGGCTTAACTGTAGCCTCTTGGCCTTGATTCTTTGCGTTAGACTCTCTGTTGAGGTGCAGTAATGAATGATGGTGTTTTTTGCAAACTCTACAAGAGGACTGCATTCTACAGTCACGTACGGTATGATTGCTGCCTAAACAATTAAAGCAGAATTTATTTTTGGCAACGAACTCGCGTCTGCTTTCTGTAGATTGTTTTGCAAATTGCTTATACAAACAGAGCTTGTGGGATTCCGTACAGTATTCGCACTGCATATTGGATGAACTTGTCGCTAACATTGCTTTTAAACTATGAGCCTGTGAACTAGTATTGATCTGATGAGTCACTGCCTTCCTTGGTTCTATACATTCCAAGGCGCGGAAACCACTTTCAATAAAGGATTTAAATTGTGCAAAGGTAAGTAAGTCGTTACTGGAGTCATTAGAAACGCTGAACTCCCATTGCTTACGCGTTTCGTAGTCTAGCTTGAACGTGACTAGATGAATGAACATGACGTCCCATGTACTCACATCAATTTCCAAATTTGCTAAGGCGTTGAGACAGTCACTTGTAGTATCTAATAGTTCTTTTAACACAGAAGCTGATTCAGCATGCAGGCGTTTTTGGATAAATAATCTTTTAAGAATGCAACTAGTTAAATATTTTTTATTTGCGTAACGCTTTTCCAATTGAGACCAGTATTGACTGTAGTTGGCATCTGTGATTGGCGTGTGCCTTATAAGCTGTTCCGCTTCCCCAGTAAGATGACTCTTGAGGTAGTGCAGCCTTTGCACATTATCCTAAGATGTATTATTATGAACTTATGATGTGAAAAGATTATAAAAAGTTGTCCATTCACTATATTTGCCAGAGAATGTTGGAATCGTAATTTTAGGCAACTTTACGAAACAATTACATGACTTGGATGAGGTATTGTTAGCTCCACTATCCTGAGGTAGTGGTGCTTTGACACAGATTTTATTTAGTGCGGATTTTATCAAACATTTACAGTTTATATAAACATCTTTGGTTGCATCGTACATGTCAACAACTTTTTGGCTTATGTCTTCTAACTTAAAAGCGCCATAAAGTTGCGTTTTGGTATCCTTAAATAACGACCAATCCCTTTCCAATAATTAAAGCCTTGTCTCCAAATATTCTAAAGTAAGTCTATCTTTCGAACTCTTTTTAAAGTTAGTATAAGCTTTTTGTATCACATTTTGAAGGTCTTTCAATATATTAACTTTACCTTCCATCTTCATCCATGTACTGCACGGCTTTCAGGGATGAGTATTCCCACACCAGCTTTATTTGGGATAGGATGGCTCCTTCTGCTCCTGTTTTAGTGAGCCCTAACATCTTGTCCACTATCTCCATGCGCAAGCTAGGCTTACCAGTCACTATGGTGTGCCAATGATGTGATGCTGGACCAGGAGGTGGGTGCTATGAGGTCGGTTATGTTTTGGGAAGCCATTGCAGCCTTCCATCTCTTAGTGAAAGCAGGCACATTTTGGGCAGAGACAGGTTTAGCCAGGGTCATATAGGAAGCTAGGGTTATGGCAAGAACCTCCTGATTTACCTGCTTTGAGGTTTTTTCATGAGCAACTGCCCCTACCGTCCTGGCTGCATCAATGCTTGTGGTACTGAAGGGGGCAAGAAAGGACAGAACTAGCGATAATACCACTTCATCTGAGTATCTCACTCCCTGATCTGTCTGCTCACCCCCCGCTGTGTGACAGTCCAACCAATTGTGCACATACTTATAGGTCTTCGTGCTATCTAGGGTTAAGCTCTTTGTTGGTGGAGGGATTGTGAACGGCATATTGGAGAGAATTCTGCAGGAAGGGATGGATCAGGGAGAAGACGCATAAGCTTTCACCTAACTATACCACCGTAGGCGCGGGCTTGCGGACGGCGAGCAATGGGTAGCCCGCTGTCCGATCGTCCGGTAACCGTCCGGACCGAGTCCAAGTCATCGACGGCGCATATTGTTCCACGCGTGCCTCAGCGAGATGTCAGCAAATCGTAGGGGCCCAGTAGGGTCGAAGCCTACTGGGGCCATGGGTAGTGTGAAAACGAAACCCGGGGTCCTGGGACGAAGGCAACGAAGGAACAGGAGTTTTTTTTTTTTTTTTTTTTAGGTGGGAAAATCATCTTATGACAAATCTCGCTCTTGGGCGGAGCGAGAGATAGTGTCAGACTTTTACTGACTAAAAACCCACTCCTGTTCCTTCTTTGCCTTCGTCCCAGGGCCCCGGGTTTCGCTTTCACACTACCCATGGCCCCAGTAGGCTTCGACCCTGCTGGGCCCCTACGATTTGCTGACATCTCCCTGAGGCGCGCGTGGAACAATACGCGCCGTCGACGACTTAGGCTCGGTCCGGATGGTTACCGGACGATCGGACGGCGAGCCACCCATTGCTCGCCGTCCGCAAGCCCGCGCCTACGGTGGCCGGAAATCGGGATCGGAATCCTGGCGGCGATTGAGGCGTGAGGACCCTTGCCTCACGCGATCGGCCGCCTCCTTTGCTAGCATTACTGCTTCGCAGAAGGAGGCGACCGCCTGCCACTCCTCCTCGCTCCGAACCATGGCCTGTACCAAGGCCCGGCGCGAGAGATCGCCGCCGCCGATCGCCCCCACGAGGACACGGCGTTGCTCGGCCCAAGCGGGGCACACCTCCACCGTGTGCTCCACCGTGTCCTCCGGGCGTTCCACACAGTGGCGACACCCGGGCGTGTCTTCCGCACGAATCCGGTGCAGGAACTTTCCGAACTTACCATGTTCGGTGAGAACCTGCGTCATGCGGAAGGTGAGGACGCCGTGAGGTCTTTCCAACCACGCCTCAAAGAGGGGACTTACCGCCATAATTGTGGCGTGCCCAGCACTGGGTCGCGACAGCCGTTGTCGCCATTTCTCCATGAGAACCCGCCGGAACTCCGTCCGCCATGCTGCGACTTGTCGCGGCAGCGGAGTTTCGCCCCGGCGTTGCATCTCAATGCGCAGATCGTGCATGAGAGCAAGGACTGTTGCTTCCAGATCCCATGGTGGCTGGCAGGCAAGGAGGCTCGCCGCTTCGCGGGATATCGTCCGGTATCCTCGCACCATCCGTATGGCCATGACCCTCTGGCACGCGTTCAGCCGGGCCGCCGGTTGCTTCCGCAACGCCGGCGCCCACACCGGTGCGCCATAAAGGGCCATGGACCGTACGATTCCCGCGTAGAGCCTTCGGCAGGAGGCGTCTGGTCCCCCTAGGTTGGGCAGGAGCCGCCCAAGGGCAGCCCCAGTCCGTTTCAGTTTGGGAGCCAGACGTCGGAAGTGCTCCTCGAAATCCCATCGGCTGTCGAGAACGAGTCCCAGGTACTTCATCGTCGACCCGACACCGATGTGGACTCCTCCTACCGTTAGTTGGGAACCCGGTGGTGGCGCGTACCGAGGGCCGTGAAAGCACATGGCCTCGGACTTGTGCAATGCCACCTCGAGTCCCAACTCCTGGATCTTGCCAACGACTGTCGCAACCCCGCGTGTCGCTAGTTCGGCCGCCGCCTGGTACGACTCTCCCCGCGCCAGGACCAGCGTGTCGTCTGCGTAGCAGACTACGCTGACCCCGTCCGGGAGGTCGCCGCGCAGCACGTAGTCGTATCCGATGTTCCACAAGGGCGGCCCTAGTACCGATCCCTGCGGAACACCGCACGACATCTCTCGACGTTCCCACTCTCCCTGGTGACCAGGGTAGATGATGTACCTGTCCGACAGGTACGCCTCGACCACACGACAGAGGTAGTCGGGCGTCCGGTGATACCGGAGTGCCCTCCTAATGCTACTCCAAGGCAGGGAGTTGAAGGCGTTGGCGATGTCCAGAGACACCACCACGACACACCTGCCCTGGGCCACCGCATCCCCCGTCGTGAGAGCTCGCACGCGCATGATGGCGTCCACCGTGGAGCGCCTCCTGCGAAAGCCGAACTGGCCGTCCGCCAGATCCGGCCCCACCCGTGTTAGGTGCGCGACGAGGCGGTCTGCAATTACTCTTTCAAAGAGCTTGCCCACCTCGTCGAGCAGCACAATGGGCCGGTACGCGGACGGAGAGTCCGCAGGGCGCCCCGGTTTCGCGATGAGGACCAGTTTCCCCGTCTTCCAGTGAAGTGGGAACTGGCCCCTCTCCATGCATGCGCTGAAGAGCCCTCTTAGTCGAGGCCCGAGAGCCTCCATGGCCAGGACCCAGGCCTTCCCAGGCAAGCCATCGGGTCCTGGGGCGGTATTTTTGGCACTCAGCCTTCGTACCGCCACTCTCATCTCTACCTCGGTCACCTCTGGAGCGTTGTCGTCGTCGTCGCCATCGTGGTCCGCGTCGGACACCGCTGGTGGCGGAGCCATAGGCGGGGGAGAGTGTTCCCCACGCGCAGGGAACAGAGTGCTCACCACACCCTCCACAAGCTGGGGCCGGAGACTCTGTGTCAGCGGGGGAGCCCAGGGGCGGAGTTTGTCCCGCACCACCTTGTATGGGCGTCCCCATGGGTCCCCATTCAGAGTCCCCAGCCACACGTTGCGGGCCTCGAGTTTGGACCGCCTTATCTCCGCTCGGAGGGTGCGCTTTGCGTCTCTGTATCCCTCATACAGCTCCGCCTCTCTGGCCTCCGCATCCGCTGGACGGATGCGGCGCCTGCGGTACCTGGCATACCGGCGTCGCGCGGCATTGCACGCGTTGCGCAGTGCCGCAATCTCCGGCGACCACCAGTATACCTGGCGCTGAGCACGTCCTGGATGGATTCGGGGCATTGCCACGTCGCAGATTTGCGACATGGCCTCCCGGAACCACTCTGCCTCGACGTCGATGTCGACAGGCCTGTCCGGTGCTTGCACCCAGGCCTGTACCGTCGCGGCTTCCAGGAGGAGCTCCCGGTCCATCTGCCTCAGCGCCCACCGCGGACCACAAGGGTTCTGTCGGACCGGCGCGGTCGAGGTTTGGGCGGAGACGTCAAACCGGATGTACCGGTGGTCTGAGTACGTCTCCACCCCCTCCATAACGCGCCAGTCGACGACACGCGGCGACAGAGCGGGGCTTGCGAACGAGATGTCCACCACTGAGTCACCCCGCATCCGCACACACGTGGGGACAGAACCCCGGTTTAGGACGACCAGGCCTGTCTCCAGTGCCCAGTCTTCAACCATCCGACCCCGCTGGTTCGTGAACCGGGAACCCCAAGCCAAGTTCTTGGCATTGAAGTCCCCGCACACGACCACGGGGAGGGAACCAAACCCAGCGACGACGGCTTTCAGCTCCATTAGGGAGATGTGAAGATCGCCGAGAGATCTGTTCGGGGACAGGTAGACACCTACCACTGCAATGTCCCCGAACCGTGCTGCCACGCAACCCCGTCCCCTCGTGACAGCCTCGAGGGTCGGGGTACCGGCGGCGGCCGACGAAATTAGGGTCACCGAGCCGTCCAGGTCCCGCACCCAGTCTCCCCTGGGCAGGACATAGTACGGCTCGGAGACCACGGCGATATTGATCGACCACTGCGCCATGCTCTGGAGCAACAGATCCTGAGCGGGGGCGCAGTGGTTGATGTTCGCCTGGAGGAGACGTAATGGGGCCGTTATTGACAGTCCATCACAGTCTCCTCCCGAGCCCCTCGTGAAGGCCCTACCGCGGCAGGAGCGGCGGCGATAGCGTCTGCAGCCAAGGAGGCGGCTGCGGCAGTGAGGACATCAGCGGGGATGGGCCTCCTGGCCTTGCCCTTGGCCTTGGCGGGGGGGTCGCAGGACCTGCCCCCAGCCCGGTGGTCGGCCGGCTTGCCTGCCGCCGCACATGCGTAGCAGTGCGGTGGCGCACGGCATTCGACGGCCTTGTGACCGGCCTGACCGCACTGGTAGCAGCGATCACTGCGGTCCACCTCTGCGGCGCAGTGGGCCCCCACGTGGTGCCCCACGTGGCAGCGGTAGCACCGCAGAGGTCTGGGCTCCAACATCTTCACTTGGGCGGAAACCCAGCCCACCAAAAGCCTTCGGCCCTCACCCGTGATGGCCTTAGCCGCCGACACAGGGCAGCTCACCGTAATGGCTCGCATGCCCGTGCTGTCAGCGCGTATGGTGCCCGCCCGCACTTGAGCGGAAACGAAGGAACAGGAGTGGGTTTTTAGTCAGTAAAAGTCTGACACTATCTCTCGCTCCGCCCAAGAGCGAGATTTCTCATTAGATGATGTTCCCACCTTAAAAAAAAAACCCCTAAGCTTTTCGTTGCAAGCTAAAAAACCTTCCATCTTGAACAAGGAACTTAACAATAATTTGAAACGTGCGTAAAATATAAACAATAGCCTGCCCCGCCCAACTAGAACTAAGTCTCAAAAAAAGCGAAAAAACTTACAAGTGTTTGAAACAAATACACTCTGATAGAAATCGGGCATAGATTCCTCGTTCCTTGGTTTTTTTTTAAATTATAATGAGTCTTTAAACTATCATGCAATTTCTAAAACTAAGTTAAAATTATCTTCTAAGAATGTTAAAGTTAAAATCTTCGTTAAAATAAAGTTCACAACTGCGTGGCAAAATGTTTCCTGGTCTCACTGCTTCAATTTATAAGTAAATAATAATTGTACTCACGTTTTCACTTCACTCACACAAACACAAGTTGTGTTAGTTCGCTCGGATTGGTGCATTTTGTGCTAATATGTCCAAATTCGTTAAATCGAAAACATTTCAACCCATTACGGCATGCTTTCGCTCGATGATCTTTTTCCCCACAATTGTAGCAATGATTTGCCGTCTCTGATGACGACTCCGCAGCCCGCTTAACTGGTCGTTTAGCGTTCTGCCTTGCCACCTTTTTTTGATGGTTTCATATACCGCCAGTTTTTCCTTCAGCACCGGATAGCTGCACTGCGCCGTACAATAATTATGACCTTATTAGTTTCTAGGTCGGTGATAGTGACGTAGTCGGGAAACTTGGCACGTTTTCCCATCTCCTTCATGATCAACAAATACTGATAGCACGACTCATCTTTGCACTTCCTGCGCGCCGTCATTATTTCATGCATCTCTTTTGCTGTTTGCTGCATCAGGAAACTCCTTTATGACGGCAGCTTTTAGACCCTCGTACGTCTTGTGAACCTTTTCGGTTTTTGACCACAGCTCCGCGGTTCCGGTCAACGACCTATGGGCGATGATAAGCCGTTGTTGATGTGACCAACCGAATATTTCCGCGTTGTCATCGAGATCTTGAGCCCATTTTTCTGAGCTGTAGGTATGGTCTTCGCCACTGAATTTTGACATTTCAAACGTGTTGAAAAATATATCCTTGATCTCGGTCATCGTATTATCGTGTTTTCGTCTTTCGTCTTACTGTAATTACGTCTTTCGTCTTCGCCTTATTTGTCGTCGTTTCAGCTTGCAAGTCCGCGCGTCGCCGCATCCAACCGTTTTTCTTTTGTTTTCCTCTTGCTCCTTCCACGTGGTCGCGATTCCGGACGAGCCCCCAAAAATGTAGTTAGTGGGTCACGGCCTTATAGCGAAACAAATAAACATTCACTACTTCTTATTTTTATAAAAAATAACTTCTAATAAAATCTCATAAAAATTAATACACCCTCTCCTTATCGTTCAAAAGTCGCCATTCTCCGCCATGTTTTCTATTGTCCCTTTTATACACTTCCTTTCTCTCCTTCCCACACTTTTACGCTTCTTTTCACACATCAATCGTACGTTCCTTTTATCCATCCTACTTAAGGCTATCATTTTTATATTTTAATATTTCATTTCTATGCTCTTCATCTTCTCCCGAGCCACCTCAAACTAGTCCTCGCGTTACACGTCCAGATCATCCCGCCATCTCTTTCTAGGCCGGCCTCAACGACGCTTTCCTTCTGCAGAAACCAACTACGTGGCGACACTTGCCCAGCGGTCTCTGTGCTCAATCCCATTTGAGCCTAGCAGCCTTTATGGAGACGACGCTGGAGACAACGCTGGAGACAATGCTGGAGACAAAGCTGGAGACGACGCTGGAGACAACGCTGGAGACAAAGCTGGAGAAGAAAGTCTGAAAGGACTTGGGAATGGCCTTTGCCCAGAACACAATTGCAATCCTGGTTTGCTAGAAATGAAGAAGAGATGAAGGAGGAATCGCTTATCACATCGTAAACGTAAAGCTATAAGCATTTCGCCCGCTGTTGAAAGTTTAGAGATATGCGGAACAGAGTGTAGTCTCACATACCTGGTTGAAAAGGGAGAATCCTCCGACAAGACGGGTGCTTTGTCTGTTCTGAGTAACTGCCCTATGGTTGATTTCGGGCTTTTATATAATGTGTTCTATATGTTCTAATCGCGCGGAGAACACTTAAACCGCGATGCAGAATTCAGAATTTTGGTTCCTAGTTCCTATTAGGCGTCATAGGTTTTTTTTTTCCGGTGGGAAATCCATCTTATGACATCCCCCGCTCTTGGGCGGGGCGGGAGATAGTGTCAGACTTTTACTGACTAAAAACCCACTCCTGTTCCTTCGTTGCCTTTCGTACCAGGGCTGAGTCTTTTTTTCAGAATCAGACCCTTGGCCCCAGTAGGCTTCGACCCTGCTGGGCCCCTACAGTTGCTGACATCTCCTTGAGGCGCGCGTGGAACAGCTCGCGCCGTTGACGACTTGGGCTCGGTCCGGACGGTTACCGGACGGTCGGACGGCGAGCCACCCATTGCTCGCCGTCCGCAAGCCCGCGCCTACGGTGGCCGGAAATCGGGATCAGAATCCCGGCGGCGGTTGAGGCGTGAGGACCGTTGCCGTTGCCTCAAGCGATCGGCCGCCTCCTTTGCTAGCATTACTGCTTCGCAGAAGGAGGCGCCCTCCTGCCACTCCTCCTCGCTCCGGACCATGGCCTGTACCAAGACCCGGCGTGAGAGATCGCCGCCGCCGATCGCCCCCACGAGGACACGGCGTTGCTCTGCCCAAGCGGGGCACACCTCCACCGTATGCTCCACCGTGTCCTCCGGGCGGTCCATACAGTGGCGAAACCCGGGCGTTGCTTCCGCACGAATCCGGTGCAGGAACTTCCCGAACTTACCGTATCCGGTGAGGACCTGCGTCATGCGCTTCCTTTGCTAGCATTACTGCTTCGCCGAAGGTGGCGACCTCCTGCCACTCCTCCTCCGCCGGACCATGGCCTGTACCAAGGCCCGGCGCGAGAGATCGCCGCCGCCGATCGCCCGAGGACACGGCGTTGCTCTTCCCAAGCGGGGCACACCTCCACCGTGTGCTCCACCGTGTCCTCCGGGCGGTCCACACAGTGGCGACACCCGGGCGTCGCTTCCGCACGAATTCGGTGCAGGAACTTCCCGAACTTCCCGTGTTCGGTGAAAACCTGCGTCATGCGGAAGGTGAGGACGCCGTGAGGTCTTTCCATCCACGCCTCAAAGAGGGGACTCACCGCCATAATTGTGGCGTGCCCAGCACTGGGTCGCGACAGTCGCTGTCACCATTTCTCCATGAGAACCCGCCGGAGCTCCGTCTGCCATGCTGCGACTTGTCGCGGCAGCGGAGTTTCGCCCCGGCGTTGCATCTCCATGCGCAGATCGTGCATGAGAGCAAGGCCTGTTGCTTCCAGATCCCAAAGTGGCTGGCAGGCAAGGAGGCTCGCCGCTTCGCGGGAAATCGTCCGGTAACCTCACACCATCCGTATGGCCATGACCCTCCAGCCGTGCCGCTGGCTGCTTCCGCAGCACCGGCGCCCATATCGGTGCGCCATAAAGGGCCATGGACCGAACGATTCCCGCGTAGAGCCTCCGGGAGGCCTATCTGGACCCCCAAGGTTGGGCAGATGCCCCCCGAGGGCAGCCCCAGTCCGATTCAGTTTGGGAGCCAGACGTCGGAAGTGCTCCTCGAAATCCCATCGGCTGTCGAGAACGAGTCCCAGGTACTTCATCGTTGACCCGACGCCGATGTAGACTCCTCCTACCGTTAGTTGGGAACTCGGTGATGGCACTTTCCGAGGGCCGTGAAAGGCCAGCACGTAGTCGTATCCGATGTTCCACAAGGGGGGCCCTAGTACCGATCCCTGCGGAACACCGCACGACATCTTTCGACGTTCCCACTCTCCCTGGTAACCAGGGCAGATGATGTACCTGTCCAACAGGTAAGCCTCGACCACACGACAGAGGTAGTCGGGCATCCGGTGATACCGGAGCGCCCTCCTAATGCTACTCCAAGGCAGGGAGTTGAAGGCGTTGGCGATGTCCAGAGACACCGCCACGACACACCTGCCTTGGGACACCGCCTCCCCCGTCGTGAGAGCTCGCACGTGCATGATGGTGTCCACCGTGGACGTGCAAGCAAGTGCGTTAATTTGTAGATTCATATGTATAGTGTGCAAAGCTTCAAAGGATGTTCAGGAGCGCAACAGGTTCAATTACATCCAATACATAAAGTATCTACGCCCTGGTTTACGATACGCATAGACATCACAGGCAAACTAAGCGGCAAAAGCCATAGGAAGGAATATACGTCCTTTAATATCGAACAATGCGCACTCTAAAATGTCTGCTCACAATAGTAGAGAACGACCCAAACAAAAATTGGCTCGACGAACCAGAAGTTCAGCTTGCCTTGAATAGCACTAGATCCAGAGTAACAGGCTAATCCCTTACGGAATTGATGTTCGGCATACGAGCACAATCGTTAGGAATGTCAACCTTATCCTTATCCATGCATACCGAAGCTGAACCCCGTTTAGACTTAGACACCATTAGGCATAATGCTTCCGAGAACATCAAAAAGGCTGCTTTGTCAGAAGTAGAACGCTTCAACCGGGGTAGAGCAATAATGAGACTATTCAGCGTAGGTGACTATCTTTATCAAGGGTAGCGAACGTATCCAAACCAAATTACAGTGAAAGTTCAAAGGTTCTTTTACGATTGTCGAGGTACTAGAGTACAGTAGCTACGAGCTGGGAGAACCGAACCTATAAGTACGCCCATGAAACCTTGCGCGCAGTACCCAGGGGCTACGATGGGTTGATTAGTAACTACTTTATTAAACAATGAGGCAGAAGAGGTCGAGACGGTGGAAGTCCATAGTCATGAGAATGGAACGATAACATCTGATGATGATTGTGATACAATATCGGTTTCTGGTTCATACACTTTGCCCGCAAGCTCCGATACCCTCTCTACCTCCGAACGTGGTGCCATTGGTATATTCATGTTGCCTTGCGAAACTGTCATCTCTTTCCGTAATATTTTCTGTGCTCCTTGCTTACATTTCTTAAGCATCCTATATATGATATAGATTCCAATAACTATTGCGATGCTAATTATTATAAAGCCGTATTTCTCTATCTCCTCACAATGTGAATTGCGATGCATTATTCGCTCCGTTTTGAGCAATAATTAGTTCTTCGGTTTTTTTCTCAACACACTCACCCTGCCACCGGGCAGGCAAGAGGAAGACTTAGTCCTCCTTCTGCCACCGTTAGTCTCGTAGCCCCAGAGATTGTCCATGGTCATGTTTCTGACTTTTGATGGGGGTCGAGGGTCTTGGCTTAACCGCCCGGGCCGAGAGGAAGACAACCTCTATAAAAAATTACCCCAAATCTCCAAGCGGCGGCGCACCGTGAGGGAGGTTGTTAGCTTGACTAATGGGTAGCTTAATTAGTCTCTAGTGCGGGCCACTGAATTTGAGCAGGTACACAAAGTTTCAGACTCGTGGGAACAAAATAGCAAAATTTTTCACAAAACCCAACGACGAGGAGATGGAGAGTGATGCGCAGTCGGAGTCCGATGCGGCATCCAAAAGGAGCTCGGAGGGCTCGGGGGCTGAGGAGGAGCAAGGAGATTCCGGTAGAGACTCGCGTCTGTACCGGAAGCGCCCCATATCGGGGGAGAAATCGTCCTCCGAGGGAGAGAAGGGCTCAGCCCGCAAAATCCCCACCAGAGGGCGGGGCGCAGGTCGTCCGGGAGGAAGAGGGAGGGGGCTAACCTCGCAGGATGCTGCTGAGCGAGCCGAGAAACTCACCGCGGAGGGTCGCCAACCCGCAGCGACTAGCGTTAGGGCTGGCCCCTCGGGGCCGTCTGATGGCAAGCCGGACGGACGTTGAAAAGCTGTATGATACTTCTGAGGGGCCAAAGAAGACCTCCAGCTCAGCAGACAACATGAAGAAATGGCCAGGTAAGAATTAATGAATGTTAGATGTTGTTTGTGTAATAGCTGTGCAAATAAGACCACTCAGTGTCCTCATGAATACTAAGTAGGATTAATCTTATAAGCGGCTATGTAAAGCATTATGTTTTGCTAGTACATACTATTTTTATTTGGGTAACAAGAAAAGCTATTGTGTTATGCTTAACATCAAAATTATGCTAGGGAATGGTAGTTTTAAAGGTATAAAATGTAGTTTTTAATAAGTTCAGTTTCAATCACATTACCCACACAACGTTAAGAATATAATGTACCTACAGAGTGTATACCTAACTATTCATTGCCATTTTTGTTAATGTTACATTTTGTGTAAGGCGTAATATTAGATGTTAAGGGTTAGTAAGTAAGAGGTAAGGGGGATGCAAGGTTGATAATGTGATATGTGTGTAGCAGTGGTGCCTGGTGTGATGAGTGTGTATATCTGAGGGCAGATATGAATGCAGGACGGCCGAATGTAGGATGGATAAAAGGAACGTACGAATGATGTGTGAAACGAAGCGTAAAAGTGTGGAAAGGAGAGAAAGCAAGTTTATGAAAGGGACAATAGAAAACATGGCGGAGAATGGCGACTTTTGAACGATAAGGAGACGTATTAATTTTTATGAGATTTTATTAGAAGTTATTTTTAATAAAAATAAGAAGTAGTGAATGTTTATTTGTTTCTCTACAAGGCTGCGACCCACTAATACTACATTTTTATCTTAACACTTGGTCACCACAAAAAAGAAATAGCAGCGAAAAGGTCTAACATTTATTTGTAGAAAAGTCAATGGTGGCTATGATGACTTATATAATTTGTAGCATAAAATCGTAAAGTATTACATAAACTAGTTGTGAGCCGAACGACACGGCATTGGTAGAGTGCAACTGCATATAGTTCGTAGTATGTTATTTTAGTGACTGCAAGTAGACAGCAATAAAAGTCTTATTACTGGTACTCATGGTTATGTTTGTACGGACATTCACGATCACATACACAGAAGGAGTGGACGGTACAGTCATAATACACAATAGCCACAATACATTATACACAGCTAAAGACAGTCTTCGTGAATCGAGTTATTCTATAACAAAAACGCCTGTGACATCATTGGACACCGCCAATGCGTTCCGAATCGTGTTACTGTTTAGTGTGTCTTATTAAATTATTATTAATTGTGAATATATTGTTGTTGTTGTCGTGTTATGAGGGTAAATAATACACCTTTTTTAATGGTCCACTATATACCACTGCTGGGCAAAGGCCTCCTCCCTTTTCCAGGCACGTCTATCCTCAGCCATTGCAGATCAGTTGTCAAACTCATCTTTTTCACATTCGCCTTGATCTATCGCGCTGTTGCCTTGTTTAAAACACATAGTTAAACTATATTATTGCATATCCCTACATGCATTCACACACGTCGTGCGACCGTTGCTTTGAGTGTACTGTGTCAAAATCAGTCCATAAAATTAAGTGAAATAAGTGGTAATTTGCTGCTAATCTCGGCAAATTTTTATTGTGACATATACAGTGACTCTTGTGGAATCCAAATATATATGGTTATCATCAATTAAATTCAGTTTAATACTAGTATTTGCCAAAATACTTAAAAACTTTAACGTTTCTGGGTGTTCAAGGTGACCTTGTTTGTGACTTTGAGAACAAAGGACCTCATTAGTCGAGCTTATCGCAAGTCATTCATACAAAAAGACTCTAAATACTGGTGCTAAATTTCGAATCACAACTTAAAGTCACCGTGGTCGAGTGGCCGGCGGTTGTGCTTTTTGTATCACTAGAGCTACTCGACGCAGCGTGCCGCTGGTTCGAATCTCAAGGGACGCAGTTCTTTTTCCATTTTTAAAAATATTATAATTTGAACAAAGATTGTTAAATTGAATATTATAACAGAAACAATACTATGTTCCATTCACCCGACAAGAAAAAATTCCATTCGGATACCGACCTAACGGCTGGTTCCGTGGCTGATTCCCCATTGAGCGGCGATCAAAACGTATCAGTCCGTAATAAACGTAAACAGCCGGATTCTGAGTGGACACAAGCTATAAATGAGTTGTCAACGGAGTTGAAGAATACAATCAACGAATGGCGACGGGATTTGGAAACAAGTATTAATAAAATATCTGAGAGTATGGTATCAATGAAAGCCGAACTTACTTCACTTAGTCAAGTGACGTCAGAGATAAAAAATGACATTAATTCTCTTCGATCGGAGCAATCAGTCCTGCGTCAGAGAGTTACAGAGTTAGATGTGAAGTGTTCTAGTACAACTGAACGAATTGACTCCCTCGAACGCTCGGTCCAGTTTGCTGCTGAGGAGCAAGCTGATCTCGGTAAAAAAGTTACCAATATTAATAAAAATATTCAAGAGACCATTGATTTAAAGCCTATCGTTACAGAGCTTGTGGCAAGGATTGATAATTTGGAACAGAGTGCCCGCAATTGTAACATTGAGATATGCAACATCCCTGAAAGGCGTAACGAAAACCTTGTAACCATGATGCAAAATATTGGGGCCATAATTAAGTGCAGTGTACAACAAAATGACATTATTTCTATTCACCGTGTCCCACATGCACACCAGCAAAACAAGCCCAAAAACATCATAGTTAAATTTGGATCGCGTATACTACGTGACAACGTCCTTAGTGCACAACGGTTGTGCAAGGGATTTACCACGGCCCAAATTGGCGTTTCAGGAACATCTCTACCGATTTATATGCATGAGCACCTGACACTAAAAAATAAACAATTATTTCGTGAGTGTCGAGACGCTGCCAAACAACACAGTTACAGATTTGTTTGGGTTAAGCATGGAACAATCCTTGTCCGTGAAAAGGAGGGGACAAGGTCTTTTGCAATTCGGAACGCGCACGACATCACTAAAATCAAACCTGGCTACGCAGCACCGATTGACGGCCAAGGCGCTGTATCCATCGAAAAATAACTCTACAGTGAATAATCCATCAATCTTCGGTTTGCTGCATAATCGTTGCGCACAGCTTTGGACTTTTTTAATGGTTGGTTTATTACTGACTTTGGTTGAACACTGCATAATATGCGGCCTTGTGAATTGTTTGTTAATGTTAATCCATTTCTCTGAGTACTATGTTATGTTTTTTGTATTTTGTTCGCATTTTTTTAACCTCCTATTGTACAATAATGCCTTGCTGGATCACTTGTCACTTGTACAGATAGTACTTCATTATCGGCTCATGTTTGTAGAGGTAACTCCCCCGTTTGTGATCATATGCGTGCACTTTTGTCGTTCCTCAACGCTCATCAATACAATACAATACGGAATACGGGTGGGAAAATATTGGATTTGGTTATTGGTAACGGTGAATGCAATGTTTCTAGAGCCACAGACTGTTTACTGCAGCTTGACAGTCACCATCCACCACTTAATGTTTTTATTTCTCTAAGTGTACCATACAATTCGATGGCCCGCAAGGTGATTAAAAAATATAATTATTACAAGGCAAATTATGATGACATAAATGCGGATTTAAAGGACATTAATTGGGAGGAATTTTTAGGTAACCAAACCGTTGACGATACCTTGAACACGTTTTATGACGTTGTTTTCAGCATTATTAAGAAACACGTTCCATTCAATAACTGTAGATCGTTAAAATTTCCGGTTTGGTTCACAAAATCGCTTATTCATATTTACAAAAATAAAGCCAAAGCTTGGGTAAAATGGAAGATGTATCAAAATATCTCAGATTACGAACAGTTTTCCATTTATCGCTCCAGATTCCAAGTTGAGAGCAAAAATTGTTACAGAAAGTACATTGCCTCTGTAGAAGACGGCATCCGAATTAATGTTAAGCACTTTTGGACGTTCATTTCTTCCCGCAAATCCTCTACAAGCTTCCCTTCTATCATGCACTATAGCAATCATTCAGCCAACACCCCTGAAGACATCTGTAATTTGTTCTCAAGCTTTTTCAATTCGGTATATGAGCCATCCACTTCAAGTCACAGTGTTTCATCGCAGTACGGAAGGTACTCTGAAACCTGTTCTCTCCTTAGTAGCATTCAGTTTACTGCCGATGAAATATTAAGTGCGCTAAAAGCATTAGATCCGTCAAAAGGCCCGGGACCAGATGGCTTACCAGTCGTGTTCATTAAAAAGACTGCTGTTAATCTGTGTGTGCCATTACAAATTATTTTTAATCTATCCATTTCAAAAGGAGTCTTTCCCCAAGCCTGGAAACTCGCAAATATAACTCCTGTTCACAAGTCGGGACCTAAACAAGATATCGAAAATTATCGACCTATTTCGATATTATCGGTATTTTCCAAATTATTTGAGAGACTTGTTCATGATAAGGTTTATCCTATATTACATAATATCATAATTCCACAACAACATGGATTTGTCAAAAAAAGATCAACTACCACTAACCTGATAACTTTTGTTGACTATTTATTTAATAGTATGGACTCTCGTATTCAGGTTGACACTATATACACGGACTTCCAAAAGGCGTTTGACAAAGTGGACCATCAACTGCTTTTGAGTAAAATTGCCTTTAATGGCATACGTGGCGACCTACTGAGATGGTTCTCTTCTTAAGTTTTTAACAGATCTCAGAGAGTTGTGATAAACGGTTTTAATTCTGCGACCCTAAATGTTACTTCCGGTGTTCCTCAGGGCTCTATACTGGGTCCTCTTTTGTTTGTTATGTTTATTAATGATATAAGTACGTGTTTTCTAAATTCTAAATTATTACTATACGCAGACGATTTAAAAATTTTTAGACCAATTATTAATTTACGCGACTGTTTATTGCTGCAGGAAGACTTAAATAGATTCTCTGCATATTGTGTAAAAAACAAACTAAAATTGAGCATATCCAAATGCCATTGCATTAGTTTTACTAAAAATAAAAACTTAATAAAACATACATATACCTTGCACAATACAGAACTGACAAGAGAAACAGTGGTTCGTGATCTCGGTGTTTTGCTAGATGACAAACTCCATCTAGATGCTCACGTTACTAAAATTGTAAACAATGCTTTTCGTATGTACGGGTTTGTAATGAGATCGGCTCAGGAATTTAGGCGTCCTAGTACTTATTTATACCTATATAAAACTCTGGTCAGGTCTCAATTGGAGTATGGGGTCCCGGTGTGGAATCCCTTCTATGAAAAATATTCTAACATGATAGAAAAAGTACAACGTAAATTTCTAAAGGCCATGCACTACCGTTGTTTTCGCAGGTATGCATCTTATAGCGACTTACTAAATAAATTTAAACTTCAAGATCTTAAATCTAGACGTATAATGTTGGAATCGATGTTTCTGTTTGATTTATGTAACAATAAATTTGATTGTATAGATATAAGCAATAGAATAAGTTATGTAGTACCCAGAACAACTATATGTCGGGGTGTGCGCGCGCGACCGCTGTTTGCTGTAACCTCTTGTCGATCAAACGCGGGCGCGCGAGCACCCCTACGACGTCTTACCACTCAGTTCAATAGGATTTTCCAGGATATTGAGTTCTTTGCTGTCTCGGCTGGGAAATTTAGAAGTATTGCTCTTAAAACCATAGCAGGCTTAAGTACATAATAATTTAAAATCATGGTTCAATTCTTTCTCTTTTTTTTTTTTTTAGCATGTATAACTTTCAGTTTAGTTTTATTTTAACATTTATTCATACTTTGTAGTCTATCTACTTTACATCGCACGATGTTCATGTTAGTTTAACTTTTTTTTGTATTATGTGGAAAATGTTGTTGGTTATACATTTATATTACCATTTTAGTTTTAAGTTCTTAACCATATTGTAATGTGTAACCGTTTATTTTCCCAAATAAAATAAAATAAAATAAAAATAAAATGCACTTTTGACACTTGGACTGTACATTGCAACGATATATCAACAGAGATAGATACCTAGCGGGGGTACTCTCAACTATTTAATTATCCGCCCAAGAAGCGAATGTTCAATCAAAACTTTATCTTGGCGCAGGTGTCATAAGTTGGGCAGTTAGTAACTTTGCTCGTTTGGTTACTCTATGGTCATCATGACACTGTGTGGGGACTTGTAATCTTGTTATGGCACTTAATTACTGTTTTGGGATCTTTGGTGGGATAGTTCTAAGTAATAATGGGCAAGGTAACGTTTTAGACGGGTTAGGTACAGATAAGTTGAAAGTAAAGCATAGGTCACACGGATATCCAGCGTTCCAACAGAGGTCACCTTCGTTGGAGCTTGGTCTGCCTCCTCGGATTGTGTTGCGGCTACACATATCTAATCCATGCGCTAACACATTCGCAAATCAATCACTACGCTCGAAACTGCGGTAGGAAAAACGCGCCCTTCTATGCAAGGCCGTTCGAGGTTATATTATTTTAATTACATCTGCTGTCTACACGGATTGCAATAAGCAAGGTTACCTCTGTTGGAACGCTAAATTATACCCCTGTGGTCCATGCTTTTGCATTGCCCGGTTAGTCGAAATGATTACATCAACACAAACTTGGGCGAACAATAAAAATATATTTTCGTAGCAAACTTTATAACCTGGAACGCCTCTAAAATATTTCATTTTATTCACACACTTGCACGTTGCCGCTTGTTTTGGCAAATAACCGAAAATATTCTGCATTTTATTCAAAGCGGTTTAAAATGCATTACTTATTTTTTTTCAATTGTTTTGTTGGCCTAGTATTTTTGAAATTAAATAAATGCTGTTTGTTGAGCGATCACGTTTTGGTACCTATTTTTTGTTTTTTTTTTTGAGTAAATTTTAAAAGTACACACATATGTTACTATAAAATCCCGGACTACGGTAAATCCTAAGATTGACGTTTGTTTATTTTGAGCTTTCACAACCACTCATTTGTCTGTTATTATTTAGATATACTTCAAATTCACGGTTAAATGTCGATAAACAGATATGTCAGGTTAGTTCAACACTGTAACCTACCCATCCGAGTCGGATTGCTTTGAATCGGGATGCTAGCCATAATGATGGTATTCTTCACTAAGCCAAAATTTACCAGCTACTCTGATAAAACCTAGCAATGTACCAGTTTCTAATGGTGTAAGCCCTTAAATTTGTTTCCTTTTTTAATAATACTTACATTTACCAACCCATGTTGGTGTATTTTAAGATTAAGATTTACCGTAGTTTTGGCTTTAACAGTAACACATTGTCATGGAGAAATCCAAAACCAGTTCTTACCGAAAAATTATGGTAAAATCCACTAAGAACAAACCTTGGCGCTTATAAATTCTGCTAGGCCATTTTAGGGCACAAAATTGCGGCGATGAGAGCCGATTTATAAGGTAAGGTATTGCAAAAAAATAGCTGCTTGCTAACGTAACGCCGGGTCGAAAAGTGAAACGTCAAAATCTAAATCTGACAGCTCACCTTTTTTATATTTTTGTTTAGAAATCGACTAATGAACAAAACACGTGACGAGGCGAAATCGACTTGTTACATTATATTACATAGTCAGTAGAGACAGCGGAACAAACGAAAATCTCCGTCTACAAAATATCTGTCATAACACCATTTCAGATTCGGCACCCCCTTTGTCCGAGGGGTAACTAAGCATTATCACATACAACTACACGACACTGCACTTATATCCTCATCATTCCATTTTCTCCTAGGATAATATTAAAATATATTATGTAAAATGTATCGATCCAGCGTCAAGGAGCTTGCTTTCGGTTCGGTGCATTGAAAGTGATGTGTTGGATCTGAAATGCATTAATTTGTTTTGTTTTCTCGTGTGTTGTATGGATTTTGTGAGGAGTGGTTT
The DNA here is from genome assembly GCA_961205895.1 of Mythimna pallens. Classification (NCBI taxonomy): domain Eukaryota; kingdom Metazoa; phylum Arthropoda; class Insecta; order Lepidoptera; family Noctuidae; genus Mythimna; species Mythimna pallens. The sequence continues at coordinate 21,141,351 of OY540839.1, read as the reverse complement.
GAAAAAAAAGGGAATCAGTGGTAGCGTGACGATTAACTGGATAAAATGGAAGAAATAAAATGTTGCGCCGACCTCAAGTAATATTGGACAATGGCAGAAAGACAAGTAAGACACTAATTTATACTATTGAACGCTAAACCTAATGTGATTTTTTTCATATTTAAACTCTTTATTAAGAACAAAGAGGTTGTGTTGTGTGTGCAGGTAACAATATGCAACGCGGATATTAAATAAAAGATTGTTTGGTGTAGATTATACCCAATAAATAAATGAGAGTGCAAATGTTTGTGTATGAAGGGTAATTAAGAATATGCTAATGTACATTAATCACAAAGGCTGATTGAGTATAATAAATATTGTTTGGATACTTGTTTAACCCAGGCCAAGTCAGGGTAGGGTGGCCAACGAAATATTTTAAAGTTCATATATAATCAAGAGTCGCTAGCAAAAAATTAAATCGATTTGGACCTATTTTGCCGAAGCCTTTCAGGCTTAATTTTATTTTTTTCTTTTTATAAAATTATTTTCATTTTATTTTCTTTTATTGAATCTAGCCATCACGCCATATATGTAAGATAAGGAGACAGTCAGACAATACTCTACGTTTAAAATGAACTTAAATCTCGATAACAAAGGATAGATTGTCTTACTTTGTAGATATAAATATTTGTTGCTGAAATAGCTAGCGTTGTAGCAGCTCTAAAGACAGAAGAAATACAAAAGTATTGCCTCAGGCGGTTGTCAGAAGTCGTTGCGACTGCACTGCGCTACACAATCTGACATCGAACGCTCGCTTGCCGCCACAACGAAATACAAGCTTAAGAGGGTCCTTTTCCACTCGCCTATCGTCAACATCGAGCATGGTTTAAAAGCTTGTTGCTTCATCTAACGCAATCCAACACGATGTTTGATGAAGAGGCAATGGAAAAAAGAGAAAATGCCTAAAAACTTTGTTGGCATTCTGTGATTTACTCAAATATTTCTTAAAACTTATTCAAGGAAATACGTGTTTTCTTTTAAACCTTTCCTTTAAAAGTTTTTCAGAGAAACTGACGTCATTCAGAATCACAATTAAATGTACAAAGCTTCTATATACTGCCGTACTGCCGTTGGTTGTACATTTGTCTCACTTTTTAAACCAAACTGCAAACGCTACTGTTGTGCAACAGTTTATTTCCCCCAACTAAAAAAAAATACAAGTATAAAATGCTAAACAAATAATGATATCATTTATTCTATACTAGCTGATCTTTCGATATAATCAACCGATCGCGATGAAACAAAGCCTAATTATATTATTATTTATTATTATATGTATAGAAAATAAATATACTATCAACCAAAATCCAAGCGAAATAGCAACTATTTAAACCACTTTCATTTCGTTATTATGCACACAAAACTACTAAAACCTCTTTTTAGCTGCAAAAACAATTGCGAGCATATACTCGTAAGATAAAGATACAGAAATTCGTTTGCTCAGTAAAACGTTCTGAATTCGAATAGCGACTTAATAAAATGAGAGGTGTACACGTTTTTATTCGAAGCTCTTCGAATAAAATGAGAGGTGCACAAGTTTTTATTCGAAACGTTTCGCTACTCAGTGTAAATGCAGATATTCACGGGTTGGTGACCTCTGTAATGCAGTAGCATAACTCAGGTGAATTAAAGAAGTGCCGTTTAGAACAAAACATTCCCTTCTTCCTGCCAAAGTCTGTGTTTCCTGATAGCTACAACCTGGGGTGTAAAAACAAGCAGACTCACTTTTCTTGCCGTACTTTTCAACAGACTTCCAAAAAAGGAGGAGGTACTCAATTTGGTTTTTTTTTATGTTTGTTACCTATGAACTCCGTCGTTTATGGACCGATTTGCAATGGTTTTTTTTTTTACGTAGTAGGATTGGTCCCGTTTTCCAAGGCAGACGTTCAACTTTCTTATCTTCCTTTTAGCTTTTTAAACTTCTCATTAATACTGTACAATGGTTGTGTGTTGAGAAAATATTGTTCCCAGGAACCTGTAACGTTAGAAGACGTTGTTTTTCTGCTACGATTTTTTAAAACACCCTTTTAAATATTTTTACAACAACAAATTGGGTATTTTTTGTAGTCTATTGTGTTGTATTAGAAATAAATTTATGTGATGAATAAATAAATTGCTTTAACCTCTGATAGCTTTTTTTTTTTTTTTTTTTTTTTTTTTTTTTCCGGTGGGAAAATCATCTTATGACATCCCCCGCTCTTGGGCGGGGCGGGAGATAGTGTCAGACTTTTACTGACTAAAAACCCACTCCTGTTCCTTCGTTGCCTTTCGTACCAGGGCCGAGTCTTCCTTTCAGAATCAGACCCTTGGCCCCAGTAGGCTTCGACCCTGCTGGGCCCCTACAGTTGCTGACATCTCCTTGAGGCGCGCGTGGAACAGCACGCGCCGTTGACGACTTGGGCTTGGTCCGGACGGTTACCGGACGGTCGGACGGCAAGCCACCCATTGCTCGCCGTCCGCAAGCCCGCGCCTACGGTGGCCGGAAATCGGGATCGGAATCCCGGCGGCGGTTGGGGCGTGAGGACCGCTGCCTCACGCGATCGGCCGCCTCCTTTGCAAGCATTACTGCTTCGCAGAAGGAGGCGACCGCCTGCCACTCCTCCTCGCCCCGGACCATGGCCTGTACCAAGGCCCGGCGCGAGAGATCGCCGCCGCCAATTACCCCCACGAGGACACGGCGTTGCTCTGCCCAAGCGGGGCACACCTCCACCGTATGCTCCACCGTGTCCTCCGGGCGGTCCACACAGTGGCGACACCCGGGCGTCGCTTCCGCACGAATCCGGTGCAGGAACTTCCCGAACTTACCGTGTCCGGTGAGGACCTGCGTCATGCGGAAGGTAATGACGCCGTGTTGCCTTTCCAGCCACTCCTCAAAGAAGGGACTTACCGCCATAATTACGGCGTGCCCAGCACTGGGTTGCGATAGTCGCTGTCGCCATTCCGCCATGAGATCCCGCCGGAACTCTTTCCGCCATGCCGTGATTTGTCGCGGCAGCGGAGTTTCACCACGGCGTTGCATCTCCACGCGCAAATCGTGCATGCGTGCAAGGTCTTTTGCTACAAGATCCCATGGTGGCTGGCCAGCAAGGAGGCTCGCTGCTTCGCGGGAAACCGTGCGGTATCCCCGCACCATACGTATGGCCATGACCCTCTGGCACGCGTTCAGCTGGGCCGCCGGTCGCTTTCCCAGTGACGGCGCCCACACCGGCGCCCCATAAAGGGCCATGGACTGGACGATGCCTGCGTAGAGCCTCCGGCAGGAGGCGTCTGGACCCCCGAGGTTGGGCAGGAGCCGCTTGAGGGCAGCCCCGTTCCGATTCAGTTTGGGAGCCAGACGTCGGAAATGCTCCTCGAAATTCCACCGGCTGTCGAGGACGAGTCCCAGGTACTTCATCGAACCTCTGATAGCTAATGTCACTTAAACGGCTGTCCAAATTAGATGACGATGTCAAGATAGGTCTGCCATATGCCTGACAAACTGTGGGCCAAAGTAGCATAAAATTTATGCCCCAGATACAGTGAGACGGGGTTGCAGCAGACCACGAAGATGTCGGAACGGACTGGGCAGATTTGGCCAAGACTAGAAGGAGAAAGTTGGAAGGGGCGGAAGGACTTTTTTATTTTTGCGATCCCACCTGATGGTAAGCAGTGATGCAATCGTTGATGGTGAGGCGCACTAGTTTAGAGCTTATTCACTCTAGCTTTGAAGACACCCAAATTATAATGCGTTTTTTTTCAGGAGCGGAACAGAACTGGCTAGTGAAAATACCTCTATTATTATCTCTATTATAATTGATATTGTGCGTGTTTTTACACGGCTAGAATTTCTGTTCCCTGATAGCTACAACCAGGGTAAATGTACTTCGACATGGATCTCATCTCGCTTACCATTAAGTGAGATGAGATAGTAGTCAAAAGTGCCTATCAATAATTATTTTTAGAGTTCCGTACCTCAAAAGGATAAAACGGTACCCTTATAAGATCACTTCGTTGTCCGTCTATCTGTCTGTGTGTCTTTCTGTCTGTCTGTCTGTCACGACCCTTCAAAATCGCGTGAAGGTGCGGGAAGTTGAAACCGTATACTCAAGTCTACGGTCCCTTGAAGCTGTAAAAAAATTAAAATTCTAAGTTAACGAAAAAATTTTTTTTTCCCGTTTTATAATTTAATTTCCGTTGACCCAGAATCCTGAAATTTGGTATAAAGCAAGGTATTATAGTATAGATATAGGAATAAATCTGAAAACTGTAAATTTGTAGTTACGTCACAAAAAAAACTTTTTTTACTATTCGGAAAATCTTCGTAACTCAACTCAATTCGGGAATCGAACTGTTTTCATAGGTAAGTTTTTGCGGAACCCTCAGTGCGCGAGTCTGACACGCACTTGCCCTGTTTTTTTTTTAAGGGGATAAGTCTTTTTTATTTTCAATTTGACTAAAATACAAACAGTATCTTAATATTCTTTGTTGGAATATACTTACTTGCGCGGCGGCTTACAATAAAACTATTTAATTTAAACCGAGCAGTTAAACTGCCGTGTGTTACGGCCGGTAATCCGATTAGCGGTTCAGCATAGTTGAACTTTATGACCAACACTTCACGACTTATGTACAGTTTCACGGAATCACTCATATTTATACACAAGTACTTCAATATGGAACATTTGTAATTTGACTTTGTTAAGGGGATGCAACTCGACATACATTTTCACTGTTTTTCATACAACCGCTCTTACGCGATTATGACGTCATTACATATTGTAAGGGTGACATCATATTATAATGTACCAGTATATAATCGTGTATTCATTCAATAAAGGCTCAGTATGTAGACAGCATTACATGGTTTCATTTCGTCTCTAGCGCCATCCGTATAATATTTTGGAAACAGTATCTTGTGGATATTATCTAGGCTTCTATCGAAATCAATTCATAAATTTGTGTAAAACTAATCCAGTAAAGACCTCTGAAAATCTGCTATTTTGCATGAACTTTGACACTTCATAATTTACTCAAAAATTTAAAAAGTCAAAAAAGTATAACAATGAAAACCTTGCAAATGTAATCAAGATTCTAAATGACGACAGTTTTTTTCAAAACTTTTAAGCGTTTAAAAATACATGTATTTCGTGGAACAAGTTTTGCAAAATATTCGAGTAAATCACGGAATTACCGAACGCTAACAGAGTTTTCAGGCGTTATATTTCTTTTTTCGCGATGCCTATTCGTCAAACATCGCGTTGGATAGCGTTAGATGAAGTAACAAGCTTTTAAACCATGCTCGATGTTGACGATATGCGAGTGAAAAAGGACCCTCTTAAAGTTTCGCGTTGCCTCTTTATCAAACATTGCATTGGATTACGATGAATGTACCATCAAGCTTTTAAACTATGCTTAGGTTGACGATGGATGGGTCGAGAAGACTGAATGGTTAATTAAGATAGTTGTGTGCGACAAATATCCATACTAATATTACCAATGTGAAAGTAACTATATCCTTGTTTGTCATGCTTTCACAATTAAACTATTTAACCGATTTTAATTAAATTTAGTACAGAATAAACTTAAACACCAAGGAAGGACATTGGTTATGACTTCGACCTCGCATCCACAATAACCGACATTCACCCAGACAAGTCACGGCGAAAAGCTAGTAAAACATAATTGTCTGTACCCAAACACCTTAACATGGCTAGTAAATACTTTACAACATTGAACCGCCCCATTCGTGTAATAAAGCTATTACTATGCATTTCCAGGATACCATACAATGGATACAACGGCTGATGGGGTTGTGAAGAGAAACGTTTTTATTTTATAGCTATCGAAAAACCATAGAACATAACGACGTATACGAACGATTGTGCTAACCTAATCGGTTTTATGAAGCGTTACAAGATTTTTTCTATTTTTTGGTAAAAACAACGGAGGTAATATCGAAGACGATTTCAACGTCTGCAAACCGCCTTGACTATACGATTAATGGATTTTAAAAAGTTTTTATTTTGACATTTTTTGTTTGCTTATAGCCAATTTCGATTTTCACACAGTTACCTGGTAGAAATGTGATGGAATCTTATCTACTTGTTATATTTAATAATTTATTTTATAAACTAGTCATAATGTTATAGGAGTGGGCTAGCCACTTCACACGAATGCAAGATGGGCAAGGATTGTCACACACTGGACACCTGAGGGAGGTCAACCGCGGCGAAGGTGGTGTGACGATCTAATGTCCGCGTGGCATACTTGGCCAGAACTTGCCCTACACAGAGAGGTTTGGAAGAAGGGGAGGCCATTGCCCAGCAGTGGGACACAATATAGGCTATTAAAACATTCATTATTTTTTAGTACATGCGAAACCTGAATATAGTTTGTTCAGAATCAGTAACTGAATAAATTCCAATAATTTTTTCACCATATTATATTTTTTCCCAAAAATATTTAAAAAAGGTCACAAGTTGGACACCACCGATACTAAGTACAACACAGGTCACGACAGGTCATAGCAGGCATTAGGCGCCAGCGCACAGCTGAGTGCGGGAGCAAACCTACCCCTCAGTCACCCGGATGGCCCGGTGACTATGTATTTGTGCGGACAACCAAGTCACATAACAAGCTTATAACTACATAAAAATACAAGACACGTGTTTTGAGTTTCGCATATACTAAAAATAATGTTGTATATGCTTATAGCATTCCCACATAAAGCCGTAATTTTTTTGGTAGCTCTTTTTTTGCTTCAGCCAAAAAATTGTCCCTATAAAAAAGATTTGAAAGCGTTAACATCAACCTCGCTTCTATTAGAATTTAGGAAAACGGCAGATTTACAGCCATTTCTAGAACCAAAGACAAGCTGTAGGCAGGGATTTGTTGATTAATGATTGCCCATATAATTTGCAACAAATTTTGGCTGCTATTCTCCTATTTGGTGCACCTGACAATAATCCGTTCACCTTATGTCACTCTCACTTCAATTTAGGTTTCACTTAAGAAAACAACTTTATGGGAATCTTTATTGAAAGCGGGTTTTGAATCCAAAATGTTAGTCGAATTTTGCAGTTGTCTTCTTTAATTTGGGTCGTTAATGTTTTTTTTTTGTAGCGAAAAGTTTTTAAGTAAGGTGAGCAATTCTTCCCAAGCACTTGTGTTATTCTCCTGGGTTGCAAGACTGACGCATCGCGCTAAACTCAGCGCAACGGACTGTCTCGCGCTCTGGAAAACTCTTTAGGACAAGTGTTGATTTTTTTTGTACTAAAATAGTGTTTTCCAAATTCCAAATAATATGTTGATGTTTGGAGAGCACTATGTGGTTTAGCCTTGCCATAGTGGATCTTAAGAGCCCCTGTTTGCCTTTAAAATAACGTGTCTAGGAGCAACTATTAACTGGGTGTCGAGCGATGTGGCAGGTTGAATGCTACAGTGTTCGAGTTTTCGTGTCCAATATAACACGTTCCGGGTGTTGCTGGGGCTGCTGCGTTATTGTAGTGCGTCCGGCATGTGTGCCGGCACAAACGTCGATAAAGCATAAATAATAATAGATTTGAAAAAAAAATCTTAGCTTATCACTCATGAAATGATCATTTGAAAACTCATGGTCCTCATATTCTTCCACACAAAGAACAATAAAACTATTTGACTAAGGAAGTAAATCAAGTTTTTCTTCATGTTATTTTCACCCAGAAAAGGTGTGAGTTTAAAGATAATTCACACTAGTTACAAACATTTTCTTAACTTCTAGAAGAGAAGATCTTCTATCTTCTAGAAGAGAAGATTATTCTCTTAGAAATATCGTAAGCTTAATGTTAGTTTAGTCTTTTACCACTTTTGTTAAAACACATGGTCTATATATGTCCACACAAAGAACAATAAAATTATTTGAGTTTTTGTTCATGTTATTTTCACCATAGAAAAAGGTGTGAGCGCGAAGATATAAGTCACACTAGCTTCAAACATTTTCCCATCATTATCCTTTTAGTCCCGTTTTACCTCTTTTGTAACATAAGTGTGATGACTTCCTTTTTCTACACAAACTGTGCATTTACCTGAGTAAACCATAAAACACATTCAATCATTGGGTAGCTTTTTCCAGGAAGAATTATTCCACCTCTTTCCTGTATCCTTTGCACTTGTGTAATGTGAAAAGAAAGGCAGTAAATCAAGATTCTTAAACTAGTTTTGTAGCTGATAGTGGAATGGTTCATCAAACAATTTCTTTACCTACTCATTGTATTGGTTATAAAGTGGCGACCACGTACTGGAAGGCGCAGCGTTGGAAGACCTCCCCCAAGGTGAGCCGATGTGACCTGGTGAGAGACGCAAGAATTCGATGGATGCAAGATGCACAGGACTGTGACGACACTTGGGGAGGAGGCATATATATATATTGTCCAACAGTGGAAATCTTTCGGCTGAAATGATGATGTTGATGATATTGATGATTGATTTCACCCACAATATGCATACATGATAATTATAAATATCACACAACTCGGTAAATTGTGTAAATATCATCTAAAAGGACGCCCCAAAATTGTTTATTATCGTAAATGAAGCAGCAACTACTAGCATTTCAAATATTGTTATGAGGAAGAGGGGGCGTGGTTGGAACTCTAATGGTGGTGACCTCACATTTCAGTGTATGCTTCCTTTTTCTTGTTACTTGACAGATTCCTCTTCGAATTTCAAACCAGAAACACAGACATAATAATGCAAACTTATTACACTTTTAAGTGATGATAACGAGAAAATCCATTCTAAACTGTTGGTTTATTGAAATTTGTTACTCCAACAAACATTTCATTATCTAATAATTTTCAATGTATTCTAATATTGTTGACATGCATGTAAACTCACTATAGGTACTAACATACACTATATTGTACGCCCTAAGGGTAGGACATAGCCATTCGTAGAATATTTAATTAACACCATCTTATATTACGAGTATGTACAATTACCTATGATCCACAATAAAGATTTGTCTTGTTATTATTTTGTATTGTTGTATTCAAATATTGATTGGCAGAGAATGTTCTGTTGGATCAAGTCCGCTTATTTCCATTTTTTAAGGTGTCAAATCATCTAAAGATTTCTTCTGGTCTAGGGGTGCGGGAGGGCGTGTCAGATTATTTTACTGACTAAAACCATACCTGTGTCCTTCAGTCTGCCTTTGCGTTCTTAGACCACGGGTTTCTATTTTCAGAAAATGCCCGCGGTTTTTACGGGTATCGACCTTGCACTTATGTACAACTACTGTACGTAAAGTTTAAATAATTAAAAACTGACGCAACAGAATCCCAATTAATACTTCTGTTTGCACTTCCACGTGTCATTCTCCTTAAAAGAGATAGCTCGGTAATGTATCAAGCGCCTTACCCGCCGGTGGGTGCCTAATGATGTGTGAATTGTAATCAATCGCTCCGGCTTCGAACCCCGCTCGACATTGTTAATCTTAAAGTTCGTTTAAGATACTCTTTTGTGCGTCTTATTGATGTTCTTAGAGTAAGGGTCGGTTTTCACGTTTTTTGACGAGTACTCTTTACTTTGAATGAAAATAATGATGTTAAGTCTCATGTTCGGGGTATCCCTGACTGTGATTTTGGTCTCAAGTTTTTATTTGGGACTTGAAAAGATGATTAATCATGTTTACTACAATAACTGAAACAGCATCTGGGTCCCAAAAACTACAGGTTCAGATCTCGAAGCAACTCGGCATTTCTAACATATTCACTATTGGTCTTCAAAATGTAGTTGAATGTCGTGATAACTCAGTGGTTAAGTCCACCCCCACCTCTCACGCATGAGGTTGCCGGTTCGAAACCGGGTAAGTAGCAATGTGATTTTTTTTATTCATACGTACTTTTCTAAGTTTATTTATGACATAACTGGGTAAGGCAGCCTTACGTCATAAAGTTTGACCATCAGTCTATCCAAGGAGTATCGTGTTGCCTAGTAACTGGGTTATGGTGGTCTGATAGACATTCGCTCCATGCATGGGTAATTAGCCGCATCTGGTTAGACTTGAAGCCGACTTCAACCTAGTTGAGACAAGGCTAGGGAAATGATGGCGCTTTTTGACACTAGTATTTTTGATGCTGGTATTTTGGACACTAGTATTTTTAACACTGGTATTTTTGACATTGGTATTTTTGACATTGGTATTTTTGAAATATCATAATAAGAAAGTAAAATTTTGACATAAGAGACATCTGTACCATATAATCAAAAACCGGGAGTATACCGTCTCAGCAGAGGTGACGAATCGCAAGTAAGCCCGCTATCAGTCTTCACTTTCTAGCTAATAAGATAGCCTAGTCACAGTAATACCTTTATACATAACAATATAGTCATAATCATAGTCATAGTAATTTATTGGTAAGAGATTCTTACAAGTTAACAAATGAAAGAAAATACAAGAAAACAAATACAAGTCAAATCACAAAATAAATCATAATAAAAGATCATATAATTGCGGATAACAAGTACAAGTACAAGGAAGTAGAGGCAGTGGTGTTTGAATACAGTGCAGTTTTTTCGGATGATCCAGTTCCAGTATTTCCCAGAGCAAACTTGCCTGAAATCTGAGGATAATCAGAAAGGGGGTTCGAAGTTTCCTAATATTTCTTCTAAATAACAAATAACAAACAACGGAAGATCCTGGATTGCTCTGACGCTGAAATTGTTTCTTTGGATTTCGAACTAAAAACTGCTTTCGAAATAAAATTTTAGCCATGATTGCGTATCATCCGTATTCCGTATCACATTTACATTTTGCTGACGGTTTTACCCACGTAAAAGAACATTGTTGTCTGAATGATTTTTATTATTATTATTTAGCCTATACTTTCCTATTGCTGGGCAAAGGCCTCCTCCGACTTCTTCCAGGGTAAGCGATATGTATAATAATATGGCACAGAGGAACTAAAAACTACGAAATCCTGCACCGCGCAAAATAATTAGAGTAAACTGCCTGTTTTCGAGCGAAAGTGATCCAAGTAAATATTATTATATTCATCGACATAATATATATCTTGCCCCGAACCTACGTTGGTCCTTTTGGTTTTGGATCGAGATCAATTGTGAGCCCCCCACCAAGAAGCTTTCCATGCAAGTTCTAAGTCTTGAAGCATAGACTACAGTTCCGGAGCAGTGGCCACAAAAAGAGAGTGAATAAGTTACTGCTAAGCAACCGTGCTCCATCGTGGCTTTCCATCAGGTGAGATATAGGCAAAGCGCGAACATTTCAATAGTCAAAAATAATAATAAAATTAGAAAATAATACACTCAACGAGTACAAAAAAACATGTTCTTTCACTTAAAGTTAGGTTTAGTATTATTATTTTTTACTATTGATAGATGTGGTCGACGATGGAGCATGGTTGTCTAGCAGTAACTTATTCACTCTTGACTTAAAGATACTCAGGTTGTAACTATTAAGGTAATATTCAAACCTCGGCTGCAGGCTGCGGATACAGGCAGCACATCCGGTGACTGCAGCTGCACAAAGCCGGCTGCAGCTGCACGAAGCCAACTGCAGCTGCACGAAGTCAACTGCAGCTGCACGAAGCCGGTTGCAGCTGCATTAAGCCGGCTGCAGCTGCACGAAGCCAACTGCAGCTGCACGAAGCCAACTGCAGCTGCACGAAGCCGGCTGCAGCTGCACGAAGCCGGCTGCAGCTGCACGAAGCCGGCTGCAGCTGCACGAAGCCACCATTTCATGAAGGATTTTAATAATTTAAAAAATCAAATGCTCAGCAAATTATTACACATATGATGTACTTAGTAAAAAATCGGATTTGCTATTATGTGATTGATCCGCGTTTTCAGAAGTTGCTTAGTGATCGATAACTATAACAAACCTTACATTAAAAGAAGGTACTTTTTAAATAAATATCTAGTCAAACTATGTCGCCATCTGAACCAGAGCACTTCTCGAACTTTATTTGAACTCGCCGCAAATTAATTTCAAGGGAAGGTAGGGGAGGATAGGTCACCCACGTCGATACACCTCAAATTCTTATCACTGTTATAAGGCAAATATAGTACAAAGAAATAAAAACCAGGCAGGTTCGAGTCGGTCTCGCACACTAAGGGTTCTATACTAACTTACCCATGAAAACAGTTCGATTCCTAAATTGAGTAAAGATTTTTCCGAAACGCAATTTTTTTTTTTGTGACTTATCTACAAATTTACAGTTTTCAGATTTTTTCCTACTGACGAACGGACGGACGGACAACAAAGTGATCCGATGAGGGTTCCGAATTTTCCTTTTGATGGTACGGAACCCTAAAACTAATGGAAATAAATAACAAAAAGAATGACACACCTTTAAGTTTAGAATTTATTTTTTATGTAAATATACATGAAACTTAACAATCAGGTAACTGACTGGCTGACAACACAGCCGAAAGTACTGGGATTAGGAGTATGAAATTTTACACAAGGTTTTCTTTTATAACGGAGGCGAGTAATAAGAATGGATTTTCCAAAATCTATGAAGAAACCTACTTTCAAACAAGCGAATCCACTAGCAGAAGCTAGTTTATTTATATTTAATTATATTGTATACAGTTGGACATAAGATAGATACACAAGGTACGTTATTCATACTATACCTACCACAGAGCATGGTGCATCTAAACTTTCTGGAAGAAAATCACAAAGTCCTTCTAGGGCGTCCTCTTGTAGCGCAAAACTCCATAAATAATATCTAACAACTTTAGACCCAACCCTCATGAGACGCCCCTTACTACGAGTACTTTATTTTTGGACCCAAAATCTCGATCCCCAAAATTCCTTAACAGACATAAACTTTAATAGACCTGTATCCAAATCTCGGGAATTGTTTTGAAGCGATGACGTCCCTTTAAGGGAACTACATAAATCGCTTTACCTTAACACCCTAAGTCCCTCTAGGGGGTGGTAGGCTACTTATAATACAGGGAAACGTAGGAGCAGGTAAATACGATAATGTCGCCCGCAGATAAAATTATTTATTGGGTACGCCAAGTAAAAATTTTTTTGAAACGAAAAAAAAAATCCCGTTTCTTTTTTTTTAATGATTTAAACCAGTGCCTGACTGCGATCCCACCTGATGTTAAGCAGTGATGGAATAGTTGGTGAATCGCACTATTTTATCATTTCCATACAACCGCTCTTACGTGATTATGATTATTACACATCTTTCTTCAGATATTTTGGATACACAGTTAACTTGTGGATATTATCTAGGCTTTTATAGAAATGAAAACATAAATTTGTATAAAATAATCTAGTAAAGACCTTTGAAAATCTGCTGTTTTACGTGAACTTTAGCCCTCCATAATGTATATAGAAAACATTTAATAAAAATTCTGATTGACGACAATTTTTCTGAAAAACTTTTAAGGGTTTAAAAAAAGCACGTATTGCCTGGAACAAGTTTTGTGAAATATTTGAGTAAATCATGGAATTACCGAATGCAAACAGAGTTTTCAGGCGTTATTTCTCTTATTTCGCTCATTAGCTTAGCTCAGAAGATGCTTGCTTATACTCCATCACTATGCCATAAGCCGATGCGTAGTGTGGCGTAGTAAGGTCCTTCCCATCGAGCTTGAAGTTTCGGTGACTTCCCTTTTCGTCGAAGCGGATTGTGGAGCCAAACCAGTGTACCTTCCTCAAATCCCTTGGCGTTGGCATTACGGTCGTATCTAGTTTTCATTTTAACGCTGGTGTTCATGCTATTCTCACGTGCTCGTCTATGCACTTCGTCCAATTGATCTTGAAGGTTACTTACGTAGTCCGTAACTGGCTTAGTCTTGTCAGGTGGTACGCCAGTTTTAGCATCGACCGGAAGTCTCATCTCCCTGCCGAAATTCACTCTTGCTGGAGTATTTCCCGTGCTATCATGCACTGCTGATCGATAAGACGTCAGAAATAGAGGAATATACCAGTCCCAGTCCTTCTGATGGTCATCAACAACCTTAGCCAGGTGATTCTCCAGGGTTTGGTTAAACCTTTCTACCATTCCGTCCGACTCTGGATGCGCAGGTGTTGTGCGTGTTTTGTAAATCCCCAGAATAGTACACATTTCCTGGAACAGCGCATATTCGAAGTTACGGCCTTGATCGGAATGGATCTCCGAAGGTACGCCATACCGACATACTACTTCCTCAACCACCTTCTTCGCCACTGTCGTCGCTTTCTAATTAGGTATAGCGAAGACTTTGGGCCACTTTGTGAAATAGTCCTGGATCACCACTATGTAATTGTTTCCGTCATCTGTTACTGGAAAAGGTCCAGCAATGTCGATGGCAATGCGTTCCCATGGGGCTCTTACATTGTAAAACTGAAGCTTGCCCCTGCTTCTAGTCTGTGGTCCTTTCACAGATGTGCACGCTGTACATTTCTGACACCAGTTGTTACGAACGTGAGTAATGAAATGACGGTTTACTAGCAAAGAACTTTATTCACCACAAACAATAACAAATTTGTCCAATCAACGAATAACCAAATCACAATGTACACTAGAGTTCCGTTAAGTATCGCCTCAGATCGTTAGGTAAGATCACTTCACACACTTAGGTATCGCACTCGTTTCGCAGTCGAAAACAAACTGCCTCACTTCCGGTCGGGAGCTCGTATTTATAAGCGAAGCCAGGAACATTCTAGATACCGACGTTTCCAGAAAATTGAAATTCCAATAAATTATTTTTATTACAAACATATACCTCCCTGCATTCACGCAAATTTCGCAATTTTGGTGCCTTCAAGGCTAGAGTGAATAGGCTCTTAATAAATTAGTGCGCCTCACCATCAATGATTGCATCACCGCTTACCATCAGGTGGGATCGCAGTCAAGCAATAGTTTATAAAAAAAAAAAAAAAAAATATGTCCACCGTATATTGGTGGCGCATTGCCGTACGCCTGGTGGTCTGGTGATGGAACAGGCTATGCAATTCCAACGCACACTTACCGAAATGCAACCGGTAAAAAACCGACAAGCTAGCAACTTGGCGTCGATGCTCAAAACTTTGAAGCCTCGACTCAGAAAATGCGTGATTTTTTTGAATCCTTAAAAAACTGAGGAAAAAAATTTCGTCATTCAGAATGTCGATTAAATGTGTAGTTTCTATTGATATATTTTTTAATAAATAAGTACATTATGAAAACCCTCACGTTCACGCAAAATAGTATTGTGATTTTCTTGGAACTTTACTGGATTAGTTTAACACTGTTTTGGTTTCAATAGAAACCTAGATAATTTCCACAAAATATGTATTTCTAAAATATCTAAAGAAATATGCGTAATAACGTCATAATCACGTAAAATCGGTTGTATGGAAATGTATCTCGAGTTCGCCGTTCCTTAAACATGGAAATGGAACCGTGCGTCAGAATTATTAGAGGCACATGCTCTTCTTATTATTATTACCACATTAAAAACTATGACAACCATAGCTAACTAATTAATATTTGTTCTGATGATTGGGCACACTTAGGTATTCTTCGTCCATGATATTAAAATACTAGATATAATTCTCTAGAGTTGTCAATTTTTAATCTTATTTTATACACTATCCTAGTAGTAAACGCAAAATGTATGTAGATGTATATATGTGGAAGCTTATCATTAGCGATTTTCGCCAAATATGTACAAAATTGTATATTTGTTAGTCTGTAAGCTTTCTTAAAAATAAATAAAATAAAATAAAATATTACCTTGGCTAACTTAGACATGAATAATTAAATTTCCATGAGAACCGGTGAAAACTTAAAAAACTAACGTTTAAAAGTACACAAATACCATAAAAAATAATAATATAAAGCTGATCAGTTCTCAAATTCACCATCTTATTTTATAAGAAAAATACTAGCAGCGTTTTTTTTTTCTCTAAATAACACGATACTGTCTCTGAATATTTAGAGGTATTTGGTGTAAGCCTGAATATTTGAGAAGATCTGGATAATCTGAGGTATGAAATACATTGCATAAATTGTCCCTTAAAAGTCTATCGGAGATATTTCGTTTTTTTTTATGTGGATAAGTAAAATATCTCTATAAAATATATCTACTGAACTGTTTAAGCGTGAGATATTTTCGGATTTGATATTATATGCGCAAATATTGTTAATAGAACTATTTATATAGTTGTTTCTATCTCATGCGCCATGTTTGACGTAAATAAACTCTTTTTCGTTGTTTCTTTCTCATTTTTTCGGTATTTATGTTCATAAATAATTCGTTCCCGGACAAAAAACGTTCTGGCGATTTAATTTTTTTATCAAATTCACGGGGGAATCAAAATTAATAGGGTACTTCCCGTTACCCAGAATCCTGAAATTTAGCATAAAGCAAGGTTTTTTATAGCACAGGTATAGGAATAAATCTGAAAACTGTAAATATGTTACGTCACAACTTTTTTTTCTGTTCGTAAATGTCTTCGAGACTCCGTTCGGGAATCGAAATTGAATTTACATAGGTAAGTTTGTACGGAACCCTTAGGGTGCGAGTCCGACTCGCACTTGCCCAGTTTTTTTTATATCAATCTGATTTTGGTTTCGCAGTACTACTCGATTTAAGGAACAGGTGGATAATTCATGTCGATAGGAACTGAGGCAGTGACCCCCAACTATATAACTAACTAGCTTCTGACATCGGTTTTGCCCACGCGTGTTTTTCCATACAAAGTTTAGACCCCCTTTCATCCCTTTAGAAATACATCCCATATTTTGGAAATCATCTCTTAATGCTCGCCTACATCATAAAAGGAAACCTTATTTCACACTCCTAGCTGCATTAGTTTCGGCTGTGCATTGATATGTCAGTCAGTCAGTTTCTCCTTTTATATTAATATAGTTAAGGTAGAACAATTGATAAAATCAGGAATGAGGATATCCGCAGGAGACCCAAGTTTACCGACATAGCACGAACAATCGCCAAACTTAAGTGGCAATGGGCAGGGCACATTGCCCGTTGGAAGGCCTCCTACAAGGTGGGCCGATGACTTGGTAACGGTTGCGGGAGTCCGATGGATGCGAGACACACACACACACAGAACCGTTCATTGTGGCGACACTTGGGGGAGCCCTATGTCCAGCAGTAGTCTTTCGGCTGAAATGATGATGATGACGATAACAATTGATTAGTATTTTGCTTATTTTCATTATTACGATATAATCTAAGTGATAAGATAAATATAAATGATTTGACCATTAAATATTTACTGTATGGGCTTTAAAAGAGACTGACCACTGAGTTTGTTTCGTGTTTCTGCTCAGGGTGGTCAGATAGGAAACACCGGCCTCCTCTAGTTTAAAATGACGAAAAAAAAATTGACGTGTAGAAGTGTATTTTAAATCTATTTGCAAAATAAATATCATTTATCATTTAATCGTTCGCTTTACAAAAACAAAAAATAAACAAATCATTTCACAATCTCCGTAAAAGAAAAAAGGCCATTCGATTATATGAAATATTATTAAAAAGAGAGGTACCTACCCATCGGAAACCATTAATTCTTTTCTATCATAGCTCTGGCTAATGACGCGTTAAAGTTCTAAACTTCAACCAAGCGTTAAGAATGTGACAAGTGATAAGAGGCGAGCGGTTCACAGTTTAATGTCTCAATGCCTTCAGCCGTGATTACTAGTGATTCTGATTTTGTGCTTTGACTTTACCGCTGATTTATTTATGAGGTTGATATATTTCGGGAGACAATAAAAAGTGTACCATGGCCCTGTGTTGAGACACTCCACCTCATTCAGATAACCAACAAAGTTATACCTCCCTACATGATCATCAGACGAACGAAATAAATAATCTATATGGAGAAACTGACTAAATATCAACGGACACCCGAAAGTACTGGAATTAGGAGCGTGAAATTCTGCACATGATTTAATTTTATGACGTAGGCGAGCACTGAGAGAGGATTTTTAGAATTCGCTACCTAAGGGGAAGAAACGGTGGTCCTAAGTTTGTGTCGAGAAATCTGCTTTTACGCGGGCGAAATCGCTGGCTAAAGCTAGTAATATAACAAATTAAAAAAAAAAAATAGTGTTTTTATTCTACAGAGCCTACATGGGCACTTATAAAATTTCAGAAGCTAGTTTATAGACTCAAAAAAAATATTACAGATAACAAACTATTTGAAGCCAGCTCCTGAGCTAGGTTGTGCCTGTGTAACAGGAGTCAGTGTCTTCACCCAGTTGTCAGTGGTGCATTTGATAATATAAAATAATTATACATAGTGCAATAATTTAATAAAAAGATAAAATAAAAGAAATGAAAAAGCACGCGTGCTCTTTAGGTAATAAATATCTTAGCGTATTATTTGTGTGGGTGTGCACGTTTGTGCGTGTGCACGTATGTGAGTGTGCACGTATGTGAGTGTGTGTAGATGAGCATGTGTGATGTTATGTTTAAAAAATAAATAAAAAGCCTTAAGTTTATTTTTGTATTCTTTTGTAAGAAATATATTTCTAATTTTGATCTGCGATATTTAGATCTATTCCAATTTTACTATTTGTGTAAGAACCCCTCGTTCTCGAAGATGAAGGCCTCCTCTAGAGATTTCCAAGTATCCCTGTTATTTGCTGTCTCTATCCACTGTTTGTCAGCCGCTTTTATAATATCGTCAGTCTATGGAGTAACTGGTCTACCTCTCTTTTTGGTGCCTGATGGACCCTTCCAGGATGTTATCCTAGTTGTCCATCTGTTTTTTTTTTTAGTCTGGCTACGTACCTATCCAGCCCAACGCCACTTAAGGTTTTTGCATTAATCAGAGCGTCTGTAACTTTTGTCTTCTTTCGAATTATATTATGAGGTATTTTATGATTTCTGATGTATGTTTACGTGTGTGTTAATGTCTTAAACCTTTACGTGCTCCTGTGAGCACGCAAAGGTTAAATGTACCAGACACTGAAATGGATCTTTAAATCTATAATATAATTTAATTTCACATAGGCCTTCAAGGGCACTTTAAAGTCATAAGCTAGAGCACGGTTCTAATTAGTCGTTTCCTATGAAGAAGAACCGGCAAGAGACTCCATGGTTACTCTTTAATATATCAAGTTTTCTACACTGTGCAGTTTCCTTCACTTCCAATCAATCATTCCGTTTACATTATACCACGGAACGCATCCTCTAAAGCGCTTCTCAATTGTGCATTGCGTACTCACCTAAATAGCCACGTCATCTTCACCAAGGTGGTCTGAAATTTACTGCAGTGAATTAAAATCACTAAGTAATATTTACTTATTATTTACTTGTCGAAGACTCTATTTCTACACGCTGATATGTTAGCTATTTTTTAAATAAATGGAATAAAAAAGAATACAACTTTATTATAACCAAAAAAGTAACACAACTTACCTATAGCACAGCATAATCAGCCTTTTAATGTTGATTTTGAGGGAACGGGCCGTAATCCACCTCGCGGGCCCAGTGCGGATTGGTGGCGCCGGTGTGGGCGCCGTCACTGCGAAAGCGACCGGCGGCCCAGCTGAACGCGTGCCAGAGGGTCATGGCCATACGTATGGTGCGGGGATACCGCACGGTTTCCCGCGAAGCGGCGAGCCTCCTTGCTGGCCAGCCACCATGGGATCTTGTAGCAAAAAGCCTTGCACGCATGCACGATTTGCGCGTGGAGATGCAACGCCGTGGTGAAACTCCGCTGCCGCGACAAGTCACGGCATGGCGGAAAGAGTTCCGGCGGGATCTCATGGCGGGATGGCGACAGCGACTATCGCAACCCAGTGCTGGGCACGCCGTAATTATGGCGATAAGTCCCCTCTTTGAGGAGTGGCTGGAAAGGCAACACGGCGTCATTACCTTCCGCATGACACAGGTCCTCACCGGACACGGTAAGTTCGGGAAGTTCCTGCACCGGATTCGTGCGGAAGCGACGCCCGGGTGTCGCCACTGTGTGGACCGCCCGGAGGACACGGTGGAGCATACGGTGGAGGTGCGCCCCGCTTGGGCAGAGCAACGCCGTGTCCTCGTGGGGGCAATCGGCGGCGGCGATCTCTCGCGCCGGGCTTTGGTACAGGCCATGGTCCGGAGCGAGGAGGAGTGGCAGGCGGTCGCCTCCTTCTGCGAAGCAGTAATGCTTGCAAAGGAGGCGGCCGATCGCGTGAGGCAGCGGTCCTCACGCCCCAACCGCCGCCGGGATTCCGATCCCGATTTCCGGCCACCGTAGGCGCGGGCTTGCGGACGGCGAGCAATGGGTGGCTTGCCGTCCGACCGTCCGGTAACCGTCCGGACCAAGCCCAAGTTGTCAACGGCGCGTGCTGTTCCACGCGCGCCTCAAGGAGATGTCAGCAACTGTAGGGGCCCAGCAGGGTCGAAGCCTACTGGGGCCAAGGGTCTGATTCTGAAAGGAAGACTCGGCCCTGGTACGAAAGGCAACGAAGGAACAGGAGTGGGTTTTTAGTCAGTAAAAGTCTGACACTATCTCCCGCCCCGCCCAAGAGCGGGGGATGTCATAAGATGATTTTCCCACCGGAAAAAAAAAAAAAAAAGTGCGGATTGGTGAATGTCACATGTCTTCGAATTTTTTGGTTCTAGGACATGCCATTTTCCTCACGAAGTTTTCCTTCACTGTTTTAAGAGCAGTGGTGATGAAATAAATTACACAAAGTAATGCGCCTGGCTGGGTTCGAACCCGCGACCTACAATTCGTAAGTCGTTACCCCTCGGCAACCACTGCCCAACTTACTTATACACAAACTTAAATCTATGGGTACAATGGTGGTCTTATCGCTGACAGCGATATCCACCAGACAATCTTAAGATAAATCTTAAGAACTTTTGCACAATTTCATTGAAAAAGGAAAAATAGAAAAGTATAAAGAAGTTCTACTTCATTTATTTTTTTCCACTAAGGAAAAAATAAAACAGTTGAACCAGGATAGCATTAGAGATAAAGGAAATGGTCTTTAACTATATGTATTTTTTTTTAAATCTAGTAATTTGGCTTGCCTGATTGGAATGCGTTCCACAAACGCACTGCCTGGACTTTAAACGACTTGTCACAAAACTTGATATTCAAAGTTTCAAATAGTGAAATAAAAAAGTCTCTCATAATAAGTACGTATTGTTTACTCCCCAAAGATTCTTTTTAACGCCATAATTGAAAATGGTCGTAAAATCCCCCTTCTCGCCTTCAACTTAAGCCCTATTATTTCCCCCAGTTACTTTAACCATCTTTAACAAAGTTTTGAGCAAAACTGTGGAACTTTAAACTCGTTCGCAATCGTATAAGTCTGGCTTCGGAGCTAAAATTGTCGGATAATCTCAAACATAATTATTGGAGCTAGCGTTCTATTAAGTTAATTTCGTTTTTGAATTTAGGAACAGGATTACAAGGAAAATAATAAGTCTTCACCTATGAAGTTACTGTTTTACAAAGCTAAAGCAACGATAATTTTGGATTGGATTAAAATTGAAAGTTCAAAAAATCATAGAGTTCTGTAAGAAGGATTTTCTTAACCTTTTGATCAGCACAGCCGTAAAATGTGTCTGGTATGCCGCTGTCTCGACTACATGACAAAGTAATGTGTTCAGCATGCCACGGTCACGACTACGTGACATACATAAACGTTAATAAATCTTATAAGAACTTATTGTTTTTCATATTCGTGTTGTTAAAAGATAAGATAGAGCATGTTATTGCTTTTTTGACGGACGGTCGAAAGGTTGAACTATTTGAAAATTGCTTTGTTTTTTCTGTAGGACTAACATGAGCCAATTTACACTATCTTCGAAGACTCGTCTGACAGTTTTCTCCTTTCTCATCAACACTGCCATAGGAAATATTCGACTCACTCTAACAAAAGTGATGTCTCATCAAAATAAGCTATCTCTATTTCTTCTGTTATCTTCTCGCATCTCGCATATTTATGTACTTTTTTAATATTTCACGTATCTAACAATATTATGTATCGCACTTTGAAATACCAGTTAAGGTACTTGACATATTATATGATTCATGTTTTAAATAATAAAGCGCATTCCATATTTTGCAATTTCCAAAAATCTATAGTTTCAAGACAATTCCTTATCCTCTTGCTAGAGTGATCGTGGTGATTACGAAGGTAGCTCTCCGGAAGCCGTCAGGGCACGCCGCACAACTTCCCGCCACTTTTGCTTACTGGCAGTCATACGGGCGCACTCGTACAATGGGACGCCAACAGCCTGTTTTGATTTGGTCAGTTCATCGCATCGGTGATCTGCCACGCGGCCTTGTTACGTCCACCTTTCCTCGTATAACAAGGCGTTCGATGGAGTCACCTTCACGTCGAGAAATAGGTATGGCCAAAGTATTTAAAAATACGACTGCGCACCAGCGTAGGTAAGCGTTCCTTGACGCCCAGTTCCTCGAGAATGGAAGCGTTTGTTCGAAATTCGGTTCAAGATAATTTACCAGCTTTTATTCTTTATTAATCATACTATAAAAGATTAGTATCAACTAATTACTTTTAATCCCTTGTTCATCCCATAAAAATAGAATAAACAACTTGCAGATATCTTTCAAACAATTGAATTAGGATTCTTGTGAAATCCTTACGACACTTTTTTCTCAAAATTAAGTTTGTGTGACTTGACACACTATTGTTTATTAGAATCTATTTTATGAACAAGATAAAATAAGATAGTATCCTGATTTTGTCTCAATGTTGGAAAAAAGTAAATAAAGCGGTGCACAGTGTAGACAGGACAGCGTTATTTTTTAAAGAGTTACCGCGGCCCTTGAATAGAAAAGGAAATTGAAGAAACACAAGTGGGATTAGTCAGTAAATGTGTCATACTCCATCTCACTCCATCCAGAGCAGTAGAGGAATTTCTACTAAAAACTTGCCCTTTGCGTTCTAAGACCATGGGTTTCCCTAGTGAGCAACGGTCCCGCCGACATTTTTTTGAAGAGCTGTGGTACACTACTTGCTGTTGACGACTTGGGCTCAATCCAGACGATAACCGGTCGCCCGGACGGCGTGCTACCCATTGCTCGTCGTCAGCACACTAAATTTTTTAACTCTCTTAATTTTTTAACGGGCGCACTCAAATTAAGCCACCATATTAAAAGTAGATTTTAGCTTGAAAATAAGATAACTTTCATAAAGTACCAATCTGTGTTATCTAGTTAACCAACTATCAAGAATTCTGAAGTTTAACTTTTCGCGGAAGGGTTAATTTTTCAGAAAGTTTATTAAACTTCGTGTTAGTCAAACGGCGAAATTTAAGCATTGAATTATATAGCAGAACTTGAGGGAATGAGATATGGTTGTCTCCTTCTGATGATGGCTGCAAACGTGAGGGAATAGACATCCTCATCTTTGATGTGAAGAAATTATCCAGTGGCTTCTCTTGCACTAGGGTGGAGCTGGAGGGCTTGTCAGAGTTTGAATGACTAAAACCACATCTGCCTTTCAGTTGCCCTTTGCATTATAGGACCACGGTTTTCCATTCAGAAATTCCCTGTGATCCTAGCGGGCATCGGCCCTGCTGGGTCTAACGAGGCCGCTCTGAGGCGTGCGTGGAACACGACTACACGACACACTACGTGACAATTTGGGCTCGGTCCTTACCAGACAGCCATATGGTGAGCTACTTATTATTTGATATCCACAAGCCTACACTGGGGATTGTCCTGCACCTCCCGACGCCGAAAGCAGTAGCTGGGGCGTGAGGTTCAAGGAGGGTTCAAACGGTCTTTCAAGGTCAGATATATATCTTGATTTGGCAGATTTCTAAGAATGTCGCTGACTTGCTGAAGGACTGCCATGTTCAGTTTGGAAATGACAAAGTGGTACTTGGCTTCGTTACCTTGTTTCTACGGACCCATGATGCTTTCTAGTTGGTCGAACCACAGTCTAAGCATCTTGGTCCAAAACTCTGGGAAACGTGAAGTCACGAAGATGACTGCACAGTCTGGTACTGCGGTGATGGTTGGGGCTGCGGTGATGGTTGGGGCTGCGGTGACAGTTGCTCTTCCTCCCCCGGTCTCCATTCCAGTTGTTACCACGCATTTTTCAGCCATTGTCATCAAAGCGGGTGAATTTGGATAAGACATTTTATACGAGAGTTCGAAAAAAAACTTTTGTTCACTTTATTTCCGGGGCCTATCACGTCGGTTTTTGATCACGTCGGGTTCACCAGTTTAGAGTTTGACTAATTTAGGGTTGATAGTACAGAGTTTGAATGTTGTGTGTATGCTACGTGTGTCACTGTAGTCTATTCAGAAAGGGTGTTCAATTTGGAGGTTTAAGGAAACACTGAAATAACTTTCACTCAATACTATATTGGGTCACGGATATAATATATATATATATATACTAGCTTTTACCCGCAGCTTCGCTCCCGTCAACTGACTACACTATTCTATTCTACCCAAGTCTACCCTACTATCTTACTCCTCTATCCTACTCTACCCTACCATACTCTACCCTACTCTACCCTACCTAGTTACCTACCCTACAACCTTCCCTGTATGCTGGTGAACAAAACAAAAAAGAATGATTGAAATTGGTCCAGCCGTTCTTAAGTTATAGCGTGACCAGGAAAAATAGAGAAATAGGGATGCGGCTAAACAACTTAGATTTAAATAATATTCGAAGTTCATATTTTATACGTTTTTTTTTTAATATGGAATGACTGCAGTAGTTTTTGCGTGAAAGAGTAACAAACATCCATACATTCAAACGTTCTCGTTCATAATAATAGTAGCATGATTATTAAATATTATTTCTCTCAATAGCGACTACGACTTGTCAACTGAAAGAAATGTCATTGACAACTTGACAGTTATGCTCGATTATTTTTTATTTTTGGCTTGGATACTAAGTCCTTTAACCCATGTCTTTGTATGAATAATTACTTAACTTTTACTTTATATTATATACGTATAACTCTTACGGTGTTTGACTTGCAGATGGTAGTATTTTTTCCTATCATCTAAATTATACTTTTTTGTATATATTTCAACCAGACTGGCTGGTGTCTAGCCTCCAGTTTTTGAAAAATTAAATTATGCATCCAGTGCCAGTCTGGTTGTCAGGTGATTTTTTTTTAAGTACGTCAGGTTGTGTATGGCAGTTGTAGTGTTGAAGTGAAATATATTAATATGTTTGTGAGAAAGGCCTCCCGGTCTTTGACAGCTCTGAGAAGGACCTCTTTTGCTGCTTCGGTTTCTACAGGCCTCGACCAGCCGTGTAAAATCTGTCCGCCCCGCCATGTGGACCTTTTTCGATTCCTCTGGTCTCTGGAAGCCTCTACCAGCTGTGCGAGACCTTTCCGCCGCAGCCCCGCGAGCCTCTGAGAGCCACAAGGGGCCTTTTCACTCAGCTGCTGGGAGGACCTCGCCGACTTCGCCTATTTCTATTTATTTATTTGGGATCTCCAACAAAGGATACACAGTAAACACATTATAAATTACAAATAGTACGAGGGGTCCTTTAGCGTGTGCTCCTTCAATTACAGGAGACCACAGCATGCACATAGAACTAGGTGAAAAAATACATATTAAAAATTAGTCAATACAATTTGAATTAAAATTATAAATTATACAATTAGAGTGACATAAAAAGGCAATAAATAAAATGTTAACAATAACAATTAAAAATTAGAATTAAAATGATACATTATAATATTAGAATTTATATGATTAATTAATAGTACAGGACTAGTCAGAAAAAAAAGGAAAGGGAATGAGCCGTAATCCATCACTCGGGCCCAGTGTGGATTGATGGATGTCACTAATCTTCAAATTTTTGTTTCTAGGACATGCCGGTTTCCTCGCGATGTTTGCCTTCACCGTTTTGAAAGCAGTGGTGGCCCACTGGTAACAATCCTGACTTACAGTCAGACCTATGGATAATAATAATAATAATAAAAAAACAGTTGCTTTGTGGCCATTTTAGTATTGATCTCCGTCCCATTAAGTTAAGTTAACTTTAAGTAATTAACAGATTGTGGTTTCTTCAGATACAAATGGCTCGAGGTCTAGACATTCATATATCAGCATAACAGTTAAAAGCACTACGCCACAAATCTCCAAAACCACTATATATTTACTTAGATGCGTTAGCTCGACATAGGACGTGACCGTGAAGACGTCGGCCAGATTATGGTATTGACAGCTTTTGATATTGTATACAAGCTAGTAGGTACTCCAATTCCGAATCGATTTGTGTTCAATCGAGTATCGACAAGGCTTGCATATGACTTATGCGAATACCGTCTGTCAGTGATAGTATATCAAAGTAATTCAGGCACAATAGATAAACGATTTTCAGATGACGCCATCAGTTGAGATGGGTTGGGAAGCTCTTGATTGGCAATGGTTGAATGGCAAACTGTTTTTTTTAGTTAGTGTTTATGTTTAATAAATGTAACAAGAAATATAAAATCTAATACATGGGTTCTTTGTAACAACAACAACAACAACAACACAACAACAACGTGTATGTTCAAAGAGTGTCTATGGAGTTTCTTGCGTATGCTTCTCGGCTATAATCTATTATATATATATATTTGGAATGTGTTTTCATCTTTTTGACTGAAAGAAAGAAAGAAAAAACGTTTACTTGTATCTCAAACAATCGTATAAACTAAAAATAAATAATGAAAAGGTCTGTTGAGTTATTTATAACGATAAATGACGCAGCGCCGGTATTACAGACTGAAGACTGCTTAGTAATTCAAAAGTGCCTGTTAGTGTTTTATTTAAAATAAATGCTTTGCTCTGAGTTCCTCGGTTGAAAGTGGTTTACTTTTTAGGGTTCCGTAGCCAAAGGGCAAAAAACGAAACCCTTATAGATTCGTCATGTCTGTCTGTCTGCCACTTTTTTCCGAAACTATAAGAACTATACTGTTGAAACTTGGTAAGTAGATGTATTGTGTGAACCGCATTAAGATTTTCACACAAAAATAGAAAAAAGACAATATTTTATTTTATTTTGGGGGTTCCCCATACTTAAAACTAAAACTCAATTTTTTTTTTCATCGAACCCGTACGTGTGGGTATCTATGGATAGGTCTTCAAGAATGATATTGAGGGTTTTAATAAAAAAAATGTCTAAACTGAATAGTTGGCGAGACATATACTTTCAGTGGTAAAATGTAACCCCCCCTGTAACTTCTATAATAAGAGAATATAAATAAAAAAAAAAATGATGTTCATTACTATACCAACTTCCACCGAAAATTTGTTTGAACGAGATCTAGTAGGTAGTTTTTCTTAATACGTCATAAATCGTAAACCGCAATTTACCATTCAAGTTTGTACGGAACCCTCAGTGCACGAGTCCAACTCGCATCTGCCCAGTTTTTTAATTTTCTAGAAAATATATAACCGACTAGCTTTTGCCCGCGGTATCGCCCGCGTACATAAAATATAGCCTATTTTACTCAGAAATAAAGCAGCTTTCTATCAATGAAAAAAATTTTGCATACGGACCAGAACTTACAGAGATTACGTCCTAAAAACAAAAACAAAAAAAAACAAACTTTATCTCTTTATAATATTAGTGTAAATGTCACTCAGAGATAAAGTAGCATTCTACTGGTGAAAGAATTTTTTTTTCCTAACAATATCCTTACAGACTATTCCAAATCAATATTAAGGTTTCTATTTAGTATCGTTGTTGGGGTTTTTGAAATCGGTCCAGTAGTTTCTCAATTTATTAATTACAAACAAAAATACAAATCTTTGTCCATTCAATCAATAATATATAAGTTAAGAGCGTCCTTTTGTAGATTCAATTTCATACAACCACTCTTGTGTGATTATGACATTATTACACATCATGTTTATATAATAATAATATATATATATCATATAATATATAATTTAGATTTCTATTGAAATTAAATCATAAAATTAATCCAGTATAGAAAGACCTGTAAAAATTTGCTATTTTGCGTGAATCTTGGCCCTTCATAGTGTACTCATACATTTAAAAAATAAGTGAAGAAAATATGCACATTTAATCAAGATTCTGAATGATGAAATTTTATTCCAAAAACTTTTTGAGTTCAATCGTTCAACATATGGTTACGCTGGATGACCCGCACCTGATCCGGCAGTCGTTGGGCCGAAACGTTGACGGCTGGCTCAAGCACTTGAAACAAAGAGAGCATCCGAACACGGTACGCGGTCAGGTTGTTTCCTCCCTCTGCAGCCCATAATATGAGCGCATGACGTTCTCATTGATAGATCTCGTCCATCGCATGCGCTGCACACTTCGGCCGAGAGCTATGGGACACTATCAGAAGGGCCTCGAGGTCCTAAGCCTCCCGGCGGCCGGCGTCTTCCCCGTCGACGCGCAGGTAGTGGAGTCGTCGGCGAAGAGAAGTACTCGTCGCTGGAGCTCAACGCAACTGCCGCGGCCGATGTTACAGCACTCAAGATGGGGCTGGGTTCCGGCGGCGGCGAGGCGGAGCTGAGCGACGAGCCCGGAGGTGTTGGGCGTGCTCTTCGAGCTTCGGGTCTCGTCAACATCTTCTTTCTAAATTATAATTCCCATTTTCGGTATGTATTATGTGACAGCAGTTGTCACTCACGTTTATTGTGGTTTTGTTTGGATACATACTTTATATTTCGTCGTGAAGTTTATCAAGTTCTTGGTTTATTTTATTGTTGACTATTGTAGTTTTTTTTTTTTTCTCTTTATTTGGTATTAGGGACTTTTATACAAATGTACATGTCAGTCCCATCGGACATTATAATAGTAAATACCTTACCTATATTGTAAAACGTAACAAAGCAAACTTAATTAAGCTATAAGCAGCCTCTGAGTTAGGTGTCGACAAGATGTGATGAAACATTCCAACATCGTATATGTTTGTACCTAGTTCTTTATACAAATTCTTTCTTGCAGATTGAAATCTGACACATTCCGTCAACAGATGTGTAACATCTTCTACTGTGCCGCACTCCTCACAATTTGGTGAATTAGATTTTTTCATTAAAAATGCAAATTTATTGAGCGGCATGTGTCCAGATCTCAGTCTGTGAGCTGTTACTAATAGCTTTCTGTTGAACCTGGTGTTACAAAACCATGGTATAAGTGGAGGCTCCAAAACTATAGATTTATACCATATTCCCTTTTCTTTCGATCGTTCATTGAAATATTCTTTCCAAATTTCGTGACATTTGTTTTTATATCTAGGCAATAATTCTACATAATCGGTTCCAATATATGTTTCTCTACCTTCATCTATACCCAACTTTGCTAAGCGGTCAGCCTCTTCATTACCCTTTATACCTATATGTGAAGGAACCCATTGCAATTTTAGATCTATCCCTCTTTTGGATAAATCATGTATTTTAGATAGAATTTCATAAGCTATCGATGCACCTCTGTGCCCAGAAGCGCATCGAGCTATATGTTGTAGTGCACTCTTGCTATCTACACAAATCAATGTTTTTCTGTTATTATTAATAGTTATTATATAAGAAAGTGCCTCTAAAATTGCAAAAAGCTCCAAAGACATAACTGACACATAATTATTTATTTTATAATATGTATTTGTATTATCTAAATTTAAAGGATCGTAGTAAGCAGCTCCATTGCCATTAGCATTCTTAGACCCATCAGTATAAATTTTGTAATAATTGTGATATTTATCTGCTACTTCTCTCAGAGTTTCTGCTTTAATTGAATTTAAATCATGTCTTCTTAGGGTTTTTAATTGAGTCTAAATTAACCTTTATTATGTCTTGGACGTTAATCCTAGTAACCCAAACATCTAAAGAAAACATTCCTGGGATCAAAGATGCCCTTACATTTTCCTCCTTGATCTCCTTAAATACACTAACAAGTAATGGAAGCTTTTTAGTTACCCAATATCTGACATGACTAATGGCACCAAGCTCTAACAACAGTTTTATTACCACATTATCGGACACAGAATACGATTTTAAAATATATTTGAATGCTAACCATCTTCTCCTAACATGCAGTGGGGGAACACAGAGCTCGCACTCCATAACATGTATTGGTGTGCTTCTTATAAAACTCCCTACTACTCTTAAAGCCTGATTTTGAACCTTTTCTAACTTATAGATATTTGTCTTAGCGCTATTGTCATATAGAAAGCACCCGTAGTCTAACCTACTTCTAATTAGAGCCACGTAGAGCCGCCGAAGATGAATCTGATGAATACCCCAAGAAGGACTTGTAAGAATTTTAAGTAAATTGAGAAGTCTCTGAACCTTTTCGACTATTTCGTTGATGTGTTTACCCCAACGTAATGACTTATCTAGCCAAACACCCAAATATTTATAGTAACATACGTTGTCAAGTACACTATTATTTATGGAGAGTTGTATTTGTTGTTGCCTAAAACCCCTACTAAAAACACAATATTTGGATTTACTTGTAGATATTTCTAACCCTAATTCGTCCAATAAAACAGTAAAAATATCCAAAGCATTTTGTATTTTGAATTGACCCTCTAATATATCCTGACAAGTAAAATAAAAAACAAAGTCATCAGCGTATTGGCATGAATACACTTCAGATATATCCTTACAAACTTTATACGTGGCTATATTAAAAAGCAGCGGTGATATGGGGTCACCTTGAGCTAAGCCTTTTCGTGCATATCTGACCATATCAGTTATGGAATCATCGACCACTTTTAGATGACGTTCGCTAAGGAAGTTCCACAAATATTGACAAATATTCCTACCAACACCCAAACTATCAAGCACCTGCAATAGCTTATCTATTAGTATATCATTATATGCACTTTTGATATCAATAAAACAAGCCACAGTTGGGACATTCTTTGAAAAGCCTATCTGTATTTGAGTCACCAAACGCGTAAGACAATCAAGGCAGGATTTTCCTCTCCTGAAACCAACTGTGTTTGGTGATAAAATTTGATGCTTCTCTATATACCATTCGAGTCTTTTGGTTATCATAGCATGAAAAATTTTGCATGTACACGACATCAACGAAATAGGTCTTGGTTTGGTATTTAAGCCAGTACCCGACTTCGGTATGTATGTATTCGGTATGTGACCCGACTATTGTAGTTGTGGATTGAGATTTTCTCAATCCACAACTACAATAGTCGGGTTTGTAAAAAATTGGTCGAAAACAGTTGTGAGAATTTTTTGTCACTTGACGTTGTGGGTGTTGCTACAGGTTATTATTCCATTTATTCATTAGTATATACATATAAATTATATTTTTAAATATTTCAATAAAAAATAAAAAAATAATGCCCCACCGGTATCGGGAACACGGTCCAAGCTACGTCGGTCAGGGCGCCAGAGAAAAGAACCTCCTAACAATATTATTCGTGTCCAGGAGTTACCGCTTTCTGAATCAAACCCTTGATCCAGCCGCCTAACGCGAGCCTCCTAAAGGGTTGGTCGAGGCTCTTGGCTGTTAAACCGTTGGCTAACACGACTATCGCTACAATGATCGCAGAGTCTACATCCCACATGTCGACAAGCTCGCGAGCCAAGTCAATATACTTGATTTGTTTGTCTTTCTCGGCTTTCACGAGGTTCTCGTCATGCGGAACAGATATGTCAACAATCATTGCACGCCTCTCGCTTCGGTCGACCACCACTATTTCAGGCTTATTGGCTACAATATTCCTGTCAGTGATGATGAACGTGATATCGCCATTATCGAGAACTGGGTCGGGCACATACCTGTAGTATGGCACCTCCGATACCACAAGAGAGTATTTCAGAGCATGATGAATAATCCTGGCTACAAGGTTGTGTCTATGCAAGTATTACCCGTTAGCTAGACGAGAACAACGAAAGATAATGTGGCGGATTGATTCACCCGGTCGGTGACATGCCCGACAGATGTCGTTCACAATTTATTATTATTATTAAAACCCAGCTCAGGTCGACGATACACGGGAAATTCTTTCCTGATACGCTATGGCCACTTACTATCATTCATTTTTATTTAAAAAAAATATATACGACCTGTCGCAGGTCATCGACCAAGATATTTTTTACATTCCTATATATAAACAATTTGTGCTTAGTCGTACTCACATTGTGATTCAACAGAAATTATGCGGAAACCGAATTTGATCGTGTAATGTGATCAGATATTATTGTTTCCATGAACAAAATTGGGAATCGATTTAGTTTTCAATGGGAAACGATTGGAATTGCACATGACTCATTTGAATACTGAGTTTAACTAAGCGATTTGCTGTAACAAACGATTGAATTAGAAATTGGATTGTGCTGAACAATTATTGAATGTGACAAAATTTTAGTTGTTGGGTTTTTTTGGTTGAGAAATTATTATATAACTTGTGGAGCGAAAAAGAGTGTCAGATTTTTCCTGAATAAAATTCGCCCGTCTTCCTTCAGTTGCCCTTTGCGATCTAAGGCCTCGGTAATTCTTTCTGACAATTCCGCAGCTCTGCCAGGTTCTGAACACGTCTAGCCGTCATATTGGAACGATAAGTAAATACAAGAAGTTTAAACTATAATGAACAATTGATTGTTGTACGAACAATCTCGTACGGGTTTGCGCGTGCGCGTGCGTAACTGAAGTAATAAATGCCTACAATGCTCTGTGCGTTCAGTATAACAACGCGTTCAGGGGTCTGTTGGCGCTTCCATAGCGGTGCAATGTTTGTCGACCACAGCATGGATGACTTCCAGGCAGTTCTTTCGCAAAAGAATGGCCTGGTCATTCTGTGGTCTCGCGTCAAGAGTAAGAGTAGAGTAGCACCAAAACGCTTCTGGGCGTGTTGTCGAACAGAGTGGACAGCCAAATCTTGAAGCAGTGGTCGCTCATGCATGTCTAAAATAATTATTATTTATAATTTTGCTAACATTGGTTTGAAATAAATATTTTCAATTTCAATTATCATATTTTAATGTTATTAATTCTATTTATTGTCGTTCTATTGTGTCTCTAATTACGGTACTCAAAAGGTGTTGTTTTTGTAAGCTGCTTTGTTGGTTTCGTGGTTGCAAGCACGATTGCTGAGCGTGGGTTTCTGGGTTTGATTCCAGAGTCAAACCCGAGGTTTGAAAGTTGCCGGTGTGATACCCTCGTGCCTCAAAAATTTCATAAAGCCGTTGATCCTGCTCCCGATCTCTCTTCGTATGTGTCAGATTGCCTTTCTGACTGTAAGAGTTAATTATAATGGCGATAATTTGCATGTATGAAGTGAACATTCGTAACTTCTTCACGCTGAAAAGTTTTAATGGTTTTCGATGTTTGGCACATGGAATGTGAACTTAAGAGCGTCCAACCCGAGATACATTTTCACAATTATATCATACAATCGCTCTTACGTGATTACGACGTTATTACACATCTTTCTCTAGATATTTTGGAAACGCATATATCTTGTCGATATTATACAAATCTTATTCTAGATATTTTAAAAACACATATCTTGTGGATATTATCTAGGTTTCTTATGAAATCAAATCATAAATATATGTAAAGACCTCTGAAAATCTGCTATTTAGTGTTAACTTTGGCCCTTCATAATGTACGCTGTAAGTCAAAAAATATACATATAGAAACCTTTCACGTCTAATCCAAATTCTAAATGATGAAAGAATTTTCCAAAAACTTTTGCAGTTTAAAAAAAAAAACGTATATTCCTGGAACCAGTTAGTTAATGACAAAAGTAATGAATGCCAACAGAGCGTTCAAGAGTTCTCCCTTTTTTCGCGCTATCTTTTTATCAAACATTGCGTTGGATGAAGAACCAACAAGCTTTTAAACCATGCCCAGGCTCAGGTTGACGATAGACGAGTGGGGGGAATCGTGCCCTTATAGGACATAACTATACTTTTTTATTCTAGGTGTATGTTGTTCTATTGGGATAATTTTCTACCATTAACGTACTATTCGAACCTCGACTGTAAGCTGCGAATGCAGGCAGCACATGCGGCGGCTGCACGACTGGTTTTCTATGTCGTATATGGATTTTAGTGAAAACCATTCCGAACGCGGCAGCGGCCGCACGCGCTGTCGAGCTTCGGTTGCGAGTGCTGCCGAGCTTCGGTTGCGAGTGCTACCGAGCTTCGGCTGCGAGTGCTGCCGCGACCTGCGGCCGCAGCCGATCGCAAACCAGTAGTGCTGCGGCTGCAAGTCGCACAAGTAATTACGTCTCTCCAACCTGTTTAGACAAGTCTCGAAATAATCGCTACTCGCAGCCGATAACGCTGATATTGGATTGAATCGTAGATTTGCGACTGGCAGCATGTGCCGTCAGCCTTGGAATCACTCTTGGATGCGGATGCAGGCTACGGCTGTGTCATGCGTGTGCTACCAGCATTCGCAGCCTGCTTCCGTAGCCTGCAGCTAAATCCACTAGCAGAAGTTAGATCTACATACAAACTAGTGATTAAAACAACTATCAAGAGTGCATATCCGACAATCTCACTGTATGCCTCCATCTTTCCCCTTCCTCCTAAATCAAATCCTTTTAAGTCTCATTTCGTATTCCTTGCACTCTAGTGAAATCAACAACGCGTATAAAGTAAAACACATTAGCTGCCAATTCTGCTTGGATGTAAGATTCACAGTTGGGTTAAGCTTTCTAATTTAAGTTGGCGTTCCTTGTGAAAACAGATTCTACTGTTAGGAGAACTCGATGTCGAATGCGATGTGTGCAAGTTGAAAAGAGATAGCGGGGATTTTTTTAGTTCAGTGTGATGGCGTAAAGGTTAAGATATTAAAATTGATATAATGTAGGTTCGAGCGAGAGGGTAGGGTGTGTCAGACTTTTACTGAATAAAACCATACCAATGTTCCCTCTTTGCCTGGTCCAGTAACGCAACGTAAAGGTGTTACTAGACCAGGGGTTTCCTTTTCGAAAGTAAACCCATGGCTCCAGTAAGCCTCTACGGTTTTGCTGACATCACTGAAAGGTACGCGTGAAATACGCATTTGGACCTAACAGATGGCCAGACAGCGAGCTACCCATTGCTCGTCGTCAGCGGTAGCCCAAAATCGACGGGCGTCGCCCGTCGATTTTGCAGGCGTCCCCATCGGCTGCGACTGTGGTGTGACAGTGTCCGTTCCCTCACGATTGTGGCCATCTCTTTATCTAGCATTACTGCTTCGGAGAAGGTGACCACTACCCATCCTCTTTCTCTCCCCAGACCACGGCCGGGCGCGGGAGGTCGCTGCCACCGATCACCTCTACGAGGAAAAGGCAGTGCTCTGCCCAAGCGGGGCAGACTTCCACCGTGCTTCATTGTGTCCCAAAGGTGACACTCGGGCGTTTCTTCCGCCTGAATTTGAACTGGCGAGGTCCGGTGAGGATCTTCGTCTGGTAGACGTCGTGGCGCCTCACTAGCCTCTCCTCAAAGAGCCCCTTACCACCGTGCTTATGGTATTCCTAATAATAACATACCATGCGACACTAATTAGTCGCTTCCGCTTATAACTCAAAAAACATGTAAAAGCGGACCCCTCACCAACTCAAAACTCACTTATTTTAACTTAACTTTGACTTTAGGTAGTCTTGGAATCCCTCACTTTTCACTAAGTTAATTCTTAATGAAGAGCTTGAATTTCAGTACATGAGGTTCTGTCTCTGTTAATATTAATGAGATGACTTCAACAGTTCTTCGATTTGATAATTTATAGGTAAATTTTTTGTAATGTAGTTTTGAATACTTACTTACCATGCTTGGGGAAGTCAGAAACTTTGCTCTTGTGAATATGGTTTTCCCATATTGAATACCTCAATAAGGCGACGGTTTACGTTTTTTTTTACATAATATTTTACACTTGCTTAAATACGATTCTGGTGTAGGGTACGAAAAATTTTAACTTCTACCGGCGGGTGCGCCCGTGTCAAAGTAGATAATTATCCCAAATGAACACATAGCCTTGGGCTATTCCAGAACATGATCTGTCCGTATGCTCATCTAAATCCGTTCAGTTATTTATTTGAGGGTGAAGGAGTGAGTTACAAATAAATATACACACTAACTTTCGCCTCATAATTTTAGTCGATAGACGCCCATTGTTGAACATAGGCCTTCCCCAAGTGTCGCCACAATGATCGGTTCTGTGCGTCTCGCATCCATCGGAGTCCCGCAACCCTCACCAGGTCATCAATCCACCTTGTAGGAGGCCTTCCAACGCTGCGTTTTCCGGTACGCGGTCGCCACTCCAGAACTGTGAGCAATGTGCCCTGCCCATTGCCACTTAAGTTTGGCGATTCTTCGTGCTATGTCGGCAACCTGGGTTCTCCTGCGGATATCTTCATTTTTGATTCGATCACGCAAGGAAACTTGGAGCATAGTGCTTTCCATTGCTCTTTAGGTCACTTTAACCGTTCTGATGTGGCCTATTGTGAGCGACCACGTTTTGGAACCATATGTTATCATTTTCGCCTTTCGCCTTTATAATTTATGTAAGTGTAATGTGAAATTTTGTGAGGATGATTTATTGTTACTCTATTACGCAAAAAAATGCTGAAAAGATTTTCATGGAACTTTACAGTAATATAATTTACACACTCCAGTGAGGCCGCTAGCAAAAACTAGAGACAATTATTTTTACGGTCATAAAAACGAAAAAAAAAATCCACAGTTCTTCTCACATGCCGCCGGATCTGCAATAGATTGTGTCGATTTTGTAATCTGACAGTACAAAGCAAAAACAAAGAAAACAGTTGCCAAGCTTTTGATACAAACAAACGAAACACCCGCCACCGCAACCTTATCAAAACAAACAAAAAAAACTCAACATTTCACAAAACGAGTGGCGCTTGTCGGCTTGCGACGATTTCCTTCAGATCCGGTCCCCTTTTTATTGCACCAGGTAAACGTAAAATATAAAATATATGCCCCTATAAACTAAGTCGTAACGTTGAAAATGTTTGAAACAAGCATATTTCTGGACAATGAAAAGTTTGGAAAACATACGCTGTTTTTTCTTATCGAAATCTTTATATCTATATTGTAAAACAAAGTTCTTAACCAAGTCTGCGTCTGTTTGTCTATACAAGCGGGATATACCGTCAAACGGGGTGAATAGGAACGCAGGGGTGAATAGGAACAAAACTTTAGTTAGGTTTTTCACATTGGTATATATTTATATATTTTATTTCTATCAAAGCATCCGTTTTTATTACAATTAATGAATAAATAGGAGGACTTAAATGCTGGAAATAATTGTTAATTAACGCGAAGATCCCCTTCAAACTTTTGTTCCTATTCACCCCTGTGTTCCTATTCACCCCGTTTGACTGTACTCAATGACTACTATAATACTGTCTTCTCTGCTCGGAAGAAGGATGCATAATCCAGTAAGATGTTGATAACCGTGGTATATTTCTCCACTCCTCAAGCACCCCAGGATATGTTGTTCTCTTGTTGCTACGTCACTTCGTTGCGATCGGTTTTGGGGACACATTTATTGAGTGTGCAAATCACCCCCTGCTCTTTATCGGTGGATATTAATAACAATGTTCAGGCAGGGACCTTAGTCTTAACATAGTTCCAGGTTACCAGTCCACTTAAGACTCCAAAAACCGTAGCCCTATTATGTTTGTTTCTCATAATTATGTCGAAATAGTTTTTCACGAACCGGGGGTTGTCCTTGGTTGCACTAGCAAAGCGCGTACAGGGATAATCTTCGGTTGGTATCATGTTCCATTAAAATTATCTGAAGGGCCTCTGCGAGTTGGCTTCTGCCCCTCGTACGCCTTCCAAAGGTCCAGGACCTTACGGTCCTGAGATATGTAAATGCATAAATAATAATATATTAACACATAATAATATATTAATATAATAACATTAACACAACTATCACACAACGCCGTCTAGTCCCAAGCTAAGCAGAGCTTGTGCTATGTGTACTAGACAACTGATAAACATACACAAATATTTCTAAATACATACATATATAGATAAATTACACGCAGACACAGAAAAAATGATTGTGCTCATGACACAAACATTTGTCTTGGGTGGGAATCGAACCCACGACCTTCGGCATAGCAGTCAGGGTCTAACTGCCAGACTAATCACTGGACAAACAGGCCAGTCAATTAATGTCTTTGCCATACAATTTGTACTTACCGTTTATACGGAACGCTAACAGAAAGGTCATTTGCCTAAGCCTGCAGATCATCGGTCTACTTTGTAGGCCCTTTTATGATCCGAAGCGAGGAGAAATGGCAGGCAGTGGCCTCCTTCTGCGAAGCAGTAATGCTAGCGAAGGAGGAGGTCATACGCGTCAGGGACCGAATATCCTCACGCCCCAGCCGCCGAGATTCCTGAACCCGACTATCAGCCACGGTAGACATGAGCTTGTGGACGTCAAGCAATGGGTTTATTTTTTTATTTGATTTTTTTTAGGTTGGAAAATCATCTTATGATAAATCTCGCTCTTGGGCGGAGCGCGAGATAGTGGCAGACTTTTACTGACTAAAAACCTACTCATTTTCCTTCGTTATCTTCGTCCCGGGGTCCGGGTTTCGTTTTCACACTACCCATGACCCCATCGCTTGCCGTCCGGTAATTGACCGGAACGAGCCCAGTCGTCAACAGCGCGTAGTGATCCACGCGCTCCTCAAATAGATGTCAGCAAACCGTAGGGGCCAAGCAGGGCCGATGCCCGCTAGCTAGGACCGCGAGGAATTTCTGAAAAGGAAGTCCTACAACGCAAAGGGCAACTGAAGAACACAGGTGTCGTTTTAGTCAGTAAGTCTGACATGAAGAGCGGGAGAAGTCATTAGATAATTTCCACACTTAAAAAAAACCTTGTAGGCCCTTACAATTGTACCGTAATACCAAATAAATGTCAAGACACTGAAATGTACACTAAATTCTGCAATCAGAAGTCTGAACCAGCTGTATTCAATCAATCTGTTTTGACTTTTCCAAATTATGTTGGGGTTAGCCTACAGTAAAACCAGGCGTGATGAGTAGTAGTATTTTACGTGACCTTTACAACTCAGTAACTGGGCAACGAGTTATGCCTTGGATACCTGGGGACTACCTGTAATGACTGTCAAATATCTATAAATAACAACGGAGACCAACGGCATTGTGCTTTCTGAGGCACGGAGCGTCAGTAATGTCTTAGATAAACTAAGAAAAGAATATGTGCATAATCAGCCTTTTAATGTTCCTACTGCTGGGACTCAGGCCTCCTCTCTAGGAGAGGGAATGGGCCGTAATCTACCACGCGGGCCCAGTGCGGATTGGTGAATGTCACATTGTCTTCGAATTATTGGTTCTAGGAAATGCCGGTTTCCTCACGATGTTTTCCTTCACCCTTTTGAGAGCAGTGGTGATGAAATAAATTACACAAATTAATGCGCCTGGCTGGGTTTGAATCCGTGACCTACAACTCGTAAGTCGAGGCCGTTACCACTCGGTCACCACTGCTCTCAAAGAATATGTGAATTAAGAAATTCATTAGTACTTACCCGGTGTGGCAATTTGGCAAGAATGGTGTCGGGTCGAGCGAGTGGGAATGTCATACTTACTGACTATAACGCACTTGCTCTCCTTAGTTGCCCTTTACGTTACAGCGCCGTAGTAACTTTAGAACAATCCCGTAAACTTAAACAACCTTCACGAGACAAGTTACAAATTCGAACCAAAAAGCTTAAGGTTAAATACCAGACAACCGCTTTTAATTACTAAACAAATAAAATAGACCCCGTCATTTGGAATCATTTACATAATTAAATAAAATACAAACTAAACAGATTATCACAGGTCATCACACCAAAACTAACGTTAATTATTTATTTCAAACGAACGAAACGAAATGTTGAAGGTCATATTTACCTACATATACTTAATATTCATCCCTGTCAGGCCTAAAACAACGGGCCCAGATTATAAGGCGAATGTTTTAGTTAAAATAACAAGTTTACCTAAAATAATATATTTTGTTTTATAAGTAATAAATCGAACGTGACGTCAAATTTGAACGAAAAGCATTTAACCAGACAACCGCTTTTAATTAATAAACAAATAAAATATACCCTGTCATTTGGAATCAATAACATAATTAAAATATATTCAAACTAAACAGATTATCACGGGTCATCACACTAAAACTAACGGTTATTACTTATTTCCAACGAACGAAACGAGATGTTGAAGGTCATATTTACATATACTTAATATTCATCCCTGTCAGGCCTAAATCAACGGGCCCAGATTATAAGGCGAATGTTTTAGCTGAAATAACAAGTTTACCTAAAATAATATTTTGTTTTATAAGTAATAAATCGAACGTGACTTGGAAACGTACTATTTTGTTAGTGACCATCACCGTCACAGACTTAGGTATATCCCTCCCTCGACGGCGTGTGGCGCCCCACACGCTCCTCAAAGAGATGTCAGCAAAACTGTAGGGTTCAAGCAGGGTCGAAGCCCTACTACCCACCACCCCCACCCCCTACCTACTAGAGACAATTATGTCGACTTCTGAAAGGGAAACCTGTGATCCTGGGACGCAAAGGGCAACTGAAGAAACATAGGTTTGGTTTTAGTCAGTCTGACACGCCCTCCCGTTTCGTCCTAGAGCGCGAGATGTCTTTAGGTGATTTAGCACCATTAAAAAGAGAAGGTATATCCCTCTCTACTATCTTTATATTGGGAAATTTTTAAACGATTTTCTCGCTCTGGATGGAGCGTAATGAAGTGTCAAGACTTACTGGCTAAAACTGACCTGTGTTCCTTCAGTTGTCCTTTGCGCACAACCTTGAGAGGCATCGGCCCTAATAGACCCCGCCAATCCCTAATGGACATCGATATCACTCTGTTAATGGATAATTTATCCGTCTAAATTATTATAACAATAGCCTTCAAGTTAATTTTTCAAATAAACAAGCAATAAATTTTCTAATATCCTGTAGGTTGACATGTCTTGGACAAAAAAGACGTTTGGGGACTGTTCAAAATAATGTTATTTTAAGGTTACACTAGTCGATACTTTTTCCATACAAATTTCGGGGGGGCTCCACAGTTTGACATTGTACATCCATAACAAAACATGATATTATCGTTTTATCTTATTATTAATTTTGTCTGTATGGAAACAGAAAAACAAAAAAAAAATGCCTTTAAAAGTTATGAGAGTTTCAAAATCGTCAAAAAACAAACTTTGGTTGTTATGCAAACTCGATTTTCCGAGTCACTTAAGACTAATATTCAAAATAATGATTAAAAAAATATATTTGCTTAAATTATACCTGAAAAACCTAGTAAAAATATTATCTCACTCTTATAAGGTTTTTTTTTTTTTTTTTTTAAGGTGGGAAAATCATCTAATGACAAATCTCGCTCTTGGGTGGAGCGAGAGATAGTGTCAGACTTTTACTGACTAAAAACCCACTCCTGTTCCCTCTTTGCCTTCATCCCGGGGCCCCGGGCTTCGCTTTCACACTACCCGTGGCCCCAGTAGGCTTCGACCCTGCCGGGCCCCTACGATTTGCTGACATCACCCTGAGGCGCGCGTGGAACAATACGCGCCGTCGACGGCTTGGGCTCGGTCCGGACAGTTACCGGACGGTCGGACGGCGAGCCACCCATTGCTCGCCGTCCGCAAGCCTGCGCCTACGGTGGCCGGAAATCGGGATCGGAATCCCGGCGGCGGTTGGGGCGTGAGGATCGTTGCTGTTGCCTCACGCGATCGGCCGCCTCCTTTGCTAGCATTACTGCTTCGCAGAAGGAGGCGACCGCCTGCCACTCCTCCTCACTCCGGACCATGGCCTGTATCAATGCCCGGCGCGAGAGATCACTGCCGCCGATCGCCCCCACGAGGACACGGCGTTGCTCTGCCCAAGCGGGGCACACCTCCACCGTATGCTCCACCGTGTCCTCCGGGCGTTCCACACAGTGGCGACACCCGGGCGTGTCTTCCGCACGAATTCGGTGCAGGAACCTCCCGAACTTACCATGTCCGGTGAACTCTTATAAGGTAGAATCTGTCTCATATCTCTCTTTTCGTGGGTTTTAGTAGAACAAAAAAAATTTTTGGCCTCTGTTGTAAATGCAGGCCCAACATCTAAATTCGTATTTTGACAGTTGTTGTACGAAGTCGTATTTTCTCCTTAATTGTATTGAAATCCGTTTCAATACGTTGTTTGCAAGTTAGTCTTATGTGAATCATTCACAATTCTAGCGAATTTACACGGCTGTTTTGTTCAGCTGGAACAATTTTAATAATTAAATTATTTTTTGTTTTGTTGCGCCGTTTCAATGCGATGAACTAGTACCTCCCTAGTTTCCAACTATCATTACTGCACAACAACTGCTAAAAATTTGTAAATTCGCTCGGCGCAATTCGACCGGAGTCTTCCAACTTCCTCAAAAATTCTCTATTTTTGAGGAAGTTGGAAGACTCCGGTCGCATTTGTTTTTTTTTTTTTATATAGCCATGTAAATAGCTATAATATGAATAGCTTTAATTTAAGTTAAACACTTTGCAAGTCAATTAAAAAAAACTAGATAGCTAATGTCGCAAATTTTAAATTTAAAAGTACTTTAATACAATACACATTTAAATAAAATTAAAATTCAGAGTCTACGACTTATACATTTTTTTAAATTTGTATTTGAATGAAAAATTTGGGTCTTATTTTCATAAAACAATAAATAGATAGAGATAGAGAGAAAAAAATCCACAGAGCATGAGAAGTTTTTAGGGGTATGAAATGATAGCAGATGACCCCTCCCGTCGACCATTTCAATTTGGCATACGATGCACCAAACACCTTATATAAGTGTAGGATAAATCAAAAGACTAGTTCATTATACAGTGGGTTTTAATGTTTCCAATATCAATAACAAGTTTTAAAGAACAAATAACATTTCATAAGCAATACGTTACACATTTATTAATAATTATAGTTAATATTCTAATAGTTTTACTCACAATTATTAACATAGAAGCAACATATTATCAAACATCAAATACCCTCAATTTATTATTTAACTTACTTGCAAATCACGGGTTGTTAACTCCACAAACGTCGGACAGAAACTGAGCGCGCAATAATGGCGACATGCCCTTTTGTAGGTATGGGGAGGGGATGTTGCCATCATTGCGATCTCGGCCGTTACAAACATTTTCTTTAAATTCAAATTGTTTTAGTATTGTTTTGCAGCTACTATGTATTATTTAATGGTAACTAATACCCATATTATTAATCGATAACCAATGTACGACTTAATATAACATAAAAGAGGTATAGAATAATACAGGCTTACAGTCGGCCATCCGAGAAAATAGTACGTCCCCGTACTCAGCTGCAAAGCAATGTACAAAAACAATACAATACAAAAACAATGCAATACAAAAACAATGCAATACAAAAACAATAAATGCATCAATATAATACAATAATGTAATCAGTATACCTTACAATTATTTCATTTAATCTTAGTATACTTAATTTTTAGACCCCATTGGTCTTCATCAGATAATGGTGCCTATTAGTCTGATCAATTAATAAATCCTATTGGTAATAATTAAATAATAGACCCATTAGTGTTAATCAAATTACAGACCCTATTTATTGGTTAACACCAAATTAAATTTGATTCACATTTATTTTATATTTGGTTTGATTAACATCAAATTACAGACTATTTATTGGTGTTAATCAATATTAGTGCACATTAGTTTTAAAGAATGTTGATAAAAAAAATACCAAATTACACAATTTTTACGGACATGACGAGAATATTCGACTGTGTTGATCATGAACACTTATTAGCAAGTTAAATATTATAGGCAATGGAAGAAAAGTACTTAATGTCGCAGAATATACACAGAAATAACTAAAATATGTTAAAAAACCAGGTGCGTTGGGTCTGAGGAAAAAAATATTAGATTTGGCGTACCACAGGGCAGTGTGCTGGGACCTTTATTATTTCTGCTTTATATCAATGACCTGCCCCGCTACATTGACTATCCCATGGTCGTATTTGCTGACGACAGCACTGCCTTGATTAAATGTAATGACATAAAAACATACGAACAGGACATAAATAATACTTTAGTTGACATAATACACTGGCTTGACCAAAACAATTTAATTATTAATGTACCGAAGACTACTATTAGGCAAATTTAATCAACGCAAGTTACCACAGTCACTAAATTTACATTATAGTGAAGAAAAAGAAGACCAAGTACTGGTCGCAAAATTTCTAAATGATAATAATTTATTTTATTGACACTGACATTATTATCATTATTTTTTTGACATATTATTTCGTGATTACTAATGCGAACAAGTTTTATAATTATTTTGACACATTATTTGAATTTGACATATTGCACATATTTATTAAATACATTAATTTATGTTCAAAATGTAATTATATTGTAATCAGATGTTATGTGTCCATTGAATTCAAATTAAATAAATTGGTTTTGCATGCCTAGTTTAAGGTAGTTAGTAATTTATTATTTATTATTTATTTAATCAATTACAACATTACAGGTTAAATAACTAAACAAAATGTTTTAAGTTATAAACGACATGTACTTTCATCAATTCCTCTCACAGTACTTCTGACATACCAATAAAATCATCTTCTAATCAGCCGTAAACAGATCGTTTGTTGGATAAGAATCCAAGAGATCATTTAGTGAAGCCAAAGTGCGAGGTATAGGAGACTGCGCACGGGCAACAGTGCGACATTGAGGCACAGCAAACATTCTGTGCTTTTTGCCGCGACAGTAATTGTCCGGGACAAAGAAACGCGCTAGCACAGTACGCAGATCAGGCGCGCCAATAGTGCCACGGAGCGGCTTGCAGGCTATGGTGAGCTGATCTTGCGCTCGTCTTACCTCTAGTGAGTTTTATCCGAGGCAACCCAATAGAAATTTTGTCGGATAGAGGTATGGGTAATAGCCGTGCTTCCGCTTGTACAGGAACCTAAGGAACACTT
Source organism: Mythimna pallens (assembly GCA_961205895.1). Classification (NCBI taxonomy): domain Eukaryota; kingdom Metazoa; phylum Arthropoda; class Insecta; order Lepidoptera; family Noctuidae; genus Mythimna; species Mythimna pallens. The sequence continues at coordinate 21,096,416 of OY540839.1, read as the reverse complement.
TTTACACTTTTTCCAGTAAAAGTGCGTAAGAACTTTGGTGCGGGTTCCACACGCAAGAGTTGGATTCTAACTTACTGTGCGTAATGGATCCTTGTACATTTTTTTTTTAACTTTTCTATCATTTACCTACTAACTGAACAAATAAAAATTATTATTACAGTGTTAATCGAACAATAGACTATCGGTCTACCATACATATAATCCTGAACTGCAAAAATGTATGAATCAATCGATTACAATTTTAAATATTATTCCTCAGAGTCTTTACCGTGGTCTTTTGAAACAAACACATGGCTTTAATTTATCTACTGCAATAATACTAGAGTATTTTTTTGTTTCCCTTTCTCGTAAGAGGCGTGTCCTCTACTTGATAACGTTCATGGTCTAGAACATGAGTAATTTTATAAGGGCCTTGATATTTAGGGATTACCACTACTTTTTCCACTACCACCAGTAGATGGTATTTGGCTATCCACTCTTACTAAATCCCCGATATTGTAACTGGTAGTTTGGCTACGTGATTTATCAAAAGTGGCCTTTTGGGCCGCTTGTGTGGTATCAATATGAGAAGAAACCTCGAGTCGAATTTCTTCGAGGCTTTTGGCACATTCGTTTACTTTGTGTAACCCACAGAAATATAAAAAACAGGAGAAGTGGCAAGGGGGCGTGTGCATGCCCGCGCGACTTGCACAAAACGGCTTATTCGGGCAAATGGCCGTCAGTCATAAACTTGCGAGATTCGCGATATGTGATCGTAAACAAAATTTTAAATGACTGGCCTGTTGGTGTAGTGGTTAGTGCAAGAACCGAAGCAATAAGAGAAGCCTGGGTCATCAAGGAATCTCTTACCATATGTAAGTACAAGTTTAATACTATACTTATCTTTAAATCAGTAAAACAACAAATCTTATAATCCTTGTTGCTACTGCGTTATTTTTGTTTTCAAATATCAAGGCGGCTGAATTGCTCTGGCAGTAAATACATTGCTCTTTAACCACTACCTAATTTGAATACTCAATAATCTGAACAAGCAATGTAAAAATAACATAACGATACTTTATCAGTGCGGTGTATTTCATAATACGGCCGCTGTTAGTTGCGGCGAGTTAATGATGTGCCTGTATAATCTACTAATGTAGACTATCGACCATAATACCGATTGGTTGGATATCCAAAGTGAAATAATGTAAATATTTTTATTTATTTTGATTATTTTCACTTCCTTCTTAAAGTCTTGAAAGTTTTGAAAGCGCTACAATAACGGGCATGATTCAGAATTTAATATCGACTTTTGCTTTAAATAACATAACATGTTCTAGCTCTTTATTTGTTCTCTTTATTTAACATTAACGGCCTTGCATGGTGGGGTTTAGCAAACTTAGGTAAAATGATAATTAAAATGTTATTTATGTTTTTAGTTTCCCGAAAGACGCAATTTTAATAAAGCAATGGGTTGATGCCACTGGAAGGCCACCTAATTGGTTCCCTAAAAAAAATATAGTACCATATGCTCAATTCACTTTCAACCAGAAATACTTTAGCCTCTTAAAAAAAAAACGCAGTCCTTTTGAATGAGAAATCCCTAAATTAAGACCAGACCTTATTTTTGTAGAAGTGAGTGTGAAGCCATTTCATGGTTTTCAATTCATAATATAAGTTATTAAACATTTCAGGATTTTAGAGAACCAGGACACGGTATTTGATATTGACGTTTTAATATGCCGTATATAATAGCCTAATGCAGGTAAATGGTTAGAGGTTGAGTTTTATGAAACAAATTTTATTATTCTATTATTAATGTATTATTTTCTGGACCTATTGATTTTGTTTTTGGGACCCAAAAGAAATGGCACAACAAAACATGGAAAAATCGATAACTTCTCTATTTAGTCAATCAATCGATGTAAAATAAATTGCTTTTGCATAGCACATCGACGTTTAATGTGTGCGTAAGCTGTATGGGGCATGGAAAATACACGCTGTTTTTAATGACATAAGGTTTATAATTGTCTGTGTAGTATGGACTGATTTATGAATTGCGGATGTGTGCGCGACTGCGTAACTATTGCTGCATGTGTAGTAGTGTTGGTAGGGAAACTGGAGATATCATGTGATGATATCTATGGTGTAACCACATTCCTATCGTTTGCTCTTTTCTTGCAGGATCAATTTCGGGTATGGTATTATTAAATTAACCTACGTTTTCATGACTCGTTTTCATGAAACAAGAGAATTTAGTGCTTGCACTAATATATTAAAATCACCACTACTATTGTTAGGAGTAGTAGTGGAGGTGGTACCTGTAAATCCTTATGTGCATCGGGCTGCTGCGCATCGGTCTGCGCCTCGGGCTGCGCATCGGGCTGCGCCTCGGGCTGCGCATCGGGCTGCGCATCGGGCTGCGCATCGGGCTGCGCATCGGGCTGCGCATCGGGCTGCGCATCGGGCTGCGCATCGGGCTGCGCATCGGGCTGCGCATCGGGCTGCGCATCGGGCTGCGCAGCGGGCTGCGCATCGGGCTGCGCATCGGGCTGCGCATCGGGCTGCGCATCGGGCTGCGCATCGGGCTGCGCATCGGGCTGCGCATCGGGCTGCGCATCGGGCTGCGCATCGGGCTGCGCATCGGGCTTCGCATCGGGCTGCGCATCGGGCTGCTGCGCATCGGACTTCGCCTTGGGTAGTTCCTCGGGCTGCGCCTCGGGCTTCGCCTCGGGCTTTGCCTCGGGCTTTGCCTCGGGCTGCGCCTCGGGCTTCGCCTCGGGCTTCGCCTCGGGCTTCGCCTCGGGCTTCGCCTCGGGCTTCGCCTCGGGCTTCGCCTCGGGCTTCGCCTCGGGCTTCGCCTCGGGCTTCGCCTCGGGCTTCGCCTTGGGCTTCGCCTCGGGCTTTGCCTCGGGCTGCGCCTCGGGCTGCGCCTCGGGCTGCGCCTCGGGCTTTGCCTCGGGCTGCGCCTCGGGCTTCGCCTCGGGCTTCGCCTCGGGCTTCACCTCGGGCTTCGCCTCGGGCTTCACCTCGGGCTTCGCCTCGGGCTTCGCCTCGGGCTGCGCCTCGGGCTGCAGCGCCTGGTGCGGAGTCCCCTGGTGCGGAGTCCTCTGGTGCGGAGTCCTCTGGTGCGGAGTCCCCTGATGCGGAGTCCTCTGGTGCGGAGTCCTCTGGTGCGGAGTCCCCTGGTGCGGAGTCCTCTGGTGCGGAGTCCCCTGGTGCGGAGTCCTCTGGTGCGGACTCCCCTGGTGTGGAGTCCCCTGGTGCGGAGTCCCCTGGTGCGGAGTCCCCTGGTGCGGAGTCCCCTGGTGCGGAGTCCCCTGGTGCGGAGTCCCCTGGTGCGGAGTCCTCTGGTGCGGACTCCCCTGGTGTGGAGTCCCCTGGTGCGGAGTCCCCTGGTGCGGAGTCCCCTGGTGCGGAGTCCCCTGGTGCGGAGTCCCCTGGTGCGGAGTCCCCTGGTGCGGAGTCCCCTGGTGCGGAGTCTCCTGGTGCGGAGTCCCCTGGGGCTGCGACTCCTTGGGCTGCGGTCCATCGGGCTGTGTGAGCGGCGGCTGCTTGGCACTCGTTGCTTATCCATAATTTTCGACCGGAAAAAAATAACACACAAAAAAAAACATATTAGAATGGGCTTCTAATCCCACTTCTGAATTGTAGGATAAATCAAAAGACTAGTTCATTATACAGTGGGTTTTAATGTTTCCAATATCAATAACAAGTTTTAAAGAACAAATAACATTTCATAAGCAATACGTTACACATTTATTAATAATTATAGTTAATATTCTAATAGTTTTACTCACAATTATTAACATAGAAGCAACATATTATCAAACATCAAATACCCTCAATTTATTATTTAACTTACTTGCAAATCACGGGTTGTTAACTCCACAAACGTCGGACAGAAACTGAGCGCGCAATAATGGCGACATGCCCTTTTGTAGGTATGGGGAGGGGATGTTGCCATCATTGCGATCTCGGCCGTTACAAACATTTTCTTTAAATTCAAATTGTTTTAGTATTGTTTTGCAGCTACTATGTATTATTTAATGGTAACTAATACCCATATTATTAATCGATAACCAATGTACGACTTAATATAACATAAAAGAGGTATAGAATAATACAGGCTTACATAAGTTTAGTATTTTGTTTCATTTTGTAACAATGGTATATTGTTACAAAATGAAACAAAATGAAATAAAACAAAAAGTGTTATTATTTATTTAATAAATACCTACAGTAAGTAAAAGTATGCACATATAATCTTTTCTCCACTCTAAGCATTTTTATTCCTCTTCAGTTTTAAACCGAAAATGTTTCTCATTTCACAACAAAGTTATTTTTTGAAGTCTCGTCGAAAACTTGCTGAAACGTTTTTCCCATCAAATTGTGTCAATACAAGTCTCAACTTCGAAGCGTGTTGTCTCCCTTTTAATGGAAGTATTTTTAGGAGATAATATACTTTTGCAAAAAAAGAGAATCACGTAACTAAACTTTCTGTTGACTAAGGAAGTCATTTCCACTTTCTGGAACTATTTTGTTTGTCCCTTTAAATTACCTCTACGGTCCGGACTAAGCGTTTTGCCTCATCGTTTATACAGTGTACATCGAAAAACTGGAATAATTTGCCTCCTCCGGTCTTCTCGTCCGATTATAATTTAGGTGTCTTCAAGGTTCGAGTGAATAGGGTCTTAATGAACTAGTGTGCCTCATCATCAACGATTGCATCACTGTTTAGCATCAGGTAGGATCGCAGTCAAGCACTAGTTTATACCAATTAAAAACTAAAATAACGCCACATAGAAACTAAAATTCGAAATCCTGCATCGCGGCATTAGATTTCTTCGTGACATTAAAACATAGGACAGCCCAAGATTAACTATTGGGCATTTGCATAGTCACAACACCCGTCTGATCGGAGGATCCTTCCTTTTCAACGGAGGTATGCAAAACTTTACACCCAGTTCCGCATATCTCTAAACTATATTGACTAGTATGTTAGGAAATGAATAGCAGTGGTGGCCGGTAGAGCAGTGGTGGCCGAGTGATAACTTAGATCAGTGGTGGCCGGTAGAACAGTGGTGGCCGAGTGGTAACGTAGAGCAGTGGTGACTTTTTGACTTTGAGTTGCGAGAACTTGTTGCCCAATTCCTCGTTACTGAGTCCTCCGCCGTACCTTCAAAGCCAATGCCAGAGAAGAGAACTCGCAAACCTGCAAAATGATTGTGCAACATACTTCCATTTGTGTTAGTCCATAGGTATTTATAATTATTATTTTGTATGTCGGTCACCCGATTTTTTGTTAGTTTTGACATTTCTGTTTTGTTGTTTCAAACTTCAACTTTTGTAGGTTTGACGTTTGTATAATCATTTGTCGTTTATACTGCATACATCGAAGGACTGGAACAATTTGCCTGCTGCGGTCTTCTCGTCCATCTATAATTTAGGTGTCTTCAAGGCTAGAGTGAATAGGCCCTTAATAAACTAGTGCGCCTCACCCACCATCAACGAATGCATCACTGCTTACAATCAGGTGGGATCGCAGTCAAGCACTGGTTTATATCAATTTAAAAAATTAAAAAATTAAATTTACAATAAGTTTATCTTCCTAAAATGCTATTTAGATCTCGTACGCCTCACATACCTAAATGTTCCAAACAACAGCAATACTGGCTGAAAAAATAAACTTTCAATTCGATTTCCAAAGTCGGTAGCCTTGATGACCGTTGCAGCGGGCGTTTGATCCTGACGTCACATACCATCCTGAGATTAGATTCCGTGTCGCTCTCACACCAATACCTATCAGATCACTTTTAGCCGTGCAACGCTTTTATACGAACATGGCACGGAACGAACGCTATTTTTTCTGTTTTAAATGCGAATTTGAAAGGAGTGTAAGGATATTTGGATCGTTTTGACACGGTCTGAGTGCTGTGAAAGTTAAAAGTGTCGCGCTTGGTTCTTTGAGACTGCTTGTTTAACTGTATAAACCTGTAATTAAAATTCTTATAGGTTGACTTAGTACATATATTGACTGGTCTCCTCATACCTCAGTATAACAAAATATTTGAAGATACTGACTTTTATTATGTCTCTGCTCAAAATTTGGAAGTTCTATGTGCAAAATAACTACGACTACAATAGTTAGAATAATATTTTGTTTAAGTTTGCTCGTATTAATACTTTTCTATTTTAACAAATAGCGCACTGTTAAATAACTTAATATGCTCTGGAAAATGTCATGAGTCGTATACATTTAAAATTTTTGTATATTTATAACTTACTATAAGATTTTAATATTTTTTACCGAAAAAAAAAACAATCATGTTCTAAAAGAGTAACCGTGAAGTTTCTGGCCGGTTCTTTTCCATAGGAAATGACCAATTGGAACTATTCACTACTTCTGACGTTACCATGGTACCTCTTAAATAAAAGTAATCTTAAACCCTACTTATTGGCATAATACTCACAGAAAAACCGGCCTATCTATATAATAAACTGACTTGTTCGCGTGACATAAACAAAATTAAAATCAAAGTATCTTCATACCTTTTGTTGACCTTGTCACATAAAACTGCTGCATTCCGTGGTGGTTTCAAATTTGCTGCTAGCAGGATCTGGAATGACTTACCACCGCCTTTTCGTGCTATAAAGATGGTTGGTACTTTTAGTTACAGTTACAAGTATAAACAACATTTATTATGAATCCAAAAGAAAACAACCACATAATTTACCGAGGGTCTGAACGGTTTGTATTGGTGACATTGTCGCTCGTACACAACATCTTGTTCTTGCTTCCAACACAACAAAACATTACACTTCATAGTTAAACACAATAACATTTTAGATACACCCGAGTCACTTTTACAATAGACATACTTAATAATCATATTATGTACTTACCCACACGCCGTTTGTTTGGCTTTTCTCTTCGTTTAACAGTCGATTCACCGTACGCTCGCGTTCCTCCATTTGTCTATGGTAATGACAAATGGTATATGTTGGAGGGTCAGGCGTCGGTCGAAGGTTTATTATTTATTCTTGTATGCACTATTTTTAAATATATTTGTTTATCATTTACATTACACACATAAACATAAATTCACAAATTTTATCTATCTCATCTTTATTTATTATTTTATTTCGATAGACTATTTAAGGTCCGTAATTGTGTTCATGGCATCACAGCGGGCCCCAACAGAATACCAGCGCTGCGCTATTTATCGTTTTAAATAACGCAGGATATGCTGAGTTAGGTGCCTTTTTGGCCTCGCACTGATTATACCTTTCTTTTTTTATTATGTAATTTTAATTTTTACGATTGTGTGAGGCATGAATAAAATATTTTGAAGTGAATTGAAACATTCCTAAAGGCATTTTTTGCAACATTTGCCAACAAAAAAAATGATAGAGAACACGCTTCGGAACCACAATTTAAACATCCAAAATGCTTTCCAAACATTTCTTATAAGAACCTTCGTGCTGATAACTTGTTGTAACTTGTTATTAAAGGAGGAAATTAAATTACGTTAAAATATGTGTTGTCCGTTTATTTTATTGATGTAGAGACTGAACCATGCACAACAATAGACCTTTAGGTGACTTTCAGGCTTCTGATGAGGCCAACGGTTAGCGATCACATTTCAGAGCCTTACGTCATCACTGGCGATACGCACTGGTTAAAGATTTTAGACTATCACACATGAAGATGTCCGCAGGAGAACCAGAATTACCGACATACGAGTGGCTCAGAGAATTGCTAAACTGAAGTGGCTGTGGGCAGAGCACATTGCTCGCAGAACAGATCACAGATTGTCGATGGGGCCGAAAGGTTCTGGAGTAGCGACCGCGTATTGGAATACGCAGCGTTGGTAGGCCTCGCCTGGTTAGGGTCGCGAGAATCCGATAGATGCGAGACGCACAGGACCTATAGTTGTGGCGACACTTGGAGAGGCTTATGTCCAGCAATGGGCGTCTTTTGGCTGAAATAATGATGATGATGTATTGAGACAATATTTAATGGGTATAAAAACGTAATTTAACTACTGGAACATTTATTTATTTATGTACACACAAACACTTAAAATGAAAAGAACAAAAGCAGACAGAAGAGCACAAAGGTCATTTCAAATGAAATTTCTTCCAGCAGACCTGCGACAGAAGAGTTGGATGAGAGATGTAGACACAGTATATACAAATAAGTTATTTATTATATTATCCAGAAGCTACCAAGCTACAGTATCAAGCCCTTTACGTTTACAAAGGACCTTATTTACCTTGTATAATTTAACAAATAACTTAACAAAACAAAGTTGTCAATATATTTGTGGTTGAAACTACACGGCGCTGCTCCTGCGGAATACCAAACCATGAAAAACTTACACCTGTCAAGGAAAATTTGATACAGTCAGAAGTTCCTGAAAAATTGCTAAGCAGTTTTTCATCGACTGAACGACATTGAATAAACTTCGGTGTTATAAATAACTGTATTCACGACTCCTTTTATCGCGTATAGGTAAAAAGCTCGCCAAATATAAATCAGTGTTGCCAGATTATTGATTTACCCTTAAGTACGCCAACGGAAAATACATTTTGGATGTTGGATGTTATATTTCAAAGTCATTTGTATCGCACGAATCATTAGCTATATCGAATGAGTAAGCTAAGCGCGGTCATTATTCCTATGGAAATTATTTGTAATGAAGGGTTTTAAATCATAATTACGTATTATATTATTGTATGTATAATCCCAAAGTTTATTTGCAATCAGATGTCGATAAGCTTTTCAACTTCTTAGCACTGAGTAAAATATATAATTAGCATCTTTTTGCATTGATATTATTATCATTTCAGTAAAAACACGTTCCCTGTTGGATATGTCGCCATAACAACCAGTCCTGTGCGTCTTGCAGCCACAAGAGACGGCCTGGGCATTAGGAGTCACAAGGCGATCCCCGACCAACATATACGCGGGCCTGCAGACGGAGAGCAATGGGTAGCTCGCCGACCGGCCGCCCGGTAAAGACCAAGCCTGCGAGTCCTCAAAGGCGCGGAGACTTCCACGTACGCCTCAAAGAGGTGTTACCAAACCAAGCCTAGTAGGGTTGATACCTGCTAAGGCGGTGGGGAATTTCTGAAAGGGAAACCGAGCTCCTAGAACGCAAAGGGTAACTGCTTTCTCTCCACCCTAGAGTGAGTGAAGTCATTGGATGATTTCTAACCTCAAAAAAAATCTTTGAATATCTTTGACACAAAACAAATCGAACGACTGAATAGCTTGTTTCCAGTACTAACCCATCAAGTTCAACCATATCAATCGAAGAAAATGTCTACAGTTACTGTCCTTTTTCATTTTCTATATTAAATAATATTACTTATTCTCGCCTCATCTGCCCATACAAGTATTCAATGCTAAAGGTAAAACATTCGCAATCCCTCGTAAGTACTCGGAGGCCAAAATTAAATTAAAGAAATGGTTGTTGGACTGGACTTATGAGGAAACTGAAAGCTTGCTTCTTTGTCCAAGTTAATACCTACATACACCCGAATTAAACACACACCTTCCCACTACACCACCACTTCTTCACTTCATACCTTCACACTACACCTACTCACCACACCTGCTCACCCTTCTACAACTGTTTTTAAATATTGTTATGAACTTGATGTAATGTTTGGATTAGCAAGATACAGGCTGCGCCTAGTTTGGTTAGAATTGTTTAGTTTTAATGTGTCATTTAATATGACACATTAAAACTAAACAATTATTATAACGCAATAATGTGTAAATAATTGTGTTTGTTTAATAAATTATTATTAATACACATATTTTTCCAATTTACTTTATATATTGGCAGAATAGTCGATATCGGCTCTAGTTGTCATTAACAAGAAATAGACCAGAATAAATTACTTGCTAATGTCGTTACTCTCAAATCTTATACATTCTAATTTAACAAAAAGTGCGGTTTCATATTTCCAAACTAAATCTAGGAAGTTTTAAACTAATATCGGGCAAGCTGAAGCCAACATTCCGTGCAGTATGCCCGTGACATAGATTTATACGTGAAAAGTCTGTCATTGTGAGAAATGACTGGAGTTTCCCACCCACCGAAGAGTTCACAATCGGTGGTGGCAACCTGGTCGCGACAAGTGATTGATGATGAAAAAATAATATTTTTTATATTTTTTTGGCTAACATTTGATTATATTTGCACGTTGGTTATTCGGCGAGGATTATCACGGACATTTTTGCGTTTTAGTTTATAGAAATCGTTTTTCTTGTTTTCATTTATTTGTATATATACATTATCATTTTTATTAGTACTATAATGTTGTAATGCACTACATTTTTTCTTATTTAATTCATCCAATGACTTCTCTCGCTCCACCCAGAGCGAGAGAAGTCATTGGATGATCAGATTGAAGTCACTGCGAGAGCGAGAGGGCGTGTTACGACTTTTACTGACTAAAACCACACCTGTGGCCGCCTGCCAGCCTGACGCGACAGCTCGCTGCCGCCGATTGCCTCCACGAGGACTCGGTGGTGGCATGATTATACGGGATTGTTAAAAAAAGTTACCGAGATCCTGGAACACAAAGAGTGACTGAAGAAACTGAAATGAGTTTTAGTTATTTCGAGCAGGAATCGGACCCACGACAGCAAATCGGTGAACCACTACACCAACCATGCCTATATAAAATCTTAACAAGCTATAAACATTTTTAAGACTATACATTCAATTTACAAGTTCATCATCACCTGAAGGTGAGTAATAGATTTTTTGATAAGCTACCCTGGCCCACTCCTGGGCAAAGGGTTTCCACTACAAAGTAACTAAATCCCTTAATATAAAACTATCCAGCAAGAAAAATTTTTAACGACTATAAATTCAATTCACAAATTCACAACGCTATTTGACAGAAAAAGATACATTTATTTTGTTTGCACCATTTGTGGCAGCCATTATTGTAATCTAGGAGATAAATCGTTCATTTGTTACTCGTATAGAATAAATCTCTGTGGTACTACTAGCAGGATTGCTAGGATAAACAGATTTATGGATTGTTAATGTCTCAAGTTCAACGGTTTTTCTTGTGAAACTCTGCATGTTTTTTTGTAAAGCAGCGTCTTGTATATAATATTAGAATTCGAGTTTTTTCTTTTTTGAAGTTTTAATAAGTACTTTTTAAAAGGACTTTTCCCGAACCATCTATCGTCAAAGCTTGTTGTTTCATCCAAAGAAATGTTTGATAAAGAGGCAATGCGAAAAAAGAGATACTAATAACGCCTCTCAGAAGGGCCCTCTTAAGACTTCAAAAGGTAACAAAAAGCGACAGACTTACCTTTCCCATTTATAATAATAAATTAAGGTAAAAAATCGAAGTGCGAGTCAAAATCGCGCACGAAAGGTTCTGTATCGTTAAGTGTACAATATTAGAAAGAAAGAAAGAAAAAACGTTTATTAAGCGTTTGACGCACAATTTGTCTCTTGCATTATTATAGCGTTAAGAAATAATATAACAACATAATTTAAAAAGAGTTTCCATGGAGTTTCTTGCACATTCTTCTCCATGAGATCTACGTTTTTGGAAGCATCACTTTTCTGACTGACTGACTTCTTGACAATTTAAACGATTGAGTAATAAATATATTATATATTATTTTTATTTTTTTGTTTTTTAAAATAACTTATTTAACCCTTAATTTTTTATTTTATTCTTATTTAACTATGTATGTTTAAAGTGAATACAACTTTATTCTAAGGTTGTCTGCAAACAAATTCAACTCTTTTCATCTCAGAGATACAGCCTGGTGACAGACAGACAGACAAATAGTGGAATCTTAGTCCCGCTTTTACCTTTTGGTACGGAACCCTAAAAAGGCTAATGTAATAAGGGCCACGTACAAAAATGCGGTGTTGTGTAGTGTCGATCGTATATGTGTCGCCATTAGCTCAAGGGCCATAACGTTATATCCTCCTAACGCTTATAATAAAAGACCGACATTTTCTAGAAGGCTTATTGTGTTTCAGCAATCGGTAGTGGTTTTTTGGGCGTGGGTTGTTAAATTGGTGATGTATGCGATGAAAGTGGACTGTATGTGCTTATGCTGGTTTGCGGAATGTAAGACTAAAGCTCAGTAGAACACCACAGAGCACTGTGACGTGATTTGAAAGAGCAAGAAATCCCAGAAAGGTACGGGTATCACGATTTTCGAATTTTTATCGCACATATGATACCGTGTTTTCATGGACGCACGCAAACATTTTGGTATTTATATACCGAATTGCTGGTCGGTAAAGGGCAGGGGGCTTAGACAAAGTAACAATTTAAAAACGATAACGAAGTTAGAAAAGACTAAAATGAATGGGATTGACATAAGCTGCGTTAAGTCACGTGGTCAATCGACATCGTTATCGCAATTTGGTAGACAATGTAATATTTCATAACGAAACCATAACGTAACGAATCGTTATCGTGTTTATACCATACAAATGCGTAGACAAGCAGAGCTTTGAGTGTTCGCCTTCGCCTCGATCGTGATCGCCAAAAAAGATAACGAAAAGAATGCTAAAACGTTGTAGTTATCGAAACAATATGGCCGGATTTCATTCGGCAGCAGGTTTTTTACATTGATTGATGACATACTCTTAGTATTTATTCTATGTTAGAGGCATTACTGCAGATCAAATAGATTATAAAATGCATTCTTTACGTTTATTGTGGGCTGCACACAATACACTTTTTTCCACTTGTCTGTAGTCTTGCTGACACCACCACCAACAGCATTCAATATGTTGGTCAGTTCAGTACACAATCGGTCTGACCGTACCCCACCTTGTGATCCAGCAAAAAGCCTCGCCAGGTCACCATGACTGTAACATAAACAAACAAAGATTCAATGAAGTACCTATCTTCATTGTTAAGATCGCGTCATTGTTTACATTACATACTCATGAATAAAAGTTGAATTTACTTACGTTTCCATATACTCAAGAACCGTTGACAATTGTTCGGGACTTGCTCGCACTCTTGATTCCATGTTTTATCACTAAAAATTAAAATAGATTACTCCATCATCGTTTGAACACCAGTCACTTATAAAAATGTGTCTATTTTGATTATCATTAAGTTTTGGAGACGATCTATAAGTAATAACACTCAATTAAACGCAACATTCACTGTCTTATTATTCTTATTAACAAAATTTGAATACAACAATAACTCGCGGGTTTGATCCGATTTGAACTTCTTGACTGACACTGACAGCTAAATTTTCGGTACCATAACCAATATTATTGTTTTTAGCGAACAAACAATTCGACACAACGATCACGACCATAGTGTTACATTGGCTATGAAATGTTTGTCGTTATCACAGAGACGATGACGAATTTAGATATCGTTTCGCTACGAAGTGATGTTACTTTGTCTAAGGACCCTGGATAGTGATCGTCACACCCGATTCCAAACGTCACGAGATTGACACTCCAGGTGAACTTTGAGCACTTGTTTCTCGCTTTCCGAAGGCTTCTTGCAGCTCTGATAATGTGGCGCAGACTGTGAAACATACTACAAAGAATGCCAGCCCGACAGGGTATGCTGCTGCACAAAAACAACGCTCAAACTTGTACCTACACTAAATGTATCTTACACACATGGCTGCTAATCTCTGACATTGGCTACCATGATACAAATTTGGTCAAGAGCATTATTTTTTTAGTATGCATGTAAATATTTTCCATTTACCCATAATATATACATTTATTTATTTATTTTTATTCTTACATCGGAACGCCTTGCAGCAATCACACCAATGGAGCACAATTAGTCCAGAATCTGCTAACACCGTGTGTGCAGTGAAATGGTAGTGATCAAAGAAGTGGCGCGGCGGAGCGTCACGTCGCTCGCTTACGCAGCATCAGCCCATCGCTCCTCCAGGATTCCATATGCATCCCATATCCAACACATTTTGAAATGTCAAAGCTCTTTCGCTGAGTTTTTACAAAAAAAAATTGATTTAAATTGAAAAATACGGAAAATTTTGGCTATTTGTTACTTCACGCTCGAAGGGCGGATTTCTATAAAACTTGATACACGAGTAGACCATGTCCTAGAATAGAGGATACTTTTTATATAAACAGCCTGTTTATTTACTTACTCCGCGTAAGACACGCAACCGATTTAAATGTCGTTTTCAGTTATATGAAGGGTGATAAGCGAGGAAAGTTTGTGTACCTATATAATTTGTACCCGTGCAAAGCGGGGGCGGGTTATTAGTGTAACATTATTTTAATTTCGATGTAGGTTAATCGTTCATCAATGCTATGCTGTTACCACGATGGAGCATACGTTGGAGGGGTTCTCCGCTCAGGATAGGCTTCGCCGTGTCATCGTTGAGTCGATTGGCGGCGGCGACATCTCGCGCCAGGCCTTGCTTCAGGCTATAATCCGCTGCAAAGTTTTAGACAGTCAAAGCCTGACATGCCGTTTTGCTGAACCCTATAGCGGAAGAATACACTAGACGATTTCCAATCTCCAAAAAAATGCTTTGCAGTCACACGTCTCAATTTTTCTCTTTTTTTACAGTTAAACAACACAGCCGCAACCGCCAGCAGTTGTTAAACACATCATAACCCAAAACAGCGACACCTACATAAAATATAATTGTAGCACTTTCCCGAAGGCAAGCCATTAAGCCGGAAGTAATAATGGCCTGATGAAACCATAATGCTGGTAATTTGCGTAACCACCGCCTTTTAATTAGTCGGCAAAGAAACCACGAACATAGCGAGTGAAGAGCTAAAGCCTCTGGATTTAGTAGGGTTATGTCTGCACGACGGTGAATGGGTGTCGGGTTATTTAAGAATATCCTATGCTTTATCAGTAGTTTAAGTTAGATTGTTCAACAGAGTCCATATAGACGTTCACAAACTATTTCATCATCATTATTCATTCATCATGTTGATAATATTGGTTCTGTTCATGTTCCATAGGATTCCTGCAACTCTTAGCAGGTCATCTGACCGCCATGTGGAAGGCCTTACAACGCTGCATGTGACGAATGTTTCCGAATGTTTTCTTATCTTTTAAAAGTTAAAAAAATATATTTTTAAGAGTATCAGCTTGATGGAAAAGTCAACAAAACTATCGTTCACGTGTACCAAAACTAAAACCATTTTCCTGATGATGATGATCCTATTATTTAACATAAATGTCTCCTCGCATTGCCATCAAAGTATGAGACTTAATGAGGTAACATAGTCATACCTATGTTTTTGTATCAAAAAAAGTTCTACTAAAACTAGTCACATTATTAAAATATGATGGTGAAAGTTTGTGAGTGTGTGTGTGTTTGTTACTAAAACTAGAATTATATTAGACCGACGCACACGTGGACCATGCCTGATTTGTACGTAGAACAACGTCGCGTGGCGTGGATCTAGTGTAGGTCGTTTCCATATAAAATGTATGAAGACCGACACGCCCAGATCAGCGTACGTGACACACGTGTGCGCGGTGTAGTTCTACCTTTATTCACGCTTGAATGACCGAATGGAATTCGATCATACCTACTTGGTACACGAGTAGACCATGTCCGGTACATAGGATTTTTTTTATTTTTTTTTATTAGCCTATACTGTCCCACTGCTGGGCAAAGGCCTCCCCCAACTTCTTCCAAGTATTCCTTTCTTGAGCCACCTCGAACCAGTCTTTGCGGTCGGCATCTAGGTCGTCTCGCCACCTCTTTCCAGGTCGACCTCGGCGGCGTCGTCCATCTTCAGGTACCCGCTTTGTGGTACTTTTTTAATTCTATTTGATTTGTAATAATTGACAATTTGACATTTTGTTTATTATTATTAATATTTGTATCTTTATTTATATGAAAATGCAGTGCCCAATCGGATCCATGTGAGCTATATACATTTTTGAAGAAAAACACGCGATTTGAATAAAATTTTAATCATAATGTTTTTAGTAGTCTCTCAACAGCCAATTTTGATTCGCAAAACCCCAATGTAAACTATGATACATTATTCTCTACAGTATGCCGAGAATTTAATAAGGCGTGTCCAGTTAAAAAAGTTAAAATCAATAATAAATCCAAATTTAATGAATGGGCTACTGCTGGAATAAGAAAAAGCAGAGATACTTTATATCAGCTATATCATGAAAAATCCTTGTCATCTGATCTTAACTTGCATAACCACGTTAGAATGTATTCAAAGTTATTCAAAAGAGTCTGCGCCCAAGCTAAATCTAAATCAATAAGTAAGTTAATTGAAAATTCTAATAATAAAATAAAAGCTGTCTGGAAGGTGATAAGCAGGGAAACTAGAAAGACAAACCAACGAGATCGGAATGAATTGTCGCTAAAAATTGATAATAAAATTATCTCAGATAGGTCAGAAGTGGCTGAGACGTTAGAAAACTTTTTCACCAACATCCCAATAGAAGTTACGAAATCTCTCCCTTCCTCGTCTTTGTTAGCTGAATCTTTTTTGAAAGAACATTTCACTAAGGATATACCAACCTTTGAATTTAAGCGTATCTCTGTTGATACAATTATTAAAACATTCAAAAGTCTTAATATAAAAAAAACTGAAGACTTATGGGGTATATTCGTTAAGGTTCTTGGAGATATTATTGATACTATTGCTCCTGTCCTAACAGGCATATTTAATCAATGCTTAGACAGCGGAATGTTTCCTGATTTAATGAAACATAGTAAAGTAGTACCAATTTTCAAATCAGGTAGTAAGAGTGATCCCTCTAATTATAGACCTATATCTGTGCTTCCAGCATTGAGTAAAATCTATGAAAAAATCATGCTCGACCAGATGTTGTCTCATTTCTATTCAAATAGGATTTTGCATAGTCATCAGTTTGGCTTCACGAAAGGAAGGTCAACGACGGATGCAGGAGTGAAACTCATCAGTCACATTTTGGAATCCTGGGAGAGGTCCCAGGATGCTATTGGCATATTCTGTGACCTCTCAAAAGCATTTGACTGTGTTGACCATAATAATACTCTGATCCGTAAATTACATCATTACGGAATTCGTGGACGAGTTGCTGATCTTGTTTTTTCCTATTTATCTTACAGGCAGCAAAAATATCCATTAATGGGGCGACGTCTTCGGGGTCTTTAATAAAAATGGGCGTGCCCCAGGGTTCAATTCTTGGCCCTTTTCTTTTTCTAGTTTATATTAATGACCTTCCTTATATGATGGCTAATTTATCCGATATAATTCTGTTTGCTGATGACACTTCTCTTATTTTTAAAGTGGATAGAAAAGATAGGGATGTCTTGCAAGTCAATGAAAGTCTGACTGTTCTTTCGAAATGGTTCGCAGCTAATAATCTCTTATTAAATGCGAATAAAACTAAATGTATGAAATTTTCATTACCAAATGTCCCTCAAGTTGGCGTCAATCTAATTCTAGACGGCAACAAACTTGATGTTACTACGGAAACTGTGTTTTTAGGTATAACTATCGATTCTAAACTGCAGTGGGGCGCTCATATTAGAACTCTTTCAGGTAGATTAAGCTCAGCCGCATATGCAGTAAGAAAAATAAGGCAATTGACAGATGTAGCCACCGCTAGGTTAGTTTACTATGCTTATTTCCACAGTATTATGTCTTATGGCATTTTACTGTGGGGATCTGCAGCTGATGTGGACTCAATTTTCATATTGCAAAAGAGAGCAATCGCGGCTATTTATAAAATGGGTCCTCGCGAGTCCCTCAGAAATAAATTTAAAGAAATCGATATACTTACTCTGCCTTCTCTTTATATCTTGGAAAGTATTTTGTACGTTCGTAAAAACCTAGGACTTTTCAAAATTAGAAGCGATTTTCATAACATAAATACGCGCAGTAAACACAAAATTGTATTACCCAAATGGAGATTAGCTAAGACCAGCAAGTAATTTTTAGTAAACAGCATACGCTTTTATAACAAGCTACCAAAGGAAGACTGAACTTAGTGAGGGCAAGTTCAAAACCCATATTAAGCGTGTCCTAACTAAAAAAGCGTATTACAAGGTTAAAGACTATGTCGAAGACACGCTTGTTTGGCAATGACTGCTTCTGCACATATGGCCCCCTGGTAGCTCATAATATTGTGTACATCTATCTATTAACTGCTCCACATTTGTTGTAATATTTACATTTTCTTTTTTCTTTTCTTCCTACACATTGCTTTTGCAATATTTTTTTATATTATTAGACGCCAACCACCATAAATTCGTTAGTAATTTTCTTTTTGTTGACATGTCATTTATTGATAATTGTAATTACTTATTGTTCTTGTTTTTTTTTTTTTTTATATAGCTTCTTTTTTTTTAATGTGAATGTGAGAACACCGTGGACTTCGCGAATTCTTAGGTTACTTCCTATTACGACTCACTTTTTTTTATTTTTTAATATGATTATTTTTATTGTGCTTTTGGG
This sequence comes from Mythimna pallens, assembly GCA_961205895.1. Classification (NCBI taxonomy): domain Eukaryota; kingdom Metazoa; phylum Arthropoda; class Insecta; order Lepidoptera; family Noctuidae; genus Mythimna; species Mythimna pallens. The sequence goes on along the minus strand of OY540839.1, from coordinate 21,077,973 downwards.
TACAATATCGACTGGTCTACACTGTTCTTACATAATGTCTATTAATACTGTAGGTAATATGAAAATATTGTAAACAATCCTTTTTTTAAAAGAGTAACCATGGAGTTTCTTGCCGGTTCTTCTCCATAGGAAACGACCAATTTGGAACCGTGCACTAGCTTCTGACGTTTTATAAGTGCCCATGTAGGCCTATGTGAAATAAAAATTTTTTGACTTTGACTTTGACTTTGACTTTGACTTTGAATTTAATTGAATTGAATTTATCCCGGGTATATGTTGCCCTGAGATAATTTTCTACTATTAAACCACCCGCAGCAACTCGTATTTCAATCTTCACAAAGAAAAATAAACTTCTAGGAGTAAGTCTTGGTATGCAAGTATTCCTAAGATTGAAGCAGCTGAGCTAATTAGGGTTTTATTTGCACAATTAGAGATTCAATAGTCGCTTGTTCAGCAATCCCACTAGCCCGGCTTGAACAAGAATATTGCAAAAATGGGAATATTATGCAGTAGCCGGGTAACAGCTCTCCATGAATGCGAGCTATTTTAGTGCTGACCTAAATTAACGAGCAGAAAGTTATACAAATTGTGGGTACTTTGTTGGGCTATAAAATAGAAAATTAAACAGGATCACCAGATCACTGGACGAAGTATAGTTGAGAAAAGTGATATTTTGACTGACTGGCCTGTTGGTCTAGTAGTTAGTGGGTAACTGAAAAACATAAATACGACATACATATATCTAATTTGTTTTTCCAACGTACGTGTCTTATTTAGAAAAAAATAATGGCATAAATTTATTACCATAATTATATACATCTTAACTATTAAATATTATAACTTAATAGGTCCCTGTATTTAAACAAACTGAAAATAATAATATGTACAAACGGATAGAAAAAGAAAAAAATTCGTGCACATCGATGTCAATGGGAAAAGTGCCCAGAATGCTGTGGCAGCATTACCAGGCTGGATGGCAATGCTGATTCGTTGACCGAAGAAAAGCCCAGCCCTCTGGTCACGCGAAGAGTCGACCAGCTGTTTGCTAATATCCCGAATTACTTGATGAGCGCTCGAACCCATGGCCCCAGTGTTTCAACTGAAGCTGAAAGTGAAAGCCGAATGTAAGTTAATTTTTGAAAGTCTATCCAAAATATCGTTGAAACGTTAAATTTTATCGTCAATGAATAAAGAAAAACTGTCTTCCAAAATTGGAGAACCTTGGTGATTTTTTGCTTAAATTTTGATCTCTGGTGCTATTGCATTGAATTTCTGAAGTGTCGATTGTCTGTCAGTATTGTCAGAAACAAAAATTTCTCATTTAGAATGGTTGAGGTCTAGGCCAATGAATCGAAACTGCTCCTTCAGAAATTGGAAATCATTTAAAACAGTATTTACGTCACCTCCCAGGGTTTCATCATCCAAATTCCACACGTTAAATTTTGTATTTGTTAAATGATAAGATGAATAGCCAAACTGAAAATGACTGACCCGAGAAGGTCACCTTGTTGGCATCCAACTGCAGATTCCAAAAAATTGTCTTTATTAGAAACGTTATTAAAAGCGGGTAAATTTAGATCTAAAATATTAGTCGAATTGTTGCAGTTGTCGTTAATTTGGGTTGTTAATGATTTTTTTGTAGCCAAACTATATTAACAACAATCCTATAAGGGAAGGTAAGCAGTTTCTCCCAAGTACTTTGTGTATTCTCCTGGGTTGCAAGACGGACGCATCGCGCTAACAACGGAGCATCTTGCACCCCGGGGAACTCTTTAGTATGGGTGTTGATTTTTTTTAATTTTGGTTTGGTTTTCCAAAGTGATTCCCGAATATGTGGATGTTTGGGATGTGGCTGGGGGGCATAAAGGTTTGTGAACCTTACAAGAATCTTCAGCCCCCGTTTGCTTTTAAAATAACGTGCTTGGGAGCAATGGGGGCATCTCACTAGCTGAGTTTCGAGTGGTTGACTGCTACAGGTTCGGATATCGCTACACCCGCGTGCCTACCGCGTTTAACATAAAACAATATATTAGACTTACCTATCATCATCATCATTTCAGCCGATAGACGTCCACTGCTGGACATAGGCCTCCTCCAAATGTCGCCACAACGAACGGCCCTTGCGTCTCGCATCCATCGGATTCCCGCAACTTTCCAGATCATCGGTCCATCTTGTAGGGAGCCTTCCAACACTGCGTCTTCCGGTACGCGGTCGCCACTTCAGAACCGGCTCCAACGGCCATCTGTTCTGCGAGCAATGTGCCCTGCCCATTGCCACTCAAGTTTGGCGATTCGTGCTATGTCGGTAACCTTGGTTCTCCTGCGGATATCTTCATTTCTGATTCGATCGCGCAAGGAAACTCCGAGCATAGCCCTTTCCATTGCCCTTTGGGTGACTTTGAGCCTTCTGATGAGGCCCATTGTAAGCGACCACGTTTCGGAACCATATGTCATCACTGGCAACACGCACTGGTCATAGACTTTCGTCTTAAGACACTGTGGTATATTGTGATATACCTATACAATAAAGAAAAACCATAACACTGTAAATATATCACAAACACTATAACTATAGAATTATGAATACAAGAAAAGTCAAATTATCTGACGGCACGGCACTGGCGTGACGTCCGTTGCGCAGTCGCTTTATGGGAGCAGGGCGACCGCCGCGCGCACAGGGTGCAGGGGCCCATCCTCTCCTGGATGCTGGAAATCGTTGCCTGGGTAATGGAGCATCGTATCGTACAATAAACAACAGATTTTTTTTTAATATAATGGGTAGCACCTTGATTGCATAGGCACAAACTGTTTGTAAACTCGCAAATATAAAATATTTTCGTTCCATTTTTGACATCGTTTTTTTTTTCATGTCATTCATTTTAATGCTATAACTTCGACTGATTATAATAATACTCTCAATACACCATTTTTTTTGGCTCCCGTGAACCTACGACCTATGGCATATGGCGTGGGTTCGAGGTGTTGCGGTCTGGCTGTAATTTAACAATGTTGACTATATCGTAATATTTTCGGCAACTATAATTCAAATTCAAATTCAAATTTAAAGCATTTATTTCAAATAAACCATTTATAGGCACTTTTGAAATGTCAAGAAGACAGTCAGTCAGAAAAAATGATGCTAATTGCACAATCCAAAGCGTAGATCTCTATGGAGAAGAATGTGCAAGAAACTCCATGGACACTCTTTTCAATCATGTTTTGCAATTACAAATATCTCTGTTACATGTATAAATCCCAGATAATCCTCGTTTAAATATTCAGTTTCAATAAACGCGACATTTTTGCTTAAAAATAAGTAGTGTAGTAAAAATATGGGTGGTTTGATAGATTAACGCGGATGCAAGTCCATATATTTTATTTTTCTCGCTTACTCGTAGGGGTGGGTTGCACCAAAGTTTCTGCGATTCTGGATGGCGGAGGTAGATTTTTTTTTGTAAACGTTATTCACTACATTATGCCTACGTTCAACCAATTATGGTATGGTGTATGGTTTTCTTTCTTTTCTTACATAAGCCCTTGATCTAACTACCCAACGCAAGCTCCTAAGATGTTCACCGAGGCTCTAGGGTATTGTACCTACCATTGGCCATAAAGACTATTGTCAAAATGACTACTGTATTATTAACCAATAAAAATTTAGATCTATATCAATTATAGTTTGTATGTACACGTTTTTTATGTCCTCACGTCTGAGCGGATTTCAATTTATCGAATTAATTCATTTAAGTCTTAACGGGTAAATTATGACCTGGAATAGCAGAAAGGATACTTATCATTCCGGGTACGTTCTACTGGGACAATTTACCTACTTTCACGCGGGCAAAGTCACTGGCAGCAACTAGTTTCAAAGAACATTAAAACAGCAGCCTAGTATCGCAAATAAAATTTTAAACTTTCTTTCTACGTAAAAGGACGAAAAGTGATTTCCTACTACCAGTTTCTACTCTCTGAAGAACTAACAAATAAAATGGAGTCATAAATCCAAAACAAATTTTAAAAACACTCAAACGAATTTTAAACCTGCCAAATTTTCAAACATCCCCGCTAAGATAAACGGTGGAACTCACCTCGTATTAACTGACACCCAATAAATATACGTCGTGAAAATAGATATAAAGTGCTAAAAGAATTTTGTTCGCGTCCCGTTCACTTGATGTATGATCATTGATCACCCCTGCACTCTGCACCGGGGAAATTGATCTACCTACTTTATACACTAGTAACTGTAGTAAATGTTTGCGGATCAAAATGTAATCCACCACGTTTTTATACAACATATCAACTAGGATAAGCCTTATACACAACTCAATTTGCCTTTTTTTTTCAATTGATTTAAACTAGTTATAAGTACTAACACTAGTTATTATGTTCTGTGTATACTCCAACTATGGACTTTGTTCGTTTTATTTTTTATTAGTAACGTATGCAGCATTAGTTTAATCTGATGAAAAGTGAGGAATAGAAATAGGCTGAGTAATGCGGGGTTGTGAAGTGAGAACACGTGTGAGGAACACAATTTTCGCAAATCGAGGCAATCATATCAAATCAAAGTACATATACTAAAAAACTGGGCATACTTCCCTGTCAGTAACACCGAAACACCTGCCTTTATTTTTTAATGGGTTTGATGCAGCAGCATCTTCAAAGTAGCAGGGATGCCACCCACGTGGCCCTCATCACGTCGGTGTCACCAAAAGTTGAAGAGTTGAACAAGTACAAGAGGTGTCGAGAATGAAACGACTTGTTTCATCCTTCAGTGATGTATTCTTCCAATGGATACAAAGTCAGCAATGTCCTTACAGTTATATAATAATTTCTAATAATTCTTAAGTTAGTTGTCGTTGCAAGAGCGCAGAAAAATAGGTAAAAAACCACCGACGCAAAAAACCTTTAAAAAGTAAAAAATAAGTTAATAAATTACTCTTTCAGCCGTTTTCACTTCATTAAAAGAACTATAATAATATTTTAAAGATAAGCGTCACTGAGTCGGGGGACCCCAAGACAACCCAGGGTTCCATTGTCTCCACTCAGTTTCAGCATCAGCCCCCCTAGCCAAGTTGCAATCGTATCGTTCACGCCAAACACTTCGAGTAGGCCACGCCTCCAATTCCTTTGTTCGGACCACGTGACTGAGCGTTGAGATGACGTCAAAACAAAGGAATCGGAGGCGTGGCCTACCCGAAGCGTTCAGCGCGAACGATACGATTGTAACTTGGCTAGGGGGGCAGGTCCTCCTCATCATGATAAATGTATAGAACTGGTTATAACAATTCTAATGAGCCCAAACCCGATTGGTTTATTGTTAGGCACTCCAGGGTTCCATTAATCACCTCCCAGTTTTAGCGTCAGGTTCTCGTCATTATGAAAAATAAACAGAACTAGTTAAGACGAATCTAAATAAATGAGCAAAAACTGGATGGGTATACTAATAGGCAATACAAGGTTACATCTCTTATCATCGACCTCCATCATCACACCAGCTCAATGGTACTAGCATATTCATGAGTATTTTAATTTAAATATTAAGTTACACATATGTTTGTAAAGTAAATGCCCATTAAGTGTTCAAATTCCCTACCGTAACTAACAAACGAGTTAATGACCTTGAACACCTGCATATGTCTGTATAAATTGTATCTAAGAACCATCTCGATTACGTAACCTTTCAAACAAAAAAAACCGCATCAAAATCGGTTCATTCGTTTAAGAGCTACGATGCCACGGACAAACAGACAAACAGATACACAGACACGTCAAAATTATTATAACACCCCTCTTTTCCGTCGAGGGTTAAAGAGAAGTTCTCAAGTCCCATTTTTTCCGGATGCAGAGCTGTCAAAGTCGTTTCTTCAACAGACTATCGGCGCATCCGGTTTTCAGAAGTGTTGTCCGGTTAATTGTTAGTGTTGCAAACATAGTGCTTGACTGCGATCCCACTTGATGTTAAGCAGTGATGCAATCGTTAATGGTGAAGCACACTAGTTTAGCCTATTAACTGTAGCCTTGAAGACACCTAAATTATAATCGGACGGGAAGACCGCAGCAGGCAAATTGTTCCAGTCTTTCGTTTAACTATTAAGTTACAATCATAATTTATCACTGAAATTTTATTTCAATAGATTTAGGTAGTGCTTTTTTAATTAGGAAATTAGCTATTCTAATTGTAGGCAAATAATATGGGCATCGACGCCCTACGCCGGTAACAACATCGGTGTTGGTATCTACGCACACATACACAAACTCTCTAGTGACGCAATCAAGAACTTATCAAAAGAGGTTCGGTCGAACTTATCGAAAACGAAAATATCATTAAACTAATATGTATTGCCAAGTTTTTTTCTTCCATTTGGTCCTGTCGTCCATCACACTATCACTAACTCCATTTTCTTTCATATCACTCCTCACACAATCCATCCATATTTTCTTTAGTCTCTCTCTTTCCCTCTCCATCCATCAAGATGTACACATACAACTCTTTTTATTTACCTACTTATTTTTATTTTGGCTTCACACGGTTTGTGCATTTAGCCAGTATCAAGTTTAGAAAGTATTAAGTTTTCAGTCACTTTAAATTTAATTAGAATGCGGACGTAACACATTCTAATGTTTTTGCAGTATTTGGCAGCAAATATATCGATCGGGTCAGCCTTCTCGGTAAAATTCGCTGTGGTAGTCAATACTACAATAATTCTCAGCTTCATTTTACCGAAATTTCACTTGTTTCAATCATTCCACATATTGTTCAGCTGCGTCGTCACTTCACATAAAACTAAACCAATTTTACATCACAATATCCACTAGGAATCAATTTGCGAATACTTAAAACAGCCACTGCACTTCACTTGAAATAAACTCGAAATAACGCCAGTAACTCCATAAGTCTTTTAGTAACTTGCGTTTCATCCCTCGTCTTCCTCCTTTCATCTTTTCAGTCACTGGCACGACTTTCGATCCAGTTTTCTCCGTGAACCTTCAAAAAGATGATACAAAATAACAAAACACAGTAACTAAGTACAGTCTCATCTGGCACAGGTCGGCAACGGGCAGAAGTGACACCGCTTGATACATATCGATGCATATTCATGGCGACGCGACAATCAAACGCTCTTTTTTATGCTTTGTTTTGTGAACACCCTGTGTTTGTTACACATGGCGTGCACGGATGAAGGATGTTTTTGACTTTATTTTTTTAAGCACCGCTGACGCCTAGGATTTTCAATATCCAGTAACCCAGATATTTTTTAACCGTGGATTAATTTTTTGTGTCTTTTCAGTACCTCTTTTGATACTTTCAAGTTATAAAATCTTCACACATTAGGAAGTGTCATCTTCTTTTAGCAACATTATATATATTTTGTCTATATGTCTATCTGTATGTCTACAAATTGACACACCCAGTTTTTTTTTAATCCAATGTTTAGCAGAATCAACGTTTTAATGTTCCCACTATATGAAGTAATGGGCCGTAATTTAATTAAATAAATTAAAATTAAATAAATAAATAGTAATCCACTACGCAGGCCCAATGCTAGTTAGTGGATGTTACATGACTTAAAATTGTTAGTTCTTAGACATTTTCTCACGTTGTTTTCCTTTACATAACTTGTGAAAACTGATAAACCCTTTCTCTATAGCGTTTTATTAAGGTAGCTAATAGAATTTAGATGAATGAAATAAAAATAATACCATACAAATTATGTTTTTTTTAAGCAAATCATATGCCTACTTAATACTAGATAGCTAAACGTTCAGTGAAAAGGAAATAGAAAGGTAAATAAACATGAAATCGACGTTTATTTAAAACTGCCCACTTTGTACAGTCATAACTTCAGATTGACTTGTTAATATTATTAACTTTATATTTAAGGCGTGTTAATTTTTTCTCAAAAGTGGTTATTAATTTGCTTAGTTTTTTTTTCTTAAGTATTGACTAAAAACCAAATCTTGTTGACTATAACCAAAAACTGACAAAATAAATATTTTGTATTTTGAGTTTTATCGTTGAAAAAACCATTTCAATAGGCACTCAATATCAATGAAGTATCTACCATTTTTTTCTAACGAACGTACTATGTTATTTCTTTTTGAAAATGTTAAACCATAACCGCCCATAAAAGAAAGCTATTTGTGAGTTAAAATTCCAAACGAAAGCGATTGAAATAAAAATGCATAGAAGTTCGTACACGAAATAATATTGGGTTCCGTTTTAGCTTCACTGTTTCTGTATAACTACTGTACTATAACGTTCATTTATACTGTATAACGTTCATTTCTTAGACATTATACAAAAAGTGTTATAAATATTGCAATATTACAGAAAATACAAAACCGAAAAAAGGTAGAGGTAAGCCTTTGAATTATAAGTTCAGTTATCACAGCTCTAGTAACCTGTTTTGGCAACTTCATAGACATTAGTTATCTCTGTATTTGTCGTTTTATAAAACGGATTTATGGGTACACTATGATTTTTAAGTTTATCTATACAAGCAGCTGTTGTCAGGATACATTACTCAGGGTAATAAATAAAATAATTATAAATAATATTTATTTTGCAAATAGGTTTTATAAAACACGTGGTGTCCGCAACTCCACGACTAAAGCGGGTATTTTGTGTACGGTTATAAAACACTTATACACGTCAATTTTTTCGTCAGTTTAAATTGAATGAGGCCGGTGTTTCCTAGCTGACTACCCTGAGAAGAAACACCGAATCAAACTCAGGGATTAAAGTCTTTTTTAAAGTCCATACAGCAAACATCTAAAGGTCAAATCATATGAGAACCATACAGATTAGTACAATTGTCAATATAGAGACCCAACAAGATAGTAAATAAACTATAGGACTGGACTAACGTGTCACCCGAACTTGCTTGCAATGTATCAGAAACGACATACCGCGCAAAAAACAAGACAAATTGCGCTATTTGTTCGCGATTGTCCTCCCGATACCCTGCCCAGTTAGCTGATATGAACAATGGATGAAATATACCTACGTTAATAAATTATTTATTATTGTAGTGTTAGTGTTGTGTACTCATTATTATAATATATTAATTATACGTTATAGTCATAGTCATAGTAATTTATTGGTAAGGGATTCTTATATTCTTCTTCTTATATTTTTCTAATTGGTCAGATAATTCGTTTCATAAGTACATTTATTAATAATAGTGTACAAACGTTTTTGAGAATTAACAATCAAGCCGCCTGTACAAAAAAAAAGCGTTAAAAGGCCTATTACGAGGTGGACCGATGACCCGTGAGGGTGGCGGGAATCCGATGGATGCGAGACGCACAGGACCGATCACAAAGTCAGCCACTGGTAGCCTATGTCCAACAGTGCACGTCGAGGCCTAAGTCCAACAGTGCACTTCGAGGCCTAAGTCCAACAGTGCACGTCGAGGCCTAAGTCCAACAGTGCACGTCGAGGCCTAAGTCCAACAGTGCACGTCGAGGCCTAAGTCCAACAGTGCACGTCGAGGCCTAAGTCCAACAGTGCACGTCGAGGCCTAAGTCCAACAGTGCACGTCGAGGCCTAAGTCCAACAGTGCACGTCGAGGCCTAAGCCCAACAGTGCACGTCGAGGCCTATGTCCAACAGGAGACGTCTTTCGGCTGAAATGATGATTATGATGAAATACCGTCACATATCGAGAATTCAACCAATGATGCACCTGAAACGTTTGCTTCAAAATGATTCAACACAAAGTATTCGTCAACTCGACTCGTGCAAACTGAACAGTTCACCTCAACGAGGAATTTAACCAGAATAAATGTGATTACACTAAATAGTTTCCTGGAAAAGCAACAAGTTGCTAATGTATAACAATTACGTTTAAATTTAGGACCACTTGTCGTGGGCAGGCTTGGACGGGATTTTATTTTTATGCATATATTTCACTTAACCCAGATTTATTTCGATATTTTTATCTCGTGAAACTGTAACATAGTATTTATGAACGCACCCTCTCCTCTGCCGCGAAAAAACAGTTAGTTTATTCAATTTCCAAGGATCAAAAGACTCTGCAGGCAATACAAAGATTTGTCAAAGCGAAACTTAGACGTAATCGTCTCTCTAGATCTGAAAGTGCAAAAAATATTTACTACCGCAAATTAGCAAAGTATGTATATATTCCTACCTATATTCCCAGCCCTGGTTTAGGCCATTGCGACACGGAATGGGAAGCAGTCACCTTCTTCTGCGGAGCTTCCAATACAAGCGAAGGAGGTGACTGAAACAATATGGAAAAATTATCCTCACGCTGCAGCTGCCGCCGCAGAATACGCCTCGAGCGTCTGGAGATGAAGGGCGATTCTCGACATTTTTTTGCTTTCCCAATGACTTCTCCCATCTTTGGGTGGAGCGAGAGGGCGTGTCAGACTTTTACTAACTGAAACCCACTCCTTTTCCTTTGTTCCAGGGCCCTGGGGTTCTCTTTTGCACAACCCATGGACCCAGTAGGCTTCGACCCTGCGGGACCCCTACGGTTTGCTGACATTAAATACTACGCACCGTCGACGACTCGAACCGACTCGACACCGCCGGCCGAAGAGCTACCCATTGCTCGCCGTCCGCAATACCCCGCCTACGGTGGCTGGAAATCAGGGTCGGGATTTCGGTGGCTGGAAATCAGGGTCGGGATTCCGGTGAGACGTGCGGGCCGTTCCCTCACGCGTACGGCCGCTTCCTTCGCTACTGTTACTGCTTCGCAGAATTAAGTGACCGTCTGTAATTCCTCCTCGCTCCGGACCGTGGCTTGTACCAGGGCTTGGCGCGAGAGGTTGTTGCTGCTAATTGTCCCCACGAGGGTTCGGCGGTGCTCTGCCCAAGCGTCCTCCGGACGGTCCACACGAGTCCGATGCAGGAACCTCCTGAACTTAAATAGATAAAACTTATGTTAATAAAGGCGAAAAGTTGTTCACGCTCTAAAAACGGCGGAATTTGGAACTGGTAGACCAAATCCTAGAATAGGAATTACCAGGAGTACGCTCCATTGGTATATTTTCGATTGCACGTGAGGAAGGCCGCAGCCACGAGCAAATAAATAAAAAAATATAGCCACTTTTCAATCAGTTTATTTTTCAATAAATAAATCATTAAGGAAATAAACGTAGTATGTCTCAACAGTGCTCTCATTATGGGTAAAAAGCTTCACAAAGTAAGAAAATTCTTTCAATAAAAACAACGAACGTAAAAGCGTAGAAATAAGAGGTAGGTTTACCCTTATTAGTGTAAAAATAACAGAATTCTTCACATGAACGGTTGCAGCGTCAGATCGTGTTTACGTTCCACATTTTCTGTTTTTATAGACATTATCAGGTTTGTTTTTAAGGTTCCGTACCGTACCCAAAGGGTGAAAACCGTAAGGGCCCAGCAGGGTCGAAGCCTACTAGGGCCATGGGTCCGCTTCTGAATGGATAATCCGGAACCCTGGAACGCAAGGCAACGAAGGAAGATAGGAGAGGGTTTTAAACAGTAAAAGTCTGACACGCACTCTCGCACCGCTCTAGAGCGGGGAAAGATATTAGATGGTTTCTCACGGACAAAAAAACCTAAAGGGTAAAATTAATTACCTATTGCTAAGACTCCACTATCTTTCTGTCAGTCACCAGGCTGTATCTTATGAACCGTGATAGCTAGACAGTTGAAATTTTTAGAGGTGATGTATTTCTGTTGCCGCTATAATAAAAAATACTAAAAATAAATATCCAAGTGGGGCTCCCATAAAACAAAATTTTTCAACAAAAACCACTGCGATAGGTGTAACTAATAACCACCAGGTTCAAAATTCAGAATCGTTCGAACCATTTATTCCACTTCTATTACAATTGGACCACTAGAAGTACGGCGTTGCGCCATCGGTGCATGGTGGTCATCCAAGCCATACGCACAAAGCTTTTTGGGAACACATTCAATGTGCTATATATCTTGCTAGATAGTTGAAATTTTCACAGATGGTGTATTTCTGTAGAGAATAAAATAAATATTTGTCGTATGGGGAGGCCGATCAGGGATCCTATTTTGTGGGCGATGACTGGGTAATGACTAATAAACAACTATTCTAGATCTCACAACCGATTTATTATGATGCAAGCTTTACGTATTCACTTCACAACGAGCTGTGTGATAGTCCCCAAACTAGATGTTGTTCGCACGGCTGCCGACAGAGAAAAGAGCCCCGCACCTCTGCGGTCAGCACTTTTATCTGCTCGGTTCGTGCAAACGTCAACCTGGATTCTGTCAGTGACATGTGTCACCTGTCACTTAGCTCGTTCGTTCATTCTCAAGCTTCCGTACTATTGACTTTGCCTATTATATATGTGGGGCTTCTCTCATACAACAAACGTATTTTTTTTTGCCATTGTTTACTCGATATTAATAATCATAACAGTTAGACGCTTGAAATATTCACAGAATATTTAGTTGTATATTCACTTGGGAGCGCTCCCATACAGCAAACGTGATTTTTTTGCCTGATTATATTGTGTCCAATGTTGTATAGATAATAATATAGAACGGAACCCTTCATGCGCATGTCTGACGCGCACTTGACAGGTTTTTATTGATGTTTATCAGGTTTGTCTTTATCTTTTTATTTTGTCTTAGGTCGAACGCTGCATTACGCGGGCGCCCGCGCGGTCCCATACAAAAGTGTTCCGTCCGGGCAGCCGCGCCCGTTTTGCTCCGTAATAACACATTAAAGTTCTCCATCGACATGACTACATGCACACCGTTAAAGTTGAACTAGCGACACTGCGCAGGTAATAATTCGGTTTCCACAACGGGGACCTCCGCACACGATACACGCGCGACGTCACGCGACGGGTGCACGCGCGGGCGCGGCTCTCCCGCTTAACTCAGCGTTGACCCTTAGGCATGGTTTTCACAGTCGTAAAATCTTACATAACTGTCAACATCTGCATGAGACCGCTTTTAAAGTGATCTTGTTTGGGACTGTTTAGTATCTGTACTGGCAGGTTTTTTTTTAATATTTTTGAACTTTAGAATTTATTTAGAAATGCAACGATTTTTGACTATAAGAAGGATGGGTCCTTCTCTATTCACATTTATATTCATAACTGTTTTAGTCACGAGCTTCATTACTTTTCATCACATTTCCATACCAAGACATTTTGTTTTGAGATGGAATATCTAAACACTGGGCAAGTGCGTGATAGCAGTCGGACTCGCGCTCTGAGGGTTCTGTACAAACTCACCTATAAAAATAGTTCAATTCCCGTATCTCTCGAAAAAATCACCGGACCAGGACCGTAGACTTAAGTACCTATATGGTTTTAATTTCAACTCCATACCTCCAAGCGTTCCCGAGATGGGTCTTGACAGACAGATCCTATAAGTGTTCCGTTTTTTCCTTTTGAGGTACGGAACCCTAAAAAGAATCAAAGGTGGTCTAGCCGTCCTGCGGCTTCCGACACCCGGGGCGCTTCCTGTTACGGCGGCTAAGCGTGAGAATATTTATTCCCTCACGCATGTGGCCGCCGCCTTAGCTAGCATTACTGCCGCGTAGAAGAAGGCAACCGCATCCCATTCCCTCTCGCTCCGGACCATGGCCTGGACCAGGGCCCGGCGTAGGAAGTCGCCGTCTCCGAGCGCCTCTGTACTGCTCCACCCAACCAGGGCACACCTCAACCGCATGCTCCATCACGTAGTTCGGGCTCCCCTCAATTTAAGGGCGTTTTTTCCGCCTGAATCAGGAACAGGAACCTCCCGAACTTACTATGTACGATAAAGAGAAATAATATGATTTCCTTTTAACTTTTCTGTCACTGGCGCCACTTACAAAATTTCTCTAATATATATTTTTAGTAATCAGAAGTGCAGATATTTGAAAACAAAAACTACGTGACACACAACAAAAAAAAAACAATTCTTTAATTTTAGTTAAAAGAACAAAATAAAAATAATTGTAATTACTCTAATTAAGCACAAATAAGTATAAGTCTCGCAGCCCTTAAACGATGTTCCCGCCAGACAAACGACACCCGTCAAAAATGCGGTGGAAAGTGGTGTGCGCGCCGCTAACATAGACTCTTCGCTGTCATTCCTTCCTTCCATTTATTTCATACATCTATAGCTTCATAACGAGGTCCATCTATGATAACGATACCTATAGTAACAGTTACAATAGATCGCATCATATAGCTCTGACCGACCACGTATCACAAACATACGGGCTATGAGCGGCTACACTATCAATTATTCCCGTTTCTAATAGCAACGATATGAGATGAGGTCAACTCAAGTTAAGAGAGCAAGCGTATAACTAAGAATAGTCTAGTAAAAGTGTTATGGAAATTTATTCTAGAAATATACTTATTAAAATTTTATGCTCTAGTAAACACTGTACAAAGGCGGACTTAATTATGAGTACCTTAAGCATTTTCTACCAGTCGACCAAAGTAATAAGCACTTACCATGTTTGTTTTCGTGCGGAAGAAAAGCCTGGGTGTCAGGACACGGTGGGAATACCGACGGTGGGGGTGTGCCCCACTAGGGCGGAGCACCGCCGTGTTCTCATGCGGGCGATCGGTGGCGGTGACCTCTCACACCGGACCGTGCTTCTGCTTCTTCGAAGAATGCCACTATAGGCGTGGGCTTGCGGAAGACGAGCAAGATTAACTCGCAGTCCGGCCGTCCGGTAACCGACCGGACCGAGCCCAAGTCGTCAGCGGTGCGTAAAAACATGAATGAATTACTTTTATTTCATCATAAAAAATGTCATCGGGGTTGATTAGAATAACGAATTTAAACAGTTTAAATTTAAAAAAGTACAGTTTTTTTTAATAGGAAATAACCGACGAAAACTTACACGTCCAGAATCATGTACTGGTTCCGTAGTATTTGTTTGTGCGTCGATGTCAAAGACACTGTGTATATTTTTAAAAGGAAAAATGTGGGGTAGGGGTAGGAGGGTAAAAGATAGTAGTTAACGTCCTATTGTCAGATCTATCAAATATATATTATACACACAAAATTTCATAAGAATCGGTCAAGCCGTTTTGGTGGAGTTTTGTTAAAAACCTTCAATCTTTGGACTGACTTAGAAATACAAGTTCAAAAAAAACTTATCACATATCGCTGTAATTATAACCATTTTTTGTATGAAATCTAAGAAAACTCGCATTATTTTGTAATATGAGTTCTGCCGTGGAAACAATGTCAAGTGGTATTATTGATGATGTATACTGACTTAAAACTGCTAATGAATGGGATGTCTAGTCTATCCAACATGTCGACAGATCCTTTCAGGAGCGCCGAACCTGTTGACTAATGGCTATATCGATGAGGAGCAGCTCCTTAGTGCCGCGGGACCCTTCCCAACATCCGTTCTGAGAGGCAGACATAGTTGAATTATTGTCTATATGGTTTTTGTCTCTCAAAATGGATGTAAGAACTTTATAGACTGTCGACAGACATATTATAGGCCTATAATTCTTGGGTTCCGTGGAGCTACCTGTCTTATGGAGCAGGTGGGTGATACCAGTTGTTGATGACTGGAATTACGATGCCAAAAGCGCGTGTGAGCTACTGTACCATTTTTACCAGAAGTTGTGCAGTTCGTCCGCACCTGGAGACTTCCAATTAGGTATCGGACGAGCTGCTCTGATTACGTCTAATGGTGTGATTTTAACTTTTTCTATTTCTAGTACATCAGCCACCCTCAGTGTGACAGACGGGCACCGACCAAATGCTGCACCAGAATGCATTCGTGGACCCGACGCTTATTTCGCCGGATACGATTGGCCCATGCACACACTTTCTGCTTCAGGAAGTCAATGCGTTCCGTGACACGGGACATGTATTCTTGGGGCGTAATTCCATTTCCCGAAAATGTCTGTCTCACGAATCGCATCACACGTGGACATGTATTGCCCTCTCTGAAGCAGTATAGCTTGCCAATGAGTGCTCTGACCTTATCAATACGTCCTTCGATCCTGCACTGCCAGGCTGGAGCGGCAGGCCTTGGTCAAATAGCTACATCACAACTTGAAAACTTTATATTAGCTAAACGACATGCCGCAACAGCCCTGCAATAAAGGATGGAGTGCGTATCAGCAAGGTCCTCGCTGCTCTCAAAAACATTCTTAAGCAGCAAGTCCAGAGCACACACTACCGCCATATTTCGTTTGCGCATAGGTATCCGTGTTAACCGGGGTCTAAGTTTGGCTTGAGTGGACCTATGCTCGCGAAGCTCATCCTCCAGTGCGCTCCTCAGTCTTTCGTAGCACTGGCTACTTACTGTGTCAACCCTATCATCTAACTCATTATCAACAACATTGGACCGTGGCGGGATTGCGTCAGTGGCCGGCAGTACCCCTGTCTGTGTCGAGATGATATAGTTGTTCAGTATCTCTGAGCGCAGCCTATCAAGTACGGCGTCGTCCAATCTATGATTGTGTTGGATTACCCGCACCTAATCTAACAATCGTTGCGCCGAGACGTCTACGGTTGGTTCAAGGTCCTGGAACAAAGATAGCATCCTAACACGGTATGCAGTGAGGTTCCCCCCTCTGTAGTCGCGTAATATACGCGCATGATATTCTCATTCATGGATTGAGTCCATCTCATGCGCTGCACACAACGACCGGCAGCGGGGACCCGGCTCGGGGTCGGTTGGTCCCTAGATCTTCAAGCCTTTGGTGACCGGCCTCTCCCCGACTGACGTACAGGTGTTGGCGACGTTGGAGGGGAAAAATACGCGTCGCTCGAGTTCGACGCGACTGTAGCCGCCGGTGTCACTGACGATCCGGGGTCCGGCGGCGGCGAGGCGGAGCTGAGCGGCGAGTCTAGGGATGGATGGCGTGCGCAACGGGCAGCTGCTCTCGTCAACATAGTTATTTAAAATGTATTTTCATTCCGTATTCCATTCCATTTCCATTTCATTATATTTTATTCATGTTGATGACATGTGTCATCTATCCGGTATAGGTATGCATTTTTTCTTCTTGATGATTTTCAGTTTATTGAATTTTGATAAGTTTTTATTAAGTATATCTTTCTCGTTACTATTGCTGTAAAATTGTGTAAAATTGGGACCAAAAATAGATATTTAAAACTTCGTGAATGAAAAAAACAAATTTTGTTGACATCTGGTGTTGCCAGCTTATTCTTCTTTATTATTCTCTTTATTTAACCTTAAAACTTATTAAATAAATATTTAAAATTAAAAAAAAAAGCATTTCAAAATATAAAAGTTATTATTAAATGTATAAAATGAAATTAAAGCAGAGATGGAGCAGTAAATAAACGTTAAAACGCTACTTTAAAAACATCTACATTTTTCCATAAAATTCCAACCACTTTTGCCCTCAACACTTTATTATATCACTATTTATCCCCACTTCCATACACACTACACTTAACGACGTCTTACCACTTAACTTTTATGTCTTGTACCAACTTATAATGGTAATTTCGATTTACGATAATAGCGTCGCCATAAGGCTTGGCGCAAACGGGCCACTGACCACAGCCACCAGTGGCTGTCGCGTGTTACCGCCACATTTGTAACGGTGTCAGAAGTGAACGACAGCCACCGTGTGCAGTCTGCGCAGTCCTACGATAAACTATATTAATGTATCAACATCCATTGAAGGGTTGTATACCATGTTGACGTGTGCGATACGCAGAACATCTAACGATTAACTACGCGGGGAGAGGAGCAGTGCGACGGTGGCGGGTGTCGGTGTTTTGTGTGGCCCGTAGCGACCACAAGTAGCGAGTGGCTGCCACCGGCTACACGTGTGCGGTGCGTCTATACAAAATATATGAAAAAGGGTGTTAAGTCGCTGTTGCTGGCCACCAGTGGCTGTGGTCGGTGGCCCGTTTGCACCGAGCTTAATGGCTTCATCGTCAATGTCCTGTGGCATTCATATGTGACGCACATTATTAATGAAATGATGGATTCTTACATATTTTTACGTCATTATATCATTTGGTAAATAATGTCCACTGAAACATATTAGATAAACAGTTATCAACAAAAAGTGATACCTATTGGTTCGATTTTCGATCATTTATTATGAGTGTGTTTTATTATAATTATCCTTAAAAAAACTATTCGATAATTTATTATGACTGTGTTTTATTATAATTATCCTAAAAAAAACTTATACACTTAATTTTTACAAAGAAATATACCTATATGTTATTAAAAAAAACTTAACAAAATATCTTAAACTATAGCGTCAAAAATATCCGCCGCATTGTGGTCGACTGGAAGTGTGCCCAAAAAACCCAGCGTTAGTAGGCCTCTCACATGTTTGACCGATGTCCTGATGAGGGTCGCTGGAATCCGATGGATGCGAGTTGCAGAGAACCGGTCATTGTGACGACACTTGGGGCAGGCCTATCTTAAACAGTAGACGTCTTACGGCTGAAATGAAGATGATGATGGCAATGCTTAATCTTTTGAACATTTGGAGGTAAAAACGTTTCAAACCTGGATTTGATATTGCGCTCTGCAAACGTATTAGCGACACGACAACTTTTCGTATGGATTGTTTTATCCAGCTTTTTCTCTCTTGAAAAGCCTTGTTATCTTCAAGGTACATTAACGTACTTACGGTCCTAAAATAAAAATCAGCCAATCCACAGTAATGGAAATTGGAACACTGGTACCATTATTTGCCTCTTTAGCTGTCGAGGGTTTGTTTCTGGTAAATCTAGATAGAAATGCGAGCTCTGGCAATAAGTTCAAATTGCTCTAAGAAGATTCGCTAGATATTGCAGGACTAGTAATTTATTTGAAGTGCAGAATTGAAATCGCTGGAGTGGGCCCCGTTATTGCATTCTGTAGCTTTTTTTACACGTCTTCTTTTGTTTCAATCCTGTATTAATATTATCTCATACCAGCATTTTCAAATTCTCAAGAAAAACATAATCATCCCCGTAACCTTTATCCTGTATATATTTTTTCCGTACGTGTGTTTGTCACCTAACTCCTTCTGAACGGCTTGACCTATCTAGATGAAATTATGTGCGTATATTTGAGTGGATCCCTGGATAACCATAATAATAAAAAGATCCGGGATCTCAGGATTCCGAGATTTATACTGATGGAAATAATATTCCACAACTATCACACAACGCCGTCTAGTCCCAAACTAAGCAGAGCTTGTGTTATGAGTACGTTATTTTTGCTATTCTATCTATATTTATTATTTTCATTTTAAAGTCTTTGTCCGTATATACATTGATAAATAGATTTGTAAT
Source organism: Mythimna pallens (assembly GCA_961205895.1). Classification (NCBI taxonomy): domain Eukaryota; kingdom Metazoa; phylum Arthropoda; class Insecta; order Lepidoptera; family Noctuidae; genus Mythimna; species Mythimna pallens. The sequence goes on along the minus strand of OY540839.1, from coordinate 21,058,716 downwards.
ACGCCTGGCAATAATGCCAGAATTCTGATAATGGGATCCATGAGGAACCGAGGGAACTCCTCAAATATTCTAGTCAACTATATAGTGATTTTGGTATTTTCATCGAGAACTTAAGCATTTACAGTCAAAAAGTAACATTTGCTGAAGTGAAACTGATGAAGATAGTTGAGCCAGAAATGGCCGACAGAACTTCACCCTCACATAGATATCACAATGAAAATAGTTAAGTAACTATGACAATACAAATAAATAAATGGTTGGTTGAAAATGGTATCATCGAACTGATCTGATGATGGTGATGGAGCCGGGAGGTAGGCACTGAAACTCCGTAATTAATCAATGTAACCTGTGTTTGGGCTCATTAGAATTGTCATGAGATGGACTTTGGCTATACGGTACTATGGAATTGACCTGGTCATGGAGCCGGGAGGTTGATGGGAAATTTTGAGATGAGAAATAGGTACTCTGGCTAAAAGTGTATCACAACTAAAAAGTGTGAAATAAAAAACTGTTTTACAAAAAAAAACCGACTTCACTACAAATAACAAAACACTAAAACGATCAAAATAACTTTAATTTCAGAAGTCGGTGTTAAATAACAAGCAAACAATACCAGAAATACTGCCTTCCGAAATTTAGGGTTTTTTTTTGTAAAATGTTTTTTACATTGAAGTAGTAGAGATAGGAGCCTGTAATAGGACTACCTGTTCTATAGGGCTTCAGGCTTCCATACTACCCTCAGTTATGGTTGTTTAAAACGGTACGTACGGTTAATGTACGGGTGTTTACAAATAGTAATAATAATTATTCGATGGTAAAAAAAGTTAAGACTTTCGAAATTTTACAGTCTTACGGCGTTTGAATTTTCTGGTAACAATATTTGTATGATGCTGGTGGGAAAAGATGTGCTGTTTTTTACGATATATTTTCTAAGAATCTCTCTGTTGTTTATGCTCAATTCTCAAGTTAGAGAGATAGAGTATTGTAAGTCCAGCATCTCTATACTAGAATAATTCCACGAATAATAATTTCAATAATAACGCTCATCCGCTATTACCATCCCGTAATTGATTCCCGCATAACCGAATCAATCGGCTATGAAATCAATCACACGTTGTAATGTATGGTTAATAACGTTCCATGCTCATCTGATTCGGGGCATTGATAAACACGATTGATGGTCGAATCATTCCAGTGTACTGTAACTAATATGACTGTTATTTGAGTTAATAGGAAAACATGATAAAATAACATAAGCATCAGCCTCGGGCTTGCGGACGGTGAGCTGCCTATTTGCTCGCCGTCCTCAAGCCCGTGCTTGAAACGCAAAAAACAACTGAAGGGTTTGTCAGTAAAAGTCTGTCATTCCCTTTCATTCCACTCAATAGAGTAGAGAACACATTTATTGTGCGTACAGCTAAGGAGTGAAATTCCCTGCTGGAGTTTATTTCCTGATAGCTACAACCTAGGAGTTTTTAAGTCAAGAGTGAATAGGTTACTTCTTGGCAAGCGTGCTCCATCATCGGCCATATCATCGCTTACCATAAAGTGCGACAGTCGTCAAATGAAGCCTATCCATAATAAAAAACCCGGAGCGGACTCCTCCCTTTCTATTTATTTGATGATTTTTCACCATAAAAAGAAACAAATCGTCAAAGAAATTATATTTTTCGCGTAAAATTTATGTGACTGCAACATAAAAATGTGTACTATGAAATGAAGAGCGTATAAAACTTTTTATATTAGCTATAAACAGTTAAAAAACTCGCATCTGAAAGTTTCAAATATTATATTCTTTTTATAAGGCCGGTAAAAATATGTCAGGTTTTTTTTTTTGTTCTGGTAGGAATATCATCTTATGGCATCCTCCGGTCTTGGGCGGGGCGCGTGATAGTGTCAGACTTTTACTGACTAAAAACCCACTCCTGTTCCTTCTTTGCCATTTGTTTTCCAGGGCCCCGGGGATCTCGGTGGCACGAATCCGGTGCAGGAACCTCCTGAACTTACCAGGTCCGGTGAGGACCTGCGTCATGCGGTAGGTGAGGACGTCATGAGGTCTTTCCAGCCACTCCTCAAAGAGTGGACTTATCGCCATAATTATGGGGTGCCCAGCACTGGGTTGCGACAGTCACTGTCGCCATTCCACCATGAGATCCCGCCGGAAATCTATCCGCCATGCCGCGACTTGGCGCAGCAGCGGAGTTTTGCCCCGGCGTTGCATCTCCATGCGCAGTTCGTGTATGCACGCAAGGACCCCCTAGGTTGGGCAGGAGCCGCTTGAGGGCATCCCTGTGCGATCCAGTTTGGGAGCCAGACTTCGGAAATGCTCCTCGAAATTCCACCGGCTGTCGAGGACAAGTCCAAGATACTTCATCGTCGATTCGACGTCGATGTGAACTCCTCATATCGTTAGTTGGGAACCCGATGGTGGCGCGTTCCGAAAAAATATGTCAGGTTGAGTATAGAAAATATTTAGTACAACCATAAAATGTGATGCAAAATGAATGGCTCTGATAGAGTCTAGTGCACAGTGTTTTTTTTTTCAATTATTTTCAAAAATATATGAAGATTTTCTCAAAACCTCCGCTTAATTAGACTTAAAATTGACGAAGCCACTTAATCTACGGGGGTATACACAACATTGTCATTCCATAAACGATTACAGGGTAGTCTAGTCCGTCTCGCTTACACAAGTGCAGAAAAGGCCCATCCCTTTCCAATTTCAAGATCCAGCAAAAAAAAAAATTTTTTACGATGTAAAAAACTGCTTAACCAGATGATAAAACGAAAGTTATACGTAATAAATACTGACAGTGACTGGCCTGTTGTTTTAGTGGTTAATTTCCCTGATTGCTATGCCGGAGGTCGTGGGTTCGATTCACACCCAGGGCAAATATTTGTGTGATGAGCACAATCATTCGTTCTGTGTCTGGGTGTAATATATCTATAATATGTATGTATTTAAAAATACTTAAGTATGTTTGTCAGTTGTCTAGTACTCGGGACTAGACGGCGTTGTGTGATAGTTGTGTGAATGTTATATTATTATATAGCGGGACAGGCCTCGCCTAGTGCAGGAAGTCTTAGGAAACACCATGCTCTATAAATTAAATAATGTAAACAAAATTTCATTTCAAATTCAGAACTACCCACTCCCTGTAACCTAATTCATCTTAATAAATTATTATTATTATTATACCCTTAGTTTGGCAAAATGAATAGCTAAAACAAAAATATTTCCTTTGTCAATTCTCACCTCACAATATTAGACCTTCGAAACTAACGCCATTACTTTCAATACATTACATAAAGTACCATAAAAGACGATGTGTGACCGCACCTGTAAATCTCGACCCCTCATCTAACAATACTTTCATACGAGGTTTTTTCTCACAATAACCGCTAGAGTGGAAAATCCCTTCTCTAGAGGTAACAAGTACCAGCGTGGGACAACTCAATAAATCTGTTTGGCCTATAATAGAGCTGGGACACTGAGGATTTCTTCGCCGCTTACTCGAGATGATCGAGTTCTATATCTACTAAAAATTAGTCGAATAAGCTGGTACATTTTGTGTAAATGGAGTGCCTGGGGGTTTTTGCCTCGAATTACAGTTCTGTGATTTTTTTTAAAATAAAAAACAGATATATTTTTAGCTAATAATACGAGTATTTATAAAAAGTTTACCTTTTATAAATTGTGAACGTGATTTTGAAAAAAGAATGATAATTAGTATAGTTCAACTAGTATCTCAGGGACTATTGATTCGAATTGAAACAATATTTTAGTGTTGGGTAGCCCATTTATCGAGACTTTAATAGGTAAAACCCCTGAGTTTGTTTCGGTGTTTCTTCTCAGGGTAGTCAGCTAGGAAACACCGGCCTCATCTAGTTTAAAAACGACGAAAAAAAAAATTGACGTGTAAAACTGTTTTTTGTTTTTTTAAACCTATTAATAAAAAATAAATATCATTTATCATCCACAGTAACTGTAATCCGATGTTTTTATAATTTTAATGCTCCAGGAACTGGACTATACTTGAAATATCTTCGGGTACCAAAATTAAATTAGTTTATTGACATGATTTTTACACATGATAATAATAATAATAATTCTTTATTGGCATAATAATGGTATAATTTATAAAGCCTCTGACTCCCGAACTAGGCGGGCCTGTATGTCAGGAGTCAGCGCACTCCCTAATAAATTTATTGTAAACAATTTATAAAGGTATTTTTGTGTGATACCATACGACTAGTGTTCATTAGGTACATACATGACTTAAAATAATGCTTATAGAGTTTCTCGCACTTTCTTCTCCATAGAGATTAATAACAAAAACACAAAAACGACACTTAGAAATACAAAAATAAACACTTGGAAATGTGCAATTAGTTTATCATTCATATTGATTGATTTTGTGATGATTCAAAAGTGTCTGTAAATCGTTGATTTGAAATAATTACTATTAGTTCGATAAAACCTTGTTTTCTTTCCACATCTTAATTGTGCAAGTTCTATAGTAAAGTCAGGATCCTACTTATAATACAACCATCTTCCATATTTGAAAGAGTTTCCTCGATTTCTGCGGGATTCCATCATCAGATTCTAACTTGATGAGTCCTTTTCGAGATACATTTTCATACAAGCGCTCTTACGTGATTATAATGTTATTACACATCTTTCTCTAGATATTTTGAATACACAGCTATCTTGTGGATATTATCTAAGCTTCTATAGAAATATAAACGTAAATTTGTTTAAATCTAATCTAGTAAAGACCTCTGAAAATCTGCTATATTATGTGAACTTTGGCCCTCCATAATGTACTCATACATTAAAAATATAAAAAGTATATATAATAGAAGAAAAGTATATATAATAGAAGCTTTGCACATTTAATTGAGATTCTGTCAATATTTCTAAAAAATTTTTAAGGATTTAAAAAAATGCACTTATTTCCTGGAACAATTTTTGTGAAATATTCGAGTAAATCACAGAATTACCGAACGCCAACAGAGTTTTCAGGCGTTATCTCTTTTTTTTTGCATTGCCTCTTCATCAAACATCACGTTGGATTGCATTAGATGAAGCAACAAGCTTTTAAACCATGCTCGATGTTGACGTTAGGCGAGTGGAAAAGGACCCTTTTAACGCAACGCAAAAAAATCAAATCATTTATATACACAAAACATTATTTTTTAAGTCGATTAAAATATATTCTAAAATTACGAATTTTGTTGAAACGCTTGTCATAATTTTCAATGTGAAGTGGTCTCTGCATTTTAACTTTCTTAACTTTATACATATAAATTACCTCATTGTACTTCATTCTGTTGGTTGCATTGAGGTTTATTTTCTTGAAAACTTACATTGCTCAACCAATCAAAATTGCGTGCTTGAAGAAACTTCATAAATCTTGTACATTCTGCCTAGTATATTTCGCTATTATCATTGACATATTTGAAAACAACAATTTGTTACTTGTCATAACTTTTACAACAGTTATTCGATATTTTAAACATAAACACGAAAGTATTTTTGCTGCAAACTTTGTTCATGTTAACAGCAATTTGGAACTTAGGATTTAAATAAATATACGAATTGTAAGAAAATATTAATTTTCAGGCTTTTAGTCAAATCAGATGCACCTAGATATTAATTTTTAGGGTTCCTTGCCTATGTGGGTCAACAAAAACGAAACCCTTATATTTAGAATCACTTTATTTTCCGTCTGTCTGTCTGTCAATACTCTTTTTCTCAGGAACGCGTGGAGGCATGAAGCTAAAATTAATACTGAATACTCAGGTTGGCTACCTCAAGTAGCAGTAAAAAAAATCAAACTTCTAGGTTAACGCAATCTAAAGATAAGTGCGTTTATGCTTCGTTTAGGCGCGTATTTTGTCACTCGTTAGGAAAAAAAGCTATGCGGTACATCCTGTTGAATCCTGAAATTTGGCATGAAGCAAGTTTTCATAGCACAAGTATAGGCAAAACTGTAATTTTGTAGTTACGTCACAAAAAAAAAGAACTTTCTGATTCGAAAAAATCTTCGTGACTCGATTCGGGAATTCTATTTACGTAAGTTAGTTTGTACGGAACCCTCAGTGCGCTGGTCTGACTCGAACTAGCCCGGGTTTTTTTTACATGGAACTACTGATATCCTCGAGCCATTATTTGGGTAACACTATAAACTTTGGCAAGACTGGTGCCAGTTTTCCTGACTTCTGTCTATCCCTAACGATTGTCAAAGATTTACAAAATCAGCCGGGACCAACGATGAACGCGTTTTTTGAGACACGGAGAAATTAAAGATGAACGCTCTTTTTGAGACACGGAGAAATTAAAGATGAACGCGTTTTTTGAGACACGAAGAAATTAAAGATAATTACTTATCTCCTTGTCAATCTTGGGAAGCACCACTTAATCTTGAAAATTGTCCCTTTTTTTGTGGAAATCCAACCTAATGACTTCTCTCGATCTAGGGCGGGGCGAGAGAGCATGTCAGACTTTGACTGACTAAAATCCACCTGTGTCCTTCAGTTGCTCTTTAAGATCCAAGATTACGATATCCCTTTCAGAAATTACAGTTGCCTTGGCGGAATGGACCCTAATGGCCCTCTACGGATTTTTGACATGTCTTTGAGGCGAGCATGGAATACTACACGCCGTCAACTACTCAGTTTCGTCCTTACCGGACGGTTGGACGGCGAGCTACCCATTGCTCGTCGTCCGCAAGTTCGCGCCTGCGGTGGCCAGCGATTGCGAAATTGACCTGCACGATTGACAATATTTAGCCACACGCTCTTCAAGTATTATAAAATACAGTAAACAAAAATTATTTATTCGATTACTTTCTTAGTCACTCCCCCGTCACTATACTTGTTCTTTTCAAGAGACTATTGTAATTTCCGTCGAATTTTCGGTGAAAAATGTTCGAGGGTCGTTGTATGTCACTAGCTATATTGTGGGGCATTCGACGGCCCATTGTTCAGATTAATGCTGATAGATGCTTATGTGAAAATGATGACAGCAAGTTTTAATAAGTACACAAGCATCAATATTTGGTTTAAATAGTTTAAATTACCTTCATCCGGCTGGCTCTCGGCATCTCGGCTGGGCAGCGTTCGGGAAGCTGCGCGGTATGTTCTCGTCCAATATACCACAGTGTCTCAAAACGAAAGTTTATGGCCAGTGCGTGTTGACAGTGATTAAATATGGCTCTGAAACGTGATCGCTTAAAATGAATGAGCCTCATCAGAAGACTTAGTCACCCAAAGGGCAATGGAAAGGCCTATGCTCGGATTTTCCTTACTTGAACGAATCAGGAATGAGACCCAAGGTTACCGACATAGCACGAAGAATCGTCAAACTTAAGTGGCACATTGCTCGCAGAACGGATGGCCATTGAGGCAAATAAATGAATATGAATCGTCAACCGCATCATCGCTTAGGTAGGAGATACTGTTTATACGCGCAAACATATCGATAAGTAAAACAAAAAATAATCTAGAGCAACACTTAAACCAAACTTTGATATACATCTACCTACTCAAGGGCCTTCCAATTCATACCGATAGAAAAAAAGAGGAAAAAAACCCACAATACACACGACAAAAACACAAAACAATTGGAAAATTCCACGATATATTTCAATTTTTATTCTCCCAAATAAAGGTCAACAATCCGTATCCTATTTCGTTTCCTAAACCTCACAATCCTTATGTCAATACCGATACTTCAATGACAATAAGCGACATTATTGACAGAAGTCCTCAACTTATCGAAGGACCAAGACAAAGCCACCGAAAATCGGTCGGACCCAAATCTTGGCTAGCGTTGCGTAGACACGAAGCGAAATTTGTCTTTCAACAGAAAATTTTCATTTATCACCAACACGTCATGGTGTGTGCTACTAACAAACAAACATTACAATCAACCTTAAACAGAAGACGTAAAGTCGGTAATTCCTTGTGTTGTGTTTGAATATGCACAAAAAATCTCATAAGTAGGGCACAGTTGATGCGTTAAGAATGATATTGTGTGTAAAGCAAATAAGCCACGGAATATCTTTAGGGCTATTTTAGATAACATTTTATGAGGGATATGTTATGAAATCTTTCTGGTTTGCATGCCCATTCAACTTTAGAGGAAAACTGGCATTTCTCATCATGGTGCAATAAATTAAATAAATTTAATGATTAGATGAATGAGAGAAATAATATAATAGTTTGCCACTTAAGAGTGCACTAATCATAGACTGCTTGCTTTGGGTTGTAGGAATGTTCGAAAGAGTTACCTCGGCTATGGAACACAAAGGGCAACTGAAAGATTGATTTTAGTAAAACGAAACATTTGGCAAAAGACAGTGAAACAACACACAGAAGTTCTCACCTCATCCAGTCCGGGAGAAAAAATTCGAAAACATGTGTCGTCCACCAACCCACACCGGGCCCGCGTGGAGGATTAAAGCTCATTCCTTTTCCTAGAGAAGAGGCCTAAGTGCCAGCAGTGGAGAAATTGTAAGACTTATGTTATCCATTTTTAGGCTTCTTAAATGATAAAATCTTAGTGTCTTCCTTTAGGCAATTCGACTAAAGATATATAACTAAGGATAATCTACTGCCAAAAACACATCGAAGAAATGTTTTAAATCATTACAAAGAATCTCTCATTCATGGCGATAGCCATATAAAGCTTAGAGATAATCAAGACATCGATCTGTCAGTCTCTCTGGGATCCAATTTTATTGCCGGCAATAAAACACGCGGTGTGTAGACCAAGTTTATCTGAATCACTTGGCTATCAGTAGTACATCAGTACTAAAATGGGGGTTTTCAAACTTTCCTTGAGCCACATGATGATCAGTTTTATTTACCTGCGAGAAAGGGTTGAGAGGCTGGTTATACTTAATTTTTTTTTTATACTTTTGATTAGAATTCTTTAATCACTTGAGTTTTTTTTGTTTTTGAACTATCCCGGTTTTGGAGCGCCATTAAAACACTAGCTTTTGCCCGCGGCTTTGCTCGCATGTATAAAATATAGCCTATATCACTCAGGAATAAAGCAGCTTTTTATCGTTGAAAAAATTTTGGCAATCGGACCAGTACTTCAGATATCACCTCCTACAAACAATAAAATATAAAAACAAACTTTACCTCTTTATAATTAAATATTAGTAGATTTCGGTATTACTGAGACATGTAGCTAATACCCTGGCTCAAGGTTTTATAAACTAAAAACATTTAGTACAGAGATTACAAAGCCTAATCCAACAACATTGCCTACTCAATAAATAATAAGTGATCCGGAGGCAGGCAACTAAAAGCGAACCTTGATCTAAATGTAAGTATTTGTAGGATTGAAGCCACGAAGACAGCGGAAAGTGTCATTTTAACCACAGTGATTTCGAATTTTATTATTTTTCTATTGCTTGCTTTGTATATTTTTACGTAGCTACTCTGCATGAAATTTTATCGAGTACATTATTTTAATTATTTTTTGTGGATTTTATAAATAATAGTAATCCATTCACGTACCACTACTGTACCAATAAAATTTACAAAAATAACTAAACATTATTGCGCAGCAGTGTGGGCACTCTCCTATATATACTTCCTTTACCAGTTTCTATTACTAAACGACTGATGTCCTCCACGTCTAACGTGCACATGGTGATGTCTTCAACGGTGTGAAGTACACGTCAACGGCTGAGGTCACAGCACTCACGCTGAAGCGATCAACGGCGACGAGGTGGAGTTGACCAATGAGGTCAATGTGGTGGTTACACACTTAAATCTTTTTTCTCGTATAACACAATAAAATACCCTATTGTAGGAGCATACATAACTCTTTTTCTGTATAATTTTATTGTATCAATATGTTTATTGTAAATCAATTTGAACAAACGTCACTTATTTCTACAATCATATTCATTATCTTCTGTAGTTCTAATTATAACTATTACCAGTATTTTACACATGCTCATCTCAAGACCTCATTAACCCACGCACAACCCGGAGTGCAACTTCAAAGTAGAGCCTATACCCTTGATGTTAATCTCTAAATTCTTACACACGTCAAGCTGCTACATGTCACTCAACCGCCCGTTCTATAGCCACAAAGGCTCCCTGAAATTTCAATCCAATAAAGCACTTTTTGTGTGCTTTTTTTTAGGGTTCCATACCCAAAGGGTAAAAACGGGACCCTAATACTAAGACTCCGCTGTCCGTCTGTCTGTCACCAGGCTGTATCTTATGAACCGTGATAGCTAGACAGTTTAAATTTTCGCAGATTGTGTATTTAATGCCGTTTTAACAACAAATACTAAAAACAACATAAAATGGTTCACGTACTGTCAAACAATCATGATTTTTTTCCGTTTTTTGCTACGGACGGTACGGAACGGAACCTTTCGTGCGAGGAGAGTCCAAATCACACTTGACCGGTTTTTATGAAAGGCCATGTAGATTACAGAGCATGAATGAGTAGCTTGTTTGTACAAGGAGCGGGACTCAAATTCAGGAGCTATTGACCAGGAACGATGAAGGTTCAGCTTTGAAATTTTTGTTAAGTATTTTGTAGTAGGTACTGTTGCGGGTTTTTGTGCGTGGGTGGAGGTCAAGGCCGGTTTCATCGGTTTAGAGTACTTTTAGAATATAATATCGTCATTATGTATTGCGGTGAATAGATTAACCAAAAATATGTACAGTAAAGTCTTGTCGTGTCTATCTGTGCCCGTGAGTTTTTTGTAAACTACAGAGACGATTTTGAATCGATTTTTAATTCAGAGAATTGAAATATTAAAGAAAATTAAAATTTTAAATAAAATTTTATGGCACTTATCGATTGAATAAAAATTTCATTTTTCTTTTAGTAGTTTGTAAGCCCTTAAAGATCGAATTGAGACACTTTCCAAAAATAGGTAATATACCTTATTTATTTATATAGGTAATATATTCTTTATTGCACACCACATATACAAAAGTACAGGACAAACATATCCAAACATGCCTGAATCAGATAGTTTGAATAAATAGTTTAAAGTGCTTCTAACAATATAAAGAGATAATATAAGTACACAAAAGCCTTTCATTATATTTCCGTTTTCACAAATGCTTGCACTAACTGGACACATCCACTCAAATCAATAATAATATGATTATCTGTTTATATTGTTAGAAGCATTTTATGTTACATATATAAAAATATTTAATCCGCCTAGTGGCTTGACAGACGTCCTGTTTTTTTTTGACATTACAAAAAATCTTAAAAAAAAACACCTATGCTATCTAAAGCATAAACCTTACAAAATATTATCGTGCCAGTTTGCAAGTTAGTGCAGCATGCGACCTCTATCGATATCACATTTTTTAATAATAAAAATATTTTATTAATATTTCACAGCTATCACACAACGCCGTACTAGACAACTGATAAACATACTTATATATTTCTAAATACATACATATTATAGATAAATTACACCCAGACACAGACTTAAATATAATCGTGCTCATAACACAAAAATTTGTCCTGGTTGGGAATCCAACCCACGACCTCTGGCATAGCAGTCAGGATCACCAACCACTAGACCAACAGACCAGTCTATATTATTCACGTAGCTATTCACGTAGCCCTTATAAGATACTAGCTGTTGCCAGCGACTTCACCCGCATGAAGGGAACATACTCCTGGGATAAAAAGTATCCCATAAGCTATTCCAGGACGTGGTCTACCCGTATACCAAGTTTCATCGAAATACATTCAGTAGATTTTGCTTGAAGGAGTAACAAACATTCACACGCATATACAAACACATCATCACTCACAAACTTTCTACTTGGTCTGATTTTAAGTTGTTTTTCCCTATCTAAATGACCAGCATAAACAGCAAAATTTCGAAAAGGAAAGGAAAATCTTAATTCCGATCTCCACATTAAGTGCTTATTAAAAATCTGCCGAACTGTTGTTTATGCCGTCATCCATCAAGTGAGAATGATTAATTGAGAACACATTATCGGCAGCTGCGAGCTCGCCATTCAAAACGCCATTAGACTTTAAGAACGCCTTGATACGATCTTTTGTTTTTAATCTTCTCTAGTAATCAAAGTTGGGCGTAAGTATTGATTGGCTGTGAAATGGCTGGGAATTAAGGTTGTATAAATACTTCGATTATCAAGGAATAAAAGGAAAAGTGATCGTCGAATCGAAGTTACAAAGTGTGCATCGACGCCTATAGATTTTCTATCCGTTGCATATCGTAGAATGCATCAGAATTGCAAAGCTTTTCACCAGGCCCTTTCCAGTATTGGGAACACTCTTTCAATCATCCAGCTTTACCTATTTTAATATTTAAATATCATATAACTGGAAAGATGTACAGCTTACCCTTACCCACTTCCGGAGTCTGGAGAGGCTGGTAATCTGTGATACAGGTCTGCTAGTACAGAAACCAGTCTCTCACATAGATTATAATCCACAAATGTACACGTTGAAATATGTATATTACTGTTTATATTCCTTGTATAATTCTATGTGAGAGAGAAAATAAACTTTTTTGTATTTTGTACTTACGTGTGTATGTTTCCTAATAGGTACAACCAGAGGGTCTTTAAGACAAGAGTGAATAGGTTTGTAGACAAGGGTGCTCCTTTTTCGATCACATCGCTCGCTTACCATCAGGTGAAACAGAGGTCAGGCGCGAGCTTATTAGTAATAAAATGCAATTGAATAGGACAGAATTTGTTATGTATTTTTTTTCAATCTTTTGAGAGATTTACCGTCCAATGGTCTTTAAATTTTCCATGGTGTGACGTTTAAGCCAAATTTCTTAAAAGTATTTGATTTCGTCGGGGTAGCTACAACAATAGTGGCAATTGAGCGTCGAAACCTAGCCCATACGGCATAGATACTTTCTGAAGCACTCTTGTCCGGGGAGCATCTGTGTTATATATGTGTTACATCGCGATGTGTTCCACGGCGCGATGTGTTCCACGACGTTTTGTGTTCCACGGCGTTTTGTGTTCCACGGCGTTTTGTGTTCCACGGCGTTTTGTGTTCCACGGCGTTTTGTGTTCCACGGCGTTTTGTATACCACGGCGTTTTGTGTTCCACGGCGTTTTGTGTTCCACGGCGTTTTGTGTTCCACGGCGTTTTGTGTTCCACGGCGTTTTGTGTTCCACGGCGTTTTGTGTTCCACGGCGTTTTGTGTTCCACGGCGTTTTGTGTTCTACGGCGTTTTATGTTTCACGGCGTTTTGTGTTCCACGTGGTCGTCGTCCCTTTCTTTAAAGCAGTAATACTTGCGAAGGAGATGGCCTCAAACGTCAGGGAACGGACCTCACGCCTCACCCATCTCTACAGGAAAGACTCCGAGCATCAGGAATCTTAGGGATCGCTCTACGATTCCCGGCCACCGTAGGCGTGAACTCGACGACGACGAGCAATGCCCTACCGTCCAGTAAGGATCGAATCGTCGACGGCGTGTAGTGTTCCGAGCCTCAAAGAAATATCAGTACAAAACAGGCGCCCAGTTAGGGCCACAGAAAATTGCTGGAAGGGATAACGTGGTCCTGAAAAGTATAGGGCAACTGAAGGACACATATGTGTTTTAGTTAATAAAAGTCTGACACACCCTCCCGCCCCATCCTAGAGTCGGTGAAGTCATTGGATAATTTCCCACAACAAACGAAAAAAACTGGCGATTAAAAACGAAGATAAATCGTCTCATATTTCTTTAACGGCATCCAACTCGACATACATTTTCACTGTTTTTCATACAACCGCTCATACGCGATTATGACGTTCTTATACATTTTTCATTAGATATTTTGGAAACATAGTATCTTGTGGATATTATCTAGGCTTCTATTGAAATGAATTTGTGTAAAACTAATCCAGGAAAATCTATTTTGCATGAACTGTGACACTTCATAATTGACTCAAAAATTTAAAAAGTCAAAAAGTAACATTAGAAGCCTTGTTTCAATTAAGATTCTGAATGATAACAATATTTTTTTTTAACTTTTCAGGGTTTGAAAAAAACACGTATTTCCTGGAACAAGTTTTGTAAAATATTCGAGTAAATCACGGAATTACCGAATACTAACAGAGTTTTCAAGCGTTATCTCTCCTTTTTCGCGTTGCCTTTTCGTCAAACATCGCCTTGAATTGCGTTACATGAAGTAACAAGCTTTTAAACCATGCTCGATGTTAACGATAGGCGAGTGAAAAAGGACCCTCTTAATTGACGCATTTATTAAAAACGGGTATATCAGCTTTACTTAATCACAGTGCTTCCAATACATTCGCTATCAAGAATTCACAAGCTCGTCGTTGATGCCCGGTATCAGACATCAAGTATTCACACAGACTGTTGGCGATGCAGCCACTCGCTCACATATGCATGCAGGATTCACGCGCTATTCATGAACAGTTTTAAACTTTAAACATTTTATGTTTTTGTATTTTTATCTCCTGAAAGAAAATAAGGTTTTTACACTGTCATAGCTTGTTTTAGTTTACAGAATATGTTGATATTTTTTTATTTATTTATTCAATTACAGTTCACCAACAGTTGTTACAGATATTTTAAAGACAGGAACTTATAAGTAATCGTTTCTTAAACCTAACTGTACAACCAATTACAGGCAAACACCATATGCAAAATGCTCCTTCCAATTAAAATTAGGAGAGCAGTGGTGGCCGAATGGTAATGACTCCGACTTACGGAGTTATAGGTCGCGGGTTCAAACCCAGCCAGACGCATTACTTTGTGTAATTTATTTCATCACCACTGCTCTCAAAACGGTGAAGGAAAACATCGTGAGGAAACCGGCATGTCTAGAACCAAAAATTCGAAGACATGTGACATCCACCAACCCGCACTGGGCACGCGTGGTGGATTACGGCCCATTCCCTCTCCTAGAGAGGAGGCCTGAGTCCCAACAGTGAGAACATGATAAGGCCGACTATGCTATGCTATGCTAATTAAAATTATTTACACTTAGATGATACTTATACTTAAATTCTAGAGACTAAATAACAAATACAGTAATAATAATAAACATAATTCTAATCACGTCTGACAAACACCGATAATGAAACCGCGTGGACGTCAACCAGGTCGCTGCGTTCATTTATAAGCTTGCACATACGGGGTATAGGCGAATTAGCACCAAACACTGTACGGCGAAGAGGTGGAGCTAAGGGTGCTATAGGTTTGCGAGGCGGTCTAGGGGGTACTCTGAAACTGAATTTAGACTAATTGTGGGCAGTCAATGGTTTATATGCGAATCTCAAATCCAAGAGTTTTCTACGAGCTTCCAGTGTACTCATTTTGTACCAGCCTAGCTTATCAAGGTAGGAGAGATATTTAAATGGCCTTACCTTTGAGTACCCTAGGTTACGCACAAACCTTTTTTGAACTCGTTCTATGCGCAGCGAGTGGGTTGCGTAGTGAGGCCTCCATATCACACTGCAATACTCCAAGGCTATTGTAGAGAACTAATTTAGTATGTGGGCTTTGAAATACCTTTCCATTACGAATGACAAAATTCACGAAAGTATCATAACTAATATTGTGAATGCGAAAGTATGTTTTTTGTGTTTTAAGAGTATACCTTCTCATTAATAAACGAATGAACCGGTTATATTGAAATCTTTTATGTATAAAAAAGAAACTGACTGACTGAAATTTTGCGCAACTTTTCCTTTTATGACGTAGGCGAGCACGAAGAGAGGATTTTCTAAAGTCGACTCCCTAAGGGGGTGAAGTAGGGGTCCAAATTTTGTATGGCGAAACCTACTTTCACGTGAGCGAAGCCTCTGGTAGAAGCTAGCTTTGCATAATACGTTATTGTACTCCATTCACAATAAGATTAAACATAACAAATCTTTTTTACTATCCGTTCAACCAATTTTGACTTTAGCCATAAAGAGACAAGAACCAAAGATTAAAAATTATCACAAATGAGAAAATCTTCCAAAAGTCTTAAGACTTAAAATAACAAACAAGACCAGTGGCAAGCGATTAAAACCCGCGTTCGAAGGAAACTTGACTGTGCCAACTTCGCAGAGTGAAGTTATGACAAAAAGCTTGCTCTGAATCTAGATAACAATGACAGCTGCAACTTGGACCGTAAGTAAGTAAATCTGTAGCGGAGTATGTCCGTTTGTTAAATGCAATTAGACAGGTATCTTCTTGTTGTGATGTTTCGCGCAGATGTTTAACAGTACTTAATAATTTATTTACTATCCAGGAGCAGTGATGGCCTAGTGTAACGGCGAGTTGTAGGTCGCGTGTTCAAACCCAGCCAAGCGCATCACTTTGTACAATTTATTTCATCTCCATTGCTCTCAAATCGGTGAAGGAAAACATCGTGAGGATGCAAAACATCGGCATGTCCTAGAATCAAAATTGCGAAGACATGTGACATCTATCAATACGCACTGGGCCCGTGTGGTAATTCCCACTTCTTCTCCTAGAGAGGAGCAGACCTAAGTCCCAGCAGTGGGAACATTACGAGGCTGATTATTATGTCATGGTTATATTAAATTTACTAACTGACCCGATGGAATATAAAATGAGAAGAAAGAAAGAAAGAAAAACTTTTTATTTGTCGGAAAAGGCGCAAACTTAAAACTAGCATATTGCAAACATTTTGCGTGACAAAAACATTTAAAAATAATATATATGCGCCACGTCCGAGCAAAACTGCCGTACGCTCAGCATAATGCCGTGTCCACACGCAAAATGCGACGAGTCCACAGCGCTGCTTTTCAGCGTGAGCCGGTGACGACGTTATCGACTTACAGACGTTGGCAACGGTATTGTTTCCCAATAGATTAGAGTAAAATAAATAAAAATAAATTTTAGGACAAAGTCATAAATGGAAATAACAAAAATAGAGAGGTAATACAATCTACATACGTATAAAGTGGCAACATTACGCCACGTCTTTTACAAAGGCGATGTCTTAAAGAAAGAACTTAGTATCCAGGTCAAAATCGCTACAAAAAAAAAAATAACAAGGACGCGATGACGTATAGAGAAAAAGGATGTGACGTTTAGCAAGTGTTTGTGATGAAATGTGAATCAAAATACTTTTATTTTCCTTTTTTAAAAGCTAATTTATGCATAATATGTTCTTGATCGACATCTAATACCTGCAAAAACTTGAATGGTGATAGAAGAATAAGAGTAGGTATTTATATTACCCGTCAGAATGACATATCAAAATTTTTCTGTATTTTTCAATTTAAGTCAAGACTCTTGCCTAAGAGTAACCTACTCAAGATCGTGGTCAAACGCGACTCTTACGATAAAAATATACACATTAAAAGGGTTCCATTTTTACTCAACTTTGCCAGAAGGAGGATTATGTTTTTTAAAAATACCACGTGTCCGCTTAAAAATATATGTCCTGGCCAGATCTTAGAATTGATCACTTCATGGTAAGGCCAACTAAAACTGGCCAGATCGTTGTAAACGTTAACATTTGATGATACGTCAATCCTCGTTTGGCCATATCATCGATGTAGAATTACAAAAGCCTAAAGAAAGACTAGACCAAACGAAAATTGAAATATCATCAAAGTTTGACGTTTAAAACGATCTGGCCAGTTTTACTTGGTCATATCATGAAGCGATCAATTTCTAAGATCTAGTCACACAAATAAATATCCAAAGGGAGCATGCTCTCGGAATAAAATGTATTTATCTATTCCAGGACATGGTCTACTACTGTGTCAAATTTCATCCAAATACGTTCAGCGGTTCAAGCGTGATGGAGCAAACATACACACTCACTCACACACATAGATACAAACTTTCGCTTTTATACTCGTAATATTACCAGTATTATTGGTGTCAGAAATCTTTGAAAGTCTCTGCTATGATATGGATGTAAACTTTTCTCATGAATCACTCTATCTATTGGTGAAACTTGACTTTGTTTTAAAGAAAGAAAAGATAGAAAGAAGATGATGTCAGTCATGTTCAGTGTTAATGAGATGTTCCCACTGCTGGGACTCAGGCCTCCTCTCTAGGAGAGAGAATGGGCCGTAACCCACGCGGGCCTAGTGCGGGTTGGTGAATGTCACATGTCTTCGAATTTTGTTAGTTCTAGGACATGCCGGTTTCCTCACGATGTTTTCCTTCAACGTTTTGAGAGCAGTGGTGATGAAATAAATTACACAAAGTAATACGCCTGGCTGGGTTTGACTCGGTAAGTCGCGGCCACTAGTTACCACTCGGCCAACTCTGCTCTACTCGTGTATTATATAAATAAAAGAAAACCCTTATTGAATACAATTTTAAACTTACATCAACAGTAAACGTACATTACGTAGAAATGTGTTGTGTACCGTACTAAGCGAAACCAGGCCGCTAAAACCTTTGAAGCTAGATTAAATTAGT
The DNA here is from genome assembly GCA_961205895.1 of Mythimna pallens. Lineage (NCBI taxonomy): Eukaryota > Metazoa > Arthropoda > Insecta > Lepidoptera > Noctuidae > Mythimna > Mythimna pallens. Next base: position 21,040,298 of record OY540839.1, on the reverse strand, counting down.
AACGTTGTGTTAATGGCTACATTCGGTTGATTCCCGCCACAAATCCCTCTAAACGCATTCCGGGAATAGAAGCCTCATATCCTTGAGTAGGTGCTTTGATGTTACAAAGGTTATGTTAGTTGTGGAATTGTCAAAATGATTAATCTAAGGCGCCAAGATTGTTGATATAATTGAAGGAAAGTCACTAAAAGTTTGAGAATCCCTCTCGCTCGAAATAGCCGGAAGTCTTCCGAAATCTTTATCGCTCCCAGTTGAAAACTACAAAGAAAACATCAAAGATATCTACAAACTGATTAACGTGAAAGCACGAGTCACTGAAAACTATTTCTTATTCGAAGCTCATGTTCCACTCGTAGCTAACGAAGACTTCGACATATACAAAGCTATACCCTTACCGGTTAACATGGCCAAGGAGACAACATATGTGCAGTTATCAAACAAGTACATTGCGGTCAACTTCGAGAAGAACATCTACGTATCTATGTCCGAAGATGATCTGAAACACTGCATGCAACAAAAATCGCGGAACTTTCTGTGCAAGAAGAACCTGCCATCATTTGAACTACACAGCAAAAGCGCTCCGTGTGAGGCAAAACCGCTATCTCATTATAACAGCGGACCTTGTGACGTCGAGCACGCGTCATGCAAGGAGGCTTGGATAGAGTTACAAACACAAAACAGCTGGCTAGCGACTTGCTGCGAAACGTGTTCGTTACGAATCATATGTAGCAATGACGTCACATCACAAACCATCTCGTCTTCGAGCATAGTGACAGTACCTCAAGGATGCGTACTGCAATCTACCGACTTAACCATTTACGCACAACGCCAGTACCACAGCAACATGAAAATGGATTATGAGCTCACAGCTCCAACATTCGATACATCTATCAACAAAATAGTGAATTTGACATATCGCTATGCCCCAAATATCCTTCAGTCAAGGGCCCCGAATCAAGATATTGCAACAATTGAACAGAAACTTGCGACTCAAAGGAAGAATGAAGTTTCTCTACCAGCAATAACGAATCACGACATTCATCAATATGCGATCTGTTACTTCTTACTGACGGCCGGCATCATAGCTGTGCTTGTGGTGGTTGGGAGGAACCGTTGTGCGCACTACTGCACAAACAACGCCAAGAACAAAACTACTAGTTCACCGCCTGAAGACATCGAACTTCAAGTCATCCATCAATCAGAGTACCAACAAGCAGCAGGTGCAGCACGGGCGGCACCGAAGGCGTCTTGGAGTCTCGACCTGGGCATAGGAACGTCGCCTTTCAATTTGATTAATTAATTTACTATAATTAATTTTGTGATGGCTTTCCTTTCTCTTTTGGTCTATTTCTCCTTTTGGGGTTGCCAAGATGTACAGTCTTAAACAGTACATTTTGCTGACGCTGGGTCTTACACCCGACGTGCGTCACTTTATTACTATAAATAAACATACATTACAATAAATCGAGGAGTGCGATTACTGCTACGCGGTGACTAACATTAGAGAAAGGAATCGTCAACAGTTTTCTTTGTAAACAGTGTTTTTACGTAATAAACCTTACGGAAACCAAGTGATCTTTTCTCTACGCACTCCAACCTCTACAACAACAACTCTTGCAAGTGTACGAACCGTACAAAATTCTTGCAAAATTTTGAGGCTCATCGATGAACTTTTCAAAGGGTATTTTGATTTAACCCTTAATGGCCCCCGGTTTATAACCAGGGCTTCGAATCTGTTGATGTTTGGGAGCTAGTATCCACGAAAAGTTTATTCCGTCTAGCCTGCTACCTAGTAAGTTTTAATTTGGCATAAATAGATAAATTAATAAACTCTTTTACTTTATATCGGTTCAAAATTAAATAGTCACCTTACTTTAAAGAAACATAAAAATAATAAACAGATTGTTTTGCTCTACAGTCTCTACACTCACGTTGATACATTCTCGACAATCGAAATGTAGTATAGTTTGCGCTTCTTGCTACACTACTAAAGTTAATCGCACTCTCTTAGATTTGGCACGCAGACAATTGCTATGATAGAAATGGATATAAACTTTTATCTCGATTCCAACTTGGACTTTGTTTGTAGAGAACTGTTAAAAATATGTTTATAGCTTTATTTTACAGGTAAACTTAAAATATCGAAATTGGTATAGTTAGAGTCACCGTGGCCTAGAACGCAAAGGGCAACTGTAGAAACATGGGTGGGTTTTAGTCGGTAATAGCCTGACACGCTTTCTGGCTCTTAGAGCGGGAAAAGTTATTAGATGATTTTCCACCGTAAAAAAAAAGTTTGAGTGACTAGTGCGATGCGTTAATAGTCGTACATTTTCTAAAACTTCGATATGCCTTAAGTAAGACTTAATGTTCTACATGTAATTGTATTTCCTCTTTATTTATTTATTATTGCTTTTTTTTCATTTATGACTTTGTACTAAATTTATTTTTATATGGGAACACGGCAGTGCCCCGACAACTCCGACAAGTCGAGCAAAAAAGCGGCACGGCCGTACCATCCATTTCTCGAAACAGTTCAGGCCATTTTCGACCCCCTATAACTTCGTTGTGTATAAAACTAGAACTTTCTTAATTTTGTCACTCACTGACTGACCGATCATCAAAGCCTTAGGCAGTTCTAGCAGACATAGAAAGACTATCATTGTGCGGCGCGTTAATCGATCTATCACTATATCGGGCTTATTGGCTAGAATAGTCCGGTCAGTAATCATAGACCGATCCCAGTACTGTACAGAACTGGGTCGGGCACATACGTCTGTAATACGGTACCTCAGAATCCACTAGGTTGTATTTCAAAGCAAATTGTTGGTGAATAATCCTGGCTACTTGGTTATGCCTTTGCAAGTACTCGCCGTGAGCCAGACGAGAACAACCAGAGATAATATATCTGATAGACTCACCCGTCCTATAGATATACATAGATAGATAACATCGTCCATAATCGCACAGACAAAACCTTCAGTTTCTCCAAAGAAGTCGCTGAAACGTAACCAGGCCACGGACGCCGAAAAATCTACATCAGGCTCATGAAGAGCCCGATAAAAGCGCCCATGGAGCTCCTTGCCTTACCATATCTCTTTGCGGTCATCAGTAGTAAGTACCGCAGGTTTGTACCAGTTCTCTTTAGCCATTATTAACGCAACGAGTCCCTTATCCACTGCGACCACATCGCGGCTCGTCGACCACGTCGGTTTTGATAAAGTATTCTCTGAGGCTACACATCTCGGGGTTGTGCAGAGTCTTTGCATTCAAAAAGCCACGACCTCCACACTTCCGCGGGTTGTACAGTCTCATTACCGATGATTGTGGGTGATATATCCGGTTTGTGGTCAGCAATGCATGGCCTATCTATCCAGAGCGTCTAGCTCGGTCTGAGTTCTCAGGCCTCTCGATCTGAATCTGAGATACTTTGAACCCGTATTCTATTTAATTACACGCAAACAATGTTAATAAACCAAAATATATATCATGGCATCATGTATGACGCAATATGAATTGACCATACAATATTAGGATCTTATTGAGTTATATTGTGAATCTGTCAGTCAATATTTTTTTCTATCACCATTAATTCAAATAATTTATTTCATATAGACTGACCTACATGGTTCCAGTTGATCGTTTCTTACAGCCTGTTCACGACTTCGGTCTTAGTGGCGAGACCGCGGCGAGCGGGGCGGCATCGGTATGAGAGCGCGCGGTGCTATGAGCGGCGTGCTTCAATCATCTTCATACTTTGATGTTACCGCTCCCCGCCCCACGCTTACTAACCGCTCACAGTGACAAGGTCGTGAACGGGCCGTTATGGAGTAGAACCAGTTAATCTTCGTCCCCTTTTTACCCATTCATTGCCACCCACTCCATGACTTTAATCAGGATATCTTCATGCTGCTGTCTCAACCTTATCGAGATTCTCCCAGCGATGAATCGATATCGACTACTCATCTCGTCGCGTCGTGGAAAGTGGTCTTGGCTATCCGAACGAAAAATGAGGAACAGTTTAGGGTTTTAGTCGATAATGCTTCCAAACATTTCGTCCTCATCCTGAAAGTGGACTTCTGGAAGTTGTTCCTAAGTGGCGAATACGTACCGGAAGACGCAGCGTTGGAAAGCCTCCCACAAGGTGGACCAAACATCTAGTGAGAGTCGCGGGAACCCCATGGATGCGAGACGCACAAAACTGGTCATTACTGGGAGGCCTATGTCCAGCAGTGCACGTCTTTCAGCTGAAATGATGATGATGATGATGATGATGATGATGATGACATGTAACGTAATAATAAATCGCGAAATGTCTGATACAATTTTTTTTAAAATCCATTCCAATATAGGTGAGTGTGTGTTTGCAATCGACAGTTCCAATAAAATACGAAACCAAAAGTTTTGTTATAATTGACCCTTTCGCTCGATAGATGGCGTTGGGATCAAATTAAAAGTCGATATGGTTTCGTTACCGCTATTTGGTTAGGGCCAGCAACCAACCTTAAAATATACGATTGATATAGATCAGTGTACGGTGTTTCATTTTTTATACCTGCCTGCATACACATATAGAGAAGCAGTTCAAAATTTTAGTATTGAGTGTGTTGGTGAGCGTGTGGACTGTATTACTAACTATGAAATAGAAATATCGATGGTGGTTATTTAGAAGTTATATTTAATTATGCAAACTATTAAAACACGTAAAATTATAGAATGACAGACACAGAACAGAAAACAAAACACACTCAAACATAAACATTGTAAAAAAGTATAAAAACAAACCATATTATAAATATAATAAAAAAAGGTTTACTATCAAGGCTCCAGCCAGTCGCCAATATTCCGGGCCCCTAGTGGAACACTAAACCCTAGTGGCAACTGACTGGGGTTCGGCCACCAGTGGTAGGAGCTTGCGGATTGGTCGGCACAAGGTGCTTCCTTTAGTGGCTACGTCTGCGACGCGTACCAACCCTTCAGGTCCCCTATAAGTTTTGATAACCCTGCCAAGAAGCCAAAGGCCCCTTGGCAACGAATTGTCCGCGATCAGGACTACGTCACCTTCACCAACATTAAAATCACTTCTATTTCGTCCACGTGGAATTAACGTTGGCAGGTATTCCCTGAGCCACCTTTTCCAAAAATGATCCGCCAGCCTGAGAGCGTAACGCCGTGTCCTCGTGGGGGAGCGGACCGGAGCGAGAAGGAGTGGCAGGCGGTCGCCTCCTTCTGCGAAGTAGTAATGCTAGCAAAGGAGGCGGCCGATCGCGTGAGGCAACGGTCCTCACGCCTCAACCGCCGCCGGGATTCCGATCCCGATTTCCGGGCACCGTAGGCGCGGGCTTGCGGACGGCGAGCAATGGGTGTCTCACCGTCCGACCGTCCGGTAACCGTCTGGACCGAGCTCAAGTCGTCGACGGCGCGTGCTGTTCCACGCGCGCCTCAAGGAGATGTCAGCAACTGTAGGGGCCCAGCAGGGTCGAAGCCTACTGGGGCCAAGGGTCTGATTCTGAAAGGAAGACTCGGCCCTGGTACGAAAGGCAACGAAGGAACAGGAGTGGGCTTTTAGTCAGTAAAAGTCTGACACTATCTCCCGCCCCGCCCAAGAGCTGGGGATGTCATAAGATGATTTTCCCACCGGAAAAAAAAAACCTGAGAGCGTGCCTCCAATCACATCTGCGTAGCAGGTTTGAGAGCTTGACTGGCCTTGGAGCCACCGATGCAGTGCCAAGGATAAAATGAAAAGGTATCAAAGCTTCTGAGACGTCTGGTGCGTTTGTAACGTGTGTGAGCGGTATGGAATTAACTATTGACTCGGCCTCGATTAACAATGTGTTAAAAACTTCTTCGCGTGGAGCTCTGTCTTTCAACCTAGCGCGCAGAGCTGTCTTAACAGATCGAACCATACGTTCCCACGCGCCTCCCATAAAAGGAGAGGCAGGCGGTATGAACCGCCAAGATATTTTGCAGTTGGTCGCGAAGTTTTCAACGTCTTTAATAAGGAGATTTAGCTCTAGAACGCTTCGACCATCACAAGCGACCTTTTACACATGTAGGCCTAGATTACTTCGGCCCTGTTGAAGTGGCAGTAGGTCGGCGACGGGAAAAAGGTAAGTGGCTCTATACACCTGCCTAGTCACAAGGGCTATACATCTGGAGATAGCTGCATCACTCTCATCAGATTCAGCTATCATGAGCCTTAGACGCTTGATAGCTCGACGAGGAACTCCATCGACAATATTTTCTGATAATGAGACCCAACTGCGAATGGTTGCTCGTGCTCGTAAAATCCAAAATTGTTATCGCGTTTCATTTAGCACCGTTTTGTGATTACCATGGCCAGCTTCGTAGTATTTTTGCAGAATAATAAGATGCACAATGCAATGACGGCCATCTGAAATGATTGGTGACTTTTACTCTTTCAAACCTCAGGTACGGATCCTATACGTGAGTTTAATCTTATCCTCGTCCTCGTCAAGAATCGGGGCAAGCGCGGCTATTCTGCTACTTTTAAGTACTGGTTGTGAGGCTCTCAGCATCTTCAATTCCTCTGTAAAGCTTTACAGAATTCGTAGCAATAGCATCTTCTCTGCTCGGAATATGTCTCCGGTGGAAAGTTACGAAGGGGACGCAGTATCATTAGCAAACCTGGCTTGTAAAGTAAACGTGGTGAACGAGATTTAGACAAATATTCTAACGGCCTAAACAACGCGAGCAGATGCCCTTAACATGCCAACTGCTAAAACGAGATGGATCTGGTACCGGTGGAGCAAGTAATGGAGTGTCCGTTAAAAGCCCCACAAACTCTGGTTTTAACTCGGAAATTTGTGAATCTTTGTAGTTAGTACAGTCTGGCTCACGTGGTCATTCTGTAGAATCTTTAAGCAAGAACAAAGGCCCAGTGAACCATCTGTGTGATGAAGTAAGGACTAAATATCTTGGCTTTATAGCGTCGTCAGCGATGTTAAGTTGGCTAGGAAGCCATCTCTAGTTTGATGATCACTCCTAAATTCGTTGCTATACTGGGTACTTACATGTGTAACCACCTCGTCAGCGTGGTTGGAAAGATGGTTGGTACCACCGTCTGCGACGAAGAGGCAATGGCATGGCTACCCATTTTCGTTCGGAGGCGATCAAGTACAGTATCGTTCAACATATGATTACGCTGGATAACCTGCACCTGATCCGACAGTCGTTGGGCTGAAACGTTGACGGCTGGCTCAAGCACCTGAAACAAAGAGCATCCGAACACGATACGTGGTCAGGTTGTTTCCTCCCTCTGTAGCCCCATAGTATGAGCGCATAACGTTCTCGTTGATGGATTGCGTCCATCGCATGCGCTGCACACTTCCGCCGGGAGCTGGGACCCTATCAGAGGCCGGTGGGCCTCGAGGTCTTAAACCACTCGGCGGCCGGCGTCCTCACCGTCGACGCGCAGGTGGTGGTGACGTGGGTCGCGAGTAGTACTCGTCGCTCGAGCTCGACGCAGCTGCCGCGGCCGGTGTCACAGCACTCGCAGTGGGGCTGGGTCCCAGCGGCGGCAAGGCGGAGCTGAGCGACGAGGCCAGAGGTGGTAGGCATGCACGAAGAGCAAGCGGCTCTCGTCAACATGTTGTTTTAATTTCCATTTCTGCTAGGTATTTTATTATATTAATCATCCATTCTGGTGACATAATATGTCATCTGTCTTGTGTATGCATTTTTCTCTTTTATCTGGTATTCTATTAATTTATTATGGTTTACAAGTTTTTATGTTTATGAGAATGTTTCTTGTTATTTTTATTGATGAATTTGTGTTATAATGGGTCCAGAAATCAATATTTAAAAAAAAAATTGTGATGGAAAAAATACAACTGTTGACATCGGGTATTGCCACTTTATTATTATTTCGTTTATTCATTATTATAACATATATAAATTATATTTTTGAATATTTCAATAAAAATAAATATAAAAAACATTTAAAAATATAAAAAATTGTGTCCCACCGGTATCGGGAACAGGGTCCAAGCTACCGGCGGTTAGGGCTCCAGAGAAAGGAACCTCCTAACAATACGAGCCGTGTCCAGGAGTACCGCTTTCTGAATCAAGCCCTTGATCCAGCCGCCTAACGCAAGCCTCCTAAGGTGTTGTGTGTCGAGGCTCTTGGCTATTAAGCCATTGGCTGACACGACTATCGGTACAATGATCGCCGAGTCTACATCCCACATGTCGACAACCTCGCGAGCCAAATCAATATACTTGATTTTTTTGTCTTTCTCGGCTTTCACGAGGTTCTCGTCATGCGGAACGGATATGTCAACATTATTATTATTATTACATTTATTTTCTATGAAAACGTGTTATTTACATTTTTAAATATTTCTTAAAAACAAACATAATAAAAATAAAAAATATTACATAATATAAATTGTAGAACACAAATTGTTTTTTTTTTTTTTTGTAAATAGAAAAAATGCATGCAACAAACATAAAAAAAACAGAGTTTAAAAACCGAAATATTTTTTGGAACCCTCCACCGCTTCAAAGTCGCAGGAAACCCACACAACGTTTTCATACTTCTCCCAAGCAGTGGTTCCTGCTTTCATCGACATCGCTGCGTGTATCGACAGGTCCAACATTTCCCAAACTCTTGTAAGGAGAGCCTGTGCCATCTTAGTTAGGAGCATCACCCCTCTTTAGAAATACGGAATTCATTTCTTTTCTTTGGAACCATTTCTCTGATCCCATAGTAATTTGTTCGCACACGCCAAAGTCGTCCAGATATGTACCAAACATGGAATGGAACACCACCTGTGCTGTCTTATTTTTATCTGCTCTTGACCTAATTTTAAATACCAAATTCTTATTTTCAATCAATTCTACGTAAAACTTTAACTTTACGCTGCCCGAGAAACTTCAAGAAAAAATCTTATCTTTGTTTGTCCACATGATATAGTATAATGAGAGCGGGAAATAAAATTTCTGAGTGGATCTTGCAGTTGTCATTATCAATAGGTCTGCCAACGCCTTTACAACGGTTGCCTGCCACATTTCCCGGGTTTCTAGCTTCTTTCAGACAATCGATTATTTCGTTGGCCATGAGTAGCATTTGTCATAATTTATTTATATATGATAATTTGTTTTCTGGAGCCCTCCACCGCTTCAAAGTCGCAGGAAATACACACCGTTTTTATACTTCTCCCGAGCAGTGGTTCCCGCTTTCGTCAATTTTATTGTTTCAATATCTTCCATCACTTGATCCTTCGTTTTCTTCAATGCATACTGCAGTTGTATAGGATCGCTGAAAAAGCTGCGTGAGGACTTGCCTGTGCGTAGGTAGTTTAAAAATTCTTAAGTGAATGCCCTCTTCATTACCCCTGAAAATGAAGGTCTGCATGTATCGACAGGTTCAACATTTCCCAACTCTTGCAAGGAGAGCCTGTGCCATCTTAGTTACGTATTTAAATGTAATTGGTTTAAAAAGTAATCTTGGAGCGTCACCCCTCTTTAGAAATACGGAATTCATTTCTTTTCTTTTCTTTGGAACCATTTCCCTGATCCCATAGTAATTTGTTTGGACACGTCAAGGTCGTCCAGATATGTACCAAACATGGATTGGAGCACCACCTGTGCTGTCTTATTTTTATCTGCTCTTGACCTAATTTTAAATACCAAATTCTTCTTTTCAATAAATTCTATGTAAAACTTTAACATTGCGCTGCCCGAGAAACTTCAAGAAAAATTCTTATCTTTGTTTGTCCACATGATATAGTATAATGAGAGCGGGAAATAAAATTTTTGAGTGGATCTTGCAGTTGTCATTATCAATAGGTCTCCCAACTCCTTTAGGATGCCTGCCACATTTCCTGGGTTTCTAGCTTCTTTCAGACAATCGATTATTTCGTTGGCCATGGGTAGCATTTGTAAACTATTACTCATTATACTCTGCAACTTATTGTAATATTTATCCTCCATAACTAACATTATGGTTTTAGTCATGGGACCCAAACTCCTGATCACTCCTATTCTGCGCTCTGGGGCGAAGGTTATTCCCTGTAGTAGAGGTACATGGTGATTATTTAAACCATATTTAGTTATGTTATGAGTCATCTACCTACTCTTCTCTTGCCTCCCAATAACTTTCCCAGTAGCATCCGTCTTCACACTCCGTTCAGTGACATTTCCTCGAACTCTGAATCTAGTAACACCTGTTCTTACCTCATCAAAAGAAAATTTGAACAGGGTCAACAATTCTACGATAGGTGTTGCTACCAAAATATTTAATTAATTTTTTGCTTTCTCTATTTCCTCAACAAAACTACCCACTACACAGATAGCTATTTCTACCCCCATTACTGTTGCATTGTAGGTCTTAAAGCGAGTGTGTCCGGTGGGGTCATTTTGTTCTTTCCTCAGACAAGTAAACACCGTCATGAGAAGTCCCGCTAGTTCGTCAGAAATGTCAATGTCTGTTCACACTTCCCAGGTTGATGTATAATTATTGTTAAGCATTTAAATAATTTATCAATCTCTTCGTCTCTTTCCAACAACTTTTCTCGGGATCGACATCGGTTGTAAAAGTAGAAGCCATGATTTATTGACACTGTCGCTTTTCGCCCATGGCCCTAACGGGTGTCGGCCCTGCTGGGCCCCTACGGTTTTGCTGATATCTCTTTGAGGCGCGCGTGGAACACTGTTATTAAAGTATCATTAATTATTGATTTCTGTTTATTCTTTATAAAAAATACTATCTGTTTCTGCGTCTTTGATACCATGTAGTGTCATGTTTGCGATCGACAGAGTTCCAATAAAATACGAAACCAAAAGTTTTGTTATAATTGATCCTTCGCTCGATAGATGGCGTTAGGATCAAATTAAAAGTCGATATGGTTTCGTTACCACGATTTGATTAGGGCCAGCAACCAACATTAAAATATACGATTGATATAGATCAGTGTACGGTATTTCATTTTTTATACCTTCCGGTATACACGTATAGAGAATCAGTTCAAAATTTTTGTACTGTTTCCGCTGCGGGGTTCGGTATTAAACAGTGAATATAGTAGATTTACTCTAACGATTGAAGAGAAATCCTATCGAAATTAAAAAAAAAATACAAAATCAAATTTATTCTCTCTCTTTACACTTTATTTAATCCTTACCCAAAAAAATAGCTCTCCAGAAAGCTGACACTGACAATCCTTTTCTGTCATTTCATGAACCCTGGCTTATAATGTCACATCCTCGCGTGACGTCATAGAATGTGTTCCAACGACTTAATGTAAGCAGGTGGAGCGGTCAATGTGAGATTTACGTTTTTGTTTTGTGTTTCACGCCGACTGTCACACCGTATTTTCCAAGTCACGGGATTTGAAAAATACCAGTATTTGCTTGTGATGAGACATTTTAAGGTTCAAGGAAATCATCCAGTGACTTCTCGCGCTCTGGGTGGAGCGAGAGTGCGTGTCAGACTTTTACTGACTAAAACCATACCTGTGTCCTTCAATTACCCTTTGCGTTCTAGGATTACGGGTTTCCTTTTCAGAAATTCCCCGCGGTCCTAGCTAGCTGATGAGCTCCCTGCTGAGCTCCTACGTTTTGCTGAAATCTCTTTGAGGAGCGCGTGGGTCACTACGCGTTGTTGACGATAATACGACGTATAATATGAGCCATTTAGCATCCCAACACCTTGACACTAGGACTTATGGAAACCCATCTTCCAAGGATTGAATAGAAAAGCAAAGTCCGCCTTTGTACTTTGTGTTGCATGAAGATTAAATAAATAAAAGCACCCCAACATCTGTAGATAATAAAAAGTTGCAAGTATCACTGGATACAAACCATGGAAGCAACATTATCCCATTCATAACATCCAGCTAAATGTCAGGAACAGACAGATCGCAAGAAATAAAAGAAGAATAAAAAAATGTGACATAGTCAATTTTAAATTGATAATTTAATGTTTAAGCTACTTAGCTAAGATTGCGAGAAGTGGAGATGAGAATGTTGAGATAAATGTGTGGTGTGACGAGAATGGAAAAAGTGAGAAATGAGTATATTAGAGTAAGTTTGAAAGTTGCGCCAGTGACTGAAAAGTTCTAAGGGAAATTGTTTATCTTGGTGTGGTCATGTGAAAAGGAGGGATGAAAGGCATGTTACTGAAAAAATAACTTTAAATAAAAACTGAAACGTAAAATAAAAGTCCAGTCCAGTAGCGTAGAAACCAATTTAATTGCATTAATTTAAACACATAAAATAAAACAAATAATAAATCCTAATACGGAACATATTGACTGTAACAGTCGGAACCCATATTAGATATAATGATTTTAGTCTAGATTATTTTAATGGGTCCCGACATACATTAATACATACATAAGAGTCGAGAGTATAATATACTAACATAGATATTAATAGAAAATGGATAGAGGTATAGATCCAGGTAATTCCGTGATCGAAGATGAGTTGTCCATAACACGATCAAACTTGCGCTTGATAAAGTTTGATCAGATATAGCCTATCTTGTTTTAATCCAGTTGGACGTCGGTGTAACCGCCGCCTCCGCTGGTGATATTCGCGTGCGTTCGTAATGGCTCACATTTATTTCGGGCTCGCGATACAGCACATGATTTGTGGTTTAAACACGCACGTATGGCCATTCATACGCGGATATACGCAGGCTCTGCGAATAAGTGCGGTATGTAGGGTAATATGTACTGAGAAACAACGGTTCAATTTTTGTAAAGATAACAGATTTTTTAAGAATAAATATGCTCGTGTACAACATAATTTGCATTTGTTTAGTTCTGGTGGAATAAGCAAAGAACAAAACTAGGATTTAGAATTTTTAAGTCGATATCTAAGATCGACTTAAGCAGTGCAGTTATGAAATGCTTTGCCTGTGTCTGTAAAACAAGCACAAAACAATTTTACGTAATATATCAGTATAACAATTATCAAACACACCTCTAGTTTTTAATTAGTACTTCTCTTTTCTTCTCTTCTTCTTCTTTGCTAGCAATACTGCTCCGCAACAGGAGGCGACCGCTTCCCATTTCATTACGGACGCAAAAGATCGCTGCCGCCGATCGTCTTCACAAGGAAACGGCGGTGCTCCAGTGGATTTTAGTCAGTAAAAATCAGACATTCCCTTGGGCTCTTATACCCAGACTTGCAGGAGTTATTTGATGATGTACCCACCACAAAAAAGGGAGAAATCCGCTGGCCTACGTACAATGGTCCACCAATATAAAGTGCGGAAACCAGACCACAAAGATAACGGGGGAAATCCAAAAAGAAAATTTGACGTATTCACAAAGGCAATGAAAAAAAAGAAAAGTTATTTCATATTACTGTGTTTAATAGGCTTTAGTTAGGTAAAAAATTGTCAAGTTTCAACTAAAATTGTTATTAATTATGTCCTTGTAACTTTTCAAATGAATGGCATAAAAGTTTGAACATTCTGGTCCTCGCTCAGAATACGATTTTATGAGCGTGGGCTGACTGTAATTTATTTTCTAGTTTTTCATGAGTCATTGCTCTTTTGACGCTTAGTCGAAATCGATAAAGTTTTAGACACAGTTTTTCATATTTTTAGTTGATAATTATGTTTGTTTTAATATGAGTGCCAAGCCCTTCGAAAAATCCCATCGCTCAACTCGAGGTACATTTCTATACAACCGCTTTTACGTAATTATAATGTTATTACACATCTTTCTCTAGATATTGTGGATACAAAGCTATCTTGTGGATATTATCTAGGCTTCTACAGAAATCAAAACATTAATTTGTGTAAAACATATTATTAGTTGTGTATCATATTTTTTTTTTAATCTAGATATGACCTGACCTGACCCTGAAAATCTGCTATTTTACGCCAACTTTGGCTTTCCATAATGAGCCCGTGCCTTGCACATTTTAATCGAGATTTTGATTGACGACAATATTTCTGAATTTTTTGAGGGTTTAAAAAAGACGTATTTCCTGGAACACACGTATTTGTGAAATATTCGAGTAAATCACTGCATTACCGAATGCCAACTGTGTTTTCAGGTGTTATCTCTCTTTTTTCGCATTGCCTCCTTAACAAACATTGCGTTGAATAAAACAACAAGCTTTTCAACCATGCACACTTTGGCTGTAGACGGACCGGGAAGGGTCATCTTAACGAGCTTTCTGCGACACTAAGAAGTCTTAGTACGTAAAGGATGATCACCCATTAACAGATCAACCTCAGCATGTGTTGTTAAACCTTCAAAATCGACCCGTGTATCTATTATAACTTTCCCACAAGCTCCTCAAGTCGTCCTAACAATCAAATTGACGAAAGCTATAATTGTAAAGTCACAAACCCGACACGCTTGAAGCGGTACAGTTAACGCAATTACTGGCGGCTACCCGCTTAGTTAAATGTACATTGAACATTACGTATTCAGATTGTTAATATTCACATGACGTTTGTATGGAGTTGACTACGCAATTAACGGTACTTACAGATCTTAAATTTATCAATTGTGTGTAGTACCGCAACAAATCGTAGCATGGCGGACAGAATTCTGGCGGGATCTTATGGTGATATGTCGCAACCTAGCGCTGGGCGCACCACAATCGAGATGGTAAGGCTACTCCTCTTAGAGAAATGGCTGAAGAGGACCACGGCATCCTCACCTTCTTCTGCATGACGCAAATCCTCACCGGACATGGCAAGTTCGGGAGTAGAGTAAAGACCGAGTCTGAGTTACCAACGACGCGTAGTATACCATGCGCGCCTCAAAGAGATGTCAGCAAACCGTAGAGGCCCAGTAAAGCCGGTGTGCTTACAGCCACACAAAGGGCAATGGAAAGGGTTATGCTCGGAGTTTCCTTACGTGATCGCATCAGAAATGAAGATATATTATATAGGAGAACCAACGTCGCCCACATAGCATAGAATAATCGCCAGACTAAAGTGGCAGTGGGCAGGGCACATTGCTCGTAGAGCGGATGGTCGATAGGGCCGAAAGGTTCTAGAGTGGCGAGAAAGAAGTGAAGATAAAAAAATATCCCAAGTGAAATTCTAGGGTATAATTTACCCGTATGCCAAATTCAATTCTAATTCATTTAGCCGTCTCAGCGTGAAGAAGTAACAAACAAAAGTAGTTTTTTTTAATACGTCTTAAATCGTAAACCGCAATTTACCTTTCAAGTTTGTACAGAACCCTCAGTGCGCGAGTCCGACTCGCACTTGCCCAGTTTTTATTTATATTCTCCCCATGGTCCTAGCAGGCATCGGCCCTTCTGGGCCCCTACAGTTTGATGTCATCTCTTGAGGCACGCGTGGAATACTACGCACCGTCAAACACGAGGCGCCGTTAACGAATTGGGCTCGGTCCTTATGGGAACAGTGGACGGCGAGCTACCCATTGCTCGTCGTCCGCAAGTCCAGTGGCCGTTAATAACTCTGCAATGCCTGACACCTGCGGCGTCTTCTGTCGCGGCGGCTGAGGCGTGGGGATGTACGAGTACGTTCCCTCACTTTTGCGGCCGCCTTCTTCGCTAGCATTATTGGTTCACAGAAGGACGCCGCCGCTTCTTATTCCCTCTCGCTCCGGACAATGGCTTGAAACAGGGCCGGGCCCGCCGATCTCCTCCACTAGGACATGGTGATACTCCACCCAAGCGATGCACATTTCTTCCTCCGAGTGGACCTCACAAAGGTGACACCCGGACGTTTCTTCCGCTTGAATTCGGAACAGGGACCTCCCGAACTTACCTTGTCTGATGAGGACCTGGGTCATGAGGAAGGTGATGACGCCGTGGTGCATTTCTAGCCGAAAATAAAGATAATCATCATCATCAGTTGTGCCGAAAGACGTCCACTGTTGGACATAGACCTCCCCATGTGTTGCCACAATGAATAGTCCTATGCGTCTCGCATCCATCGGATTCCCGCGACCCTCACCAGGTCATCGGTCCATCTTGTGGGAGGCCTTCCAACGCTACATCTTCCGGTACGTGGTCGCCATTCTAGACCTTTCGTCCCCGTCGACCATCTGTTCTGCGAGCAATTTGCCCTACCCACTGCCACTTAAGTTTGGCGATTCTTTGAAATAAATTTAAATAATAATAAATCTTTATTTAATATAAATAAAGATTATGCCATTTCTCAAATAGGGGGCGTGCCCAATATCGTACCTTCTTAGAAGTAGGAGGAGAAGGGTGTATCTGTAAACTAACTAAATTACAGTCCTTAATCAAACAATTATGTCTTCAGTATGTACCGATCAATCAAAGTTATACACGAGCCAGTTATTACATGCGGTTACCGTTTACACAGTTAACTTGATGATTCAGATATACGAACACTTAATTATAATATTGATGTTCTGTACTATTTTTTGGCCCTCAGAAAGTTGAATCGAAGCTTAAACACATTTAAACAAAGAGGATAATAAGTTGAGCCAATCTGGAAGTAGGTCTTTATATCATGTCAAGTCGCCACCTACATAGTCTAGGGTCCCATACATTTACAAAAGATTTTACTTTGAATTGTTTATTACTTTCTGTGCAAAAAACATGTCAATTACAGAGAAATGTAGATACATAGCTTGTACAGTTGACATTAGTTAGTATTAGATATAAGTTTGACGGCGCTTTCGTATTTAAATTAGTTTTCAAAAGATATCAGAGATGGCGTTAGTTATCACGTAACCGGCGCACGACATTGACGCAACACCAAGCGCTAGTTCGATATAAGTCGACGACTGACGTGCAGTATGATCGGAGCATCTAGCGGAATCGCATGTACGCGCTACGCTTAGAGTGTCTTAATCGTGTTGTTTATTTTGTTGTAATAATTATTTTGTAGTGATTTATATATTGTATTTTTTTATGAGAACTACATACTCAATACTTTATTGCATTCCATATTATGTACATAGGTGGTATAAAATATAGTCAAGATCAATATGGACCCTGTCGGGCACAGCAAAGTTAGGAGAGAGGATGAAGGCCAAGTAACAATTATTCATGGAATTAATTATTGTAGGTAGATAAATGTATATTACTAATAGATGTATATTATTATGTATGTGTATAAGTATTGATAGATTGCATCCGATTATTTAATTTTTGTTTTTGTCATCTTTATTATTAAATTATGTATGTATATATTTAAATTAGATTGTATATGCATATTATTTTGTCTTTATTCTTTGTAAACACATATAAATTACATTTTTAAATATTTTTTTTTAAACAAAATCATACTGTATATTATTATTATTATGTCTATTGTATAAGTAATTGTAAATTATGTGAAATATTTTATTTATTTTTATCGTCATTATTAGTAAATTGTTATTATTAAAATTAATTAATTTATATATAATATTATTATGTTTGTAAAAGTAGGTTAGGTAAATTTTGTCAGGTATTTTTATTTATTTTTATTGTCGTCATTATTAAATTATATATTCATTTAAGTCAATTATGTATATTTATTATTATTATGTCCGTGTGTAAGAATTGTTAAATTATGTCAGGTACTTTTATTTATTTTTCATCGTCATTATTATTAAATTATTTTATTATTTATCTGGGATTTTATATTTCATTAAATTTAATCGGGATCGAGGTATGTTTACTTTGTTTCTATTGTGTCGAGAAGTGTATCTTCTTTGTGTTTCTTCACAATTTGTGTAAAAATATGCGTGTTTTCTGACAAAGGAGAATGGCGAGATTGCATGTAATTTGGGACCCATTGATAGGGGTAGCGTACATTGTGGAAACTTATGAATAGTTAAAGAACGACCTATGACTAACAAAAAAGCAAATCCAAAGTAGGTTATAAAAGTTGGTGGAAAAAAGAGATGTAAGGTTATAACCTAAAATAATTTAAAAGTACTTAAGACGCGGGCTTGATTGGTTATTATTTAGTAGTAGAATAGCATAGTTATACATTTTTACTTAAAATCACACCTATTTCCCGTGGGGGTAGGCAGAAACTATAGAACTCTATGCTACGATTCTTGGTTTTAACAAAGAATCGTCACTCCTTTTGCTTCGTCCACGTTCATACATTTGGATCATAAAACTCGCTTTGCGAAGTAATACGCACCTGACTTTTTTTAAGGACATCTCCAATATTAACAATGTCGTTCTTTTTTGTCTTAATAAATCAAATAGTTTTATAACTTTTTTTATACATAACATGACAAGCCAAGGAGTCAGATATAGATCTGGAATATCCTATAAATACACATCTTTGCGCTGCTTGCATTTCAACTAGTTTTTTTTTTTATCCGGTACAAACCAGTGCTTGACTGCGATCCCACCTGATGGTAAGCAGTGATGCAATCATTGATGGTGAGGAGCACTAGTTTATTAAGAGCCTATTCACTCTAGCCTTGAAGGCAGGATTTATAAATAAATAAATAAAATATTTATTAAAAAAATCTCTTTTATTTTACTTGATAAAATACAAAATATTCAAGACATACAATCGTTACAGGTACACAACTTCCTTTTATTTTCTAATAAATTCCTAGATAATCTTTTATTAAAATGTAACTTATTTATCTAATTAAAAGAATATCTAAGAAAGCGGCTGGTGCAGCGACATAGCTCTGGTGTCTAGCATAGCCCATGTATCACAATATGCTCATAACATGAGAGCAGCAACCCACTGTCCGTGTTCCCACTGGGCAGTGACAATAATATCCTAATATGGCATTTCGCCACTCCAGCCTCCTATCTACTGCGATGTACGTGTAGTAAGATTTGCTACCTATGTGCCTAGATTTAATTCGAGCACGTAAAATAGGGCAACATAATTTGGTCAGCAGACATTTCTTGTAATGGATGTCTTGAGGTTGATGGACGTTAGTCCACCTCTTCACCCTCTACTGTGTCAGCTACTCTTCTTGTGGGAAATATTTGTTCAGCAGATCCAGATGTTGACGGGCCAAAATCTTCAACTTCTACCGCTTGCTCTATCTGTTGAGAAGATGGCTGACTGATTGTGGAAGGTGCAACAACAGCAGAACTTCTTTGAGAACTGTCCACCACTCTCTGTGCCCGTAAATAACATGGCACACATATCTCATTGTTTAAGGTTAACTAAAATATAAAAATAAAATAAATACAATAACAAAAATAAATATATTGGGATCTCATAGAATTTTTAGTAATATCATATATTTGATATATACAGGATCACTGGTAATGTAGGCAGGCATTCCTATTAGTCTCAGAATAGGGGGATGTAGGAGAGATTATTTGCAAACAAATGACTCCTTATAAACACTGATGCCAAAACTTTGAAAATTGGTTAAAAAAGACCAAGCATACAATATCTTTATATTAATATTATCTGCTTGCTAACATTTCAATACATAATATTCAACCATAAAATGTCAATTATCTTCCATAGATTTTAAATCAGAACAAAATAGTTTTTAAATCTCACAAGGCTTCATTTGGTTGCAACACTCATACATCCTCTTAATGGATTGCCGTCTTGTATTACCAGTAAACCTGTGTATATATTTTCATTACCAACCTGACGGGGTCTTATCCATTCCGATATGATGTTTCCTATTTGGGTTTCTCTTTCAGACATCTCTGGTCAGAGAACCAGCCTACTCCTGATTCTTAAAATAGATCTGCCACATCCAGCACATACATTACGATGACCAAGTTATGATTGAGTCACATTTTCAAGACCATCATTTCCGTTAGGATTTATCAACTCCCAACATGAGTGACAAATATAGTCGTCTCCAGTTATCTGAAAATATTATTACCATGGTTAAAGAAAGATAAAATATGTTTATAAGTTTATCTTAAAATCATGTCCTAGTTGTGGGTTAAGAATGCGACCACCCCATCCAATGCTACATTGAGTAGCTTAGAAAACAGACTATCCAAAATAATAAATAATAATATTCCAAAATGTCCAAGCATCAGAATGCTCGGACATTTTGGAATATTACTATTTTGTATAACTGCACTACTGGCTTAATAATCTGTTATTAAGCCAGTAGTGCAGTTAACCAGTGGTGCACCTAGTCACACAACATTGTTAGGAGGTTATGCTCTCTGGAGCCCTGACCATCAGTACCGGGTCCTGATAGGAGTGCAGTAGTTTATTTATAATGTTCTGCAAACTATTTTTAGGAAATATTTTTAAGGTTCTAAATGATTAAAGAACCTGTAGTGTGGCAGAAAAAAGGGGAGGCTTAATACCCAGCAGTAGGAGATTCCGGGCTGATAATATGAAGATGAAATGAATAAAGGATACACAAATATTCGATTGTGATATGCCTACTGCAAATCATTAAATTAGCAGTAGTCAAACTCATATCACAAGTACAAGTAATATGCAGTATTATAAAATATGTAGGTACTTCGTTGTTATTATATCTTGAAGATTATGTGATGATCTAAGTATGTGAATGAGCAGGAAGAGTATATTATAATAAGAGTATACAAGACTACTTAAGTAAAAGCTAATGTTTAAATGAAATACCTACTTTTGCTTTCTCCCTTTATTTTATCTCTGATACTCAGACCAAATAAAAAGGTAAAGACAGAACTCTGCAAACAGCAAAGTGAGGCCAGTCAAACTACGTCAACGTCTGAGCTAGAGACAAGGCAAGGCGTAGTTACGTTGTATGTGTGTGCGGGTGTTTGATGTACTAGGTGAGGCGTAGTTTGACCGGCCTCACTTTGCTGTTCGCAGAGTTCCGTCTTTACCTTCTTTATTTGGTGTGAGCTCTGATATTATTATTATTTATGTGTTCATGAAATTAAACAAATTAGTTTACGAATATACTTACATGACGCGGATACACCCATCTCCGTACCCTTTCAACTATCTGATCAGTTTCGTCTGACAAACGATGTCTCCGTAATCGAGCAATGCGCAATTGACAATTAACGCAACGCATGTTAACAGTTAACAAAGTCCAAATCACTTGCAAATCGTTATCCAGGGGTAAATGCCGTAGTCTAGGTTGGTGTGCACAATAGTCAGCCCTAAGGTAAATCCAAGTCGTCAAGAATCCACAAAATCGCAAAAATAGGATTTATCCCACGTTTAGCCGTTTAAAATCAAACAATGAAATGGTCCACAGATCATGTAAATTGTTATTGTCAATAATTGATGAATTTGACACTGACGTTCCATTTCTCCGTTCGATTTTTTCAATATCGTATATAACATAATATAATTTATATATTTTTACGGTCTGTTTACATTTTAGGTACTTTTCGTGTTGTTTTAAATGTTTTAGTTTATTTATCAAGATGTAAGCATAAAAGAATGAAAAACCGCGAGAAGGTAAATGATTAAATAATTTAGATTGGAATGTATCAATGTCAAACGTTGCGTTCGGAAACTGCATGAAGACATTTTCTATAAATTATTAAAATCATTCAAAACTTTCAATTCCCAACACCTAGTAACTCAATATTTTTTAAATAGAAGTCTAATAAACTCGTTACTATAGTTAATGTAAACTAGACCGTGAACGGCGCTCCGTTGATTTTTAAATTACGTGGGTCCAACCTCGCCATCCTCCTTTACATAACTATAAGATGTATAAACAGGGAAGTGTGAGTATTTTGTGTTTTTGGAAGTGTGGTTGGCAACTTTCTGTTTGTTCTATATTGGTTATTATTCGTATTAACTTTTTTTGCAAAATAAATATGGTCTGCGAATCAGTACTGTTACCCCACAGCATGACCCCATAGCTAAGCCATGCTTGGGCATATGCATAGTAAGTAGTAAGTGCAGTTTGCAGGTTGGTAGTTTTTTTCATTTCGCGAAGGGCGTATGAAAATTTTGATAGTTTTGCTCTTATTTTCTGTATATAGGATTTCCAGTTTATATGGGTATCTATAGACAAACCAAGGAGAGTAAACTCGTTTACTTGTTCTAATTTTGTATTATTATACATAAAATTTAATTTTAATGGTGGTTTTTGATGGGGATGAAAAGTAATTAATTTTGTTTTTGTAAAGTTGATTTCTAGATTATGGTTATTCATCCAGTTTACAGTTGTAGAGAGAATGGAATTTAATTTGGAGTTTATATTGTCATCATTTTGGCATGATGTGAGTAGAGATATATCGTCCGCGAATAAAACACATGGGCTTTTTATAATTTTAGGAAGGTCATTAATATAGATAAGGAATAATAAACACCCTATAACACTCCCTTGGGGGATTGATGCATTAACTGCTTTTCTGTCAGACCTTATTTTTATTATTTCATTTGAGTTTTTATTGAAATATTCTATTTCTACTAACTGAATCCTATCCTTTAGGTATGATGCAAACCATTCATGGGCTTTTCCTCGTATTCCTACCCCATAAAGCTTATCTAATAAGATTTTAAATTGTACTTTATCATAGGCTTTAGACTTATCAAGGAGCATACCTACGGCATATTTTTTGTTATTAATAACAGATAGAGCCTCTTGTACGTATTTGTAGACTGCTAACGTTGTAGATCTATTTTTACGGAAGCCGTTCTGGCAGTCAGCAAATATTTTATTTTTTTCACAGAAAGAGTATACGCGGTTGCACGTAGCCTTTTCAAAGATTTTAGACGCAGTTGGTAACAACGCGATTGATCGATAGTTACTAGGGTCAGTTTTAGAATTTTTCTTGTGTATGGGTTTTATGAGTGAGTTTTTAAGTTGATTTGGAAAACTAAGATTACTACAAATAAGATTACAGAGAAGTACTAAAATTAAGTGATTTGATTTGTAATGAGCGTCTATTCCCTAGGCCCGATAAACTGCGCCTTATTATAAATCGCGTTTAGAAGTTATAAATCCGATTATTTGTGCTGATGTGGCTCAAAGCCTTTAATTTATTTAAAAACAAGATTTCAATGAAAATATTTTTTTCTTAACAAGACCATTCCAAAAAGCTCAAGCACGATAAGTTTATCTGAGTTCCTATGTCCACCTTCCGGTTCCATCATTAGATCTACATGTACACTACAGCTAAATGTCATAATAATTTTGCATTGTCATCTGATTTACACATGCATACAAAATTGCAGCTCAATCGTTAACCGGAAAGTGGATCAATTTTAATTAGCACGATTTAATTACAGACAAGCAAACATCGGGACAGGTGAATCTAAATAAAAGTTTGTAAAAAAAAAAAATATAAATTTGATTACAGAGTTATATTATTCTGTAATCAAAAAAATGAATAACACAACTACATAAATATAACTTAAATTTTGAAATTGTGTGTGAATGATTAGCCGAGAAAAGAAAAACATAAATGATAAATAATTTGTAGTCGACTAAAAATTAATACTAATATTTTATATAAACTTATGTACGTACATATTTCAAAAACAAAACGATACCTCAAAAGAAACCGCTTAATTTTCGAGACACACCCATCCACGAATATCGGCTTACATTAAATATATATCCCAACCAATACACCTAGCAAAATCTGTCCCACAAAGCCTTTCACATGGATCTCCTTAAAAAAGGCTATAATGCTACCCTATATGATACGAGCATTTTATAAATAGCCCTGTTCCGGCCAAATATGGCCGTACACGCGTCGATACGGCCATGTAACGGCCACTTATTTTTTATACCGCTCCTTAGGTGCCCAATACGTAAATGCTTGACTAACTTTTATTCATGACCGATATATTTTTGGGTTAAGAAAAAATTAAGGTTTATTTTTGGGGTAGGTAACATACGGGGCTTAGATTTAGTTACATATTATTATGTACAACATGTTGTATGTTTCTTGAAAAGCTAAGGAGTTAAGAGGTAAGTATCTCGTTTCTCCTGGAGCAGAAGGAGTTATTCATGATATCCTCATTTATCTATAACATGTATGTGTTTAGAAAAATATAAACATATACAAGTTCTTCTGAGCAAATCTTATCAGTTTTCAGTATTCACTAGTAATCACAACATATCTGCTAAATCAGGCTTTGACATCGTGGTAAACCATTTGAGTCAGTCAGAGGCAGTCATTTTTCTATTTTTCCAAAAATCTTTTATGATCTTCTCTTTGACGCTCTTAAAATGAATCCGCAGAATAATAAAATGCTCATCAAGAATTGCTATATCGTCCGATGATAGACCATGATTTTCAACTCTCAAATCACTTTTTACCATTCAGTAAAAAGTGTTATATTCTGTGCCTCAGAAAGATTGGCTGTCATGTCGGATTGCCGACAGAGAAAGCATTTGCGTTTACGCACACACTTGTACACTATAATATTTTCTGCGTACTTGACTAATATCTGCCCCCCTAGTCAAGTTACAACCGTTTCGTTTCGATTCTCTTTTCGTTGATCACCTCGAGTCGGCCACGCCTCCTATTCTTTTGTTCTGACCACGTGACTGAGCGTTGAGATGACGTCAGAACAAAGGAATCGGAGGCGTGGCTGACTCGAGGCGATCAACGAAACGTACGTAGGAAATATAATATTGTTTTGGCTATTGAGATTGGCCTCTGCGACTGAAATTCGTAATTATTATGTAAGAATTTCATAAAATTTATTTTTTCCAGTTATTATAGACAGATTATTTAGTTGGTGATAAAATATGTATTTACGTATTATATTGCAAAGCTTTTTCACGGTTAAAAGCGTTCGCTTTATTCGCTAAAGAGTTACATAGTATTTTATTACGAAACGTTGTTGGAGCTTTTCCAAAAAAACTTAACTTTTCGCTCGGCAAGTAACAGAGGACTGATTCTTGAATTATTTAATTTAAAGGCTATGTTTTATGCATTCATATTTATTTTTGAATTGCTAGCAAAACAAATAAATTTTGAGAGCTTTGTAGGATTATTTCCAAACTTTGCAACTGATTTATTTGTTTTGTAAAAGTCACAAAAAGTTATATTTTTAAAATGTACCATTATTTTTAGGTATACCAAATATTTATAATCATTCTAGACTACAACTAATGTAACCTTCATTACATTTTAATCAAATATAAAAATCAACCATAAGACTTTTCCGTCAACGCCTAACACGTTAGCGTCTTGTTCTTGACAGACAGACAGACAGACGGACGGACAACAAAGTGATCCTATAAGGGTTCCGTTTTTACTTTTGAGGTACGAAACCCTAAAAAAAGATACGTTATGCTTTAATAAAAGTTTTAAAAAAATTGTCGCTATAAAGAACTTTTACTTGAACTAAGAAATACTTTATAACAATTAATCCAGCTTCACCGTTCTCTATATTTATACGGCCATAAATCGAATTCCCGGAGAATAGTACAAAAACATCGTTCAATTATTCCACTAGGGACGGCAATCCACTTAAACCGTACAGTTGTTAGTGATGGGAATTGAAGCGACTTCGTCTTGCGACTTCAATCGGTTAGAGAGGAACGTACTTGTAGATAGTGACTGTCTAGGTTTTGTATGTGGCGCACGGAAAATAAGTTGTCGTTAAGTGGGCTGCAGAATTATTTTTAAAATTAAAACTACTGAGTACTTTGTTTTGTTACACCCCGACCCAATTTCCACAAAGCATGCCATAATCATGGACGTAATTTAAGAAGTGGCTGGAGAGGCGTCATGCGTTCTCACCTTATGCATGATGCAGTTCCTCACCGGACATGGTAAGTTTGAGAGGTTCCTACATCGGATTCAGGCGGAAGAAACGCCCGGGTGTCACCTTTGTGTGTACTGCCCGGAGGACACGGTGGAGTATACGGTGGAGATGTACCCCGCTTGGGTGGAGCACTGCTGTGTCCTCGTAGAGGCAATCGGAGGCAGCGACCTCTCTCGCCGGGTTATAGTCTAAGCTATGGTCCGGAGGATGGCAGGCGGTCGCCTCCTTCTGCAAAGCATTAATGCTAGCGAAAGAGGAGGCCGCACGCGTGAGGAAACGTACATCCTCACGTCCCAGCCGCCGAGACCCCAACCCCGACTACCAGCCACGGTAGACGCTTGCGGACGTCGAGAAATGGGTAGCTCGCCGTCCGGCTATCCGGTAATCGACTGGACCGAGCCGAAGTCAACCGTAGGGGCCTAGCAGGGCCAATGCCCTCTAGGGCCGTGTGGATTTTCTGAATATCGTTCATCCATACAGACATACTGAGAAAGAAGAATCGCAAGAAGAGGAAAGAAAGAGAAAAAAAGGAAGGAAGGGAGGAGAGGAAGGAGGAATCAATCTAGATGTATCGAGTTGAAATTAAAACCATTTACTAAAGTCTGAGGTATATCTATTTACCTGCATGACTTGAACGCCATCTCATTTCTACCGGCGTACAGCGGCTATCCACCCTTAAGTTGTTGTAACTTCTACGATCCGGACTAAGCATCTCGCCTCGTCGTTTATACCGCGTCCATTGAAGGACTGGAACAATTTGCCTGCTGTGGTCTTCCCGTCCGATCATAATTTAGGTGTCTTCAAGACTGGAGTGAATAGGCTCTTAATAAACTAGTCCGTCTCACCATCAACATTATCACTGCTTACCATTAGGTGGGATCGCAGTCAAGCACTAGTTTATCAATTTAAAAAAAAAGTTATTACAGTACAAACACATTCTCTATCCAAATAACATTTACGATGCAGTGTTCAAATTTTAAACAAATTCAGGGTGAAACTCAGTCATTCAATTTTAACGAAATAGTCAGAGGGTTTTTTTGAAATACACTGAATATTATTTAAATGCAGTAGGCTACCATTTCGGACGCAAGACCGCTCAACTAACAAACGGGTACATTTATAGCCGTATGCAAATCAAATTGCATCGTTTTGGAGCCAACGTGCGGGTGGCTCAGTAGTTGGTCTGTTTAAATAGTTATTTGGAGTTCAAATTCACCTT
The DNA here is from genome assembly GCA_961205895.1 of Mythimna pallens. Classification (NCBI taxonomy): domain Eukaryota; kingdom Metazoa; phylum Arthropoda; class Insecta; order Lepidoptera; family Noctuidae; genus Mythimna; species Mythimna pallens. Next base: position 21,013,491 of record OY540839.1, on the reverse strand, counting down.
CAAATTGTTTCTTTTTAGGGTTCCGTACCTCAAAAGGAAAAAACGCAACCCTTATAGGATCATTTTATTTTCCGTCTTTCTGTCTTTTAAGACCCTAAAAAAGAAAAAAAAAACAAGGCCGTTTATGTCGCTTAAAACGTATATTCCGACACTCGTCAAGGGAATCAAAATTCATAGGGAACTTCCCGTTGACGTAGAAGCCTGAAATTTGGCACAAAGCAAGGTCTCATAGCCCAAGTATAGACAACAATCTGAAAGCTGTAAATTTGCAGTTACGTCACCAATAAAAAAAAAACTTTTTTTGCGAATCGGAAAAATCTTCGTAACTCATCATCATCTTCCTGCCCTTGTCCCGTGTTATTTGGGGTCGGCGCAACATGTTTTTTTCTTCCATTCTGCCCTGTCACTCGTCATGCTATCATTAACTTCCTTTTCTTTCATATCACTCTTCACACAATCCATCCATCTTTTCTTTGGTCTCCCTCTCCCTCTCCATCCATCCACATGTAAACTCATAACTCTTTTAGTAACATGCGCTTCATCCATCCTCTTCACATGACCATACCAAGACAAACGATTCCCTTTCAATTTTTCAGTCACTGGCGCCACTTTCAAACTTCCCCTAATATACTCATTTCTCACTTTATCCATTCTCGTCACACCACACATCCATCTTAACATTCTCATCTCCGCTACGTGCAATCTTTTTTCATCCGTCTTTTTCACAGCCCAACATTCTGATCCATACAGTATGACAGGTCTTATCACGGACTTGTAGATTTTACCCTTCAACTTGAGGGGCATCCGTGGGTCACAAGTTGTGCCCGTGACCTGTCGCCATTTCATCCATCCTGCGTTGATCCGATGTGTTACGTCCCGGTCTACCTCACCATCCCATTGGACGAGTGACCCGAGGTACCAAAAGTCGGAGCAGATCGGTATGGGCGTTCCAGCGAGAGCTAAAGGCACTGGATTGGAGAGACCGCTGAAATCGCAGAACAAGTATTCCGTTTTGGTTCTACTCAATTTCAGGCCAACACTCTCCAGTCTGTGCCACCACACTTCCAATCTGTTCTGAACCTCTAGGCCACTCTCGGCAACCAACACAATGTCATCAGCCTCTTCCTGAATGTCCGACGTCAGAGCGTCCATTATCATCAGGAAGAGGTAAGGGCTGAGCGCCGACCCTTGATGTAACCCGACAGCCACATTGAAGCTGCCAGTGGTGCCCACTGTAGACCGGACTGGGGTACTGCATCGACTGTACATCGCTCGGATCAACTGTACATACTTCCCAGGCACACCTTTCTCCTTAAGGGCCCACCACAGAACCTCACGAGGTACCCGGTCATATGCCTTTTCAAGGTCAACGAATACCATGTGCAAGTTTTTATGCGCACCTCTGTATTTCTCGCACAGCTGGCGTATAGCAAAAATGGCATCCGCTGTACCCCGACCAGGCATAAAACCGAATTGGTTCTGTGAAATTTCACTCTCTTCTCTTATCCTCCTTTCAATAACTTTCTCCCAGGCTTTCACAGTATGTGACATTAGCTTTATTCCTCTATAATTGTTGCATTCAAGCACATCACCCTTGTTTTTAAAGATGGGCACCAGGGAACTGTTGCACCACTCATCAGGTATGGCTTCTTCCCGCAACAACTTATTGAAGAACAAAGCTAACCACATCCATCCATCCACTCGCAGCAACTTCCACACTTCAACTGGTATTCCGTCTGGACCAATTGCCTTACCATTCTTCATTCCATTTACAGCTATTCTGACTTCATCCATACTAATCATTCTCACTAAACCCACATTCACTGGTTTGCTCTCTAAAATCCCATTCCAGTTGTTTTCCTCATTCATCAGTCTTTCAAAATAGTCCTTCCACCTCTCTTTGATTTTGTTATCTTCTGATAAAATCATTCCAGTTTCATCCCTTACACACCTTATCTGACAAACATCTCTCGCTTTCCTCTCTCTTGCTCTGGCAAGCCGGTATAGATCTTTCTGGCCTGCCGGACTATCTAGAGTGTCGTATAATTTGTCCTGTACTGTTGCTTTCGCTCTTGCCACGGCTTTCTTGGCTTTTTTCTTTAAAGCATAATATTCACTTTTTTTCGCAGACTTTAAGCTAGTGTTTTCCGGATCTATACGCTGCCATTCCTTAAATTTCCTCTTTTTTTCTTTCAACACATTCTGTATATCTATCGACCACCACCATGTATCCCTATCTATTGTACCCTTTCCTCTCGTCTCTCCCAAAATATCTTTCGCTGCATGTCTAATACACTCAGCAATCTCATTCCAGCTTTCATTTATACTTCGATCATTCATGTCTCCCATTTCTATCATTTTGTCTACCACTCGCTCTCTCAATTTCTTCGCGCAGTCACTCTTCTCTAGCATATGCCATTTTATTTTAGGAGGAGGACGCTCTTTGCTTTTTTTGTTATGTGTCTTGACTACTGACACCATAACCAGGAGCCTGTGCTGTGAGACTAGGTCTTCTCCTGGCAGCACTTTGCAATCTTTGACGTGCTTTAGCTGGTTACGCCTAACCAGGAAGTAATTTATTTGCGTCTTGTGTTACCGCTTTTGTACGTGACCAGGTGTTCGTCTCCTTTCTGAAACCAAGTATTGGCTACTGCCAGGTCAAATGCAGTAGCGGATTGCAGCAGCGTCTCCCCTTCACTATTCGGACTTCCAAAACCCCATCCCCCATGTACTCTTTCATAAACACCTCTCATTCTTCCCACATGTCCATTAAAGTCACCACCAACAATCAATTCCTCATGTACAGGGATGGCCATTAAAGCTCTATCAAAATCCTCCCAAAACTTCTCTTTCACTGTTTCATCGCATCCTACTTGTGGTGCATACACACTAACTACATTCAATATTACATTCTCTAACATAATCTTCACAACTATGAGCCTATCATTAATCCTTTGTACTTCCATCACGCATTCTTTCAATTTGCTGTCTAACACTATTCCTACACCATTTCTTTTACCATCACTTCCACAGTAATAAAGGAATAATCTTCGTAACTCAATTCGAGAATTGACCTGTTTTCATAGGTAAGTCTGTATGAAAACCTTAGTGCGCGAGTCCGACTCGCACTTGCGCATTTTTTTATTATAGGTTCGTGCTTGACCGCTATCTCACCTGATGGAAAGTGACGATGCGGTCAACGATGGTCTCTCCTTTATAATATCAGTGTAATATCAAAGGCATGCATGACTATAAAGTATATAGATGACTTATCATTGTCGATAAAATAGATGCCAACCCTATTTCTTCATAAAGACTAAAATATAAGTGACCTTGAACAAAGTGATTTATAAAACAGTATGTTACCAAAAGAACGATCGCTTTAAGCTTTACTAAACGAATAGCCGATACAAAGATTTTTAAGAATCGTACTCAACTTTAAAAACACTGGGCAAGTGCGAGTAGGACTGAGGGTTCCCGTACAAACTACAATTCTCGAATTTCGAAGATTTTTCCAATTTGCAAATAAGCATTTTTTTGTGTCATAGGTAACAACAAATTTACTATTTTCAGATTTATTCCTATACCTGTTCTATAAGACCTTACTTTGTGACAAATTTCAGGATTCTGGGTCAAAGGGAAGACCCTATGAAATTTGATTACTTTGACAGTATCGAGGTTTCATTTTTCACAGCTTCAAGGGCCTGCAGATTTGTGTATATGGTTTTAATTTAATTTCGATACATGCACGCGTTTTTGAGATAAAGGGACTTGACAGACATATAGACAGACGGACAACAAAGTTACCCTATAAGGGTTCTGTTTTTCCCTTTTCAGATACGGAACCTAAAAACCTGTATTCTTTTATGTCTATATACTTATCTGTTACTAGCCACCCATCCAGCTTCGCACGGTTGTTACATATCTATGAAATTAGATTTTCTCTATTATAATATGCATGTATTAAACACTTAAACCTTCCTCATGGACTATCATTCTGTGCCCCGCTTGGGTGGAGCATCGCTGTGTCCTCGTAGAGATGCTCGGCGGCGGTGACCTTTCTCGCCGGGCCCTGGTTCAGGGGTAGAACAGGAGGGAATGGGATACAGTCGCATCCTTCTGTGAAGCAGCAATGCTAGCGAAGGAGATGGCCGTATGCATGAGGGAATGGACATCCTCACGCCCCAGCCACCGAAGAACCCGACTACCAGCTACAGTAAGCGCGGGCGAATAATAGGTAGCTCGCCGTTCGACCCTCCAAAATTTGTCCAAACCGGCCCGTAATATTCCACGCGCGCCTATGTCTGCCATTGGAAAACTTCTGAAGAGGAAACTCGTGGTTCTAAAACGCAAAGGGAAAATGAAAGTACATAGGTATAGTTTTAGTCAATAGAAACTGTAATAGATACAACTAATAGTCATTTTACGTATATAGCTTGCTAACAAAATTGTTATTCAGAAAACTAAATAAAAAGAACAATCGCATCAAATATTAACTACGGTCCTAACCGAACTTCATAACTATGTAGCATGTGCTACGAGTGCTACGCGGCTACGAGTGCTACGGCGTAGACCCAACTTTCTCCAGTTCGTTTGAGGGATTTTTCTTTGCGACTTTTTGAAAAGTTTTATAAAGTAAAACCAAATGTGGAAGTAGGTGCTGCAGGCTTGTTAGTGTTACAGGCTTTTAACTCAAAGTTTTGTAAGGGAAAATGGGAAATGGTATTTGTAAATTAAAAACAAAACTGTTGTATTTTCAGACCCGTTCGGCCGTCCATTTGTTTAGGTCTGTATTTTGTTAAATACTATAATAACATATAATAAAAACCAGTAAAGTGCGGTTCGCATCATTGGTTCACAAAGCCGCATATTTCAACACTCGCAAAACTAGAAATTATGATATTTCTCCATAATGTACTTATATATTAAAAATATAAAAAAGTACATCAATAGAAGCCTTACATAATATTTATTCGAGATTCTGAATGACAAAATTTTTCTCAAAAACTAAAAAGGGTTTAAAAAAAAACACGTATTTCCTGGAACAAGTTTTGTGGAATATTCGAGTAAATCACGAAATCATCGAATGCCAACAGAGATTTCAAGCGTTATCTCTCTTTTCTTGCATTGAATCTTCATCAAACATTGCGTTAGATGAAGCAAGAAGCTTTTAAACCATGCTCGATGTTGACGATAGGCAAATGGAAAAGGACCCTCTTAAGAGCTATTGGTTTTGTTAATTTATGTTAGTTATTTTGAAAGTTGATTTAAAATTTAAATTTATTATGTAAAAACTATGTCAGTTTTAATTTACTATACAGTGTGAGTCTTTATAATGTGCACATATTGAAATGAGGGAATCTATGCTTAATTTTATCGACGGAAAAAATATTTTGATTCGCGCGGCTTTGTGCTTACAACAACGAGGTGGACATTTTGAGAACCTGACGCATTCAATTATGTATTTAATCATAAATGGGTTTTAATTGAACTCTTTTGTGCTAATTATTATCCCAAATAAACCACGCTTATAAGAACAATACAATTGCACGTTTGGAGTGCCATCTTTGAAACGACCCGCGCGCACTCACAACAAAGTTCACAAAAAAAGTTATCTACTTGCTAAATAATAGTGCGTAGCTATGCGCTGGGCCTTTCTTTGACAGTTGATAAAAAATGTTGGGGTCGACTTAAAAACATGCAATTTTTACCGTTAGGTTCCTAATACAATGAAAAATAACTTAAAGAAATAAAAAAAGGTAGGTGATAAGGGCGTGTTATTGAGAAATTTTACAATTATTGTAAAAATGATTTTAAAAAAATCAGATTTTTGCCAAAAATAAATGTTTATTTTTAATTGAGGCTATTTTTTCTACAATTTTCATTTTATGACAACGCCTAATTACTTCCGATCATTATGAAGTTTGTTTCATCATGATAGGTCGTTAAGTTTAAAAGTTTTGTATACACTGGGGTCACAAAAGCAAATAACATTTTTTAAAAATCCATAATTATTATAAATAAATATTTAGATTTTTTTTAATATTTTTTCCGTCGATTAAATTAAGCATAGATTCCCTCATTTCGATGTGTGCACATTATAAAGACTCTCACTGTATTTATTAAACACAAAAAACGAAGCTATACGAATCTATGCCTTCCTTTGCCTTTGCCTTGAAAATCGATAACTGCAGAAATATCTACCTACATGTTTATTATGAGTCACATTTCACCCGAGTGAAGCCGGGTTTTCATCTAGTATTTCATATAGCGTATTTAACGCTAACTGAAAAGTAATGTGTGTAAGCCTTTTGGAACGTAAAGGGCAACTTTAGGAACACAGGTGGGATTTAGTCAGTAAAGGTCTAAAACTCCCTCTCGCCCCAACTAGAGCGAGAAAAGTTATTTCATGATTTCTCACCTAAAAAAAAATAAAGTTTGTAAATCACTAAATAAATAATATTTCATATTATCTATGACATAAATTCTAAAGGAGTTACAAATTAAACGTTTACATAACATCCACAATCTCGGATTCCTGTAAAATTCAAACATACTTTGATTCAAGCATTTGAATGAAAAGTTGGCAACAAAAGGCAAACATTAACAAATTACTTCAGAACAATTTGGTCGAGGGAAACGTTCGATTAAAACGATCCGAAGCTATTTAGAATTTGTATCGATTAAAATCGACATTCTTTAGCAAACAATGTTTCACGTTTGTAGCCTTGAAACAGTCAACTTGATGAAACACTAACTATTGCTATGTTGAAACACTTCGAGCTGTACTAAAATTATTTATTTTTTTAAACTTCAATGTCCAGTGTGGATTTAAGGGCATGCAACTCGACATACATTTTCACTGTTTTTCATACAACCGCTCTTACGCGATTACGACATTATTACACATTTTTCATTAGATATTTTGGAAACACAGTATCTTGTGAGTATTATCTAGGTTTCTATTGAAATCGATTTATAAATTTGTGTAAAACTAATCCAGTAAACACCTCTGAAAATCTACTACGAGTATTTTGCATGAACTTTGACACTTCATAATTGACTCAAAAATTAAAAAGTAAAAAAGTATAAGAATAGAAGCCTTGCAAATTTAATCAAAATTCTAAATAACGACAAATTTTTTTTAAAGACTTACAAGGATTTAAAAAAACACGTATTTCCAGGAACAAGTTTTGTAAAATATACAAGTTAATCACGGAAATACAGATTGCTAACAGAGTTTTCTTTTTTCGCGTTGCCTTTTCATCAACCATTGCGTTGGATTGCGTAAGATGAAGTAACAAGTTTTAAACCATGTTCGATTTTGATGATACGCGAATGGAAAAAGACCCACTTAAGTGCATGGCATAGCATAGTCGGCCTTATAATGCTCCTACTGTTGGGGCTCAGGCCTCCTCTCTAGGAGAGGGAAAGTTAAGTGCATATAAGAAAAATTGTAACAATTAAGTTGTGCATTATTCCTGTTACATGTTGTATATGCTTAAATAATAAACTAATAAATACTATGATAAATGTACAAAATGGATAGTGCTGCTGCTTGCGGGTCGCCGGGTGGTTGCCATTGGGTAAGGCCGTGCGTCAAAAAATTGTTAGCAAAACTGAAGGCTAGTAGAGCCAGTAGGGCTATTGCCTGCCTGCTAGGGTAGCGGGACCATTTAAAATAATTACCGTCGCCCTGGAACACAAAATGCAATTGAAGATCACATAGTAGCTTTTATTCAGTAAGGCTGGTGTCAGTTTATAGGCAGCCGCTCCATGTAAAATACTCATATTCATTTCTTACTGGGAAAAACAAAACGATAAATGATATTTATGTTGCAAATATTAATGATATTTATGTTTAAAAAAACACTTTACACCTAAGTTTTTTTTTAATCATTTTAAATTATATGAGGCCGGTGTTAGGCAGGCCTAGCTGACTACCCTGAAAAGAAACACCGAAACAAACTCAGAGGTCAAAGTCTCTTATAAAGTCCATACAGTAAATACGTAATGGTCAAATCACATGATAACCATGCAGATTTGTCTGAGATGGTCTTTTGAAGAAAGAAACATACAGATTTGGGTAGACCTATCCAGTCAGAGAAAGCAATTTGTCAGTATTCGCAAAGCTCAACTCAGGACTACTAAGGAGCTCAATGACTTGACGAACACTGACGATTGTGAAAGACAAGAATAATGATAAGGAATATTTGGAGGAAAGTTTAAAAAAAAAAAACAGAAATTACAAACAATACAATTGCAACCACATTCACCCTAATAACCCATGAAATCGTTTGACCACCGTAACAAATAATTTCCCTAGTTCCTTGTCATTTTAAAACTTTACTGATTCGCCAACACAATCAGCATACACATTTAGACCAGTTTATGCAATGTTTATCGGAATTTGCGCTCGGCAATGGCTTGTTATAATGTCGACCAGTTCCGTCGCTCACAAACAAATAATTCACACGACTTTATGGTCAGTATTTTGCGCGTAAAGGGAAATGCCCCAAATGCTCGTTTCGATGCTCTAAAAACGGGCATTAGTCGGATTGCGAGTGGGCAATCGATTTTGCGAATCGTTCACGATTTGCTAGATTTTTGGACACGTTTCAACTAATCGGCGCTTCTAACATTTTATTTGGAAACCTTTTCCATCAACGGTTCTATTATTTTCTTCTTTTAAGTGTTTTTCTACTTAAACAGATTGCCTAAAACCTATTGGTATGCATATATATGCATATATGCATGCGATCATTATTCTTACACATTTTGTGATCATGTCATGAAATAATCTATATCTTAATTTATATTCTTCTATCTTTTATCTATATATATAAAAAGAGAAACTGACTGACTGACATGTCAACGCATAGGCAAAACTACTGGGTCTAGGAGCGTAATATTTAGCACAAGGTTTCCTTTTAGAACGTAGGCGAGCACTAAGATGTGATGGTGAAAAGGGGGAATTCGTTTGTGTGCAAAAATTTAATTCTTTGGACATATATACTTGAAACTTAGCATAAATATTGACCCAAGTAAATAAAAAACGTTTTCATTAATCGTATTTAAAGAAAAAAAGATTTATTCGTTTATTCGTACTTCACACAAACAGTAGAATTAAAATAGGTTTAAAAAAAAATAACATATTTATTTCAACTACCTCTACGTATAAAACGATTTTGGGGGTGTTAAAGGTTTTATGGTTGAATTTTATTCCTTGGGATTAAATCACAGAATAAGATTTACCCATTTATTTATTTATTTTTATCCTCACATCGGAATGCCTTGCAGCAATTACACCAATGGAGCACAATTAGTCCAAAATCTGCTACTTTCCAACATCGTGTGCGCAGTGGAATGGTAGTCATCAAAGGAGCGGCGCGGCCGAGGGTAACGTCGCTCGCTTACGCAGCTTCAGGCTATCGCTCTTCCAGGATTCCACATGCATCAAATCCCATATCGAACACATTTTGAAATGTCAAAGCTCTTTTGATGAGTTTTGACGTGACAACGTCTTATAAATTGGTTTGCCGGGTGACACTTCAAGAAACTGCGTTACGCTCCGCTCACGTTATGCGCTCACAATGAGAGCGAGTGAGAGGCACGCGTCCCTTCCACTCGGGCATGGTTAGCCCGCCTAAGAGCGAGAGAGACAGACATAAAAAGTGAAAGGCACGCGTCCTACTATACGAATGAATATTCACATTAAAATTATTTTACCACTCAAAGTCGTTGTCACGTAAAACTTTCGCCCGTATACCGACTTTACAGGCAACCAATTTTTTTACAAAGAAAATTGATTTAAATTGAATAATACGGAAATTTTTTACATACAACCTTGATGATCATGCCAAATTGATGGCCTGAATTACAGGTTTTCATTAATTTATACTCCATTCACTTCTGCATTAGAGAAAAGAGGTTCATAGAAGCAGGTGTGCACAACATTTATTTTTTGAGACTAAATTCTAACAATTTTGAAAATAATGGTTACAATATAAAAATTAAATGTTAACACTACTTAGATAAATTTAATTATCGTAAGGTAAGTAATCACTTAGATAGATCCATGAAATGGTTTTTTTTTTTATAAACGTATCTTTATTTCAAACAATTTTTTTTTAAATAGCGTACCAACAATTTTGCCCCTTACAAAATATATAATTTGTACACAATACCAAACAACAAGATATTTAAAATTCATACAAATAGAAATAACTAATATTATATAATATAATGAAAAACGTTCCAGGTACTAACAACCCCTACTCGTACTTGATATTTTTTTTATAATTTATATTTCTTAAATATTTCAATAAAAAAAATATTAAAATAAAAAATTATTGTTCTTTATTCTTTATAAACACATATAAATTACATTTTTAAATATTTTTTTAAACAAAATCATACAAAAAAAAAACATTTAAAAATGTAACAAATAGTACCCCACTGGTATCGGGAATAGGGTCCAAGCTACCGGTGGTCAGGGCTCCAGAGAAAGGAACCTCCTAACAATGCGAGCCGTGTCCAGGAGTACCGCTTTCTGAATCAAGCCCTTGATCCAGCCGCCTAACGCGAGCCTCCTAAGGTGTTGGTCGAGGCTCTTGGCTATTAAGCCATTGCCCGACACGACTATCGGCACAATGATCGCCGAGTCCACATCCCACATGTCGACAACCTCGCGAGCCAAGTCAATATACTTGATTTGTTTATCTTTCTCGGCTTTCACGAGGTTCTCGTCATGCGGGACGGATATGTTAACAATCATTGCACGCCTATCGCTTCGGTCCACCACTACTATATCAGGCTTATTAATTATTATAAAGAGCCAAACACAAAACTGCGATGCGACATCGCATCTAAAAATCTACAACCTCACACGACGCATTGCAGATCTTATCACGTGTGTGTGGCCCTTATTCTGGTATCTATTATTTGCTTAATAGCTGCCAACCCGAGATACATTTCCATACAATAGCTCTTATGTGATTTTGACGTTATTATACATCGTTCTTCTGATATTTTAGAAACACAGATTTGTTGTGGATATTATCTATCTAGATAATATTTCAATAGGAATCTTCCTATTGAAATTAAAACAAATTTTTGTAAAACTAATCTAGTAAAGTCCTCTGAAAAGCTATTTTGCGTGAACGTAGGCCCTTCATAATGTACTCATAAAATAAAATTAAAAAATAAATATGCCTATATAAACCTTGTACGTTTAATTGAGATTCTGAATCACGATTTTTTTTCCAAACACTTTTAACGTTTTTAAAAAAAATACGTACTTTCTGGAACAAGTTTTGTGATATTATAATATTCGAGATATTTTTATTAATATTCGAGTAAATTAGAAAATTACTGAATGCCAACAGAATATTCAGGCGTTATTTCTCTTTTTTCGCGTCGCCAATTCATCAAAAATCGCTTTGGATAAAACAACAAGCTTTTTAACCAAGCTCACGTTTACGATTGACGAGTGGAGAAGGGCCGTCTTAAGGGCATGCAACTCGACATACGTTTTCAGTTTTTCATACAACCGCTTACGCGATTATGACGCTATTACACATTTTTCATTAGATATTTTGGAAACACAGTATCTTGTGGATATGATCTAGGCTTTTATTGAAATCAATTTATAAAGTTGTGTAAAAGTATCCAGTAGAGGAAAATCTGCTATTTTGCATAAACAACAATATATTTTCCTGGAACAAATTTTGTGAAATATTCGAGTAAATCACGGAATTACCGAATGCTAACAGAGTTTTCAGGCGTTATCTCTCTTTTTTCACGTTGCCTCTTTGTCAAACATCGCGTTGGATTGCGTTAGATGAAGTAACAAGCTTTGAAACCATGCTCGATGTTGCCGATAGGCGAGTGGAAAAGGAGCCTCTTAAGGCGTCCAACCTACATATGAATATCATCTACAGTAGTCATGGAAATTGTGTCAAACAAGTATTCGCTGAAGTAGCACAGTGGCAGCTAAATATCTTGCAACATCGGTCAGCTGTTGCAAGTTCTCCCTAACAACTAGTCCACAAACTTGGGGGAATTTGTGTAACACGCTCCTGAGATATTAACCATGCAAATTGGTGTGTATGAATGGTTTATGTACCTTGTGGTGCTTGTAGGAATACTCCTAGTTATAAAATGTAGTAAGAAATAGTTAACAATTTTATTTTTTCTAAATAAGACACGGTTGGAAACTAATGCATTTCGATGTGATTTATCGTGTATAAAACAATTTTTTTCGTAATAATAGGTCTTTACCTATGTAATTGGAGATTCTATAACCAGAATTTTCATAATTAATTATCTGTGGATTGGCGCGCAATTCGAAATTCAAATAAATTTTATTCGAAAGACGTGTTAATTTAATTTCAATTTCAGACATTTGTTTTTAGATAGTTTTTTGTTTTTGTGACATTGTTAGTTTTTGGCGCTATGGATAAACTGAAAATTAATACAATTTTGGAATATGAGTTCCTACGTAGAAATATCGCTGCACAAACAACACGAAACATTAACGACGTGTACGGGCATAACACTGCTTGCATAAACACTCCATTATTGGTTCAATCGTTTTAAATCTGGAAATTTTGAGTTGAAGAACGAGCCTCGCGGTCGGCCGGTAACTATTGTCGACAACGACGAATTGAAACATAGCACTACTGAATCGGCATAGAAACGAGGGAATTCTTAATCGAATTGTTACCTGCGATGAAAAGTGAATCCTGTACGACAACCGTAAGCGTTCGTCTCAGTGGGTGGACCCGGGTACAGCACCTAATCAGTGCGCTAAAAAAAAGATTACTCATAGGAAGATGATGGTGACTGTCTGGTGGACCAGTGCCGGACTTGTACATCACAGTTTCTTACCGAATGGCACAACAGTGACGGCAGATGTTTATTGCCAAGAATTGCAAACAATGATGGAGAAGCTCGCAATTCAACAACCAAGACTAGTCAATCGCTCTTCCTCATTGCTTCTCCACGACAACGCGCGAGCTCACACTTCACGACAGACTCTGGTGTCTGTATGGTGTCTAGTTTGATAGCTTACTAACGCCATAGCGGCGCAATTAGTCGCGCCGCAATGGTGTCTCGATAAAATATATTCCTAATAGAACAACTCAAAAGGTTTTAAAGATTGTATGAAGGATTCTTATTTCTTGGATTAACAAACATGAAACTTGGCACAAATTCTAATCGAAATGAATAACAAAGACTGTCATTATTTTGACTGGCCTGTTGGTCTAGTAGTTAGTGGCCCTGACTGCTATGCCGGAGGTCGTGGGTTCGATTCTCACCCAGGACAAATGTTTGTGTGATGAGCACGATCATTTGTTCTGTGTCTGGGTGTAATTTATCTATAATATGTATGTATCTAAAAATATATAAGTATGTTTATCAGTTGTCAATTACTCATAACACAAGCTCTGCTTAGCTTGAGACTAGACGGCGTTGTGTGATAGTTGTGGAATATTATTATTATTCCATTTATTAAATTTATGTACATATTAATTACATTTTTAAATATTTCTTAAAAAATAAAGTAAAAAAACATTTAAAAATATAAAAAATAGTAGCGGCATCGGGAGCAGGGTCCAAGCTACCGGTGATCAGGGCTCCTGAGAGAGGAATCTCCTAACGATGCGCGCCGTGTCCAGGAGTACTGCTTTCTGGATCAGGCCCTTGATCCAGCTGCCTAACGAGAGCCTCCTTAGATGTTGTTCGAGGCTCTTGGCTATTAAGCCATTGGCCGTTACGACTATCGGCACAATGATTGCTCTATCCACTTCCCACATGTCGACAACCTCGCGAGCTAAGTCAAGATACTTAGTTTGCTTATCTTTCTCAGCTTTCACGAGGTTCTCGTCATGAGGGACCGCTATATCAACAATCATTGTGCGACGCTCTAGTTGATCTATCGCCACTATATCAGGTTTATTGGCAACAATAGTCCTGTCAGTGATGATAGATCGATCCCAATATAATGTGATATTACCATTGTCGAGAACTGGGTCGGGCACATACCTATAATACGGTACTTCTGATTCCACAAGATTGTATTTAAGAGCAAGTTGCTGGTGGATAATCCTGGCTAAGAGGTTGTGTCTGTGTGTGTGTATGCAAATAGTCTCCGTTAGCTAGATGAGAACACCCAGAAATAATGTGTCGGATTGATTCCCCGGGCCGGTGGCATGCCCGACAGATGTCAACCGTACCGTCCTTCACAATGTATTTCCGGTAGTTGTTCGTCATCATAACTTCGTCCATAATCGCAAAGACAAAACCTTCGGTTTCCCCGAAGAGGTTACCGAAACGCAGCCAAGATACGGACGCTAACAGGTCTACATCGGGTCCATGTAAGACCCGGTAAAAGCGTCCGTGAAGCTCCTTGCTCTGCCATACTTCCCTGCGGTCATTAGTATCCAGTACTATAGGTTTGCGCCAGTTTTCGTTGGCCAAGGAGAGCGGAGTGAGGCCCTTGTCCACCGCTGCCACATCTCGGTGCATACCCACGTCGGTTTTTAGGAATTATTCCCTGAGACTGCATACCTCGCGGTTGTGCAGGGTCTTAGCATTTAAGAAGCCACGACCCCCGCACTTCCGCGGGATATACAGTCTCATCACCGATGACCGTGGGTGATGCATCCGATTTGCGGTAAGTAGTGTGCGGACCCTCCTGTCCAGGGCGTCAAGTTCTGTCTGAGTCCATTTGAGTATGCCGAAAGAATACATCAATACCGGCATGACCCAACCGTTGAAAGCGCGAACCTTGTTTCCGCCTGATAAAAGACTATTCAGTACTTTATTCAGGCGGCCAAAGAAGCGCTCTTTCAACGCTTGTTTCATGTCCTCAGTATTGATGCCTAACGACTCCGACATACCCAAATACTTGTAAGTTTCGGTTGAACAGAGGGATCTAAGGTGTATGGAATCCGAGAGTTGAATTCCCACGGATTCCATAATCTCACCTCTCTTTACATGTATGACTGCACATTTGTCCACGCCAAATTCCATCCTGATGGCACTACTGAAGGTATCAGTAACCTTCAGTAGCTCCACCAGTTGCAAGTTGTTGGGGGCAAAGAGTTTCAGATCATCCATGTAAAGAAGGTGAGATATGGCCTGACCGCCTCTTTTCAACCGGTAACCTAAGCCAGAACCCTCCAGCAGTGTGCTGAGAGAGAGTTCAAGGCTAGGCAAAACCACAGTGGACTCACAACTGTCACCCTGGAATATGCCACGCTCAATCCTTATCGGTTCGCTGTTCTCCCGAATCTGTCGACATCCCGGATAGTGAAGGACTGTTCTCCACTGCCCCATACATGACATCAGGAAGGTGCGCAGAGTTGCATCAACTTTATATAGTTCTAGCACCCTCATGAGCCATGTATGAGGAACAGATTCATAGGCCTTCTTATAATCTATCCAACATGCCGACAGATTCTTTCGAGAACGTCGAACCTGTTGGCTAATGGCCATATCGATGAGGAGCAGCTCCTTAGTACCGCGGGACCCGTTCCTACATCCATTCTGAGAGGCAGACATGATAGAATTTGTCTCAATATGACTATTGATTTTAGCTCTCAGAATGGATGTAAGAACTTTATAGACCGTCGGCAAACACGTGATCGGTCTATAATTGGGTTCCACAGTATTACCTGATTTATGGAGCAGGTGGGTTATTCCTGTCGTTAGAAACTGGGGCAGCGACCCTGACTCTAAGGCAGACTGGAACTGAGATGCCAAGCGAGCGTGTGACCTTTGAAACCATTTAAGCCAGAAATTGTGCAGCCCGTCCGGCCCAGGAGATTTCCAGTTAGGCAGTGGACGGACTGCACGGGCTACATCTTGGGGGCTGATGGTAATTGCCCCCATTTCTGGTAAAAGTTCGCATGCGCGCTCGACCTCTCGAATCCAGTCACCCTCGGTATGACTAACAGGCGCCGACCAAATGCTGCGCCAAAATGAACACATGGCGTCATCATCCGACAGGCGCGTATCAGTTACACCTTGGTCCGGTCGCTCCCAATTCAAAAAAATCAAAATTCAAAGCATTTATTTCAAATAAACCATTTACAGGCACTTTTGAAATGTCAAGAAGTCAGTCTGTCAGAAAAAAATGATGCTAATTGCACATTCCAAAGCGTAGATCTCTATGGAGAAGAATGTGCAAGAAACTCCATGGACACTCTTTTCAATCGTGTTTTGCAATTAGAAAAATCTCTGTTACATGTTTCTTGTCGCTATCATGTGAGAACAATGTCAATAAAGTAAAAATAAAAACTAAATATAGATATTAAAATAGCAACTGGCAGCTAAGAGATGACCAGTCTCAACTGACAGCGCCCGTTCACGGACCTGACGCGAATATTAGCACCACTCAGCTCAACCATTATAAAGGGAACCGAATGATCCAACACACGCGCCACCATCAGTGAGACATTTGAGTGAGCATGACAAACTCTCAACTGCCATGCTCATTTATGTCAAACAAGTCCAATAATAACCTAAAAACCATAAAATAGCTCCATGGTACTCACATTTACAAACTTTGAAAACAAATACTTCTACATTATACAATACTAAATACAATAATAATTAACAACAATAATATTTTACAGATTAAAAAAAAAAACATTAAAGAATAATAATAATAGTTTCAAAACTAATCAATTTGTACACCCCGGTGGTAGTGGAGCTGGACCAGCATTGAGCCAAGCATTTTTATCTTGAATATAATCCTCCAACTTATAATATGCTTGCCTGCATAGTGTGCGTTTAATACAAGATTTAAATTTCGTTTCATTGAGTTCTAATATTTGTGGAGGTATTTTGTTATAACATTTCAAACAGTACCCCATGAAAGAAGAGGCCACTTTAGCCAGTCTGAAACCTGGTTGAACTAATTGGTCCCTATTTCTAGTACCATAATTATGTCTATCGCCTCTTTTGCTAAAAAGATGAAGATTTTTTCTAACGTACATGATGTTTTCATAGATATATTGACAAGGCACCGTCAATATGTTAATATCCTTAAACAGTTCCCTTAGAGAATCGCACCGTCGGAGATTGTAAATAGCTCTGATAGCTCTTTTCTGTAGAATAAAAATTGAGTCGATATCTGCAGCCCGTCCCCATAGTAGGATACCGTAAGACATGATACTATGAAAATAACTAAAATATACTAGTCTAGCGGTATCAACATCCGTAAATTGGCGGATTTTTCTAACAGCATATGCAGCTGAGCTAAGCCGTCCCGCAAGAGATGTTAAATGAGGACCCCATTGTAGCCTTGAGTCAAGCGTAATCCCTAAGAAAACCGTTTTATCGACAAATTCTAGTTTCTCATTGTTCAATATTATGTCACAATTACTACTCTTAACATTCGGTAAGGAAAATCTTATGCATTTTGTTTTTTTCCCATTTAAAACAAGATTATTAGCAGTGAACCACTTTTGGACCTGCAGTAGGGCGTAATTTTCGTCGTCAAGATTATTAGTCTTTCTATTTATCTTGAAAATCAAGGAAGTATCGTCGGCAAACAACACCATATTAAGTTTGTTTTGCAACAAATAGGGTAAATCATTAATGTAAACTAAAAATAAAAAAGGACCTAAAATTGAACCTTGTTGAACCACTAATCCCTATAAACCCACCTTTCGTTGCTTTGGAATGTACGATTCTGAGTGTACCGCTCCACTCGCCGCTTGTACCGATGAATACGGTTTGCCCATGCGTAGATCTTCTGCTTCAGGAAGTCGATACGCTCTGTGACGCAGGACAGATAATCTGGAGGACTAATATCAGTACCCAAGAATGCCCGCCTCACAAAGCGCATCACCCTAGGGCGACTGTTGCCCTCCCTGAAGCAGATAAGCTTACCGATGAGTGCTCTAGCCTCACTGATACGGCGCTCTATCCTCTGCACTGCCAAGCTGGTACAGCTGGTCGTGTAGCTCTGTCACAATTAAGAAATTTAACATGGGCTACACGACATGCCGCTACAGCCGTACAGTACAAGATCGAGTGGGTATCAGTGAGGTCTTTGCTGCTATCAAAACAATTTGATAGCTGCGAATCTAGGGCAAACGAGGTAGACGAGGTCTAAGCTCCGTCGGTGTGGAGCGGTACTCCCGAAATGCGTCCTCCAAAGCGCCCCTCAATCGTTCATTACATTGAGTACTCACAGATATAGCCGCGTCATCATCGGCGTCACCAACGTGGTCGGGTCGCGGTGAAGCAGTGGGTTGACGTTGCACCGCGTCCGGTGGTGTAGCAGGTGAAACACGGCTACTCTGTGATTCCAGGCGCAGTCTATCAAGTACAGCGTCATCCAACATACGATTACGCTGAATGACCCGCACCTGATCCGATAGTCGTTGGGCTGAAACGTTGACAGCTGGCTCAAGCACCTGAAACAGAGAGAGCATCCGACCACGATACGCAGTCAGGTTAATTCCCCCCTCTGTAGCCCCAAAGTATGAGCGCATGACATTTTCATTAATGGACGATGTCCATCGCATGCGCTGCACACTTCCACCGGCAGCGGGGACCCTATCAGAGGCCAGTGGGCCTCGAGGTCCCAAGCTGGCCGGAGGTCGGCCTCTTCCCCGTCGACGCGCAGGTGGTGGCGTCGTCGGCGGCGAGAAGTATTCGTCGCTCGAGCTCGACGCAACTGCAGCGACCGGAATCTCTGGACTCACGGTTGGAGCTGGTCCCGGCGGCTGCGAGGCGGAGCTGAGCGACGAACCCGAAGATGTTGGGTGTGTGTGTAGTTTTTGTGCTCGGCTTCTTGTCAGCATTCTTCCGATTCAGTTTATCGCCATTTCATTGCATATTACTTTTGCTGGAGGCATCGTATATAGTTGGATGGTGATTTGATGTTTTTTCTTATTTTTTCTTGAGGGTTTTCCGGTGGTTATGCATTATTATTGTATAAAAATGTAAAATTTTGGCGAGAAAATATTTGCTGTCAGTCAGTTTGACAGCCGAGCCACAGATTATTAGCTTTTTAAAACTACCCTCAAAATTTCAGCGGTGTTTTTATAAAAAGAGACATTCACGTTTGTTAGTGAGGCACATGGATGTACGAGATGGTTGGACCATTGCATTGTAACCAAAGCGGCTTTACCATCTGTTAGTCGTGTGTGGGTTGACTATGATGTGCAGTGGTCTGATCATTTCCCACTTTATGTTGAGTGTGACCTAAATGGGCTAGGATGTGGAAGTAAAGCAGTCCAGTCACCAGTAGTCAATAAAGTTACCTGGGGAGAACGAAAGGAAAATCAAGTTAAGCTATATCATCAGTTGTGTCACTCTCGGCTTAGGGAAATTGATTTCCCTGAACAGCTATCACAGTGTTGTGATGGTCGCTGTCATGATGTTACCCATAGGGCCTTATTGAAGAATATGTATGTGAGCCTGGTCTCAATCTTGTCTGAAGCCGCCATTGCTTCTTGGAAGCCTACTGGGGCGCAGAGGAGGGGTGGCTATATAGCCGGATGGAGTAAACATGTTGCAGGTTTTCACAGGGAGGCCAGACTAAAATTTTTAGCATACCAAGCTGGTAAGCCTAGGAGCGGTCAAATCTATTTCGATATGTGTGAAAGTAGGAAGGCATTTAAAAAACAGCTAAAATATTGCCAAGATAAGCAGGAACAAATTAAGATGGAGGATATGGCCGCTTATCATGCAGCTAAAGACTTTAAGTCATTTTGGAAACAAACCAGTAAATTAAGTGTTAGGCCTGGTCTTCCTGTGAGTGTAGAGGGGGTTTGTGATTGTACCGATATTGCAAATCTCTTTAAAGACCAATTTAATGTAATGCCTCGTTGTGGCTCCACCGGACAGGGTGACTTTACCACTTGTAAGCGTGTTGATGTTGGGGCTGTTGTGCAGGAGCGTGTGGTGAGATTTACAGCAAAGCAAGTGCGGCAAGTAATTAGCGGTATGCAGCGAGGTAAATCTCCCGAATGCGACAGTCTCAGCATTGAGCACCTGAGAAATGCAGGTGTGCACCTGCCTCGCGTACTCTCCATGTTCTACAATCTGTGTTTGTGTCATGGCTATTTGCCTGAAGAACTCACCAGAACCATAGTCGTACCTATTGTTAAGAATAGGACTGGGGATTTATCCGATAAAACCAATTATCGGCCTATATCGCTCGCAGCGGTGATGGCGAAGGTATTTGACAGTTTGCTTAATAATATACTTTTATCTCACGTACATTTGCACGACGCTCAATTTGGTTTTAGAAGTGGGCTTTCTACTGAGAGTGCCATCTTTTGTCTTAAGCAAACTGTCAGATACTACACTGATAGAGGCACGCCGGTGTATGCGTGTTTCCTCGATTTGTCCAGGGCCTTCGACACAGTGTTGTACGACAAGCTCTGGAACAAGCTGGAGGGCGCGGGTGTATCGGCGGAAGTCGTTTCGGTGTTACGTTATTGGTATCGTTGTCAGAGAAATCAGGTGCGATGGGCGGGTGCTCTGTCGGATGAATACGGCTTGGAGTGTGGCGTGAGGCAGGGAGGCATCACCTCTCCTCTACTGTTCAACCTTTACATCAATGACCTAATCGTTGAGCTCAGCAGTACTCATACAGGATGTTTTGTTGATAGGCTGAGTGTTAATAATATTAGCTATGCTGATGATATGGTGCGGCTGGGGCCATCGGTGAGAGCGATTCGCACATTGGTAACCAGGTGTGAGGCTTATGCAGCGGAGCATGGGCTTCAGTATAGTTCAAAGAAGAGTGAGGTGCTTATATTTCCATGCTCCGCCTATTATGCTTAATGGTGTGGCTCTGCGAGTTGTGAGCAGATTCACATATCTGGGGCATGTTGTAACAGAAGACCTGAATGATGATGCAGATATAGAGAGGGAGCGCAGGGCGTTGGCAGTCCGGGGGAATATGATTGCTCGCAGGTTTGCTCGATGCTCGCGTGATGTAAAAATCACATTATTCAAGGCGTATTGCCAATCGCTTTATACAAGCAGCCTGTGGGTGAGCTACACTCACCGGGCTGCTAATTCGTTGCGCGTCCAATATAACAATATATTTAGGATGCTGTTGCGTTTGCCTCGTTTTTGTAGCACGTCTGGAATGTTTGCAGAGACGCGTACTGATGGGTTTCATGCAGTCATCCGTAAAAGAGCTGCGTCTTTGCGACGGCGCCTGCAGGGCAGCAGTAATAGCATCCTGCATATGATTGCCGATAGATTGGATTGCCCATTCCAAAACAGGTGGATGCGGATTTTAATAGGAAAGTAGAGGTTGGCCTAATTTTATAGTATTTTATTTGACTTATAATTAATGAAATGTAGACTAAAGTTAATTTATATATTTATTTTGTTTTAATTTCAATTGGTTTAATTTAATTTGTTGACATGTTTGATTGAATTTATTTAATTTGAATTATAATGAACTGAATTTAATAATAATATTTAGAACTGGAATTTTATGGCTAGGTACTAACATAGTTTTTAAGTAAATATTGTTACTAACCCTAATATGAGTGCAAGCTCGAAATAAAGTGATTAATAATAATAAAAACCTTTTCGCGAGCGAAGTCACTGACAAAGCGCTAGCTTGTTTATTAAGTAGCTTTTGCTGGATACTTCCGTCGAGTTTATTTATAATGCAGACTTGCCCTGTTAATTAACTAATTTCCTGATTGATAGATGCCAAAACGGTATTAACTATTCACAGTTACGGTAATACGCTAACTGCACCAAACTGGTGTTCTGTTTCAGAAGATGAACTGACTATTTTCATCTAAGTAGGTATAAGATATGAGATATTTGCCACTGTTTTTGAAGTGATTTAACCCGGGAATCTAATAGAGAATAGGTTGTTCGCGTGGTGCTAAGCGTGCTCCATCATCGACCGCATCGTTGCTTTCCTCCAGGTGAGATAGCGGTCAAGCGCGAACCTATCAAGAATAAAAAATAAAAATAATACTAATACTACTGGTATTTGTTTCAACTCGTATTTAAAAGCATGTTCAAAGATACCAAGGTACAGCCAGTAAAAAATGCGTTGTGTGTTATCGTAAGACCTTTAATTGAAAAAAAAAAAACAGTTACATCTGAAAAAAAATATAATTATCATTATATTATGCTATAACAAAACAAATTTATTTTGATTTTATGTATCAAATTCATGTTGTTGGTATTCATTCTTATTTAGTATTCTTTAGACTTCAAATACCTTAGATTCGTTAGTTATTTTTTTTTGTTAACATCTCATTTATCGATAGTTGTAATTATTCATATTTTTCTTGCTTTTTTTATATAGCCTCTTTTTATAATGTGAATGTGAAAACACTGTAGACTTCACAAATTCTTAGATTACTTCCTATTCCGACTCACTTTTTTTTTAATATGATTATTTTTATTGTGCTTTTGGGTACAATAATAACTGGTCTACACTGTTCTTACATAATAACTAATAATACTGTAATATGGAAATATTGTAATCAATCACTTTTTTAAAAGAGTAACCATGGAGTTTCTTGCCGGTTCTTTTCCATAGGAAACGATTTGGAACCGTGCACTAGCTTCTGACGTTAAAAAAATAAAAATAAATTCGGAATGGAAAATAAATGTATGATTTCAAACAAGTTTTTGGTATTATAACGGAATAAATCTCCGGTTATATTGTTATAAACTAGTGCTTGACTGCGATCCCACCTGATGGTAAGTAGTCATGCAATCGTTGATGTTGAGGCGCACTAGTTTATTATTTATTTATTCATAACAATAAACATTGTGTTGAATATTACATCATTTTAAAATAATATTATAATAGAACTCATTTAAGCAAAACAATTTATAAAATTTAAATTAAATAATGTAAAATATTGAGTCGAATCATTAAACATATTCTACAAATAAATCTAATGTCAAACGTCGGATATAATGTCAAAAGCAATGTCAAGTGATTAACCAAACTCAAAGCATTGTTAATGTCATCATGTATTAGTAGTAGTAGTTGTATGAGTAATATATTACTTATTTCTTTTTTCTTCTATTAATGACAAGTTTGACTGGTAGATAATGCCTAAGGCATTAAGTCCGCCTGTGTTTTTGGTGAGCATAGAGCATTTAATAAATAATTATTTTTTATCTATAAGAAATCAAAGTACCTGCTGGGAAATGTAAAAAAAGTAAAAATCTTTGACATTTCCAGAGTCTGAGTGATTTTTGCGGGCCTCTACATTTTAGGGCATCTATCCCGTATGCCATTCCGAAGAGTTATGGCTGAACTTGCATCATGATTTCAGCTTAGGCGGCAAAGGTTCCAGTCGGTCGTGGTCTAGGCTCACATAATGCGCGAAGTCCTATAGTTTCGCAGAATTTGGGGGACCCTATTTTGTGAGCGACGAGTGGGTAAATGCGAGACGCACAGGACCGGTTGTTATGGCACCACATGGGGAGGCCTATGTCCAACAGTGGATGTCTTTCGGCTGTAATGATTATGATGATGAAGAGTGATATTATGCCGAAAACACTTAAAACGCATTTTGCCTTCTACAATCGCACAGCTCAGACACATGTAACACGGTCACTTTGGTGATAATTGAGGAGTCACTCAATAGATAAATAAAATAGTATGCAATTAATTTGCGAAGCTAGAGTAATTACAATCGAGGCAATCTATACCCCTAGCGCTACTGTCCTGTTTTACCCTATAAGCAGTAATAGTCTAGAAAAGTGATTTCTTTTTCCAACACTCACTTTTAAAAAATTTAAATAAAAAATTTAAAAAAAAAATACAGGCACTTTTGAAATGTTAAGAAGTCGGAAAAAATGATGCTAATTGCACATTTCAAAGCATTCATCTCTATGGAGAAGAATGTGCAAGAAACTCCATGGACACTCTTTTCAATCATGTTTTGCAATTACAAATATCTCTGTTACAAAGTAAACTTTCAAAGTAAAAAACCAATTAAAAATAACTTCACACACATCGCTATCTGTAAAGTATATACACATATGCGCAATTCTATAGATTCGCATACGAGAAGAACTAAACAAATAAAGAGTATATAAATATGAAAATATTCATCCGGCTTGCGCAAATATAACGCAGTCCCGGCGAATAAACAAACGTGTCTGTACCTACGCATAGCACGTGGCTCTCAAACTTGAGTCTCATAGAAAAATCAAATTATACAATAAAATCGATCAAGAGAGATTCTTCAAGGTTATTTGGTTGGCTTGAGAAAGTGACGGTTATGACATCACGATGAATGTAGCTGCATGAAGGGTGTACTGACGTTCGTAGTCGAGAATCACCAGTGTAAAGTTATGCGAAACTGGGTGTAAAAATAAATTAAACTCAACCTCTATTAAACAACCGCATGCAACCTCATAATGTAATGTAATGAAATGCAACCTCTATTAAAAAGGAGGTCTCTCCGACCAGACAACAGGTCTGGGCAACTACCCAATGTGTGTTGTGTTATTGGATATTTAAATTGCTCGAAGAACTTTGATTGCGCTGTCTAGAATAAGTTAATTGTAAAACAAGATTTTAATGAAAATCATTTTTTCATAGCAAGCTTTTAAAGCGCGGTAAATAACTATATAATTAATAATCATCATGACCATTCCAAAAAGTTCAAACACGATAGGGCTATCTGAGTTCCTATGACCACCGTTCGTACCCATCATCAGATCAGCTCCATGTCATAATAATTTTACATTGTCATCTGATTTATACATGCATGCAAAACTTCAGCTCAATCGGTAATCGGGAATCCACTTCCCGATTTTAATTTGCAAGATTTGATTACAGACAAACAAACATCGGGACAGGTGAAACTAAATAAAATATTGTAAAATAATGTTACACTCACGATAAACTTTGTACATATTAAGAAAGGTCACAGGAAATAGTGGATATAAAGGTAATTATTTACTGATTTAATATCAAAAAGGGGAGTAAGTAGAAGTTTGACAACCAGTGTGTAACATTATAATCTTGTAACCGCGGGTCGTAGTCGCCACACGTCATTGTGCCAGTTGTGGCAGTAAGGCCTTCCCCACTCGCTACTTGCTCCCAAGGGAACCGATGTGTCTGCGGTACAAGGTATAAGATGAGTATAAAACTTTTTTAAATCTATACTTATTACTTATACTTATATACTTGTACTTACTACTTATATAATATTATAAAGAGGTAGTCCGTTTTTTGTTATTATGTTTTTTTTTTGTATTTAGGAGGTAATCTGTGAAAGTACCGGTCCGGTTGCGAAAATTTTTTCACCAACAGAAAGCCGTTTTATCTATGCGGCTACATTTTATCTATGCGGGTGAAACCGCAGACAAAAGCTAGTTTGCTAATAAATATCTGTTATTTATTTATTTATTGTGCACACCTAAAGTGTTATGTTTTTTAAACCAAAGGTTGACTGGTAGAAAATGCTTAGTTGGATTAAGTCCGCCTACGTACCACTGCTGCACATGAAGTTTAAATAAATAAATAAAATATAGATGTCTTTTATAGAACCTCTTCGAAATTAACAATAGCTACATACTATTTACAAAACAATACCGAACCAACCATAATTATTATAAACATATTATGAGCCAAACCCGATTATAAGATAGCCAAACCAGTCTTCCCTAGTGGTTATCAAGAAAATGGGGTGCCCTAAAATTCCGAGCTCGCTTTGCTCACTCCTGGACTAATCTGGTCTGATTAACTGGGTAAAAGACTTCCTGAGTGAACGGTCTCTCCGAATTGTTGTCGATGGATGCTCATCAGAGCCCATGACCACTAATGCCGGAGTTCCTCAGGGGTCAGTTCTCTCTGCAACTCTTTTCCTGTTGCATATTAATGCTCTGCTGATGCCCGGTATCTATGGGTATGAAGATGATAGCACAGTTGTAGAGAGATACCTTCCGGGTGCTCGGGCTAGTAAGGAACTAATCCGGTCCGAACGAGAGGCGTACAAATGTCTCTCTTCAGGCAGTCTCCAAGTGGGGTGAAACCAATCTGGTAGAATTCAACGCCGCCAAAACACAAGCGTGTCTGTTCACCGCCAAAAGGAGCCCGTTCACCTTGGCTCCTGCTTTTTGGAATGTATCCCTGGAGTGCACCGACCGTCTTCAGCTCTTGGGAGTCGAAATTTCTTCTGACCTCAATTTCGGGCAGTTCATTAAGTCCAAAGCCAAGGTAGCTGCTAGAAAACTAGGCGTTCTTGCAAAGGTCCGGCGGTACTTCACACCGGATCAGCTTCTAATATTATACAAAACACAGGTCTGATCGTGTGTGGAGCACTGCAGTCACATATGGGCTGGTGCTGCAAAATGCCATCTAGCAGCTTTGGACTCAGTAGAAAGTCGTACGAACAGGCTAATTGGGGATCCAGATTTGGTTAAGTCCAATTTACAAAGCCTCGAGCACAGGCTCAGGGTAGCCAGCCTATCGGTATTTTACAGGTTGCATTTTGGAGAGTGTGCGCGGGAATTGTATGACTTGATTCCGCCATCTCCTTTCTACCATCGGACAACCCGACGTACGGCGAGTATCCACCCTTACGTTGTTGAAACTTCAACGGTCCGAACTAAGCGATTTGCTTCGTCGTTTATACCGCGTACATCGAGGGACTGGAACAATTTGCCGTCCAACTATAATTTAGGTGCCTTCAAGGCTAGAGTGAATAGGCTCTTAATAAACTAGTGCGCCTCACCATCAATGACTGCATCACTGCTTACCATCAGGTGGGATCGTGGTCAAGCACCGGTTTATAACGAATAAAAAAAAATTAAAATAAAATATCGCAGGTTCGGTCAAGTCAAAACTACGAGGGTAGTCCCAGAAGTACCCGACTTGACAAAAAAAATAATAAAAAAATTGCAAAAAATAGGTTTTATTCTTTAACTTAATTTCTTAGTAGGTCGATACATCTTTCTCAACAATTGCCAATTACCGTATTTATAGGACGATTTGTCAAGCTCTTCAAAATAGCCATTAAGTGATGAATTCAAGGAAAAACAACCGCATCTGTCGTACAAGAAAGTGTGGTTTCATCACGACAACACACCAGTCCACACGTCCGTCATTACAATGGCTAAAATCAATGAGTTGAAGTTTGAATTGCTTTCTCATGCACCTTATTCGTCAATTCTGGCTGTGTGGTGATAGTTATGGAATATATTTTCGTTTTCATAATCTGGAAAAAGCCTCGGCGGAAAAAGATTTACCAATAATAAAGAGGTAGCGTCTCCGGTTAATGTTTCCAGAAAACTGGCGGCTGATCGGTATTCCTAGCTGTATTGTAATGTATATTCTTTCCGAAATATATATAGAGATTCTTCTCACAAAATCTTAAACATTCAAGGCACCTACCCCTAAGCCCCTACGGTTTTACTGAAATCTCTTTGACGGGCACGTGGAACACTACGCGCCGTCGACGACTTGGGCTTGGCCCGAACGGTTACCGGACGGCCGGAAGGCGAGCTGTGTGTTAGCATCCTAAGTTGTTAGGCCGCGTTCCCACTTTGTCGTAACGAAAAATAATCGTGTAGTTTTTAAGTGTCGTGACCATCGGTCACTAATAAAGAACGTGACTTATATATTTAAATGGAGGCGTTCACGATATAGCACGACACGTATCACGTCTACGACTTTATTTGCTGTAACAACAGACTGTCATGATAGTGGGAATGGCTAGCACCACAGTCGTAAAACGATAATAAAATATCAAGACTAAACTTTGACGGTAAATCAAGTGTAAACGGGATGACTCAAATTAAATTTAGTTTATTTATTTTATTATTTATTATAAATTTAATTTATCGTAATACACCGTTGACGCGGAGAAAAAATGTTCTCAATTGTTTTATGTTCGTATTTTCTTCGGAAGTCTTCGTCCGCGCGAAGATCGTTGATGGCTCGCGAAAAAATCGCGAAAACAAATCAGCTGTTCAGTACTATGTTTGCCTAATGTACTGAACAGCTGATATTTTTTTCGCGATTTCGACTTGCTCCCTGTTGGGTACCTATAATGCATAGACTAGCGATGCGCGGCTTGACGGACTGCCTGCGCAGACGACATCGCGCAGCGCCCCGCACCCCGCACCCGCGCGATCGAGTGCAAGTGTATTTTTTAAATAATAAAGCGTCAGGGCGTTTCCGGCTAGCTGTCGTTTTACTTGTCCCGTATCAAACAGTGGCGACGAGGATGGGATATCTATATCGTATGCGTGCTCTTCAAGCACTTTCTCGAAAGAACTTTCATCATCTAGCAGTTTCCTAAGTGCTTCTTCTTCTTCATCGAGCTTCTTCTTTTTCTCTGGGACTACCTCACTAGGGATTATAGCCCCATGGTGTCCTGATGTAGAAGGCCCCGTATTTAGTAGTGCATCTTTCCCTGCTATCCTTTCGATGTACTCACCTACGTGCCTTCCCAATGTTGAGGTCATTTGATATCTAATTAAGGAATCCTTCATTATTACACAAGCGGTCCCACAGATATAGCTCTTAAACATGTCACAATTTTTTTTTTTTTGTTAGAATTTCTTTCAAGATAATAGATGAAGAGCTAGCTGTCGTTTAACTTGTCCCGTATCCAACAGTGGCGACGAGACCAACCCACGCTAATCGCAATGGCTCAGTTTAACTTCGGGATATTGGGTAATTTTGACCAGACAGTGCACGAATGGAAGGCGTATAAAGTCGCCTGCGGCAGTGGTTCGTGGCAAACGATATTACAGAAATAAACGACCCAACGGGTTCAAGAAAGCGCGCCATTTTGCTGAGCGCACTCACAGACGGGACCTACCAGTTAGCAGCAGACTTGGCGTTGCCAAAGCAACTGGAGGAGGTGCCAATAGAAGACATCTATGAACTCCTAGACACCCATTTTTGTACGAAAAAGTGCGGATTCGGAGAACGTTACGCATTTTACGCGGCAACGCAACAAGCTGGTGAGACGCATGCGCAGTGGGCGGCACGCCTGCGTGGTCTCACGAAATATTGCAAGTTTGCCAATGTAGAGGAGGCCCTCCGAGATCGGTACGTGATGGGCATGTTGGCGGGTCCCGAAAGGGACAAACTGTTCACGAAGGACACAGATACCTTGACCCTGGCGAAGGCAGTGGAGTTGGCGCAGAGCATCCGGTGCGCGCGGGCAGGTGCCGCGGCCGGCGTTTCAATGACCGTTCAGCAAGATCATTCAGTGTTTAAGGTGCAGGGTATAAGTACAGTGCATGAAAAGGACCTGGCAAAAGAGAAGTGTTCCGTGTGCGGCCGAAAGAACCATTCATCTGTTCAATGCCGATTCGCGAATTTTACATGTCGGAAGTGCAACACAAAAGGTCACTTACGTAGAATGTGTAAAGTTAAATGTGTTGTGACCAGTGACGCGAGTGAGGACGACGACGATGGTAAGGCTTTTTGTTGTAACATCGCTTCAAGGCAGGGAGAACCTATGACAGAAATGGTATCAATAAACGGTTCGCTATTAGAGTTTGAGGTTGATAGCGGACCAGCAGTAACAGTGATATCCGATAGTTTATATAACAGTTGTTTTGGCAGATTGCCCTTATCACCGCCTAAGAAAAAGCTATTTACTTAAACGGGTAGTAATATCGTGTGTCTCGGTATAGTTCGCCTACCCGTCACATATAGGCAGAGTACACACACACTGAATGTTTACGTGGTACGCAACGAAGGCGCAACACGTTTTTTTCTTCCATTCTATCCTGTCAACAGTCATACTATTACTAACTTCCTTTTCTTCCATATGACTGTTCACACAATCCATCCATCTTTTTTTTTGTCCTCCCTCTCCCTCTTTACCCATCCACATATCTCTTTTAGTATCATGCGTTTCATCTCTCCTCTTTACATGACCATACCAAGACAAACGATTCCCCATCAAATTTTCAGTCACTGGCGCCATTTTTAAACTTCCTCATATACTCATTTCTCACTTTATCCATTCCCGTCACACCACACATCCATCTCAACATTCTCATCCAAGCCAATCAATTTACACCGGTTGTCACAACGAAACCATCTTTTTAATCGTTTGCCGCTTGTAACTTGACCCACATGTACAAAGTCTCAGCGGACTACGCTCGACACGTCGTCGTTCATTTAAGTTTTTATTCCGCCAGGAATCTAGGCTTTAAGTTCTAAATGAGTGTTATTTTAAACTCGGCTAAAAGCTGTAGACTTAATTTACATTTTCACGGCTCTTCTCCTATATAATTATTGCGTTCGCAACAGTTATTGTTAGAAGTTTCTGTTGAAAAAGAGGAATTTAATTATTGCTTTGTATTTTTCTTGATGGCGAATTAATTCTTTTGACAAGAAGTTTCTGGAAGCGATGGTGCATAGACGAGGCGGTATAATAATATTAATTTCATTGCCACCACCGATGATCGCATCTACGAGGACAAGGCTTTACTCCGCCCAAACGGGACAAACCTCCACCGTATCCTCCGGGTGGTTCATACAATGATAACGCCTGAATCCGATACAGAAACCTCCCGAACTTACCATGTCCGGTGAGGACCTGCGTTATGCGGAAAGTGAGGACGCCGTGAAGCCTCTCGAGCCATTCCTCAAATAGGGAACTTACCACCATCATTATGGCTTGCCCCATACTGTTTTGCGAAAGTCGCTACCGTCATGCGTATTTTGTCCACCATGCCGCGATTTGTCACGGTAACAGAATTTCGCCCCGCCGTTGCATCTCCACGCGAAAATCGTGCAAAGGCCTCAAAAAGACCTCCAAATCCCACGGCAAGCAAGGAGACTCACCGCTTTGCGGAAGACCATGCGGTATCCCCGCACCATTCTGATAGCTATTTCCTTTCGGGAGGTCATCTACTTGGCCGCCAGTCACTTCCGCTGAAAAAGTGCCCAAGCCGGCGCTCCGTAAAAGACCATAGACAACAAGATGCTCACGTAGAGTCTCTGAAAAGAGGCGTTTGGACCTCTTAGATTAGGCACGAGCAGCTTTAGGGCATCCTCGAAAGTATGATATGTATGATACATGTATATTTTAGTTGAGAAATGGTAAGAAGGAAATTCAAAGGTTTGTAACACCTGTGCGCAGCCTAGGTGAGTCGCTAGTTTAATTCAACTTTTACATAAAAAAGTCATGAAAACGTCCCTAAATGTCGCCGCACATGGCCGGGCCATATGCCACAGCCACAAACCACCGCCACGAGAAGCTAGAAGCGGCTACGAGGGCAGCTAAAGCGAACAGCCAATTGTGGCTGGTTGCTGCTGCTTTTTTTAACCTATGCGCGCAGTATCATAATGGACTCTGACGAAGACGGTTTAAATGTGCGAGTGTCGCGTGACAGCGTTTTGTGTCGGCGTTTAGTGGCCAGATCGGGTCACAAGAAGCGAGCAGCGGCCATTTGTAGCGTGTGACGGCCACCGGCGTCAATCGTGTGCGGCGAATCCATATAAAATGTACGACCCTAAATGAATGTATACACACTGGTGTATATTGTCACGTACGTACGGGGTGTGTAATAAAACAAAAACTAGAAGTAAATATCCGGCAGCCAGTGAATTTTATTCACAGTTAACATTTCAAATCTAGTTTCATATCGATAAAAATAAAAACAAAAAGAAAAGTTCAAAAAGTGACATAAAACTCAATATTGGAACAAAAACGCTACAGGACGATGAAATGGCAGTTACGTTCTAAAACACTTTTTAAACTGAATAATACCCGGAACGATTTTAGTTCAGGGAACACATAAATCACATCGGTAGCACTTACTATTGAGTTTTTGAGTTTTTAACGACCACACTGAGCTGGAGTTATAAAACAGTGGAATAAACTTGGAAATTAATTTTTTAAGTAGGTTGTTTGTAGGTGGAATCTGGAACGCAAGGGGTAACTGAAGGAACACGGGTGGGTTTTTTGAGGTGCGTAATGATCCTGTGACTTCTTTCTCTCTAGTATCGAGCGAGAGGGCATGTCAGACTTTTAATGACAAAAAACACACCTGTGTTGTAGGACTGCTGGTTTCATCAAATACTTAATTTTTTAATGTTGGTAGTCGTCAAATAACTTCCTCTGGGTGGTTCGAGAGGGAATGTGAGTCTTTTACTGACTACGAACGACGAGCAATATCTTCTGCCCATCCAGTAGGTAACCGGCCAAATCGAGCCCGAGTCGTCAACGGTGCGTAGGGTCCTACGCGCGCTTCAAAGAGATGGCAGCAAAACCGTAAGGACCAGCAGGGTCGAACCCTACTGTGGCCATAGGTTTACTTCTGATAGGGCAACCCGTGGTCCTAGAACGCAAAGAAAGGGCAACTGAAAGAACGTAGGTGTGGTCTTAGCCATTAAAAAGATGACAAATTCTTATTTCAAACTCACTGTCCCCCGCGGTTTGACCCGCGTCATTGGTTACTGTTCCGCTCCCGTGGATTGTAGCGTAATGTTATATAGCACTAGCGTCTGCCCGCGGCGTCGCTTGCGTGGAAGTAGGTTTCTCCATACAAACTTTGGATCCCTGTTTCATCCCGTAAGGGGGTGAATTTTGAGTGCTCGCCGACATCATAAAAGGAACCTTTGTGGAAAATTTCACACTCCTAGTCCCATTAGTTTTGGCTATACGTTGATATGTCAGTCAGTCAGTTTCTCCTTTTATGTATATAGATATAGCCTTTCTCGAGAAATAGGCTATCGAACAATTTATTTATTTAGAGCGCGTTCAAACTAACAGACTCTTGAGCTTCATATATTACCACTATCTTCAGTGAACATCTACGTGTCGGTCAATGTGACCGTAAGCGGTCATAACCAGTGCAAAGCACTTTATTTTAGTGATAAAGACAATTTATTCATTTATTCATTTATTCATTTATTCATTTATTCATTTATTCATTTATTCATTTATTCATTTATTCATTTATTCATTTAGTCATTTATTCATTTATTCATTTATTCATTTATTCATTTATTCATTTATTCATTTATTCATTTATTCATTTATTCATTTATTCATTTATTCATTTATTCATTTATTCATTTATTCATTTATTCATTTATTCATTTATTCATTTATTCATTTATTCATTTATTCATTTATTCATTTATTCATTTATTCATTTATTCATTTATTCATTTATTCATTTATTCATTTATTCATTTATTCATTTATTCATTTATTCATTTATTCATTTATTCATTTATTCATTTATTCATTTATTCATTTATTCATTTATTCATTTATTCATTTATTCATTTATTCATTTATTCATTTATTCATTTATTCATTTATTCATTTATTCATTTATTCATTTATTCATTTATTCATTTAAAAAATGAAATCGTTTGACTGTCGTTCGTCCAGCTGCGACAATCTCGCATTTAATTCGGCTTAAGTGCTAGACAAACTGAGCGTTCGGTGAAAAATTTTCGTGCATGCACTTGCAAGTTTCGTATTAACTTTTTAACCGTTTGTCTAATTAGTATGCAGTAAAAAGGAAAAATCATATTTCTAGTAATTGTGCCAAAAGAGTAGAAGCGCTTATTTTGAAAAGGATTAATAAATTGTTGATAATATGACAATTCAACATAATCTGACGATTTTAATAATTTTCTATCAAATCATGATATCCCTCGAATGGAATTTCCAAATTGAATTATTAAAGTAATATTATATACAGGCACTAAACCAGACTTAATTATAAAGTAATTTATTTTGATAAGGATTAATACAAAGCAACAATAAAGTTCCTTGCCTAGAGGCGGCAAATAAATTTAGTTTTTTAATTTGAAAAAAGTAGATATTGAGATAGAGACGCAATTAAGGCTTCTAGTTCAATTTACTATTATTATATTGTTTGAAGTACTCTTTGTTACATTATTTATAATAAATATATATTTGCTTAATCTTTTCTTATTTGACAATGACTAATCAGTCTGTTTCAAATCTGAATACCTAAGCTTAAAAGTATATCTTGCCAGTTTGCAAGTCAGTAGTATTAGCGTGACCTTCATGGACGCCACAATATTGTAACACAAGTATAATAGTTAGACATATTATGGTGTTGCGACCTTTTTTGTAGATAATAATGTGTTCTACAAAGTTGTAGTACATCATTTTGCTCTATCATCAATAGTTTTTGCAGCGCATGCGTTGCAATGTAAGGAAATTTATAGGCAATTGATTTACACCTTGGGTTACCTTATTGCGGTTTTAGTGTTTTTTTACTACTGTTTTTTTTTTTTAAATAAATTATAGCCTATGTTACTCAGTGACTTGAAAAGATCGCTAGATGGCGCTTTAGCTACAAGCATTTGAATTGTTGTTCCCTGTTTTTGAAATTCACTAATAATAATAAACAAAGTTTAATAACAATAAGTGTGCACCTAAAACATTAAGCAAGTTATAAATATTAAGTGTGAACGTTATCCCCGAAAAAACTTAAGTGTTATGGAAAATAATTTAACATTTGTGAATAGTGTTAAAAATCCTCTCACGAACAATTAGTTCTAGAACATGAACTCAAGTGAAGCAACAGTGCAGAATAAGTGACTAACAGTGCATAATAAGTGAACAAAAATTATAAAACAATCCGCAGTTCAAACTTGAATCACTTGAGTTGTAAGGAAAAAATTCCACTGGCATGACTCATAACTAACGACTTCTTATTATTTAAAAATCTTTCT
Source organism: Mythimna pallens (assembly GCA_961205895.1). Lineage (NCBI taxonomy): Eukaryota > Metazoa > Arthropoda > Insecta > Lepidoptera > Noctuidae > Mythimna > Mythimna pallens. The sequence continues at coordinate 20,978,795 of OY540839.1, read as the reverse complement.
CGCATAAACCGATCACCAATTTCAACGTAAGTAGTATCAGTTCAGCTAGTGAGATTACTCAAACAGTCGACTGTCGTACACATAGTCGTGCGTTCGAACCCCGCCGGCTGGATCTCTTTTTGTAATAAATAAAATTGTTAACTTGACAATTCTAGTTAACTTACAATGAACTTCTTCGGTAATATCACTCAGCGACGTCAGCGCCAGCGCAGACATTCGGACACAAATGATGGTTTAAACATAACCACCGACTTAAATTGTACCACTAGCAATAGTTTGCCGGAAATGTCAGACGAAGAACATAGCGATGAAATTACCCAACTACAAAATAAAATTAAGGAATTAACTTTGGGATTAGAAGCAGCACACGCAGAAGTCGAGAGTTTAAACTTAGAGAATACTCAACTTAAAATCACTATCGACGAATTAACTAAGAAGAAAAATATTTATAAAAAAATAACAACCGATATAGTTAGTGACAACAGTACATCACCAATAACTAACAAGAAAAGGAGAAACAAAACCATTGTTACAAGTAACAGCCCCCCGACAACACCCAAGACTGACAAAACTAAAACTAACAATTTACCCGCGCAGACTGACAAATCAACACAATATGATTCCCATATAATGACGAACTTGCAAGGCGATGAAAATCGTTTCCAAAAAAAGCAAACAAGGAAAAATTTATGTATAATTAGCAACAATAAAAGGAATAAATTATGCAACTTAATTGAGGACACTTTTTGTATGTATGATTATTGCCACTATCTTCATCCAGGTGGTGATATTCAACAAATGCTGCAAGGCATTGATAATAGAATAAAAAACTTTAATAAAAATGATTATTGTGTTATTATGATGGGAGAGATGGACTTCATACGGACTGGAAACTATCACGACATTATATTTCTTATTAGAGAAACCATCGGGAAAATCAATAACACGAATGTGATTATTTGCCTTCCGACCTACAGATATGGCAATTATACAACTATATATAATGCAAGAATAGAAACTTTTAATAATCTCTTATATCTAGACAACTTAACTCACGAATATGCCTACTTATTGGACTCTAATGCAGAATTAACTTGTGGCTATGAAATGTTTTCTGCACCACAAGGACACATAAATGGAACAGGAATGAGGAATATTTTCACTAATCTCCAGAGGACTATAACTGAAATCGATGCTGAAAATAATATGACAATATCTAATTCTTCTACCTCAGAAATTGAGCGTTCAGACACGTTTTTTCTATAACTATCTGATTATTATGCATCAAAACATAGCGGGACTCATCAACAAGGTGGACCAACTAACACTACACCTGCAAGAACTAGCCGAACAAAGAAACAGTATAGACATAATTTGCGTCACAGAACACTTTATGGAGCGAGGACACGAGAAGCTTCTCTCAATACCTAATTATAAATTAGCCGCTTACTATACAAGAAGTACGAAAAGAGGAGGAGCCTGTATTTTGGTAAAATTTGGTCTCCAATATAAAGAACTTACGAATGTCAGTAAAATGTCAATTGAAGGCGTTGTCGAAGTTTGTGCAATAGAAATAATACCGCATAACACAATCATTATTTGTATATACAGAGTACCAAAGTTAAATAATTTAGAAGTTTTCTATTCAAAATTAAACATTATATTATCAAAATACTGTTACAACTCGAACAAGAATGTAATTCTATGTGGTGATTTTAACATTAATATTTTAAAACCAGATAAATTATCTCTTGAATTTATTAGTTTCCTATTGAAGTACAATCTATGTTTACAAATTAATCAACCAACTAGATTACAAAGCAATACGTGTATTGATAATTTTGCACATAATATTTCACGAAAATGTACTCATAATGTCCTTGATCTACATATGTCCGATCACACCGCACAAACTTTAAAAATTCCAGTAAAAAAGACATGTTTAATCAAAAGCTGGAATATAAAAGTGCGTGACTATAGTAATGAAAACTTGATGAAATTCAAAGACTGCTTGAAATCGATTTCCTTTTCTGATGTCTACCTCACTAAAGACCCTAACGTAGCATATAACAACTTTTTAGAGCTATTCCAATTGTTTTATAATTTGTGTTTTCCAATTATGTATAAAAAAAGAAAATTAATAAGAAATCCAAATTGGATAACACCTGGTATTAGACGGTGTAGCCAAATAAAACGACGGTTGTTATGGCAACATAGATTAAATCCATCTAAGATAAATGTGACGAAACTTAGAAATTACTCAAACAGACTTAAAAAAATTATAAAATTGACACAATTAGCAAAGAATAATTATAAAATAGAGACAGCATATAATAAATCGAAAATGACAAGGAATATAATAAATGGAAATAGAAGCAACTCTCCACCAGAGTATATAAAAGAAATAAATTATGACGGACTTACATATACTACTCCCAAAGACATAGCAAATACCTTTAACGACTACTTCATAAGCCAAGCAGAAAAACTTTCCACTGCTTCGACACAATTTACCACTGATAATAAAATTAATTTATCTACAAAGTCAATGTTTTTGGCCCCTATCATACCAGATGAAGTGAATAGAATTATAAAAGATCTAAAAAATAAAAATAGTGTAGGATACGACGATATTTCAACAAAGGTTCTAAAATATGTTTCAGAAATAGTATCACATCCTCTCAGCTACATATTTAATTTAAGTATTGAGTCTGGAAGCTACCCTGATAAACTTAAACCTACTGTCATAAAACCTTTATTTAAAAAAGACGATGAGAAAGATATTAAAAATTACAGGCCAATAGCTCTCATTCCGGTAATATCAAAAATATTCGAAAAATGGATCTATAGGTCTATAGAGGCATACCTCAACAAACATAACATACTTGTAAAAGAACAAAAAGGATTTAGGAAAGATCATTCAATAAATATGGCAATATATGACTTTCTTAATGACATCATAGCTAACATGAATGAAAGAGTCCCAGTATCAGCAATATACATGGATATGACCAAGGCATTTGACTTGGTCAACCATGAGATACTGCTGAGCAAGTTAAATGCGTACGGGATAAGGGGAAATGTCTTATCACTCATAAAATCTTACTTAAAAAATAGAACACAACACACAGAAATAAGTCGAATTTGTAAATTAAATAAAACTGTTATAAAATACACATCCAAAGAGCGAATAATATCTTATGGCGTGCCCCAAGGCAGTGTGCTAGGGCCTTTATTATTTCTCATATATATAAATGACTTTCCCCAGAATATACCCTATCCTATGACATTATTTGCCGACGACAGTACTATCATTGTTAAACTTGACAAAAATAATAAAGACTTTGAAACTAAAATAATCAATGCATTACAACAAGCAGTTGACTGGTTGGAGCATAACAACTTAATTATAAATTTGAAGAAAACAAAAATTATGAACTTTCGGCAAAAAGTAGTTAATTCGGAACTAAATGTAATCTTTAATAATGAAAAAATTGAAGAAGTTGCAAATACAAAATTTTTAGCCTTAACAATTGACAATCAACTTAATTGGAAACAACATACTTCAATATTAATTAAAAAAATTAGTAAGTTCGCTTTCGCTTTGTACAAACTAAAGAAAGTAGTCACCCAAGCAGCGGCGGTCACTGCATACTATGGATATGTCGATTCTATACTACGCTACGGAGTCATGTTTTGGGGTAACTCCTGTAATAAGGACATGGTGTTCAAATCGCAAAAAAGATGCATTAGAGCTATTACCGGTATACAAATGACTGATAGCTGCAAGCCTTATTTTGTATTGTTAAAAATTATGACTTTACCTTGCTTGTACATATTTGAGACTGCTTTATTTGTTAAAAAGAACATGCATCTATTTAGAAAAGCATCTGAACATCGCTACAAAATAATCAGACAAGAATATAGACATGAACTATGCATTCGACCTTCAAAGACCGCCTTGATGCACAAAAGCGTACTATGTATGGCTCCAAAAATATTTAATAAATTACCAAATGAAATTAAGGACTTAAATATTAATCAATTTAAGAGTAAATTAAGAAATCTATTATTGGAGAAATGTTATTATAATATTGACGAATTCCTTAATGATAAATTGTAAGCTATTTAATATTGATTTTATTTAATTTTGACATGGTAATATTATTTTTAGTATAGTAAGTTACTTGACATTGATATTTATTTAATTTTGACATTGTATTATTGTTTTATTATGGTAAGTTAATTGACATTGATATTTATTTACTTTTGACATTGCATTATTATTCTAATTTCTATTCATTGAGTTATGTTGTGTTTTGTTATAATTATTTCAATGTGTTAATTAATTCTTATTTATAATAAACTACGAGAAAGAGTGTACACCTTTAAGGTAGATTTTTGAGGAACTAAATAACTTATTATTAAGATCTCATGTAAAATGTACCAAAAATCACACCAATAAATGAATTTTGAATTTTTGAATTTTGAGTGATAAAATAGCATTCTGCTGTTGAAAGAATTTTTTAAATCAATCCAGTAGTTTTTGCGTTTATTAATTGCAAACAAAAATACAAATTCTCTTTATAATATTAGTATTAAGATAAACAATAACATAATGATGATGATGATGAAACCATAACCACGCCCTCACGTTCCGTCCTAGAGCGGGAGAAGTCATTAGATAATTTTTCATCTCAAAAAAAGGCTTATTATCAGGTCTGTATCAAAAATTGAGATCTTTTCAGCTAGAAATACCTTTCGAAACTTCCATTTAAAGATCCCAATACTATCCAAAATGTTTCGCAACAACCTAAGTCCAATACCGAGTCCAGGACTTGCAAATTAATTCCCGTTCAACATTTAACTAAATAAAACTAGATTCGAATAGAAAGGACGAAGTTTCTTGAACGGCGCAACTTTGAACTTTGCGTGTTTTCGCGGCTCTGTTTTAAGACTGTTATCATCTCGAGTTCAAAACGCTTTGACTTTTATTGTTTCTCTGACTGTAGCTATTTAATTAATAATAATAATATTTTTTGATGTTTTTAAAATGTTCGATTTTTGTTTTTGCTCGAATTCTTGCACAGTGTTCATATACCAAAAATCACCATAATCGCTAAATATGTAGAGGTTGCAGTACACTTGTTCAAATATCATTTCTGTCAAAGTAAGCGCCCAGGTGTTTTGTTTTGTGCGATGGATGATACTTTGCTATTAGTTGCCTTATTTATGCGACAAAAAGTTTAAAAAAGCACTAACGAAACCGGACAATATGGAGTTAAGACTGGTTAATGAAAATAGAATACTCTCTTAAAATAGATGTGCGAATAATGCTATACGCAAATCGATTTATTAAGTGATTTGAAATTAGCACCTAAGGACTGGCATAAATCTGAAATGAATTGAAACTTGTACGACACTGCCACTCACGCTTAAGTAAACTTGCGCAACAACAAACAAGTTGAGAATCGAAAATTGGAACTTTTTTTAAAACTTGCACAAGTCAGAAATTTGCGCATATATCTTTCAACACACGTTACAATATACTTGTGCAAGTCCTAACTTGTGCAAGTAAATAATAATATAATAAATACCTAATATTCCACAACTATCACACAACGCCGTCTAGTCCCAAGCTAAGCAGAGCTTATGTTATACAAATACAATACAATACAATACAAAAAAGTTTATTTTCACATAGAATTATATAAGGAATATAAATAGTAATGTACAAATTTTAAGGTGTACATTTGTGGATTATAATCTATTTGAGAGGCTGATTGATGGTTATGAGTACTAGACAACTGATAAACATAGTTATATATTTCTAAATACATACATATTTGTGGGAGAAATATCCATTTTCTGTTTATTTTTTAAAAAATATTAACGTATTTTTCCAAGTACCCTGTTTTTGATAAGTAAGTCTATTGACTACTCACTCCCCGCCACTGACAAGCAGGCCGCACTATAAAAGAGCACGCAAGACGCTTTGCCCGTCAGATTTTGTTTGGCTTCGGACTCGGCAAGACAGTTTTGAACAGTCAGGTGCGATGTCAAACTACGAGCACAACGGTGCCGCCAACTTTCCTGAATCCGCTGATGTCACTGCCAACGAAAACTTGCAGTCTCCGATTCTTGGAACGCGGGCCAGGTTGCAGCGGCTGCAAGAGAACCAGGACACCCGACCTGTCTCCAGCTCGAATCAGAGTAGACCTTCATGTTCAACGGCTGCGGCACCAGATAATCAGGGCGGTAACTCAGTTCCTCTTGATTTTATGAAAACCATGATGAAAGAAATGATGAGTACATTTCTTCAGGCTACAGGCACTGCTTCGACGGCACAAGTATTACATCCAATACCACGTGCAAGAAATTTAGATAATGTTTATCTACCCCCTTTTGATCCCGATGATCGCACAGATGCCATTCAAATTTGGTGTCGACATGTTGACGATTTGAAGTCTGAATATCAGCTTAACGAACGGGAGACTTTAAACCTTGCTAGAAAAAACTTGAAAGGGCGTGCTGCCGATTGGGCACGTCGCAACTATACCACCTTGACTAATTGGGAAGAAATCAAGTCTAATCTCATTCAAACATTTTCAGATGAAACGCGATATTATGATGACCTTACTGCTTTCATGGAGTATACGACCGACAAAGCAAGCAGTTTGGCTGAATATGCATCTCGTAAATGGGAGCTGGCAAAAAAGGCTGTAGGAGTTAAGGTGACTGAGCTGCATTTGGTGGACGCCGTGATATCAGGTGTGTTAGACTTTCGTATTAGATCAGATTTGTTACGACTGACGCCTAAAACGTTGCCTCAATTGATACAGAATTTAAATTCCTATAAGCGTAAACATCCAGTCCATGATTCCGCTGATCACAATATTCCTGCTAAAAAGACCAAGTATAACTCACGAGATTATAAATTCAAGCGTTGTCAAAAGTGCTTTAAGGTGGGTCATTTGCAAAGGGATTGTCGTACTCGTGTGAATACAGATACTTCCAATGACAGTACTGCCAAAAATCAATCTGATAAGACTCCTGCTCAAAATGACCAAACTAAGGCCGTGCCAACTGGTGTAACCCCTAAAGCTCGCGTACAGTGTACTTTTTGCAAAAAGCCGGGTCATAAGTTTGAAAATTGTTACAAACGTTTAAATTCTCAACCGAAGTCTGAAAATTCAGTAAATTCTTTAATGGTTGCTAACAACCGTTCCACGATTGGCAAAATCGATGGTCGCAACTTTACCTGTCTTATAGACAGTGGTGCAGAGTGCTCATTAATGCGTGAAAGTATTGGGGATTCCACCAGTGGAAAAATATCTTTCAAAAGTACAATATTGCGTGGAGTTGGAGAAAATACATTTTGTTCCACTCGTATTAAAACTAGTCGGATTTGTATTGATGACCTGAATTTGGAGCTGGAGCTTGTACTGGTGCCGGATCACTATATCCAATATGACATTCTTTTGGGTGAGAATCTTTTTAGCATTCCTGGCATACAAGTAGTACTGTCTAATTCTAAAACCACAATTTCTAAAACTTCTTACAACATAAATTTTGTAGAAAAAATTGATTTAGAATCCTGTATTGATACTGATGTCGACTCAACTCCTAGAGGTCATTTACTTGATATATTGAAATCTTATCAAGACCTATTTACATCGGGGAATTCCGTACCACAAATAAATACAGGAGAACTAAGTATCAAGTTAAAAAATCCAGATAAAACCGTTCCAAGACGCCCATATCGTCTTGCACCCATTGAGCGAGAGAATGTTAAAAAGATTATACAAGATTTAAAAGATAATGGAATTATTCGCGACAGTAGCTCCCCTTTCTCTAGTCCTATTTTATTGGTTCGAAAAAAAGATGGTAGCGACAGGCTCTGTGTCGACTACAGAGAACTTAATAGTAACACTATCAGAGATCACTACCCTCTTCCACTCATTGATGATCATGTTGGTAAACTCGTGAATGCCAAGTTCTTCACTGTATTAGACATGGCCGCAGTTTGCGTATGCCCTTCGGATTGTGTAATGCATCATCCGTTTTTCAGAGGGCCATCAATACAGCTCTAAAAATATATGTAGATGTATTCGTATTGATTATAAACTCTGTGCATGAAGGACTCGATAATTTAAGAAAAGTTCTCGATTCTTTAAAAGGGGCCGGCTTTTCTTTAAATATTAAAAAATGTAAATTTCTCAAAACAGAAATTGAATATTTGGGTAGAATTATTTCTAATGGTACAGTTAGACCCAGTCCTGGGAAAGTACAAGCCCTTATAGAGAGTCCTGTCCATCAGACAGTGAAACAAGTTTGCCAATTTTGTGGTCTTGGGGGATATTTTAGAAAATTTGTACCAAACTTTTCTCAAACGATGAGTCCTCTATATGATTTAACTAAGGCCGATACTAAGTGGAACTGGACGTAGAGTCATGATAAGGCAAGAGAAAAAGTTATTAAACTTCTCTCTTCTGAGCCAACTTTGTCCTTGTTCGATCCAAATAAATGTGTTGAACTTCATACTGACGCCAGTTCCTCTGGTTTTGGCGCTGTTCTATTTCAAAAACACGATGCTCAACTTAGGGTCATAGAGTACTTCAGTATGCGCACCACCGACACTGAAAAACGATATCATTCGTACGAGCTTGAAACCTTGGCAGTGGTGAAAGCCATAATCTGTTCGGTAGAAGTTTTAAGCTCGTCACGGATTGTAATTCCTTGAAAGCGTCTAGAAATAAGAAAGAACTTTTACCCCGTGTCCATCGATGGTGGGCATACTTGCAGTCATTTGATTTTGAGATTGAGTACCGTAAAGGTGAGCGCATACCACACGTGGATTTTTTTAGTAGAAACCCCGCAATTCTCAATATAAGTAATGTTTTAAATTACAATGACTGGTTAGAAACCGAACAACAAAGTGATTTGGAGACCAAAAATTTGATAGATTCAATCAAAAATGATACACTATTGTATCATTTTTGATTGAATCTATCAAATTTTAACTGCTAGCTAAATTTTTATCTATATAAAAATTTAGCTAGCAGTTATGAAATCCTAAATAACTTACTGTATCGAATTTATGACATATATGTGCGTAAATATGTTGAGAATTGCCTCACTTGTAAAATAAACAAGAGTCAATCTGGGTCTCGTCAAGTTACTCTTCATCCCATTGATAAAGTACCTGTACCTTTTCATACTGTGCATATGGATACCACAGGCAAACTAACAGGCAATAAACTCAAAAAACAATATGCCGTAGTTTTTATTGATGCTTTTTCAAAGTATTGCCTGATAAAACCTGTGACTAACCTGACTGCAAATGCTACCGTTAACTGTCTAAAAGATCTTGTCTTTACTTTTGGTACCCCCAAAAGAATAATTTGTGATCAAGCGGCGTCTTACACAGGAAAAGAATTACGGACTTTTTGCCAGAACTGGTCAATTGAATTACATTTTATTGCAACTGGTGTCAGCCGAGCAAATGGCCAGGTTGAAAGGCTAATGAAGGTCCTCACTGACTGTTTCACGGTAGTCGAAAATACCTCCCGAAGAAGCTGGAAGGATGCTGTTGGGGAAGTCCAGCTCGCAGTCAATTGCACATTTAATAAAACTACTGGACAAACTCCCTTTCAGCTTCTCATGGGTTGCAATCGGTCACCTCCTGCCATTTCTGCCCTTGTAAATGATATTGAACGCTTGGATCTTAATGCTTCTCGAGAAATTGCGAAACGTCGCATAGACGAACGCGCAGCGGTACAAAAGCTTCAATTTGATAAAAACAAAGCAAAAATTGTCCCGTTTAAAATCGGTGATATTGTTTTGATAAAACAAAATCCACGTACTATTATGAAACTCGATAGTAAATATAAAGGTCCATGCGTTATTACTAATGTTCATGATAATGAACGATATACTGTAAAAGTTCATAGTACTGGAAATGATTTGTATGTTTCTCATGAAAATTTGAGACTTGTGTCTTCAGACATGAACTGACCGAATCACTAGATTCGGAAAATTAGTAACTTTTTGCCTTGTACGCAGCCATTACATTGTGGCCAGGTGTTGGATGAGTGCTTGGTAATGAGTATGCTATTTTGGCCGTATCCTTGAGGGATTATTTACCGAGGCCATTTAATTTATGCCGCGCCTTACATAAGGCTTTTTACCGAGGCAATATTTATCATGTGATTTATGCCGCGCCTTCAAGTAAGGCTTTTTACCGAGGCAATATTTATAATGTGAATTACGCCGCGCCTTCAAGTAAGGCTTTTTACCGAGGCTATATAGTCACATAATTTTATGCCGCGCCTTACATAAGGCTTTTTACCGAGGCAATAATGTTATAGGCTTTTACCGAGGCCATCTCATGGTGATTATTTTTGTTAAATATATTTTAATTATTAATCATCTAAGAAATGATACCATTTACTGTTATTATTAAACCATGTTATTGTTATTCACGAGCCATACCGGCTGCTCGTCAGAATGGCCGTGTGGGAGAAATATCCATTTTCTGTTTATTTTTTAAAAAATATTAACGTATTTTTCCAAGTACCCTGTTTTTGATAAGTAAGTCTATTGACTACTCACTCCCCGCCACTGACAAGCAGGCCGCACTATAAAAGAGCACGCAAGACGCTTTGCCCGTCAGATTTTGTTTGGCTTCGGACTCGGCAAGACAGTTTTGAACAGTCAGGTATGTTTTGGTTTAAATATGTTTTATTGCTGTATTGCTGTATTGCTATATTGCTATTGCTATGAATTGTTATTATGATGTTGAATAAATGTGATTATGTTTTGATTATTAAGTACTGATGATTATTATTACTGATGTATTGTGTTCCTATGTTATAATAACATTATAGTGCCAATATTTACATGTTAGTATACCGCTTGGGTTAATAAATAATCTAACTTATACATTGCTTTTATTATTTTGTTTTCTACCCCACATATTATAGATAAACTACACCCAGACACAGAACAAATTATCGTGTCCATCACACAAACATTTGTTCTGGGTGGGAATCGAACCCACGACGTTCGGCATAGCAGTCCGGGTCACTAACCACTAGACCAATAGGCTAGGCAAAATAGCTACGTGTGTGGCTACACTTTTACTGACTAAAACCCAGCCGTGTTCTTTCAGTTGCCCTTTGCTTTCAAGGGCCATGGTAACTCTTTTGAATGATCCCGCAGGCCTATACAGTGGGTACCTAATTCAGCCGAAAGACGTCCACTACTAGACATAGGTCTCCACCAAGTGTCGCCACAACGAACGGCCATGTGCATCTCGCATCCATCGGAATCCCGCGACCCTCACCAGGTCCTCGGTCCACCTTGTAGAAGACCTTCCAACGCTGCGTCTTCCGGTGCGCGGGCGCCACTCTAGAACTACACAACTATAGCTACTGTACTATACTCATACTGTTTTTAATTAAATTTACGTCGCAACCGGTTATATAATAGAAACAAAATATACTTTAAAAATAATGGTACACAAAGTGTTAACAAGAACGACAAACAAAAAAAAAACAAAACGACGACACGAACGCGTATATCTTATAAGAGTATGGTGCAACACGTTTGCATTCTCGTAGTCTTGCAAAAGCAAAGCAAAAAATGAAAACAAAGATGCAAGAGGAAAAGCAAGACCCGATCCATTTCCGAGACAAACGAACGACACGGTGCTCAAACGAATCATTAGCTTTACACTTATTCTTGCTTTGCTGTTATCACTGTAAAGTTAAAACAGAAGGTAAAGCTAGTTTAAAATTGTAGGTTGTATGCCTACAAAATTACTCTTCTTCCTTTATCACTCACACTTTTCGGCCTCAGGAGATAGTAGGAGCCAAATTCAAATACGACTACAAATTCGAATACGACTTACGAGTTATACATCATGGGTTCAAAACCCAGCCACGTGCATTACTTTGTGTAATTTGTTTAATTACCATAGTTATCATCAATACGGTGAAGGAAAATATCGAGAGGAAACCGCATGCATGGCATGTCCTATAATCAAAAATTTCGAAAACATAAGACATCCACCGGGCCCGCATAGTGGATTACGGACCATTCCCTCCCGTTGAGAGGAGGCCTGATTCCCAGCAGTGGGAACATTATGAGGCTGATGCTTCTTCTTCCTGCCCTTATCCCATATTATTTGGAGTCGGCGAAACACGTTTTTTCTTCCATTTTGTCCTGTCACCCGTCACACTATCACTAACTCCCTTTTCTTTCATATCACTCCTCACACAATCCATCTATCAAGTGCTTTTCATCTCTCTTCCTTACATGACCATACCAAGACAAACGATTGCCTTTCAACTTTTCAGTCACTGGCGCCACTTTTGAGTTGTTGATCCAATGACATCCCCGTGAGTCAGACTTCAGACTTTTACTGACTAAAAACCCACTCCGGTTCCTTCTTTGCCTTTCGTACCGGGGCCGAGTCTTCCTTTTAGAATCAGACCTACTGGGGTCAAAGTAGGCTTCGACCCTGCTGGGCCCCTACGGTTGCTGACGGTTGCTGCAGTCTGAAGGTCGTGTGATAAATAAATAATAAAAAAATTAGTAGTAGATTTTTTGGACGGAGTTTGATTTCTGTCAACATTTTCCTGTGCCCTTATTTAGTCCTAGCTTTTGTCTGCGGCAGCGGCTGCCCAGTAAAGCGCCTTGAGTTTTTTATGAGTGTTTGTATTCATTTTGCTATTAACTTTTTTTTAACAGTTATTTGCATTTTGGAGAGTTTTGTTGTTGAAATAGCACAGCAAGTCCTGGTTGTTATTAACTTTGTTCTTATTACTTTGTTCTTCCGTCTCCTATTTCGGGTAAAATACCTACTTGAATTAAATCTGTAAAATAATCCGGATGACGGCAGCCTCTAGAAAATGCTTACAGGTGTTTGACACTCGCATCCCCATCTTTAAGTAGCGGAGAGCTTTTTTAATGACAACAAAAAAGAAATAGAAGAAAAATATCATAAAAGCGCAAATGGGAATTTTATTAAGAAAAAAATGGAAATTTGTCTATAATAATAGAAAAAAGTGTTTTTGAGACGACACTATGTTTCACGGCTCATTTCGCCTCACTATTTTCATTCCTCATTTCGCATCACTATTTTCATACCTCATTTCGCATCACTATTTACGTTCATTCGTTTCAAATGCATTGACTTTTTAACTTTCTACCGCTCACTACATGCCAACGCACCCTTTTTTTTTAGAATACACGATTGAAAAACGATCTTGGACTTTTATTAGCCCCAGTGTAAATCCAATATACACTATGAAATAGAAATGAAATAATAATGTATTATAGAAAATAATTCTGCAACTTCCGCTTAAATATTTACATACAAACACGGCGTCCTCACCTTCCGCATGACGCAGGTTCTCACCGAACACGGGAAGTTCGGGAAGTTCCTGCACCGAATTCGTGCGGAAACGACGCCCGGGTGTCGCCACTGTGTGGACCGCCCGGAGGACACGGTGGAGCACACGGTGGAGGTGTGCCCCGCTTGGGAAGAGCAACGCCGTGTCCTCGTGGGGGCGATCGGCGGCGGCGATCTCTCGCGCCGGGCCTTGGTACAGGCCATGGTCCGGAGCGAGGAGGAGTGGCAGGCGGTCGCCTCCTTCTGCGAAGCAGTGATGCTAGCAAAGGAGGCGGCCGATCGCGTGAGGCAACGGCAACGGTCCTCACGCCCCAACCGCCGCCGGGATTCCGATCCCGATTTCCGGCCACCGTAGGCGTGGGCTTGCGGACGGCGGGCAATGGGTGGCCCGCCGTCCGACCGTCCGGTAACCGTCCGGACCAAGCCCAAGTCGTCGACGGCGCGTATTGTTCCACGCGCGCCTCAGGGAGATGTCAGCAATTGTAGGGGCCCAGCAGGGTCGAAGCCTACTGGGGCCATGGGTAGTGTGAAAACGAAACCCGGACCCTGGGACGAAGGCAACGAAGGAACAGGAGTGGGTTTTTAGTCAGTAAAAGTCTGACACTATCTCTCGCTCCGCCCAAGAGCGGGATTTGTCATAAGATGATTTTACCACCTAAAAAAAAAAAAAAAAACACAAATACTGAAAGGAATTTAATGAATATAGTATAAAGAAATCATTCTTAAAAAATATAACCTAGCTACCTTAAACGAAAAGAAACAAAGAACAACCAAATATCTAAGAATATAAAATTAAATTCAAAAAGCTAGAAGCAAAGGTAAATAATGACGTCATTAAAAATAATGTAATGTCTGCCGCAACATTAAAGCTGAAACTACAAGTACTTAGTCTTTTTTATAAGTATCTGTATTAAAATAGCTTCGCATGTTCGAGAATGCGAGACATACAGGACCGTTTATTGTGGCGATACTTAGGGGAAGCCTATGCCCAGCAGTGGACGTCTTTTGGCTGAAATGATGGTGCATGTTCGTATAAACATGCTTTTTAGGGTTCAATCATTCGTAAAAATTGCTACTAGAAAATATGCGCAGTATTTTTCCATTTTGATGGTCAATCATTCATTCATAATCAATAAATAGCCTGTACAATATTTCCATAAATTGAGTGACATTTTGGGATATAAACAAACGCTGATAACTTTGCTTTTTATGAATATTATTTATTGAGACATTGCTTAAATAACAACATGTCCTTTTCTAATAAGCCCTTTAAGTATTTGTACTAATTAAAATAATAGTGGTGTATTTTATAAAAGGCAAAGTTCCGACTCACTCACAAACTCAAACTCTTGGATGTAGAAAGCTGATATTTTGCACAGAGCATACCTTTCATGATATGTATAAAGAATAAGAAAGTATTTCCTAAATGCACTTCTTAAGGGAATTAATGCGCCGGACCTTGGTATTGGCCATGGTCCGAAGCGAGGAGGAGTGGCAGGCGGACGCCTCCTTCTGCTAAGCAGTAATGCTGCAAAGGCCTTATGCCCCAGTTGCCGGGATCTCGATCCCGATTTCCGGCCACCGTAGGCGCGGGCTGCGGGCAGTGAGCAATGGCTAGCTCGCCGTCCGACCGTCTGGTAACCGTCCAGACCGAGCCCAAGTCGTCGACGGCGCGTACTGTTCCATGTGTGCCTCAAGGAGATGTCAGCAAACCGTAGGGGCCCTACAGGGTCCAAGCCTACTGGGTCTGTTTCTGAAAGCAAGCCTTGGCCCTGGTACGAAAGGCAACGAAGGAACAGGAGTGAGTTTTTAGTCAATAAAAGTCTGACATGTCCTCCCGCTCGGCCCAAGGGCGCGGGATGTCATTGGATGATTTTCACACATACAAAAAAAAAATGGGTATGAAAATTGGTATAGAGACCTTCTTTAACATGGACAAAATTGCTGGCAAAAGCTAGTAAAAGAAAGAAAAACATACTTTTTTAGTAGGTATAAGTTAAAATAGAAAATCGGAAATGTGAAAAAACAACCACTAGAAAATAGCAAGTATTTTTAATATAAAGGTAAGTTACAGCGTTGTAGCCAGAAGCATGATTATATTAATATTATATGTGTTGTATCTACGTTGTATTTTGAATTTAGGAATACCGGTATTTGAAAGTTTTGTAGTGGAAAGGCATGGTAGAGTGGAGGGCGTTTTTTTAGTTGGAAAAATCATCCAATGACAAATACTGCTCTTGGGCGGAGCGAGAAATAGTGTCAGGATTTTACTGACTTAAAATCCACTCCTGTTCCTTCTTTACCCTCATCCCGGGGCTCCGGGCTTCGCTTTCACACTACTCGTGGAGGGTGGAGGGCTAACCCTTGCTTTTAATTTTTTTATATAACAGACATGATTTTTGACGTCGGTCTTTCACCGCCTGAAATAGCAGTTAAGTGTTTTTTAAAACACTTATCACGCACACTTACACACACTAAAATTCAATGTTAAAAAATAGATTGTTATAAAATACACTAAAAACACCACTAAAAAAATCATTAAAAAAGTTAACAATGACAGTGTCACAATATAACAACTGTGGCACAGTAGCAGAGGCCTGAGGCACCCCGCGAATGCGTGTCAAGTCTCCCGACCAGTTTTTCTTTACGGTTTCCTTTGGTTTTAGTTGGACGTCACTCCATCAATAAAGTCCCTATAAGGACCAAACCCGAAACGTCGACGGCACCTAGTGTTCCAATCGCCCCTCACTGAGACGTCAGCCAAACCGTAGGGGCCCAGCAGGGCCGGTGACTGCTAGGACCATAGGAAAACTACTGAAAAGGGAACTCGTTTTCCTAAAACGCAAGGGCAACTTAAGGAACAGAGGTGTGGTTTTAGTCAGTAAAAGTCTGACACGCCCTCTTGTTCCATTAAAGAGTCATTCGATGATGTCACACCTCAAAAAAATAAAAATCTCAGTCAGTCTCATCAACAACAAAATCGATGGCTTACAGTCGAGACAATAACGCAGCGGGATGCGTCTAGTCGCTATAAATATTATCTTGTAGATCTATACTTTAGATATCGAAGATAGTTTGTACACGGTTGGATGTAGGATTTATTTCTATGAAATTACTGTTTTACGTAAATGTAGGATAAGGATCTTTCCATTGTAATTCACTTCAAGATTACGAAGATTTTTTTTTAAATTAATATAAACCAGTTCTGTGACTGCGATCCCACCTGATGGTAAGCAGTGATGCAATCATTGATGGTGAGTCTATTCACTCTAGCCTTGAAGACACCTAAATTATAGTTGGACGGGAAGACCGTAGCAGGCAAATTGTTCCAGTCCTTCGATGTACGCGGTATAAACGACGAAGCGAAACGCTTAGTCCTGAATAAAGTCTTTGTAGTGGTTTTATAAGTTCGTTTAATAGCACTGTTACATTTACTTGGTTTAACACTCCTTAACAAGTACACGTGTGTACTTTGCAACTGCTCAAGCTTGAGTGCTGTGTTCACAAGTGAGTGTACCCACGTTGTCAGCTACGTATTACTCGTACTTGCTGTTAAGCGACAAAAGTCAGTTGAACTATTACTGGAATTTCTCTTGGGAACACAGTTATATTTTTAAAGTAAATTTATGATTAAATGAATAATTATACATAATGATTTACGTACATATTCCAATAAATTAATAAAAGGCTAACACCATATAGTTACACTACAAAAAAAGAACTTTTGAACATATTCATGCGGTTTCCACCAATAGGCGGAGTGACTCATGAGAACAGTTTTAGTATATGAGTATAGGTATTACTTGCATATTTGTATCCGTTGCGAAAAGCCTAGAATTTCAAAGTTTTCTAACATTCGTGTAAAGCTGAGTCGTGTCATTATTAAAAAAAACTGGGCAAGTGCAAGTCGCACTCACGCACTTAGGGTTCTGTACAAACTTACCTAAGAAAACAGTTCAATTCCCGAATTAAGTTACGAAGATTTATCCGAATCGCAAAAAAAATTGTGACGTAACTGCGAATTTACAGTTTTCAGATTTTTCCCTACATTTATGTTATGGGACCTTGCTTCATGCCAAATTACAGGTTTCTAGGTCAACGGAAAGTACCCTATGAATTTTGATTCCCTTGAGAGTGTCGAAATGAAACACACGTTTTTTTTGCGACATAAACGTTTTTTCGTTCACTCAGAAGTTTGATTTTTTCACCTCCAAGCGTTCCTGAGATAAAGGATCTTGACTGACAGACAGACGGACGGACAACAAAGTGATCCTATAAGGGTTCCGTTTTTTCCTTTTGAGGGACGGAACCCTAAAAAACATTCGTGCCTTTAGGCCTTATCTTTGAGCACTCCATAATCACGACAGTAGTCCCCTCTTTGAGAAGTGACTGCAGAGCCGTAACGGCGTCCTCGCCTTCGCCTCGGCATGGTAAGTTCAGGAGGATCCAGTACCGGATTCAGGCGGAAGAAATGCCTGGGTGTCACCATTGTACTATGAACCTTTAGAAGTGGTTGGGTACCTTAACGCCTATTTTCCCTTGCACGTTAAAGTTCAAGTTTTACAAAATTAAACTAGATGGCGTTGGTTTCTTCACAGCTAAGTAGCGACCAAAGGCAATCTCACAAAGTATAAACTTGACTTTTAGTTCAACAAATAATAGACACTTGCGTCATCCATCATTGTCGTCAACAACTGATTGTAGTTCATAATTTCATCATTCAAACTAGAGTCATGTTGACCTAGTGGTTTAGCATGTGCAGATAGATGCGTAAATCAATGAGCCGTGAGTCAAATCTCACGTAGTACTCACACTTTTTGTAAGTTATGAATGACAAACTAAAGAAATCGGTAGGAATATTATATCAAAGTTAACAAGTGGATATTTATTTGTAATATAATATTCAAGTGGGTAGTTACTCAGCAAGACGAGAAAAATGCTGGTAAACAGGCTCATCAAACAAAAAAGCACTATTAAAAAAATAATATGTTTATTTCTTACAATTTCTTATTCAAATTTAATAATCACCGTTTATTAATCACCGAATAAGATTATAATATTATATATAATTTCTTATTGAGGCCATAGCTTAAGTATTCGTTTCCAATATTGGAAAGAGGATTGAAGCTTATGTAACCTTAACAAAAACAAACAAAAGACCAGATAATTTTATCACAAAGATCAAAAAGATTAAATATAGGCTAAAAACTATAAAATTGCACAACAACATATCAAGTGTTCATAACTTTTTTAATGTATTAATTACGGATATTAAGTTAAACACACATAACAAGGTCTCCAGTTAATACAGAGAATAAGTACTGAGTGAATAATATTAAATCAGTATTATAATTATTTATTATCTTGTAGCCACAAACAAAACCGTCCGTGTTCACTGGACTTAAAAGTTTTTTCATGAGTAAACATGATTTACTCTAATCAAAGTTTATGTGATCCAAAGCAAACTGCAATCTTGCCCTTTTATGGTTTTCTGTAAGCAAGCCTCCGACGGACAGTGCCAACGCTTGTGTCAAATAAACTAGCATAGTGGTTCGTCGACAGATGTCCGTTTTCTTCGTATACTCCCTTATCATGGTTTAACACTGCAATATGTTTATTAGTTTTAGTCTGCCAGCTTTTTGTTGGTGTTTTAAAGAACCCTCTTCTTCAAATCGTCATATCCATAGAACAACTTTTTTTCTCTGCAACAATAAAACATAAATATATAATACCCAATAATGATTATTATATAGGAGTTTTTTGTTATATAAAAGAGTTAAAAAAACTACTTACATTTACACTGGTCTCTCTGGCGTCTTCTGACAAGTTTTTACCTTGATTATGCTTAGCAATTATTGGAGCTCTTTTTACTAAATCTATATAACAATGCATATTTACTCATTTTGGTAAAATAAGTAGACAATACACCTGGTTAAAAAAATAAATAACGAAAGGCGCTGGTACGAGATAATCGAAATTAACTTGGCAAACAAACAATTGAGCTTAGTCATAATTTTTTGGTCTAAGTATCAATTATACTCTATACTACCTACTAGTTATTATTTATAAATCCTTATTCAACCTACCCTCTCAAGTTTGAAAACTAACACATAGATAATCAAATATTTATTAATTGATATTCAATTTTAATATCTTCATCTCTTTAAAATAAATTATAAATTATTTCAATATTTAAAGAAACAAAAAGAAAGTACTACAATAATAAGCATTAATTAAGCATAGTGACGCCATCTATTAACAGTACAATGTAATGTTATCAATAGCAACATTTCAATCTGGTTTTACGCTAGATGGCGTCATTTCTCGCTTCACACGATTTTATTTCTGTTTTTACTATAGACTTTTGCTTCTTTAGTGTACGGGCCGCCCGGAGTACACGGTGGAACGTGCAGTGAAAGTGGCGGTGCCCCGCTTGAGCGTCTGGGGCTTTCGAACGGCTGAACGGATGAAATTTGAACACGAGGTAAATTATGTCCTGGAATAGCACATAGAATACTTTATATCACGGAAGTATATTCCCTGGAGACAATTTTTTACTTTCATACAAGGAAAGCCGCTGATGGTCAATCCATAGTTGTAGCAGTTAGCCTATTATGACCCACTGCTGGACGAAGACCTTCCTCTCCCTTTTTCACACACGTCTGTCCTCAGCCATTGCGGGCCAGCTTCTCCGGTAGTTATCAAGCTCATCCCTCCACCTTCGCCTTGGTCTGCAGCGATGTTGCCTTACGTTTAATGGGACTCAACAAGTGGGTCTTTCAGTCCACAGCGCATCTGACAAGCAGCTAACACGTCTGGCTTTAGAGTAGCAGGTTTTCCATTCCATAATAATTAACAGAAGTCTTATTAACTTAAACCTTAACCAAACAAACGTAAGTTAAAACCACACATAAAGAAATTTATTTAATATTTTTCGTATTGTCGCCACAGCGTTTGTCGTTCACTTGTTAAAACGACTAAACTGAGAAAACTAATTAAGATAGGACTCTCATGCCGTTGCGAAACTAAAAATAAATATACAGGTCTACGTGTATGTGCTATCTTGATAACACCACGCAGGAAATTGAGAAATAGTGGAAAAAGAAAGGCCTGCTGACCACGGATACATAGCTTCATAGACACGTATTCGCTATTAAACGCTTGGTGCACCCCTGCTCACAGCTTGCATACTTTGAAGCTCTGTCGACGAAGCGAATGCCGTCGTGTCGTTGCCACAGCAGGCGTACACCAAGTGCATAATGACAAATACGCGTCTATGAAGCTACGCGTCCGTGGATGGTAGGCCTAAGTCTATAGAATGATGTAATGCTAAAAGATTTTTTATTTTATTTTATTTGTATAAGCTAGTGCTTGACTGAGATCCCACCTGATGGTAAGTAGCGATGCAATCGTTGATGGTGAAGTGGACTAGTTTATTAACAGCGCATTCACTCTAGCCTTGAAGACACCTAAATTATAATCGGACGAAAAGACCGCAGCAGGCAAGGCAATTCGGTTTACATTTATGCGAAGTGGCCAACTTGAATGTTTACAACTTGTGTTCAAATTCCATCGTCATCGAATTCCATCATTTTTACGACTAGATAAAATACTTATGAGCTCTGTGAAAAAAATTATGCAAAAAAATTTTTTTTGCTATTTTTATTTATGTTTGTGACCGTAAAGTTGAAAGGCAATCAGTTATATAGGTATGATCATGTGAAGAGGAGAGATGAAACACATGTTACTTAAAGAGTTATGAGTGTACATGTGGGTGGAGAGGGAGGCCAAAGAAAAGATGCATGAATTGTGTGAGATATGACAGAAAAGGAAGTTAGTGATGAGTGTACATGTGGGTGGAGAGGGAGGCCAAAGAAAAGATGGATGAATTGTGTGAGATATGACAGAAAAGGAAGTTAGTGATAGCGTGACGGGTGATAGAACAGAATGGAAGAAAAAAAATTATTGCGCCGAATCCCCAAATAACGCGGGACAAAGGCAGGAAGATGATGATTTTTTAACGCTATGGCTTATTATATTATTAAAACGACATTGTAACAACATAATTGAGTGCGGGAAAGTTACTCGGGCTATGATCCTCGAAGGAATTAATATCAATATTATCTAGAATCACTTTTTTTTAGTTGGTAAATCATCCAATGACATCTCCGGCGGGGCGGGAAGGCTTGTCAGACTTTTACTGACTAAAACGCAGTCTTGTTCCTTCTTTGCCTTCGTTCCAAGGCCCCGGAGTTCTCTTTCGCACTACCCATGGCCCCAGTAGGCTTCGACCCTGCTGGGCCTCTGCGGTTTTGCTAACATCTCCTTGAGGTGAGCGTGGAATACTACGCCAACTTTGAATCAACCGAAAGTGGGTGAAGGATGTACGAGCCAATACCGCAGTTTTAAAGAATGTAGGTTTTATCGCGGCTCGTTGGTGCTTATCGACTAGCGAGTATAACAGTCGTATTGAGGTTAACATGTCTTGTTCGAAGTACAAAAAAAAAGAGTGAAAACGCCCGGGAGTTTAGGTTAAAAGTTTGATTGAGAAAGGGCAAGCGTTATCGTATACCTACATATTTAATTCGCGAATTGTTAGCAGAACTACTGGATTAAAGAAATTATCTGAGAATATCTGAAGAATTGTACAACAAATTATTGTCTTTAGTCCTCAAGCGCTGTCACCTATAACTGGCGACTTGGCTCGCCGGCCATGATCGACACGCGGTTTTGAACGACGAGCCGAGTAAAAACTGAAGCAAATATGACGACCCGCGAGCCAGGCTCATTAACTCAAAAAACCGCGGTATTGCAATGATACACCGGTGAGCTTTACCGGTTTTACTCGCTCGTCGATCAGGGTCTTTAGAATACCACCCTTATAATTGAACGTACGCACGAATGAACGAACGAACATAGGAGTAAACTGTCAGTGAGTAAATGACAGATGAATCAATACACTATCTAATTCACGTGAACACACACATTCAAATCGCACTAATATAAAGGCGAATGTTTGTGAGTGAGTGTGTATGTTTGTTACTTCTTCACCACCACTCTGCGGCTGAACGGGTTCACATTCAACACCAGGTTTATCGAAATACTATACCAGAACATGGCCTGGAATAACACGTAGGACGTACTTTTCAACCTGGGAGTATTTTCCTTTAGAATAATTTATTACCTTCATGCGGGCGAAGCCGCTGGTAGCAGCTTTTTTTTTCTGTGGGAAAATCATTCAATGACATCCCTCGCTCTTGGGCGTTCCTTCGTTGCTTTTCATGCCAGGGCCGAGTCTTCCTTTCAGACGCAGACCTTTGGCCCCAGTAGGCTTCGACTCTGCTGGGCCCCTACGGTTGCTGACATCTCCTAAAAGCGCGCGTGGAACAGTACGCGCCGTCGACGACTTGGGCTCGGTCCGGACGATTATCGGACAGTGACCTACCCATTGCTCGCCGTCCGCAAAACCTTGCCTACGGTGGTCGGAAATCGGGATCGTAATCCCGGCGGCTGGGGCATGAGAGCCGCACCCTTGCGCGTGCACGTGCGGCCTTCCCCTTTGTTAACATTACTGCTCCGCAGAAGGAGGTGGCCGCCTGCCACTCCTCCTCATTTCGGACCCTATACCAAGGCTCGGCGCGAGAGATCGCTGCCGCCGATCTCCCCCATGAGGACACGGCGGTGCTCTGCCCAGGCGGGGCACAACTCTACCGTGTGCTCCACCGTGTTCTCCGGGCGGTCCGCAGAGTGGTGGCACTCGGGAGTTACTTCCGCACGAATCCGGTGCAGGAACCTCTCGAACTGACCGTGCACTAGCTTCTGACGTTTTATAAGTGCCCATGTAGGCCTATGTGAAATAAAAAATTTTTGACTTTTTTTGACTTGACCATGTTCGGTGAGAACCTGCGTCATGCGGAACGTGAGGTCTTTCCAGCCACTCCTTAAAGAAGGGACTTACCGCCATAGTTATAATATAATAATAATAATTCTTTATTTCAGATAACTAAGATCCAAAGTGTTAGTAATTACAATAATGACTTAAGACTATTATTAGTAAAGTGACACAATATAGGTGATTTTTATTTATTGATCACTGTCCTTATTATTTTCTTAAAAACTGGAGAGGTAATATCCTCCCCTATTATTTTGAGGATGCTGTTGCTAGTTCCTCGTACTCTGCTTAATAGAGATGCCGTTTTTTTGCGAATCACCTCATGAAAACCATCGGTTCGATTCTGCACAAACATCTCTGAAGCACTACAAAAGCGAGGCCTTCGCAACAGCATCCTAAAAATATTATTATACTGGACGCGCAGCGCGTCCATCGCTCTTTTGGCATACGCAACCCACAGGCTTCCCGTGTAGAAACTTTGGCAGTATGCTTTAAAAAGGGTGATTTTGACATCTACACTACATCGGGAGAACCTGCGTGCCAGCATATTACCTCGGACCGATAACGCCCTGCGCTCCCTTTCAATGTCTACATTATCCTTAAGGTCGGCGGTGAGAAAGTGCCCGAGGTACTTGAAAGAATCTACCTTATTTAGTTTCGAGCCACTGAACATAATGTCAGGTATAATTTCAGGGCATTTACCGCCGGCCTTAAAGACCATGTATTTACATTTCATCACATTATATAACAGTCCGTGTCTAGCCGCATAAACCTCACAGCGCTTCAGTAGCTCTCCTATAGACCGTACAGTAGGGCCCAACAGCACCATATCGTCTGCATAGCTTATGTTATTTACACTAACACCGCCCACCCTGCATCCGACATGCATGCTGCTGAGCTCCACTAGTAAGTCATTTACATAAAGGTTGAAGAGCCGTGGGGACGTCAACCCCCCCTGTCTCACACCGCACTCCAACCTGTATGAGTTTGAGAGTGTATTGGACCATTTGACATGGTTTAATTGGTTAGCATACCAGTACTTCAGGATGTCTACCACTTCCGTCGGTACGTTCCTGTCCCTCAGCTTTCTCCAAAGCATATCATACGACACAAGGTCAAATGCTTTGGAGAGGTCAAGGAAACAGGCGTAAACCGGCGTTTTCCTATCTGTGTAGTATTGAACAGTGTACTTAAGACTGAGGATGGCACTCTCTGTTGACAATCTGCGTTGGAAACCGAATTGTGAATCGCACAGGGTAATACAACTCTCCAAGTAAGTATCGAGTACACTGTCCAACACTTTCGCAGCTGTGGTCGCCAGGGATATAGGTCGGTAGTTTCCCCTGTCTGCGATGTCTCCCGTCCTGTTCTTAATTATAGGTACAACGATTGTTTTCATCATATCAGATGGTAAATATGAATGCCTAATGCACAGTGTATAAAACATGGCCAGTACCCTCGGCAGGTGAAACCCCGCAAACTTAAAATGTTCAATACTGAGACCATCGTGTCCGGGAGATTTGCCTCTGCTCATGTGTATAATAGTCTCTTTTACTTTTATGGCTGACAAACATATTCGTGACTCTTCTCCCCGACACGTGGACTCTTTCTCCGTCAAGGACCTAGAAATGCCAAGCGGCGACTTTATTCTAAAATGTTCCATGAACATATTCGCGATATCCCCTGGGTTGCTTTTTCCATCCACACTCACAGGGAGGCTAGGCCTCGCTTCCAACTTTCCTGTGGATTTCCAGAATTTAGCAAAGTTTTTTGAAGCTCTTTGTTGCGTTATTTTGTCCATTTTAATCTGCGTTTGATTATCCTGGCACCACTTTAAACTACTCTTAAAAATCTTACGTGCATCTCGCATTCTTTCATAAACGTTACCAGAACTCGGTTTATTATGAAATATCCAATTTAGAAATTGAAGCTTTGCCTCACTGTGAGCGTCTTTAACGTGCCTGTTCCACCCGCACAATCTTTTACGATTCACAACACTATGACTCCCTGACTCACACGACTGCGTGGCAGCATCAGTCAAACTCTCAATAATTCTACAATATAACTTGTCCAATACATGTCTATGCTCAACCATGCTACAGGAACCAAAGCTGCAATTAGAAAACTTCATTGGAAAATCTATTTCACGTAACTTGTCGTTGCAAATTTCATGATACTTATTTATTTGCATTTCGTTTCTCACACCCCAGATAACTTGACTCCGCGTTTTGTTTTCAAATTGCAGCTTCTGCTTAACCGCACCCAAGTCACAAGTCATATAAAGTGGCACGTGATCCGAAAAAAACACATCTTCATATACACCTACATTGACAATCGTTTGCCAAGCAGATAGGGAAACCACACAGTGGTCCAACCACCTCCTACACCCATGAGCATCACTTACAAACGTGTGACAATTACAATTTAATCCTATCTTTTCTATATCTGCACAGATCCAATCCTGATCATTGCAAAAATTCATTAATTCATTGTAAAATAGTTCGTGTGGATGTGCGTTAAAGTCACCCAACATAAAAATACTTTCTACATCCATGCTCGCTACAATAGCACTAATTTCTCCTAATACCTCTGCAAAAATGGGTAGGTTTTCTATTGAATCGGTAGGCATGTAAACAGAGAAAATAACAATAGATCGCCTCCCTGTACTGGCTCTTATAGCACATAAGCGACAACTCTCACAATTTATAACAGAAACCGATTCAAAGATGCCCTTCCTCCAAAGGATGGCCACCCCCCCATAAGGTCTCCCAACCATTATGCCCGCTGAAGTATCAACGGCGGACTTACCTGTGTATTCAAACTTACTGTCAATAGATCCAAGGTATGAAATGTCATGGGGAAGCAGCCATGTCTCCTGTAAAGCCACCAAATCCGACGATTCACAGAGAAGTCGAACATCGTCAACTGAACGCTTAATCGACCTACAATTAAAAGTAGTAAATTTACTGTAATTATCATTACCCATATTTATGCATTTTTAACGTTCGGACTTGACGGCTTCTGCAGAGGCACAGAACGCATAAAGCGTCTAAAAGTTATTCCATCTGGCCAAAAACTGTCATTCATAAATAGTTCTAATTTCACTTTTGGAACAAATGTTTTAAAAGCGTTGTAACTCTTATTTATTTTCATATTTATTCTTTTAAGCGCAACAGTTATCTGCGTTTTACTTTTAATATAGCTTATAATGTCTTCTTCACTCGTATTTATACTGACATTCGAGATATATAGCGGTATATCAATATCTGCCGCCCGGAATTTAACATCAGGTGTAGTAAACGCACAACCTTTCTGACCAAGTAGTTTAAAACGTTGTTTATGTGATTTACCACGCACTAACGTCCACTCAGAATCACCGTTTGGTACCACTGGTTTACATTTTAGGCTCGAAACGATTTCACTCGCACGGCCCGTTTCTAACGACACTTCATTCGATTTAGATTTAGACACTCACTGTTACCTCCGCCGATCGTTGCACGTTGGTAGGGGAGTCGACCGGTGCGCGCTCGCAGGTATTCAACTCGCAAACCGGTTCCTTCGAAACCGCGGTGTCACCCGACGCCTCCATACGCAGCACCGGTAGCGCTGTCTCGCTCGCACTTACACTGTCTCTCAAACTGCGTCTCCTTCTACGACTGATGTTCGAAACCGCAGTAGTCGCTTTCGCCTCCACTCGTCTTAGCTTATCTGTCTCATAATTATGTTCGCTAATGAAAGAGTTGACACTACCCTCACTGTTGTTTTTTATTGAGGAATGACGAATCAATGCGAAGCATTCATTTACCTCACAATCAGCTGACCGTTGCACCGATGTTTCTATAGGCACATAATGCAATCCAATAGGTCCACTGTCGAATAAGCTGTTTTGCAACAAACCGGCCCCTCTTTTTCTGTTTACGTTCAAGTTCCATTTAGTGGTTCTACTATTGATGCATATTTCATATTTTCTACATCCATTTTTAGTGCATCAAAATTCTCCTTATTTACTGTTTTTTCTTCTAACACACTAACCTTGTTTTGTAGTCTCATGATATCTTTTAAAAGTCTGGTCACATCCACATGGTCAAAGGATACCGGCGGTAGTTATGGCATGCCCAACTGGCAGCAGTTAGTTACTTAAATAATAATAATGTTTTGTTATATGATCTTGTTAAAAAAATATGTAATTTATATATATATATATGAAATAAATAAAGGGAATAATAACAATATTCCACAACTATCACACAACGCCATCTAGTCCTAAACAAGCCGAGTACTAGACAACTGATAAACATACTTATACACTATGAGTCTATATAATGTGCACATATCGAGATGAGGGAATCTATGCTTAATTTTATCGACAGAAAAAATATTTTAAAAAATCTAAATATTTATTTATATTTATTATGTTTTTTTTTTTAATTTGTTTAATTTTGTGACCCCAGTGTATACAAAGCTGTGTAACTTTTAAACTAAATGATCTATCATGATGAAACCAACTCCATAATGATCGGAAGTAATTAGGCGTTGTCATAAAATGAAAATTGTAGAAAAAAAATAGCCTCATTAAAAATAAACAATTTTTTTCAGCAAAAATCAGTTTTTTTTTTCATTCATTTATACAATAATTGTAAAATTTCTCAATAACACGCCCCCATCACCTACCTTTTTTATTACTTTAAGTTTTTCTTCATTGTATTAGAAACCTAACAGTAAAAATTGCATGTTTTTAACTCAACCCCAACGTTTTTATCATAATTTTAAGCATAGATTCCCTCATTTCGATATGTGCACATTATAAATACTCACACTGCATATTTCTAAATATCATATTATAGATAAATTACACCCAGACACAGAACAAATGATCGTGCTCATCACACAAACATTGGTCCTGGGTGGGAATCGAACCCACGACCTCCGGTATAGCAGTCTGGGTTAACGACCACTAGACCAACAGGCCTGTAAATAAAAGATAAGATGATAAATCTTCCTAAAAAAATAAAAGTAAGTAGTTCAATTACGCCAAAAATGCTAACAATACTAAAATAGAAAAGGAAGAAATAGTATTTTTATCAAACATACTCGAATATCTGTAGACGGATGAAATGCCAAAAGCAAATTACTTAAACGCAACTCCTGACGGAGACGTATTCGATTAGTTTGGCAGACAAGGTCAGGGACTTGATCGAGACTTGTTCTATTTATTTAGGTTCAGAATTAGATATCACTCTCATTTAGAAGACTCCTTGAAATCAATTGTTTATATAAACGTTCTTAGCATAACGCTAGTCGGGAGTAAAAGCGGTAAACTAACTGATAAAAGCAAAAGGGCGGAGCGGGAGATAGTGTCAGACTTTTACTGACTAAAAACCCACTCCTGTTCCTTCGTTGCCTTCATCCCAGGGCTTCGTTTTCGCACTACCCATGGCCCCAGTAGTCTTCGACCCTGCTGGGCATCTCAAGATGTCAGCAAATCGTAAGGGATTTGCTGACATCCCCTTGAGACGCGCATGGAACACCACGCGCCTTCGACGACTTGGGTTCAGTCTGGACGGTTACCGGATGGTCGGACGGCGAACCACCCATTGCTCACCGTCCGCAAGCCCGCGCCTACGGTGGCCGGAAATCGGGATCGGAATCCCGGCGGCGGTTAGGGCGTGAGAAACGTTGCCTCACACGATCGGCCGCCTCCTTTGCTAGCATTACTGCTTCGCAGAAGGAGGCGACCTCCTGCCACTCCTCCTCGCTCCGGACCATGGCCTGTGGGCCCGTAGTTTGTTAAGAGCTTGTTCTCTCGTAACCTTAACACCTAAATTATAATCGGACGGGAAGACTGCAGCCGGCAAATTGTTCCAGTCCTTCGATGTACGCGGTGTAAACGACGAATACAGCGAATAATTTATCCGCGGAGAATTTTACAGATGAGTAACACTTCTGGTAATTCGCAATTGTAAGCCGTTCCGATGTCTTTGTGTCAATATCTCCACTGGCCCACGCTGAAAACCTGCGCTATGATCCTTTATTCCCATTTGCCCCCTCTAGGCTTGCCACCGGGGTGGTGGATGCCACTAATTAGGTGGCGTTTACCACCCCGGTGGTCGATGGCACTAAATAGGTGGTGTTCACCACCCCGGTGGTCGATGGCACTTAATTAGTTTCATCTGCCCCCTTCACAGTTATTAGTACGGAGGTTTATTCTCATATTGTATAGGACATTACCAATAAATAAAAAATAATAAATTAAACAATATATTTTAGTTTCTCTGTTTCTTTATTGGATAAAATCACAGTTTTATTACACTAACATAAGTGATGGACGTAAGATATTTTCACAAAATTGAATCAGTAAAAAATATTTTAATATCATTTTCAATAGTCACACTTTTTAATCACAGAATCAATTACAATAATCGACTAGTTTTTATACGTAAAACATTATAAGTAAGTGTTTTCATAATAACGTAACACTGAAAACCTAACCAAGATTTTTAAAAAGTGGTTTTCAATTATCTACTAAGATCACAGTTTTAATTGCAATATAATTAATCACAGAATCATTTACAATAATCAACTAGCTTTTATACGTAAAAAATTATAAGTAAGTGTTTTCGTAATAACGTAACACTGCAAATCTAACCAAGATTTTTAAAAAGTGGTTTTCAATTATCTACTAAGATCACAGTTTTAATCACAATATAATTAAAATTAGAATAATCTACCCAATTAGAAATAATAATATGTCACAGTTGTAAGTTAATCTAAGAACAAATTCAAGAAAAGTTATATTTATTTATGTACGCACCATTTCCAAAAAGTGGCCTACTGTTAATTGTCCATCTAATAACGCTAATTGAGCGTCCTGAATGAATTCGTCATTGGATATAGAATTTTGACACCGTTTTTTAAATATTTTGTTTCGTATTAAAATTTCTTTAACATTGACTAACGAAGCATCTTCTTCAATTATATTTAAAAAATGCATAATATTTGGATTCTTTTTTCCCATAGCTTTGTTTAGCTTGTTGTGCCAACCTTCCAAAAAATTGTTGGTACGGTGACGTTGGCCATACACTGACAAAATTTCTAACGAATCAGATTTGGTCCACTGTTTTTCCATATAAGACCTGAATTTCAGTAACTGAGGGTCCTCAATATCGTGACGCGTTATATATTTCCATCCATTTAATAGTTCATTGCGAGGCAATAATGGTAGTACTGCGCTCAGTTCTATTTCACGTCTTTTTATTTTTTCGCATTGTGTCAGTCCAAGCTCTTTTGCTTTTTTCCAAATACTTTTATTATAATGGTAATAACAGCCGGCAATTGTTGTATTTGGAAATAATTTTTTTATTGCTTTAATCGCAGCATTTTCAAAGTCTGTTTTGAAGTTTATTGGTTCCCACTCAGGAATCTGCGTTTTTATTAATTCAAATAGAGTGACGTAGGCTTTATATGTCATTTTATTCATGAGACAATACATCAACGGCACGATGTTA
This sequence comes from Mythimna pallens, assembly GCA_961205895.1. Taxonomy (NCBI): domain Eukaryota; kingdom Metazoa; phylum Arthropoda; class Insecta; order Lepidoptera; family Noctuidae; genus Mythimna; species Mythimna pallens. The sequence goes on along the minus strand of OY540839.1, from coordinate 20,947,978 downwards.
GTAGCGTCTCTATCGCTCCCCAAATCTCCATGAATTACATACAACTGTTTAAAACATGATGGGCAACTTTTAAATGTACCATCACTAAAGAAATCCTTGACCTTTTTAATTAACTCTCTGGATTTTTTGGAGCAGAATATAATTATACGGACACCTTCATGTTTGTAGTCGGCCAACAAGAATTCTTCGTATCTATCTGGGACTTCGACATCTTTAGCTTCATAACAGGATATTTTTGTCAATTTTGCTGTCTTATTTCGATACCTATATAATGATGATTTGATGTTATTGAATTGAGGAAATTTCATAATATTACTCACGTCGGAATTACTCATCTTTGCTATTGCCTTGTTGTAAGTAGATGGCACGGCGGGAAAGGTTGGTTCTGTTATCTTCTCTTTTATTCTTTGCATTAATATTGCACTTTCATTTTTTGCGAAATCTGGTGTACAGTCGTGGTGCTTCTCACCGACAATATTTTCTCCCTATAAAAAAAAAAACACATATGTGAATATTCTTTAGTACACTAACTTTCTACACATTATTTATTAGGTATTACGTATTATTGTGTTCGTTTCACCAACGATACACGGTTGCCTTAGGATCACCGCAGACAGACTGCATTAATCCTCGCGCAGCTTTTTAAGGCACTCAAAAGTCAACTTTAAAATTATTAAAATAAAGTGAATTTAAGCTTGAACCTAACAAAATAATATTGTTTTCTCATGTTTTGTCAGGTTGATTTTAAATTATATTATACGTCTATCTTTAGAGTGGTACAATATACAATGTGGTGGTAGATTGACATGTCAATCCTTTACATTTATTTACAAGCTTTTATTGGAAATTTTGCAGGCATATGTATATGTCGTGACAATGCAATAAAATCTAGCTATATAAAAAACTTTTTATAAAAAACTTATTCTTATTGAACTTAGTTATCGTATCTAACTTCGGCAACGATAATGTTACTTTGCCTACGGCCCCTGGCACTAAAACTAGATTAACAAACTTATTAAGAGCCTGTTTCACAACATCTGAACAGTTACTAACTGTTGAATAAATTTAAAAATGAAACAGAATTTGTTTGAAATTATCTGCTAAATAATTATATGGGAACTTATTCGGATGTGGTGACACAGACAGTAAGTGTACTAAAAAACTACTTACCTTAATTCTTAAAACACCGCGACACTTATTTTTTCTTCTGCCTGAGCACTCCCATATCACGAGACCAGTGGTTTTGTATTGTTTTTTAATAATATATTGATGTCCCGCACGTAACAGCACTTTACCATTATTTTTATTAATATAAAAAATCGTATTAAGCTCTGGGGAACTTCCACTAGCTTGTGGTTCTGCCATATTAGTGTATAAATAATGTTTGAATTTGCACCAAGCAGTTTCGGATTATCTATTGCAAATTGTACAAGTAAGGAACCCGGAAGGTAAACAAATAAACGCACACATTAAAATTAAACACAAACAGGCGAACGGAGTGACAAGAAATGTAATGTGTAACTATACTGCGTTCTCCCTCGTACAAAGGGGGTCTCACTCGCACATAGGGGTGGAGTCGTACAACATTGCATTGTTCCTGTGTCTTCATATCGTCTTCTGTTGTAAATGTGAGCGAAAACTATGGAAAAATACTGCAATGCACAAAATAGGTACTTCGGTATTACGCTCTTGACGATAAAAGTAGAGCGCATGACAAAACAAAAATATTTATTATGATTTTGTACATCAATTTTTAACAAAATTTTGTTATAGACTTAAACTTATTTTTCTTTCTACATTGGTGTTATGTCTTACCAACTGTTTATAAAAGAAGTACCTAAGCCTATGCAAAATAATTAATAATTGCGAGTCATTATAACAACGTTTATTGTATTTCTGAACTAGATTAGTAATTAGATAACAATTCAATAACATCAAATCTTTATTATATAGTCATCGAAATAAGACAGCAAAGTTGACAAAAATATCCTGTTATGAATCTGAAGAGGTCGAAGTTCCAGTGTACGGCCAACGCCACCGTACCAACAATTTTTTGGAAGGTTGGCACAACAAGCTAAACAAATCTATGGGAAAAAAATCCAAATATTATGCATTTTTTTAATAAAATTGAAGAAGACGCTTCGTTAGTCAATGTTAAAGAAATTTTAATACGAAACAAAATATTTTAAAAACGGTGTCAAAATAGTAAATTATTCCGTGATTAAAACTTGTGACTATAGCTATTGAAAATGATATTAAAATATTTTTTACTGATTCAATTTTGTGAAAATATCTTACGTCCATCACTTATGTTAGTGTAATAAAACTGTGATTTTATCCAATAAAGAAACAGAGAAACTAAAATATATTGTTTAATTTATTATTTTTTATTTATTGGTAATGTCCTATACAATATGAGAATAAACCTCCGTACTAATAACTGTGAAGGGGGCAGATGAAACTAATTAAGTGCCATCGACCACCGGGGTGGTGAACACCACCTATTTAGTGCCATCGACCACCGGGGTGGTAAACGCCACCTAATTAGTGGCATCCACCACCCCGGTGGCAAGCCTAGAGGGGGCAAATGGGAATAAAGGCGCTATGATCTCGTCGCGTTCTACTTGGGGCCACAGCTTTATGTTAAGCATTCGTCCGTTTTGCGCGGATGTGACGCATTTTTTGCTTATATAGTCATTGTGATTGTCAGCTTGTCTTAAAATTGCGTCATTTTGCGCAAATACATTGTTTTTAATCTTTCTTTATTTCTTTCGATCCTTCTTTCGTTCTTTATATTTTTCTTTCTTTCTTGCTTTGTTTCTTAATCATGCCATAAATTCTTTATTTTAGAATTATGTGTTCCTGTGTCATGTTGTGGATCTTTGCAATGGTGGAAGAATTCGAAAGAATAAGTATAAGTTTTCATTTGTAGAACAATCAAACAAACATTGTAACTCATAATCTCCTAACCTTTTGGAGGATCATGTCTGACATGTTTGGATATAACAATAACCACGCTCTCGAATAAAAAAGCAACCAACAAGATATTTTTCTTTTATGTTAACTAGTGGTTGTCTGCGATCCCACCTGAAGTGAGCAGTGATACAAACGTTGATGGTGAAGCATAATTACAATAAATAAGCTTTAAAAAAAGCAATTAAAACATAAACAAAATAAAACTTGTTAAGGTTTATAATATCATCTAGTATAAAATCTAGTATCGTCCCTTAACAATAAAAAAAAAAAAAAACTTATGCGGTGTGCGGTAAAAATGACTTATGCGGTGTTGTTAGCTAAGGGACGATATTGCAAATAAGACTTAGATACTTTACTTGTTTTCTGAAATAAATAAAGTCTTTACGACAACACCATTTTGAAACAACTGTTGTCACGGAAATCTTAGCAGACCTCATAAGAAATGGCAGGGGTTTAAAAAATGTTGGATCTAAATGAACACTGCAAAGAAAGCAATGCCCCCGGCTCGGGTTCCGTACAACTTGCTGTAAGCACGAAACTTGCAAATTGTGACGCGGTGCAAGTTGCGAGCGATTTTCATTTAGTTTTAGGTATTAATTTTTACAGCCCCACACTTTTTTTGGTGGGAAAATTATCTAATGACAAATCCAGCTCTTGGACGGGGTGGGAGACAGTGTCAGACTTTTACTGGCTAAAAACCCACTTCTGTTCCTTCGTTGCCTTCGTCCCAGGGCCCGTACTGGGGCCAAGGGTAGTGTGAAAATGAAACCCGGGGCCGTGGGACGAAGGCAATGAAGAAACAGGAGTGGGTTTTTAGCCAGTAAAAGTCTGACACTATCACTCAATCCGCCCAAGAGCGGGATTTGTCATTAGATGATATTACCACCTAAAAAAAAATATATCTTCAATAAATTATAAACTACAAGGTAACAGTGACAATAAAGAAACACAAAAGACTCTATAACCTGTTTTTGAGTTATATCACTGTAATAGTCTTTTCTTATAATTTTCTATTAAACATAGGTATTTACACGATAACTTGGCGCTAACTTGAACCACACAACAATTTGCAACACCGGTAGAGCGTGGCCGAGGGTTCGAATCGATGCTGGTATTAATTTTCGAAAAACTTTGAATTCACCAGCGTTATTTATAAGTTCTTTTGTATTCAGTATGGTAATGCAGAAAAAAACAAAAAAAAAAAAAACTTAAGCTTAATAATGTATATGAATTATCAGCCTTAAGATATTTTCACTGCTAGGACTCAGACCTCCTCTCTAAGGGCCGACGCTGCGTTACGCGGACGCCCGCGCGGTCCCATACAAAAGTGCTCCGTTGCAGCTCGCCACGCGGGCACCCGTCACGGGCAGCCGCGCCCAACGCCCGTTTTGCTGCGTAATAATACATTAAAGTTCTCCATCGATATAACTACATTGCAGATAATAATACGGTTTCGCTACGGCGACCGCCGCACACGACAAACGCGCGACGTTACGCGACGGGTACAAGCGCGGCCTTTCCGCTTAACGCAGCGTTGGCCCTAAGAGAGGGCCGTAATTTACTACGCGAGCCTAGTTCTGATTGGTGATGGTCACATATGTTCGTTTTTAGGTTTCCGTAGCCAAATGGCAAAAAACGGAACCCATTATAGATTGGTCAGGTCTGTCAGTCCGTCCGTATGTCACAGCCACTTTTTTCCGAAACTATAAGAACTATACTGTTGAAAATTGGTAAGTATATGTATTCTGTGAACTGCATTAAGATTTTGACACAAAAAAACAATAAATTTTGGAGGTATACTTAGAACTGAAACTCATTTTTTTTTTTCTACAATTTTCTATACTAAATAGTTTGCGCGAGAGACACATCCAAAGTGGTAAAATGTGTGTCCCCCCTGTAACTTCTAAAATAAGAGAATGATAAAACTAAAAAAAAATATATGATGTACATTACCATACAAACTTCCACCGAAAATTGGTTTGAATGAGATCTAGTAAGTAGTTTTTTTTTTTAATACGTCATAAATCGTAAAACCCCAATTTACCTGCTGTTGCTATAGCGTAATAAGCTAAGCTGTCGATATAGCGTAATGGGGGATGACAGCTCTATTAGTCTTCAATTGGCAGCCGTTCAGGTAAGATGCACAATTTGTCTCTTGCATTCTTATAGCGTTAAGAAATAATTTAACAACATAATTTAAAAAGAGTGTCCATAGTGTTTCTTGCACATTCTTCTCCATGAGATCTACGCTTTGTAATGTGCAACTAGCACCACTTTTCTGACTAACTGACTTCTTGACAATTCAAACGATTGAGTAATAAATATATTATTTTATACTGAAGTGAGCAGTTTTATTACAGTACAAATAACAAAACGTAGGCCAGTACCAGTGCGTCTTCTCACTGCAACGGCCTGGATGAGAGTGTCCGCCATCCTGGCGGGTTTTCGTCAACCTCGTAGCCAAACGGAAACGCCGGACTCTGCCAAAAGCATGCCAACTCTGGCCCCCTAGCCAAGTTACAATCGTATCGTTCACGCCAAACGCTTCGAGTATGCCACGCCTCCAATTCCTTTGTTCGGACCACGTGACTGAGCGTTGAGATGACGTCAGAACAAAGGAATCGGAGGCGTGGCCTACTCAAAGCGTTCAGCGATTGTAACTTGGCGAGGGGGGCTGGTTCCTGACCATAAAAGGCGTGCCTTGTTTTGTTGTCAACAAGTCAACTACATATACACCCCTATTTTTTAATTAGTACAAATAAAAATGGGGCTGTCTCCGTACCCATTACTGACCATATTTGTGTAGTTAAAAGTAAAAAAAAAACTAAATTCCAAAATTGACCAAAATTCCAAAATTGTCCTCGAAAATTTGTCATAATTGGTAAATTCATAATTGAATTAATCATTCATAACAATTCCTACTGTTATTATTAAATTATTATATTATTATTATTCATTCATAATCAATAAACAGCCTGTACAATATTTCCATAGATTAGGTGACATTTTGGGATACAAACAAACTCTAATAACTTTGCTATTTATGAATATTATTTATTTAGACTTTACTTAAACGATAAGAAGACCTTTAATAATAAGGCCTTTAAGTATTTGTACTAATTAAAAATGTATATTTGTGGTGTATTATTATTTATTTATTATATACTTTATTGTACACCATTACAAATACAAAAGGAAACGAAAACTAAAACACATACATACAATGGGCGGCTTTATCGCATTCCGCGATCTCTTCCAGGCAACCTGGAATGAACAGTAATTGCCTGGACAAGAAATGGGGCTGTCATTGGTGTGAAAAAACCAGTATTAAACAGTTTATTATTTGTATGTGTATTGAATCGTCACATTTGTGATGTTACATAATTTCCCTAAGGGTGTGAACTAACCACAGCATTACCTTCAATAGACGTTATACGGTACACGATGTATCAATCCACCAAATTGATTGAATTAGTGTCGTGGTAACCTCCTCTGCCCCTAGAGGGGGATGCCAATGTGTTCAGTAATTGACACTTCGCTAGCAAACAAGACGGTGGACCAATGATGACAACAATGAAGTACTAAATATCCGTAGGGAAAATATCTAGGTTTAACAATAATAATATAATAATAATATTCCACAACTATCACACAACGCCATCGGGTCCCAAACTAAGCAGAGCTTGTGTTATGAGTACTAGACAACTGATAAATATATTTCTAAATACATTTATAGATAAATTACACCCAGACACAGAACAAATGATCGTCGATCGTTCGTTGCTCATCACATAAACATTTGTCCGGGGTGGGAATCGAACCCACGACCTCCGGCATAGTAGTCAGGGTCACTAACCACTAGACTAACAGGCCAGTCGAGAACAATTGAATGTATTTCATCCAATGCGCCAATGGTGATTCTATTCAGGACGCAAAGACAGATTGGTCATCGTGACCTGCAGGATTATTTGAACAATTTTTTTTAAGGTTTAAAATGATCCAATTATTTCTTCCATTCTGAGTAGAGCAGGATTGCGTGTCAGAATTTTACTGTCTAAAACCATACAGTTGCCTTTACGTTCTAGGACAACGGGTTTCGTTTTCCGAAAATCTCCGCGTTCTTAGCGGGCATCAGCCCCACTGGACCCCTACAGTTTGCTGACATCTCTTTGATGAGCGCGTGGATCACTACACGCTGTCGAAGATTGGGATTTGAAACAGTTACCACGGTCCTCATGCTCCACTTTAGAGCTCGAGAAGTCATTGGATGATTTGCCACCTCAAAAAATAGGAATCTAGCAAATATCTGAAAGAGAAAAAAAAAAACATTTTCTTTGCGGGAAAAGGCACAAACTTAAGACTAACATTTTGCAAATTTTCTCCATGACAAAAAAAATAAAAATAAAATATATGCGCCTCATCCGAGCGAAACGGCCGAACGTTCAGCATAATGTCATGTCCACACGCAAAATGCGACGAGTCCACAGCGCCTTTATTTCAGCGTGGGCCGGTAACGGTATCGATTAACAAACGTCTACAACGGTATTGGTATTGTGTGCTAATAGATTAGAGTAAAAAAAAATAAAAATTAGAACAAAGTCATAAATGGGAATAACAATAATAAATAAATAAAGAGGAAATACTTACGTATAAAGTGACAACAAGTCGCGGGAATGCGGTGGATGCGAGACGCACAGGATTGGTCGTTGTGGAGACGCTTGGGGGAGGCCTATGTCCAACAGTGGACGTCTTTCGGCTGAAATGATGATGATGATGAAAGTGACAACATTACGTCACATCTTTAACAAGGACGTTGGCTTGAAGGACTTAGTATCCAGGCCAAAAACACTGTAAAAAAATTATATATATATAACAAGAACGCAATGCCTATGAAGCAGAAAAAAAAATCTCTCTAAAATTTTTGTGTCAAAATCAAAAATCATTTTCAAAATATTATTAAATCCTCAAAGTAATGGAAAAGGAACTACGACGTCCCTAGATGTAGGTGTGCTATCGCTGTAGTGAATAACCGCTTACTAGAACCGCAGTGACCTACTTCCTACAAAATTACTTATTATATTGTTACTCCTTACAAAACGTTGCACTTTTGCAGAGGTATCGCTGAATAATACCTTCAATAATGTAGCACTAAGAATTATTTATCTGTACTAATATTACAAAGAGAAAACATAGACCGATTCCGTCAAGTCCGTTCCATTATCGGACCACTAAACGTACGGCGTCACGCCACCGGTACATGGTGGACATCCCACTAATACGTATAATACGTTTTGGGAATACATTAATTTTGCGTACAGCTAAGGAATGGAATTCTCTGCCGCCTATTCCTTTGTTCTGACCACGTGACTGAGCGTTGAGATGACGTCAGAATAATGGAATCGGAGGCGTGGCCTACTCGAGGTGATCGAAAAAAAGAGAATCGGATCGAAACGGTTGTAACTTGGCTACGGCAGGCTTATTTGAAATACCCGTGTAAAATTGTGGACTTCCTAATTCTAACGTAAGTATAATAACTGTCCGAGCCTTGGTACAGGCCATAGTCCGGAGCGAGGAGGAGTGGCAGGCGGTCGGTGGCCGCACGCGCGAGGCAATGGCCCTCCGCTGGGATTCCGATCCCGATTTCCGGCCACCGTAGGCGCGGACTTGCGGACGGCGAGCAATGGGTAGCTCGCCGTCCAACCGTCCGGTAACTGTTCGGACCGAGCCTAAGCCGTCGAGGGCGCGTAGTGTTCCAGTTGCGCCTCAAGGAGATGTCAGCAACCGTAGGGGCCCAGCAGGGTCGGAGCCTACTGGGGCCATGGGTGATGCGAAAGAGATCCCTGGGGCCTTGGAACAATGGTAAAGAAGGAACATAAGTGAGTTTTTAGTCATTAAAAGTCTGACATGCCCTTGCGATCCGCCCAAGAGCGGGGGATATCATTTGATAATTTTCCCACCCAAAAAAAAGGTATTTAGTATGACACTTCTGTGTTTCAGTCACCTCTGTCTGTCTGTTCTATGTGTTTCCTGATAGCTACGACCTAAGGGCCTTTAAGTCAAGAGTGTGAATAGGTTATGTTTAGGCAAGCGTGCTCCATCGTCATCCATCGACTATATCCTCGCTTACAGGTGAAACAGTGGCAAGACGCGAGCCCATCTATAATAAAAAAAAAAACTCGCTATGGCTAGAATTAGTAAAAGTGATCAGAATTAATGTTGGTCAGAATCATGAAATTCTGACTAAAATTAGATATCGATTAAATCTTGCGGATTTCGTTGACCTCTTCATTATTCTGGTCTCCTGGTACGTCAATATTATGATCATAATATTGTTTTTCCATTTTTGTCAGCCCGGAAGTAATAAATCAATTTTAAAATCCTCCCCAAAATAGCCGTTCAAATATTTTCGTTTGGAAAATTTGCATAAAATTCAATTAATATACAAAATTGTGTAACCTAATTCTTCTACCCACATATTTAAATGTGAACAAATTAATTTTGACACCGTTCGGCGTTCAAAGGGTTTCGGTTCATCGCGATACCCCTGTACAGTTAACAACAGGGTGATACGGAAATGGGTGGTTTTATTTTAGATGCTACTTCTGACCATGGAAATGAACAAAATGATTTTCAATACACTTACTCGAAAGCCCGCTTTTATCCTTTTTTTTTTTTTTTTTTTTTTTTTTTTTTTTTTTTTTTTTTTTCGGTGGGAAAATCATCTTATGACATCCCCCTTGGGCGGGGCGGGAGATAGTGTCAGACTTTTACTGACTAAAAACCCACTCCTGTTCCTTCGTTGCCTTTCGTACCAGGGCCGAGTCTTCCTTTCAGAATCAGACCCTTGGCCCCAGTAGGCTTCGACCCTGCTGGGCCCCTACAGTTGCTGACATCTCCTTGAGGCGCGCGTGGAACAGCACGTGCCGTTGACGACTTGGGCTTGGTCCGGACGGTTACCGGACGGTCGGACGGCAAGCCACCCATTGCTCGCCGTCCGCAAGCCCGCGCCTACGGTGGCCGGAAATCGGGATCGGAATCCCGGCGGCGGTTGGGGCGTGAGGACCGCTGCCTCTCGCGATCGGCCGCCTCCTTTGCAAGCATTACTGCTTCGCAGAAGGAGGCGACCGCCTGCCACTCCTCCTCGCCATGGCCTGTACCAAGGCCCGGCGCGAGAGATCGCCGCCGCCAATTACCCCCACGAGGACACGGCGTTGCTCTGCCCAAGCGGGGCACACCTCCACCGTATGCTCCACCGTGTCCTCCGGGCGGTCCACACAGTGGCGACACCCGGGCGTCGCTTCCGCACGAATCCGGTGCAGGAACTTCCCGAACTTACCGTGTCCGGTGAGGACCTGCGTCATGCGGAAGGTAATGACGCCGTGTTGCCTTTCCAGCCACTCCTCAAAGAAGGGACTTACCGCCATAATTACGGCGTGCCCACGCATTTAACCCTACCGCTTTTAGGCACGCAATTTACTGTTCTATGCACTAGTGCGCAAAAGCAAGTTAAGCTAAGTGCACAAGTTCGTCGCCCCCACCATGATTTTCAATACACTTACTCGAAAGCACGCTTTTATTACCAATCGCTTTTAGGCACGCAATTTACTGTTTTACGCACTAGTGTGGAAAAGTGCGCAAGTTCGTCGCTCCTGCCACAATTTATTGTATCAGGCAGGGCACTAAGCGACCCCCACGTGTCACCACGTCAACCCCCGTTAATTTATTTCTTCGTAAGTGTATTGAAAAACATCGTTTGAGACACGTGGAAATTTGTCACTTCAGCACTCGACTCGACGACATCATTATCATCCTGTCATCCATGACAAACATTATCCACTTGTATCAAATATATTATTTCCGTGCAGTTTTCATCCGCTCAAAATTAGTATAGGAGATCCTATTTCTTTTTTTTAATTGTCTACAACTTTCTTGAAGAAAGCCGTAAATTTTCATGAGCAGAAGCATTATTCAAAATATGAACACCGCAATTTCCGCTACACCCTGTATATTGACATGTCACTAGTGATGTGGTACGAATAAAAACAAAATATATTAGTTTATTCGATTGTTGAGACTGCGTAACTTAGAAAGCCCAGTGTATTTTTTTAAACCAAATCAACATCAGGAGTATATCGCTAATCGTAAGTATTATTTGAATCACATAATTATTAGCTAAAAAGAATTCGTATTACTTTATTTCATACATATTTATAGATTTTACGAATAAAGACCGGTTAAAGGTTTGGAGGTAGACGGAACAGAGAGTAAAGTCCCGCAAACCTCCGTTGAAAAGGTAGGATCCTCCAACCAGACGGGATGTTATGTCTAGTGGGCTACTGCCCGATAGACGTTTTCGGGCTGTTCTATATGTTCCAATCGCGCTGAGAACTTTGATTGCGCGATGCAGGATTAGTTCTTATGTGACGCCATAGATGTCGCTACAAGGGCGTTCAACTCGACATACATTTTCACTGTTTTTTATACAACCGCTCTTACGCGATTTTTATTAGATATTTTGTATTTTGGAAACACAGTATCTTGTGGATATTTTCTAGGCACTGCGCAAAAATTTTAAAATTCAAAAAAGTATGACAAATGCAAATTTAATCAAGATTCTGAGTGACGACAATTTTTTTCAAAAACTAATAATGGTTTAAAAAAAAATACGTATTTCCTGGAACAAAATTTGTAAAATATTCGAGTAAATAACGGAATCACCGAATGCTAACAGAGTTTTAAGGCATTTTCTCTTCGCATTGCCTCTTCATCAAACATCGCGTTAGATTGCGTTAAATGAAGTAACATGACAACAACTTTAAAACCATACTCGATGTTGATGATAGGCGAGTGAAAAAGGACCCTCTTAACTCCCATTTAGAATCTAGGCAGTTAAGCCCAGTAGACTGATTTATTACTCACAAAAATAATATGTCTAGCTTAATTTTTTTGTTCATTTATTCCTAAGTAGCTGTTTTCAGCGGCTTCACTCGCGTGAAAAGTATCATAGCGCTAATTTGTATTCTTATTATTTGTCTGCACCAATTGTTTCACTAGATTCATGTATTCTCTTTTTTTCCTTCTTTTTAGTTTGAGTACATATATATATTTATATTATGTATATTGTATTTATAGTATTTAAGTATTTATTTGTATGAAATATAATGTGTTATAAACAATATGTAATGCTTAATATTGCACCTACCACAACTTGTCTCTGCATCACCCAAAGGTTGACTGATAGAAAATGCCTTAAGGCATTAAGTCTGCCTCTGTACTTTTTTGTGCATAAAGAATTAATAAATATTAAATAAATAAATAAAATCCCATTCCAGAGCACGATCTATCCAAATGCCAATTTTCTCCAAATCCGTTCAGGCCTTTAAGCGTGAAGAAATAAGAATCATACAAAAAGTTTCTTTTGATATTAGTGTCATTATGTTTGTGATGTGTTAATTAATATTATCAGTTAGATTTTGCGTACAAATACTAGTCTTTTGTATTTTTAATGCGCCTCTAATTTAAAATATAACCGATCGATTATAATATATAATAATAATAATATTCACACAACGCCCTCTAGCCCCAAGCTAAGCAGAGCTTGTGTTATGGGTACTAGACAACTGATAAACATACTTACCTACATATTTCTAAATACATACATATATAGATAAATTACACCCAGACACAGAACAAATGATCACATTACATTATTACATGACATTTACTCGATTCTGATTAGATCTCAGATTTTACATTAAATCATATAACAATATAATATATATAATAATATAATATTCCACAACTAATAATATAGGTATAATATCGTCGGTGCGCCTGCCAAAACCGTTAGGTGCATTTCTTAGATTTTTTTTCTTTGCTAGATGTCCTTGAAATCGAATTGCGCATCGATTACAAAATCAAATATCTATAATACATTTAAATTCTTTATTACCTTCAGATTCGATTATATTCTTGTTATTATACTAAAAACGCAAAACGCAGTAAGACACACTGAAAGACGCAGCGTTTGAAGGCTTCCCAGAAGGTAGACCGATGACCTAGTGAGGGTCGGAACCCGATTGGTGGTAGGACCGGTTGTCATGGCGATACTTGGGGGAGGCATATATCCAACAGTGGACGTCTTTCGGCTGAAATGATGATAATACTAAATTGGTTAAAAAATATAGAGAGCAGTGGTGTCCGAGTGGTAACGGCCCCGACGATACGAGTTGTAGGTCGCGGGTTCAAACCCAGCCAGGCGCATTACTTTGTGTGATTTATTTCATCACCACTGCTCTCAAAACGGTGAAGAAAAACATCGTGACGAAACCGGCATGTCCTATAAACAAAAAATTAGAAGACATATGTGATATTCACCAAACCGCACTAGGCCCGCGTGGTGGATTAAGGCCCATTCCCTCTCCTAGAGAGGAGGCTTGATTCCCAGCAGTGGGGAAATTACGGCCCATTCCCTCTCCTAGAGAGGAGACCTGATTCCCAGCAGTGGGAACATTAAAAGGCTGAATAAGCTTATGCTTAAAATTATGTCAATCGAATAAATAAATCGATGAAACAAAATGATTCAATCGAATACCCATGCACATAACATCCCTACCCCCGAATCTAATAAGGTATATTTGTATATTTGACACGCCGTCACAGGGGAAATCCACGAACCGCGATACATATTAATTTTGTTACATCTGTCACGGGATCCTCCCTGATTAGTATTCACAGATTATTATGTAATACAGATGATGATTTGCCGCTGTTAGATCGGGAGGCTGAACGGCATAACTTCATCTGATGAATGTGTGGCATGAATAGCTTAAGTGAATTTATTTAGCGTCAATTCTGATTTAATCATGCATTTGTATAGCTTCGTTCGCGAAGAGAGAGAGAGCATGATATAAGTATTCTTCTGAGCATTGTTCCTAGCAAGACTGTAGGCCACCTAATGGGCACCTGCGTGCATGTACTGTACCAAACCGACCGCCGACTGACCACTATGGCAAAATTTGGCGCCTATCTTAATATCAAAAGCCAACAGAGAATTAGTTGACTATTTTTTTTTCTAGTCCTTACTGTCCCACTGCTGGACAAAAGCTTCCCCCAAGTTGTTTCAGACATTCTTCACCCACGCCGTCTTAAACCAGTCCTCGCGGTACGCGTCCTAATCTTCAGCCACTTCTTTCTAGGCCGGTGCTTTCCTTCTGCAGGAACCCACTGTGTGGCGAAGATATGAGTTGACATTAAGCATTAAAAATACACTGCTTTCTACTGGTGTGTATCACTTCCGCTATTTATGTAAGAGGAACTTCGAAATTCTGTATTTGATACTAACTGCGGTTTTCCTGTCCAATTATAATTTAGGTGTCTTCAAGGCTATAATGAATAGGCTCTTAATAAACTACTGGGATTCACCATCGACTGCAGCACTGCTTACTATCAGATGGAATCGCAGTCAAGCAGTAGTAATATTATTTAAAAAAAAACTTAAACGTTATTCTGCCATATAAATTATCAAAGAAATACTCGTAAAATCTTTGATAATTTATTGATGGTAAAAAATAATCTACAACCTATTCTCAAATATACACAAAAAACATATAATTATTATAAATAAATATATTTAAATGATTGTCATAATTTTTCGAAGTACTTCAATAACAGACACTGAGATTTTTATATATTAGATTATCTATTTACTAAACAATTATTTACTATACTTGTAGTAACGTCTAGCGACGTCTATCAACCGAAATAATAATGAGTGATGACGATAATTATTATTATATTATGTTTCAGTGCATTATCAACCGTCGGGGGTTAATTAAAAACAGGCCACAATTAATCAAAACGAGGTCCATTATTAATTTCAATTACGGTTAAAAAACACTAAAGTATTTACTTCTAAAACATTCAACCGCAATATAACCTCTGGTTTCTTTTCAAATGCCATTCAACCACAGTTAATTTTCTTTTCGTAAGAGCCAAAATGTTTATTTCAAAAAGTTTCCATTATTCTTTCAAACGTTTTAGAAGATTTATGTTCGCACGCTTATCTTACAAAGCATAGCATTTTATTTTGCGAGATATCTGAAATGCATTCTTAAATATTTAAATGGCCCTAAGTCTACGTAATTTGTTTTTAAATGAATTCATTGGGCGCATGATAGAATTGTATCAAAGACAATAACAAAAAAGAACATTTTCGCTGTTTTATTAGATTATATGCTTCATTGTACACCTCATAATATGAACAGGGTAAGCATTTAAAATATATGCCTATGTTACTTAGTGATAAAATAGCATTGTACTGCTGAATTTTTTTCAAATCAGTCCTGTTTTTGAGTTTATTCAAACACACAAAAATACAAAGTTTTCCTCTTCAATAATAATATACTATAAATTAGTATATTAGTACAGGTAAAATAATATATATCGACGGTTGAAAGGCTAATTGATCTAAACGACATTTTTTCCACTATTGAGTTATATACATATTTGGAATCAGCAAATTTTTCTCCATCGTTTGAGTCAGGTTTCAATATTTTTTTTGAAAAAATGTCGCTTAGATCAATTAGCCTTTCAACCGTCGGTATAATAGTGTGAATTCTGAATTTTGTGACGGGGTATGCCAGTCAGAATAGACTCGGCAGTAAATAAACATGCTTTTATTTATTTTCGTTAGTATTCCTTAACTGATTCAATTACGCCACTTTCCGGTGACACCTAGCAACAGTACATGCACTTCCTATATTTATTATATTTATTATATTTATTGACATTCTTAATTTAAAAAACGAAATAAGGATATTTTTTTTTTATGGCAATTGAGAAATTAGGATATTAAATCGACGTCTGATTTTCTAGTAATGAAAAACAGTGCATTGACAATCGTTGGACCAAAACAGTTGACAGCTGGCTCAAGCACTTGCAACATTTTGTAAGGGTATTTTTTTTAAATAAATTGTAAACCGTCAAATCAACAGCCGGGCCACTGATTTATATTATTACGAGTATATTGATCTCCATTGATTTTATCGAAAATATACCTAGATAACTTCAATGGAGATCAATATAATCGATAATTTAATAGTCTAATATTATTATGATAATTCGATCCGATAATGCCGCGGCCTCAATGAAAGTGGGTTTGAAGGAAAAAGTGGGGAAAAATTTACAGTCGGCTGACTTGAGCCGACCTGACCCGAAAGAGCGTTACAAAGCCGAGCGTGACGACTCACTCTCATTCATAACCCACAAAATAAAGTGCTCAGCACGCCTAAAAAAGTTTTCATTTCACACAAAACGTAACACCAAATTCAGGCAAATTTTAAACAAAAAAAAAAAAACGTAAACGCATAAGAAAACCGGACCTATTGTGATTATTCAAAACGTTTGTAAAACGGGCTTCTGTGTACATTAGAGGGCCCGTATAACACTCGTTATCAGGCCCGTTTTTATCTGGAAACATTATTGTCCGGAAGATTTAGGTGTTTCGTCCCTTTGTGAAGAGGTCAAAGTTATAGGAGGAGGCGGGAATTGAACAGACATTGCAGCTGGTAAAAAAACTTAGATTTTGTTATAAATTCGCTTTCGTAAACTTTTCTTTTAGAAAGATGAATCATCATCATTTCATTCTAAAGACGTCCACTGTTGGAAATAGACCTACCCCAAGTGTCGCCATATTAATAATAATATATAATTATTAGTTAAATTTAGTATGTACTCTCAACTTGCTACATTGACTTGGCTTGGCCCGTTAAACATTTACATGCGATAATAAATCAGTTTTAAGCTGCATAGCTTAAAACTAACCCAGAGCTAAGAAAAACTGTATGTTTTCACAATAATAATATTCGACAATTTTCAAACAACGCCATCTAGTCCCAAACCAAGCAGAGCTTGTGTCGAGTACTAGACAACTCATAAACATACCTACTTATATATTTTTTAATTCAAAATATCACCCAGACACAGAACAAATGATCGTGCTCATCACACAAACATTTGTCTTGGGTGGGAATCGATCCACGACCTCCGGCATAGCAGCCAGGGTCACTAACCACAAGACCAATAGGCCAGTCCACAATGAACGGTCCTGGGCGTCTCGCAAAGGGCAACAGAAAGGGCTATACTCGGAGTTTCCTTGCGTGATCGCATCAGGAATGAAGTTATCCGCAGGAGAACCAAGTTTACCGACACAGCCTGAAGAATCACCAATCACCGTGGGAATTGCAGGCAAAAGACCTTGCACGCATGCATGATCTGCGCATGGAGATGCAACGCCGGGGCGAAACTCCGCTGCCGCGCCAAGTAGCGGCATGGCGGAAAAACTTCCGGCGGGATCTCATGGTGGAATGGCGACGGCGACTGTCGCAACCCAGTGCTGGGCACGCCTTAATTATGGCGATAAGTCCCCTCTTTGAGGAGTGGCTGGAAAGACCTCACGGCGTCCTTACTTACCGCATGACGCAGGTCCTCACCGGGCATGGTAAGTTCGGGAGGTTCCTGTACCGGAACCGTGCAGAAGAGACGCCCGGATGCCACCATTGTGTGGACCGCCCGGAGGACACGATGGAGCACACGGTAGAGGTGTGCCCCGCTTGGGCAGAGCACCGCCGTGTCCTCGTGAGGGCGATCGGCGGCAGCGATCTCTCGCGCCGGGCCTTGGTACAGGCCATGGTCCGGAGCGAGGAGGAGTGGCAGGCGGTCGCCTCCTTCTGCGAAGCAGTAATGCTAGCAAAGGAGGCGGCCGATCGCGTGAGGCAACGGCAACGGTCCTCACGCCCCAACCGCCGCAGGGATTCCGATCCCGATTTCCGGCCACCGTAGGCGCGGGCTTGCGGACGGCGAGCAATGGGTGGCTCGCCGTCCGATCGTCCGGTAACCATCCGGACCGAGCCCAAGTCGTCGACGGCGCGTAGTGTTCCACGCGCGCCTCAAGGAGATGTCAGCAACCGTAGGGGCCCAACAGGGTCGAAGCCTACTGGGGCCATGGGTGATGCGAAAGTGACCCCCGGGGCCCTGGAAAAATAAAAATGGCAAAGAAGGAACAGGAGTGGGTTTTTAGTCAGTAAAAGTCTGACACTATCTCCCGCTCCGCCCAAGAGCGGGGGTTGTCATTAGATGATTTTCCCACCCGAAAAAAAAAAAAAAAAAAAAAGCCTGAAGAATCACCAAACTTATATAAGTGGCACGGGCAGGGCACATTGCTCGCAGAACAAATGCCCATGAGGCTGAAAGGCTCTGGAGTGGCAACCGCGTATAGAAAGACGCAGCGTTGGAGAGACGAATCGCTTGAAAATAATACAGCCTAAAAAACACGGGCAGAGGCGGTCTGCTCAACCTATAGAGCCTCATCATTTCAGCCGAAATACGGCTGAAATGACCACTACTAGGCCACTGTTGGACATAGGCCTCCCCCAAGCGTCGCCACAATGACCGATCCTGTGCTTCTCGCATCCACCGCACTCCCGCGACCCTCACCAGGTCGTCGGTCCACCTTGTGGGAGGCCTTCCAACGCTGCGTCTTCCGGTGCGCGGTTGCCACTCTAGAACCTTTCGGCCCCATCGGCCATCCGTTCTACGAGCAATGTGCCCTGCCCACTGCCACTTCGGGCGACTGCGATTCTTCGGGCTATATCGGCGACCTTGGTTCTCCTGCCTAACCTAACGTAACCTATAGAGCCTAATATGGCCTAATCAGGAAAAAAGTAGAACTACCATACTAAAATGTTTGTATCCAGCCGCTTTGCGTGTTTTGTACCTACTTAACGCTAAGCGCCGAGTTGACATTAGCCGGCGCGAAACATTTCATCTTTCAGAAGGAAGTCATCAAATGACTTTTCTCGGTCTATGGTGAGGCGTGAGGGCATCAGACGTTTACTTACTAAGTCCACCTATGTATTTCGGTTGCCCTTTGCGTTCCAGGGCCACGATAACTCAGAACGTTTCCGCAATCCTAGCGGCTATTAATCCTATTTAAGCCCCTTCGTTTTTGTTGATATCTCTTTGAGGCACGTGGGGAACACTACGCGCTGTAGATTCGGGCTCGGCCCTCACTGGACGTCTCAATGGTGAGCTACCAATTGCTGATCGTCCGTAAGCCCGCGCTTACGGTAGCCTAGAATCTCTCTGCGACATCCAACAACGCCTGGAGCGGCGGTGCGGGCGTGAGGATGTCCATTCCCTTATGGTTGTGGCCATTTCCTTCGTTCGCATTAAAGCTTCGCAGAAGTAGGTGGCTGCTTCCCCTTCCCTCTCTTATGTCCAGGCCAAGAGAGAGGGAAGGGGAAGCAGTCACCACCACCAGGGTGAAAGAAACATATCGTACGGTTGTGTGACTTAAAGGAAGTTATGATGACACGAGCAACAGCTGCATCTTTAGGTAATGCTCTACTTCTAGCGTGATGTTATTTATATACCACTATTTCTTTAATTAGAACAATAAAATGGGAATCTATTCGTATCATATATTTGTAGTCAGAAGTTAAAAAAAACGTAATTCCAAAATTGTCCATGAAAATTCGTCATAACTGGTAAATTCATAATAGAATCAATCATTCATAACAATTGCTACAAAAAAATGCTACGCGCAGTGTTTTTCCAGTGTGATCGCCACACAAAACTCCACCTTGTATTACTAGTAAAGATTAACATTTGAAGGTACCTTTTAATCTTCCGAAAAAATCATTACGGGAGGTACTCGACTACTACGCGCACGTTTATAACTTAGACCCCACACTTCCTGAAGCGTCCTTTAAATATAAATAATGTGTTTGATTTACAACTGCGGCATCGCAACACAGATGACGCTGTTTTCTTGCCAAATTGATATCGAATATGCTTCCATACATGGAAACAATGCGTCATATGGAAAATATATGAAATAGCAAAGTATCTCGTGGTTTATTCTTACAAGTTGTCTGGCCTCTGGGGCAATGGAGAAATATTGAGTAGGTAAACCGTACCCGATGTTTCTTCGCAAGTTCGAAAAATTCTGGAACAAGAATTGAATTTGTGTGGAGTTAGAAAGAAGGTTACATAATATATATGTTACTATGCTAATAATTATTCGCATATAATATATGACTGGCCTGACTGGCCTGTTGGTCTCGTGGATAGTGGCCCTGATTGCTGTGCCGAAGGTTGAAGATTCGACAATTGGATCAATTTTGTCTGAAATAATAAAAAAAAATATTATTATTAAATGCTACTACACTAATAATAAAAAATCGCTTCTCATACATGAAGTTGCGGGTTCGGAACCGGGCAAGCACCAATATGAATTTTTCAATTCATGTTTCAATTTATCTTTTATTAGGTCGGAAAATCATCTTATGACACCCACGCTCTTGGGCGGGGCCATGGATGATGCGAAAGAGATCCCCGGGGCCCTGAACCAATTGCAAAGAAGGAACAGGAGTAGGTTTTTAGTTAGTAAAAGTCTGACACTCCCTCTCGCTCCACCCAGGGCGGGAAAAATTATTTGATGAATTACCACATCAAAAAAGGGGTACACAATTTAGAAACCGGCCTTTACTCAGTTTATCTTATCGTTTGAAATGATAAAGTTAAAATAATAACACTTACTTAATATTAATAGGCATTGATATTGTGTCAAGCCTAATCGACATCAATTGGTCAGTTTCATTAACTCGGATTAACCCTTTAACCGCTACTTAGTAAACCGCGATGCCACGACGAGACCACAGATCGACAGCTAAATGGGATGTAGTGCGGAAACTACAAATATAGATTGCTAGCGACCCGCCCCTGCTTCGCACGGGTGCAATGCTGATACCACCGCAACCGCTATGTCCCTGCATTTTTAATCTGTAATATCATCGAAAATATTCATTTCAATTATATGTTGTAATAGCCATATTAATCTATACTTAAATGCACAATGTATTCAAGGTACTTAATTGGATAAGGATTAATGCTGTATTGCTTAAGAGCGTTCACTCCAAATTACACGCTATTTGGCTTAAAAAACCATGATTCTCAAACCCGTTTATATCCATTAATGATTTATTGTACAAACATGTGATTTCCCTTTTTTTAATAGCCTGTTCTGTCCCATTGCTGGGCAAAGGCCTCCCCTATCTTTCTTCTTTACTATATACACATTTATGTAGATTTTTTAATGCTGTATTGCTTTAAATCGCTTCGTAAATAAGTCATCATTTCTCGTAAAAAGTAAAGGATAAAATATATTATTGTGGGTCATCCCTAAGAGATAGACATAAACCATCACGGATTTTTTGTAGACCTTTTTAAGGTGTATAATACTGTAGTACATTAAGTACTACATATATACTTAGTAAGCGCAAAAAATGTGTTTAGTTACGACATTACATTAAAAACCTCTAAAAATATCAGTGTTTCTCTAATAAGCATGTATTATACATATAAACCTTCCTCTTGAATCATTCTATCTATTAAAAAACCACATCAAAATCCGTTGCGTAGTTTTAAAGATCTAAGCATACATAGGGATAGACAAAGGGAAGCGACTTTGGTTACTTTTATACTATGTAGTGACTAGGTGCTTTCAGCGGTTTTGCCCGCATGGAAGTTGACAATTATCCCAAGGGAATACCGGGATAGAGAGTATCCTATTTCAACCAAACCTGTTCAGCCATTTAAACATGGAAGAATAACAAGTATACACACACACAAACACGTGAGAAAGAATGGGATGCGGTCGCCTCCTTCTGCAAAGCAGTAATGCTAGCGAAGCACAACAGTTGCCCCAGGTGTCGGGAGTCTTGGGCCGATCCCCGGTCGCCCCGGTTTAGGTGACGAGCAATGAGCAAGCTTGCCTACCGCTTCTCCAGTAAGGACAGAGTCCCAGTCGCCAAAGGCGGCGGCGCTTAGCGTTCTACGCGCGTCCCAAGGAGATGTTAGCAAAACCGTAGCGTAAAAAATAATATTTAATTTTGTCTTGAAATTCAGAAAATTTAATTTAAAAAAAAAAAACATTAATTTATATTTAATTTTGTAGAGTTTTGTTTTCTTTTAGCACTTTATATTATATTCTAATATTTACATTCGAACTCATAGCGAAATGTGTCTGCACTAAAAAACATTTAAGTAACTATTTTTATTTATTTATTAAATACGAGTACTTTATGCACAAACGCGCCTAAGGCATTTTCTACCAGTAAACCTTAGGGTGATGCAGAGATAAATAGTGGTAGGTGCAATAAAAGAGAGAGAAAAGGCGAAAAGGTACAAGAAAAGATATACTAATAAACCATAAATATCATACAATTATACAATACATACACAAATTAATAAACTATCTATATATATATATATCTACACTATTAAAGTCAAACAATTAGTTCAAATCGACAATTAGAAAACATTATCGCTGTGATGACACTACTGCCAACTTCTTACGAATTTGCTGGCGAACTTGATTTTAAATGCTAATTGATTTGTTGCCATCCTTATCTCCTGGAGTGCATTCCACAAAGAAATAGCTTGAACAAAGGAAGAACAGTGAAGAAAGTCAGTACGATGACTGGGACATTGAACTAGGCGGTTATGAGATGAGCGCAGATTTCTATTGTGGTTGGTGCAAATGTATTGAAAGTGATGGGCTAAATAACTAGGGAAATTAGGAGAATCAAGAAATGAAAACAAGGTAGTGAGCGCCCTTTGCTCTCTGCGCTGACGTATGCGTAACCACTTTAGAAGCGACCGATGCGCTGAAACATGATCATATTTACATAGATTGTAAACGAATCGAATGCAGTTATTTAAAAGACGGTCAAGCTTGTTGAGGAGATCTGCATTTAGGTCATAGTAGCACACGTCACCATAATCGATGATAGGAAAAATCAAGGTCTGCACAAGCATTGTCTTTTTACTCGATAGTAACAGATTTTTCAACCGAAACAGAGCCCGCAACGTTCCTGTAACCTTTTGACTAACACTAGCCAATTGAGTACGCCAGTTCATAGTACTATCGATGCGCAAGCCCAGATTCTTTACATCGGTGCTAAATGGGACGATCGTACCATCGAAACGAACTGGTGGCAATGTTGCACTATCCACTATAACGATGCTTCAAGGACTTCTAATGATGATACATACAATATTTTTAGACAATATTTTTTATATTATTAGACACCAACCACCATAAATTCGTTAGTAATTTTCTTTTTGTTGACATGTCATTTATTGATAATTGTAATTACTTATTGTTCTTGTTTTTTTTTTATATAGCTTCTTTTTTTTTTTAATGTGAATGTGAGAACACCGTGGACTTCGCGAATTCTTAGGTTACTTCCTATTACGACTCACTTTTTTTTTTTTAATATGATTATTTTTATTGTGCAACAATATCGACTGGTCTACACTGTTCTTACATAATATCTATTAATACTGTAATATGAAAATATTGTAAACAATATTTTTTTTAAAAGAGTAACCATGGAGTTTCTTGCCGGTTCTTCTCCATAGGAAACGACCAATTTGGAACCGTGCACTAGCTTCTGACGTTTTATAAGTGCCCATGTAGGCCTATTTGTAATAAAAAATTTTTGACTTTGACTTTGACTTTTGACTTGATAGCCCGACATTTATTGGGGTTCACTGCAACACCAAACCTATCGGACCAGGCTTTTATGGCTGTTAAGTCCATGTTTATTTGATCGATAGCGGCAGATATTTCATCGACTTTCCCTTGACAGTACAACTGCAAGTCATCTGCATACAGATAATACGAACACTGAAGCTCGGTAGTAATGATATTAATAAAAATAGAAAACAGAAGAGGAGAAAGGATACCGCCTTAAGGAACGCCAGCTTCCAACCCACATCAGCGAGTTGAAGAATCTCCGACGTGAACCGACTGCTGACGCTCCTGAAGATAGGAATAGAACCATTCCAGCGCTTCGGGAGAGAACATAATATGGGACAGAATGGCTAAGAGGATCTCTTGACTGACGGTATTAAAGGCGTTCGAGAAATCGACCAACACTAGTACAGTGACTTTGGTGTCTTCAAGTCCTGCCCTTATATCGCCAGTCACTTTAAGGAGGGCGGTAACAGTGCTATGCCCCGGTCTGAATCCAGATTGCAAAGGGCTTATGAGTGAATTATACCGCACAAAACTTGAGAGTTGTTTGTGGACACAGGCCTCAAGCACTTTGGATAGGAAAGGAAGGATAAAAATTGGGCGAAAGTGGGTTGGAAGAGTAGGATTAGAAAGTTTGGGTAGTGGACGAACATAGGCTCTACGCCATAAGGAGGGACATACTCCGGAATTTAGGGAAAAATTTACAATATGGGAGATGGCAGGTAGGTTAAGTTAGGTGATCGAGGATCGTAACGATCATAACACGAGAGATGTTATCACATCCTACCGCCTTGGAATTGATGGAAAGAATTATTTTTCTGATCTCTTCCGGTTCTCTTCTTCTGGAATGAAACGAAAAGGATTAATTTGAGGACGCGTTAGACCACGGATTAGAGACATAGTTTGTAGTTTAGTCAGATGATCCAAGGTAGGCACAGTGGAGAAATGACGGTTAAGATCGTCTAAATCAATAGAATTTGGAAGGTCTAAATGTCACGGTTTGTCGATACCTAGTGTTCCAAGGAATTTCCATATATCGGCAGAAGAGGAAGAAGAAATATTTTTGAGAATATGGCGGAATATTTTTGTTCTGCATTTATAGCAAATAAGTAGCTTAGACTTTGAATTCCTAACAAACATATCTGGATAACTTCGGGAAAACCGAACATTGATGATTTTTATTTAGTCGTCGTAATCATCAACCCGGCGAGCTTCGTGCCGCCTTACTCTTAGTCAATAAATGCTACCAGAACAGTATAATTATTTTTAAAATGACATTTTAATTAGAGATGGCGATCGGATTCTTTTTTTCATGAATTTTTCTATATTTTCTCACCGTTACAACCTTCCCTGGACTATCAAAAATATTTCAAAACCAAAATTAGCCAAATCGGTCTGGCCGTTCTCGAGTTTTAGTGAGACTAACGAACAGCTATTCACTTTTATTTACATAGATTGAATATTTGAAGCATACTCTAGGCAAGCGTGCTCCATCGTCGGCCACATCATCGCTTACCATCAGGTGAGATAGTGGTCAAACGCGAGCCTATCAATAATAATAAAAAAATACTCTAAAGCTGGTTCTTTACTACTGGAATAGGTAGCTTTACTCATCAATAAGGAACTAACCAAATTATTGATCCTCCAATTACAATAGCCGTTTCAGCAAACAATTGAAGTCTGCCAGATACATTCGTCACTCCTCCCTGAGGAGTATCCAGGCCGATCGAAGGGCCAGAGCATAAATCTTGGTGGCCCTCCCTACCACTAAGGAAAACCTGCACGTTGATATTTTTGACACTCTCCCTGATAAATGGCGGTCTCGAGATCCCAGTTTTATCATATTTTTTTTTTCTATTATTTCTGTTGAAGTAACAGGTTGGCTGTTCGGACTGATTGGGATTATTGATTGTGAGTTTTCTATATAGCTTTTATGGTTTATTTAGAAACTAGTTTCTGCCAGTGGCTTTGCTCGTGTGAAAGTAGGTTTCTCCATACAAATTGTGGAATATAATTGTGTTCCCCGTTTCATTCAAAATCCTCTCTTAGTGCTCACCTACAACATAAAAGGAAACCTTATGCAAAATTTCACACTTAGTTCCAGTATAGTTTCGGCTGTTAGTCAGTTAGTTTCTCTTTCTATATATACAGATTATCAGAACAGTTGTTTTTTAACGGGAAAATACGGTTTTCTTTTTGAAGTGGGAAATCATCAAATGACTTCTCCTGCTTCAAGGTAGAGTGAGGCGTGTCAAACTTTTACTAACTAAAACCTACCTATGTTTCTTCATTTGCCCTTAGCATTGTAAGGTCATGGCAACATTCCATTGCTCAGGTAAACTTATCCAGAACGCACTCTATTATCGACTTTATAATCTGAAATCTAAAAGAAAGAAAGAAAATCATTTTAATTTTTTTTTCCTATATCTGAGATCATCTTTTAAGTCCATTAAAGTGGACAAAAATGTTTAAGTATTTATGTTAATTGGTTAATCTGCTGACTAATGGCCAAGTATGCGGCTATATAATAGTCCGGTCAATTTAGACATCCGAGGTCACAAAAATTCGCACCCAGCTGAAAATTAGTAGGATTGTTCAAAACACTATTATAAATGAAATCGAAAAAGTCCTCATTGCACATTAAAAAATACCTCTAAGCTAAGCCTCAAACTGAAATTTAAAAAAAAAGTAAATATTCAGATTCGAGAGTCCACCTAGGGACAGTCGATCTGCTACTTTAAATCAAATTTTACACTTTAACAGATTGTTCCTGGTAATTACTTAGTTAATGCGCATATTAACGTATTCCGTATTCTAAAGGTAACATATACCTACTTTTTTAACCAAAACATGCACGATTCCTATGGGACTGGCCGCAGGAAAAAGCTAATTAAGCATGTTTTAATATTCCATATTAAAAACAACTCCCTTTATGAAAAAATCAAAATATTGGGATAAACATCCAACAAAGCCCCATTGTGTACGTGAACAAACGAAACATTGCACAGATTCGATTTTTTGTATTAGGATATCAAATGACCTGATTTTTTGTCATCTCGATAAATAGTATCGATTTTCCAAAACTCCGGTGCCCCCAGAACAAAGGTTCACACATTTTATTTGACAGAAAAATCATTTAACCCTCAAAAGGCTATACAAATTCTAGTCGGCTTTTTGTAGCCGAGGGTCGAATGCCCCGGAGGTCATTGAAGCGACAAATCCGCGTAGCTTGAGCAAGTTAAATCGTCTATGCCAATTCAATTCACACGAAATAATGGCGCCTCATTGTTAACCCTTCGAGACGGCGACCTTTCACCCGGGACAATTTGTACCCCATCGATGGAAAGTGCTTCGATTTATTTTAATGGTGAGTGTAGTGTAAAAACATTTTACTGCTGCTTTTTCGCACTAGTAGGAAATTAAATTAGGTACCTACGTAATGGTTGAGCTGAGTGGTGTTGATATACGCACCATGTTCGTGAATAGACGGTGAGACTGGGCTGAGACATCTCTTGGCTGCTGGTGGCTCATTTTAATTTGTATATTTTAAATTGTTTTACTTTATTTATATTTTTCTCACATAATAGTGGCGACAAGAAATATGTAACCGAGATATTTGTAGTGCATAACATGATTTAAAAGAGTATCCATAGAGTTGCTTGCACATTCTTCTCCATAGAAAACTACACTTTGAAATGTGCAATTACCATATTTTTTCTGACTGACTGACAATGTAAAAGTACCTGTAATTGATATATTTGAAATAAATACTTGAATCGATTCTTGATTCGTCCTCGTAAGTGCAAGGGGTCAAAGTGTATTTGAGCAGTCGTAAATAAAATGTAGTACCGTTTTCTACTTTGTTTTATTGCTTTCAGTAACTTAAGTGAGTTCTACATCACTTATTTTACAGTTACTAGCGGCACTGATTTCGTATATAAATCAGATCCAAAGGAGAATCGTTCTGTCGGACCAGGGCATTGGCCTTACCATGATGTGTACGCCGTAGGCGCGGGCTTGTGGACGGCGAGCAATGGGTAGCTCGCCATCCGACCGTCCAGTAACCGTCCGGGCCGAGCCCAAGTCGTCGACGGCGCGTAGGTGTTACACGCGCGCCTCAAGGAGATGTCAGCAATGGTAGGGGCCCAGTAGGGTCGAAGCCATGGGTGATGTGAAAGAGAACCCCGGGGCCCCGGAACGAAGGCAAAGAAGGAACAGGAGTGGGTTTTAGTCAATAAAAGTTCTGACACGAAGGGCGGGAGATGTCATTGGATGATTTCCCAACTTAAAAAAGGGGATAACTAGTATTCATGTAAATCCTAATCTAGTCATTAAATCTTTCTTTTTAACTAGTAGAAAGATAAAGGAAAATACTCCCGGAATAAAATGTATTCTATGTTCATTGAAATCTGTTCAGCCGTTCGAGCGTGAAAAAACAACATATGACTTGATTCCGCCATCTTAGTGGGTGAGTATCCACCCTCACGGTCCGGACTAAGCGTTTCACTTCATCGTTTATACCGCGTACATCGAAGAACTAGAACAATTTGCCTGCTGCGGTCTACCCGTTCAACTATAATTTAGGCGTCTTCAAGACTAGAGTGAATAGGCTCTTAATAAACTAGTGCGCTTCACCATCAATTATTGCATCACTGCTTACCATCAGGTGGGATCGCAGTCAAGCACTGGTTTACATCAATTTAAAAAAAAAACATATACACGCACACACTCACAAACTTTCGCATTTATAATAATACTAGCTTCTGCCAGCGGCTTCACCCGCGTGATTGTAGGTTTCTCCATACGAATTTTGGCCCCAACCTTCATCCCCTTAGGGAGAGAATTTTGTAAAATCCTTTCTTAGTGCTCACCTACGTCATAAAAGGAAACCTTGTGCAAAATTTCATGCTCCTAGTCCCAGTACTTTCGGCTGTGCGTTGATATGTCAGTCAGTCAGTTTCTCCTTTTATATATATAGATTAGTGCGATATACCAGTTCTAAGCCTTCTAAAGAGGTACAA
Organism: Mythimna pallens; assembly: GCA_961205895.1. Lineage (NCBI taxonomy): Eukaryota > Metazoa > Arthropoda > Insecta > Lepidoptera > Noctuidae > Mythimna > Mythimna pallens. The sequence continues at coordinate 20,919,376 of OY540839.1, read as the reverse complement.
ATGAAAGAGGCTCTACAATATCCAAAAACAAACAGCAGCAAAGCAAACGAAATTAAAACAAACATCATTAAAATATTCAAAGCATTATGGCAACACGGCCACATAATTTTCCCTTCATTCCTGTTATTATTCACTGCCTGCTGCAACATGTCACTGCGATCGGGTAACGGGAAATTAATATTGCCAGGTTTATACGCACTGGCGTAGCTACCAAAAGGCTAGGCGGCTCAGTGCCCCGGGGCCTCCAGCCGCGGGCGGTCTTAAAACCTGATTAGCGTGCCTCTTTTTGAACTAATGAAAAATTCTCCCACCAAAATCTAAACAAAATAGTATAATATAATAATAATAATAGAGCAAAAAATTGTAGGTGGCCGAGTGGTAACGGCCCCGACTTACGAGTTGTAGGTCGCGAGTTCAAACCCAGCCTGGCGCATTGCTTTAATTCATTACCACTACTCTCAAAACGGTGATGGAAAACATAGTGAGGAAATCGGCATGTCCTAGAACCAAAAATTCGAAGACATGTGACATTCACCAACCCGCATTGGGCCCGCATGGTGGATTATGGTACGGCCCATTCTCTCTCCTAGAGAAAAGGCCTGAATTCCAGCAGTGGGAATATTAAACGGCTGATTATGCTATGCTATGCTAATAATAAAAATAATATCCCACCTCTCTCTTGCCTTTATTGGCTGGCTTGAGTGGAGATTCGCAATAGCAAACTTACTCGGGAGAAGGATGTATAATCCAGTACAGTGCTGGTAGGGATCTTGACCGTACTTCCGGGATTGTCCTGATAGCCATAGCCATAGCCTCTCCACTCCTTAGCACTTCATGCGACCGTTTTTGGGAGCCCATTTGTTGAGTGTGCAAGTCACCCCCTGCCTTTTTATCGATGGAAATTAATAACACTGTTTAGGCAGGGCCCATAGTCTTGACATAGTTCCTGGTAACCATTTCACATAAAACTCCAAAAACCATAGCCGTATTTATTTTTGTTTTCCATATGTCGCAATAAGGGCCTCTGCGAGTTGGTTTCGGATCCTTGTTCGCCTTCCAAAGATCCAGGACCTCAGGATTCTGAGATATTTTGACGTATAATAATAATATATTATATTCCACAACTATCACACAATGCCATCTAGTAACAAATTAAACATAACTTGTGCTATGAGTACTGGACAACTGATAAACATACTTATATATTACTAAATACACACATATTATAGATAAATAACACCCAGACAAAGAACAAATGATCGTGCTCATCACACAAACATTTGTCTTGGGTGGGAATCGAACCACGTCCTCCGGCATAGCAGCCAGGGTCACTAACCACAAGACCAACAGGCCAGTCATACGTTGCAACATTTCTTTAAACATAGTTTCACAGCACAACTAGTTTTAGTTAGTAAAAGTTTGACACTCCCTCCTACCTGGTGCAGGAGAAGTCGTTTGATAATTTCCCACATAAAATAAGGGGCCCCAGATTTTTTTTGCCCAAAGGTTTGGTAACCCAGTTACGCCACTGTGTATAAGAGTACCTCGGTGACGTAATGCGACATATATGGCGTCATGAAACTGAGTGTAATGAAGATAGAAAACTATATTAGCTTACAGGATACACCTGGATTAAGCAGGTTGATATAGAGCTAGTTGTAAATATCCTTTCAGAATATTAAAAAAAATCTGTAGTAGTTTGTTAGAGTATAAGAACGGCACGGTAAGCGAAATGGTTGAGCGGATGGCTATTACACTGCTATAGCAAGTTCGATTCCCACACGGGACAAATATACACACATAATGGAACAAGATACATCATTATAAAATTATATGTATATTATATAATATATATAATTAAAACTAATTAAAACTTTAAATACACTAAAGGCAAAAACTACTAGCTAAAATATAGCGTCATAAAACTCATCATCGCTGTCAACTGGAAGTGTGCCCAATAGGCTGGCGGCATTGCCACGTTGTATGGCAATGCTTAATCTCTGATAGAGGTAAAAGTCAGCCCTTGGGTCATGCGAAGTGTCAACTAAGGCGTTTGAATAATTCTTTGAAAAGCGTATGAGCACTCGGACCCCACGGCCCAAGAGTTTCAACCCCAAACGGCTCAAAAATATACATAACTGTTGACGAGGTTGTTATATTTCCGCCACTTGAGGTTCTCCGCAGCCGCAGCGGCAGCACCAACACAGCACGAAGAGCTAGAAAGATGGGATGAGGCAAGAGTGTCGATACAGGTAGCGTTCCACACTAAAGGGCTACCCATCTTCCACGGAAAGAAAGACATACCGTCCGGTCTCTTACCATCGCCACGTGCCAGGCCATGAGGTTCCAAAACAGCCGGAACGCCGACGGGGGACAATGACTCTTCAGATGATTTCGTTAATATTCGCATGCCGTGCTATCCGTCCCGCGCTTCGACTGGGCTTCGACAGACCGTGGTGACCAAGGCTGTTGACAACTTCGCCACAGAGGCAGCGATGAAGAGAACAGCAAGGAGCGCCTAGGCATAGGGCAACAGCTTGGCGGAAAGTGGTCTCGTCGGACATATACCAATATTCGACGACGGCAGTGCGCGAAGCCAAAGACCTGACTCCCAATTTCTCACAGCCAGGAAGCGCGCACGCTCTGCAGTAGTGGCACATGTTAGGATTAGGTTTTTCTGGACTACTTTTGATCCCAAGCTCAATCGTCCAAGGTCCAAGGTATTTAATTTTAAATATAAGTAAGTGTATGCCGGATAATTTTATCCATTTTTCCAAAAGGTGAAGGTACTTCCATAAGTGGGAAGCACGATGGAAATATATTAATTTTGGACCGAAACAACAATAACGAATTAGGATAATGGCCGAATGCATGTTAATTTGGAGCAATCTTTCTGAAACGTCATTAAAATGTTGTGTTTTTTCCTCCACAAAACTGGGAAAAAAAAACCTCAAAGATTGGGGACCCAAGGAGACGAAGAGAACTTTTATCGATAATTTTGATTGCAGGGGCTATTGCATTGAATTTAGGAAGAGTCAGAATGATGTCTGTCAGTACTGTCAGATATGAATAATTCACAATTAGAGAAGTTGATATCTAGTCCTATAGAAAATAGAAGTTTTTTTTTAAAAAAAAAAAACATCATTTTAATACGGTGTTTACATCGTCTCCCATGGTTTCATCACCGAGGTACCACACATTAAATTTGGAATTTAGTTTTCGAATGATTGGGTGTATAGCTAAGCTAAAGATCACTGACCAGAGGGGATCACCTTGTTGACAGACAAAAAGTAATTTAGATGGTTGTCTACAACATTGCCAAAGAAAACTCTAGATTTAAGGTATTTCTTTTTTAGTTTCTGCCAGCAAGATGTCTCCCCTATTAACAGATTTAAATGCATTTTTTATGTCAACCTTAAGGATAGCCTTTGCCAAAATTTAGGTAGGTCGACAAACCTTGTACGGCAGCCTCACAGCCCCCTTTGGCGCCGTAACCAAGCTGTAGGTGCTGAAATTTTTCCGTAACCACCTCACCATAAAATTTGCAACAAATCTTGACTGCCCTATGACGATAGGTAGTTCTCACGGCAATGGGACAAATACCGCCATCCCTCTTGCGCAAGGCACATAAATTAGCCCCGTACAAGACGTCGATAACGGTTTCGTTCACCTTGCCAGAGAGTATTAGGTTAATCAGAGAGCAACTCACCAGCTTCCCCGGCGCCTGAACAGATAAAGTCCCCACCAGCTTCCCCGGCGCCTGAACAGATAAGGTCCTTTAGATGCTGAGTACTGAGGCTTTGAGGCTGCCAACAGAGCCGCTCCGGAAAGAGCAAACGGCTGTGATCGCTTCTCGAGCTGTAATGGTGAGGGTAGAATAGGGAAGGAGGTTTCTACCAGATGGGATATACCTTTTGAAGAGGTATAAACCTCTGTATCGGTAATTTTGAACCTATATGACAGGCCGAAACATTACAGATTTCTTTAATTTGTCCAGTTAAAGTTTTTTTTTTGTTGCCAATTTTTTTTGGATCTGTAAACTTCTATAGGGAAAGGTGAGCAGATGTTCCCAAGTACTTTGCGAGTTCTCCCGTACGGCAAGGCGAACGCACCCTGCTAGGTTTTGCGCCACAAAAGGTCTAGCGCCGCGGGGAACTCGCTTTAAAACTGAGTAAAAGTTTTTGAATTTTGAAAGAATTTTCCAAAATGGATCTAAAGATGTAGTATGTGTTGAAAACGGTGTACTTACAGGGCCCGAAATGGGTGCATTTTGGGCTTTATGTATATTCCCAATATGCACACTCAGATCCCGCTTACCTTTATAAAATCGTGCACAGAGGGCACCTCTCCAGGATGTTTAAAGGTTGACTGGCACTATTTTCGACCACTTCACTGTTGTCGCTAGGCGTGTATAAAATTTACGCTTATGCACTAAATTATTTACAATAAATATAGCTAAATAAAAGGAAAATCACTAAAGAATAAAGACTGACTAAAAAAGTCGTTCGAATGTCACAAAAAAAATGACAACACGTGTCAACTGAAGGCGGCCTGGGGCACTGCGACACCGTTGATGGCATTTCGGCGGCGGCGCCCTAACAACCGTTGCCGGGTTATCACACGCGTCGCGTCCTCGGCGTCACTTTCAGGCGGCACGCCAGCGAAGATTATTGTGCACACAGAGCACTTTATAATACACTTAAAATTGTGCGGTTCGAGCCAGGTGCCTGTCAAAGCCTTCTTGGGCTTATCTTCCTTTACTTTCGATGTAAAATTGGTATAGTTATGTATCTCAAATGTTAACGCAACTGGACAGTAAGTGAAATCATTGAAATAGGTGCGATCTCGGTAAAATGGAGCTGAGCTATAATAATAATTCGATTTATCTTTATTTCCCTCGTATTAGGCGGAAGAGTTCATTATCAATATACTTAGGATGTCATGTTTTTATTGAATTATAAATGACAAAAAAACTGTCACTACACAATAATATATATATATATATATATAATTATAATATTTGTACAAAGGTACTGCTTATTTCAAAAGAAATTTCTTCCAGCAGACCTACGAAAGGAGAGATTAAAAGAAATGTAGACAAAAATGTGTACCTCGAAACAAGAAGAGTTTGTGAAATCTAAAATGAAATGATAAGTCACGTGGTCAGAATAAAGGAATCGGACGGGTGGCCTACTCGAGGCGATCAACGAAAAGAGAATCGAAAAAAAACGGTTGTAACTTGGCTAACGGGCCGTTGTGTGATCTGGAATAGTTTATTGCTCGTTACCCAGTCATCGCCCACAAAACAGAGTGTCTGGACAGAACTTCGATAGTGATTGGCATCCTGCGCCGACAAATCATAATATATATTTATCACACTAGAGTGGAAAGATAGTGCTCTGTGTTATTTAAGTTACAACTTCCACTGCTAAGTTAAATGAACAATTTTTAATCCCACTTAGGCCGCGTTCCCACTTTGTCGACAGAAAATCGTATAGTTTCGTGGCTTATATTATATTTAAATGGAGATGTTCAACAGATTGTCATGATAGTGGAAACGGCTAGCTCGACAGTCGTTAAACGATAAAAAAATTTCAAAACTAAACCGTGACGTGAATCATGTGTCATTGTTACGACTATCTGTCGTGGCACGACAAACAGTTTTCATAATGGGAACAGCTAAAGACGATAGTGTTCTGACGATAAATTAACATTTACGACATAGTGGGAACGCGGCCTTCGTCGTCAAAAATAGCTCGAACTTAATTCCTAGAACTCTAAATTCAAGCTTCGCAATTATTTCTATTTAGCAAGGGTACATAACCTGTCCGGGATCTCGGCAACTAATTAAAAGCGACGGTGTGCGAGCGAAAAGTGGACAAACATCTTATTTGCATGCAAATGTTGGACACGCGTTAGAATTACATGCATTACGCCTGGTACGACTATACTACTGCATTTATGAACGTGACAGAGATAAAGATATGGAAATGGCTTTGATTTTTCAGAATTAATATATCTCCTTAGGACATTTTCTACTTTCACGCAACCGAAGCCGCAAGCAGGAGTTGGTCAAAAATATCATGACCCGACAAACGTCATTCTGTCAAAAATTATTTCAATTATAATTAATATTACTTTTTCATTTATTACTTTTTGACTGGCCTGTTGGTCTAGTGGTTAGTAGCCCTGACTACTATGCCGGAGGTCGTGGGTTCGATTCCCACCCAGGACAAATATTTGTGTGATGAGCTCGATCATTTGTTGTGTGTCTGGGTGTAATTTATCTATATAAATAAGTACTATTTAGAAATATACATATAAGTATGTTTATCAGTTGTGTAGTACTCATAACACAAGCTCTGCTTAGCTTATGACTAGACGGCGTTGTGTGATAATAAAATTGACAGCAAACCCTAATATTGACAGCTCTCGTTTGAATGTAATATATAAAAATGTATATTTAAAGGATTCCCGTGCAATTAAAATACTCTTTAGAAGACTCACCAAATAGTTAAAAAAATTTCATTCAAATTGGTCTAACCACTTTCGAGTTTTAGCTTAGCAACACACTTAGCCATTCATTTTATTGATATGTACATAAATATAAAGATTTCATAACCATACCTTTTAATACTGTACGTTTCAGACAAATTATCAATTTAGTTACACCGTAAACATGACGACACAAAATAAATCAAAAATATAATACTCATCCAGTACAAAATTTTGAATTCCATGTTCATTCGCAGTGCAGAGAAATAATAATTATTTCATGTGCCGACTCGAGGGGACATCGTCAACAGAATGGACTGCGCGCTAACTTGTAGTGCATGCCAACGTTAAGCATAGATAACGCGCACATTGCTTGCTTAGCACCGGCTAATTCGTAAACTAGCTGCTATGGAGGATTACTAGTTCATGTATTTTATAGATATTTAATGCAAGAATTGCGTGGTTAATTTTCTGCCCTAGATATTTTGAGGAATTTTAAGATTTATTACGACTAAGACCTTGTTTTTTGAGGTGGAAAATTATTAAATGACTTCTCTCGCTCATGGGTGGAGTGACAGGGCGTGTCAGACTTTCACTGACTAAAACGTACCTGTGCCCTTCAGTTGCCCTTTGCGTTCTGACTCGAGGGGACATCGTCAACAGAATGGACTGCACGCTAACTTGTTGTGCATGCCAACGCTAGGCTTAGATAACGCGCACATTGCTTGCTTAGCACCGGCTAATTCGTAAATTAGCTGCAATAGAGGATTACTAGTTCATGCATTGTATAGATATTTAATGCAAGAACTACGGGGTTGGCAAGAATCTTAGATACGATCTTAATTTTTTTTTAGATCTTTTGATTGTGATTTAATTAACATAAAATTCCTTAAAATATCTAAGATTCTAGTGAGCCATAATTTCGTTCGCGTGAATGTTGGTTATTGATGAATGACGCGAAGTCGTAGTCGAAAGGCAAAAAGTAGCCTATGTGCTTTCTTAGGGTTCAAGCTTACTCCGTATCATATTTTATCAAAATCAATTATGTAGTTTAACCGGAAAAGCGTAGCAAACAGGCGAGAGTTACTTTCTTTTTTATGAGCGGACAGCTAAGGAGTGGAATTCCCTGCCGGAGTTTGTTACCTGGTAGCTACAACCTAGGGGTCTTTCAATCAAAAGTAAATTGGTTACTTCCAGGCAAGCGTGCTCTATCGTCGACAACATCGACACTTTCTATCAGGTGAGATAGTGGTCAAGCGCGAGCCTAACAATAATTAAAAAAAAATATTGTACAGTGTATAGTTCCAAGTGGGCAAAGCCGTGGGGCAAACTCTGGTAAATTAATAAACATGTAAAACATTAATTTGTGCACTCACGAAAATTAAAAAGTTAGCACCATCAGCATGACTGTGATAAATGTGACATCACGAGCCTATAGAGTTAGGGGTAAACCATTATGCCCACTACGGTGGATCCGCCCTCGCTTTATAAGAATAAAAATAATAAACACACAACGCCATCTAGTCTCAAACTAAGCAGAGCTTGTGCTATGAGTACTAGACAACTAATAAACATACTTATATATTTCTAAATACATACATTATTATTGATAAATTACACCCAGACACAGAACAAATGATTGTGCTTATCGCACAAACATTTGTCTTGGGTGGGAATCGTACTCAAGACCTCCGGCATAGCAATCAGGGCTTTGGTAGCCCTAGACCAACAGGCTAGTTAGAGTAAAATTAGAGTTTCCAAATAGAGTTTCATCTTTATTTCTTATAATCCCGATCGGTTAGTTACTTTTGTAAATATTATTTTTAGATCATAAACTAACGTACTATATGTGTTTTAGATATAAGTTTTTCTTTCATGTTAGTCGTGGTCAAAGTGTGTCATCTTTGCGGTTGGAACATTTGCATCTGAATCACTAAAATGTTCCGAAACATTGATATGTATCATTTGGAACATCGGCTCAAAAGTTACAAACGTTACGTTTGAAACATCGGCTCACAAGATACAAACGGAACATTTGGAACTAAGGCTCAAAGATACAAACACAGACACTGACTGTTATGAATCGTGATCTGTTACGTTGCGCCATATAAACCAACAGTTTTATTTAACTGAATTTTGATTTGAGAATAATTTAAAGTGAATTTTAACTAATTCATCTGGAATTAGTTCAGTTCATTAAAATTTACACTATTTACATTTTAATTTTAATTGTTTCAGTGTTCCAATTGTTCCAAATGATGCATTTAAAACATTACTGCTGTTCCAATCTTTCAGAACACTAAAATGTTTCGGAACAGTCAGTTGTTTCAGTAAAGAGTTACTACTATACTACTATTATATAATAAATAAATAACGTCTTATTGAATTAGATTTATTTTGTGCTATGCTTCTACCAGCGGCTTCGTCTGCGTGTAATTTGTAGGTTCCTTTATTAATATTAATTACAGTCTATATGTTATTCTAATGTATATGGCCAAAGACGTCTAAACGAGGACTTCATTTTAAACACTATTTCTTGTTACTGTAAGGTATATTACTCACTCCCACATACAAACTTTTACCTTTACAATCTTAGTGTAAAGTGTGATATCTATTGCGTTACTATTTTAAATAATATATTCGCTCACAGGTTTGTATGGCCCTGTACAAAGTATTGTAGCGTAAGGTCCGTGGGAATCGCACTTATCGCTGCGGTTACTTTTTATTGCCACACGACCGTCCTTTGATAGCCAGAAGTAACACACGTATGCATATTTTGAACAAATCTGCTAGAATTCATTTATTTGTTTGTTTAAATTAAATACAGCCACATCAAACACATATAATTATCATATTCACAGAACGATCTTAAGAGCGTCCAACCCGATATACATTTTCATACAACCTTTCTTACGTATGTTATTATAACATTATTACATTTAGTTCTCTAGATATTATCTAGGTTTTTATTGAAATCTAAAGATAATTTTGTGTAAAACTAATCCTGTAAGTACCTCTAAAAATCAACTTTTTTGCGAGAACTTTCATAATGTAGTCATAAAATAAAAATATTAGAAAATATATCTATAAGAACCTTGCACATTAAATCGAGATTTTTAATGAAGAAAGTTTCTTCCAAAAACTTTTTAGGTTTTTAAAACATCACGTTTTTCCTGGAACAAGTTTTGTGAAATGTTCGAGTAAATGATGGAATTACACATGTTTTGTTAGCATTAGCCAAAAGAGCGTTTAAGCGTTATCCTTTTTCGCGTTGTCTCTTTATCAAACATTGCGTTTGATGAAATAACAAGATTTTAAACCATATTCACATTGACAATAGACGACTCGGGAAGGACCCTCTTAAGACAGAGCCTTAGAGTTTAAATTAAATTTTCATTGAAAATAATCGTACCTTTGTACCATTGTCTTTTATGAACTTATTTATTTTATTTATTTATTTAACGATTTATGTACACACACAAAATAAAAGATTAGGAAACAGAAAAATACGTACAGAGGTGATGCTTATTTCTAAAGAAATATCTTTCAGCACACCTGCGAAAGGAGGGTTGGAAGAAAATAGAGATGTAGACATCGTGTGTGAAAATAATAGGAAAATAAGTACCTACATACAAAATAGTTATCAATGAAATAATATTACATGCAAAAAATAAGTTATACTATTATAATTATATATATACACATTGTAAAATAAAATTCACAAAAATACTCGTATATCTATTTATATAAAAGGAGAAACTGACTGACTGACATATCAACGCACAGCCAAAACTACTGGGACTAAGAACTTGAAATTTGGCACAAAGCTTCCTTTTATGACGTAAGCAAGCACTAAGAGAGGATTTTCCAAAATTCGCCCTCTAAAGGGGTCCAAAGTTTGTATGGAAAAACCGAGCTTCATGCGGGCGAAGCTGCTGGCAGAAGCTAGTACTAAATAAAATAATAGAACTAATACATAGCTACTAATATGCAACTATGATGAAATAGAAAGATAGGGTTGTTTCACTCTACATCATCATCTGTACTGTCTTTTTCTGTGTACATAAATAGTAAAATAAATAAATAAAACATAATTTCTGTCGTGATACGAGTAAGACATTCTGACGTGACCGTAGTGTCCGTACTCTCCGAATGTTTCCTTCACAACGGTCGCGCAGTTATCACAATATTTAGCAGTAACATCCCATAACACAAGTACTCAGCGATTTGAATTTAAATAGATACACTTTGTAGCGTTTCTAGACTTTTTATAACTTTGGTGTCTTTAAAGTTAAAAAGTTGCAGAAGCTAAACGAACACGGAAACGGCATTTTTATTTACGTTAGAATATTCTGATTCTTTATTTTTAGTAAATGTGTGTTGTGATGACCCTGTGGTTTAGGCACCTTTTGCATGAGGTTGCGCAAGTACCAATGTGACGTTTTCAATTCATATGTAATTTTCTATGTTTATCTTAGAAATGACTGTCCCGATTCGTGGATCATTTGCAGTTGTTACTGGTAGTCAGATATCAGAAAGTCTGACCATCAGTTCATCAGCTCAGTTCTCAAAGCCCAAGTCGTCGAGGGCGCGTAGTGTTGCACGCACGCCTCGAAGAGATGTCAGCAAACCCGTAGGGGCCGAGCAAGGTCGAAGCCAACTGGGGTCATGGGTTGTGCGAAAGAGAACCCTGGTGCCCTGGAACGAAAGCAAAGAAGGAACAGGAGTGGGTTTAAGTCAGTAAAAGTCTGACACGCCCTCGAGCTCCATGCAAGGGCGGGAAATGTCATTGAAAGATTTCCCACCTAAACTGAAAACTAACAACCGGGACCAGCAACTGTACGTGCTTTCTAAATCACGGGGATACAGTAATGTTCTAGGTAAACTTAGAAAAGTACATATGAATTGAAAAATTCACATTAATACTTATCCTGTCTTTAACCCTCATTCATGAGAGGTGGCCGCCTTAACCTCTGGAGCATCATGACACTCGACACCTCTTAGGGCTATGTTTGACCGGGATACCATGGCGGTGCTACCAACAAAGTTACTCACCTGGTGTCTGGTTTGGCTGCGCAAACAATTTGGCGGCGCGACGGCGCAACTCGGACGCGTGAACTTAAGGTCCATTTTGATACTGTTTCAGTATGGTGTAGCGACTCTGGTGTCTGTATGTTGCTTAGTTTTATGTCCCGGTGAAATATAGCCCTTAGTCTAAAACTACAACAAGCCGTTTAGGGCGTGCCAAAGAAATATACGTACATAAATACCTGGTGTAGTTGGGTAAAAAGCTCAAAATTGCACTCTCTTGTCATCATCGAAAGAATTCAAAACTTTTTAACGTTCGCCACACTTCTGCAGCTAGTTCCGTCGCTCTCGTTAACATCTCCCAGACTTTTCCAAGTATTCCGAGTCCTTCTTAAATCCAATTTATTTAAATATCACAAGTGCAATGTGACGTACCTTTCTAACCGATTGCACAGTCACCTGGTGACTACTCTGATGCAATTGTTTCCTGCAACTTGTACTAAGTTAATCCAATGGATGTATATATTACTTGTTTTGTCACTATTGGGGCATTTCACGTAAAGTGGATAGCAAAAACTGGGCAAGTGTTAGTCGGACTCGGGCACTGAGGGTTCCGGACAAACTTACCTATGAAAACAGTTCAATTCCCGAATTGAGTTGAGAAGATTGCAAAAAAAAATGTTTTTTTTGTGACGTAACTACAAATTTACAATGTTCAGATTTTTCCCTATACTTGTGCTATAAGACTTTGCTTCATGCCAAATTTCAGGATTCTATGTCTACGGAAAGTATTCTATGAATTTTGACGAGTGACTTGACGAGTGACGAAAATACACGTTTTTTGCGACATAAACGGCCATATCTTTTTTTTCGTTTACTCAGCAGTTTGATTTTTTCACGGCTTCAAGGGCCCGCAAACCTGAGTTGAGTATATGGTTTTATATCAATATCTGCACGCGTTTCCGAGATAAAGGGCCTTGGCAGACAGAAAGACAGACCGACAACAAAGTGATCCTATGAGGGTTCCGTTTTTTTCCTTTTAGGGTACCGAACCCTAAAAAAGTGAGGTTCTGAAATTCGTTCATATTGAGCATATTTATACTTCTAGGAGATATGAACGTATTCACATAATATTTTTTATTTGAGGTTTAGCTGTTATCATATTTTTTGTTTTATTTTTTTTTTCGGTGGGAAAATCACCTTATGGGATCCCCCGCCCTTGGGTGGGGCGGGAGATAGTGTCAGACTTTAACTGACTAAAAACCCACTCCTGTTCCTTCATTGCCTTTCGTACCAGGGCCGAGTCTTCCTTTCAGAATCAGACCCTTGGCCGCAGTAGGCTTCGATCCTGCGAGGCCCCTACAGTTGCTGACATCTCCTTGAGGCGCGCGTGGAATAGCACACGCCGTCGACGACTTGGGCTCGGTCCGGACGGTTACCGGAGGCTTGCGGACGGCGAGCAATGGGTGGCTCGCCGTCCGCAAGCCTGCGCCTACGATAGCCGGAAATCGAGATCGGAATCACGGCGGCGATTGGGGCGTGAGGACCGTTGCCTCACGCGATCGGCCGCCTCCTTTGCTAGCATTACTGCTTCGCAGAAGGAGGCGACCGCCTGCCACTCCTCCTCGCTCCGGACCATGGCCTGTACCAAGGCCCGGCGCGAGAGATCGCCGCCGCCGATCGCCCCTACGAGGACACGGCGTTGCTCTGCCCAAGCGGGGCACACCTCCACCGTGTGCTCCACCGTGTCATCCGAGCGGTCCACACAATGGTGGCACCCGGGCGTTTCTTCCACATGAATCCGGTGCAGGAACCTCCCGAACTTACCGTGCCCGGTGAGGACCTACATCATGCGGAAGGTGAGGATGCCGTGTTGCCTTTCCAGCCACTGCTCAGAGAAGGGAATTACCGCCATAATTATGGCGTGCCCAGCACTGGGTTGCGATAGTCGCTGACGCCATTCCGCCATGAGACCCCGCCGGAGCTCTGTCCGCCATGCCGCGACTTGTCGCTGCAGTGGAGTTTCGGCCAGACGTTGCATCTCCACGCGCAGATCGTGCATGCGTGCAAGGTCTGCTGCCACCAGGTCCCATGGTGGCTGGCCAGCAAGGAGGCTTGCCGCTTCGCGGGAAACCGTGCGGTATCCCCTCACCATCCGTATGGCCATGACCCTCTTGCACGCGTTCAGCTGAGCCGCCGGTCGCTTTCGCAGTGACGGCGCCCACACCGGCGCCCCATAAAGGGCCATGGACCGGATGATGCCTGCGTAGAGCCTCCGGCAGGACGCGTCTGGACCTCCGAGGTTGGGCAGGAGCCGCTTGAGGGCAGCCCCAGTCCAATTCAGTTTGGGAGCCAGACGTCGGAAATGCTCCTCGAAATTCCACCGGCAGTCGAGGACGAGTCCCAGGTACTTCATCGTCGACCCGACGCCGATGTGAACTCCTCCTACCGTTAATTGGGAGTTCCGAGGTAGCGCGCTCCGAGGGCCGTGAAAACACATGGCCTCGGACTTGTGTAGCGCCATGTGTAGTAGGAATTGGCCCTTCTTTATGCATGCGCTAAAGAGCCCTTTTAATCGAGACCCAAAAGCCTCCATGGCCAGGACCCAGGCTTTACCAGGCAAGCCGTCGGGTCCTGGGGCGGTATTCTTGGTACTCAGCCTTCGTACCGCCACACTCATCTCTACCTCGGTCACCTCTGGAGCATTGTCGTCGTCGTCGCCATCGTGATCCGCGTTAGACACTGCTGGTGGCGGAGCCATGAGCGGGGGAGAGTGTTCCTCTCGCGCAGGGAACAGATTGCTCACCACATCCTCCACAATCTGGGGCCGGAGACTATGTGTGAGTGGGGGAGCCCAGGGGCGGAGTTTTTCCCGCATCACCATCAGAATCAGACCCTTGGCCCCAGTTAAGCCCTGCGCACCACCTTGTAAGGGCGTCCCCACGGGTCTCCGTTCAGAGTCCCCAGCCACACGTTGCGGGCCTCCAACTTGGCCCACAACAGGGTGCGCTTCGCTACTCTGTATCCCTCGTCTCTCTGACCTCCGCATCCGGCGGGCGGATGCGGCGACTGCAGTGTCTGGGGTACCGACGCCGCGCGGCATTGCATACATTCCGCAGTGCTGCAATCTCCGGCGACCATCAGTACGCCTGGCGCCGGGCACGTCCTGGCCGGACTCGGGGCATTGCCACGTCGCAGATTTGCGACATGGCCTCCCGGAACCACTCTGTCTCGACGTCGATGTCGACAGGCCTGTCCGGTACTTGCACCCAGGCCTGTACCATCCGGCTTCCAGGAGGAGCTCCCGGTCCAGCTGCTTCAGCGCCCAACGCGGACCACACGGGGTCTGTGGGACCGGCGCGATCGAGGTCTGGGCGGAGACGTCAAACCGAATGTACTGGTGGTCCGAGTACGTCTCCACCCCCTCCATGACGCGCCAGTCGACGACACGCGGTGACAGAGCAGGGCTGGCGAAAGATATGTCCACCACTGAGCTGTTAAGATATGGGATTCTATAGAATTCACCAACCACGAGCTCTTAACGCGCCAAAGGACAACCTAAACTGAACTGTTGAAGGGTTGGAGCTATATAGGTTGTATAGTGTTGGATATACAAACTTATTTGTGTTTTGTATACTAAATAAATTTAAATTTGAAATTTAAACTTGAAAATTAAATTTGAAAATAAAAAGAGTAGATGGAATGAGGAGTAAATTTAAATTTGAAAGATAGGTTATTTTTACTCCATTATTTATTCATAGCCGATTTCGAAAATTCTTTTAATTCTGTTATATCGTATACTTTTAGATTCTTTGCAATTTTACCAAATCAGGTTTAAGTTTTGAGGGTACTACGACTAAAACGAGAAAAAATAAAAAAAAAAAAACGGTACAAAAAAATGCAACTGACTTCTAAAAGTAAAAAAGGAATTTAATTTTGGGAGTTAGTGTTTCTTGGATATGTTTCTTCTTGATTTTAACAATGACTTCCAAAATTAAAGGTTTCTGGTAGTGATAGTATTTTTTCATAAAAATTTTTTTTTTTGTTTGTATAATAAACCCCTCTATTGTTAAAAAATATTAATAGCCATTTATTCCATATTTCTTAAGCTTACATTTCAAATGTTGTTAGTAATTGGTTAGTAAGAGTGCTTAAAATATTTTAGCAATATTAGTACCTATTTTATGTTGAAATATGGACCCTATAATATGGAACAATAACCACATCATCTATTTATCAAAATACACTACAACATTTACAATATTATAAATCGGAGGCCCTAATTTACACTACAATTGCGTAATCTAAACATCTCAATAACAAGTTTGTTTATCACAATAGAGCGGCCATTTCGCCGGAAGTGCGGCTAGGACCGGACCACATCCGTTCCGCTTTTGTCTCGGGTAAGGACTGGGCTTAAGATTGGCTTACGTAAGAGCTAACTCCGTCTTGGACAAACATTGTTAGACGCTTCTATTCATAGCGCTGTTATGCATGAAGGCACAATTTTGTCTTCCAGAAATCACAATGCGATGTTTGTGTTTTTTTTTTGGGTGGGAAATTCATCTAATGACATCCCCCGCTCTTGGGCGGAACAGGAGGGCGTGTCAGACTTTTACGGACTAAAACCCATTCCTATGTTCCTTCGTTTTCCTTTCAAAAGCGAACCCACGGCTTCATTAATTAATAATTAGACTTCGACTCTGCTGGACACCATTTTTTTTTCGATGGGGAAATCATCCAATGACATCGCTCTTGGGCGGAGCGTGAGATAGTGTCGGACTTTTACTGACTAAAAACCCACTCCTGTTCCTTCGTTGCTTTTCATACCAGGGCCGAGTCTTTCAGAAACAGACCCATGGCCCCAGTAGGCTTCAACCCTGCTGGGCCCCTACGGTTTTGCTGACATCTCCTTGATCTCGCGTTGAACGCTACGCGCCGTCGACAACTTGGGCTCGGTGCGGACGGCGAGCTAACCATTGCTCGTTGTCGTTGTGTGTTGGGGATAATGTGTACAGGAGGTAAATGACATTCGGGAAGATCATATAATAAAGTTTATATTTCCGAGTAGTTACAGAGTTACGTATGTGTCAGCAGTTACCAGTAATAGCGGTAACGGCCTCGACTTACGACTTGTAGGTCTAGGGTTCAAACCCAGTCAGGCACATTACTTTGTGTAATTTATTTCATCATCACTGCTCTCAAAACGGTGAAGGAAAACCATATCGTGAGGAAACCGGCATGTCCTAGAACAAAAATTTGAAAATTAGTGACATCCATCAATCCACACTGGGCCCGAGTGATGGATTACGGCTCATTCTCTTTTCTAAAGAGAAGGCCTGAGTCCCAGCAGTGGGACATTATAAGGCTAATTATACTTATATGGCTAATGTATATGTCAATACATTCGAGGTCGACGACTAAAGTAGCTGGGAACTAAGAGTGCGACGCCACACTTAGTCATTTGTTACATCGACTACACCATTATTTTTGGCACTATTTTTTAATATTATTACTAACTGCAGCCCGCGGCTTGATCCGCGTACTGTTAGTACCTCTGTCCTGTATACATTATAGCTTATGCGTTAATCTAAGATGATAAACTATCTTTGTTTTAAAATTTTATTCAAATCCGTTTAGCAGTTTAAGCGTGAAAGAGTAATAAACATACACAGACTCACAAACTTGCACCTTTATAATTTTATTATGATATACATCCCTATTTTTTAATTACTACAAAAAATGGGGCTCTATCCGTACCCGTTGCTGATCATATTTTTGTTGTCAAAAATAAAAAAAAAAACAATTGCCCACGAAATTTGTCATAATTGGTAAATTCATATTAAAATCAATCATTCATAACAATTGCTACTAGAAAATACTATGCGCAGTGTTTTTTTCCATTTTGATCGCGGTTTATTAATTCATAATCAATAGCCTGTACAATATTTCCAT
This sequence comes from Mythimna pallens, assembly GCA_961205895.1. Lineage (NCBI taxonomy): Eukaryota > Metazoa > Arthropoda > Insecta > Lepidoptera > Noctuidae > Mythimna > Mythimna pallens. The sequence goes on along the minus strand of OY540839.1, from coordinate 20,901,898 downwards.
AAATTGAGTGACATTTTGGGATATAAACAAACCCTAATAACTTTTATATCTATTTATTGAGACTACTTAAATAATAACAAGACCTTTTCTAATAAGCCTTTTAAGTATTTGTATTAATTAAAAATTTGTGGTATAAATATGTGTGACATAATTATGTCTAATATTTTGTGTACCTATATTCGGTAGGTTTGAGAATACGTCGTAGGCTATTTTTTTCCTCCTACCCCCACCCTCTATTATTTTTTAAATTATCAAAGTATAATAATATGGCAGAACAATTTTGCCGAGTCAATAACTAGCTTCTACCAGCGGCTTCACCCACATATAGGTAGGTTTCTCCATATAAACTTTAGACCCCCATTTCATTCCTTTAGGGGGTCAATTTTAGAATCCTCTCTTAGTGCTTGCCTTCGTCATAAAAGGAGACCTTGTGCAATATGTCATGTTCCTAGTCCCAGTAATTTCGGCTGTGCATTGATATGTCAGTCAGTCAGTTTCGCCTTTTCTTATAGTGCCTTCGTCATAAAAGGAAACCTTGTGCAACATGTCATGTTCCTAGTCCCAGTAGTTTTGGCTGTGCGTTGATATGTCAGTCATGACTGACTGTTTCTCCTTTTATTATATATATACTAATGGTGCCGAAAGGCGTTGTCCTGTCTGACAGATGGCTTTTTCTCAGAACAAAATGGGAAACCCGGTTGTAGCGCCATCTACCGGGTACATTTGTATTTTCAAACCTTACAGAGACCCATTCAAATATACACACAAATATCCAAATCGGTCAAGTCGTTTAGGAGTTACGTGACAACACACATACCTACAGAAGAATTATAGGTATATATACAGATAACCAGATCAAGGTGCTATCGACAAGAACTTATCGTTGTTAATAAATAAGTTAGATTGTGTGTTAGTCTAGCCTGATGCCCTAGTTTTACGCAGTTGCTTCGAACTTTAGAACTATAACCATTAATATTCGTTTAATCTATAATCTTTACTTTATAGGCATTGGCAAGTGTACGGATATCGTAAACTAGAAACGGTAGAAATCCGTTTGCTTGCCAGAAGTGTTATTTGGGGCCTTTTTTTTTCAGGGAGTAATTTTTTCAGGGAGGATGGAAGAATAAGAAAATACAGTAGCAACCATAAACATCGACATCACCTTAACGACATCGAAATCATCGACTTATATTCTAGAGATAGACAAGCAGGTTCATAGAAAATATTTGTCAAAATACTGAAAAGTTAAAACAAAAGTTCGCTGCGGCACTACATTGGCATTATACCGTTTAACAGAACTATTAAAACATACAGCGCTAAGATAGCTTTTAGAGGATACTTTTTCGCGACCAACATGTCTTAAGCGCCATGAATTTCGTGGTACTTACGCGTTTCGTTCAATTTTCAAGGTGTATGGATTACACTACACCTGAGTCGATTGAAGTAAGTGTTCGGCACGCGTAATCTAGTGCGTAGTACATATATATCGATGTGCCGAATAATACCGGACTACTAAAAACCAACTCCGCTTCGTCCTGGAACGTAAGGCAAAGAAGGAACATAAAGAAATCATTGGATGATTTCCTACCTTAAAAAAAAAACATATATATAAATAAGACGAATATCTTGTGCTTTACAAAAATGTTTCAAGACGTTACCCATTAAAATTAAATTAAAATCAGCCACAATATAAAAACTTAGTATATTAGTGCCAAAACCTCAGGAGCAACGACCAATCTGAAATCCGTCTTAAATCACCTCACCAAATCATGCCAGAACACACATCCCGGACTCATGTCCCTACGTCTACGCAACCCCTTAGGACCGTTCCAACACAGCGGGTATTGGCATACGTAAATCAAATCTATTCGGTGTATTGAACCGAGGTCCATTGACGGTTGGGTAGGGAACACAAAGCGACGCTCAGTGGACAACCATCCATGAATATTGTACATATTTGTTTGACATGATTGCTTTGAATTGAATTTCCTATCTTGTTTTAGTGTTGCCAAAAAATTGTTTGGTTGCATAGTTTTCATTTTTTTACTAAACTGGTAGCTAACTGGTTTAGCTGTTGATGAAATAAAAATATCAAAACCACTGTTTTGTAAACTATACCTATTATAACACGATTGTTGGTTGTGTGAATTTGTTATTTTTCGCTTTTATTTATTTTTAACAAAGTTTTTAGGGTTCCGTACCTCAAAAGGAAAATCGGATCCCTTATAGGATCACTTTGTTATCCGTCCATCTAACTGTCTGTCTGTCTTTCTGTCAAGAGCCTTTATCTCAAAAACGCATAGACGTATCGAGTTGAAATTAAAGCCTTACACTAAGATCTGCGTTTCCTTAAAGCTGTGAAAAAATCAAACTTCTAAGTTAACGAAAAAAAAGATACGGCCGTTTATGTTGCACAAAAACGTGCATTTGGACTTTCTTAAAGGAATCAAAATTCACCTGTTGACCCAGTATCCTGAAATTTGGCATAAAGCAAGGTCATATAGTATAGATATAGGAATAAATCTGAAAACAGAAAATTTGTTATGACATCTAAAAAAAAAAACACTTTTTTTGCGATTCGAAAAATCTTCGACACTCCATTCGGGAATTGAACTTAATTGAACTTAAATAGTTCAATTTAAAATTTACATATGTAGGTAAGTTTGTACGGAACCCTCAGTGATTATACTGCAAGCTTCGTTCGAAGATATATAATTTACAATGCAGCTTCCCGTGTGTACTCGACAACCAAACGCATCTTTTAGAATCCCTAAAAAGCAAAAAACAGAACGCACCAAATCCTGCGAGTATCTGTCAGTTATGTCATATGTCATTCCATACGTTTGCGCGGCAACCAATACGTTTTACGTTGTGTTTTATTTGCTTTTTTACCAATTTAAGTAATTAAATGAGAGCTTAGTGCTTATATAATTTGTGATGAAGTATGCCAGAATGAAAAGATATCAAATACTATCTTCATATGATGAAAAGTTTGAAAAAAAAGATGAAACGACGATAACATAGTACGTCACCTGTACTATTTCTATTTAATTCTTTGATTCCAGGTGAAGTAATAGATTTATCTATTATATTATTCAGTGAAGTAAGAGTTTCACGTACTTAACCCAAATAATTGTATGCATTGACACGGTCAAACTTCTCGGGGTGTTTACGAGATGAACACACGAGCTTGTTTCCTTATTCTTTCCATAACTTTGGTGTGGGATACACAAAAAGGCTTTGCCATGGTACATTATACAGTGTAAGACTGTAAATCAAATGGGTTTCGAATTATGGTACATACACACTGACGTGTTTTGTGCACGTGATGCATTTACGCGTTTAGCTGACTCGGGATGTTTACGAGATAAACATACGAGTTTGTTTTTTGCCCCACACCTTTGGGGTAACCTGAAAAGCTTCGTCAGGAAAGTTATCTATGGTACATTATATCTACAGTGCAAGTGAAATGGATTTTGAATATTGTATCTACCATGGACGCGAGTGATGTACATGATGTATTGGCGCGATCCGCAGACTCGTGGTGTTTACGAGATGAATACACGATGATCTTTACTTTTTGGTAGATGGACACGGGTGATGTACGTGATGCATTGACGTGATCCGCTTACTCGTGGTGTTTACGAGATGAATGCACAATGGTCACCTTTTGATAAGGTCCGAAAGGCTTTGCCTAGATACAGTTTGGTACCATAACAAGGTCAAGAAGAGGACATTAAACTAGATATCTGTTGTATCATCATCGGCTCCAACAGGCACAAACCCAACTGTTACAGACTTGACTATAACATTTCTTGAACTAGCATCTGAGCTAGTCGTTGAACCAGTTACTATATTTCCTGAAGTATTCAGAGCAGTACAGTATTTATATCTACAAAACCAAATGATTTAATGGCCTGACTTAATTAATAACTTAACCCACATCTAGAATACCATTTTTTAGAAATACTCAAGGAATATGAACAAAACTAGATAAAAATGTATGTAATAACTGTTTAAAATAATATAGAGATCATTGCCTCAGTCGGTTCTGATAATACAAGAATATTCTGATACAAAAAGATTAAATCAGAACAGAATCAGTTGGGATTAGAAATCACTATGCCCTATCCAAGCTTCTCACCAATGATGGCATAAATAGGCTAAAACAAATTTTCACAGTTGGTTGATACTGGAAGAGTGTTTTAATAGATTTGCACTTCACATAAACAAAGATATTGTCAAAGATGTTGATAGAGACAACTACCTGCATGGGAATACTTCAACAGAGAATATTAGTAAGTCCTAAAGACATGCCACAGAAGCGGCAAGCTTATTATAAAGCCAGCCTAATCTTCAACTGTAACCCGTTAAAAAAAAAGAAACAGGAATGGTCCATCTTGGTACAACCAGCAAAGAATAATACCTAGGCCTGGACAAAAGTAACTGCATTCCTCATATTAAACTAAAACCAAGCAATTATCGCAACACATCCAGTGTATGCTAGAACACAAAAAGTTCCACCACAGGCTCATGGTCGAAACTAGAGGTTAGTCATGTTTACAGATTAGCCCATTCCCTACCTCCTACCTGATAGAGGATTTGTGATAATGCCTCAATTTTGAAGCACATCAGTGGATGTTCGGTAAGTGCATTTTTTCTTCCATAACTTATCAACCAAAATTCAATGGTTCAAAACAAAATGGTTTTACAAGTGATCAATCAGGATCTTCAAGATCAGGGGCCAAGATGAATGTATATTTATGTATAAAACCATTCATAATTTACTGCCATTGAGCACAAATTCCCCATAGAAACCGTGTGGGAATCAACTTATATCCAAGATATCTTTTGGTTTCCCAACAGGGATGGAGAAGGGAGGTTTATTGAAACCTTTAAACCCCTGAACAAATTGGTTCACACATCCAATTTTATAAGATGTAAGTGCAGTCCACTGCGGTGGCTCTAGTGTACCCAGGAAATCTTATGGCAAAAATTGAATCCAGATCACAGGAGATACCTATTATTTCATTATGATCATTTAAAAAGAGTCTATTGCTGTCCCATATGGGATTTGTTTTACACATTATGTATTTTTGATAGTGGTAGTTACATGTATATCTATGATCAAAAGTTCACAAATCAGTAGGTATGTACATCTTGATGAACATTTGTGTATTGGTTCAGACTATATAGTCTACTATTATATAATAGAAGGGTGAAAATATTTGAGGAACAATTACTCCTTCTTACAAAATACACCACCCCAATCATGTTAATTATTTAGATTTTATATATGACACTTATACAATGACTTTGATGTCACATACAAAAAATGTTGTTTCTGTAAATCCCTTAAAAATATTTACAGAAACAAGTTTCTTAATCACTTAATAGGTACATCAACTGTTGCATTATTTTGATGCAACAACATTTGTTGTTGGTTGGTTCTATACTAAAATTAGAACAGAATTACTTAGGTATAAGTAAAGGCAACTAAGATTAAAATAAAAATTCATCCAGACATCAAACTAGACCTACAATGATGCAACAAGAACTGGGGGGGGGGGGAGCGCTATTGTAGTGATAATATAAGTCCATGGGTTCTGGAAAAAGGATAAAAAATTATAACTATCACATAAATTGTTTAGAACTCCTTCACATTTTTTACCTTTAAAAATATTATTTTGTTAAACATGAGCATTTACACATTTTGTGTGAGATTGATAATAGATTGCTGTATCTTATATAAACCGAATGGGAGGAATTCGGTATCAACAATTAAATAATATAGCCAGAAATATGGAGCAATGGTGTAAAATAAATAGATTTGTCTATTTGGTTCATATATGGATTCAAAAGACAACAAAGAGACCAATTAACAATCTCATAAAGCCCTAACTGTGTTTCCTGGAAACCAGATTCAAAATACATTTAATTAGATGTATTTTACTGTCCTTGGACATGATAATTTATTTCTTTTATGTGTTCTTTCCTCCATTTAGCCCAATATTGGGGAGGCTACAAAAATCAAGAATGAAAAGGTGATGTCATATTGACCTTTACAAGTTTGATACCCACTATTGAAAACAATGTTAGTTTTTTCAAGCTGTTAGTCTTTATAGCTACTCAATAAAAAACTATTGCATTCCCCTTTTAAAGAGTGTCATCTTACACACCTCCTTAAACTAATTTCCAGAATATTGACATGTTGTTCTTCCATCAGTCATAGAGGTTACATTAGGTTACCTCCCAAATAATGCCTCAATTCAATGTTACTTATAGGATCTCACTCATTCACACAGTCTATATCAATTAATAAATTAATAGGCTCATAAATTGGTGGTAATGATCACATCCAGAGATTATGTTAAGGTTTCTATAAAAATCAAATTGTCTAAAAAGTTAGTGAATTTGTTTGCATTTAGCAGAGCCCAAGTAGCACAGATTTATCATTTATAAAAATACCCAATATTATAGTTAATGATACCGGTGTAAACATCTCTGTCCTATACTACCTACTACAAAAACATCTGGTTCTGGTTGCAGCGGACCAAACCTCTTTTTTACCTTTATTTGAAAAACCTGAAATCTGTCCAGCCACTACTTTATTTTATTACATTAAATATACTCAAGGGTATTAGGGAAGATAATACTCATTAAATACTTTCATTGAATAACCCACACAAGCCAATTTCTTCATCTACCATTAGTAGATGGATAATAATAGTAATAAAAAAGAAATATATATATATATATATATATATATATATATACTTTCTCTATGTGTGGCATAGATTTTAGCGTTTTTTCAGGGCATAGTACAAGACATGCATCCACGTCGACTGCTAAAGCTAGGAGAGTATCATTAGATGTAATTAGGCAAACAGCTGGACAAACAGTTCTTCAACCTTTGCAAGATTTTATAATATACCTATTTCCAACAATTCATCTGAATTTGCTCATGCTGTGCTCAATGCTGAACAAAAAATTTGCTTATAAATGCCTTAATATGTTTAAAATAATTATATATATATAAAAAAAAAATTGACATATACATATATAATATAAAATGTATAAGTATGTCAAAAAAGACTGATTATCTCATATTACCATTATATTAAGAGCCTAAAAGTACCTAAAAGAGATTTTGGTTCCTGAAATATATTTGTTTGATATTGTAAATCTTAATTTTGCTTTAAGTTGACTCTTAACATCTGCATTGTAAATTATATATCTTCGAACGAAGCTTGCAGTATAATAGATGATCAAACGAACTTACCTGTGATGTTCGATCATTATTATACGTAGCTTCGTTCGAAGATATAGGGAACCCTCCCTACCCTACCCAGCAAAACTTAAGATTTATCTATAGCTCTGAAAGAATGACATATGACATAACTGATAGATACTCGCAGGATTTGGTGCGTTCTGTTTTTTGCTTTTTAGGGATTCTAAAAGATGCGTTTGGTTGTCGAGTACACACGGGAAGCTGCATTGTAAATTATATATCTTCGAACGAAGCTACGTATAATAATGATCGAACATCACAGGTAAGTTCGTTTGATCATCTAGTATTTTTTATTATAGCGGCAATAGAAATACATTATCTGTGAAAACTTTAACCGTCTAACTATCACGGTTCATGAGATACAGCCTGGTGACAGACGGACAGATACAGGCGGACGGACAGACGAACAGTGGAGTCTTAGTAATAGGGTCCCGTTTTACCCTTTGGGTTCGGATCCCTAAAAAACAAATTGTCAAATCAATATACCTACTGATTGTTGCGGTTAGAAGCTATTCTGCACGTGTCGTGGCCTCCACTCTTGCACGGAACAAATATTTGCATAACCTACAGATAGTTGTTCCAGATCTGGTTATCTTGTGTATGTGACTTTAAAATTTGTGGACTCGCCCACGATACAAAAATGATTCCAAGAGAGGGGCAAGGTTTGCGTGTATGTTTATAACGTACTTTCCGTTCTACGTGGCAGCGCTTTCAATCTTCTGGGCACGTTTCTGACTGACCCTGTTGACAACGATGTGGAAGAGTACTTCGACGTCTAAATGCATTTGTTTTTGTAAAGCATAGCATAGCATAGTCGGCCTTATAATGTTCCCACTGTTGGGACTCAGGCCTCCTCTCTAGGAGAGTTAATGGGCCGTAATCCACCACGCGGGCCCAGTGCGGGTTGGTGGATATCACTTGTTTTCGAATTTTTGGTTCTAGGACAAGCCGGTTTCCTCACGATGTTTTCCTTCACCGTTTTGAGAGCAGTGGTGATGAAATTAATTACACAAAGTAAAGCTGGGTTTGAACCCGGAACCTACAACTCGTAAGTCGAGGCCGTTACCACTCGGCCACCACTGCTCCTATTTTTGTATATAAATTACTATTATATACTTTATTAGCTTTTGTCCGCAGCTTCGCCCGCGTACATAAAATATAGCCTATGTCTCTGAGGAATAAAGCAGCTTTCTATCGGTCAAAAATTTTAGCAATCGGATCAGAGATTACCTCCTACAAACAAAAAAACAAACTTACCTATTTATAATATTAGTGTAGATCTTATACCTCATATTATCACAGGAAAAATATTTATAAACATAGCGGTCTTATGGCACAGGGATTGCGTTGTTACACAAAGGTGGTCTGTAAGAGATTGCTCTTACAGACAACCTTTGGGTAAACTGAACGAAAGGAGACAGACATAGGGTTGTCAGTGTAAAACAACACAAATAATAAATACGTAAATCATCATCATCTTGCCCTTGTCCCGTGTTATTTGGGGTCGGCGCAACATGTTTTTCTCTTCCATTCTGCCCTGTCACTCGTCATGCTATCACTAACTTCCTTTTCTTTCATATCACTCTTCACACAATCCATCCATCTTTTCTTTGGTCTCCCTCTCCCTCTCCATCCATCCACATATAAACTCATAACTATTTTAGTAAAATACGTAAATAAAATATACAATTTAGAAAGGATAAGAAAGAAATAAATGTATGTAGCTAGGTTAGAATAGATTTTAAATATTTTACAAAAAGATAATTTTATTGTAGCTGTCACATTTATTTATTTGACAATTCATATACACATATACATATAATAATGACAAAAACAAGGAAACAGAAAAATAGGTACTCAGGTGATGGTTATTTCTAAAGAAATCTCTTGCAGCATACCTGCGAAAGGAAAGTGGGAAAAAAGAGATGTAAACACTGTGTGTAAGAGTAAAAGGAAAAGAAAAGTACAAATCATTGAAATAATAAAACATGTAGTATAAAGATATACTAATTACGTGCATTAATTGTGTATATTTATTATGCGAAAAGTTGGTACCTAAAAAGCTAACCCCTAATTGCATTACCAAAATATTTCAAATCAAACCTCTTTTCTAATAAATCGCGGGCCATGGTGACGAAATAAAAGGCGACATTCATACGCTGTCGATAGGAACTAAAGCACCGATATTTCCACGCACTTATAGTGTGGCCCCAAATATCTGCAATCATTCACAGAAATTGGCCAAGGCGCTTTTTTTTCCGCCGCGACCCGCATACTTAGGGGCAAAATTGGAAAATACAAAGATGTAAAATTTACCAATCCTACAAGAATAGAACCATACTATCATTTATTTTTATGGACAATACTATGCACGTATAAAACAAAAGATTAAACCCAACAGCTGTTAGCCAGATCTTAGAATTGATCACTTCATGAAATGGCTAATTAAAACTGATCAGATCGTTTAAACGTTAACATTTGATGATATGTCAATCCTCGTTCGACCATATCATTGATGTAGGATTTTTAAGATAGTAAAAGGTCACAGAAAGTAAGCCAGACGAGGATTGAAATACCATCAAACTTTAAGGTTTAAACGATTTGGCCAGTTTTACTTGGATATATCATGAAGTGATCAATTTCTATGATCTGGCCGCAACATATATACGATAATTTTTAGTTTCAATATATGTTCATTATTGCAAAAATAAATTACAGTAATGTTAAAACTATATACAGAGAGAAATATAAAAGATTCTGGTTACAATATCCTTTTATTTTCTGTCGTCATTTTCTATGTGCGGAATTACAAATAACATAGCATATCAGCTTTTTAATGTTCCCACTGCTGGGACTCAGAATCCACCAAGCGGGCCCAGTGCGGGTTGAAGAATGTCACATGTCTACGAATTATGACGTGTAATTTTACGTCTTGATGGTTTACCACGAAAAAAAGCATTTGAAATTTTCCTTATCACTTCTAGAATTCCATATCTTGGTCCTCGTCAAACGGTACGAACGAGTTGGTAAGAAGCAAAAATCTATTTATCAAAGTATCGGCCTGCATCTTCGGGCTCATTTCTCAAACAAGATTAATTACAATACGACAAAACTGAAGGGACCATATTTATGGTTTCCCCCAATCTCGAGGCCGCTTTAAAAATTCTTATGCCTACTCGCTTCTGTGGTGAATTAGGTATTTAAGCGAAGAAAAGTGCTAACTGAATTTTGAGGTGATGGCTTCATAACTTAGTTTCTGAATACCTAAATATTATTTTACAGTGTCCTGGTTAAGTGAGCTCTGGATATACCAGACCACGCTCAGTCGTTAACAGCGCGTAGTGATCCACGCGCTTCTCAAAGAGATGTCAGAAAACCGTAGGGGCCCAGCAGTACCTAGCCCGCTAGGACTGCAGGGAATTTCTAAAAAGGAAGGGGCGACTAAAGGACAAAGGTGTGGTTTTACTCAGTAAAAGTCTGACACGCCCTCCCACTCCACCCAGAGTGTGAGAAGTCATTGGATGATTTCCCACTTTCAAAAACAAAAGGTGAGATATTACTGATAATATTTACAATGAGGTAAAGACACTTGTAGTGAAATAAATGCCTCCCTTTCTCAGAATAATGAACCTGAGTTCTGAGAAAAAGGTAATAACATCGCAACAACTTTTTTTTATCCGACTTCAAGAAATGGAGAAGGTTCTTGATTCGGCTTTTTTATGTTTGGTTACCTCAGAAGTACCTACGTCTTTTATTTTATTTTATTTTATTTTATTTATTTGGGACAAAAAACAGTTATACAATACAGAATCTATATACAGTAGTTTTATCATAAAAGTAAAAAAAAATATAACCCACACCATTGACCACGAATTAACACGTGAAATAGGATAACGGACGCGCGTTAAATAAGAGTAATATAATATATAGGTATATATATATATATATATATATAAATACTCTTACAATTATTATAAGAGAAGCAAATACATGTGAGTCTATTTTAAGGGCGATGAGCCAGCAAATGACAAGCCATTTTTCTAAATTTAGATTGAGAAAGCGCGAAAATGTCTAAATCTATAAAATGTGAGTTATAGGTTGCCACTAGTTGGCGGAGAGGCGCCCGCACCCCAGCATTCGTCCTACAACGTGCAGTATAGAATAATTGAGGTGCGCGCACTTCCCGCCGGACAATAGTTCTAGGTACTACATAACATAGATCGTTGGAGAGTTCAATACAGTTGAACTTGTTGTTGCATATACCATATAGCATCATAACCATGATTAATGATCGTCTAGAATCCAAAATTTATGAACTGATTTGTAAAATATATTTTTTTATTTGAAAGGACATTCATCCGAATTGGTCATAGTCATAGTAGTCATAGTAATTTATTGGTAAGGGATTCTTACAAGTCATTTAAAGAATGTTACATAAAAATTTGTCAACAAATGATTAATTACAAAAAATGTCAAATAATAAAAAATGTCAAAAAATAAAAGAAATTACAAAGAAAATAATAATAATAATAATAATACTCGAAGTCAAATTACCAAATTAAAATAAAAGTCAAAACATTCCAAATTAGCGTCAAAGTTAAATTAAATTAAATCGTAAATTCGTCAAAAGAATAAAAAGCTTGCTCGATAAGCCATTTTTTCAAACGAGCTTTGAAGCTCCCTATAGTTGGGGCACCAGAAACAGCTACAGGCAGCTGATTATAAACTGTCGGGCCCATAACATGAGTCGTCTTGGAAGATTTGGTGAGCGTTCTGGAGACCGTCGATAACTGACCCCTGCTTCTGGTGCAATATGAATGACGGCTGCCTACCTTTGGGTAAAGGTCGAGGTTCATCCTCACGTACAGTGCGACCTGATATATAAGTATAGAAGGTAACGTGAGGATGCCTAGTCTAGCAAAATGGGGTCTAGCGGACATGTCCTGCGGTATCCCGACGATGGCTCGCACGGCACGCTTCTGCATTCGGAAGGCGCGCTGCCAATCGGCAGCACGTCCCCATAGCTCAGCGCCGTATTGGAGTAACGAGTGCACCGTCGCGAAATAACAGGTCCGTACATCGCGTTCGGGTAAGACGCGCGATATTCTGCCAAGAGCAAAACATGCACTACCCAATTTACCACACACTTTGCTAATATGACCATCCCACTTGAGGCACCCGTCAATTTCAAATCCAAGGAAGGTTATTGTCTTCACCTGAACCAGAGCCACTCCACCCGCAGATACCACCAGTGGTCGTGAAGACCGCCCTGACAGAACAAAGTGAATGAAGTGGGTCTTTTTCAGATTCAGAGCAAGACCATTTCCCTGGAACCATAACGCCAATTGATTCGCGGCATCGTTGAGCCTTTGCTCCAACTGATCCACTGATTCAGCTGTTACCAACGCTGCAACATCATCAGCGTACATGAGTACTTCTGCGTCAGTCACAGCATCAGGCAAGTCATTCAGCAGCAGTGAAAAGAGGATGTTGGATACGGATGACCCCTGAGCCACTCCCATCTCCGATTTAAGAGGTTTCGACCTCACCTTTCCTTGGCCACCTACCACAACTTGAGTCCTGTCGTGCAGCAAATCCGTCACTAAAGCATGCGACGGCCCCACCACTCCGTAGTGCTGTAGTTTTACAGCTAACACGGCGCGGTCAGCAACGTCGAATGCTTTGGACAGGTCGCAGCATAGGACAGCCACTTGCCTCTTTTGCTCACGTGCAGACATGACTCGATGTACGAGTTCACGTGCTAAGCACGTGGTCGAGCGGCCTTCTCGGTACGCATACTGACGGTCAGAAAGGGCGTTCGTCTCCGACATAAATTTAATAAGTCGGGAACTCAAACCGTTCTCAAATACTTTGGCAATTGTCGGTATAATAGAGACTGGTCTGTAATTGTCCATGCAGTCTTTTTTCCCTTTTCCTTTGTACAGGGGGGACACTTTACTGAGCTTTAATGGCTCAGGAAAAGAACCTTCCCTTACGCAAGCATTAAACAAGTCAGCAAGAACATGGGCCAGAGGAGCCGCTACCAGTTTTAAAAGTCTCATCGAGATGCCGTACGTGTCTTTCGACGGTTTAGGTGGGATCCGTGACGTGATGATCTGGTGAACTTCATATGCACCAAAAGCAGTGAGCCGAAGTGAGCGATCAGCCGGCGGCCGCGACGCGCGCAGGTCAGCCTGCACTCGTAGCACATCAGCGCGCGGCGCGCCACTCGCAGACGCCGCGCTCAAGAAACGTTCATTCATTGCGTCAACTACCGATTCTTTTGTGAGAAACGGTGTTCCGTCCGAATTTTTTACAATATCTGTAAAGTCAAGAATTGGAGAATTGTCCTTGCCTCGCTCCTTATTTATGACTGTCCACATTGCCTTTGAGGAATTTTTAGAACACTGTATAATGTCAGAATAATGTCCAGATTTTTTATTCTTAATTAGGTCTACATATTTCTGTTGCATGTCTGTAATTAAATTGTGCATGTCATTATTCGGGTAACGCTCGCAAATGTCAACTAATTCAAATAATAGTAATTTATAATCGTCAATTTCAGATGTTACCCACGATGAGTCACTTTTTCTGGAATTACATTTCCTAAGAGGAAAACAAATGTCAATCTTATTCGATATAATGTTAATAATCGCGCGAGCCATTAATGAAGGATTACTATTGCGCGCTCTTATCTCGTCCCAGTCAATACTAGCGATAGCCGCTATAAAACTAGCTTGATTGGCATTTGAAAACGACCTGACATAGCGTGGAGACTTTGATACAGTGCGTTTACTGCGCATCACCTCGGCCTTGACTGCTAGATGGTCACTTAAGTGTGTAACAACAGGTGCAGTATCCACCGACCCTGCTTGCAAGTTAGAATACACATGATCCAAACACGTAGAAATTGTCAAACTTATGCGGGTAGGGAATTCTACTTCATTCGTCATGTTATGGGCCGACAGTATATCCAACAACCTTTTTACATCGGTTGACTCAGTTAAGGTGTTAATATTGAAATCGCCCACTATAATACACTCAATGTCAAGGTCCAAGATCTTATCGAGCAATTGTTCTAATTTACCTAAGAAGTCATTAGCACTAATTAAATTCGTTCTATAAATACAAATAATACTCATATCAAAATCTATTAAATCTATCGCCGAAATCTCGCATATTTGCTCAACCGACATCGATACTAATTCGTCATTCTCAACGCACTTAACCCCGTTTCGAACATAAATACACGATCCTCCATGTTTGATAAATTTTCTACAATAGCTGGACGCAAGTTTGAACCCATTTATATCCACACATTTTAAATTAGGTTCAGGTAACCAATGCTCCGTAATTGCCAGAATGTCACACTTCAAATCACCGCGCAACAACACTTCCAACTTATTAGTTTTTTTATCGATCGACGCAATGTTTTGATGGCATACAATAACAGTTTCAATCTGAGTCGACACATTTTTGCATACATCACCGCCACAGCCGCTCCGTTGTACTGGTGACGTCTCAGAGGCCGGTCTCGGTGTTATTGCCGCTTCCCCGCTCCCCGCGGGGACGCACGCGAAACCAGTCTGACACCTTCACTCGCGGCGGCCATGCAGTCGGCGAGGAGAAACGCTCGTACATACTCTCAGGGAAACCAATTACAAAAACTGCATGTTTGTCCGACTTAATGTCACGTTTTTCGACATAGTATTCTTCACACTGTTGAATTTTATTAAGGTAGTTCAGCACGTTCTGTTGCGTAGTCTCAGGGCGAAATGACCATGCCTGAATATACCTCAGTCGGTCTTATAATAACTCCACAACTTTCACACAACGACATCTAGTCCCAAACTAATCAGAGCTTGTACTATGAGTACTAAACGACTGAAAAACATACTTTTGCCAAAAAAAAATACAACAATTTTACATACATGTGGCGCGGTAAGAAAATACATAAACATTATAGTAGCATTTGTAGCCAAACTAGGCAAAGCCTGTAATTTGGATATCAGAGCAATTCCCCTCGAATAGCAATTATCTATATTAAACACAGTATATTTTAAAAACATACATAATAATGTAAATAAATTACACTCAGGCACAGAACAAATGATCGTGCAATCCATACCAGCGCTGCGTTATTTTTGCTTTTTAGTACAATATCGCAGCATATGCTGAAATAGGAGCCTTTTTGGCCTCGCACTGGTCTTTTATTTAATATTATTTTTTATTATTATTTTTAAGTTAAGTATGTATAGACTAAGTAGTTACTTTTTATTTTATCATTGTTTGTCCTGTGCGAGTCTCCAATAAATGTTTTCTTTCTTTCTTTCAATCACACAAACATTTGTCTTGGGTGGGAATTGAATGCACAACCTCCGGTATAGCAGTCAGGGCCACTAAACATTGGACCAACAGGGCAGTCGAAAAAAAAATCAAATATAATATTTTAGACAAAATTTCTTAATATCCACTAACCATTCAAACAATTCACAAAGAACTTCTTGAACACCTGAAGAAAACCGCACGGGCATAATTGCCATTAATTAAAAATAACAATTGAGGGGCAAAAACAAATTGGATTTGGTGCCTAATGAAGAAAAACTAAACAAAGCCAAGCTGTACCTTAATCGTTTTACAGCTGGCAACACTGTTCTTTTGTGTCTAAAAGAGAATTCTTACGTGGATTTGAATATAACGATTCGAGTGATTTTTGTGGCGGGACAGGTAGTTAGGGGTTATTCAACCAAAGGCCGTATATTTACTTATTTTATGATTTAGGTACACTCATACACACTTCTATTTTTAATTAGTACAAAAAATGGGGCTCTATCCGAACTGAACCCGTTACTGATCATATTTTTGTAGTCAAATGTAAAAAAACGAAATCCCAAAATTTTCCACGAAATTTTGTCACAATTTTTAAATTCATAATAAAATCAAACATTCATAACATATTCTTCTTTTTCTTTGTTTTTATTCTTGTATCTTACAAACACTATGGATTTTTGGCGTCCGAAATTAAATTATTATTATTATTTCATTCATTTATTTTATGTACATATCTATTATATTTTTAAATATTTCTTAAAAAAAAAAAATTATTAAAAAAAAAACACTTAAAAATATAAAAAATAGTAGCTCACCGGCATCGGGAACAGGGTCCAAGCTACCGGTGGTCAGGGCTTCTGAGAGAGGAATCTCCTAACAATGCGCGCCGTGTCCAGGAGTACTGCTTTCTGGATCAATCCCTAAATCCAGCTGCCTAACGAGAGCCTCCTCAGGTATTGTTCGAGGCTCTTAGCTATTAAGCCATTGGCCGATACGACTATGGGCACAATTATTGCTCTATCCACTTCCCACATGTCGACAACCTCGCAAGCTAAGTCAAGATATTCAGTTTGTTTATCTTTCTCAGCTTTCACGAGGTTCTCGTCATGAGGGACCGCTATATCAACAATCATTGTGCGACGCTCTAGTCGATCTATCACCACTATGACAGGCTTATTGGCAACAATAGTCCTGTCAGTGATGATAGATCGATCCCAATACAATGTGACGCTGCCATTGTCGAGAACTGGGTCGGGCACATACTTATAGTATGGTACTTCTGATTCCACAAGATTGTATTTAAGAGCAAGTTCCTGGTGAATTATCCTGGCTACAAGGTGTGTCTATGCAAATAGTCTCCGTTAGCTAAATGAGAACATCCAGAAATAATGTGTTGGATTGATTCTCCGGGTCGGTGGCATGCCCGACAGATGTCAACCGTACCATCCTTCACAATGTATTTCCTGTAATTGTTCGTCATCATAACTTCGTCCATAATTGCAAAGACAAAAGCTTCGGTTTCTCCAAAGAGATCACCAAAGCGCAACCAGGATACGGATGCTAAAAGATCTACATCGGGCCCATGTAAGGCACGGTAAAAGCGCCCGTGAAGCTTCTTGCCCTGTCGTACTGCCCTGCGTTCATTAGTATCCATTACTGTAGGTTTGCGCCAGTTCTCGTTAACCAAGGAGAGCGGGGTGAGGCCTTTGTCTACCGCAACCACATCTCGGTGCAACCCCACGTCGGTTTTCAGGAAGTATTCCCTGAGACTGCAAATCTCACGGTTGTGCAGGGTCTTAGCGTTTAAGAAACCACGACCTCCGCACTTCCGCGGGATATATAGCCTCATCACCGATGATCGTGAGTGATGCATCCGATTTGCGGTAAGTAGTGAGCGGACCCTCCTCTCCAGGGCGTCGAGTTCCGTCTGAGTCCATTTGAGTATGCCGAAAGAGTACATCAAAACCGGCATGACCCAACCATTGAAGGCGCGCACCTTGTTCCCGCCTGATAAAAGACTATTCAACACTTTATTCAGGCGGCCAAAGAAGCGCTCCCTCAACGATGGTTTCGTGTCAGCAGCATTGATGCCTAACGCTTCCGACATACCCAAATACTTGTAAGTTTCGGTTGAGCAGAGGGATCTAATTTATATGGAATCCGAGAGTTGGGTACCCACGGATTCCATAATCTCCCCTCGTTTTACATGCATGACTGCACATTTGTCCAAACCAAATTCCATCCTGATGGCACTACTGAAGGTTTCAGTTACCTTCAGTAGCTCCATCAGTTGCAAGTTGTTGGAGGCAAAAGTTTCAGATCATCCATGTAAAGAAAGTGGGATATATAACCTGACCACCTCTTCTCAACCGATAGCCCAAGCCGGAACCCTCCAGCAGTGTGCTGAGTGGGTTCAAAGCTAGGCAAAACCACAGTGGACTCAGACTGTCGCCCTGGAATATGCCACGCTCGATCCTTATCGGTTCGCTGCTTTCTCGGATTTGTCGACATCCTGGATAGTGAAGGGCCGTCCTCCACTGCCCCATACATGACATCAGGAAGGTGCGAAGAGTTGCATCAACTTTATACAGCTCCAGCACCCTCATGAGCCATGTATGCGGAACTGAGTCCTAGGCCTTCTTATAATCTATCCAACATATCGACAGAGCTCTTTGAAAATGAGGAACCGGTTTGCTAATGGCAACATCAATGAGGAGCAGCTTAGTACGGGACCCATTCCTACATCCATTCTGAGAAGCAGACATGATGGAGTTTGTCTCAATATGACTATTAATTTTGACTCTCAGAATAGATGTAAGAACTTTATAGGCCAGCCATTTAAGCTAGAAGGTATGCAGCCCGTCCGGCCCTGGAGATTTCCAGTTAGGCAATGGACGGACTGCACGAGCTACGTCTTGGGGGCTGATGGTAATTGGCCCCAATTCTGGTATAAGATCGCACGTTCGCTCGATCTCCCGAGTCCAATCACCCTCGGTGTGACTGACAGGCACCGACCAGATGCGAAGCGGTACTCCCGGAATGCATCCTCCAAAGCGCTCCTCAAACGTACATTGCACTGGCTACTCACGGATATAGCCCCGTCATCATCACCCTCTCCAACGTGCTCGGGTCGCGGTGAGACACGGCTACTCCGTGATTCGAGGCGAAGTCTATCAAGTACGGAATCATCCAGCATACGGTTACGCTAGATGACCCGCACATGATCCGATAGTCGTGAGGCCGAAACGTTGACAGCTGGCTCAAGCACCTGAAACAGAGAGAGCATCCGACCACGGTACGCAGTCAGGTTACTTCTCCCCTCTGTGGCCGTAAAAGTATGAGCGCATGACATTTTCGTTAATGGATTGTGTCCATCGCATGCGCTGCACACTTCCACCGCCAGCGGGGACCCTATCAGAGGCCGGTGGGCCTCGAGGTCCCAAGCTGGCCGGAGGTCGGCCTCTTCCTCGCCGACGCGCAGGTAGTGGTGTCGTCGGCGGCGAGAAGTATTCGTCGCTCGAGCTCGACGCAACTGCAGCGACCGGAACTTCTGGACTCACGGTTGGCGCTGGTCCCGGCGGCTGCGAGGCGGAGCTGAGCGACCAACCCGAAGATGTTGGTTGTATGTTTTGTGAACGTGCCCGGCTTCTTGTCAACATTTTACATCATCAGTCAATTATTATAGTTCCATTTCGTCAAAATATTGGCTCTCTGTATATTTCTTGGTATTGTTATGTGATTTCAATTTTTTTTTCGTGACTTGGTAGATAAAAAGCGTTTTGTGGAATTTTTGGTGAAAAAATTAAATAAATTATATTTTTAAATATTTCATTTAAAAAAGAAATATTAAATAGTGTCCCACCGGTATCGGGAACAGGGTCCGCTACCGGCGGTCAGGGCTCCAAAAAAAGGAACCTCCTAACTGTTGGTCGAGGCTCTTGGCTATTAAGCCATTGCCCGACACGACTATCGGTACAATGATTGCCGAGTCCACCTCCCACATGTCGACAACCTCGCGAGCCAAGTCAATATACTTGATTTGTTTGTCTTTCTCGGCTTTCACGAGGTTCTCGTCATGCGACCGGATATGTCAACAAACATTGCACGCCTCTCGCTTCGGTCCACCACCACTATATCAGGCTTATTGGCTACAATAGTCCTGTCAGTGATGATGGACCGATCCCAGTACAAAGTGATATGACCATTATCAAGAACTGGATCGGGCTCGTATCTATAGTACGGCACTTCCGATTCCACAAGAGAGTATTTCAGAGCAAGTTGCTGATGGATAATCCTGGCTACAAGGTTGTGTCTATGCAAGTACTCTCCGTTAGCTAGACGAGAACAACCAGAGATAATGTGACGAATTGATTCTCCCGGACGGTGACATGCCCGACATATGTCAACCGTGCCGTCCTTCACAACAAATCTCCGGTAGTTATTCGTCATGATAACTTCGTCCATAATTGCACAGACAAAACCTTCGGTTTCCCCAAAGAGGTCACCGAAACGCAGCCAGGCTACGGACGCCAATTGGTCTACATCGAGCCCGTGAAGGGCCCGGAAAAAGCGTCCGTGAAGTTCCTTGTTCTGCCATACTTCCCTGCGATCGTTAGTGTCAAGCACTACCGGTTTACGCCAGTTCTCATTAGCCAGGGAGAGCGGGATTAGTCCCTTGTTCACTGCCACTACATCTCGATGCATACCCACGTCGGCAGCTAGGAAATATTCCCTAAGACTGCATACCTCGCGGTTGTGTAGGGTCTTAGCATTTAAAAACCTCGACCTCTACACTTCCGCGGGATATACCATCTCATCACCGACGATTGTGGGTGATGCATTCGTTATGCAGTCAGCAGTGTTCGGACCCTCCTATCCAGGGCGTCAAGTTCTGTTTGAGTCCATTTGAGTACACCGAAAGAGTACATCAATACCGGCATGACCCAACCGTTGAAGGCGCGCACCTTGTTTCCGCCTGAAAGAAGGTTATTGAATACCTTCTTCAGGCGTCCAAAGAAACGCTCCTTCAACGATTGCTTCATGTCGGTGATATTGATGCCTAGTGCTTCCAACATACCCAAATACTTATAGGTTTCGGTTGGAGAGAGGGATCTCAGGTTTATGGAATCCGTGAGTTGAGTGTCCACGGATTCCACAACCTCCCCTTGCTTTATATGCATGACCGCACATTTGTCCACACCAAACTCCATCCTGATGGCACTACTAAAGGTTTCAGTTACCTTCAGTAGCTCCATCAGTTGCAGATTGTTGGGGGCAAAAAGTTTCAGGTCATCCATGTAAAGTAGGTGAGATATTACCTGACCACCTCTCTTCAACCGATAGCCTAGGCCTGAATTCTCCAGCAGTGTGCTTAGAGGATTCAAGGCTAGGCAAAACCAAAGTGGACTCAAACGGAGATAGTTTGAGTCCACTTTGGAATATACCTCGCTCGATCCTTACAGGTTCGCTATTCCTCTGGGTATATTGACATCCTGGATAGCGGAGGACCGTACTCCATTGCCTCATAAACGACATCTGGAAGGTGCGTAGTGTTGTATCAATTTTATACAATTCCAGCACCCTAATGAGCCATGTATGAGGAACAGAGTCATAGGCTTTCTTATAATCTATCCAACATGTCGACAGATCCTTTCGGGAACGTCGAACCTGTTGGCTAATGGTCATATCAATGAGGTACAGCTCCTTAGTACCGCGGGACCCGTTCCTACATCCATTCTGAGAAGGTGACATGATTAAATTTTTGTCAATTGATATGACTATTAATTTTGCTTCTCAGTATGGATGTAAGAACTTTATAGACCGTCGGCAAACACGTGATCGGTCTAAAATTTTTAGGTTCCGCAGTACTACCTGACTTATGGAGCAGGTGGGTTATTCCTGTTGTTAGGAACTGGGGTTGCGACCCTGACTCAAAAGCAGACTGGAACTGATATGCCAAGCGAGCGTGGGATCTTGTAAACCACTTAATCCAGAAATTGTGCAGCCCTTCCGGCCCTGGGGATTTTCAATTTGGCAACGGACGGACTACACGAGCTACATCTTGGGGGTTGATGTCAATTGCCCCCATTTGTGGTATTGGATCGCACGCACGCTCGACCTATCGGGTCCAGTCACCCTCGGTGTGACTGACAGGCACCGACCAGATGCTGCGCCAGAGTGATCTCATGGTGTCATCATCCGGGAGGCACGCATCAGTCACACCTTGGTGCGGTCTCTCCCAAGCCCTATAAACCCACCTTTCATTACTCCGGAATGTATGAATCTGGATGTATCGCTCCACCCGCCGCTTATACCTGCGGATACGGTTTGCCCATGCATACACCTTCTGCTTCAGGAAGTCGATGCGCTCTGTGACACGGGACATATAGTCTCGGGGGTTGATGTCAGTCCCCGAAAACGCCCGCCTCACAAAGCGCATCACTCTTGGGCGAGTGTTGCCCTCCCTGAAGCAGATTACTTTGCCGATGAGTGCTCTGACTCCACTAATACGACACTCAATCCTGCACTACCAAGCCGGCACGGCTGGTTTCGGTCGTGTAGCTACGTCACAGTTTAGAAACTTGACGTGAGCTACGCGACATGCCGCAACAGCTGCGCAGTACATTATAGAGTGTGTATCAGTGAGATCTTTGCAGTCGTCAAAATAGTTTGACAACTGCAAATCCAGAGCAGCCACCAGCGCCTTAGTCTTATTATGCATGGGCAAACGAGGTAAGCGCGGCCTAAGTTCGAGCGGCATGTTGCGATACTCCCAAATAGCACACTCCAAAGCACTCCTCAATTCATTGTTGCACTGGGTACTTACATGTGTAACCATGTCAGTAATCTCTTCGTCAGCGTGGTTGGGGAGATGGTAGGACGGTTGTACCATCACTGATACCACCGATTGCAACAAAGGAGCAATGGCATGGTTACTCATTTCCATTCGGAGGCGATCAAGTATAGTGTCGTCCAACATATGATTACGCTGGATAACCCGCACCTGATCCGACAGTCGTTGGGCCAAAACGTTGACGGCTGGCTCAAGCACCTGAAACGAAGAGAGCATCCGGACACGGTACGCGGTCAGGTTGTTTCCTCCCTCTGTAGCCCCATAGTATGCGCGCATGACGTTCTCATTGATGGATTGCGTCCATCGCATGCGCTGCACACTTCCGCCGGGAGCTGGGACCCTATCAGAGGCCGGTGGGCCTTGAGGTCCTAAACCACTAAAAAAAAAACATTTAAAAATATAAAAAATTGTTGTCCGCAGGTGTCGGGAACAGGGTCCAAGCTACCGGTGGTTAGGGCTCCAGAGACAGAAACCTCCTTACAATGCGAGCCGTATCCAGGAGTACTGCCTTCTGCTTTATTATTATTATTATAACATTTGCTATTAGAAAATACTATGCGCAGTGTCTTTGTGTCCATTTTGATCATTATTATTATTCATTCATAATTATAGCCTATACAATATTTTATGATTATTTCATAAATTGAGTGACATTTTAGGATATATACAAACGCGAATAACTTTGCTGTTTATAAATATTATTTATTGAGACTTTTCTTAAATAATAACAAGACCTTTTCTAATAAGCCCTTTAAGCATTTTTACTAATTAAAAATTAGTGGTGTATACAGAAGTTACTTTCATAATTTACTTTGTATCGAAAATATGAATATAATAATTAGACAATTAATAGAAAGATGGTCGATGGGGCTAATGATCTGGTGAGAGTCGCGGGAATGCGATGGATGTGAGACACACGGGTCCGTTCGTTGTGGCGACACTTGGGGGAGATCTATGCCAGACAGAGGACCAGAGGACCAGACGTCTTTCGATTAAAATGACCATGATGATAATTGAAATTGAAAAGTACTTATTTTCGGAGAAGCTATCTTAAGTGTTCTTGAATGCCATGCGCATTCAAGAACACTTAAGATACACCGAACAGTTTTCCGTTCAAGTCGCTGTTTTTGTACAAGGCCATTTATGCCTAATAAACAAAAATTTTGTTATTTGTTCTAGTAGTCCTTTAAGGGTTTCTACACGAGTAAATTGGTCTGTTGTAGACATAATTGCGCATTTTGTAAAGGGAAAATCAAAACTGATATTTGGCCTATTGGTCTAGTGAATAGTGGCCCTGACTGCTATGCCGGAGGTCGTGGGTTCGATTGCCACCCAGGACAAATGTTTGTGTGATGAGCACGATCATTTGTTCTGTGCCTGGGTGTAATTTATCTATAATTATGTATGTATTTAGAAATATATAAGTATGTTTATCACTTGTCTAGTACTCATAACACAAGCTCTGCTTAGCTTGTGACTAGATGGCGTTGTGTGAAAGTTATGAAATATTATTATATTATTATTATTATATGCCATAAAAGAGTTCGTTTATAAAACAATCTTTAGCACTGGTTAAATTAGGGGTTCCTTTTTTATTGTGTATAGGTCACGCTTGATCACTATCTCACCTGATGGAAAGCGACGATGCGGTCGACGATGGAGCGCGCTTACCTGGAAGTAACCTGTTCACTCTTGACTTAAATATCCCCAGGATGTAATTTTCAGGATACACAGACTCCGGCAGGGAATTCCACTCCTTAGCTGCACGCACAAGGAATCTATTTCCAAAAATTAACACGCGTGATTACAATTGTCCGGGCTTGGTGGCGGGCGTAGAGAGACTAACTATGCACCTGGAAATTATGAACCACGTAGATATTATTTTGCGTCGTCATGGTGTCGCTATAGTTGTATCATCATCATTATCATACGCAGTCTGACTTTGACCACTGTTAGGCATAGGCCTTTCTTTTTTATTGCTAATCCCCACGTATTTGTGCCACCCTTCTCCAGGTTCAACCCGGCGGCCGGCGTCCTCTTCGCCGACGTGCATGTGGTAGCGTGGGCGGAAAAAGTATCGTCGGTCAAACTTGAAGAAATTACCACGGCTGGTGTCACAGCACTCACCATGGAGCTGGGATCCCGGTGAGGATCAAGGAAACCGGAGCTGGGCGTGCTCGTCGAACTGCGGCTCTTGTCAATATGTAGCTCTTGTTTCTTGTCCAACGATCAGGTCGATATTTAGAGCCGCTCTTCACTGGGACGCCACGGCGGCGTATCTAGGTCTGAAGACAAAAAAAAGTTTTGATAACTGCATGACCAACAATGGCCAGGCATACAGCCAAGAAAATGCATGCAGTTCTACCATAGAACCACTGGCAGCACTGTCAAGCCGTCCCAGCAAAGCACGGGCCTAAATCAATGCTTTTCCAATAACAAAAAGATAAAAGCTTTTTTCAGTATTGTTTTCTGTTGTATATCTGTCAATTGGTAAGGGAAATTTTGTAACATACATGAAAACTGTTGTGAAATATTGAATTGAATATCTTACTGTCTGTTCCAAAAATTAAAACAACTGAATTTACGTAATACGTCCGTGCCTGTCAGTCTCGAAGTAGGTAATTTCCTCTGAGACTCCATGAGGAGAGTAGATATTAGGTAAAAATTGTGGGTTGTGAGAAATAATAGTAGTAAAATCATTATACTGAGTTTTATTTACGATCTTTTGATCTCGAGAATGATGGAAAGAGAGGAGGGAGAGTTTTGCCTAAGAGTGTGACAGAAAAGCTAGTTATAAAATAGTATTACGTTTTATGTTTAATTGTTAATTTTATTTAACACCTGGAGTCTGAGGAACTTAACATAAAACTGCAAATGCGAGTCGGACTCGCGCACTAAGGGTTCCGTATAAACTTACGTATGAAAACACTTCGTTTCCGAATTGAGTTACGAAGATTTTTCCTTTTTCCTTCCCAAAAAGTTTTTTTTGTGACGTAACTACAAATTTACTGTTTTCAATTTTTTTTTCTATACTTATGCTATGAGACCCTGCTTCATGCCAAATTTCAGAATTCTAGGTCAATGGGAAGTAAGAGTAAGAGAAGAACTATAAATTTTGATTCTTTGTGAGTGTCAAAATACACGTTTTTGCGACATAAACGTATTTTTTTTTTCTCGTTAACTCAGAAATTTGATTTTTTCACAGCTTTAAGCGACCGCAGACTTGAGTATATGGTTTTAGTTTCAACTCGATAACTCCACGCGTTTCCGAGATAAAGGGTCTTGACAGACAGATGGACGAACAACAAAGTGATCCTATAAGGGTTCCGTATTTTTCCTTTTGAGGTACGGAACCCTAAAAATGATAACAACATTGTGTGTCTCACGGCTGCACCAAATAGATCCAGTCCAGCAAAATACCAGACAATTATGTAGCAGTGGCCGGAAAATGTTCAATGCATATATTATTAATAAATTATATAAAATTAAACCTATAAAATTAATGATGTTGTAGCCTTATCACATATTTATGAACTAATCCTTTCAATTACCAATGTTTTGTTTGTGTTAAAATATTCAACCTTGTAATCAGACGCGAACGCCATTAAATTTTCATCGTTCCAGCACCGTTTTCCAGCTGTGGGTAATAGAACGTTGGGATGTGACGTCAGAATACTAGTTTATTTAGTTATTTAATTAAATTTTATGTACAGTAGTGGTACATAGGCGGATTTAATGCAACAAGGTATTCTCTACGAGTTAATCCTTGGGTAAAAGAAGACTACTCTGTTGGAGGTTTTTTTTTAAGACGGAAAAATCATCTAATTACTTATCTCGCTCTAGAGTGGAGCGAGTCGGTGTATCAGACTTTTTCTGACTAAAACCACACCCACCACGAGTATTCATTCTTTTTTCCCATGGCCCTAGCAAGCATTGGTTCTGCTGAACCCCTACGGTTTGCCGACATCTCTTTGAGGCGCGCGTGGAATACTACGCGCCGTCGACGACTCGGGCTCGGTTCGTATAGGAAGAGCGGACGGCGAACTACCCATTGCTCGTCATCCACAAGCCCGAGCCTTCGGTGGCCAGGCTTGATTGCCTTGAGATTGCTCTGCGATTCCAGACGCCTGGAACGTCTCCTGTCGCGGCGTCTGGGGGGGCGCTGTTGTAGATGTGTAACTATAGAATAATAAATTATTATTATATTTATATATATTCATTTCTCTCAGGACCCTGAGGTCCTGGAACTTTGGAAGGCGTACGCGGAGTCGAAACCAACTCGCAGAGGCCGTTTTCCAACCGGTGATTAACCCTGTAGGTACGCGCTATGCTAGTGCAACCAAGGACAACCCTCGGTTGGTGGGAAACTATAGCGTCATATGGAAAACTAAGAACGTGATTGAAACAAAACATCTCATTCATTAGCAGTTTTAAGTACATCATCAATTTTGCATACGGCTTGAGACACATTGTTTCCACATAATACAAAATAATGCCAGTTTTCTTAGATTTCATACAAAATGGTTCTAAGTACTGCAATATTACAGAAAATACAAAACACAAAGAAACCAAAATAAAATAATTTCGAAAAAAAAAATAACTTAACACTAACTAGCGTTAGTAGTTTATTTGAACTTATAATCCGATAGATGCGAGACGCACAGGACCGCTCATTGTGGCGACATTTGGGGGAGGCGTATGTCCAACAGTGGACGTCTTTCGGCTATAATGATGATGATAATGAACTTATATTTCCAAGTCAATCCAAAGATATAACACCAATGCAAACGGTTTAAAAAACGGCAATTTCATAGGTAAAGACCTATTATATTATAAATGTACAAGCATTCACATAGCATTCGTCTTTATTAGGATATGTTCCATCTCTCTAGTTTCAATAGCATGCCGAAGAACTTCACGCCGTTTGAAACGAACTTACCTACTCAGTGAAAAGAGCAGCCGATACATAACTGCAGGATAAACTAGTTACCAGTAGCCGTACACCCAGAAATGGGAGTCCCCTAAAGCGAGCTTCCGTAACTTTGTTAATCAATTAAGTACTAAATTTAGGAGCAGCATAATTCTGGAACGGCTATATATATGCGCAAATTGGATGTATTAAGTGGTAAGGTATAGTTTAATCATTTTAGGGGATCCGTTTGTCATAAATATAGAATTTAGTTGTTTTGTTACAGATCGAATTTAATCTACAGTGCTTTTCCAATCAAATGTAACTAAATAATAGAACATTACACAGACACCAAGACATTAGAATATTCCACAGACAGTCGTGGAAGAACGTCGAATGTCTTCTCTCGCTCTAAGGTGGAGTAAGAGACCGTGTCAGACTTTTCAGAAACCCACCTGTGCCCTTTGGTTGCCCCCTGCGTTCGACAACCAGGTAACCCTTTCAGCAATTTCCTTGGCTCTGGCGATCACCAGCCCTACTGGGCCCCTACGGTTGCTCTTTGCGTGCCAAGCTCCCAGAAACTCTTTCAAACAATCACGATGACCTCTTACGGCAACCTAAGCCGTTATCGTAAACCTAACATTTTTTTTTTGGTTGTTAGGTAGGTTTGAATTAACCACCATCTCACCTAATGATAAGCGATAATGTGGCCGACGATGGAGCACGCTTGCCCTCTAAATCCCTAGGTTGCACGTATCAGGAAACATAGACTCCGACAGGGGATCACACTTACGTCTACATAAGACCATAACTCCATGGACACTCTTTTAAATCAGGGTGTATTATTATAGGGTTAATCAGGGTGTGTAGAGTGTCCATGGAGTTTCTTGCGCATTCTTCTCTTTAGAAATATGCAATTACGCTTTGAAATATGCAATTAGCATCATTTTTCTGACGAACTGACTTCTTGACAATTCGAAAGTGTCAGTAAATGGTTTGTTTGAAATAAATGCCTTGATTTTTGATTCTTCTTGTCTGCTACAGAACATACGCTTCCCCCAAGCGTCACCACGATTCATACCAGTCCTGAATACTGCCCACGCCATAAACAAGAAACTTACAATAAAGTAAATCCTCTTGGAGTATGGATCCCAGACGACGAAGATAAGCATTTGCAGGGTTTAATTTACGCACTTGTTGCTCACCCGGCTTCACTCGTTTCAATTAACTATATTGCCACGTGGCTTGAATTCGTTAGCGGGGACCCTATTCAAGTCTTTGAGACAATGTCGAGTGGTTTTAGGGTTTTGAAGGTGGAATTAAAAACGTGTCGCATATCGCGCTATTTCTTCTGGTATAATAAAAATGAAAATAAGTACAAGGGCGCTGAATATTTTTATTTTCATGATGCTTTGCTAAGGTTACGCGGAATTCCTAAAAGGAGGACCGTGATTCTAGAACGCAAAGGGCAAATGAAAAGTCGACAAGCGGGCCAGTAAAAGTCAGACACGCCCTTTCACTCATTGTCTCCACTCGCTTAGTGAATTCGGATCAATCCTGCTAGCCTGGGGATGATCATAGACTCCTACTGCGTGGGTCCGAGGTGTCACCAGGCCTTATCAGATTACTAGCGCTGCGTTATTTTACTTTTTTTGTTAAATATCGCAGGAGCCTTTTTGACCTTGTGCGAGGTCTTTTATTTTTAATCTTATAATATTGTTGTTTTATTTTAAGTTAAGTATTTTATAGATTAAGTAGTTACTTTTTATTTTATTATTGTTTGTCCTGTACGAGTGTCAAATAAATGTTTTTCTTTCTTTCTTTCTACTTATCATGGTCTGTCCGTGTCGTTGAAGTCAGTTGCAAAATGCGCAATTTTTTTATCACCTCGCAAAGTTTTGATTTGTGTCCAACCAGCTGCTGCCAGCGGCTTTGCACGCGTGATTGTAGATAACTGTCTTAAGGGATCATACTCCCGAGATAAAAATATCCTCTATTGTGCTATTTTAGGACATCTGCCCGTGTGCCAAATTTCATTCAAGTCCATTCAGCCATTCGAACATAAAGAAGTAACAAACATACATACACTCACTATCTTTCGCCTTTATAATATTTGTGTGATTTTTAATATTCTCATGTAAGTGAATAATAGGTGGAAAGACTGATGAGCTTGATAACTACCGGAGGGATTGGAACGGACGTGTGTAAAAATAGAGAGGGAAAGAGGTTGCAGAACGATTGGCGTTCTGCAACCTCTTTCCCTCTCTATCACGTAGGTCACGAGTACGTCATCAGTGAAGATTATATTTTTAACATTATTATTATTTTTTACATAAGAGGGAAGTAAGTTTTAATAAATACAACAACACATTAGTAACACTTGCTACCCTCCACTGTAAAAAATAATAATATTAAAAATTTTACCTACACTGATGATGACGTACTAACTGTATGAGAAAACTTTATTGGCGTTGTGCAACCACTAAATATTAACCGATTATGGTATATTTTGGTATAAGAACACTGTGCATGAGTGGTATCAAGAATTCGAGCAAAGTCAAAAACCGGTAATTTAAAAAACATGAAACACCCTAAGGGGTATAATAGTCTTAATACTATTACTACTAAGTAAATAATGTCATTCTTAAGAGAATAAATTCATCTCAAACCTCAAAGAGCCACTACAGGTTCCACTCGTTTAAATACCTTCAGAGCTTGAACATCAACATTTCCCTAACGTAAACACTCATTCAGTCCATCATAGACTACGTCGTCTGTTATTTTGATGTCACCGAGGAGCTTTTAAATAAACTTGAGCGTTTGAAAATATTTGTATTCGTTTTGTGTTCAAACTTAAAAAGTTGATTATGTTCCATCAGGCTTTCTCAAGGTTCTCAAGTGGTTCCCTATTCAAGTTCGCGGGAACTCTCGAATCAATATTCGTATAGTAGCAGATACAATTATCTAGCTCGCTGTCCGACCATCCGGTAACCGTCCGGACCAAGCCCAAGAGAGATGATCATCAGAGATGTCAGCAAAACCGTAGGGGCCCAGCAGGGTCGAAGCCTACTGAGGCTATGGGTTCGCTTCTGAAAGGAAAACCCGGGGCCCTGGAATGCAAGGCAACGAAGGAAAATAGGAGTGGGTATTAGTCAGTAAAAGTCTGACACGCCATCCCGCTCCGCCCAAGGGCGCGAGAAGACATTGGATGATTTCCAACCTAAAAAAAAACAGATACGATTATCTAGATCTGCTATTTAACATCCTTTACGACCCTGAAACGCTAAAAGTATGTATTATTGTGATGTTTCATTTCATCAATTCTTTTTCTTCTTTATATACAATTCTTCTGTACATTACGTCATATGAAGGTAGATAACAGGGCAGCATATTTAAGAACCCAACCACCATGAGGAGCTAAGGAATGCGGTCTCTGTGGCCGAAATCGGTTAGATTGTATCATCATCATGTAATTATGGTATTATATTATAATATAAGTGTGAGGCAGGGAGATTACATTTCTCCGAAACTGTTTACGGCTTGTCTTCAAGGTTCTGGACTGGAGTGGACTAGGCATTAATATCAGTGGCGAGCATATCACTCACCTTCGGTTTGCCAACGGCATAGTAGTAATAGCTGAGACTACGGAAGAGCTCAGCACAATGCTCAATGACCTCAGTAGAGCTTCCGAAAGAATGGGCCTTAAAATGAACATGTACAAAACCAAAATCAGGGTAAATAATCATGTAGCACCCACTCCGATCAAGATCGGAGACTCTACACTCGAAGTTATAGACGATTACGTTTACCTGGGACAGACAATCCAGTTGGGTAGGCCTAACTTTGAGAAAAAGGTCAATCGTCGAATCCGACTCGGCTGGGCAGCGTTCGGGAAGCTGCACGGTATCTCCTCGTCCAACATACCACAGTGTTTCAAAACGAAAGTCTATGACCAGTGCCTATTGCCAGTGATGACATATGGCACTGCAACATGGTCACTTACAATGGGCCTCATCAGAAGATTTACAGTCACCCAAAGGGCAATGGAAAGGGCTATGCTCGGAGTTTCCTTGCGTGATTGCATCAGGGATGAAGATATCCGCAGGAGAACCAAGGTCGCCGACATAGCCCGAAGAAAAGTTAAATGGCAGTGGGCAGGGCACATTGCTCGTCGGATGTCGAATCAGATGGTCGATGGGGCTGAAAGGTTCTAAAGTTGCGACCGCCCACCGGAAAACGCAGCGTTGGACAAGGTGGACCGACGACCTGGTGAGAGTCAACGGAATGCGGTGGATGCAAGACGCACAGGATCGGTCGCTGTGGCGACGTTTGGGGGAGGCCTATGTCCAACAGTGGACGTCTTTCGGCTGAAATGATGATGATGATGATTATAATATAGTATATTATATTATTACTATTTTTAGAAACTGTACATTGTAACGATACTTAGGGAAGAGCTATGCCCAGCATGGGACGTGTTTCGGCTGAAATGATGATGATTATGAACTGACTTAACTTTTAGCTAACACACTGTGGTTTACATCTCTTTTTTCTTTAACTTTCCTTTCGCGGAAAGAGATTTTTCACTACTACCTATTTTTTCAGTTTCATTATTTTTGTCTGTTTATTAATTGTTAAATAAATAAACATTTTTACTTCACAGCTAAACATCAAAATTTTAATTAAAACCTTTGTCATTGTTAATCGTATTGGAAATCGACTGAAAAAATGTTAACATACTCGTTCCCTTCTAATATTATGAAAAAGGGTTATCATGACATTTCATCTATTTCGACGAAGTTATTATTATTTTGATTATACAAACAAATGGTACGGTATCGTGTGAAAGCTTTTTGAGTGTTGTTTGTTAAGTGCCAAATTAATAGGTTTAAAGTCCTGTTATAATTATGTTATTTTCTTATTTATTTATTTATATATGTACACACAAACACTTCAAAATTAAATGAACAAAAGAAAGAAAGAAAGAAAAATATTTTATTTGGCACACATGGATTCACACACTGTAAAAAACAAAATTTAAACTTAGAAGAAGAAAAAAAACAATGTGTGTCTCACGGCTGCGCCAAATAGGTCCAGTTCAGCAAAAATGCCAGACAACCACATGGTAGTCAGTGGTAGTTGCCTGACGCTGGTTTTCAACTGAACCTTATTGAGAGTGAACGGCAGTTATTTACTTATTGGTGTTATGTGTAATGTATAAGTATTATGTGTCAGGTTATTAAATATATATAAATGTTAATGTATGATAAATAGTAAACAGGTGCTTAGCGTCAGATGTGTACGAAATAATAACAACAAAAAATATTTAAAAAAAAGTCACCAAATTTAACAAGACATGAAGGAATGAGCAGTCAATGGTGCCCAGGGAATCTTCACCATCTACATACTGTGGTTATGTATAAGCCATTTTATATTTCCGTACAACACAAAAGCAGATAGAAGAGCACAAAGGTACTGCTTATTCTTCCAGCAGACCTGCGACAGGAGAGTTGGATGACAGATGTAGACACAATGTATACAAATAAGTTAGAAAATCAAAAATATACTATATTATCTAAATTAAATTATATAATACAACTCAACATGATTCTTCTTCTAGAGTGCATATTATGGGCAAATATAACTCGCATAATTATCGTTCGACGAAATATTTTATCATCACATCATTCAGATTTTGACATAAGCCTTATAAGAGATTTGAGTAATGCATATTAAGTTATTTAAGTACTATTTGTTTAATGAATTATAGTTTACATTTATTGACACATAAATAAACACTTAAGTTATTTGAGGTACAGGTTTGTTTATATTTAGTTCAAGTAGAATACAATTTTGTACCTTTACCTCTAGATCAAGCCAATGGATGGATTGTGTGAAGAGTGATATGAAAGAAAAGGAAGTTAGTGATAGCATGACGAATGACAGGGCAGAATGGAAGAAAAAAACATGTTGCGCCGACCCCAAATAACACGGGACAAGAGCAGGAAGATGATGATGATGACCTCTAGATCAAGCCTTCAATTTATAAATATTTGTGTAAATTTATAAATATTCATTCAATAAACATATTATTAATGCCATCTACCTGAATAAAACTCATACACATTTGACAATGCTAAACTTGCAATGTGTTACTCAACACGATGAAATCATAAATGTTAGGTAAAAAATCCAAGAATCACAGTCGCCAGCATAAATCGTGCAAGTAGGACGGTGAATTTCAATTGTACTGAGTCTAGTATCGTCTCGCTCCAATACAACATGAGTTCGCTTGCCGCGATCATTTGCGTTTTGTAAACCAGTGCTATTTGCACAGGACTGGTCGGTGTGACGATACTTGGAGGAGGCCTATGTCCAGCAGTGCACGTCTTTCGGCTGAAACCGTAATATTGTGGTACATAAGCAAGTAAAAAAAAAACTTAGGCATCGAAGTACTCCTCCACATCGCTGTCATCTGAATTCGCTGGAAACGTGCCTAAAAACCAGGTAATATTGCAACATTTTTTTTTTTTTTTTTAAGGTGGGAAAATCATCCAATGACAAATCCCGCTCTTGGGTGGAGCGAGAGATAGTGTTAATGTTAATGTTAATTCTTCGGGCAAAAAGTGAGCAGTATCTATCATTCGGTGAGAAAATATCTTTAAAAAGATGACGTGCACTCAGACCCCATGACCCAAGCGTTTCAATTCCAAGCGGCTGAAATTATAATTAAGTTTCCTTATGTACTTTTCATATCTTGTCTTTGTCGAGAAAGTGCGTCATTCTCTGATTAAAATATCGAGTGCTTTCATAATAGCACGTTTCAGAATTACGGGACCATCAAGTTAGGGGCAACTTTAATGGTAGACTGCACTACGAGAATTAAACTGATCCTGACACTTGACACGTCGTAAATCTTTATATTAGTCGCTTGTGACTTTTATTGTGTTGTAGTATTGCTTGGATTCACTGGATTATTTTTTGTCGAATACCGTAATTAGAGACACAATAGAAAGACAATGAGAGAGCGAACCTTCGCTTAGGGTTTAATGAATTAATCCATATTCTTTATTTATAAAAGGCAAAGTCCTGCCCCCCTAGCCAAGTTACAACCGTTTCGTGTCGAATTCCCTTCTCCAATCGCGCCTCGGTGTCAGCAATTGTGGAAAACAATAAATTGGTAGCCATGTTGACGCGCCTGAGTCGGCCGCTCGATCTACAATGTCGTTCTACAATAACAAAGGATGTACCGTTGAATATTTTAAAAACGATAACAATTTATTCTATATTTTTGAACGATGTGAATTTGGCTACGAATTTTCTATTCGTTTGTTCTGACCACGTGACTTAACATTGAGATGATGTCATTCCCATATATTTCGCTAGCGTTAACGACTGCAGATTATCAACTTGGCTAGGGGTGCTGACTTACTCACTGATTCATGAACACCCAGTTCGAACATTTGGACCTAGAACGCTGAAATTATGCACAGAACTTCCTTTTATGGTATTAACAACAAGTAAGAACAGTCGAATGAGTCTTTCTTTTCATTCTATATTCCAAAATTTACCCCTTAAAGGGATGAAATGGGAATCCAAAGTTTGTATGGAGAAACTTACTTGACGCGGGTGAATACGCTAGTAATATTATAAAGGAAAAATCTTTAGTTAGTTTCTCTATCTGTCTGTTACGCTTTTTTTAATTATGAGTACATTATGAAGGGCCAAAGTTCACGCAAAATAGCAGATTTTAAAAGGGTTTTTACTGGATTACTTTTACACAAATTTCTGATTTGATTTCAATAGAAACGTAGTTAATATCCACAAAATATCTACAGAAAGATGTGTAATAACGTCATAATCACGTAAGAGCGGCTCGCTGTATGTATCTCGGGTTAGGCTCTTTTAGGTCAAGGAAGTGGTATTGTAGCAGCACTGCAGCAGCACTCGGAGCCAACGTAACTAAGGTTGTACTACACTGCGAGCCTCAACGGTACCTCCGCGCCTGCGCCATCTTCAAAATCTTTTCAATCACTTCAAAATCTTAACGTCTGTTTCGTGATTTGCAATACATCAAGCCTAACACACAGCTACCTACAGTATTTTCAAAATCGTATATTCCACTTTATTGCAATTAGTCAAATTATTAACTCAAAATCCACCTATTTCTGACAGTTTATGAATCTAACCCTCGAATTCTGATTTAAGCATTTGTAGTTGACCGTCTCTCAAACTCTACTTTAACCTGAAAATCTTTAAAAAAGTTAAGTAGGGTTTGTTTTTTTTTTACTCAAAGTGCTCATTTCAGAAACTCACCCTAAGCATAGTGCTTAAGTATAGCGCTATACTTACACACTATAGCTATGCTCCATCAACAGTCAGAATTAGGTAGATTTTGAACGCGGCCACGCTCGGATCGCTTTCATCTTAATAGCCAAAGATGAGTGGTATTTTTGGAAGTAACCAAGACTTGAATGATAATAACAGGTCAATATCCGCCGCCGAACGGACACTTAAGATCTTAAGCTTGAATATAATCACGACCATTACCGTAAAGCTATCTTAGAATGAGGCCAAAAATGTATAAATTTGGGAGTCCAGCACCAATCCCGCACATTCCGGAACGCTAATCCTGTTTTATAAGCCCTACGCTTAAATCTTTTGTTTGAACGTTTACCGCGAAACTTTGCATAAATAAAATTAACTTTCATATTTTGTTTTTATACATTTACGAGCAATGGTTGCCTAGTAGTAACGGTACCGACTTGCGAGTTGTAGGTCGTGGGTTCAAACCAAGCTAGGTGCATTACTTTGTGTAATTTATTTCATTTGTTTCACAGTTCTCAAAACGGTGAAGGAAAACGTCGTGATGAAACCGGCATGTCCTGGAACCAAAAGTTCGAAGACATGTGACATCCACCAAACCGCACTGGTTTCACGTGGTGGATTATAGCCCATGCGCTCTCCTAGTCCTCTATAAGAATGGACTCAAGTCTCCTGTCCTTAGTCCCAGCAGTCGTCTATCAGTTGACACCGTCACCGGCTCACGCTGAAAACCAGCGAAGTGGACTCGGCATTATGGCTGATCATATCGTAAAATAGTTACATTATCCACCGTTAGAGGCGCTGATATTGTTTTGTTTTTGTTATGAATCATGGCGGTGGACAGTTATTCTTGTGGTTATTCTGATAAAACTGTTAGTAATAATGTGCCGATTGATAATAATGATATAGTGAGTCATTATGATAAAAACAATACTTGAATTTTACGAAAGCCATTCAAAAAACGTGCGCAACGTAAAAAACCTTGGAGTTCAGAAAGTATTTCACAGGTTAGAAGGTTCAATCTCTAATAGTATTATTTAGTGGTTATTCTTTTAAAATTAAAGCTATTTAAAATGTCTTATCTATCTTTAATGTTCTTTATTTGAATTTTTTTAAACCCTTGATGTCGTGGAAACCCTACAATATACTTACGTTATGATATGGCCAAACGTTGATTGAAATATCACGAAAACGTTGAAGATTAAACGATCTGGTCTGGTTTAGTTGGCCATATCATGAAATGCAACCATTTCATGATATGGCTGGTCGCATCATAAAGTGTTCAATTCTACGATCTGACCACGACTTAAGTATCCGTATTGATTTTGTTTAAGATTAATTGCTGATAATGACTCTATGGTAACATTAACATCGGCACTTTGATACTTCCACCTCTTTTGAGGACAAAGTGTTGTTTTAATTGACGTAAGAATATCAATTATTAAATGTGTTTAAAACTCTTGAAATCATACCACAATGAGCAAGACAGCCTATGCCAACGTAGCGTATCCAGATACTGTGCACCACTCGCTGCCACAGCCACGAAGACGCACTCAATTGTTCTCTGAATACCTCAATATTCAACATTTCCGTCCACTCTAAATTAACACAATAACTGTTCATCAAACTATTATGAACTCGCCTAACCTTACCTACAAACGTCAAGAAATACACTGACAAGGGTACGCACAATCCCGTCCAACAAAAACAATGCAGAGCGTTAGAATCTCAAAACTACTGGCATTTTAGACCAGCAGTTTATAATTTGGCACATGACGTTTTCGATATAATAATAATAATATTCCACGACTTACACACAAAGCCACGACTTATACAACAATAAAACCCATAGTACGGTGGGCATCTCAATGTTGCAATAAATGGGAGTCCAGTTTTTGTTTTTGGTGGGTGAAAGAGACAATTTTTGCTTGTCACTTATTATTATTATTCAAACCTCTCACAAATCGCAACAGGCACGCACTTCTCAGCTTTCACAAAAATATCATAATTCCATCCTACACACGTCCATAGCCAACTCATTGATCACCATGAAAAGGACGAGTGTCCATTTCTTTTCAAAAAACGTGGCTCTTTCAACCCCTAAAAAGGCAAAAAGGGACGCACGAACGATATTTTATATTTCCTTCTAAAGTACAGTTTATCAGCTACGAATACCCCTTCAATGGTGGTGACCGTTCAGACTCCACGTTTAAACTGTATTTAATATTTATTCGTCCGTGGGGTTGCCAGTGGAATTGGATTTTTGCCTAAATTAACCTATAAAGCACTGTGTACGAGTGAATCGGGGATTATTGTTTTTTTACAACCTAAATGGGTAATTTGTCGCTTGTGGCCTGACATATTTTTTTGTTCGTTCGGTTTGGCGACAATATTGGCAAAGGATTTGTACTTACGCATATTCTTTACAATTTACCCACTAACTAAATGCATATTAAAATGACTTTAAAAACAAATTGTCAAGATTTTTTTATTAGAAACATTTTTAGAACTGTCAATTTTTAAAAAAGATTCATTTAACATTGCTACATAGGTACTTTTCACATTTTATAAAACCCTTACCTACATACATATAATAAATATATTTACACTAACACAAAATCCTTAGTAGATAAGTTATAAAAAGCAGTTGTAATATAGAAAAACCAGGCAAGTGCGAGTCGGATTCGCGCACTGAGGTTTCCGTACAAACTACAATACCTGAATGGAGACTTGAAGTTTTTTTTCGAATTGCAAAATAGTTTTTTTTTTGTGACGTTTCTTGAACAACAAATTTACTATTTTGAGATTTGTTCCTTTAGGATTCTTGTTCAACGGGAAGTACTTAATGAATTTTGATTCCTTAGGGAGTATCGAAATATACGTTTTTTGCGACCTAAACGGCCGTATCTTTTTTATTCATTAATCTTAAAAATTTAATTTTTTTCACAGCTTCAAGGGACTGCAGACTTGAGTATATGGTTTTAATTTCAACTCGATACCTGTACGCTTTCTCGAGATATAGGGTCTTGACAGACAGAGAAACAGACGGACAACAAAGTGATGCTATAAGGATACCATACTTTCCTTTTGAGGTACGGAACCCTAAAAATATCAAAATAATGCTATTGAAAATTCCATCAACCTTCCACTAAGCCCCCAAGGTACCGCTAAAAAATATAATAGCGGGCTACTAATTTTTGCGGCAATTTATCAAAAGCCGGCAACAAGCGGCCTTTGCAAGCCAATAGGACCCCTTGAAGAACCCTTTTACAAAATTTATTGTGAAACCTCCTTAAGGAGTTCCTTCAGGTTATAAATAAAAAAAATCTTAGGCCACCATATTCCATTTTGCATACGTTAAATCGTAATATAGAAATATTTGTACCGAAATTTCTACGGAAACGTCTGCGGACATATTCGTTTTATTTATTTTGTATGTTGCGTTGTGCAAAATAAACATTACGTAGATATATATCTGCGTTATATTTTTAAAAGTATAATTTTGCACTCGTGGTAGAAAATTTTGTAATTTCTATTTTCATGTGCAAATTTCCTTTTTAATATATGTGAGAAGTGATTTAGTATTATATACTATTAAGATAGCTTAGGCAAAAAGTAGTAAGTGTTAAAAGTTGTTGTTAATGTTTTCAGTTTTTTTATCTGTTCTTTATCACCATGAAATAGTAGCCACCATGTTATTACGTCATTCGACTGTGTAAACTAAAGTGACAGCTTGCTGTCGACTGTCAACTGATCGGTCATACTGAGTGAAATCTGCGCATTTGTTTACACAGCCTACTGATCCCGGAGAACACGGTGGAGCACACGGTGGAGGTGTGCCCCGCTTGGGCAGAGCAACGCCGTGTCCTCGTGGGGGCGATCGGCGGCGGCGATCTCTCGCGCCGGGCCTTGGTACAGGCCATGGTCCGGAGCGAGGAGGAGTGGCGGTCGCTTCCTTCTGCGAAGCAGTAATGTTAGCAAAGCAGGCGGCCGATCGCGTGAGGCAACGGTCCTCACGCCCCAACTGCCGCCGGGATTCCGATCCCGGTTTCCGGCCACCGTAGGCGCGGGCTTGCGGACGGCGAGCAATGGGTAGCCCGCCGTCCGACCGTCTGGCAACCATCCGGATCGAGCCCAAGTCGTCGACGGCGCGTATTGTTCCACGCGCGCCTCAGGGAGATGTCAGCAAATCGTAGGGGCCCAGCAGGGTCGAAGCCCACTGGGGCCATGGGTAGTGTGAAAACGACACCTGGGGCCCTGGGACGAAGGCAACGAAGGAACAGGAGTGGGCTTTTAGTCAGTAAATGTTTATCAGTTGTCTAGTACTCATAACACAAGCTCTGCTTAGCTTGGGACTAGACGGCGTTGTGTGATAGTTGTTGAATATTATTATTATTTATTATTAGTAAAAGTCTGACACTACCTCCCGCCCCGCCCAAGGTCGGGGGATGTCATAAGATGATTTTCCCAGCGAAAAAAAAAACACAGCCTACTGACATCACGACTACAGAGTAAATATGGCGTCCACTGCGTTCTGCATTTTCGTCAAAAAAGCGCGAAATTTTAAATGCATTTTTAGGGTACCTACTTAACGACTTAATAAAAATGTTAGGGTTTTTTAGTGGTTTATTAGCACTAAACCATCTAATTGAGACACTTTTTAAAAATGAGTGTAATACCCTATTATGTAAAAGAAGAAAACTAACTGACTGACATATCAACAGAGCCGAAACTACTGGGACTAAAAACGTGAAATTTTGTACAAGGTTTATTTTTGTGACATAGGCGAGCAGTAAGAGTATTTTCCAAAATTCGGTCCATAAGGGGATGAAACGGGGATCCAAAGTTTGTATGGAGAAACCTACTATAGCGGCACGAAGTTAGTTATTAAAGTATGATGCGGGCGAAGCCGCTAGCAGAAGTTAGTATTTTTATATTTTTATTTTAAATAAAAACTTTATTTCTTTTTTTCTGAGTCGCGGGTGTGCGGTGGATGCAAGACGCACAGGATCGGTCGTTGTGGCGACGCTTGGGGGACGCTTATGTCCATCAGTGGACGTCTTTCGGCTGAAATGATGACGATTAATGATGAAAAACTTTACAATTCTAAATCTTTTTTGAGGATACTTTCGAAAAAGTAATAACGACCATCTTTATTATTCATTCTATTAAATAAATAAATTCTAAGTTTGTTAAGCCCAAGGTGTTTTCCTTACAATCTTTTGTCATTTACATCCCCAAAATTTTCATACAGGAGTATTTTAGAAAAACGAATAAAAACAACCTTTAATATTTACTTAGGTCACCATTCGTGGCAAGTTTCAAAGATTTTAGTTCCAGGTCATACAAATGAAATCCCCCTTTTATCGCCTTTAAAGTTGAATTTTCAAAAATCTCGCTTGCATCACAAAAAGAAACTGTGCAAATTTTTATGTTCCTTTTTCCAGTAGTTTCGGTCGAATATTAATATGTCATTCAGTTTCTCCTTTTTATATAATACTAGCGGTCTCGGCAAACGACCTGCGCAAAAGCTGGTTTCTTTTAGATTTCCTACTCACCAGTGCTACATAGCATGTAATGTGCTTACAGTGCGGCAATTATTTATTTTAAACATAGTACCAGCATACGGCAGAATGTTGGGCTGTGAAAAAGACGGATGAAAAAAGATTGCACGTAGCGGAGATGAGAATGTTAAGATGGATGTGTGGTGTGACGAGAATGGATGAAGTGAGAAATGAGTATATTAGGGGAAGTTTGAAAGTGGCGGTGCCAGTGACTGAAAAGTTGAAGAAGGAGAAAAAAAGGAATCATTTGTCTTGGTATGATCACATGATGAGGAGGGATGAAACGCATGTTACTAAAAGAGTTATGAGTTTACATGTAGATGGATGGAGAGGGAGAGAGAGACCAAAGAAAAGATGGATGGATTGCGCGAGAAGTGATATGAAAGAAAAGGGAATTAGTGATGGCGTGACGAGTGACAGGACAGAATGGAAGAAAACAACGTGTTGCGCTGACCCCAAATAAAACGGGACAAGGCCAGGAAGATGATGATGATGAACAGCATACGGCACTTCCTTTTGACCCTGACAAGAGAAGGAAAGACTTGGTTTGCATAAAGCCTCAAACCAGACATGCCTATACTAAGCGTTTTTACTTGTTCTTAGGACCATTTCTATATAATAGGCTTACAAATATTTACATATTAAAAAAAACACTTAACTATCATTATATATATTTTTACACCAAATAAAAATAAATAAAAGAAAAGCTCTAAAAATTATCTAAAGAATTTTTCGACGCCATAGCGTCGAAAAATTCCTCCACATCGCTGTCGACTGGTAATGTATCCAAAAGACTGGTGGCATTGCCACGCTGTATGCCAATGCTTATCCTTTGTCCAAGGTAAAAGCCAGCCTTCGGGTCACGCGAATTATCAACAAGGCGTTTGGAAAGTTCTTTAAACAATTTGTAAGCACTCGGACTCCACGATCGAAGATTTTCAAACCCCAAACGGCTCAAAAATTTAATTATCAACAAGGTTATTATATTTTCACCGCTTGAGGTTCTCCGCAGACTCTGCGGCAACACCAGCACAGCACGATGAGCTAGGAAGATGAGATGGTGCGGCGGACCATAAAAATTAAGACCCTAAAGTGATGTTCCGTCTAACAAAAAACCACGAGATCTTAAGCACCTAATTGTAATTTGTTACGGTACAATAAAGGGTAATTTATGAGTCTAAAAACATTTTTGCGCTAACCCTAATGCGACTTTGGAATAATCATAAGGCACTGTTCAGACCAAGCGTATTGTCGGCCACTGACTGTGGGCGGGCGTTGCACAGTTTATCGCTTTTCCATATTATATTAACTTCTCGTACACACTGAACCGACTATACGCTATTACATAATCCGTTGTCGCTGACTCTCGTTGGCCGATTATTGTACTACGCGTAACAAGCCTACTCTTTTGTTCACATAAATAACGCATTCTATGCTACAGCGTGCTGTTGGCTAGGTGAGAACGCACACTACAGACTGAGCCCACGTTCACACTGAGGCTGACAGTGGCATACTCACAGTCGGCGGCAGACAATAGGTTTGGTGTGAACGATGCCTAAGAAATGTTCGTTGTAGCATGAATGGGGCGCCGAATCTTATCGAGTCACTTGGTCGCGGCGACAAACGCGATTGTAAATGCGAAAGCAGAAAATTACGAGAACTGTGAACTTGCGATAAAGCTTTCTCTTCAACTGACAATAACCATTAATAACTTCAAGTCTTTTAAGAAATTCGCCATTTTGTGACCTCTAAACTCAATACGTGAGAAATAGAGAGTTGGTCTATACTTTATTAACTAATTTGATCTAGTGTTTTTTTTAAATGATCTAAACTAGTGCTCGACTGCGATCCCACCTGATGGTAAGCAGTGATGCAATCGTTGATGATGAAGCGCACTAGTTTATTAAGAGCCTATTCAAACTAGCCTTGAATACACCTAAATTATAATCGAACGGGAAGACCGCAACAGGCAAATTGTTCCAGACATTGATATTCATTTAAAACAGTGAAAT
This sequence comes from Mythimna pallens, assembly GCA_961205895.1. NCBI lineage: Eukaryota > Metazoa > Arthropoda > Insecta > Lepidoptera > Noctuidae > Mythimna > Mythimna pallens. Next base: position 20,858,613 of record OY540839.1, on the reverse strand, counting down.
AGCCTAATTGTTTAATGACCAGATAACATTTAAGTGAAACACAAGAAGAAAAATTGTTTGCACTGAGTATGACGCCTTGATATCATCATATTCCTGCCCTTGTCCCATATTTATTTGGGGTCAGCGAAACACGTTTTTGCTTCCATTCTGTCCTGTTAATCGTCACGATATCACCGACTACCTTTTCGGTCATATCACTCCTCACACAATCCATCCATCTTTTCTTTGGCCTGATCTCCGTCTCTATCCATCCACATGTATACTGATAGCTTGCATTTCATCCCTCTTCTTCACGCAAACATATCAAGATACACGATTGCCTTTTAACATTTCCATTGCCACTTTCAAACTTCTTCTAATATACTCATTTCTCATTTTATTCATTCACGTTGCATCCATCTAGACGTTATTATTTTTGCTTCATTTAATTTTTTTATGACAATTGTTACCAATAGATATAATAGGAAAGAAAAGGAAAGTTACTGGGAGAATAATGAGAGAAATTTTGCGGTTATTTTAATTACTCAAAAATTTAACCAATTTTAGGTCACGACATCCAGTCAGAGAAATGAAAATTTGATTGGGTTTTATATCTCAACCAATATTTCAAGTGACTACGCAACTGGACAACATATGTATGTAAAATAATTCAAACAGGCGCAATCTTTGCAAAATGAACCTGATAACTTCACTTTATTCTTGCACTAGCTATTCGCCCGCGTGATAGCAGAAAAAAAAATGTCCCGAGGGAACACACACAAAGTAGGATACTTTTAATCTCGGCAGTATGTTCCCTGCCATTCCAGGACATGGTCCACCTATGTACCAATTTCTGCGAAATCCATTCGAGCGTGAAGAAGTTAAAACATAGATACACACTCAACTCACTCACCAAATTTAGGAGTGTCAGGCGGTCTTCTTCTTCTTTGAATCAGTAATGCTAGCAAAGGAGGCGGCCGCACGCGTGAGGCAACGGTCCTCACGCCCCAACCGCTGCCGAGATTCTGATCCCAATTTCCGGCCACCGTAGGCACGGGTTTGCGGACGGAGAGCTATGGTTAGGTCGCCGAGAGACCGCCCGGTAACCGTCCGGACTGAGCCCAAGTCGTCGACGGCGCGTACTGTTTCACGCACGCCTCTGTCAGCAAACCGTAAGGGCCCAGCATGGGTCGAAGCCTACTGGGGCCAAAGGTCTGCTTCTGAAAGGAAGACATGGCCCTGGTACGAAAGGCAAAGAAGGAACAGGAGTGGGTTTTTAGTCAGTTAAAGTCTGACACTATCTCTCGCTTCACCCAAGGGCGGGGGATGTAATTAGATGATTTTACCAACGAAAAAAAAACACTCGCAAAAATCAAACCAATAAAAATATGTCATCAGAAATCCACTGAGAAATAATGAATACTCACGAATATTATGTCTTTTAGCAAGACGCACAAGACCGCTCATTATGACGACACGTGTGGGAGCCCTATGTCCAATAGTGGACATCTTTCGGCTGATCTGATGATGATGATGATTAAATCTCTGACAAATTCTATAAAGATCCTGCCAGAGCAGACAATCAAACAGGATAAAAATCCGTCACAACAAATATCTTGCATCTTTATTTTTTTGCAGTCAGATTAGCAAGAAACGCATTGTGTATTTTACCCCGAGTTGAGCGATGGAGAAACCACGCTCGCCATCGTCATTATGAATTTTACATTGTACATTCATAACTCAATCGATATCCAGCGAACAACAGGCGGGAACCAAGTGCTTTCTCCTGTCGTTCCTTACAAAAAGTAGCTTTCAATAACTTGGATACAATACCCCCATTCAATACTTGCCCAAGTTTTTTTAACGGCTCAATTAATAGCCTGTATTGTTTATATCTTTTGTTATATCCAAAGTTCTGGTAATGGTGGAGGCGAATACAAAAATTAATCATAATGCGCAAATTAATTGTTAAAGTTTTTATCGTTGATTCTTGTTCACTTGGCTTATTTTTCGCTGCTTGATTCTACTATAAATGTATTTTTAGTCTTAACTATTGAGTTTGATGTCTTACTCAATATTTAAAGGTATCTGGGCGACATTTAAACGTGCTAATTCCGCATTCGAATGGAAAACAAAGTGGCTGTATTCTATATCTATAGATACCGTCTAAACTTGATACTAGTTAAATGCAAAAACCACGTGAAGCCAGTAGACTTGGTTAATTTTGATACATCATAAAAAAAATTATTTAATTAATCCACTTCTAAATTTGTATCTCGACACAGAGAGAAAGAGAGAGAGTGAGTTCCCAAGAGTGAGTGAGGGGGTTCGTGAGGTCTCGGGTGACTTTCCACTGAAACGGAGCTGAGAGCGGAAAAGAGCAGTGAAAAATGGCAAGTGTTTCCATTGTAGCTACCCTCCGCTTTGTGCTTTTCGGTCAGCACCCGACTTCGTCCGGCTCTAGGCTTCATGTTCATTTGTTTTATTTGAAAATCTGCTCAGCTCCACTTACAAAGTTTCCAATGATGCGGAGTGTAGATTTCGAGCACTGTGATTGGACAATTCATTGTAGCGGAGAAGGGCGAAGTGGATTTGTTCTGCCCTCTGCTTTGTGCTTTCCGGTCGACACCCGACTCCGTCCGGCTCCAGGCCACGTGTTCATTTGTTTTATTTGAAAGTCCGCTCAGCTCCACTCCGCACCACTTACACAGTTTGCACTGATGCAGTGTGCACTGTGATTGGGCAATTCACGGTCCGCTTCTCTCCGCTCCACCAAACTAGCACCTTGTCAGCAGAAACGCACCCTATGTCTATGGGTAAGTAAAGCAATCACTCACTTCGAGTTATGTGTTAACGTTGACAACATGGCGGACATTAATTGTACAAGTATTCAGATGAGAGATAGCTAATGCTTGCACTCAGTGTTTATTTACTCGGTTAAATCAACTAACGACGCTATATCTTGTAATAATGGAAGATTTGCTTAGCAAATAAACCAACACTGTTTTAAGGGTGGAACAGCCGTAAGCCGGCGGAAGTTACGCCGCTCAAAACGTGTTGAGACAATTTCGATCTAACGCCATCAAGTGGCGGTACAATAATAGCACACATTATAATACTAGCGTTGTTTATTTTAAGATTATTTTTAAATGACTATTTATAAAAAGGATCTTAAAAACAAGCCAAACGAAAGCCAAGAGTCTGACTCGCTTACGATGAGTTCTGTACTATCGTAGACGATTTAAGGTCTAGCAAAAAATGCCACAAAGGTTACATGTATCTTTTTATCTATCTTTGTAGTCTGGTTTCCGAACTCATTCCTTGGTGGGACATTGTACGCAAACCATGGTAGCCTTCATTCTAACCAGCTCACCTCCGTCCAGAAGGAAATGAGTCTTATCAGTTCACTCTAGACGTCTATGAGCGTATTCGGTGTTTTCAGAGTTCGAGTACAGATTTCACTAACGGCTGTATGTATACTCAAGGAGCACTTGTTTGATAGTTTCCTCCGACTCCATACGTGCTGTGCTCAGAATACTGTCCGTAATATTCATTGTGTGAAAGTATTTATTTAGTCAGCAATGTCCGGTATTGATAACCGCCACTAGACACAGGCTACCTCTGCCCAGTTGCAGAAGGTTTCTGAAAGAAAAGAAAGAAAGAATATTGCTTTTATAGGCATTACAAAAACAGAAACACCTTTAAATCAAACAAAAAGTACACTGAATACTGCTAAAATTGCCTCAGCTCAGCATGATGCCAAATGGTAACACAAATCGGCTGTTGCATAATGTTCTAAATACGCGGAGGACTAATGTGGCGATGCAGGATTTTGAATTTTAGTTCGTATGTGGCGTCATACATGTCACTGCAGTATTTTTTAACATCGTGTGCGACGAAATCTACCACAACGTAAATTCGGTAGCTAACTTTGAGTTGCTGAAATTAGTCGTTATGAAAAAATCAGCAAGAAAAGCAAAATTCCGTATACATTTTTTATTAAACCAGTTAACAATACGCTAAAATACTCGCAATATTATTATGGGCTGAAAAAATCGGATCATAACGTAAATCCCGAAATATATGTAGAGCCAATAGAGTTGCTTTTATTAAAGCATATCTGCGCAAACATAAATTGCTTATACAAACATGGTTCAGGATAGAGATGGGACACGACATATCGGTAATTAAACTTATGATGCCGGGACCCCGACCCCGAGTTCCGAGTGCCACTGTAGGCGTAGGCTTGCGGACGAAGAGCAATGGGTAGCTCTCCGTCCGGCCGTCTGATAACCGTCCGGACTAAGTCCGAGTCGTTGCTAAAGCGTACTGTTCCGCGTGCGCCTTAAAGAGACGTCAGTAAACCGTAAGCGCCCAGCAGAGCCGAAGCCTACTCGGGCTGACTTAAGATCGGGAGAACTCATTAGTTGATTTCCACCTTAAAAAAATATGATTTTATTATCATTATATTTGATAGACAGCAGTGATAGCAGTAACGGCCCCGACAAACGAGTTGTACGTCGTAAGTTCAAAGTCAGGTTGGCGCTTTACTTCGTGTAATTTATTTCATCACTATTACTCTAAAAACGGTTCAGGAATCATAATGAGGAAACCCGGCTAATGTCTAAGAACCAAAGATTTGAAAACATATATCACATACACATCCACCAATTCGCACTGGGCTCGTGTGGTGGGTTAAGGCCCTTTATATCTCTTAGAAAGGAGGTCTGAGTTCCAGCAGTGGAAACATTGCAGCGCTTGTCATGCTTATTAGATGCTTATTTGATTTGATGCTTTTGTTTTACATATTTGATATAAACTAAACTATGCTCTACATACATTTTATTAAAGAGTCACTGATAACGATGTAATAGTGTATATGTCTTTATTATTTTGATAGTTATCTATATAAAATGTTATTTTTTTAATTCAATTTTTTTTTCTATTTTTTAAGTAAATGACTGTTTTTTTTAATGTTAAACTTAAAATTTTCCAAAACCAGCTCACAGTGTCAGAATTAGGCCTTCCCTTCAAATTTAATTCTCGCCATTACCGACATCGATAGTAGCCGCAGCACTACAGCATGTTACAGCCGAACGGCCGAAGGAAGGGGCAAACATTAAAATGGCACATCGCGCGTTTTTATTCGCTCGATAAGGACGCGCGGTCGCATGCATCCACTTCGACCGTCTGAAGAGTCTTTATTATGGCTATATTCTATTCTATGTACGTTTTACGCCCTACAGGGCGATTCGCGATTTTGTTCTTTGAGTTTACTTGGTGAATGTATTTTTTTTCTGGTGGGAAATTATCCAATGACTTTGTCCGTTCTAGGGTGGAGTAGGACGGCGTGTCATAAACAAGAATGAATGAATTTTGATAAAATAAATATACCATTACAAAGCACATAAAATATGAGACTCGTATGTATATGTCTTCGGAAAATTGCAATCTCATTATGTTTGTAATTAATCTTTATTAAATTATAATTTTTCGATTTATTATGAAAAAATGGTTTATTTAGAAAACAATACAATTTCTCGCGATATTTTACAATCTCACGGCGTTTGTAATTTTCCGGTGACATTTACATATATTTTTTTTTAACTTAACTTTAACTTTTTAACACTTCACAACAACGACATTAAATACGTATAACTCAAAAGCACAGATAAAAAATATTTTATTAAAAACTTAATGTGTTACCATTTTACTTTGACACTTCAGGGCGGCGCTACTTGCAAAGCGAAAAGCAAGAATATGCTTAATTTAAATACACTTCCATTTAGTTCGCTTATTTTTCGCGTGTCCTGATACAATGGGCGGAGGTACCGTACGCATAAAAGTCCTACATAATTTACTCCCGGTTGCACTTGGGTGTGTTTTATGACCCTTTTTTTAATGGAACGAAGATATGCAAGGGACGATAGGCGTAAAAAAGACTAACTTCCGACAGCAGTTTTGCCTGTGTGAAAAAAAAATATTCAAAGGAAACAATATATTTCTGGGATAAATAGTATTGTAAAGACGGGGGCGCAATGAAAGGCTTAGTTATTCGTTTTGACTATTATTATATCGATTCAAGCACTTTCATATATTATTTTACAATATAAAATTATCACCCGACACTTCTTGACGTGTTCTTATTTTATTGATTGATTGACATCAATCATCCTAAACTTTTTATAACTTAAACCTTTAAGGCCAGTTAGTAAGTTAATAATTAGTGCAACCTGCTTAGTTGTCACAGTATCCTCTTTACTATTCGAAGACATAGTCCAGTGACGGGGCAAGATCTAAATTTGATGTGGGCAATATACTTTCTGTGAGGCCTTTTGGCAGCACAAAACGGTTTTTTTTAACTACATCACATCCGAATAGACTATGAGCCGGACGTAAGCTTGTAAAATTGTAGCATGTAGATAATAGTGGATAGGTTAACTTGTGTTTAATTACCATTCATACACTGAGTAATAACAGTAGCCTTGTTGTGGCACGCTAAAATGGTCACTAAAATGAGAACCAAGAATACTCAGGTTGCATTACTTAAAAGCCTAATCTCTAGTCACTGAGACTAGAGACTAGGCATTTAAGTAATGCAGTTTCAAGTCATGAGCGAGGCCCCCCGGACCGTGAGGCCGCAGGCGGTGGCCCACGGCGTCCACGCTTTACGCCGCCTCTGACATAGTCTACTCTTCTACTCTTTTTTCATATTTTATCCCAATCTTAAAAATATTTTTCATACTCCCATCGTCAAAATCCATCTAGGTCAATGCTGTATGGAGCATGCCTAAACTAGACATATTTAACAACAAGCTGCCGATGTTGAGGAGAAATATTTTAATTTACGTAATTTTAATTTAATTTATTTTTAGTGTTTCCATCAGATTTCAATTTATTTGCAAAGTATTCAAGTTATTTAATTAATTCTTAATGTTTGTCTTCAATTTATTCTAAATTGTTGGCTTTAATCTTAATTTAATTTGATTTGTTCGATATTTTTTTGTGTTATTTTGTGTTAAGGCGTTTATTTTATATGTATACATTTGTTCCTTTGTTTTCTTATTAATCTTTTATTTTTTTTATGCACCTGCCATGGTAGGAGGAGTCCACATCGGCGTTGGGTCGACGATGAAGTACCTGGGACTCGTTCTCGACAGCCGATGGGATTTCGAGGAGCACTTCCGACGTCTGGCTCCCAAACTAAGTCGGACTGGGGCTGCCCTCGGGCGGCTCCTGCCCAACCTGGGGGGTCCAGATGCCTCCTGCCGAAGGCTCTACGCGGGAATCGTTCGGTCCATGGCCCTTTATGGCGCACCGGTATGGGCGCCGGCGCTGCGGAAGCAGCCGGCGGCCCGGCTGAACGCATGCCAGAGGGTCATGGCCATACGGATGGTGCGAGGATACCGGAAAATTTCCCGCGAAGCGGCGAGCCTCCTTGCCTGCCAGCCACCATGGGATCTAGAAGCAACAGGCCTTGCTCTCATGCACGATCTCCGCATGGAGATGCAACGCCGGGGCGAAACTCCGCTGCCGCGACAAGTCGCAGCATGGCGGGCGGAGTTCCGGCGGGTTCTCATGGAAAAATGACGACAGCGACTGTCGCGACCCAGTGCTGGGCACGCCACAATTGTGGCGATAAGTCCCCTCTTTGAGGCGTGGTTGGAAAGACCTCACGGCGTCATTACCTTCCGCATGACGCGCGTTCTCACCGAACACGGGAAGTTCGGGAAGTTCCTACACCGAATTCGTGCGGAAGCGACGCCCGGGTGTCGCCACTGTGTGGACCGCCCGGAGGACACGGTGGAGGTGTGTCCCGCTTGGAAAGAGCAACGCCGTGTCCTCGTGGGGGCGATCGGCGGCGGCGAGCTCTCGCGCCGGGCCTTGGTACAGGCCATGGTCCGGAGCGAGGAGGAGTGGCAGGCGGTCGCCTCCTTCTGCGAAGCAGTAATGCTAGCAAAGGAGGCGGCCGATCGCGTGAGGCAACGGCAACGGTCCTCACGCCCCAATCGCCGCCGGGATTCCGATCCCGATTTCCGGCCACCGTAGGCGCAGGCTTGCGAACGACGAGCAATGGGTGGCTTGCCGTCCGACTGTCCGGACTGAGCCCAAGTCGTCGACGGCGCCTATTGTTCCACGCGCGCCTCAGGGTGATGTCAGCAAATCGTAGGGGCCCAGCAGGGTCGAAGCCTACTGGGGCCATGGGTAGTGTGAAAACGAAACCCGGGGCCCTGGGACGAAGGCAACGAAGGAACAGGAGTGGGTTTTTAGTCAGTAAAAGTCTGACACTATCTCCCGCTCCGCCCAAGAGCGCGATTTGTCATTAGATGATTTTCCCACCTTTAAAAAAAAAAAAAATGCACCTGCAATTTTTTCTCTTTACTGCCCTTGGTTGACTGGTAGAGAATGCCTAAAGCATTAAGTCCGCCTTTATACCTTTGTGTTGCATGAAGTTTTAATAAATAAATAGTCATAGTCTCATCAGAAGACTTAAACTCACTCAAAGGGCAATGGAAAGGGCTACGCTCGGAGTTTCCTTGCACGATCGCGTCAGAAATCAAGAAATCCGCAGGAGAACCAAGGTGACAGACATAGCCCAAAGAATTGCCAAACTTAAGTGGCAGTGGGCAGTGCACTTTGCTCGCAGAACAGATGGTCGAATCGGGAATCTGATGGATGCGAGACGCACAGTACCGGTCATTGTGGTGACATTTGGGGGAGGCCTATGTCCAGCAGTGGACGTCTTTTGGCTGAAATGATGATGATGATGAAATAAATAGTCCCTTGAACATCTGGCCGAAGTTAAATGTCTGTGCACTAGCTTTTGACGATTTATATGTTCCTATGTAGGTGTATGTCATCATTTTAGCAGAAAGACGTCCATTGTTGGACGTATTGTAGACCTCCAGCACCCCTAAGTTTCACCAGAACGTCCGTTCCTGTTCATCTCGTATCCATTAGATTCCCGCGACCATCACCGGGTCATCGGCCCACCTTGGGGAAGGTCCAACGCTGCATCTGCCCAGTACGTGGTCGCTACTCCAGAACCTTTTGATCCTGTCGAATATCTGTTCTGCGAGCAGTATGCTCTACCCACAGTCACTTAAGTTTAGCAATTCTTCGGGTTATGCCCTATGGCTTATATGAAAGTCATATTGCTAATAAATATTTTAAATCGAATTGAGTATTTTTCTGTATTTTGTACAATATTATTTATTTGACTGGCCTGTTGGTCTAGTGGTTAGTGGCCCTGACTGCTATGCCGGAGGTAGTGGGTTCGATTACCACCCAGGACAAATATTTGTGTGACGAGCACGACTATTTTGTTCGGAGTCTGAGCGGAAATTAATTTATCTATTATATGTATGTATTTAGAAATAATATATAAGTATGTTTATCAGTTGTCTAGTACTCATTACACAAGCTCTGCTTAGCTTGAGACTAGACGGCGTTGTGTGATAGTTGTGGAATATATTATTATACTATTATTTTGTAGTACACAATAAACAACAAAAATAAATCTTTTTCTGGAAACAGCATTAAAAATGGTTATGGAATGTAAAAATGGTTTGAAATAAATGGTTTGAATCTAAAATACTTTGGAAGTGCGTTTATTATGTTAAATTTTGTAGATACTACACGTACAAAGGTTGCACTGCTTCAAGTCTTTAAGGGTAAATGATTAGACGTAATGACATACAAGGAAGGAGATTTAAGACACCATTAGCAGGCGCCTCACTAGTTTAATAGATAGAGGTATCGAAAAGGAAAGTTGGATAAACCTACTAACGATCGAGGATAAAAAAATAAAAAATAAAAATAAAATTGTTTATTCGGTAAAAAAAATAAAAAAATAAAATTGTTTATTCGGTCTTAATTACAAATTTGAATGAAACAGTCCCAGTAAGTTATTAGTAATACTTGTGTTGGGATTGTTTCGCTCCTTCCCTTAATTGATACTTAACAATATTGAGACTTAGTAACAAATAAAATAAAAACTAAAATCAAACTTTAGAACAAACAGAAACAACTATTTATAAAATAATAAGCAGCTCGTGTGTAGTGTGTAACTGTGTGAAGTGTGTAACTGTGTGTAGTTGTGAGTATGTGTATATTAGTGTATGTTTATGTGTGGGTTTACGTATTTGGTGAATTGCCATCATTTTCGATGTTAAAGTTAACACTGTGTAATATAGCTAGGATATGGCTACTGATGATAGTTTGAACGATTTTATTATTATTATTATTTCTTTATTGTCAAACAACTAAGGCCCATAGATAAAATACATAATAGGTATTAACAGTAGCTAATATATATTAGTAGTAGCATTTAGAATTTAAAATATTGAAATGAGAAAGAATCCCCATTGTGCTGCGAACTGGGATTATCTTGCTATCTCTTTTATACGCACGTAACCTAATGACACTGACGTCACATTTTAGATTGAGCATCCTTTTTCTCTTACTTGACAGTTTCCCCTTCTACTAAATTAGAAAGGTTCGTAACTTAGGTTCTGTATTTAGAACCGATTTGAAAAGTTCTTTTTATTAGCGATTTTTTATAAGGTTTATTTTTGAAACTAATGAGTCAAGTATCTAATTGCCAAATTATTCGGGCAAACGTTTTTATCTTAAGTAAGCCGATAGTTAACATTGATATTAGTCGCCCTGACCGCAATGCGGTAGAAGTACTATTGTTAGTGTATTGTACTGCTTAATGGAATATTTTACGGCTCACCAACACTTCGACACGCATTTATACAACCGCGGGTGGTGACTGACAGGTTTTTTTTTAGGTAGGATAGTCATCTAATAACAAATCTCGCTCTTGGGCGGTGCGGGAGATAGTGTCAAACTTTTACTGACTAAATACTCACTCCTGTTACTTCGTTGCAGTTCGTCCCAGGCCCCCGGGTTTCGTTTTCACACTACCCATGATCCCAGTAGGCTTCGACCCTGCTGGGCCCCTAAGATTTGCTGACACCTTCCTGAGGCGCGCGTGGAACAATACTCGCCGTCGACAACTTGGGCTCGATCCGGACGGTTACCGGACGGTCGGACGGCGAGCCACCCGTTGTTCGCCGTCCGCAAGCCCGCGCCTACGGTGGCCCGAAATCGGAATCGGAATTCCGGCGGCGGTTGGGGCGTGAAGACCGTTGCCTCACGCGATCGGCTGCCTCGTTTGCTAGCATTACTGCTTCGCAGAAGGAGGCGACCGTGGTGACTGATAGGTGTCAAATATAATAATAATAACCATTTTATTTTCAGGCATCGGAGGCATACAAGAAATACATAAAATAATCTTAAACAATAATAAACTAATACATATTATAAAAACAAAACTTATTTAACTATAATTAGTTATACACGTAATGTAGTCAGCATCGTGTTGCGCTGCGTGATATCGCGTAATCGTCCTAGAAAACGTCGATATACGGCACCTTTCGGGCAGAAGTCCTCTTTTAAGAATGTCTGTAGCTGGTGGGTTAGAACTCGTACCACGAACGACTTGAAGTTGATGTCGTGGCGCGCTAATATACATCATGTCACAAGCACTTGTGTCTACCAATACTTCAGCACCTTAAATCGCACGAAATGGGGCAAAATTGAAGAACTCAGGAGCAAAATTGAAGAACTGGATTCTGATTAAACTTTTTTCGTTCAGAGTTCGTAAATAAATTAAATTTTAAAAATTTCTTGCACTTCATAAAAATTCTTCGATTTGACAGTATGACGTGACATCACAACATGGCAATCGATCCTATTCATAATTGGAACGCATTGTACCTATAATTGTGCTTGAAACAAAAAAAACATCTCAAATGGAAAGTAAATTATCGATTGTAATTTAACTTTCCATTTGAGATGTTATTTGACTTCTGCCGCCCTTGTGGGGGAGTGGGAGAGCGTGTCAGATTTTTACCGACTAAAACCCATTTCTAGTTCCTTCATTGCCTTGCATTCGCGGGCCACGCTATGGTGACACCCGGGCGTTTCTTCTGCACGAACCCGGTGCAGGAACCTCCCGAACTTACCATGTCCAGTCAGAACCTGCTTCATGCAGAAGGTGAGGACGCCGTGTTGACTTTCCAGTCACTTTTTAAAAAAGTGTCTTACCGCCATATTTATGGCGTCGCCAGCACTGGGTTGCGACAGTCGCTGTCGGCATTCCACCATGATTCTATTTGGGATGTACGAGTAAATTAGTAGTGCTTGTGAAGATTAATTTAACTAGGTAAATTGTTATCTTGAGTTATCTCTTTAGTGTTCTGGCTCTCATTGCATTTGTATTTGTGTATTATCTCATCATATTGTTATTCATTTACGCCACCAGCTGACGCTACTTTGGCGTGAGTGAGGTCTTCCACTATGAAAATGTAATTTTGACGTGAACATGACATTAAATTGATGTCGTTTGAACTAATATAAGAAAATACAAGGACTTTGAAGATGCCCGGATCTGATCTTTTTAGGTAAGAAATCATCAAATGATTTCTCCCACTCTAAGGAGGTGCAACAGTAGGGTGTAGATGTTGTAGTTGGGCTTCATCAGAAGGCTTAAAGTCACCCAAAGGGCAATGGAAAAGGCTTTGCCCGGAGTTTCCTTGCGTGATCACATCACAAATGAAGATATCCGCAGGAGAACCGAGGTTACAGACATAGCCCAAAGAATTGCCAAACTTAAGTGGCAGTAGGTAGGGCTCATTGCTTGCAGAACAGATGGTCGATGGCGACGAAAGGTTCTGAAATGGCGACCCCGTACCGAAAGACGCAGCGTTGGAAGGCCTCACACAAGATGGACCGATGACCAGGTGAGGGTTGCGGTAATTCAATGGATGCAAGACGCACAGGACCGGTCATTGTAGCGGCACTTGGGGGAGGCCTATGTCCAACGGTGGACGTCTTTCAGCTTTGAAATAGAATAGAATAGAAAGAATAGAAAAACTTTTATTCGGGACAGACACAGCACAACGATTATTAACACAAAGTAAAAATAAAAAAGCACAAAGTACAAAATGAAATGATGATCATGATGAGGGAGGAGCAAGACGGTGTGTCAAACTTTTACTAAAATCCACCTTTAGTCCTTAATTTGTGGTGTACACTATTTCAGAAAACCCTCAGTTTGCAGCTTGCTCGTATATCGCCTGTGGAATTAGTAAGTATTCATGACGTCCAATAGAACCGAGTAATTCCATGGTTCCACTGTGATTTAAATCTGTATTCAACAATCTTCTACGCAAGCGTCCTCTATCACCGACGACATCATTGCTTACTATCAGGTGGCGTAAAGGTCAAACGCGAGCCTAAAAAAAAATTTCATGCTTGATTTTTCCATACACAAGAAAAATTTGCTCGGCAAATTAATTACACGTCTATGCTCTGTTATCATCACTAGAGAAACTGGGTATGCCGTAATGAAATACAATATTATACACTTTATTTATGTACCAACATTCTAGGAAAGTCCGCATACAGGCGCGAGTCGGCCGAAATTGTTTTATTAAAGCATTCCCTTGACCTGAAAATGTAAATTAACTTTTATTAATTGCAACCCTGTTGGCTAAACAGTGTTTCTTTTTAATTAAAAATACGCATGTAGTGCGCCGTTGCTTTTTAAATTCATAGTTTTTTTTTCTTTAATGTGCCAGTTATTTTTTAGTCTTGCCGTAAAGTTCTTGATTTTTTATTGTGAGAACACTGTAGATAGAATCTACAGTGTTCTCACAAATCTATATAATATATTAATGAATAGCTGTTTGTTAGTCTCGGTAAAACTCTAAAACGGCTGGACCGATTCGGCTAATTTTGGTCGAGAATATGCGAGTCCAGGGAAGTTTTAAACGGTGAGAAAAAATGGAAAAACAAATTCGAATACAACGCCATCTCTAATTATAAAATGAATTATGCTTTTCTGGTAATGCCTGTAGATGCAGTTATCCTTACTATTAGGCGGTACGAAGTTCACCGGATCAGCTAATCAAATATAAAATACAATCTATGACTCTACGAATAGGCTCATAGATTATATTCTACTTCACACCATTTTTTTTCTTTTTTCTTATATGGTTATTTTACTTACTTGCAAAACAGATGGTCGATGATGCCCAAAGTTTCAGGTATGACGACCACGTACTGGAAGACGAAGCGTTGGAAGATCTCCCACAAGGTTGACCGATGACCTGGTGAGAGCCGCAGGAATCCGATAGATGCAAGACGCACAGTACTGTTTGTCGTGGAAACAGGGGAGTCCTATGTCCAAGAGTAGACGCCGATGAAATGACATATTTGGTACATGTTGACTGTTTTACACTGTTCTCTCTTATTTTTTTAAAGCAGTAACCCTGGAGCCTCTTGCCAGTTCTTCTCCATAGGAAACGACCGATAGAAACCGAGCACTAGCCTCTGACGTTTTATAAGTGCTAAAGATATATAGAATATAAAATATATTCTATTTTATATTCAAATTTTAACACATTTATTATACAATTTTACATCTTTTATAATAATATACAGTATAATCTGCTTTGGGAATAAGAGGTTAATGTCTCTGCTGGTTAAATTATATTGATCTGGGATTCAAACATAACTTTGCTCTTAAATTGGATCCTAAGGCGCAGTCAGAGGGGCAGACCTCCTGTGGTTTACGGTTATTATAAGAACATTTATATGACTTTCTGTAAGGTCATCTTGCAAAGTACTTCTTTTTGAAAATGATATCCTACTCTTGGGTGGAGTGAGAGGGCGTGTCAGACTTTTACTGACTAAGTGTGATTTTTGAAACGAAGAGAACGTCTCATTCATCTGACCTAGCTTTCGTACCTATTTTGTGTCGTAAACCATTGGTTGCAAATGAGTGCCTTTGATACATTTAGTGATCGGAGAAAACTAATATACAAATAAAAATATCAAATTGTAAAGGAAAAACTAGGCCAGACGAATAAGACCCTCTCAGTTTCAAAGAATCACCCCTAAAACCCATTCTAGTTTCTTCTTTGCCTTCATTCCAGGGCCCTGGGGTTCTCTTTCGTACAACCCGTGCTCCCACTAGGCTTCAAACCTGCTGGGCCCCTACGGTTGCTAACATCTCCTTGAGGCGAGCGTGGAACACTACGCGCCATTGATGACTTGAGCTCGGTCTAGACGATTACCGGACGGCCGGACGACGAGCTACCCATCGCTCGTCGTCCGCAAGCCCACGCCTACGGTAGCTGGAAATTGGGGTCGGTATATCGACGGCTAGGGCTTGAGGGCCGTTCCCTCACGCATGCTGCCGCCTCCTTCGTAGCATTACTGCTTCGCAGAAGGAGGCGGCCGCCTGCCATTCCTCCTCGCCCCAGAGCATGGCCCTGTACCAGGGCCCGGCGTGAGAGGTTTTTGCCACCGATCGCCCTCACGAGAGGACACGGCTGTGCTCTGCCCAAGCGGGGCACACCTCTATCATATGCTCCACCATGTCCTCCGGGCGCTCCACACAGTAGTGACACCCGGGCGTTTCATCTTTCATCTCATCCAACTTTCCTGTCGCAGGTCTGCTGGATAAAATTTCGTTTGAAATAAGCAGTACCTTTGTGCTCTTCTATAAGTATTTGTTCTTTTCGTTTTTAAGTTTTATGTGTGCATTATATAAATAATAAATATACAACTCTTTCCACTCGAGGAGCCAGAAGAAGTTTCAAACACTAACTGGCTAAAACTCACCCATATTGATTCAGTTGGCTTTTGCGTTCAATAATATGGCCTCAATAACTTTTTCGAACAATCCCGTAAAACATTCATTCCTGCCCAGTTGTTTTATTTTTAAACATTGTCCCTTACTGAAGAATGAGTGCTCGGTTACACGGGCAGCATGGTGCGGGGAGCGGTGCGGGTGCGGGTACGCGCGCGATATACTTGGCCACACTGGCAGCGCGGTGCGGGGAGCGACGCGGGTGCAGGGACGCGCGCTATAGTGCCTGTCCGCAATCGAGAGTAGTGATGGGCGATTTCGAGATGCTATAACAATCGAAAGAATCGGAGTCTTTAAAATAAACCATCGAGTCAACCTTCGACTCACCGTTCTACAAAATAATCGAGATGTTTTTCGATTGTTTCGAGTCAACGGGATCGACCGCTAGTTTTCAATTGTTCGAATCAGTCACTCTCACTCACTGGGTCTCGCTCGGTTACCAGGGTGAGAGGTCCGTCAGTAGCAATAATGGAGCGAGTTGAACTCGAGTCAAAGTCGAAACAATCGAGAACCATCGAGATGTTCGAACATACTTAACGCGCGCCCGCGTTCACAATATGGACACTCAAATGAAGTTCTTATACGTATGAGATTGCTGCGCCGCGCCCGCTCCGCACCCGCGCTTCCAGTGTGGCCGAGCACTCACTCTTGTATCTTTGGTACATGTAAACTCACAGAAACAAAACACCCAGACCCGTAACACCTATCTCTAGGTCATACAAATATTTGTTCCGTGTGGGAATCGAATCCGCGACATGCAGCGCAACAGCCAATCGCTCAACGACTATACCAAACGTGCTGCCAAGACTTAGTGCGTTTACATATGAGATACCAGTATAGGTACTTCTAACCAATGAAATATAAAAAAAAACTGGGCAAGTGCGAGTCGGACTCGCGCCCTGAGGGTTCCGTACAAACTTACCTATATAAAGAGTTCAATTCCTGATTGGAATCTTGAAGTGTTTCGAAATCGCAAAAAAAAAAGATTGTGACGCAACAACAAATTTTCTGTTTTCAGATTTATTCCTATACTTGTGTTATAAGACCTTGCTCTATACAAAATTTCAGGATTCTGGGTCAACGGGAAGTACTCTAGATTTTTTTTCCCCCCTGATTGTCGAAATATACGACATAAACGGCCATATCTTTTTTTTCCGTTAACTTACAAGTTTGATTTTTTCACAGATTCAAGGGACCGCAGACCTGAGTAAATGGTTTTAATATCCAACTCGATACGTCCACGCGTTCCTGAGATAAAGGGTCTTGACAGACAGACAGACAGACAGACGGACGGACAACAAAGTGATCCTATAAGGGTTCCGTTTTTTTCTTTTTGAGGTATGAAACCCTAAAAAGTAACCCAAGGCTGTAATACCTATACCTACGGGTATAGGTATTACAGCCGTGTGTTTTAGTTAAGTAAGCCTTATTTGATATGGTACAAAAACATTGAAATAATGAAGCACATAAATTATTTTTTCATACATTGCGAAATAAAGGTTTCATTCTACAAAAAAAAAAAAAACAAATGCGAATATTAGATAGAAGTTGCCTACATACGTGGTGTATATTATACGTATTCTGATTTTTTTTCGTTGAAAACCAATCATTGGGACCTAAGATACTTTTGTTTTAATAGGAAACCAGTATGTCCTAGAACCAAATCTTCGCAGACATGTGACATTCACCAATCCGCACTAGGCACGCGTGGTGGATTACGGCCCATTCCCTCTCCTTTACAGGAGGTTTGAGTTCTAACAGTGGTAACATTATAAAGCTGAATGTGCTATGCTATGCTTTTATAGACTTTACATGATTAAAATCGTAGAAAACTTCATCCACTCCAATCGATTTAGTCACCGTTTATAGCCGTTTTTTTTATTGGGTGAGAAAATCATCTTATGACAAATCCTGCTCTTGGGCGGAGCGAGAGATAGTGTCAGACTTTTACTGACTAAAAACCCACTCATGTTCCTTCTTTGCCTTCTTCCCAGGGCCCCGGGTTTCACTTTCACACTACCCATGGCCCCAGTAGGCTTCGACCCTGCTGGGCGTCTACAATTTGCTGATATCTCCGAGAGGTGCGCGTGGAATAGTACGCGCCGTCGACGACTTAGACTTGGTCCGGACGGTTACCGGACGGTCGGACGGTGAGCCACCCATTGCTCGCCGTCCGCAAGCCCGCGCCTATAATGGCCAGAAATCGGGATCGGAATCCCAGCGGCGGTTGGAGCGTGAGGACCGTTGCCTCACGCGATCGGCCGCCTTCTTTGCTAGCATTATTGCTTCGTAGAAGGATGCCACTCCTCCTCGCACCGGACCATGGCCTGTACCAAGGCCCGGCAGAATATAGCCGTTAAGGTTACACTATTCGATACTTTTTCCATCCAAGTTTTGGGGGGTATTACTCCACAGTTTGACATTGTACATCCAAAATAAAACATGTTAAGGTTTTATCTTATTAATAATTTTGTCTATGCGGAAACAGAAAAAAAAATGCCATTAATAAGTTATGAGCCAACAAAGTTTCTGTTTTTTGATTATTATAAACTTGTAAGTGTAAAAAAGCTCAAAAGTAACAAAAATCGTAATAAAGTCTCCAAAACGAAGTCGGGACAGACAAAGATCTCTATACAATTTATTTGTAATAGATTTATGCAGTGGTTTTTTCGTAAAACTATTTTCCAAAGCACTACTCTCAGATTTTACGCACTGTCCAATGTCTTTTCAGTTCGGAATGGTGTTTATGTGCGTGTGAACCAAACGTTATTATAAACTAGCGTGTAAATGCTCATACTTGATATTATCGCTGTCGAACATAATGTCAGATGAGACATCGCACTTTTTGGCCTAACCCATCAGCGAGTTCGAGCCCGCGACTAGTTCAGCCTTAAATCTTCCTAACTT
Source organism: Mythimna pallens (assembly GCA_961205895.1). Classification (NCBI taxonomy): domain Eukaryota; kingdom Metazoa; phylum Arthropoda; class Insecta; order Lepidoptera; family Noctuidae; genus Mythimna; species Mythimna pallens. The sequence continues at coordinate 20,839,997 of OY540839.1, read as the reverse complement.
ATGCATTCTGTGGAAACAACAATTTTAATAAACAGTCGTGAGCTCCCAATACCTATGTTTGCCTAGTATATAAGACAAAAGGCAATAGCGCGAATGCGGGAATCGCTCGCGATCTTAACGCGCCATTACATCTGCACGTGATCAATATGTCAGTGGAACTATGTGATAGAGCTATTAAGTTTTATGTTAGCCTAGTACTCTCAAATCGATTCTGTTAGTCGGTTTATATTTGAATCTAGGCTATTTTATAACCAATGGTTACTTTACTTTGTTCTGAAGTGACGAGCGCGTACCGAAAGATGTAAAGTTGGAAAGTCTCCCACAAAGTGGACCGATGACCTGGTGAGGGTCGCGGTATTCCGATGGATGCGAGACGCACAGGACCGTTCGTTGTGACGACACTTGGGGAAGGCCTATGTCCAACAGTGGACGTCTTTCGGTTGAAGTGATGATGATGATGATGATGGCTACTGTGCTTAGGGTTAAGTTTGCTTAAAAATAACTCAACTTTGAGTTCAGCTCGTCTATAAACATTTGTCATGGTGAACAGTAAAAAAAAACCAGGCAAGTGCGATTCGGACTCGCCCACTGAGGGTTCTGTACAAACTTACCTATGAGAACAGTTCAATTCACGAATTGAGTTACGAAGATTTTTTCGAATCGCAAAAAAGTGTTTTTTTATGACGTAACTACAAATTTACAGTTTTCTAATTTTTTTCCTTTACTTGTGCTATGAGACATTGCTTCATGCCAAATTCCAGGATTCTAGGTCAACGGGAAGTACCTACCCTATGAATTTTAATTCATTTAAGAGTGTCGTCGAAATACACGTTTTTTGCGACATTTTTCGTTATTTCAGAAGTTTGATTTTTTTCACAGCAACGACAACGACAAAGACAGCTTCAAGGGACCGAAGACCTGAGTAAATGGTTTTAATTTCCAACTCGATACCTCCACGCGTTCCCGAGATAAAGGGTCTTGACAGACAGACAGACAGACGGTCGGACGGACAACAATGTGATCTTATAATGGTTCCGTTTTTTTCATTTTGAAGTACAGAAACCTAAAAAGTAACAGCTGTATCAAATCCCCTAAGCCACAAAGTCCTTACTGCTTTTGTGTACAACGAATACCTGCCCTAGACTGTAAAACAAATAATAAACGATTTCATCAAATTTATTTCTACCTTTAAATCAATCAAATCATGTGTACATTATGCCTTGATTGAATATTATGGTTTAATTGCTTTGATTGAAAGTTTGGCGACGGTCGCTTTGATCATACCATCAAAGCGACCATTGCCAAACTTTCATCTGATCATCCGAAATCCGATTCGTTGATTAAAGAGAGCAAAAAATGCCCCGTTTAAAAAAAAATCTTCGTTAATTACTAAGGATTACACGACCTCGCTGAATCTTAATTCAATAATAAGGGATGTTATAAAAAATGAACGAAGAATGGAGCTTGGCTGTGACTGCTAGCGAATATTTTTTATTTAGGTAATTAACTGTTAGCCATTTTCATCCACACTTATAAAACGTTTGGAGAATCATACCTTCAATAGCTTCTGCCAGCGGGTTTGCCTGCGTTAAAGCAGAAAAATATCGGATAGTTTTGTTTTTTTTTGTATTTGAGGCGGTTGTGTATTTCTTGTAAAAAGTTTTTTATTTTACATATTTTTGTAGTGGTAGGAGTACCATTCAAATAAACCTAAATGGTTTGCGATTTCTATAGTAAGGTATATCTATACATATAATAATCTGTAGAAGTTTTTAGTTGTGCGCGCATTACATAAAATGTACGAAATTGCCGTAGATAACTTATAGACATAAAAATTGTGTGTAACTTGATAATATATTACTTAGGGTCCATTTTATCACAATCGGTTACTACATTCATCGGTACGAAGTTCGCCTGGTCAGCTAGTATAGAAAATATAACCATTACAAGATGAATTACAAGAGTACCCATACAATTTTAAAACTTCCCTCGATTTCTTCAGGAACCGATTATCAGATCTTTACCTTGGAACCATGAAACCACCTGGAAAGTATAAACTTTCCAGGTGTCTCTTTGACTGGCCTGTTGGCCAAGTGGTTAGTGGTTACTGGCGGTCGTTTTGACTGCTATGCCGAAAGTTATTGGTTCGATTCCCACCCAGGAAAAATGTTTGTATGAAAAGCACGATCATTTGATCTGTGTCTAGGTGTAATTTATCTATAATAGTATGTAGAAATACACAAGTATGTTCATCAGTTGTCACACAAGCATAGCACTCATAACACAAGCTCTGCTTAGCTTTGGAAGTGTATACTTTCCAGGTGGTCTCAACACAAAATGAATTTTCTAATAGGGATTTATATATTTTCTAATAATCAGGGAAAATACATTTGAAATAATCCGGCGAACGGAGAACCTCCTCCTTTTTGAAGTCGGTTAAAAACATACTCTGATGAAGACGCGCGAAGGCGCTAATTGATATTAAAATTCGCTTAACATTTTACAAAGTTTCCACAAAAACTTTATTATTCAGTTTACTTCCATTTGTTTATACTTCTGGCCGACTTTCATTCCTGAAGTCGTTAGGCACGAAACGAAGACAAATGACGTATCGTAAGCGTATGTACGTGATCAATCATTACTTGTGACGTAATTACATGATCTTGCACGCCTTGAGCCGTATTTGTAATATTACAAAAGTTATGCTCAAGCCATGAGCGCTCGAATACAAGAGAAGAATTAAGTAGGTTAAGTAGCTTAAAGAATTTAATTCCATTTCCTTTCTTTTATGAAGAGGGAAGAGGTTTTTTAACTTAAAAAATATTTATTTATTTAATCTTCATGCAACACAAATTATTATAATAATATAAAGGCGGAATTAATGCCTTAGGCATTCTCTACCAGTCAATCTAGGTAGGTGAATAGACAATATGAATTAATAAAAAGTATTATCATTTTTAGGGTTCCGTACCTGAAAAGGAAAAAACGAAACCCTTATAGGATCACTTTGTTATCCGTCCGTCTGTCAAGACCCTTTATCTCGGGAACGCATGTAGGTATCGAGTTGAAATTAAAACCATATACTTAGGTCTGCAGTCCCTTCAAGCTGTGAAAAAATCAAACATCTGATTTATCAGAGAAAAAAGATACGGTCGTTTATGTCGCAAAAAACGTGTATTACGACACTCTCAAGGGAATCAAAATTCACTTTATTTATTAATAATAACAACATTGTCAAATGAAATCACATTTATTTGACAACACAGGTCCTTAACTTTGGTAACAAGTAATCTAATAATCTAAACATCTGTATTTCTTTAAATACAGATCTGATGTACCTATTTGATGAAAAGAGCGCTATTTTATGCCAGGAGGCATACAAATATGGTGATCAAAGAGTATAAGTTAAAGTCTCAAAAAAATGATTATATTCAGGCACTCAATTTATGGAAATATTGTACAGGCTATTGATTATTATGAACGAATGAATGGCGATAAAAATGGAAAAAACACTGCGCGTAGTATTTTGTAGTAGCAAAATGAATTATAGATTCAATTATGAATTTATCAATTATATGACTAATTTTTTTGGTCAATTTTGGAATTCCGTTTTTTTTACTTTTGACTACCTACACAAAAAAAAAATCTGTAACGGGTACGGATAGAGCCCCATTGGAACATGGTACTCTTTCTGGGCCGGCCTCGAAAGCGCCTCTGGGTGTTTTTGATGGTTCAGATATCTTTGACTGACCTAGGTCTAGTGGTTAGTGACCCTGACTGCTATGTCAAAGGTCGTGGGTTCGATTCCCACCCAGGACAAATGTTTGTGTGAAAAGCCCGATAATTTGTTCTGTATCTAGGTGTAATATATCTATAATATGTATGTATTTCAAAATATAAAAGTATGTTCATCAGTTGTCTAGTACTCATAACACAAGCTCTGCTTAGCTTGGGACTAGGCGGCGTTGTGTGATAGTTGTGGAATATTATTATTATATTATAATTATTATCTATCTCAGAAAACAATGGTAACTGACACAAAGATTTGACGAGATATGTTTTGGTGATCAGCGACTCCGTACGCGAACGGTTGACGTGTGATTAAGCAATTGGCTGATGCACTACGTGTCGCAAGTTCGATTCCCGCATGGAACAATTATTAAATGGCCCAGAGATAAGCGTGCCGGGTCCGGGTATCTTATGTACGTGAGCACACCCAAGATACAAGAATGATGATGTGGAATGATGGGGAGGATTCATAGTGTGGGGCAAAGTTTAAAAAAATCTCCGCATGTTTCCGCTTACCGCTAGTAAACAAACCTGGGTGTTATGCGGAAGTACTTAAAGACGTTAATGAAGAGAATTTCAAAAAAGTTGGTTCTGAAAAAAGGATTACTTTGTTGACATCTCAATTTGAAGATAATATTATACATTAGCTGATCTGGCAAACGATGGTTTGCCATATAAATCATCAAAGGAAAAAGGAAGGATCACCTAACCTTGGAAATTAAAAAACAGCCTATTATTGTCAGACCAACCAAACAAACATCGACATTGTAATAGTAATAAATATTGACATTGTAGTATTAATGAATATTGACATTCTATTAGTATAAATATTGACATTTGGTGAATATCTTTTGACATTATTATAAAATTGTTCAATGATTTCTACACCGGCAAAAGTAGTATATGTGATTCCGTCTAATATTAAGATTTTCGTGTACCATATATTCAGAAATCAACTATTCTATTCTATTCTAAACATTAAAAAAAAAAACATAAAAATTAGTGAAACCGTTTTGGAGGAATTCAATAACAAAGACAAGATTTTTAAATTTATTTATTTTATAATTTATGTACACACGTATACACAAATGAAGATACATCATTTTAAAATTTGATATTTTATAAAAAAAAAAAAAATCTTCCAGCAGTCCAGCGAATGGAGAGATTAAAATAAATGTAGACAATAGTGTATAGAAATAAGAAAAGAAGAATATATTATAAGGAATATCTAAAACTAATGTTGTATAGGCCAAAGGAATCAAATTTTGGATACAAACGATTTTTTTTTATTTATACAAAACTTCTTCTTAGTGCTTGCCTAAAGCATAAAGGGAAGCCTTGTGCAAAATCGCACTTTCCTAGCCAGTCAGATTTAACATGACACGTTCCTTGTTTTAAAATGGACTTAAAAACCATTTTTTTGGTCACCACAAACCTCAGTACAACCATCTTCAGATTGTCAAATTATCTGTCAGAATGTATGAAACATGAGATGAATGTATGACTGTGTTGTTGTTGGTTAAATACGTTTCTGTTTTTAATAATCGTTTTATAGTTTTTTTTTTTTACTTTGTATTTTTCGCTCTGTACTTATAGGCAATACAGTGTTTTTATTGTGTAATTGGCTTCGTCCGTTCCGTTTAAATTAAATACACATTCCAAATAGCAGAGACGTCTCAAAACCCTCTTTCCTTTATATAAATATATATATAGTTATATATATTATAATAAATATATAGGCATATTTATTTTACTATATATATTTTTTTGTACCTTTTTTATGCACCTGCTATGAACCTTGGTTGACTGGTAAAGAATGCCTAAGGCATTAAGTCCGCGTTTGTACTTTGTGTTGCATGAAGTTTTAAATTAATCTTTTACCCAAAAACGGGCACTGAAAAGAAACTGAAACACAAAAGTGTTTTTAGATTAATTATGATCTAAATCTAAAAAATGGAGCACCCAAAGGCGGCAACGATCCTCTTTTTCACGTGAAAAATGAAGCTGGGACAAAAAATAGTGCTCTTGATAAATTGAATAAAAAGTGTATGACAGGACCATCCCTCCCTGGGCAGGTGACACGACGGTAAAACGGTTAATTACTATGAAAATTATCCACCCTTAAAGGAGGAGGCGGGAAGAGGGACAAAGTGCCTTTACGTTTAAATTTTAGGACTTGAGAGGTGTTAAGTTTAAAAGTGCTTACGCTTGCTCGTTTGCAAGCACTTGGCGTTTAGAAAGAAGCGTAAAATAGCAGATGAAATTCTCCTGATTCGAAGCTAGGAAAAGAAAAGAATATTGTGATATGAACCAGTATTTTTTTTTCTTAGGCGGGTAATCACCCAGTGACTTCTCTCGTTCTAGAGCGGAGCGAGAGGGGTGTCAGACTTTTACTAACTAAAACCCACTCCTATGTTCCTTCTTTACCTTGCGTTCCAGGACCCCGGGTTTCCCTTTCGAACAACGGATATGAAACAGTATGGAATTATATTTAATAGTAATATTATTGAAAGGAGATCATTCAGGCTCCATATATTTTTACGTCTTTTCTGAAAGTTAGTTTCAGCAATAGGAATATATTCAGCAATAGGAAATAGCAATAGTTAGGTTCAGTTGAAAACCAGCGTCAGGCAACTACCATGAAGTTGTCTGGCATTTTTGCTGAACTGGACCTATTTGGTGCAGGCGCGAGACACACAGTCTTAGTTATTTAAAAAATAAGATTTTTTTTTTTTTTATCTTAAGTATTTACATGTTGTTTCTGCATTGTGTGTATCTGTGTACGTGTGCCAAATAAATATTTTTCTTTCTTTCTTTTCTTTCTTTCTTTCAATATACGAGTATATTGTTATTTTATCCTTTTTTGCAGTAATTTTTTTAAGACATCAATAAATGTATGAGAATGACTCGACTGGACTGTTGGTCTAGTGGTTAGTGGCCCTGACTGCTATGCCGGAGGTCATGGGTTCGATTCCCACCCAGGACAAATGTTTGTGTGATGAGCACGATCATTTGTTCTGTGTCTGGGTGTAATTTATCTATATATGCATGTATTTAGAAATATATAAGTATGTTTATCACTTGTCTAGTACCCATTACACAAGCTCTGCTTAGCTTGGGACTAGACGGCGTTGTGTAATAGTTGTGGAATATTATTATTATTACTTAAAGTGATCCTACGACTTTTGTGCCATATTAACTGTTGCTTCAAATGATTAGTTCTAATCACACATACCATTTTATTTTGTTGGCCGGTCATTTCAGAAAAGGCCCAAAAACATGGCTCCAAGCCCTAATTTTACAATTACAAGAAATTTAATATTATGATTAAAATTTTTTAGCGTTTCAAAGTACTGTGACTCTGGATTTACTAATAGAACTAATGAACTTTGGAACAAGGTAAATGAAGTTATCTGTCGCAAATTTGAATTTAATTTTGACTTTATTATTTAATTTTGATTTTATTATTTGATTTTGATTTTATTATTTAATTTTTTATTGATTAAATTTAAATATTTACAATTTTATTTTATATTTTATATAAATAATTTCAATTTCATTTAATTATTTGCATTGCACAATATTTGCTTTTAGCTGTACAAACTGATTTTAATTGTGACTGTTTTGCGTACTATTTTTTTTTTTTTATTGTATATGAGTCAATGTTACTTGAAATAAATAAATTATTATTATTATTATTAAATTAAAGTTTAATTTTTAACTGTTGGTAATTTAAACAAGTGTGTGCGTGTTCTGATTTAAGAACCACAGGAAATTATATTTTTTGGTTGATCATCTTGTATACCAAAAATAAATATGATGACCTACATCTCAGCAGTCAAAAGATCGTACCTACCTGTCCCCTTAAAATAGGGATATTATAGTTAGGTCGCGTTCCCATTTTGTCGTGACGACAGATAATCATGTAGTTTTAAGTGTTGTAGCTTATATATTTAAACTTTTTTAACGGTGACAACAGATTGTCATGTGGTAAAACGATAAAAAATTGTCAAGACTGACTTTAAATTATGTGTCGTAATTGCGACTATCTATCGCGGCCACGACAAAGAAGGCGTTACAAAATAGTGGGAACGCGGCCTTACGCACAGGACCAGTCGATGTGACAGGAATGTGGAGTCTTAATTACACTTGTTACCTTTATTACAAAAAAAACATTTTTTATCCAACAACCATATTATCTCTTCACTACCTTGTATAGACTGGTAAAGAATGCCTAAGGCAGTAAGTGTTCCTTTGTGCCTTTGTGTTGCAGATTTAATAAATAAATAAACTGTCTTTGTAGTGTTTTCTATAGGAGGATCTTGTTGCTAAACAATAACCGCGGCACAGTTTCCTTAAGGTTTTTTTTATCATCATTTGACTTATCCCACGCTCTAGGGCGCATCGCGACAACGTGTCAAACTTTTACTGACTATAACTACACCTACGTTCCTTCAGTATTCTTTTGCGTTCCAGAACCATGAGTATATCCTTTTTAATACCAATCCAATGGCCCAAGCAGGCAGATGAAAAATAGTACTAAGTTGCAACAGACTTGAAAAGACACAAAACAAACGCCAAATCTAGCTAGAAGGCACTTTATACATTAAAAAAAAAATCTCAATTGTTTAACTTAAAGACTTCAATTAAAAACGTCTCGATCTTATAATTGAACTATAAAACAGTAAGCCTCCATTAAAAGTGAACGGCTATAAAATTTGACTGGCCTGATCCTGTTGAGATTGACGTGGTGTACGATGTACTTACTACCGCGGTCGTATTATTTAAATTTTCCTTTTTTAACAGAAGAATTAAACAAACACAGAAAAAAAAACTACACAATTTATTTACCTATATATACTAGCGTTTGCGAGCGGCTTCGCCCGAGTGAAAATAGAAAATATAGGCCTGTATTACTCGCGCGAAGGGGCGCGGGCTTGCGGACGGTGAGCAATGGGTAGCTCGCCGTCCGACGATCCGGTAACCGTCTGAACCGAGCCTAAGTCGTCAAGGAGATGTCAGCAACTGTAGGGCCCCAGCAGAGTCGCAGCCTACTAGGGCTATAGTCAGTAAAAGTCAGACACGCCCTCTCGCCCCGCCCAAGGGCGGGAGACGTCATTAGATGATTTCCTACCTCAAAAAAAGGCCTATGTGATAAAATAAAGAATAAGATTTTTTCAAAATTCACCCCCTTAGGATTGAACCAGGGGTCCAAAGTTTCCATAGAAAAACCTATTTTCACACAAGCGATTTCGCGGGCAGAAGCTAGTTCAGTACATAAAACACGCATGATACATAGAAATAAGAAGAAAGGTGGCATGCTAAAATCAAAGTATGTGCGTTATAACTGCGCCAAAAAGTTTCATTTCAGCGATGTGACAGATTACCAAACGGTTGGATACGTCACAATCGTGGTGGCAAGTCTTCTATGAAGAGTAGTTAGAGAAGCGCACATGTGTCCTCACTTTCCGCCTGACGCAGGTCGTCAAAGCACATGGCCAGTTCATTAAGTTCCTGTCACTATTGTGCGGATTACCCGGAGGACACGGATGATTTCCAACCTCAACCTCAACCACAACCCGAAGGACACGTTGGAGCACACGGTGGAGAGGTGCCCCACTTGGGCGGAGCACCGCCTTGTCCTCGTGGGGGCGATCAGTGACAACGACCTCTGCGCCCTGGTACAGGCCATGGTCCAGAGCGAGGAGAAATGACAGGCGGTCGCTTCCTTCTGCGAGACAGTAATGCTAGCGAAGGAAGCGGCCGCACGCGTGAGAGAACGGACTTTCTCACGCATCAGCCACTGGAACACCGATCCAGATTTTCAGCGGCTGTAGGCGTGGGCTCACAGACGACAAGCAATGGGTAGCTCGCTGTCCAACCGTCCGGTAACCGTAACCACGCGTGCCTCAAGGTCAGCAAACCATAGGGGCCCAGCAGGGCCGAAGCCTACTAGGACCATGCATGAGTTCTCTTCTGAAAGAAAAACCCGGGGTCCTGGAATGCAAGGCAAAGAAGGAACACAGGAGTGGGTTTTAGTCAGTAATTTCTTCACCTTCTCGCTTTACCTTAGAGCGTTAAAAGTCATTGGGAGATTTACCACCTAAAAAAAAAAGAAAAAGTTATTACAATAAAAAAGATACAGTTATTTACACGTCCCAAAGCATAGAAAACTCTAAGAAGAAGAACGTATAAACAACTCCAAAGACGCTCTTTTAAATACAAATACGAGTATACGAATAAGTAATGCAAAAAAATAAATAAATTCGTTCTTGACTTTGCTCATGATTTTGTCGACACGTGGCAAGTGGATACACCAGTCATTGTGCCGATAGTCCAACCAATATCTTTAGGAGGCTCTCGTTGGGCAGGCCTCGACCACCGGTAATTTGGACCCCGTTCCCGACTTAGGTGGGCTACTTGTTAAAAAAATACTTTTAATATGGTAATATTTAAAAAAAAAATTAAAGTAAATAAATACTAGAAACGTAACGAAACCACATCTGTCCGTTGTACCACACGTTCGTGCTTGACGGGAATGTAATTAAAAATAAACATTTATAATACGCGGCCCATTCGTTTCTCTGTTCGACCGCGAACACGACAGCCTGGAATTAAATACCAAGCCGTTTTAGATATTACCGTGCAGTTTATATTATTATGTATTACTAGCTGGTACCGGTGGCTTTACCTGCGTGATAATAGAAGATTATACGAAGGGAACATACTCGAGATAAAATAGTAGATTATTTAATTAGGAGATAACGCAGTGTCTTTAAGGCGCGAGCGAAAACTTGAATTCGGAACGAAACGAAGGTTGCTAAATTTGAATCCCGAAGACAGTGAGGGTTTTATATAATTAACTCCCGAGCACTGTGAGGGAGTTAATATAGAAACCTGAGTGAAGTGAGGAATTCAATCAACTCAAGACAAAGACAGCTTCAAGAAGTAACTAACGTAATACACACATACACTCGCAAACTTTCACGTTTATTATAATATTAGTGTGATTACGGAAACAAGATACAAATACAAGTTAGACGAATGAAAAAAGTTAGTTGTTAGTCTGTGTATGTATCTATGTATGGTCGATCGAAGCTCAAAAACTAGTGATCAGATTTTGATAACTAAGGAGTCGGTTGATTTGTCTTTACAGTGAGTGCTAAAAGCTAGGTATGACATATGGACGATGAATTGTGAAAATTGGGATTAATAGACCACATTTTCGTTTTAAATTATCGTATCGCATTTAGTAGAAACCCTTTTATTAAGTTTCTCATTATCATATGAGAAATAATAACAATAATATTCCACAACTGTCATACAACGCCGTCTAGTCTCAAGCTAAGCAGAGCTTGTTTTATAAGAACTAGAAAACTTATAAACATACTTATATATTTCTAAATACATACATATTGTAAATAAATTACACCCACACAGAACAAATAATCGTGCTCATCATACAAAAAATGGTCCTGGGTGGGAATCGAACCCACAGCCTCCGACATAGCAGTCAGGGCCACTAACCACTAGACCAACAAGCCAGTCGAAAATAAAACTCAACACTGGCTAACCAGTCTTCTTAATCAAGAATCGTAAAGTAAAAACGAAAATTAAAAAAAAACAACATTTTTCTTTGTAGTTGGTTTATGTAGCTTGATACTAAGAAAATCTACGTAAAGTACTTCTCATACCGGAAAATTAAAATACAAACCCGAGCGCTGCCGTAGGGCATTGCTGGTGCTAAAATGTATAAATTAGATAAACCGTTCATGCGGGAGAACCCTTAAAAAACAAACAAAGAGAATACCCTCATTTGCTTCACCCTGGTAACGCCCATGAGGGTAAATAATGTGCTAAAAGTGACCTAACAGGAGGTACATCAAAAATTCGTACAGTTAATTTAAATAAAAGCCTTAAAAACCATTTACTCGAAACAGGTATGAGCTACCACTTCTAGGCTTACAATGTAGTGTATTCTCACTTGTGTAGAAAAGTCGGTGGCCAAACCCCACCACAATGGTTTTTTTGGAGAATTTATTTCATTTTTTGCCATCCCAAAAAAATTATCTAATAGGTATATAAAAACTCGTATCACAGTGTTTGTTACTTATCCGAAACCGCTTGACCAGTTTTTATTATATATTTATGTATATATTGATTTTTTTTCAGCACAAGTGGGTAATCCTCATGGACGCCCAGGCTGCCTCACAGATAAGCCAGTCTGGGCAGTGTCAGACTCCTACTAACTAAAACCACACTCCTACCTTACATTTAAACCAAAAACGTGACGTCCGTGCCTTTGTTTGATAGTTATACATTATTTGCTTCTGGACAACTCCACGTGCAAGTGGCGTCACTTTAGAGCACCTTCCAGCGATCACAATAAATCCCGTCATAATATCAGAGTTAAGAGGCCACCAGCCCAAAGCGATAGCCAAGCAACAACGACCCACATACGCATCAAATATCAGAAATCTCCCAACCTTCAACACACATACAACCCATCGTCACCCAAAATGTCGCATCAACAAATGGCCCCTCAACTCCAGAGACAATAACTATAAATACATATAATATGTATATTATATTATATAAATATATATAATATTATATACATATAAATAACCATTTTATGTATTTTTGGTAGGTCCGAGAATAGGTCGTGGACTATATTTTACCCTAAAAATATAGGGGTTGGGGTAACCCCTATATTTTTCTTTGATCATTTATATGACAGAACAACGTTTGCCAGGTCATCGTCGTCATTTCAGCCGACAGACGTCCACTGTTGGACATAGGCCTCCCCTACATTTCGTCAAGATGGGAGGCCGTCCAACGCTGCGTGCTTTAGCACGTGGCCACCACTCTAGAACCTTCCCGACCCATCGACCATCTGTTCTGCGAGCAATGTGTCCTGCCTACTGCCACTTAAGTTTGGTGATTATTTGGGCTATGTCGGTACCCTTTGTTTTCCTGCGGATAATTTCATTCCTGATGCGATCACGCAAGGAAACTCCAAGCATAACCTTTTCCATTGCCCTTTGGGTGACTTTAAACCTTCTGATGAGGTTCATTGTGAGCGACTAAGTTTCAAAGCCATAATTATGACATCACTCGTCTTGAGACACTGTAGTACATTAGACGAGAAAATACCGCGCAGGTTCCCGAACGCTGACCAGATTAGTCGGATTCGACGATTGGCCTCTTTTTCGAATTTAGAACTCAACTGGATCGTCGGTCCCAGGTAAACGTAGTCGTCCACAACTTCGAGTGTAGAGTATCCGATCTTGATAGGAGCAGGTGCTACATGGATGGTATGTTTATGCACTCTGCCAGGTCAGCTATCAAGATTTACAGGGTGCAAGACTTGATGTCTTTTTCCTAACATCATTATAATCTGTGACGTCATACCGCGTCCTACAGAATACAGCCGCGTGCCGTATCCCGCAATAAAACGCGTATTAATGATTGTTTTAGAGTTGCTCGTAAATTTTACTGTTGTACAGAAATGTCTACTGTATCCAACATACGCATATAGACATTTTATTTTACGGAGTTATGTACCTCCTTTCTTCTGTAATGTTTCTTTTAATACAGCGTTTGTTTCAATGAGGATCAGTCATGATTTTTGTGGAGTATGCAGACATATAGCGTTAAAAAATCAGTATATACTGTAAAGAAATTATTTAAATCGGACCAAAAATGACGAAGATACAGCAATTTTAGTGTATTAGTTCCTGAAACGCGCCCGAGAATGAAGCGACTCGCTGTGACGTCATCTGTCATGATCGGTCTCCACGGCGAATGAATACAATCAAGCCGGTCGTCGCACGGATCATGACAGATGCCGTCATCGTAAACAGTCCAGCTAGAGCGCGCGTTTCCAAGTAACCGTTCAGAAAAACTTTCATAAATCCTCCATTACTTGACGGATTTTAATAATTAAAAAAAATAAAAGCTCAGTAAATTATTACACATGCAATTTACTTAGTAAAAATCGGGTTTGCTATTATGTGATTGATACTTATTGAACCAGTTATAAGCGATTACAGCGTACCGAAAGACGCAGCGTTGGAAAACTTCCCTCAAGGTGAACCGCTGCTGACTTGGTTATCTTCATCTATGTGGTCTGGTTTCCACACTAAGGCTCGGCGCAAACGGGTCACCGACCACAGCCACTGGTGGCCAGCGTCAGCGTCTTAACACACTTTTTCATATATTTTGTATAGACGCGCCGCACACGTGTAACCGGTGGCGGCCACTCGCTATAGCAGTGTCCGCGACTCACCCCTTGTGGTCGCTACGGGCGACACAAAACGCCGACAGCCGCCACTGTCGCACTGCTCCACCCCCCGCGCAGTTAACCGTTAGACGTTCTATGTATCGCACGCGTCTCCATGCTATGCCACCATGCGCGAGCAAACTTTTCGTTGTAAGTAGTCCATTGTAAGACTGCGCAACAGGGAGCGGGTTATAAAATGTGACGGCTTCCAAACACTGGTTGCTGTCGCTCGATTCTGAAACTGTTACAAATGTGGAGATAGCGCGCGACAGCCACCGGTGGTCAATCCTATTACTCGCATTGTAATTATTATATAGCCCTTCCTCGGTAAATGAGCTATCTAAAAATTTTAACTTTAAATCACTCTCCTGTAAAATTTACTCAATGTCGCTTAATAATTTTTGCCTTTCAAGCGTCGATATGTTACCGGCAATCTGTATAATTTAGGTATTCTATACAATACCTAGGCAATGTACAGAATACTTGGGGCGTCCAGGCTATGTTTGAAATATTATTAATATTATCGTCCGTTACATACTTTACCTAGGTAATGTATACAACTCCTAGGGATTGTATAGAGTACCGGCTGGTCCATCGGCAATGTGTGAAATAAATAGATTTTAATCTGTATTTCCCAATGTTTACAGGCCTACCTATAAAATCCTCCTCCTTGCATCGTTTATCCTCAATGCTGAGGATCGAGAAACTGATGAATAAATTTCTTGTGAACTATATTTCGCCATGTTGTCCTATCTTCGGCGATGTGGATGGCATCACAGACTGTGGACTCTATTGTAGCACGGATTTGACCAACGTATTAGACTTCTGCCCCTGGGTCTATTCCCATCTACTTTTCCTGTCAGTAGCAACTTTTCCAGGTTATCACCTCTCTGGGAATGTGGCCAAAGAAATCAAAGATTCTTCTTTGGCGTAAGGTGTTTTTTTTTCGGTTGGAAAATCATCTTATGACATCCCGCTCTGGGCGGAGCGGGAAATAGTGTCAGACTTTTACTGACTAAAAACCCACTCCTGTTCCTTCGTTGCCTTTCGTACCAGGGCGGAGTCTTCCTTTCAGAATCAGACCCTTGGCCCCAGTAGGTTTTGACCCTGATGGACCCACTCCTACAGTTGCTGGCATCTCCTTGAGGCGCGCGTGAAACAGTACGCGCCGTCGACGACCTGGGCTCGGTCTGGTCGGTTACCGGACGGTCGGACGGCAAACTACCAATTGCTCACCGTCCGCAAGCCCACGCCTACGGTGGCCGGAAATCGGGATCAGAATCCAAGCGGCGGTTGGGGCTTGAGGACCGTTGCCTCACGCGATCGGCCGCCTCCTTTGCTAGCATTACTGCTACGCAGAAGGAGGCGACCGCCTGCCACTCCTCCTCGCTCCGGACCATGGCCTGTACCAAGGCCCAGCGCGAGAGATCGCCGCCGCCGATCGCCACCACGAGGACACGGCGTTGCTCTTCCCAAGCGGGGCACACCTCCACCGTGTGCTCCACCATGTCCTCCGGGCGGTCCACGCAATGGTGACACCCGAGCGTTTCTTCCGAACTTACCATGTCCGGTGAGGAACTGCGTCATGCGCAAGGTATGGACGCCGTGTTGCCTTTCCAGCCACTCCTCAAAGAGGGGACTTATCGCCATAATTATGGCGTGCCCAGCACTGGGTTGTGATAGTCACTGTCGCCATTCTACCATGAGATCCCGCCGGAACTCTTTCCGCCATGCCGCGACTTATCGCGACAGCGGAGTTTCGCCCCGGCGTTGCATCTCCACGCGCAGATAGTGCATGCGTGCAAGGCCTGTTGCTGCCAGATCCCATGGTGGCTGGCCAGTAAGGAGGCTCGCCACTTCGCGGGAAACCGTGCGGTATCTCCGAACCATCCGTATGGCTATGACCCTCTGGCACGCATTCAGCTGGGCCGCCGGTCGCTTTCGCAGTGACGACGCCCACACCGGCACCCCATATAGGGCCATCGACCGGACGATGCCTGCATAGAGCCTCCGGCAGGAGCGTCTGGATCCCCAAGGTTGGGTAGGAGCTGCTTGAGAGCAGCCCCAGTCCAATTCAGTTTGGGAGCCAGAAGTCGGAAGTGCTCCTCAAAATTCCACCGGCTGTCGAGGACGAGTCCTAGGTACTTCATCGTCGACCCGACGCCGATGTGAATATGCCGATCCTCCTACCGTTAGTTGGGAACGCCGAGGTGGCGCGCTCCGAGGGCCGTGAAAACACATGGCCTTGGACTTGTGCAGCGCCATTTCGAGTCCCAACTGCTGGATCCTATCAACGACTATCGCAACCCCACGTGTCGCTAATTCAACCGCCACCTGTTACGACTCTCCCTGCGCCAGGACCAGCGTGTACGCAGACCACACTGATCCTGTCAGGGAGGTCGCCGTGCAGCACGTAATCGTACCCGATGTTTCACAAGGGCGGTCCTAGTACCGATCCCTACGGAACACCGCACGACATCTCTCGCCGTTTCCACTCTCCCTGGTGACCAGGGTAGATAATGTACCTGTCCGACAGGTAGGCCTCAATCACACCCGGTGGTACCGGAGTGCCCTCCTAATGCTACTCCAGGGCAGAGAATTGAAGGCATTGACGATGTCCAAAGACACCGCCACGACACACCTTCCCCGGGACACCGCCTCTCCCGTCGTGAGGGCTCGCACGCGCATGATGGCGTCCACCGCGGAGCGCCCCCTGCGAAAACCGAACTGGCCATCCGCAAGGTTCAGCCCCACTCGTGCTAGGTGTGCGACGAGGTGGTCTGCAATTACTTGGCATATAGTGGTGAGTCTCATGGGTGACTTGAGTTTGGCTATTATGGAGTCGTGGGTTCGATGCTCTGTCCAGTGGATTCCGAGCATTTTCCACCAATACCACATCTCAATCCGGCAATAGTCAGCTTTTTTAAGGGTCGAGGTCTCTGAATCATACAGGAAGATGGAGAATATGAGGGTGGTGACGAGTTTTCTCTTGGTCTTATTCGAGATGCTCCTGTTGGTCTAAACGGACCACAAACAAACTAACAATAAGTCGTGTGAGCAGGACATAAGAAGACATATTGGGATGGAAGGAGATGACGTAATTTTAGGGCACTTTAACATGGACAAGATAGGTTAGAAGGCTAAGGTGGAAGCGAAACAGCTACCCGGCAATAGAAGCCTTACTTTAGACACAGAAATAGAACCTGAGTACTTGTGACCAAATTACATTATATTACATAAAGCCAGGCAATTTTATGATGTACAAGTAGTCAGGTCCTATCCTTCTGTCTATGTGTAAAAGACGAGAGCAGGGAGGTGACGTAAATTTTGGGTACCCCGACACGGACAGAATAAGTAAGAAGGCTAAGGCGGGAGCAGAGTGGAGCTGCTTCTATTTCCAGGCGGTTATAACTTTTTTCAAAAATTCACCCCCTTAGGGGATGGATTCGGGAAACGGGAGTCCAAAGTTTGTATGGAGAAACCTAATTTCACGCGGGTGAAGCCTATTCTATTGGCACATAATAGAATATCAAATTATTAACACCAAAAAACGAATAACCTTACGAAAATTCGAAAGAACACAAGACGTGAATTGAAAATTAATCGACATTTTCACAAAAAGGCTTATTCCCGTATAAAACGAGAAACGTTTTTCCCTCAGCGCTTAAATATATCTTCGAGGGATGTATTATACGGGGTGCTTTATCTGCCGAATAGAGGATGGGTTAATTTATAACCTCACGGGCTACGAGCGCTACGGCGTAGCTCGTAGATGTAGCAGCGCGTAGATGCTCTACGGAGCTACGATGCGTACAACTTTATGTGTAGTATAAATTATACTTTATGAATTCATTGCGTATGAAAGGTTATCTCTTTGATTCGGTTACTTAGTTTACTTGAGATTGTTTTTACTGAACATTTTTTGTCCCACAGCTGGGCAAAAGTTCCGGGCCTTGGTACAGGCCATGGTCCGGAGAGAGGAGGAGTGGCAGGCGGTTGTCTCCTTCTGCGAAGCAGTAATGCTAGCAAAAGAGACGGCCGATCGCGCGAGGCAACGGTCCTCACGCCCCAACCGCCGCCGAGATTCCGATCCCAATTTCCGGCCATCGTAGGCGTGGGCTTGCGGACGGCGACCAATGGGTGGCTCGCCGTCCGACCGTCCGGACTGAGCCCAGGTCGTCGACGGCGCGTGCTGTTCCACGCGCGCCTCAAAGAGATGTCAGCAACCTAGCAGGGTCAAAGCCTACTGGGGCCAAGGGTCTGATTCTGAAAGGAAGACTCGGCCCTGGTACGAAAGGCAACGAAGGAACAGGAGTGGGTTTTTAGTCCGTAAAAGTCTGACACTATCTCCCGCTCCGCCCAAGAGCGGGGGATGTCATAAGATGATTTAAACACCGAAAAAAAAAAACAAAAGTTTCCCACATATTTTCCTAGCTATCTTTATATCTGAGTTTCTCTGACCAGTTAATCAGGAATGAGTTCAGATTATGATCGTTAGAAAATTTAAATATTAATTATTTAAGAAGTAAATATGTTCAAAAACTAAAACTATTAATTTTTATCAAAAGGCAACTTTACCCAAAATCGCAAATAGAAAGAATTTTTAATTCCGTTCAATACTAAATGACTACTAACTAATCTTGGAATTAAATAAGTTAGAAACCTTTAAAATCTGGTGGAAGGGGAAACTGACAAATAACAGAATAAGGATACACATACTGGAAATGTGACTTCACTGCCATTAGGTTACGTGTGGACAAAAGAGAACGAAATATTCCCACCATGCCCCCACTTTTTCTCATACCAATATTAGAAGTGCTAATTGGTGTGTGGTTTTCAGAAAAATACAATAGTATTATTTTTTATTTAGTATACAATAATATACCTTAATAAACAAACGTTGGCTGGAAATAGGTGCTTAAGTGTAATAGTAATTTAATTTTTAATTTATTTATTTTCTATCCAAATTTATTTTTTACTGACTATTTTATTTAAATTTAAACCTAATTTTTTTTATCTTTAATTTTATTTTTATTGACTTTTATTGTTTTTTTTTTGGATTTTTGACTTCATTTATTGTGTCATTTTTATTATCCTGATCTCATTATTTTGTCATTTTCAGCGTTTCTTTCTGGGTCTGAAATAAAGGTTTATTGTTATTATAAACACGCACGGAACCGCATCGTTCGTTGTGGTGGCACTTGGGGGAGACCTATGTCCAGCAGTGGACGTCTTTCAGTTGAAATGATGATGGAAAAAAGGCAAATGGCCCAATTATACTTACATGTTACTCATCCAAAACGAATGGTATTATGAAATATAAGCGAAAAATTTATTTAAGGCGAGGTAATTTGACGCAGTGTTCAATATCCGTCAGAAACGAGACGTCGTCGGCACGTACTCGTATCTATCATACTTTAATACTTTCAACACTCATCTGAGAGAAAATGGTAGCGAACGTGTAGGTACATAGAAAAATTGGTTGCGCCTCACGGCTGCGCCAAAAATAGGTCCAGTTCAGCATGATTGCCAGACAAGAGAACTCTGCCGTGTATCCAGCGACTGGGCAGCTTAGAAGCAGATGAGCTGCTGTCTCGTCCTCCTCTATGAAGGCTCTGCAGATTGGGCTGTCTGTTACTTCTATGACAGAGAAGTGCTTAGTAATCAAAACTTAATAAAAAACCACCCGTGTTCTTACTGAAGGAATAACGAAAAACAGACTAAAATGACAGGAACGCAAAGGCAACTAAAGGAACATTGTGGAAGCAACAAAGTGGTGGAGCGAACAAAATTATTTCATCACTTCCCAATCCAAAAAAAAAACTGGGCATGTGTGAGTCGGACTCACACTGAGAGTTCCGTACAAAGTTACCTATGTGAATAGTTCAATTCCCGAATGAAGTCTTGAAGATTTTTTCGAATCGCAAGAAAAGTTTTTTTTGCGATGTAACAACAAATTACTGTTTTCAAATTTATTCCTATACTTGTGCTATAAGACCTGCTTTATGCTAAATTTAAGGTTTCTGAGTCAACGGGAAGTACGATACCAAATTTTGATTCCCTTGAGAGTGTCGAAATATACGTTTTTTGCAACATAAACGGCCGTATTTTTTACGGTCAAACCGCAAACTTAAGTTCGAAATAAAGAGTCTTGACATACAGACAGACGGTCAACAAAGTGATCCTATATGGGTTCCGTTTTTTCCTTTTCAGGTGCGGAATTCTAAAAATAGGGTTACAATAAAGTGTGGACAAAAATTTTACTTTTTTTCCACGAA
The DNA here is from genome assembly GCA_961205895.1 of Mythimna pallens. Lineage (NCBI taxonomy): Eukaryota > Metazoa > Arthropoda > Insecta > Lepidoptera > Noctuidae > Mythimna > Mythimna pallens. Next base: position 20,819,645 of record OY540839.1, on the reverse strand, counting down.
GTCTAGCAAAAACTGCCTATAAAAACTGGTGGCAAAATTCACGTTCGACTAGATAGAATTTTATTTTATATACGTGCCTACGCCCCGTGTGCATGGAATAACGCCAAACAAAACGTTTTGGATCTCACTTTTATATAGATTGTAATATCAAAACCCGACAGATCAAAAACCAATAATAGTAAGTAGCGGTCGGAGTAAGACCCAAAAGGTGTTTTTTTTTTTGTCTTTTTCAAATCTTTCTATAGTAGATCGTGCGTTTGCTGAATAATAAGATATTTAAAAAAAAATTGCGACCAGAAATCATCATATTATAATAATAATATTCCACAACTATCACACAACGCCGTCTAGTCCCAAGCTAAGCAGAGCTTGTGTTATGAGTACTAGACAACTGATAGATAAATTTCACCCAGACACAGAACAAATAACCATGCTCATCACACAAACATTTGTCCTGGGTGAGAATCGAACCCACTACCTCCGCCATAGCAGTCAGGGACACTAACCACTAGACCAACAGGCCAAATGATTTCTCCCTCTTTAGGATTGAGTGTTCCCACAACCTTAGCAGGTATCGACCCTACTGGGTTTCTTCAGTTTTGCTGACGTCTCTTTGAGAACACTAAGCACCGATGATTAATCTCCGGTCTCAATGGCTATCGGGCGGGTAGACGACAAGCTACCCATTGCTTATTGTCCGCAAGCCTGCACCTACGGTGACCAATATAGTTAATCGCCCTGCGACTCAGGAGTCTCTCGAACTAGCCATGTCTGAGGTCTCAAATCAGGAGGAAAGTGAGAATGCTGTAGCACCCCTCTAGCCTCTCCTCAAAGAGGGAACTTACAGAAATCTTTACACCTGACAACTTGTGTTGGAGCGCGGCGTCAGGCGTCTGTCTATGGTTCATCATTTATTTAATATTGTATGAACAAATTTATTAATTTTTAATTCAATTTATTTAACATATTACATGACACACATTAACATAAATTCACGCTTTTTATTATCAATGTTTTCTTTACTATTTATTATTTTGTTTCGATACCTAGTTTTTTTTTAACCTCCGTGAGTGACCGTGGCGTCACCGCGGGCCCTAACAGAATAATAAGGCTGCGTTATTTATCGTTTTAAATTTCGCAGTACATGCTGAGTTTGGCGCCTTTTTGGCTTTGCACGAATTTTATTGTTATTTTGCCATACCTATTTTATTTACTACTACGTTAGTCATACCTCACACGTACTACTGTAGGTGTGAGGTATGAATAAACGTTTTTTCTTTCTTACTCGTCATACAAAGCACTCTCCTCCATGTTTACTACGCGCGCAGCCAGCGTCTGTCTTGTGATCACCACCTGTAACCCGTCAGCCTACGGCATTTATTCGCTAGCTCACAGGGGATACCCTAAGTATAGTCCTGGCTGGAGGCTTTAATTTTATCAAGGTTACCACAGGCAAGTCAGGTTAAGCAGACGACAACCTCATAGGTTGACCTGCGAGGGGCCACTCTTAAAAAAAACGGACCAAGTGCGAGTCGGACACGAAGCAAACCCCTCGCACACGAAGGGTTCCGTACCATTAATATCTATACTGTATTAGACACTATATTAAAACTATTTAATATCGAGCAAAATCGGCAAAAAAGCACGTTTTTTGTATGGGAGGCCCACTTAAATTTTGATATGTTGTTATAGCTGCAACAGAAATACATCATCTGTGAAAGTTCCAACTGTCTAGCTGTCACAGTTTGCGAGATACAGCCTGGTGACTGACTGACCGACAGTGGAGTCTTATTAATAGGGTCCCATTTTTACCCTTTGGGTACAGAATCCTAATAAAGTATTAAATTCCTTAGTACGAGTATGTAGGAAAAATTATTTATACAAAAAATATATGAGTTTTTAAGATAAGAAATTTATTCAAATTCAACCACATGGCGCATCACTAATCAAGCTTACATCTAATGGGAATGGAGATTCTTCGTAAAGTTGGAACTATTTGCACGGACAGTGTTCGAGCTCTATACATGTGATACTGATCCTGCAGGAACACGGAGTATGAAAACAATGGAGGATCAATACCCACGCTGTTTTATTTCGTTACCAAAGCATAATACTCCGTATCGGACGATGCAGTGTGTTAGAAGACCTCCCAGATGTTGGCCCGATGACCTGGTGAGAGACGCAGGAATCCGATGGATGTGAGACGCACAAGATCGGTCCTTTTGACAACACTTGGGCTACCTCAAGTGCCAAGGCCTCCGCCTATGTCCAGTAGTAGAAGTCTTCCGACTGAAATGATGATAATGATAAATATAAAAAATTAGTTCTCTTGTCTAATTTACACAAGTCGCATACAACTAGCTTAGTAAGGGCGGAATTCACCAATAAAATTAATCGCGTTTTAACGTTATGCTCGCATAATCGCGTTTAGCCGCTGTCACTTGTATCACTTGTAAAAATACAACAAAAGGAAAATACAGAAATGTGACACTAGTGTTAAAAGGCTAATAAGCTAGTTGACCTTTAACCAAGATTTCTCTGCATTTGTACCACAATATCCGTTTCTTCGCTATGAATCCATATATTTTAGGCCACCTATATTGCGAGTCAAGCTTCCTCTATAAGAAATGTAATAAGCTATAAGCCGGTTTTCAAACACGTTATCCTATTGTGATTGCATGATCAGAATGTTCGTTTGGTTTTTTCGCTCCACGATCACTCCATTTTATTTATACTCAGTGTAACAAAGTTCGCTCTCCATACATTTGAATGTTTTATCCATACGAACGGCTTCGAGTGCATCGCTCGTGCAACCAATACGTAGGGTGACTATAATATAATGGATTCTGAAGTCTCTGGAATTCCTGTGCACGTGAAGATAAGTTGACAAATAAATTTAAATTTAAAAAATACGTGGAGTTTCCAAGTATTTTTGACGCATGCTTTATGATATTCTCAGTGAATCGACAAATAAAACAAATCGTAAAGGTATGCACAGGTACTGCGATCAAAACAATACTACTTTATTTCATACAGTTATTCATAATAAACGTAGAAAATGAATCAATATACTTATTATACACTTTTATAACAACATTCTTGACAGATGGTAAGCGATGACATGGTCGACGGTGGAATACGCTTGCCTAGAAGTAAACTTTACAGCCCGTTCATGACCTTGCCGCTGTGAGCGGTAGCTAAGCGCGGGGCGGCGAGCGGTAAGAACTAAAGTATGAAAATGTTTGAAGCACGCCACAAAACGTCGCTCATAGCTGCCGCACCGCTCGCCGCGCCACGTCCCAGCCGCTGCAACCACGACCCCGACTATCACCCACAGTAGTAGTCCAGCCGTCCGGCAAACATCAGGACCGAGTCCAAATCTTCGACAGTGCGTAGTGATCCACGCGCACCTCAAAAAGACGTCAGCAAACCGTAGGGGCCCAGCAGGGTCAATGCCCGCTAGCTAGGACCGCGGGAATTTCTGAAAAGGAAACCCATAGTCCTAGAACGCAAAGGGTAACTGAAGGAAAGAGGTGTGGTTTTAGTCAGTAAAAGTCTAACACGCCCACGACTTTGTAAGTCATTAGATGACTTAAAAAAAAAACATACATAAACTTTCACCATAATAATTTGATTGTGATAACTCAAGGCGGATTTCCCAAATATCCCCTAGATCATCGCCCATCGCGTGCTCACAGTGTTGAAGGCTGGAATACGGTGTATACCATCAAGCCCCGCGAGAACCGACCGGCTCATTGCCAATCGGCGATCGTCCGCATTCAACTAATGTTAGGTAGAACGCTCATTAGTTCTAACCTGAACTATTGTTTCCCTACAGACTGCGAGTTAATGTTCTTTGATACATACATATGCATGACTAGACTCGCGTTTTTCTTACGCGCTTAAAGAACGTGATTTAGTGTTAGTAGGTTTTATTTAATTTAGTTTTTTGGATTTTACTTATCACCAGAGAAAGAAATAGTAAGAGTATTCTTACCAAATTTGTGGAAGTAATAAGGAGGTCCTCCTCCTTTATAATACAGCTTGTAATATTCCTGGATAATACAGCTTGTAACATAACTTTTCTTTTTCCGGTGGGAAAATCATCCAATGACATCCCCCGCTTTTGGGCGGAGCGTGAGATAGTGTCAGACTTTTACTGACTAAAAACCCACTCCTGTTCCTTCTTTGTCTTCGTTCCAGGGTCCTGGGGTTCTCTTTCGCATCACCAATGGCCCCAGTAGGCTTCGACCCTGCTGGGCCCCTACGGTTTTGCTGACATCTTTTTGAGGCGCGCGTGGAACACTACGCGCCGTCGCCAACTTGGTCTCGGTCCGGACGGTTACTGGATGGTTGGACGGCGAGCTACCCATTGCTCGCCGTCCGCAAGTCAGCGCCTACGGTGGCTGGAAATTGTGATCGGGATCTCGGCGACTGAGGCGTGAGGGCCGTTCTCTCGCGAGTGCGGCCTGCTCCTTTGCTAGCATCTAGGCATCGAGGCGACTGCCTACCAATCCTCCTCATTCTGGGTCATGTTCTGTACGTTTCTTCCGCACGAATCAAGTGCAGGAAACTCCCGACCTTACCATGTCCTGTGAGGATCCGCGTCAAGCGAAAGGTAAGAACGCCATGTTGTCTTTCCAGCCAGCTTGAAATATAACTTGGGGTCAACTTCCAGTCTTACCGAATGCGACCGAATACCCGTGTTTTTCATGGAACGACTGCCTGTTAGACCTCCATAACCCAGTTACTGGGTAACACGATACTCCTTGGATAGACTGAGTGGCTGGTCAGACTTTCTGGGATCTGACTAACTTTAACGGCTTTACGTGCTTTCCGGGGCACGGGTGTTAAAGATAAATTTAAACTTAAAAAAAAAAATACTAATTGAAAATTGACATTGTTACTAGCCCGGTTTGAACCACTGAGCCATTAAGATTCTTTACGATAATAGCGCCATAAACATGACAATTAAATCTCAGGATTTATGAAATTGCGAATTACTTGTTGCGCATTCAAAATGAAAAAAAATACTGAAGATCTTATTATGTGTTTAGATTTCCGTACAAAAACTATTAAATTAAAGAGCTATGTTTAATCTAGCAGTGTAATATCGAAACTCTCTACTCTAAAACCTAATAAGATTATTCTAAAACAATCCGAAAATTCGCTTTTTTAATTTATTTTATTTTATTTAATCCGATAATTCGTTTTTATTTTTAAATTATTTATTTAAGTCGTTATTGTTATTTGTTTTTATTTTTAAGGTATGCGCCATGTTTGACGTTAATAAACTCTGTTCCTTTCTTTCTTCTTTCTATTCTATATAATACTTAATTTAAATTCTTAAATCCCGGGATTTAATTTTCAATAATTTTCATGTTTATTATTCCGAGATTTTAGAGTTATAATCAAAATTGATAAAAAAAAGGAAGCAGGGATTGAAAAATTTTGCCTGGCAAGGGGTTGCACTTTAAAGCGGGAACATTCATTTGATGATTTCACACCTCCAAAAAAAGGCTAACATCAAAATAGTTTTTCACACATGAAGAACAAACATTTAGTATGGATTATAGCACGCTGTATATCACCGGTGGGCATTTGTTTTGTTCCCTTTCTTAGTTTTATTCCCTCTCGACACCTCCACTGAATTTAGTGGAGATATAACGAGTGATATACGGCCATAAGGGCTGGCCGCAAAGGTAGCTAATTATACCCTTTTGTACAAATATGTCTTACGAACTTTTCCCCGCGGTATCACTCCCGTAGTCTCGTCCCATAGTCTAGTTGGCGTACACCACTATTTTTTATTTAGTACAAAAAAATGGAGCTCTATCCGTGCCCGTTACTGTTCATATTTGTGTAGTCAAAAGTATAAAAAAACTAAATCTCAAAATTAACAATTGCTACCAAAGTGCGATCAAAAATACTGCTCAAAGTACTTTGCGCAGTATTTTTCCATTTTGATCGCCATTCATTCATTACTACAATAGTCTGTACAATATTTCCATAAATTGAGTGACATTTTGGGATATAAAGAAACGCTAATAACGTTGCTGTTTATGAATATTATTTATTGAGACCTTACCTAAGTAATAACAAGACCTTTTCTAATAAACCCTTTAAGTATCTGTACTAATTAAAAATTTGTGGTGTATTGTGCGGGCCTAGAACGCAAATGTCAACTGAAGGAACACAAGTGGGTTTTAGTCGGTAGAAATCTGACACTCCCTATCGCTCCACTCGTTTACACAGTTATTTGTTGAATTCCCGTGGTCCTGATTCGCAAAGGGCAACTGAAAGACTAACTGGCAACTGTAACTCAAAATTCAAAATGTTTTTATTTCACATAGGCCTACATGGGCACTTATAAAACGTCATAAGCTAGTGCACGGTTCCAAAATGGTCGTTTCCTACGGAGAAGAATGTGTAAGAAACTCAATTGTTACTCTTTTAAAAATGTGGTTTTTTTTTCGGTGGGAAAATCATCTAATGACATCCCCCACTCTTGGGCGGAGCGAAAGTTAGAGTCAGAATTTTACTGACTAAAAACCCACTCCTGTTCCTTCTTTGCCATCGTTCCAGGGCACCGGGGTTCTCTTTCGCATCACCCATGGCCCCAATAGGCTTCGACCCTGCTGGGCCCCTACGGTTTTGCTGACATCTCCTTGAGGCGTGCATGGAACACTACGCGCCGTCGACAACTTAGACTCGGTCCGGACGGTTACCGGACGGTTAGACGGCGAGCTACCCATTGCTCGCCGTAAAACCTTAAATAGCATAGATGTATCTCTATTTGTCATATTATTATGCTTCTTGGAACAAGTAAAGCAATAACTTTGCATTATGACCGTAAAAGAAATTACTTGAGCAATATGTTTAGGAAGCTCTGCAATTTAAGTATAAAAATAGAATGGCAGCTTTTTTCTTATGGAATTGCCATTTTATTACCTTGGAGCTTGCAAATGTAGTTTTTGTGTTTACGTTTTTGTGAATATAGAAAATAAAATACAAACATATAAATCAAGACTATTTACTTTACATACATAAATGAAGTTATAATACAGCAGAATTTTTAACTCTATTAACAAAACAATATATTGCCTTCAGCAAAGGCACACTATCACATCATAATGATAAAAAACTTATTTGTTTTATATATGACTTTTGAAATAGACACACAGACACATTTCATATTATCTACATAATGCAAAAGGAGAAACTTAACGACACCCACAAACACAACACACACACACACTGAACGACACATAGCTGAAACTAGTGAGACTATGAATTTAAAATTGTGCACAAGGCATAACATTAAGATGGGGTTTTCGGAAATCCAACCCTTAAGGGGATTTTTTTTTTCGTTGTGAAAATCATCTTATGACATCTCCCGCTCTTGAGCGGGGCGGGAAATAGTGTCAGACTTTTACTGACTAAAAACCCACTCCTGTTCCTTCGTTGCCTTTCGTACCGGGGCCGAGTCTTCCTTTCAGAATCAGACCTTTGGCCCAGTAGGCTTCGACCCTGCTAGGCCAAATGTACAGTTGCTGACATATCCTTGAGGCGCGCGTGGAACAGCACGCGCCGTCGACGACTTGGGCTCGGTCCGGACGGTTACTGGACGGTTGGACGGCGAGCCACCCATTGCTCGCCGTACCCTTAAGGGGATAAAAAGGGTTGAAAGTTTGTATAGAAGTCGATAATTTTTGAAAAAAGTTGATCTATGTTATCCCTAAGTAAGACGATACGGACAAACACTGTTTAGTACAGTCAGTAACTTAACGCGAGCGAAGCCGTAAACGAAAGTTAGTTTTTTTATATAACTGTTGATTCTTGTAGTATTTTCTGTCGTCGAGATTTTCCGGTTTACTCCGACAGCTGTCACATGCAGGTAAAGACTCTGTGGTTCTATTCTGACTTGAAGAGGCTGAACTTCCACTTGGTTCGTTGACTGGCGGAACATTTGACTCGGAGTGATCCCTGTCTGTCTTCGAAGGTCCGGAACGCAAATCCCTTTGGGACAAAGGGAACTGCTTCATTATTACTCGGTTCACTTCATTAATATCTTCTTCACTAAACGTAGTACTCCAATCTAGAAATTGGCCGGCCATGGAGTCTGCACTCTGATAATCTGTACGATCGATATTATTGGCAGAACGCGAAGCGGTATAGAAATCGCCAGAAAGCTCACTTAGAACTGACTTTTAATTTGCAAGACGTTGGCTTATATACGTTGCTTATGTTCACATTAGATAATGAGCAGTTATTAGATAATGTAGATACTCATTAAAACCATTGACATAACTCTCTAATTTAGAAATGAGCTAAAATGTGCTATCTTAATACAAAAACTGGCCTGTTGGTCTAGTGGTTTTTTTTTTCATTCTTGTCATTACCGAAAATATATTTTTTGTTACCATGCTATCCGATACTAAGCTGCTGACGGCAAAAAAAAAACTTTCGAATATTTCAATTACGTGCAACCATTTTTTAAGGTGGCTAACCTAATGACTTTTCCTGCTGTAGGGCGGAAATTGACCCATGGCCTTAGTAGACTTCGGCCCTGCTAGGCTCTTAAGGTTTAGCTGATATATAACACTACGCGCCGTCGACGACTCGGGCTCAGTCCGGACGGTTACTGGACGGCGAGCTATCCATTGCTCGTCGTCGCATTTACCTTAATTTGGTACATATTTTCCCTTCATTTCAACTAACAGAGAATTCAAACTATATCTTTGTACTCGTAGATTGCTACTGTACTTTGTAAATATATTGTATGTGCAGAGACTTTAGCTCGGTATTTCCATTAGTGACCACCGCAGATCCTGGCTTACTGCAGTACCAGTAGCTAGAATATATAACCGACTAAAGGAGTCCACCTATTACACCGTACCGTACCACGATCATACTATGCGGGCTTGCGGACTGCAAGCAATGGGTAGCTTGCCGTCCGACCGCCCGGTAACTGTCCAGACCGAGCCCAAGTCGTCGACGGCCGATCGGCGGCGGTGATCTCTCGCGCCGGGCCTTAGTACAGGCCATGGTCCGGAGCGAAGAGGAGTGGCAGGCGGTCGCCTCCTTCTGCGAAGCAGTAATGCTAGCAAAGGAGGCGGCCGATCGCGTGAGGCAACGGTCCTCACGCCCCAACCGCCGCCGGGATTCTAATCCCGATTTCCGGCCACCGTAGGCGTGGGCTTGCGGACGGTGAGCAATGGGTAGTTCGCCGTCCGACCGTCCGGTAACCGACCGGACCGAGCCCAAGTCGTCGACGGCGCGTACTGTTTCACGCGCACCTCAAGGAGATGTCAGCAACTGTAGGGGCCCATCAGGGTCGAAGCCTACTGGGGCCAAGGGTCTGATTCTGAAAGGAAGACTCGGCCCTGGTACGAAAGGCAACGAAGGAACAGAAGTGGGTTTTTAGGTAGTCAGTAAAAGTCTGACACTATCTCCCGCTCCGCCCGGAGCGGGGGATATCATAAGATGATTTTCCCACCGAAAATGGACGGCACATAGTATTCCACGTGTACCTCAAGGAGATGTCAGCAAAACCATAGGGGCCCAGCAGGGGCTATGGGTTCGCTTCTGGAAGAAAAACGCGAGACCCTGGAATGCAAGGTAACGAAGGAACATAGGAGTGGCTTCTAGTCAGTAAAAGTCTGACACGCCCTCTCGCTCCGCCTGGGCAGAGCGGGTCGCTTGGAGTCGGCTTCCAATCTAACCGGATACTGGTGTATAACCGTGTTTTACATGGAGCGACTGCCTATCAGACTTCCACAGCCCAGTTACTGGGCAACACGATACTCCTTGGATAAACTGATGATCAGACTTTCTGGCGTCTGGCTACCTGTAACCACTGTCAAAGATCTACGAATGACAACCAGAACCAGTGACTTTACGTGCTTTCCGGGGTGTAGTAATATCTTAGGTAAAGTTAGAACTTGGACGTGTTAGGCAAAAAATATTCTGTTTTGAAGAGTATGAGACATGCCTACTAAACCGTTCCGTCACCGGACCAACACATTCGCGGACCATACCGGCAAAATATACTATATGCCAAACTGGTGTGCATTTGTAGCGAAACGGGGGCCATACAGGTTATAACCGCTTATGAGGACGGTTATGTACGCTGATGTAACCTTCTAATGAGCGTAGTAGTCTATGTCGTGTTTCTTTCCGTACCTGAAACGTTCCTATCGCGGTCATGGTATGAAACGGTGTACTGGTCATACTCCTTAAGTCTTAAATGCAGAGGTATGTACTACATGTTACCTCTATGCATCTTTTGAACCGACTGGAACTAGAAATATCCCACACATACTATACAAAACGTTTTGGGAATATATTGTACGTACAGTTAGGGAGTGAAATTTCCTGCTGGAGTCTGTGTCTCCTTATAAGGAGTAAACGTTCTCTAGGTTGTAAATATAGTTACAACCTAGGGTCTTTAAGTCAAGAGTGAATAGGTTAATTCTAGGCAAGCGTGGTCCAATGTCAATCACTTCATCGCTTGCCATAAGTCTAGTGGTCAAACGCGAACCTATATTTATTATAAGTAAAAAAAAGATAGAAAACAAATTAAAAATATCCTCCCAAGCCAAGTTACAACCGTTTTGCTTCGATTCTCTTTCGTCGAACGCCTGAAGTAGGCCACGCCTCCGATTCCTTTGTTCTGGCGTCATCTCAACGCTCAGTCACGTGGATAGAACAAAGGAATAGGAGGCGTGGCCGACTCGAGGCGATCAACGAAAGAGAATCAAAACGAAACAGTCGTAACTTGGCTAGGCCTACAGGCCTACAAAAGTTACAAATATTTAAGTACTATCTGCTGTCAGTGGCTTTTCCGCGTAAAAAAATATCACCAGAGAATGTAATCCCGGGATAAAAATCCTAATGCTAAAAATCCTAAGCGCTATTCCCGAAACCGGTCTACTCGTATACCACATTTCATTCAAATTCATTCAGCCGTACGAGTGTAAAGAAGTAACAAACAAACATACACACACACAAACACCATCACAAACGTTCGCCTTTATAATATTAGTGTAATTAGTGTGTAATTTTAACCACTAATGACGACTTAATGAATGATGTTTAAAATGTTTTTGTAATGGATATTAATTAAAAATCGTTAACATAATTATAATCCTTTAAACCTGTTTATTTCTTTATTTATTTAAATGATATGGAGGACTTACAGCTAAAAAAACAGCTGTTTTTTGGGTGGGAAAATCGTCTTATGACAAAGCCCGCTCTTGGACGGAGCTGGTGATAGTGTTAGACTTTTACTAACTAAAAACCCACTCCTGTTCCTTCTTTGCCTTCGTCCCAGGGCCCCGGGTTTCACTTTCACACCACCCGTGGCCCTAGTAGGGTTCGACCCTGCTGGGCCCCTACGATTTGCTTACATCTCCCTGAGGCGTTCGTGGAACAGTACGCGCCGTCGACGACTTGAGCTCGGTCCGGAGAGTTACCGGACGGTCGGACGGCGAGCCACCCATTGCTACCCGTCCGCAAGCCAGTGCCTCAGGTAAGAAACAGTAAGTGAGACTGACAGCCAATAACAAGTCCTTACTTATAAAATACAAAATTCCGTGGACACCAGATACAGAGAACAGAACAAATATACTTAGTATAATATCTGTTGGAATCAGCAAAACAAAAAAAAAAACGGTATGTTCGTAAGACTACACGTCAGATATGAATACTTCATCAAACCAAGGACAATAAAACAAACGCTAGTTTGGATATGTTCGGCTCGAGTCGATGTTACCCGAACGAGCGTTACATAACCGAGCGTATCGACTAAGTCTCAGTTAGGCAATTATTTAGTGTAGAGCAATTAATTAGTGTAGAGCAAGTAAGAGCAATTTATTTAGTGGGTATATTCAATACCCATTAAATAAATTGCTCAGCACGCCTAAAGAAGTTTTCACTCAAAAAAAGTTAAGTGCTAGCTGCTGCTAGCCAATTGTCTCAATGAAACATATTCCCGGTATAAAAATTCTGTTCAGCCGTTTGGGTTTGAAGAGGAAACAAGAATAACATACACTCACAAACGGTCGCCTTAATAATAATAAGGTGATTAATGTGATTTTCACATCTAATGATGCCCATTCTATTCAGTTGAGTGCGCTTTATAATATACTAATTAAGAACCGTTAACTTATTACGGTTATGATAATCTTAATTACAGTCCTTAACGTATTATAATAAATAACAAATATAGCATTTATTTCAACTAATAAATTTTAATGGATAATTTAATATTAATAAGGTAATGATAAACAATCATTATATTAATACTTCCCTTATTAATAGGCTCACACTTTACCACTATCTCACCTGATGGTAAATGATGATGTGGTCTGCAGCGGTGGCTGGTGTGGGGCAGCAGAGCCCGCTTGCCTAGAAGTAATCTATTCACTCTTGACTTAAAGACCTTCCCTAGGTTGTAGCTATCAGAAAACGCAATCGTAGGGGCCCAGCAGGGTCGAAGCCTACTGGGGTCATGGGTAGTGTGAAAACGAAACCCGGGGTCCTGGGACGAAGGCAACGAAGGAACAGGAGTGGGTTTTTAGTCAGTAAAAGTCTGACACTATCTCCCGCCCCACCCAAGGGCGGGGGATGTCATAAGATGATATTCCACCCGAAAAAAAAAAAAAAAAAACTCGACTCCGGCAGGGATTTCACTCCTTGGCTGTACGCGTATAGCGACAAGAAACATGTAACATAGATATTTGAAATTACAAAACATGATTGAAAAGAATGTCCATAGAATTTCTTGCACATTCTTCTTCATAGAGATCTATGCTTTGGAATATGCAACTAGCATAATTTTTTTCAATCTGACTGACTTCTTGACATTTCAAAAGTACCTGTTAATGGTTTATTAGAAATAAAATGCTTTGTCTTTGTCTTTGAATGTTCTTAGAACTCTTTGTATGTATGGGAAACTTTAGTACTATTAGTTATTTTACTTTTCTATTGGAACTTTAGTTCTTCTGCTGATACTTTTATTCCTGATTCGATCACGCAAGGAAATTCCGACCATAGCCCTTTCCGCACTGAGCTCATTGCGGGTAGATATTTCACTGTTAAACTAGTATTAAAACAGTATTTAACACAAAACTCAAGAATAAAGATAAACCAGCTTAATCAACCGAAACCACATTAAAACCTAACTAAGGTAGTTGCCAATTCGAAATGGGTACGTCCTTACATAAGGCTGGTGACTAACGGACGACTTCGGAACACTTTGGCCCAGTTGCGTTGCAACGATGTCAGCAACTTTTATTGCACTGATTTTTATGGCTGAATAAGCTTGCTATGCTTCTTTGGTCACATAATGTTTTGAACGATCAGCTATGTTTTATACACAGCTGCTGGCGTGAGAGTATGTTAAGTTTTATGAGTTAGAATATTTTAGAGGTCGTAGTTTTGCATTGCAGGTCTATTGGTCTAGTTGTCAGTGGCCCTGACTGCTATGCCTGAGGTCGTGGTTTTGATTCCCACCCGGGATAAATGCTTATGTGATGAGCACGATCGTTTTGTGTCTGGGCTGACGTAGCAACAATAGGTCAGCATATCCTGAAATGCTTGAGGAGTGAAGAGGATACCACGGCTATCAGAACAATCCCGGAAGTACGGTCAAGATCCCTACCAGCACCTTACTGGATTATACATCCTTCTCCCGAGCATGTTCGCTGTTGCGAATCTCCACTACGGCCGGCCAATAAAGGCAAGCCGGAGATGAGAAGAACGAAGAATGAACAAAAAGAATTCTCCCGGAAGATCAGGTCCGTGGGGTCGCTAATGCCCAACAGTTTGCCACAAAACTGCCCTGCTGCTTGTATTTCTCTTAGTCTGGTCCCTCACCCTAGGCATGTTACGGCAAAGCATACTTTACCGACACAGACTTAGGGTTTATTGGAGCGAGCAAGTCCCACCACGACGTCAACGTAGAGATACGGCGATGGGTTTAATTATATTGTAATAAATATCATGATAATGGTATCAGTATGGTAGGCGCAGTGGTTCAGCAATTGGCTACTTGCTTTGTGTTTGTGTCCTACGTTCCTGGTCTGGGTGTCTAAGTAAACATCATTATTAGGCGTGAGCTTGTGGACGACGATCAATGGGTAACTTGCCGTCTTCCCCTCTGGTAATCATCTACACCGACTCGTTGACGACGCGTAGTGTTCCACGCGCGCCTCAAAAACAGGTCAACAAAACCGTAGGGAGCAGCAGGACCGCTGCCCACTGGGGCCAAGGGTCGTCCGAAAGGGAACCCAGGAATGCAAAGCAAAGAAGGAACATGGGATTCGGTTTTAGTCAATAAAAGTCTGACACGCCCTCGCGCTCCACCCTAGAGCGTGAGAACTTATTGGATGATTTCCCACCTAAAAAAATAACATAAGGATGGCATTCAAAGCAAAATAGTGGTTACAATACCAATAATTTACTGCAGCCGCCATTTGTCATGCCAGCAACGCAATAAAGGTCAAAATCGGTTGAACGGACAGTAAAAAAGATTTGTTGTAATGTGTAATCTTAACGCGAATGGAATATGCCTACCTTTAAACGCGCTTTATCAATACATTTTAATTTTCAAGTCCATTTCAAGAAAAATCACGTTAGAAACAACACCGATTGGAACTAATATTTTTCTCCAAACGGCTTTTACTACGGAACCTAAAATCGGTACTAAGTTAAGATTTATAACCTGCCGAGGTTAGTCGTAAATGTATCGACGGCCTTAGCTGTAGATTCGACCCACATACAGGTGTAAGAATACCGATCCACAGAAAGCAAAGCTTAAATGTAGCAATACATACTTCTGAACTTTGCTTTTTATATTTTTAGGCATATTTTTAATAGGTTAGGATTAAACGTATGCGGAAGAGGACCTCTAGAATATACCTCTACAATATATTTAAAAAATAAACGTTTTTTTTTGTGTGTGAACTCCCCTTAATTTTATACCCTTATATTCTTTATTGTACATAATTTTACAATTACTTAAAAATTGGCCAGCTGATGTACAAAGGCGAGCTTAACGCACAATTGGGTTTTCTTACAGCAAATCTTAATATATTTTTAAGAAATTTAATTTAAAAATCTTTATTTTATTTTATTATTTAGTTTATGAGATACAACCCTCTGACAGATGGACAGACAGGAGATAGACGGAAGGACGGACATTCCCGTTACCACCTTTTGGGTACATAACACACAAAGAACAAAAGTGATATCACACTATCACATTAATATTATAAAGGGTGAGTATGTTTGTCACTCCTTCACGCTCGAACGGCTGCATGGATTTCGACAAAACTTGGTACACTGGTAAACCATGTCCTGGAATAGGATATAAGAAATTTTTAATCACGGGTGTATGTTCCTTTGGGATAATTTTCTATTATCACGCAGGCGAAGCCGTTGACAACAGCTAGTTAAAAATAAACATTCTCTCTATATATAAATTGAGACATGCGTTTATTTGAGGACAAAATACTTGCTATACTTTAAAGGTCTACGCAGATTGGGACGACATGGCAAAGGATTTGGCCACCAGTCAGCACACACTAGACACTTAATTACCGTCGCATTCCAGTGACTTGCCACGGCACGTCGAAGTATGCTACGGCAGTATCTATCAGTCAAAAGTAAGTAGTATTTGACAGAGTGTTGGCGGACGGCGGCGTCCTTCAGCATGCTGTTGCCTACTGCAGCGGTAACACGGCATCCTGCCGCGAGAGCTCGTGATGCGTCTTTTAATGCCGTGCGATAATATTCCTTTCGAAGCCACGTGATCATTTTATAGCATAGGAATTTATGTCGTATTTTTATCGAAATATGTTTGAATGTACATTATTAAAATTTTAAATCCTTTACCATGCTGTCCTGGTCTGTCTAGACCTTAAAAGAGCGAGCAGCTAGTCTGCTATGAAGTAGAAAACTGAGAAATAAATAAGTACCTAATTACATTAACGAGGTGCTCTTGTAAGCATTTAGTTTCAATGCTCCTTCATATTACAAAGAAAAAAGAGAAGGGACTCATAGCTAGAACAATAACAGCTACAAGGGTCGATATTCAAGATTAAGAAAAAGTAACCGAGTTCGGGCCGACGACGGTTTTTTTAATGTGGGTAAAGCAGCCAATGACCACGTGACATAGCTTTGAATGATGTCATTCCCATACTTTTAAAGTTTTCTATTAGCGTTAATGATTGTAGATTATCGATTTCGCTAAGCCCTCTGGAATAGTACATAGGATACTTTTATCCCACCCGAGAGAATGTTCCCTTGGGACAAAATCTACTTTCACGCGGTCGATGCCGAAAGCTGAGTTGAGAGTTTGTCATGCTCACTCAAATGTCTCAATGATGGTGGCGCGTGTGTTGGATCATTCGGTTCCTTTCAAAATGGTTGAGCTGAGTGGTGCTAATATTCGCGTCATGTCCTTGAACGGGCGCTGTCAGTTGAGACTGGTCATCTCTTAGCTGCCAGTTGCTATTTTAATATCCATATTTAGTTTTTATTTTTACTTTATTTACATTTTTTTCACATGTTATCGACAAGAAACATGTAACAGAGATATTTATAATTACAAAACATGATTGAAAAGAGTGCCTATGGAGTTTCTTGCACATTCTTCTCCATAGAGATCTACGCTTTGGAATGTGCAATTGACATAATTTTTTCTGACTGACTGACTTCTTGACATTTCAAAAGTGCCTGAAAATGGTTGAATGAATGAACCTTATATGAATATATGAATCTTCGAATCTTAACTAGATCATATCTGTCACTGGAATCCAAACCTAAACTGCAAGCTGGATTCAGATCCAAACTCGTGTCGATAAATCGGGTCCCGTAAGCGAGAAGGATAATCCAGATGTACGGGCCCGTTTTATTAATTGCAGCAAATGTTTCGTCTCTGCACTGCAGGCACATCGTTTTAAGATAGTTAGGCCTACGTGAATTAAAAATGTTAACATTGAGAGGTAAGCTTTGGGCTGGAGCGTGGCCGTGTTCTCTAACTGGGTAGGAATAGTGCTTAAGAGGGTAATTTTTCACTCGCCTATTATCAACATCGAGCATTGTTTAAAAGCTTGTTACTTCATCTAACGCAATCCAATGCGAAGTTTGAGAAAAAGGCAACGCGAAAAAAGAGAGATAACGCCTGAAAACTCTGTTAACATACGGTAATTCCGTGATTTACTTGAATATTTTATAAAACTTGTTCTAGGAAATACGTGTTTTTTTTTAATCCCTTAAATATTTTCGATAAATATTGTCATCAGTCAGAATCTTGATTAAAATTGCAAGGCTTCTATTGTTATACTTTTTTGACTTTTGAGTAAACTATTTTGTATTCATGCAAAATAGCAGATTTTCGGAGGTTTTTACTGGATTAGTTTTACACAAATTTATAAATTAAAATTATTGAAATTTGTTTCTTTTTTAACTTTACTTAACATTAATTCACTTTATAACAAGAACAATAAATACACTTAACTAATTAAAATTACATAATATATACACAATAACTCCTATCTAAAATATGGCGTAAAAAATAAATTGATTTCAATAGAAGCCTAGATAATATCCACAAGATACTGTGTTTCCAAAATATCTAATGAAAAATGTGTAACAACATCATAATCGCGTAAGAGCGGTTGGATGAAAAACAGTGAAAATGTATGTCGAGTTGCATACCCTTAAGTATAACTACCGTTTAGTTCAAGTCATGATCCGCCCTGGTGGTATACAGTGTTATATTAAGAGGAGAGTCCTTAAAAAACGTCTTACAGTTTTCAAAATTTCTAAAAATACACCGCACTGAATTACACAAAAAAAAACAACGAAGAACCTAAATTATATGTGGCAACAGTTTCACCGCAAGATATTTAATAATAATACGTTTATTTCGGAACTTGCCATTCCAATAGAAACCAAACCAAAAAAAAAAACGATAGGTTTAAATTCGAGAAAAAAAAATCATATCTCTCAAAAACAGCTAAATCGACCTTTTCTATACAATTTTTTTTTTGATTATATTTTTTTTTTTTTTATTGATTATGATTGATAGGTTCTTCATTTCTTTTTGCGTAATTCAGTGCGGTGTATTTTTAGTGAAAACTGTAGATGCATTTTTAGGCGTTTCTGAAGGATAATTTCTCTTAAGAGATAATTTGAGTGTCTTCAAGGCTAGAGTGAATAGGCACTCTAGCCTTGAAGCCACCTAAATTATAATACACCTAATCAGACGGAAAGACCGCAGCACGCAAATGATTCCAGTTCTTCAATGCAAGAGGTATAAACGACGAGGCGAAACGCTTGGTCCGGACCGTAGAGGTATCAACAATGTAAGGGTGGACACTCGCCGTACGTCGGGCTGTCCCATAGTAGAAAGGTGTTGGTGGAATAAAGTCATGTAATTCCCGTGCACACTGTAAAATGCGCCTGTGCTCCAGGCTTTGTAGATTGGTCTTAACCAAATCTGGATCACTAATTAGCCTAAGCTGCTAGATGGCATGAAACAGCACCAGAACATATGCAGCTGCAGTACTACGGCACTCCTATTGCAGCGATCAAAACTGACTTGAAACAATAGAGGTTGACTGGCCTGTTGGTCTAGTGGTTAGTGGCACTGACTGCTGCGCCGAAGGTTATGGGTTCGATTCCCACCCAGGACAAATGTTTGTGTGATGAGCACGATCATTTGCTCTGTGTTTGGGTGTAATTTATCTATAATATGTATGTATTTAAAAATATATAAGTATGTAGGTATTATCAGTTGTCTAATACTCATAACACAAGCTCTGCTTAGTTTGGGACTAGACAGCGTTGTGTGAAGTTGTGGAAAAAAAAAACAGAATATTCTTTTCCAATCAAATTCAAATCCCATTCTAAAGTAGAAGGAAACCTTTAAAAGTATATTTGTTCAATCCGCCCGCATGCCAACAGGGTACGTTTGACATCCTTCTACATGTGATATAGAAGGATGAAATGTACTACCTACAAACCTAACAAATAAAGAATTAATGTGGACATATTTAAAAAGAATCTTTCGTGTTAGAAATGTTACAAACGGACAAAGAAATGAAGTGGATTCGAAATACATTCAATTTAAGTGCGTCCAGCAACCGGACGACAGTACATCCAGAGACAGCTCACTTAATTGGCAGGATTTGTGGAACTACTCGTAGATACAGAAACGAACAATATAGCTATGAAGGCCATTTCTTATTCATCAGCAAAGTCCATTGGTCAATTTAGTTTCGTTAATTGGTTTGCTTTTCGGTTGTCCGGTGAATACATTAATGGCGTGGGCGCAGTAGACCCTCGCACACGTAAGGCCCCGTTGGGTGCGAGGCCGTGGGCGAGGAACTGCTGCGCCTACGCCTAGCTTCGCTACTGTCTGTGTGTAATGCATGCTCTTTAGCAAAGAGGGTTTTATTTTATAATTCTCGAGATTGACCACTATTTCACCTGATGGTAAACGAAGGTCGAACAATGGGTTGCGACAGACGCTGTCTCGTTTTTGATTTTATGAAAGAAATAGGCCTCGCTGATGCACCTTCGCCCACGTCTATACGCCTCTGCACACAGAGACCACTCCGTACCTAAGAATAGTTACATTTTGAAACAAATGGAGAAACTTTGCTATTGCAATCGACGCGAAATTCGGCCGAGCCTCAGGTGAGGTTGTTATGGAGAAGAGTACTGCAATGCCTCTCTGCTTTGAAAAAAAAAAGACACGGTTTTTTATTGTTACCTGTTATGAAAAATAAAAAAAAACCCTTGTTGTGATAAATGAAAAAAAACCACGAGTGAGATATACACGGCATGTTGAACCTAATCGTAGTGCCATAAGAGTCAGTTTTCGAAGAAGTGAATTGAAAAATACACTAAGCTGTGGTATCTGACACCAGTATTGCGGGTCTTGCCCTGGGGTACCTATCTTTTTACCCAGTTACAGGACCATGAGGGTTAAGTATACAGTCATAATCATAATCAGCATTATAATATTCCCAATGCTGGGACTCCGGCCTCCACTCCAGGAGAGGGAACGTGCTGTAATCCACCATGCGGGCTCAATGCGTGTTGGTAAATGTCAAATATCTTCGAATTTTTAGTTCTAGGCCATGCCGGTTTCCTCACGAGAGTTTCATTCACCGTTTTGAGAGCAGTGGTGATGAAATAAATTACACAAAAAATGCGTCTAGCTGGGTTTGAACCTTTGATTATATACTTTTCTAGATGCCACATTGACCGTACTAACCGGCCCAAATAAAGTCTACTAAAACTGGTAGACTCGCTTCTCCCTTACGTCAATGTTATTTGAAATAACTAAGGATAATGTGCTCACGAAAAATAATCAATTATGCCGGTTTGTGCTGTCACACTGTGCCGTAATTATGTGGGAAAAGAATAACACACACTCAAGGACACTTTTCATAGGTAAGTTTTGTTATTTAGCCACTATTATTATAGAAAACACGATTTTTTAATTCATTTTTTTTGTATATCATTCCGATTAGCCAGTGTTGTCAGTTTATTACTAGGGAGATTTGGCGAAACTATGGGAGACAAAATACAAATATCATTACATCATCTTTCGATCAGGAGAACATTATTATTTTAAAAATTACATTATTTATTTAATCAGTAAATGATAACTTATCTATCATCATCTTCCTGCCCTTGTCCCGTATTATTTGGGGTCGGCGCTTTCTTCTTCCATTCTGCCCTGTCACTCGTCATACTATCACTAACTTCCTTTTCTTTCATATCACTCTTCACACAATCCATCCATCTTTTCTTTGGTCTCCCTCTCCCTCTCCATCCATCCACATGTGAACTCATAACTCTTTTAGTAACATGCGTTTCATCCCTCCTCTTCACATGACCATACCAAGACAAACGATTGCCTTTCAACTTTTCAGTCACTGGCGCCACTTTCAAACTTCCCCTAATATACTCATTTCTCACTTTATCCATTCTCGTCACACCACACAACCATCTTGACATTCTCATCTCCGCTAAGTGCAACTTTTTTCATCCGTCTTTTTCACAGCCCAACATTCTGATCCATACAGCATGACAGGCCTTATCACGGACTTGTAGATTTTACCCTTCAACTTGAGGGGCATCCGTGGGTCAGAAGTTGTTCACGTGACCTGTCGCCATTTCATCCATCCTATATGATAACTTATCTATACCTACAAAAAAGATGAAAGCCATGACGTCATGGACTAAATATTTTTTTTAGTTTTTTCTAATATTTTGGGTTTCAGATTTTTGCTGAATTGGGCCTGTTTGGTGCAGCCGTGGGGCACACATTCCTACTATATCCTTACATCGGACTTTATACTTTTTATTTGTTGGTTTTATGTAATTACATGTAACTGGAGTATTGTGTGTCTTAAAGTCTGTGCTAAATAAATGTATTTTCTTTCTCTCTTTAATCTACAAAATAATTATTTCATTCGACCTATTTTGCTAAACTTTCGTCATAATAAATAATGGAGAAAAGGAAAGTGAATAATTTGGAGCAGGCATCCCTCAACACGCACACCTTGACAGTTTGACGACAATAAGTACACGTGCGGTACTCACACATGTCACGCAATTGGAGACAGTTTTAGCGCGTCGTATGTTTGCATTGCTCTATCTAGACAAGTATATAATCAAAGGTTTGAACCTACATCGTACAACTCATTAGACGTGGCCGTTATTACTGGTCCACCATAGCTGTCAAAAAGGTAGCCTGGATCTCCATATCAAATACTGATACTCAGTTGCTTACAGTAAGTAATGCTAGCGAAGGAGACGGCATTACGCATGAGGGAACGGATATCCTCACTCCCCAAGCTAGGCTCGGGTTTGCGGACGACGAGCAATAGGTAGCTCGTCGTCCGGCCGTCCGATAACCGTCTTGACCGAGCCTGAGTCATTGACAGCGCGTAGTGTTCCATACGCGCCTCAAAGAGATACAGTAAAATTATAGGCCCAGCAGCGTCGATACCTACTAGGGCCATGAGTTGACTTCTGAAAAGGTTACCCTGAAGTGAAGTGACTAAAGGAAAATTAGTGCTTTAGTCAGTAAAAGTCTGACACTCTCACCCCGCCCTAGAGCGAAAGAAGTCATTAGATGGTTCCCTACATAAATAAATAAAAATAAAAGACACCTACAGCCAGACAAATTGATTTTGCTGAAGTATCAGAGATGATTGCAAACATTTGAAAAGATATGCCATCCACCATAGACCATGACAGGAGCTGAAGCTTCACCACGAGCTCTTAACGTGATCAATTTAACAACCTATACTTATATTTCACAGATACTAATACAACATTAGTTTTAGTATATGAAAAATCCGAAACACGTGTCTAATATTTTTACGTAAAGAAAGTACAAAACTTCATAACTGTATCATAAAAATCACAAAGTTATAAGTTTGTTGTGCTACTTAGTTGTCCGCACAAATACATGGTCACCGGGCTTCCCGGGCGACCAAGGGGTTAACAAACATTAACCCCCCAAAACTAACAAAAATTATTGGAATCGATTCAGATACTGCTTCTGAACAAACTATATTCAGGTTTCGCATATACTAAAAATAATGTTGTATAGGGTGTTAAGCCCTCCATCCCTCTTTCTCGCTGGCAAACTTGCCATTTTAACACGTCATGGTAAGACCCCTGTACAGGTATTAAACTCGTCGACTGAAGAGAAACATGTTTTGTAGAATTGCTAAGCAACCCAAAATTAAAAAGGTCCGTATTTTTTCCAATGTTTTATAATTTCCCTAGCTTGGCGTCACCTTTTTTTTGTATCTGCACAACCCACTTACTGGACAACACGATACTCCTTAGATAGACTGACGGACAGACTTTCTGGCGTCTGACTACCTATACTGACTGTCAAAGATCTACGAATGACAACCGGGGCCAACGGCTTTACGTGCTTTCCGAGGCACGAGGTGTCGGTATTGTCCTAGATAAACTTAGAAAAGTTGAATTGTATAATTCACATTGAAATATAATGTGAATTTTACAATTCAACTTTTCTTTGCAACCCGTAAGCTCGTGTATATGAGAGGCGGGTGGCTTAACCATTGGACCATCACGACACCCCAGGTTTATGAAAGTAAAAATAAAAAGAAATTGCATATTCTTGTCACATATTTTAAAAATAAAATTGTTGCCTGCGTCACCAACATTCCTCCAGTTTTAAATCAAATCAAAAATTAAAATGTTTTATTGTTTCAAATTTAGAGGTAAACTACTGAACCAATTTTAGTCAAATTTAGTACGGACGATACTGGAAACATGAAATAAAGTATGGGACATTTACCTAAAATGTAAAAAAAATTACCTTATGATGATTAATGTAAGGGTATGCAAAAGGTAAAAATGCCCCATAAGTTAATTCATACTTCTGGTATCGAGCTTGAACCCCAAGGAAGAACATAAACTACTTTTTATCTGCCTTCAACTACAACTTCAAAATGGTTGAGCTGAGTGGGGCTGATGCATGCGTCATGCTCGTGAACGGTGCCGTCAGTTGAGACTGCTTAGCTGCCAGTAGCTTAATTCAATTTATATTTTTTATTAGTTTTTTTTTTAATTATTATTATTTATCTACATTGTGCTCACATATTAGAAGCGACAAGAAATATATAACCAAGATTATTGTAACTCATAATATGATTTAAAAGTCCATGGAGTTTCTTGCACGTTCTTCTCCATAGAGATCTACGCTTTGGAACGTGCATTATAGCTTCACTTTTTTATGGACTGACCGACATTTTGACAATTCAAAAGTGCCTGTAATTGGTCTATTTGAAATAAACATTTCTGATTTCTGAAACTTCGCGCCTGCAATAACCGACTTTCACAAGGACGAAATCGCAGGCAAAAGCTAGTTTTAAATAAATCTATCTGTGAAATCGTCGACGTCGTCATATATATGTTTGTTTTTTGAAACACATTCGTCCGCTCTTTAACTATTTCAAATTACAAAATCACGTCAGAATCCTTCCAACATTTCCGCCATACCTTACCTCGCTGCTTACACCGAACACAATCGGAACCCGTTAACAAAGAAAACGTTTCAACAAATGCTCTCGCGATTTCCAAGACTCCTAATTGTGATGAACGGCCCACCTCGCCAGTATTACAGATTTCTTGCGTAATTTATGTTGCAATTTACTGCCATTTTTTTTACTTGCCTTGAGTTTTTTTACTTGGCAACATTTTTTATTCGCGCACCCAGATTTTAGCTTTAGCCGGCGCGGTTTATTTTTTAAGGCTGACAACTTTGAATAGCTTTATGTTATTTGGTTTTGTATTTGCTTTTTTATAGAAGTAGCTGGTACGATGACGTACTTTCTAAGGTCGTTCATAGTTCGGCTTTTGTTTGAGATAGGAAATTATCCAATGATTTTTCTCGCTCTAGGGTGGTGCTAGAGGGCGTGTCAGACTTTTATTGACTAAAAGCATGCTTCAAAAATGCTCTTAAAAATCTGAATCAGAATCTTGGAGGAGGCGTTTACCCAGCAGTGGAACAGTAATTGCAAGAAAAAAAAACAAGTTAAAAACAACCCACAGAAGTGTGAATTATTAACAGACTTTATAATTATTTGAAATTGAACTTTTAATTGATTCGCCAACTTGAAGTGCGAACTTCCGACTACGAAACATACGTAAGGAGGAATAATTTTATTGGGGAATAATTTATGAGTTTTAAAACGAATGTCGTACGTAATACGATATTTCTTCGAGTTATAATTTAATAGCTTCTGTCAGTGGTTTAACATTCGAACTGCTTTGCATTCTTTCTCTTTCCTACCCTTATAAAAAACGAGTAAAAAAGAAAGCACAAAATCCATTATTATTGTTTTAATTCTAAAGAAGAACTATTTGAATAACTCTGAACGGACTAAGATTTGGAAATTGATGCCATAGTAACTTTTATTCAGCTCAAAATTAGCTATCTAACTATATAACACACATAGCTATTGGAAAGTGGGCTCAGATTTCATAGAAACCCTGGCATCATTGTTTCATTTAAATCCGTAAAACTGTTTGTGCGTGAAGGAGTGACAACATACACACACCTAGCTACACATATACATACAAACTTTCGCCTTTATAATATGTCAATTTTAAGGCGTGTTTGATGCGAGTACCGAACTGTTTGCTGCTGAAGACTTTTGGCTACTGGGCTTGGTAACAGGCTTGCGGACGGCGAGCAATAGGTAGCTCGCCGTCCGGTCGTCCGATAACCGTCCAGACCGAGCCCAAGTCGTCGACGACGCGTACTATTCCACGCTCGCCTCAAGATGTCAGCAAACCGTAGGGGCCCAGCAGGGTCGACCCTTGGCCCCCGTGGCCAAGGTTCTGCTTCTGAAAGGAAGACTCGGCCCTGGTATGAAAGGCAACAAAGGAACAGGAGTGGGCTTTTAGTCAGTAAAAGTCTGACACACCTTGCTCCGCCCAAGAATAGGGAATGTCATTGGATGTTTTTCCCAACGAAAAAAAAACAGCTTGGTGTTCCGTCGCTTCCGCGGACAAGTACCACAGGACAGCGCAAAGATATAGTGCGAAGTTAAGCGTTACTAAAGCTAGAACTACACTGCGCACACGTGTGCCACACACGCCGGTCTGGGCGCGTCAGTCTCCATACATTTTATATGGAAACTAGATTTGTAGAGCTACACTTGATCCACGCCACGCGACGTCGTTCTACATACAAATCAGGCGTGTAACACCTGTGCGTCGGTGTAATGTAGTTCTAGCTTTACATAGTTTAAAATCTATTTACTAACAAGATAATTTGATATAGTTATGTATGTTAGTCTATAAGGTATTTTTGATATGGGTACTCTGTTTACCCGAAATCAAATTATTATTATTATATTAAGTGTGATGAACGATGAAAGTAGTACCTACCTAGCAACATTTTTTAAACGTTTTTTCCTATCAATTTTGCTGCCAAAGCTGTCATTCTACTTGAAAATCTATTGGAAGCGTTGAGCGATTGGTACGTGACTTAAATACCTACTATTAATAAATATTATAAGACAATCTTACACGTGTCTCGTTTTCAGAAGAACGAGCAAAAACAAAGAATTTCTCCTCGGAGTAAACAGGAAGATTTTATTTTAAGTTATATTTAAAATTTGTTATCTACCATCTTCTTGATAAATATACAAAAACAGAATACTAACTGTAAATACAAGATCAAGATTAAACGAAAAACAAACGAGATATATATACAACTTTAGTTTTAGTATAGACATAACCCGAAACACGTGTCTAGTATTTTTATGTAAAGAATCTATGTACATTTCATAACTGTATCATGAAAAATCACAAAGTTATAAGCTTGTTATATTACCTGGTTGTCCGCATAAATACATAGTCACCGGGCCATCCAGGCGGTTGTTTTGCTCTCGCACTCAGCAGTGCGCTGGCGCCTAATGCCCGCTATGACCTGCCGTGACCTGTATTGTCTTATTATCGATTGTGTTTTTACTTTTTTAAACATATTTTGGGGAAAAATATAACATGGTGTAAAAATTATTGAAATCGATTCAATTACTGATTCTGAACATAATATATTCAGGTTTCGCATATACTAAAAATAAAGTTGTATAACCTATGCCTGAAATAAACGATAAATAATAATAATAATAATAAGTATCAATTTTGAAAAAAATAGAAAAATAGTATCTATCTCTCTTGTAAAAACAGTCGTCGTCATCGTCTCATTTATTAGTTTATAATTTTAGCATATATATGTATTTTATTATTATAAATAACTTATTTTTCATTTTATTTTCTGTTTGGAGTATTTATTATTTGTTTATTGTGCAAACCTACCACAGTGTTGTCTTTTTTAACCCAAAGGTTGACTGGTAGAGAATGCCTTGTTGCATTAAGTCTGCCTATGTACCACTACTGTACATGAAGTTTAAATAAATAAATAAAAATGCCATTTTCTGTGGCAGGTGGCTTTGTCGTCATGGGCCTTACCATGACGTGTAAAAATCTGGCGTGTATTGTGAGCGTGAAAGGGGAATGGAGCTATACACCCTATTGTATATCAGTATATCTTCATCCCTTTAACAGTTTAGTTTTGGTTAAGTCGTAAAATGGATTGCTAATGGATGGCTAATTCTCTTTTTAATAATAAACATTTGAAGTAAGTAAGTAAGTTTATATTGTGGTATTTTTAGACTGGCCTGTTGGTCTAGTGGTTAGTGACCCTGACTGCTATGCGGGAGGTCGTGGGTTGATTCCAACCCAGGACAAATGTTTGTGTGATGAGCATGATCATTTGTTCGGTGTCCGGGTGTAATTTATCTATAATATGTATGTATTTAGAAATATAAAAGTATGTTAATCAGTTGTCTAGTACTTATAACACAAGCTCTGCTTAGCTTGGAACTAGACGGCGTTGTGTGATAGTTGTGGAATTTTATATTATTGTAAATATAGGTACAGTACACGGTGAAAAATAACAGCGTTTAATTCATTAAAAGACTTGCAATAGATTACATTAATTGACACTTCAACTAAGGAACACATATTATTATAAAAAAAGAAATTCAGAACAGTAGAAAAGCACTCAATTTGTCTAGTTCAGTCTTTATTGTGAATTCTTTCTGAGTTAGGAAGCTATTTCCATTAAGCTTTATAACTTTTTCGCTGATAAAGACATTTACTTAATTTGTTCAAAGTATTTTATTACATATGCTGAGGTAATACTGAGAAATGAATTAAAATAAATATCAGAGTGCTATCCCAAAAATAGAAGAATAAGAATAAAAATAAGAAAGAAGAGAAATAGAAAGAAAGAGAAATAGAAATAAGAAGTAAAGGTCGACAAAAATACGTTTTGAAGATGACCTCAAAAGAGATCAGAATCGCAAAAGACAGAGGTAAGTGGAATTCTTTGGGAGTAATAGTAGTTGTTGAAAACAGATCATCAGTAAACGATGTAATCGGCGGCGGCATCTCGAGCCGGGCCCTGGTTCAGGCCATGGTCTGGAGCGAGGGGGAATGGATGGCGGTCGCCTCCTTCTGCAAAACAGTAATGCTGGTAAAGGAGATGGCCGCATGCATCAGGGAATGGCCATCCTCACACCCCAGCCGCCGGGATACCAACCCCGACTACAATCCGCCGTAGGCTCGAGCCCTAAACCGTAGGGGCCTAGCAGGGCCGAAACCTACTACGGCCATAAGTCGACTTCTGAAATGGTTACCCATAGTCCTAGAACGCAAAGGGCCACTGAAGGAACATAGGTGTGGTTTTAGTCAGTAAAGGTCTGACACGCCCTGTTGCTCCACCCTAGAACGGGAGAAGTCATTAGATCATTTCCCACCTTAAATAAAAAGTAACAAATTCAATTCCCATGTAGTATAGTAAATTGGGTGCTATCCTGTGTTTGTTTTTGTACATTATATTATACTAAACAACAAAAAACTCTAAATAGAAATCTTTTGATGAAAACAACAACAAAATTGGTAAAAAAATCGAAAGCTTGACGAAGTGACGATGACGTCCCGAAGTAGTGGCTGCACGAAGGCAGCGCTGACGTTCTTTGTCGAGGGTCCCCAGTTTGGGTGTATGCGGAACAGAGAGTAAAGTCCCGCGTACCTCCGTTGGAAAGGGAGGATCCTCCGACCAGACGACAAAATAAAAAAATATATATAATAATATATCTATCTATCAACAATTAGCATTTCATATGCTAGTATGAGAAAGAGTGGGGGCGTGGTGCGAACATATCGCTAAATCTTTTGTATGCGTGAAACCTAATGGTGGTGACGTCATATTTCAGTGAGTGGATTCTTATTCTGTTACATGACAGTTTAAGGTTTCTAGCTTACTTAATTTTCAAATACCCAATGACGGTAAAGTATTTTATTTAACAAATTAACAAAAAATGTTTGACATTTTTTTTTTCTCTATTAATTTTTGACATCTTTCATTTTTGTGAACGTGAGGACTATGTTGATTGCTTTTTTTTTCCTTTTCAGTAATTTTAACGTATGTCTGGCAATTTGAATATTTTCTGCGCCCTACCCCAATGTCCTTTCTTTGGTATTGTTCGCCAAGTCGTTGAGCTCTTTAGTGGTCCTGAGTTGAGCTTTACGAATACTGACAAATGCTTGCACTGACTGGACAGGTCCACTCAAATTTTTATGGTTCTTTCTTCAAAAGACCATTTCAGACAAATCTGCATGGTTCTCATGTCATTTGACCATTACATATTTACTGTATAGACTTTAAAAGAGACTTTGACCCCTGAGTTTGTTTCGGTGTTTCTTTTCAGGGTAGTCAGCTAGGAAACACCGGCCTCATCTAGTTTAAAAATTACAAAAAAAAAAATTAACGTGTAAAAGTGTTTTTTAAACCTATTTACAAAATAAATATCATTTATCATTATCATTTATCACACATATTTCCTATTCCATTCTTCTCTGTCAAAGACAACATAATGAAATCCTTTAAAAATTAACAACATATTAAGTACGTCACCTCGGATTTGTTGTTCTACAATCCCCGAAAAGCGAGGATTTAGAATCGCGGCAAATCCCGTATCAAGCATAATGGGTGCAAATTTGTGGGGATTCGCGGTGCCACCGGCGGAGCGGCACTAAGCTCAGATTTGTTGCTTACCTACCGTATTTTAAGCCCCAATAATGGCATAAGGCATATACTCGAATTATATGATACACCCGCTAGCTATGTCTCTGGTAAGCTCGGGATGACAGTTATTTTCTCGTTTTATGCATCACCATTATAATTTCAGCCGAAAGTCCACTGTTGGATATAGGCCTCCCCCAAATGTCGCCGTAACGAATGGTCTTGGGCGTTTCGCATCCATAGCATTCCCGTGACTCTCCGATCTCAATTTTATGCATGGCAATGATCATGGTGATTATGATGTAAATGCGACGCGCGCCTCAAAAAGGTTTCAGCAAACCGTAGGGGCCCTGCAAGCCGTCGAAGCCTACTGGGCCCATGGGTTATACGGAAGAGAACCCCGGAGCCCTGGAACGAAGATAAAGAATGCACAGGAGTGGGTTTTAGTCAATAAAAATCTTACACTCCCTCCCACACCACTTAAGAGCGAGAGAAGTCATTGGATGCCCAAAGAAAAAAAAATTTATGGCAATGATATTTTTTTTTCAAATGTTTCAAGACCTCACCTAATTTACGTTTCACACCTTAGACCTTGTCATGTGAAACCCGGGGTCCTGGAACGCAAGGCAAAGAAGGAACATAAGTGTGGTTTTAGTCAGTAAAAGTCTGACACGCCCTCTCGCTCCACCCAAGAGCAGGAGAAGTCGTTGGATGATTTCACAAATTAAAAGAAAACTCCGTCTCGTACAAAATAATGTAAGAATGAGAGAGCCGCTCCAAAGATTGTTTTACTGTGAATTACACAGTATGCTTAGTATTTACTAGGTGGAGCATCTGCTCCACTTCCTTTTCGAATGTGTTCTATAATTGTGTTTATCTGTGGTGGAGTCAGTATCTTAGTGTCCGTGAGATATGGGCGGCGTAGTTTAAGTAAATGTACAATCCACTACGTTTTCACATTTTACTATACTCCATTCGCATTAAGATAAGTCATTTAAACAAACAATTTTTTACTGTCCATTCAAACGATTTTGACTTTTATTACGTAGTACGTAGGTATAAGGATGACATTAAAAGCAAAAAAGTGGTTACAATAACAACTATTTACTGCAGCCGCCATTTATTATAACACTAACGCAATAATAGTCAAAATCGATTGAACAAACAGTAAAAAGGGTTTGTTTCAATGTCTAATCTTTACACGAATGGAGTATAGGAACATGTGGAAACGGATTGTACATTTACTTATATAGCATATTGTGTATCTATAAATAAATATAATGCACGATTATTTATTTTCCCCTATATCATAAAATAAAATAAAGATCATAATTTCGAAATAAGCTTTTGAGAAAAACTATCAATAAATCGCAAAACAAACCCGACGGGCCTAAGTATATTTTAAATTCGTTTTAAAATAAATTAAATCATTTGACATTATTCGAAATCTCGTTGGGACGAATTTCAATTCGAACTCGAATTTGGAAAAAAAACGTAAGTAAATTATATTCATTGGTGGTCTTTGATTTCTCGTTTAGAATTTATGAATAATTCAGTGCACCCTTCATCTCTCCTTGTTTTCATGGAATTGTAATATTTCCGTGTCGTATTTTTTTTCCTAAATCAGTTTGTTTCCTTAGCTCGAATCAAATCAAAAGGTTTATTTGCAAGAAAATGACATAATTTTATGTCGTTCTTCATGCAATTAAATAATTATATTATTTTCATAAATTCAATTAATATTTTTTTAAATATAATTTTACACTATTTTATTCCTCTTTTTATTTGTCTTATCTTTTATTGTCCTAGGTATATTCTT
The DNA here is from genome assembly GCA_961205895.1 of Mythimna pallens. Taxonomy (NCBI): domain Eukaryota; kingdom Metazoa; phylum Arthropoda; class Insecta; order Lepidoptera; family Noctuidae; genus Mythimna; species Mythimna pallens. The sequence continues at coordinate 20,788,146 of OY540839.1, read as the reverse complement.
AATGTTTTATACAATGTCCGGATGCCCAAGGTATTCTTTACATTGCCTAGATATTGTATAAAATACCTGAATTATACAGATTGCCGGTAACATATATACAAACTGAAAAGAAAAGTATTTACAAACGTGTATAAAATAAAAACGATTTACTGGACATCAAAAAAATTTAGCCATTTTTGCCTTGATAGAATCATCAAAAAAAATATCGATCGATTCGGAAAATTTTCGTAATTCAATTCGGGAATTGAACTGTTTTCTTAAGTAAATTTGTACTGAACTCTCAGTGCGCGAGTCCGACTGACGAGATGTCAGCAAAACTGAAAAGTCCCCAGTAAGGCCGATGCCTGTCAGGGCTTAGGCATGGGTGGTGTTTAATCAATAAAAGTCTGACACTCCCTCTCGCTCCACTCCAGAGCGCGACAAGTCAGTGGTTGATTTCTCCTCAACTCAAAAAAAGATCATGCATTGATTTGCAATCATTTGCCTTATTAATATCATTTTCCCACTCAACATTGGAAAATAACAGCGATAAGTAAAAAAAAACCGCCACTTCCTTGAACAATACGATCGCATATTTTTACAAATGCACAGTAAAATAAAGTTAGTTTTTACAACCGCGCACCGCTGCAGTCGAATGTCAATTTGCTATAAAAGTAAAAATATATTGGAATCAAATGAACATATTCGTAGTGTCGTGCCAGTACTGTAACAAATATCGATATAAGGTATCGACATCGTAATGCGATTTTAATGCAGCACTACGGGCTGGTTTGCGGGCAAACAGTGTTTGTGGGCTACTATTTGTTCGAGCTTATTAACTTGGATGTGGCTGAATACTGTCAATATAAAGTGTCGAAGCTGGTAAAGGGCTCGTTTACCACAATGTATCTGATAGACAGTCAAGGATCAATAGTGCAGTCACACTCCACCAAAGCACGCGGGCTAAGCTCAGCTTTGGATGAAATTTGGCACACGGTATAGATCTATATGTCCAGAGGGCTTAGCCAAGTTAATAATCTACAATCGTTAACGCTAGTAGAAAACTTCAAATATATGGGACTGACATCATCTCAACGTTAAGTCACATGGTCAGAATAAAGGAATCGGAGGCGTTACCGACTCGAGGCGATCGACGAATGAGATTCGAAACGAAACGATCGTAACTTGGCTAGGCCTGTTGGAATAACGCATAGAATTGAATTTGTTTAGAATTTATCCACATAAAAATAAGTTGTTAAATATAGGATCTATGTACATGTAAGTACATTCTGCCTTAATATAGCACATAAAATAAAAATAAAAAAACAGAATTCAAATGTTTTTATTTCACATAGGCCTACATGGGCACTTATAAAACGTCACAAGCTAGTGCACGGTTCCAAATTGGTCGTTTCCTATGGAGAAGAACCGGCAAAAAAACTTCATAGTTATTCTTATATTGTAAATGTAATACAAACTATTTATAGTTTTAATCCCGGGAGTATGATCCTTTGGGGCAATCTCCTTCTTTCACTCGGGCGGAGCCGCAGACAGCAGCTTGTAAAATATAGCATAGCATAGTCGACCTTATAATGTTCCCACTGCTGGGACTCAGGTCTCCTCTCTTGGAGAGGAAATGGGCCGTAATCCACCACGCGGGCCCAGTGCGGGTTGGTGGATGTCACATGTTTTCGAATTTTTGGTCCTAGGATATGCCGGTTTCCTCACGATGTTTTCCTTCACCATTTTGAAAGCATTGGTGATGAAATAAATTACACAAAGTAATGCGCCTGGCTGGTTTGAATCCGCAACCTACAACTAGTAAGTCGGGTCTTGTAAAATATAAATACATTAAATAAATTGGCACGTTTTTAATTCCAAATTATCAATTCACTAACCCTCCCAAATATACGTATAATCGACAAAAAAATCAGGCAAGTGCGAGTCGGACTCCCGCACTGAGGGTTCCGTACAAACTTATTTATGAAAACAGTTCAATTCCCAAATTGAGTTACGAAGATTTTTTCGAATCGCAAAAAAGTTTTTTTTGTGACGTAACTACAAATTTACAGTTTTCTGATTTTGCCTATACTTGTGCTATGAGACCTTGCTTCATGCCAAATTTCAAGATTCCCCTATAAATTTAGATTCCCTTGAGAGTGTCGAAATCGTTTTTTACGAAGTAAACGGTCGTATCTGTTTTTTTCGTTAACTTAGAAGTTTGATTTTTTTTCACTGTTTCAATGGACCACAGATTGACTATATGGTTCTAATTTCAACTCGATACCTCCACGCGTTCCCGAGATAAAGAGTCTTGACAGACAGACAGACAGACAGACGGACAACAAAGTGATCCTACACGGGTTCCGTTTATTCCTTTTGAGGTACGAAACCCTAAAAAGGCAATTACTTCTCGTTCACAATTCAACAAAAACGCCGACCAAGAGTAGGGAGCTTGGCTTCACAATAAAGCGAAATAATCACCGTCCCACGCATAGCGTTATGCCAGTAATGAATGAAGTTATTGTTTTGTTGATACCATTATAGACCTTCGGATAGCCGGACCGAGCCTGCCCTCAATAGCCTCAGTGAATTGTGGCCGGACCCATAATCAGTGCCGGATTAGTCACGTACCACGGGTAGCTAATACTACGGGCCCCGCGCCATGGAATGAACCCCACTTGCACTTATAAAAACAAGTCGACACTTATACCATATAAACTGTTGCAGTTTTCAAAAACGGTGTAAAAGAACACTATCTTTCTATTTCGTCGTAGTTGCTTATAAGTATGTATTTCTTATTCAGTATGTATTATTGCGATATTTATTCTACTAAGTGTATGTACCTATATATTTATGATAATATATTTTTATATTGTATTTTTTATTGATATTTGTACTTTTCTTTATTTTCCTTGCACTTTTACACACGGTGTCTACATCTCTTTTTTTCCAATTTTCCTTTCGCAGCTGTGCTGGAAGAGATTTCCGTAGAAATAAACATCACCAATGTACCTATTTTTCTCTTTCCGTCTTCTTTTCCTTTATTATATAAGTGTGTACATGAGCTGTAAAATAAATAAATAAATACAATTTAAGTAATTTTGGAGGGTCCTTAAAGACAATGAAGGATTCTAGCTATAGATCCATTTCTACTTAAGGACACCGCGACCTGTTTAAAAAATAATTTTTAATTTGTTATAATTTGTAAATATTTAATGATTTGTGCTTTAAATGATTTTTTACTGGGTGCACGTCTTTTTACGTGCACTTCTACATTGTTCTCACATATAATGTGTAATTCCAACATTAACGATGTAACCATAATTTTGTAATTATTTACTGATTTCAAATTGTACGTTCCTCTCCATAGAAATTTACGCTTAGGAACGTGCAAATAGCTTCACCTTTTTTGTGACTGACAGACCTTGACAATTCTAAAGTGCCTGTAAATGATTTATTTCAAATGAATTGTTTGAGGTTTAAGCCAGTTTAGAGCCTGTAGCAAACTATAGGCTGGGCCCTGTCTTAATCCGGCCCTGCCCATAACGTTTAGGAACTTCCTCTTTGTGCTTTACTTTCGCCAAAGAAATATTTTATGGCGAATTTGAGGTCCAATAAAGGCAGAAGAAGTGCTCGTGATAAATCTTAGTGTTTCGGATTCTTGTGATAGTTCCCAGGTGCGGTGGTAACGAGCCTGTATTGTTTGCCACTTCCAAGTTGAAGTTGTGAATTATAGTTTGTGTTACGGCATTGAGAAAAGTTAGACTCGTTTTTTCTTTTCGATTTACACGGTTTAGAGAAAGTATTTCGTTTTGATTCAACATACAGTCACTTTGTTTTGTTTAAGAGTAAATGTATCGAATCAGCCTTTTCATCATGCTTCGCTGAGGTAGTCAATCCGTACTTCCATACTTAATATTATAAATGCGAAAGTAACTCTGTCTGTATGTCTGTCTGTTACGCTTTCACGCTTATACCACTAAACCGATTTTGATGAAATTAAAGAAGACGATTGCTATGGGGAGTGAGCAATACTACAATAAAATGCTCAGCTCCATTATTTTAACGAGATCGCGCCTGTTTCATTGATTCCACATATTGTCCGGTTGTGTAGACAGTCGAGATACGAAAGTACACCAATTTTACATCACAATATCCATTAAAAATCAATTAGCGAATAATTAAACCAGCTACTAAACTTCACTCGAAAAATTTCCGATGTCTTTGTCTCTTTGGTACCAAAACGGAGGTTGATCCACGGTGCCTGCAACATTTGTTGGACAAAGTCTAATTAAAAATTGATTTTTTTTTTATGATGACAAATCTCGCTTTTGAGTGGAGCGAGAGATAGTGTTAGACTTTTACTGACTAAAAACCCACTCCTGTTCCTTCTTTGCCTTTGTCCCAGTACCCCGGGTTTCACTTTCACACTATGAACTTGAATTTTTTTTTATTAAAATTCATCATGTTATCGGAGTGGAATTCCCAGCCGGACTCTGTGTTTCTATTAGCTACATCTCTTGGGGATCTTTAAGTCAAGAGTGAATAGGTTACTTCTAGGCAAGCGTGCCCCATCGTCGACCACACAGTCGCTTACCATCAGGTGAGATAGTAACGTGATGATGGTGATTAATTTCCTAACTTTAACTTTGACTCGTGAAGCCAAAGTTAAAGTTAGGAAATTAATCACCGGCATGAACTACTATGAGATGGAACAATTGCTACGCACAGTTGTCTAAAGACTAAACTAAACACTCTCATTAAATTCTATCACACACGACACACAATACACATAATACTCCCTCAAACACTTATTTACACTTTTTCACTCATATACATACAACACACTTGCACTTTAACTTCATGAGAATGATATGCAGATTTAACTTATTTTACTAATATTGGAGTAATCGTTTTGTTTGATAGCCACGATTCAGGCCCTGCCTAGTGTGGTTTCACCGTTATTTTTGTAAATTGTAATTTGAGTTGCTAATAAAGTTATTATTATTATTATTATTATTATTATTATAGTGGTCTAGCGCAAGCTTATCAATAATAAAAACATTACACAATTTTTTTATTATAAATGTCAAACTCAATAATCACAAAACATATTTATTTGGTTCTGAATTTAGATATATTATGTCATCATGATGCAAGAATCCCTCTTAGGTAAAGGCCTCCTCCAAATCCTGAAACAGGACCGGTTATTGTGGCGAGACTTGGGGGAGGCCTATGTCCAACAGTGGACGTCTTTCGGCTGAAATGATGACGAAAAAAGGCAGGGGGTGATTTGCACACTCGTTAAATTATCATCATCATCATTTCATCATACATACGTCTCCCCCAAGTGTCGGTCACAACGAGCGGTCCTGTGCGTCTCATATCCATCGCATTTCCGCGACTCTCACCAGGTCATCGGTCCACCTTGTGGGAGGCCTTCCAACGCTGCGTCTTCCGGTACGCGGTCGCCACTCTAGAACCTTTCGGCCCCATCGACCATCCCTTCTACGAGCAATGTGCCCTTCCCACTGCCACTTAAGTTTGGTAATTCTTCGGGCTATGTCAGCGACCTTGGTTCTCCTGCGAATATCTTCATTCTTGATACGATCACGCAAGGAAACTCCGAGCGTAGCCCTTTCCATTGCCCTTTGGGTGACTAAACTGGTAAGTCTTCTTATGAAGCCCCTTGTAAGCGATCACGTTTCAGTGCCATATGTCATCACTGGCAACACACGATTTTACGAAACTCTAAGGGGGTAAACGGGGGTTGGAAGTTTGTTTGTAGAAACCTGCTTTTACTCGGGCAAAGCCGCTAGCAGAAGCTAGTAAAAAAAAACCTTTAAATAAAATTATGAACGCGACTATCAGTAAAAAAGAAAAACGTCCCATAAACAATCTACTTATAAAAAGCATACGTACAAAATAATATTGCGAATGAATAAATAAATAATTTAACCGTAATAAGTTAGCACAGGGGCGGCGCTGAATAAATCAAACTGAGTGAAAAGACCGCAATGGGCCCAAATCCAGCCCTGTGCTAATGGCGGTTTAAATAACAAACACGAACATTGCAATACGCCCACTTTTTCTTAAAAACAACTGGCCAAGTGCGAGTCGGACTAGCGCACCGGTGGTTCCATACAAACTTGTATATTTATATAGTTCAAATCTCGAATCGAGTCTTGAAGATTTTTCCGAACCGCAATTTTTTTTTGTAACGTAACTACAAATTTACAGTTTTCAGATTTTTATCTATATTTGTGTTCCTTGCTAGTACCTTGCTTCATGTCAAATTTCAGGAAATCAAAACATAATATAAACAAACACGAACATTACAATACGCCCACTTTTTCTTAAAAACAACTGGCCAAGTGCGAGTCGGACTCGCGCACCGAGTGTTCCATATTTAAATAGTTTAAATTCCGAAACGGTTCTTGAAGATTTTTCCGAACCGCATTTTTTTTTGTGACGTAACTTCAAATTTTCAGTTTTCAGAGTGTTTTCTATACTTGTGTTATGAAACCGTGCTTCATGCAAAATTACAGGAAATCAAAACTAAAAAAAATCCTAGCAAGTGTCAAAACATGCGCCTAAACGGAGCGTAAACGGCCTTATCTTTAGATTACGTTGACCTAGAAGTTTTATATTTTCTACTGTTGCTTGAGGTAGCAGACGTAAGTATATGATATTAATTTCAGTTTCATATAAAGTTATAGTCGGCCTTATAATGTTCCCACTGCTGGGACTCAGGCCTCCTCTTTAGGAGAGGGAATGGGCCGTAATCCACCACGCGTGGGCCCGCGTGGTGGATTGTGGTGCGAGTTGGTGAATGTCATATGCCTTCGAATTTTTTGTTCTAGGATATTTCGGTTTGCTCACGAGGTTTTCCTTCACCATTTTGAGAGCAGTTGTAATGAAATAAATTACACAGAGTAATGCGGCTGGCTGGGTTTGAACCCACGACCTACAACTCGTAAGTCTGGGCCGTTGCCACTCGGTCACAACTGCTCTTCAGTTTCATACCTCCACTCATTCCAAGAGTCTCGACAGACGCACATATGGACAACAAAGTGATGAATGTCGAGCTATAAGGGTTTAATTTTTACCGACTGAGGTTACGTAACCATAAAATAATACCAAAACCCGATTTGTTATTTAGTATCATGATCCATTTTCACGAATTGCAAGACGAAGAGCAGTAGCGGCCCAATGGTAAAGTTTGCAACTGCTGTTGAACTCAAGCCACGAGTTATACAACATTAGTTTTAATATATGCGAAACCCAAAACACGTGTCTAGTAATTTTATGTAAAGAATCTCTGTACAGTTTTATAACTGTATAGTAAAAAATCACAAAGTTATAAGCTTGTTATGTTACTTGGTTGTCCGCACAAATACATGGTCACTGAGGGGTTACTTTGCTCTCGCACCTAGCCGTGCGCTGGTGCCTCATGCCCGCTATGACCTGTCGTGACCTGTATTGTACTTAGTATCGATGGTATCCAACTTTTGACCTTTTTTAACGCCTCGCGGGCTGAGGAGTATTATTATTACGAATTACACATTTTTACGTAAAATCACCAAAAAAAAAACCTTTTTCAGGTCTTTCCCAGAAAAAACGAAGATATAGAGACCAAAATTTTCGGCCGAATAAATTTCGTACACCTGTGTGTACAATTAAGCGTTTTTCAAGGTCATTCAAGTTGTACAACCGTATGTACAATCGGCGCTCGAGGAGAAACATATTTTTGGGAAAAATATAACATGGTGTAAAAAATAAATGGAATCGATTCAGTTACTGATTCTGAACAATCTGTATTCAGGTTTCGCATATACTAAAAATAATGGTCGTGGATTCAAACCCAGCCACGCTGCATAACTTTGTGTAATTTATGTCATCACCACTGCTCTCAAAACGTTAAAAGACATGGACAAGCCTACGGGCCCACCGCCTGATGGATTATGGCTTATTCTCTCTCCTATAGAGGAAACTTCCAGCAGTGGAAACCATTCAAAATTCAAAATATTTTTATTTCACATAGGCCTACACTTATAAAACGTCAGAAGCTAGTACACGGTTCCAAATGGGTCGTTTTCTATGGAGAAGAACCGGCATGAAACTCCACGGTTACTCTTTTAATAAAATAAAGAAAGAAAGAAAACATTTATTTGAGACTCGCACAGGACAAACAACGATAAAATAAAAAGTAACTACTTAGTCTATAAATACTTAACTTTAAAATAATAATAGAAAATAATATTAAATAAAAGACCAGTGCGAGGCCAAAAAGGCTCCTATCTCAGCATATGCTGCAATATTGTACTAAAAAGTAAAAATAAAATAATAAAAATAAATAATATAAAATGGTTTATCTTACAATATTTCCATAATATAGTATTAATAGATATAATGTATGCACAATAAACATAATCATAATAAAAAAGTGAGTCGTAATAGGAAGTAAAGCTGGTTATGTTATATTTACATAACGTATAATGACGCCTGTATCCTCCAAAGGGTTAAGCAGAGGTGCATCTATAGGCTACACCCACATTTGATCAATTATGTTTCACAAATTACTTTAATCAATTTCTAACCCAGAACGAGCAATGGGTAGCTCAACACCCGGATGTCTCTTCCCGCTGTACCCGACGCAGGAACCTCCCAAAAGGACGTCAAACAGAAACTTGGGAAGCCGTGCCGCGTCTGTAACCACTCCTCAAAGAAGAGCCCCTCTTCACCTCGATACTGACGTGCCCAGCCAGGTCAACGCTAAGCTGTAGATACAAGCCGCTTGCCAGTTTATACGCAGCTCAAACGTACCCATACCCACACAACACATAAGCATAATCAGCCTTTTAATCTATATACACTTGGGAGCAAATAAATCGAGCCACTACCTTTTTTCACGTAAAATGGTAAATATTTTTGGTAATATGGAACGTATCAATTCGAACTATATATCGCCTAAAAGTTTAGTTAATAACCTTTACAATGAGGGTAAATTATTGAATAATAACCTTATTGAATGATAAATTATTGGCTCTGCAAGAAAAATGGTAATTTTGATAGAAAATTTAGTAGGGCTAAAACAGTCCATAAAAACAATAAAAAACAAAATTATTGCAAAAAAAATATTCTTAATAACTGGTATTACCCCCCCGGGCCCTGATACATTCTTGTAGCCTATTAGTCATCGATCTGATCAGCGTTACGATGACATATTGTGGTATGTTCTCCCACTCTTCAAGCACAGCGACTTTAAGCTCGGGAATGGATGAAACAGCGGGAACCCTGGCTCGGACTCTCCGTTTTAGCTCGTCCCATAGGTGTTCGATCGGGTTCAAATCGGGACTTCGTGCTGGCCATACCATTTGTTGAATCCCGATCGCAGACAAGTATTCCGTAACGATCTGCGCGGTATGAGGTCTCGCATTGTCATGCATAAACAAGAAATTTTCTCCGACAAAACCAGCATACGGCATTACGTGGTTTTCAAGAATGTCAGTTATGTATCGGTCAGCTGTTAATCCACGTCTACCACTGCCATCGTTGGCGGGGTCGACGAAGACAAGTTCCGTTTTTCCGTCTAGAGAAATTCCTCCCCACACCATACAAGAACCACCACCAAAACTCACCGTTTCTCGAATGCAACATTGGGCAAATCTTTCACCAGGACGTCTATACACTCGGTTTCTCCCGTCATTGCTAAAAAGACAGATTCTTGACTCGTCAGAAAACAAAACTGACCTCCAGTCTTCTAACGTCCAATTAATGTGTTCTCGAGCAAACTCCAAGCGAGATCGGCGATGAGCTACAGTCAATTTTGGGCCAGTTGCTGGTTTGTGTGATGTTAAATTTCGTTCTTTTAGTCTTCGTCTCACTGTCCACCTACTGATTGCGACTCCTCGAACGTCACGTAACGCTTGCTGTAGCTGAACAGCATTAAGTCCACGGTCGCGCAACGAATTGGTTGCAATAAAGCGGTCGTCACGTTCTGTTGTTGCCCGTGGTCGGCCAGTTCCAGGTCGCCGAACAAAAGCACCAGTCTCCAGATACCTGCGGTATACCCGCTGTACCTTTGAACGACTCAAATGAAGTCTGCGTGCCACTTCACGTTGTCCGTGTCCAACCTCAAGTAAAGCTACAACTTGGGCAGCTTCCGTCGGTGTAGTATCCATTTTATCAGGTTATTTTGATTACACAGACACAGATAAAGACAACAATAACAAGTAATATGGGTATGATTAACAAAAACCTCAAATTTAATCTTTTCTTAACAGAGTACAATAAAAATGTCATAAGCAAATTAAATGCGATAATTTTATTCTACCCTTTAAACTTTAATAAAAATGAAATTTTGACAACTAACTACCCTCATTGTAAAGGTTATTAAATACCCTTTTAGGCGATATATGTTTCGAATCGATGCGTTCCTTAATACCAAAAATAATTACCATAATGCGTGAAAAAGGAAGTGGCTCGATTTATTTGCTCCCAAGTGTATATAAAAGGAGAAACTGACTGACTGACATATCAACGCACAGCCAAAACTACTAGACCTAGGAGCGTGAAATTTTGCACAAGGCTTCCTTTTATGACGTAGGCGAGCACTAAGAAAGGATTGCCCAAAATTCATCCTCTAAGGGGATGAAATGGGGGTCCAAAGTTTGTATGAAGAAACCAAATTTCACGCGGGCGAAGCCGCTGGCAAAAGCTAGTATTCCCATAGCCGTGAACCACCAAGCAGGCCTAATGCGGGTTGGTGGATATCACATGTCTTCGAATTTTTAGTTCTTGGACATGTCGGTTTCTTCACGATGTTTCCCTTCACCGCTTTTGAGAGCTGCAGTGGTGATGAAATAAATTACACAAAGTAATGCGCCTAGCTGGGTTTGAACCCACGACCTACAACTCGTAAGTCAAGGCAGTTACCACTGAGCCACCACTGCTCTGGCACTCATAATACACCAGAACAAATTAATTTAAACAAAAGCAATTACCTCTTCATCTAACAACATGTTCCCCATTAAAAATAATTCAAAAGGACCTCTCATTCTGCTCCCCCCTTTAGGGATTACGCGTGACAAATTAACGGGGCATTCGATGATACACGAATTGAAACAGACGGATCCTATATGACAGTGAGCCTCTGTTTCACAGGAATTACGTTTTGCATTCCAACTTCAATTAATTATCTTTTCAATTAAACTTTTTAAATGCCTTCCGCGTTGTGTTGTGTAAGAGAGTTTGCCAGAAGTTGTAATAAGATGGAATCCTTTATTTATGCCTTTAGATTTATTTTTGTTACTAGCTCCTGTTACCGGCTTCGCTTGCATGAAAGTAGAAAATAATCCCAAGGGAACATACTCCCGAGATAAAAAATATCCTATGTGCCATTTCAGGATATAGCCTCTTCGTGTGACAATTTTCAAATATACAAAATAATTTTTTGTGGCCAAACCTGAACATAGTTTGTTCAGAATCAGTAACTGAATCGATCCTAATATTTTTTTCACCGCGTTATATTTTTTCCCAAAAATATTTAAAACACTCGCAATTTGGACACTACCGACACTAAGTACAACACAGGTCACGGCAGGTCATAGCGGGCATTAGGAACCAGTGCACAGCTGGGTGTAGGAGCAAGACAATCCCGCAGTCACCCGGATGGCCCGGTGACCATGTATTAATGCGGATAACCAGGTAACATAACAAGCTTATGACTTTGTGATTTTTCATGATACAATGATTAAATTTTGTAAATAGATTCTTTACATGAAAAGACACGATTTCCGGGTTTCGCATATACTAAAAATAATGTTGTATGAAAACTTTCGCTTTTATAATATTAGTGACTAGCTTCAGCCAGCGGCTTCACCCGCGTAAAAGTAGGTTTCCATGAAATTTTTGAACTCTCATTTCATCCTTTTATGTGGTGAATTCTGGATAATCTTATAGCTCACCTACGTCATAAAAGGAAACTGTGCAAAATTTCACGCTCCTAGGCCCAGTAGTTTCGGCTGTGCATTGATATGTCAATCAGTCAGTTTCTCCTTTTATGTATATAAACATAATAATATAAGTTGACAAACGAAAAATAAATAACGAAATTATTTCCATTTAAAATGACAACACATACAAACTACAAAAAAAAAACTCATTAGCTCTACTCACCTGTCTTCATTGATAAAACGTGTTAGAGTATGCATAAAAACACACACATAAGTGTATGTATACAGTGTATACCAACATGTGTCATTATTATTTTGTTGTTGTATTTGTATAAGTGCTTAGTGTTTATAATTTATATGTACTTTGGTGTATGTTTTGTGTTATGGCAAAAAAATGCTTTATCTATCTATCTTTCAATCATATACCAGAAATTTTCCAGGCATGAAAGGGCCTTAAATGAAAAATTGCACTAGCAAGTTGCCCTTCAACAACACCATCTTCCCACGCCTTCATTATTATCTTAGTACACTCTCACTGGTAACGCTGCCTGCCCTCCGTACTCTACGTGATATTACAGCGCGGCCGCAATATTCGGGCACTTTCAACGACCTCTGATTTATAACCCACACGCCACGAGTAACGACTAGGAACTACTAAGATTACAATATATTTCAGCATTAATATATTTGAATTAATGTATATGTCGTGACAAGAAATTGATCACTTCATGATATGGGAAACTAAAACTGGCCAGATTGTTTTAAACATTAAAGTTTGATGATATTTCAATCTTCGTTTAGCCTATTTTCTTTAGACCTTTTATTATCATTGAAATCCTACATCAATGATTTGGCCAAACGAGGATTGACATATCATCAAATGTTAACGTTTATACGATCTAGCATCAGTTTTAGTTGGCCATATCTTGAAGTGATTAATTTTTTATGATCTGGCCGCGACATATACATATAATTATACAATGCGATTCGAATAAGAATAGTATGGACTTAGCGCCATGTTGTTACGTCATAGCTGTCAAATCGAATCAGTTACGTAGGGTGAGCAAAACAAGATTTTTTTTTAAATTAAATTTATCATCAACGAAAACAGTTAAATCAATATCTAGTAATCTCGCATTTGCTGGTGACTTTGCTTTCTTTTCATCTTCAGCCACTCAACTATAACCGCTGGCTTCTAATTTCAAAAGCAAGCAACAAAATATCATCTCTATAAGTCATCACTTTAGTTTAACCTTTTGACCGTGTCATTTAATATGGCAGCATCTTTTCCTTTCGTTACAGTTCGTCCAAAGGTTGTCTGGTAGAAATTGCCCTGTGCAATAAGACCGCCTATTGTACACTTAATTTTTATAAATGTCTGTCCTGTAATAAGATATGGTGTAAAATAAAGAAAGAAATAAATAAATAAATGGCAGGAATTGTTTTTTTAATAATAATTATTTATTTTCATCAACAGACTAGTGCAGCAGCAGAATATTTTTATCCTATGTTATTACTGAAAAACAGAAAACAGTTTCGTTAAGTTGTATATTAGCGTCAGTACTGTACCTACACACTACTGACGCTAATATATTATTGACGCGTGGGTTTCCTTGTTTACTTTCCGCATCTGTGGGTTGCGATAAATCCTATACACACACATATTTAATATATTGGCGAACAGGGATCCATTCCATGGCAACGTAGTTGGAAACAAAGTTGCGTTCAAATCAAACACTTATGTCCAAGTGTTTGATTTGAACGCAACTTTGTTTCAAATACTTGGACATACACGAACTAATACTTACGCCTTTTTAATTTGTTTTTCTACTTTATTGTAGACTACTTGTTACTCGCGATTTCGTTGGCGTAATGTTTAAGAACATCACTCTCCTTGTTTTTTGGGCAAATTTATTAGTTCTTATAACGTAACAGATCTAAGCTATCTGTTTATGAAAATCTCCCGTCATAATCTATTAATCCATTTCAGAGATAATGTTTAAGTACCGTTCCTGCATGAAAATAAAAAGTTAATTAAGTTTACTCATTATCATTACAGCTATGTCCCAGTGAAAGACGCGTAAAATTTTGTTCATTCGTTTCGAAGACGTACTCCGTAGTTTGGAATCTTATTCCCCTGGAAGATGAAAACTCGCCCTAAGATACATTTTGTTACGTCAGCTATCCGTCAGTGAAAATCACATAGAAAGGTAAGATAGTCAGATGGACAGATAGAAAAAGAAATTAAAATAACTTTTTCGTTATATTTACACATTTAGCAAAAAAGATATATTGTTGTTATATTTTGATGTTACTACCAGCCCCCTTAGTCAAGTTATAACCGTTTTGTTTCGATTCTCTTTTCGTTGATCGCCTCGAGTCGGCCACGCCTCCTATTCCTTTGTTCTGACCACGTGACTGAGCGCCGTGGGTGCTTGGGGGCTTTCACATTCACGACAAGCGCTTGTTTATTTCTTTTTCTTTCTAAATTATGCCTTAGTTCACAATCTTTAAGTCTCTATCTCTTATCTGCTTAAGCCGTTTATATCTGTATCAATGATAAAAAGAAAACACAATTTACACGACACTCGAAACCCGGGGCCCTGGGCGAAACCCGGGGCCCTGGCCGAAACCCGGGGCCCTGGGACGAAGGCAACGAAGGAACAGGAGTGGGTTTTGACTCAGTAAAAGTCGGACACTATCTCTCGCTCCGCCCAAGAGCGAGATTTGTCATTAGATGATTTTCCCACCTAAAAAAAAAACATACACAACACTGGCTGCTAACACTCGCTTTTGTATTCTAAATTCTATAATATTTATTCAGTTTTTCTTCAAAAGTCACATAAACTAGCCGAGATGCTAAAAAAGAGCTCACTCTACTATAAAAACTGGTACTAAACTTGCAAAAGTATCATGACGTCATTAGACACCATATAAAAGAGGTTTCCTTTTTTCAACATTCTATCTTTTCAGCCTGAGGAGCTAAATGCTTAAATACTGATACTTATCAGGTGCACTTTGTCAGTTATTTTACGCGAGTCATCAAATGGGGATGAGATGAGCACCCCTGAGATTTTGTTGAAGTTGACGCTCTGTTTATTGATATCACAAGAAACACGATTTGGGCAGGGAATTTCACTCCTTAGTTGTACACATAATATGCAACTTAGCTTCACTTTTTTGACTGACAGATATTTTGAAAATTCAAAAGTGCTTGTAAATGGTTTATTTGAAACATAAATGTTTTTGATTTGATTTGAATGAAAGTATTCCAAAACCTTTTCCAAGAACCATCTGATATGCCTTATCAGATGAGATAGGAATCAAATGCAAGTCAGGCATATCACATTATGCGGAAAGTGGAGAGACACGTTTAAAGTCTAGAAAATCTAGAAAAAAGTTTGATTGTATGTTGTCACAACAATTATAACTGATCAATATAATTATTAATAAATCGTTATATATAAATAAATATTAATAAAAATATTGTGAAAATAAATGGGAATTCAAATAATAAACAGTATTCTCATTGTGCATATTTCTCCCTTTTTAGCTCATATTTGGAGTACTGCAGCTACTTAGGGGCTGGTACTACAAAATTCTATCTAACAGCTTTGGTCTTAGTGGAAAGACGTGGGAAGAGACTAATTGGTGATCCAGATGTGGTTAAGTTTAATCAAGATGCATTTTACAACCCGATGAATAGCGAGTGTCCACTCTTACTGTTCGACCTGCTGATGACCAGCCAGGGTCCGCACAGGGCTTCGGATGGGACCAGGGAGCCCCACAGGAAATAAAAGACTGCTACCCTATTCTACTGTATATTATCGCAGAAAGAGGTTTTTCACAAGTACATAGGGGTTATACATAGTGTCGCCGGAAAATCTTACCAGCGCGATGTAGAAAACAATACAACGCCATCTATCGATCTTACATTATTAACACCTCTATGGTCCGGCCGGACTAAGCGTTTCGCCTTGTCATTTACACCGCGTACATCAAAAGATTTTAACAATTTGCTGCGGTGTTCTCGTCCAATTATAATTTAGGTATCTTCAAGGCTAGAGTAAAAAGGCTCTTAATTAACTAGTGCGCTTCACCATCAACAAGTGCATCACTACATACCATCAGGTGGGATCGCAGTCAAGCAATAGTTGTGTATCAATTTAAAAAAATATTTGCATTTTGGCATTTTGAGTTATAATCCGATGAATCATCAATAAAAAGCAATAGAAGCGAATATTCTAGAAATATTTCAGATTCAAAATCAAAATCAAAAGCATTTTGTTTCAAATAAACCCAGGCACTTTTGAAATGTCAAGAAGTTAGTCAGTCAGAAAAAAAAAGTGATGCTAATTGCACATTTCAAAGTGTAGATCTCTATGGAGAAAAATGTGCAAGAAACTCCATGGACACTCTTTTCAATCATGTTATATATTACAAATATCTCGGTTACATGTTTCTTGACGCTAACATCATATGAGAACAATGTAAGTAAATAAAGTAAAAATAAAAACTAAATAAATATTTATTAAAATAGCAACTGGCAGTTAAGAAATGACCAGTCTCAACTGACAGCACCCGTTCACGGACATGACGCGAATATTAGAATCACTCAGCTCAACAATTTTGAAGGGAACCGAATGATCCAACACACGAGCAAAGCATAGTGAATAAACAAAAGTTAATTTGATAATCTTACTGTTTCAAAATAAAGCTTCCCGTCCAAAATTTCGCAGCTCCACGTAAATGAAGTAAGTGGCTGAACTTGCTAACTTCGTATATAATGGAATGAGATAATTTAATGCCGTACCACTGGCCTCTGATACTGCTATTATGTACTTAGTATTCACACTTATATGCTTTTGTGAGTAGTGATATATTATATTTAGTTGAATGCAGTAGATAATTGTGGTATGTTCTGTAAAACTACCACCAACAAATGGTTTGTTTTACTAAGAGAAGCATGTGGGAGGATCGTCAGAGACTCGACCTTCATGAGGAGCATATCTTTTTAGGGTTCCGTACCTCAAAAGGTAAAAACGGTACCCTTATAGGATCACTTTGTGGTCCGTCTGTCTCTCTGTCTGCCTGTCAAGACCCTTTTTCTCGGGAACGCGTGGAGGTATAGAATTGAAATTAAAACTATATACTCAAGTCTACGGTCTCTTGAAGCTGTGAAAGAGTTAACGAAAAAAAAGATAGGACCGTTTATATCGCAAAAAAACGTATACCTATTTCGATCAAGTAATCAAAATTCATAAGGTACTACTGCTCCCGTTGAGCCAGAATCCTGAAACTTGGCATAAAGCAAGGTCTTATAGCACAAGTACAGGAATAAATCTGAAAACAGTCAATTTGCTGTTACGTCACAAAAAATACTTATTTATTTATTTATTTACGGTTTGAATTCTTTATTTACACACAAACACTTAAAAATGAAAAAAACAAAAGCAGATAGAAGAGCACAAAAGTACTGCTTATTTCAAATGCAAATGCACTGCATACTTTTTTGTGATTCGGAAAAATCTTCGAGACTCCGTTCAGAAGTTGAACTGTTCATAGATATACACTGGTAAGTTTGTACGGAACCATCAGTGCGCGAGTCCGACTCGCACTTGCCCTGTTTTTTTTTTTCTTTTGTTATGACTTTGGTTGAATACGCCTATATTCCCAAGAAAAGGAATTGATAATGTATGATTTGATACCATTGAGAGAATTCGCTTCTTCAACGGAAAACCATAGGTTTTACATACATTGTGGCATTGCAAAACCGAGGTGCGCGAGTCAACAATTTTTATTACTTGTAATTTTTTAGTGTTAGCACATGTAAAGTGTGAAGCTTATATGTATGGCTGGTTTGTACAATCTAGCAATAATAAAAATACATAATGCTAATCACGCCAAAAAAGCATCATTCCCTAAATTTTTTATACCGGCCACAATAACATCATTTTCGATTTTTATTATTGAAAAGAGACCGAGAGAGTTTCTTGTCTCTAGTGAGAAGGCTGACTCCCAGCAATGGAAACATTAAAAAAGTCTAATTATGCTATGCTATGATTATGCTTAAATATTATTGAAGAAGTTATAGACCATAATTTATTGTGACTTTTTTATTTAGTTTTTTTTTTTATGTTTCCTAATTATGTAGATTTAACCTCAATTGACCTACACTAATATTATAAAGAGGTAAAGTTTGTTTTTTTTGTTTGTAGGAGGTAATCTGGCAATAAGTAGTGGTTCGATTGCTAATTTTTTTTCACCGATAGAAAGCTGCTTTATTCCTGAGTGACATAGGCTTTTTTTTTTAGGTGGAAAAATCATCTTATGACAAATCTCGCTCTTGGACGGAGCGAGAGATAGTGTCAGACTTTTACTGACTAAAAACCCACTCCTGTTCCTTCTTTGCCTTCGTCCCAGGGCCCCGGGTTTCGTTTTCACACTACCCATGACCCCAGTAGGCTTCGACCCTGCTGGGCCCCTACGATTTGCTGACATCTCCCTGAGGCGCGCGTGGAACAGTACGCGCCGTCGACGACTTGGGCTCGGTCCGGATGGTTACCGGACGATCGGACAGCGAGCCACCCATAGCTCGCCGTCCGCCAGCCCGCGCCTACGGTGGCCGGAAATCGGGATCGGAATCCCGGCGGCGGTTGAGGCGTGAGGACCGTTGCCTCACGCGATCGGCCGCCTCCTTTGCTAGCATTACTGCTTCGCAGAAGGATGCGACCGCCTGCCACTCCTCCTCGCTCCGAACCATGGCCTGTACCAAGGCCCGGCGCTAGAGATCACCGCCGCCGATCGCCCCACGAGGACACGGCGTTGCTCTGCCCAAGCGGGGCACACCTCTACCGTGTGGCACATAGGCTATGTTTTATGTACGCGGGTGAAGCTGCGCGCAAAAGATAGATTTAATACTTTTATTAGTTTGACATCTTTTACTGATTTGATATTCTATAATAATGCAAGTTATTTCTAATTATTTTTTTTTTTTGATATTAATATAATATAAATATTTTATTGTTGTTGTTTTTTTTATTTGTATTTATGGTGTACAATAATAAGTATATGTATTAACTTGCAAGACTCCCTTACCGATAAAATACTATAACTATGAGTACTAACATATATTTTGGGTACAACACGGTATTTTCAGAAGTTTCCATCCCACCCACCTATCAATGATAAACAGAACTGTCAGCAGTTCAACCGTTGGCCGTTCAGATTTATTTGCTCCACGCTGAAAACGAACCAGCCTGATACACAGGCATAAATCTAGTTCTCTGGAGACTTGTGACTGAATACTTGTAAAGAATTATTGCGTCAGTTTTGCTTTATAGCTCACCTGAGGGAAGTCTTAAGGCCTGAGAGTAAGCTAGAGTGAATAGACTCTTAATAATATTTTGACTGGCCTGTTGGTCTAGTGGTTAGTGGCCCTGACTGCTATGCCGGAGGTCGTGGGTTCGATTCCCACCCAGCACAAATGTTTGTGTGATGAGCACGATCATTTGTTCTGTGTCTGGGTGTAATTTATGTATATATGTATGTATTTAGAAATATATAAGTATGTTTATCAGTTGTCTAGTACCCATAACACAAGCTCTGCTTAGCTTGGGACTAGACGGCGTTGTGTGATAGTTGTGGAATATTATATTATATTATATTAATAAACTTAAACTAGTGCGCCTCACCATTAACGATTGCATCACTGCTTACCATCAAGTGGGATCGCAGTCAAGAACTAGTTTATGTTGTTTTACTCCTCGTTGTTTCACTCCGATCGTACATACGTCAGTACAACTTGAATGACCTTGAAAAACGCTTAAGTGTCATACTGTACACAAGGGTGTACGAAATTGATCGGCCAAAAATGTTGGTCTCTATATCTTCGTTTTTAACCCCCAATGGAAAAGAGGGGTATTATAAGTTTGAGGTGTCTGTATGTCTGTGTATTTGTATCTGTCTGTGGTATCGTAGCTCTTAAACGATTGTCCGATTTTACGGTTTTTTCGTTTTAAAGCTGACGTAATCGAGATGATTCTTAGGTAGGTACGATTTATATAGATCTGTCACCTGGACAGAAGGTTTGTGTTCAAGGTCATCAGCTCGTTTATTAGTTGGGGTAGGGGTCTAAAACACGGAATGGGTACTTTACTTTCAAACGTAAAGAGTTAAAAAAAATAAAAAAGTTTTTTTACACCCATTGTCAAAACTAATCTAGGACTACAGTCTCCCATTATTAGGATTAGCAATGCGTACAACAGTGTCGTATTGAGCATACCTGAACTAGACATATTAAACGATAAGCTGCCGAGGTTTAGGAGAAAAATTGTACAATCCTTACAAGGTATATTCTAATGTGTTTTATGCTTTTGTGACTTTTAAAACTCTTGACTTTTCGAATTTATTCTTAGTGTTTTTAATTTAATTACATCTTAATTTATTTTTAATGTTTTTAATTTAATTACATCTTAATTTATTTTTAATATTTTTTATTTAATTACATCTTAATTTATTTTATTTTATTCTTTTAATTTTTTTATGTTTTCATCTGACTTCAATTTATTTGTATTTAAATAATTAATACCTACTTAATGTTTTAATGTCCTGTAATTTGATGTTGGTGTAACTTGACTTGTTCGATTTTGTTAAGTTTTTATTTTTAATTATTTCGTCTTAATCTGACTATACAGTGAGTTTATGTTAAATGTAAGATTATAGTTTTTAAGGCAGCAAAATTATTGTAGTGAGCGCTATGTACTTGCCATGTGCATAAGTAATTTTGTTTCGAGATAGTTTTTTGATGTGAAATGTATGTGATGTGGCTGTACTTCATTTAAATAAATAAATAAACATGTGTGTAACTTAAGGTCTTCAAAGATAGACAGACAGACAGACGGACAACAAAGTGATCCTCCAAGTTATTAGTTGTATTGAACCAGGCTTGATTGACGTGCAATCAAACCGCAAGTCAGATGCACGCCGCTTATAATATTACTTCTACACTGGCACGCACTGAACAGCTACTAACTTTTGATAGGTGTGGGATTGCGGACGCAAGCAATGGGTAGCCTGCTGTCCGGTCGTCCGGTAACCGTCCGGACCGAAACCCAAGTCGTCGACGGCGCGTAGTGTTCCGCGCACGCCTCAAGGAGATGTCAGCAAAACCGTAGGGGCCCAGCAAAGCCTACTGGAGCCATGGGTGATGCGAAAGAGAACCCCAGGGCCCTGGAACGCAGGCAAAGAAAGGAGTAGTAGTGGGTTTTTAGTCAGTAAAAGTCTGACACTATCTCACGCTCCGCCCAAGAGCAAGGGATGTCATTGGATGATCATCTCACCGAAAAAAAAAACCGCCATTAACAGAATTGTATCGTTACCTACTTCGTCATCATCATCATTTTAGCCGAAAGACGTCCACTATTGGACTTAGGCCTCCCCCAAATGTCGCCACAATGACCGGTCCTGTGCGTCTCGCATCCATCGGATTCCCGCGACCCTCACCAGGCCATAGGTCCACCTTGTGGGAGGCCTTGGAGGATGCGTCTTCCGGCACGTGTCGCCATTCGAGAACCTTTCGTCTTTTCGTTCCCTACTTAACTAAAATCAATTACATTCAGGCGATTTTCAACTTAAATAGAAAGATCTAAGAATTCTAAAAATATTTTGATTACCTCAAAACTTTAAGGTAAACTGAAAAGTTGTAAAAGCCTTAAAATTTACGAAAGCATGTCCCCAACAAGTTTATATCAACTCGAATATTTTGCGCTCGGAAAATAAATACAACAAAACTTTTATTGGATCAAATATTTGAGGACGCGATAGCGATCTTGGATCGAATTTACAACCAACTTGAAATTCTATTTAAGTACAACATTATTTTTAGTAAATGCTAAACCTGAATATAGTTTGTTCAGAATCAGTAACTAAATCGATCCCAATAATTTTTACACCATGTTATATTGGGCACGCCAATTATGGCGGTAAGTCCCATCATTGAGGCGTGGTTAGAAAGGCCTCACGGCGTCCTCATTTTCCGCATGACGCAGGTTCTCACCGAACACGGCAAGTTCGGGAAGTTCCTGCACCGGATTCGTGCGAAAGTGACGTCCGGGTGTCGCCTCTGTGTGGACCGCCCGGAGGACACGGTGGAGGTGTGCGCCGCTTGGGCAGAGCAACGCCGTGTCCTCGTGGGGGTGATCGGAAGAAGGAACAGGAGTGCATTTTAGTCAGTAAAAGTCTGACACTATCTCTCGCTCCGCCTAAGAGCGCGAGATGTGATTAGATGATTTTCCCCCATAAAAAAACACCATGTTATATTTTTCCAAGGCAGCAGGTCATAGCGGGTATTGGACGCCAGCTAACAGCTGGGTGCGGAAGCAAAACCACCTATCAGTCGCCTGGATGGCCCGGTGACCATGTATTTGTGCGGATAA
Organism: Mythimna pallens; assembly: GCA_961205895.1. Taxonomy (NCBI): domain Eukaryota; kingdom Metazoa; phylum Arthropoda; class Insecta; order Lepidoptera; family Noctuidae; genus Mythimna; species Mythimna pallens. The sequence goes on along the minus strand of OY540839.1, from coordinate 20,765,771 downwards.
CGAGACAACATAACAAGCTTATAACTTTGGGATTTTTATGATACAGTTATGAAATTTTGTACATAGATTCTTTACATAAAAATCCTAGACACGTGTTTCGGGTTTCGCATATAGTAAAACTAATGTTGTATATTCTGCAATTTTGATCTTGAACTGTTCATTTTTTTTTTAATAAGGACTTCTACTACTTTATTTTTTCTACAAAAAAAAACGTTACTCGACACTAGAAATTACTGGAGTTTGTGAACGCACTCAAGACACCCAGACTGGGTACGAATATCTGTAGTCCATACTGTTGCCGCTATAACAACAAATACCTACTAAAATAAAAAACTGCGCAAGTGCGATTCGGACTCGCGCACTGAGGGTTCCGTACAAACTTATTTATGTATTCTGGTTGGTTAGTAGTTCAATTCCCGAATAGAGCCTCGAAGATATTTTCGAATCGCAAAAACAGTATTTTGTTTTTGTGACGAAACAACAAATTTACTGTTTTCGGATTTATTTCTATACCTGTGCTATTACACCTTGCTTCATGCCAAATTTCAGGAATCTGAGTCACCGGGAAGTACTCTATGAATGTTGATTTCCTAGATAGTGTCAAAATATACGTTTTTTTATGACACAAACGGCCGTTTTTTTTTTTCGTTAACTTTGAAGTTTGATATTTTCAAAGTTTCAAAGGACCGCAGAGCTGAGTATATGGTAAGACCGCCATTGTGCTCATAGATTTAACTTTATGTACGAGTATAAGTTGTGTTACATTTTGGAGTACAATAAAGTTTATTCTATTCTATTCCAAGAAGTGAGCTGCCCCCCTAGCCAAGTTACGATTGTTTCGTTTGCGTCGAATTTGGCTCGGGGAAAATTGTAACTTGGCTGCAATGCTAGATGCCCATGAAAATCAAGCTCCATTACATTAGAAACAATGTAAATAATTCCTATTATGATGTATTATGTTGCTAAACTACCTTCCCACACTATTCCATATAACTTTGTTCGCGCTAAATCCCGGAGGCAGCCACTACCGCGCCCCGGGGCCGGGAATTACGCGCGAATCCCGTTGTTACGTGATTCACGAATTCTTGTACAAACGTAATGAAATCTGCGGATAGTTCGGACATGTTGGAAAAATTCTAGAAGAAGAATGGAAAGGAATAACAACAATTTAGTGCCATAGTCAACGGGTTATCAAGGCACAACGGTGCCAAATAATAATAATAATAGTCCACAACTTTCACACAACTTTATTTAGTCCTAAATTAAGCAAAGTTTGTAGTATAAGTACTAGACAACTGATAAACATACTTATATATTTAATTAATACATACATATAATATATGTTACAGGCAATCTGTATAATTCAGTTATTCTATACAATACCTAAGCAATGTATAGAATACCTAGGGCGTCCAGGTAATGTATGAAGTATTATTAACATTATTGTCCATTTCATACTTAACCAAGGTAATGTATACAATTCCTAGGGATTGTTTAGAGTACCTGTTGATTCACCGGCAATGTGTAAAATGGAATAGATTTCGGGCTGTATTTATCAACATTAACCGACCTACCTATAAAATGGCGGGCAAATAAAACATGTTCTATTACTTAAAATCAATGTGTGTAAAAGTAGAGAGCAGTGAAGTAATATACGTAATTTAAGGACTCCGACACGGACAGGTTAGATGAGAAAGCTAAAGCTGGAGCGGAGCATTTAGCTTTCGTGGTTATTTTTTTATAACCACCTAGAAACAGGAACCTTACTTTAAATCCCGCGAACAGAAATAGCACTTAAGTAAAAGTACTTACGTACATAATCAAATTAACGTGGAATTTAAAAAAAAATCTGGCTATAGGTAAGTAACCTAATGTTATTTGCTTACAAGTACTCAGGCACGTCTTAGCCTTCTAACGTTACCTGTCCGTGCCGGGATGCCCTAAAATTACGTCACCTCCTTCCCTGATCTCGTCTTTTACACATTACCGGCTGAGCATTCAGTACTGTATAAAATACCTAGGCAAAGTATAAAATAAACAATAATTCATACCTTACCCAGACGTTTTAGGTATTCTGTACATTGTCTAGTTATTGTATAGAATACCGGATAATACAGATTGCCGGTAACATATATAATTAACTTACACCCAGACACAGAACAATTGATCGTTCTCATCACACAAACATTTGTTGGGTCGTGCGGCTCTTTAGACTGGGACCGCTTCGACCCAACTTCCTTCCATAATATTTTTTCTTAATAGAATTTTGGGACCACAAGGAAAAAGGCATTAAATTACAGTTACTAAAAAACTGTATTTTATTGGTGGTCCCAAAATACAATAAAAAGAAAATATAGGTGGAATTTGGGACCACGGTCCCGGTCCAAAGAGCCCTAAGGCCCAATTACCTGGGTTTTTTTTTTTTGTAAGGTGGGAAATTATCCTATGATTTCTCGCACTCTGGGTGGAGTGGCAGGGCGTGTCAGACTTTTACTGACTCAGACTTTTTCAGAAATTCTTCGCGGTCCTAGCTAGCGGGCATCGGCCCTGCAGAGCCCCTACGGTTTGCTGACATCTGTTTGAGGAGGGCGTGGATCATTACGCGCTGTTGATGACTGGGCTTCGTCCCGTCAAGGGTTCGATCCCAACCCCCGGCATAACAGTCAGGGCCTCTGATCACTAGACGAACAGGTCAGTCAAAAATGAAACGTGCCTGAAGTTGAATTTTAAATGTAAGTTTGGAAACGGAGATATCCCGAGAAGTGCCGATTCTTTTTGGAACTCTTTGCTTTTGTGAGACAGCAAACTGTAACATTTATTTGGAATGGATTCGTTTTTATCTTTTGCAAACAACTGAGAACCGTTGCAATTATAAATTGCAGATCTTTTCGCAGATAATGTTTTTGTGAAAATATTCTAGACTTTCTTTGCATTGAAGTTGTTTGTAGACTTGCATACATTTCTTATTTTTATATTCACGTCGGTAATTGAAATAGGGCTCATAAATTATAAAAGAGATATCTAAATACCTTGTTTGGCAAAAGCCAGCCCTTGTAGCTTTTTCCCCCAATAGAGGATAAGCACTGCATACAGCCTGTCATTAGGGCACGCCATAACTGTTGTGGTAAGTCCCCTCTTTGAGGAGTGGCTGGAAAGATGTCACAGCGTCTTCGCTTTCCGCATGACGCAGGTCCTCAACGGACATGGTCAGTTTGGGAGGTTACTAAACCTGATTCGTGCGGAAGAAACGCCTGGGTGTCACCATTGTGTGGACTACTCGGATGACACGGTGGAGCATACGGTAGAGCACCACCATGTCCTCATGGTGACGATCGGTGGTAACGACCTCTCGCGCCAGGCCCTGGTACAGGCCATGGTCCGGAGCAAGGAGGAATGGCAGGCGGTCGTCGCGCTGTTCTGCGAAGCAGTAATGCTAGCGAAAGAGGCGGCTGCACGTGCGAAGGAACGGCCTGCAAGCCCCAGCCGCCGAGATCCCGACCCCGATTTCCGGCCACCGAAGGCGTGGGCCGTCCGGCCGTCCGCGCGATCGACGACGCGTAATGTTCTACGCGTGCCTCTAGGAGATGTCAGCAAAATCGTACTGAGGCCATGGGTTGTGCGAAAGTGAACGCCGGGGCCCTAGAACGAAGGCAAAGAAGAAACATAGGAGTGTCTTAATCAATAAAAGTCTTACATGCCCTCCTTCTCAGCCCATGTGCGGGAGAAGTTATTGGATGATATCCCACCTAAAAAAAAAACAGCCTGCCTGTGTCGCCAGTTTTTTAGGCGCATTACCAGTCGACAGCGATGTGGAGGAGTTTTTTTGAGGACTTATTTCAGTTTTTTTTTATTCAGCCGCATCCGATTAGACTAGAAACCGACCCCAAGTTAATTGGGAAAAGGTTTAGGGAGATGACGATGATATCAGATTATTTTTAATTAGTTTTATTTACTAAGGGTTTTTGGTATTCTCTTTTTTTAGGGTAATTATTATAGTTAAGAGGGCCCGCCCATCCCCACTCGTCTATCATCAACCTGAGCATGATTTGAAAGCTTGTTGGTTCATCCAACGCAATTCAATCAAATGTTTGATGAAAAGGCAACGTGAAAAAAGAGAGAGAACACCTGAACGCTTTGTTGGCATTCGGTAATTCCGTCATTCCTTCGAATATTTCACCAAACTTTTGCCAGGAAATACTTTTTTTTTTTTTAATTTGGTTAATATTTTGGAAAAAATTACGTTGTTCAGAATCTTCATTAAATGTGCAACGTTTCTTAAATACCTATATTTTTTTAACTTTTTAATTTATGAGTACATTATGAAGGACCAAAGTTCACGCAAAAAAGCAGATTATCAGAGGTCTTTACTGGATTACTTTCACATAAATTTACTGATCTCAATAACCTACATAGACAATATTTACAAGATATCTGTCTTTCCAAAAAATCTAGAGAAAGACGTCAAATCATCAAAGAAATCAAAAATCAAGTAAGAGCGGTTGATAAAATAAAATAGTGTGAAAATCTGTCGCGGATTGGACGCTCTTAAGTGTTTTCAAATATGTATATAAATAATAGAAGAATTAAATATTTGAATTGAAATTACACGAATGGTATTATAAATTGAGGAATATACATCTGACAGATCCGCAAGGTAAGGTAGGTAATAAATTTGTTTCGGTAAACAATAGTGCTAATTTGTCAAGTGTGTCTGCCTTACATTATTATAAGCGTATAATGAACGTGTCCCGTGATGTCATTTGTCATTCCGCTGGTTTGAAACTCTACGCAAATTAATTTATAGGAAGTGTCTCCGTCGGTACCACAAAGAAATATAGGCTGATGAGTGAGTGAGTTATACAGCTGACAAATCACTTTTAGACACACCCCGGAGTCTGTGTTTCCTGATGGCTACAACCTAGGGGTCTTTAACTCTAGAGTGAATAGGTTACTTCTAGGCAAGCGTACTCCATCGTTGACCACATCATCGTTTACCAGTTTACCATCAGTTGAAATAGTAGTCATACGCGAGCCTATTCATAGAAATAATAATAATACTTTTTTGCCTTTATTGGCTGGCTTGAGTGGAGATTCGCAAGAGCAAACGTGCTCGGGAGAAGGATGTATAATCCAGTAAGGTGCTGGTAGGGATCTTGACCGTACTTCCGGGATTGTCCTGATAGCCCTGGTATACCTCTCCACTCCTCAAGCACCTCAGGTTAAGTTGTCCTCTTATTGCTACGTCACTTTGTGCTAACGGCCGTTTTTGGGGGCCCATTTATTGAGTGTGCAAGTCACCCCCTGTCTTTTTATAGATGGCTATTAATAACATTGTTCAGGCAGGGGCCATAGTCTTAACATAGTTCCTGGTAAACAGTCCATTTAAAAAACCATAGCTCTATTGTTTTTGATTTCCATATTTTGCAATAGTTTTTCACTAACCGGGGGTTATCCTTGGGTGCACTAGCATAGCGCGTACAGGGATAATCGTAGGTTGTTATCACGTTTCATTAAAAGTGACTAAAGGGCCTCTGCGTGTTGACTTCGGCTCCTCGCACGCTTTCCAAAGGTCCAGGACCTTAGGGTCCTGAGATAAATAAACGAACAATAATAAAAAAAACAAAATATATCTAAGAATTAATTTTTTTATGTCTCTACAATCCGATTTTTCAGTGCGTGTCAGACTTTTTCTGACTAAAACCCACCTGTGTCCTTCAATTGCCCGTTGCATTCTAGGATCATAGTCACTGTTTCAAATGATTCCGCAGCCCTAGCAGGTATCGGTCTTGCACTCTTTACCCGTCATATTTGCTGGCATCTATTTGAGACGCCAGTGGAAAACTACGCGTCCACGACTTGGTCTTGGTCTTTACCGGACGGACGGAGGGCGAGCTACATATTGCCCGTCGCCCGAAAGCCCGCGCCAGCGATGACCGGAAATAGCCTTGCAACGGTGGTTGCAAACGCGACTGTTAAGCGTTGGGTGTAGGATTCTTTCCCGGGTCTTTGTACCTATTGAGATTTTTTATTAAGTATCTGTCTGTAGCAGCATGGAGTTTGGAAGTTGGTGATATGTTACCCCCGTGCTTCGGAGAGTGATCCTCCCTGGTCTTAAGACAATAAGGCCCACTGTAAACGGACGCATAGCTTCATAGACGCGTATTCGTGATTATACGCTTAGTGTACGGCGGCAACGTCGTATCGTCGTCGTGTCGTTGCTTCGTCGACAGTTTCATAGTTTTGTATGTATACTTTGAGCAGGCGTAGAGTCACCAAACGTAACTAGTTTTTTTTTTATTATTATTATTGATAGGCTCGCGTTTGACCACTACCTCACCTGATGGTAAGCGATGATGTCGGCGACGATGGAGGACGCTTGCCTAGAAGTAACCTATTCACTTTTGACTTAAATACCCCTTGTTTGTAGCTATCAGGAAATACAGACTCCGGCAGGGAATTCCACTCCTTAGCTTTACGCATAATGAATGTGTTCCCAAAACGCTTTGTACGTATAGGTGGGATGTCCACCATGTACCGATGGCGCAACGCCGTAAGTTTAGTGGTCTGATGATGGAACGGGCTTGGTGGAATTAAATTGTGCAATTCCAACGCACACTCCCCGAAATGTAATCGATAGAAAACCGACAGGCCAGCAACTCGGAATCGATGCTCAAGTCTTTGGAGTTTTGACTTGACAAGTGCATCATCACCGATGATCCCCTTGGTTCGCTTCTCAATCGAATCCAGGGCATCAAGCTGGTATTTGGCAGACCCAACCGAAAAATGAGAGCAGTATTCCATACACGATCGAACTTGCGCTTGATAAAGGTTGAGCAGCTGTTCCGTTGTGAAATACCGTCTCACCTTAGCTTACATGAATAATATAATATAAGCTAAAATTAGTGACGAATACTCGTCTATGAAGTTACGCGTTCATGGACAGCAGGCCTAAAGGAACAGAGACACTAGTGTTTGCGCACACACTTATGCACTATAACATCTCTGGCGTGCTTGGCTCTGTTGAGATTGGACACAGTAATTGAAATTCAGTCGGGAGGATTATTCCGCATAAGATCAGGCAGAAATGATCCTATAACTCACTGGTCTGCAGAGGTTATGTTGCATGAAGTTGTGTACTCGCTGATTCCATGTTTGAGTTCTTTTGACGCCAGCAGTTCTTTCAGTCAGCACTTATATGACAGGAATGCCTCGAGGGACGGCGTACCGGCGGCGGCCGACAAACTAGTGCTTGACTGCAATCCCGCTTGATGGTAAGCTGCGATACATGCATACAATCCCTGAACTCCCTCACATACGCTCTAAAAAACCGGGGAAGCCTAATCAGTTTTTGGAGAGAGGTGGGTTGGCCCAGTGAAGATTTTGGCCGCCATAGCCCACGCACAATTATCCTAACGCATAGGACTAAGTGTCGAAACCAAACTCCGATAGATCGTTGATGGTAAGCGCGCTAGTTTATTAAGGGTTTGTCATTCTAGCCTTGGAGAGACCTAAATTTCAGTATATATTCTATTATATAGGTCCCTATTAATAAAATATTTGGTTTCGTAGTAGAAGATTTAGTGATGTAAATTTAGAATTCTATAATTTATGGTCGCAGCTGGAAAATCTCTTATAATGTATAACAAATTACTGCTTTTTCTCAAAAGAAAACGTTAAGTTTTTCTATAAAAATAATGTTTCTACATTTTTAACCGACTTCAAAAAGAAAGAGGTTTCTATGTTCGGCTGAACGATGAACGATGTGGTTTTTTTTTATGTATATTCACCGATTTCTCGGTCAATTGAGGACCGATTTTGAAAATATTTTTTTTGATTGAAAGGTTTTAAGGTACTTCTGAGTTGGTCCCATAGAATAATATTATTATGATCTGATGATGAACTTCGAAGATATGGAACGGAACTGTTCATAGGATCACAGTAGATCTGTTGTAACAAATAAAATAGCTTTGTATAGACGTTTAGTCTATAATTGACTGAAGGAAGAGAGGGATGGAATATATCGAACTGATCTGATGATGAAGCAGGTGGTCTGCCCAGACGAGGCACACCTCTACCGTATGCTCCACCGTGTAGCCGTGGCTTGGCTTATTAGAATTGTCATGCAATGTTTGAATGAAATTCTATAAGTACCTTACTATAAATAGAACTCAACAATTTAAGTTTGACTGAGGGGTACTTTTTAGTTGTGGTACCGCAATAAAAAAGTGTAAAATCAGAAACTTTTTACAGAAAAAATACAACCGACTTCAATGTAAAAAAAAAACACTAAAATTGCAAAATAACTTGAATTTCGGAAGTCGGAGTTTCTGTAATGGTTTTGTCTCTTCGTTATATATTTTACATTGAAGTCAATTGTATTTTTTTTTTTTTGTAAAAAGTTTATTTATTTTATTTTAGCCTTATTTATAATAAAAGTTAACCACACGATTAGTTTAAACACTGATTAGGAAGTTCTTAGGATCAGTAATGGACCACTGGAACAATGGTAACGGCATTGCCTTACGAGTTGTTGGTCGTGGGTTCAAGCCCAGTCAGGCGCATTAATTAGTGTAATTTATTTCCTAACCACTGCTCTTAAAACGGTGAAGACAAACATCGTAAGAAAACCGCCATATTCTAGAATTAAAAAATCGAAGATAATGTGACGTCCACCAAATCGCACTGGGCCCGCGTCGTAGATTACGTCTCATTCACTCTCCTAGAAAGGAAGTTGGAGTCTCAGCATTGTATCATTTTGAAATTAGAATCCGCTAACCGCTGGGTTCTATACCCTGGTTAGGCAAAAAGTCTTCGGCAACACGCTCAAGTAAATGACGGTTCTAAGTGATAGAAGCATAGAAAAGTGCGATTCGGCGATGACAGATGTAGTTCAACCCTAAAGGAATAAGAGCACGCACACGCTTGAGCTCAACTCATGTATCACAATTCTCAAGCGCGTACCTAGCTAAACTTCGTTGAAATTAGCCATCGTGACCCAAGTTTTGCTAGCAAAATTATTTATGATTAGCGATTTTTTTAAATAAAACTGTTTATTATTATTATTATAATATTAGAAATTATTTTTAGGGTTCCGTACCCAAAGGGTAAAACGCGACAATATTAATAAGACTCCGCTGTCCGTCCGCCTGTCTGTCCGTCTCTCACCAGGCTGTATCTCATTAATCGTGATAGTAAGACAGTTGAAATTTTCCAGCCACTCCTCAAAGAGGGGACTTACCGCCATAATTATGACGTGCTCAGCACTGGGTTGCGACAGTAGCTGTCGCCATTTCACCATGAGATCCTGCCGGAACTCTGTCCACTATGCCGCGACTTGTCGCGGCAGCGGAGTTTCACCCCGGCGGTGCATCTCCAAACATTTACTGATGGAATGTGCTAAGAACAAAGACGAAATGGAATCTTTGGCTCGAGAGTTTTAACTTAATATGTGGGGTGTTTTTTTTTTTAGGTGGGAAAGTCATCTTATAACAAATCCCGCTCTTGGGTGGAGCGAGAGATAGTGTCAGACTTTTACTGACTAAAAACCCACTCCTGTTCCTTCGTTGCCTTCGTCCCAGGGTCCGGGTTTCGTTTTCACACTACCCATGGCCCCAGTAGGCTTCGACCCTGCTGGGCCCCTACAATTGCTGACATCTCCCTGAGGCGCGCGTGGTACAATACGCGCCGTCGACGACTTGGGCTTGGTCCGGACGGTTACCGGACGGTCGGACGGCGGGCCACCCATTGCCCGCCGTCCGCAAGCCCGCGCCTACGGTGGCCGGAAATTGGGATCGGAATCCCGGCGGCGGTTGGAGCGTGAGGACCGTTGCCGTTGCCTCACGCGATCGGCCGCCTCTTTTGCTAGCATCACTGCTTCGCAGAAGGAGGCGACCGCCTGCCACTCCTCCTCGCTCCGGACCATGGCCTGTACCAAGGCCCGACGCGAGAGATCGCCGCCGCCGATCGCCCCCACGAGGACACGGCGTTGCTCTTCCCAAATATGTGGGGTGTTGGACTTATACAAAATATTTTCTCAAACCCAAAGTCAGAAAGGACTTGACGCATAATTTGTGGCCTAATTCAGAAGTTTAGGCAGTAATACCCTTTCCTATTTTATAAAATAAGAGTAGGTATATATAGTAATGTGTGTAAAGAGATTATAAAGTACAATGGAAAGAATGGGAGAATAAAAAAAACATAAAATTTCCCATGTTCGTTCTGCAGATGGATGATCATTTTAACATATCGATATTCCTCAGTGCCTTGGAAAAACCAAGACCACATATAACCAAGACCATGTCCTGGAACCGAGTACTCATTATCTCGGGAGTTTGTACCCATGTAATAATTATTTACTTTCTCGCAAATAAACCCTAACAGAAGCTATTATATTAAATAATATTCGTCAAACAGTTATCCTTTCCCTCGCTCCTCTCGACCTCATAATAGTAACAATTTATTGTCCGAACCTCAACTTACGATACAATATATTTATTTCTTTTTATATCGCAAAGAAAAATGTAATTCAAACAAACGACCCGTTCAAGTATCTTGATAAATATCGCCGCTTAGAATTGTTTATCACTTTTACTTTTCAGTTTTTGACTGTACTGACTATTTTTTTTAGTTTGGAAATCATCCAATGACTTTTCACGCTCTAGGGTAGAGCGCGAGGGCGTGTCGGACTTTTACTGACTAAAACCCAGTCCTGTACTCCTTCTTTGCCTTCGTTCCAGGCTCCGGGGTTCTGTTTCGCACAACCCATGGCCCCAGTAGGCTTCTACCCCGCATAGCCCCAACTATTTTGCTGACATCTCCTGGGCACGTGGAACATACGCGCCGTCGACGACTCAAGCTCGGTCCGGACGGTTACTGGATGGCCGGACGGCGAGCTACCAATTTCTCGCCATTCGCAAACCCACGCGGCTGGGGCGTGAGGAAATTCGTTCCCTCACGCGTGCCGCCACTTCCTAATGCGTTCTTTTTCTTAAGTCCAATAATGTAAACAACTGTTTTCTTCCAAATCAGAGTGACATACTGCCTGATTTTCATATAAAATTAATGCAGTCTGGAACATATTCCCTGTGCGTACAGCTAAGGAGTAAAATTCCATGCCAGAGTCTGTGTTTCCTGATAGCTACAACCTGGGGATCTGATGATGGGAGTCAAAAGTGAATAATTTACTTCTAGGCAAGCGCGTTCCATCATCGACCATGTCGTCGCTTTCCATCAGGTGATATAGCGAGCAATGGGTGGCTCGCCATCCGACCGTCCGGTTACCGCCCGGACCGAGCCCAAGTCGTCGACGGCGCGTGCTGTTCCACGCGCGCCTCAAGGAAATGTCAGCAACTGTAGGGGCCTAGCAGGGTCGAAGCCTACTGCGGCCAAGGGTCTGATTCTGAAAGGAAGACTCGGCCCTGGTACGAAAGGCAACGAAGGAACAGGAGTGGGTTTTAGTCAGTAAAAGTCTGACACTATCTCCCGCCCCGCCCAAGGGGGGATGTCATAAGATGATTTTCCCACCGAAAAAAAAAACCGGTGATGTGGTCATTTTTTTTTTGTGTTTGGCCTCTCGCAGGTCAACCTAGGAGGTTGTCGGCTGCTTAACCGGACTTGCCTGTGGCGGTCTCGATTCAAGAACCAAAGCCTCCAGTAGTGGTCAAGCGCGAGCCTATCTTTGACTGGCCTGTTGGTCTAGTGGTTAGTGGCCCTGACTGCTATGCCGGAGGTCGTGGGTTCGATTCCCACCCAGGACAAATGTTTGTGTGATGAGCACGATCATTTGTTCTGTGTCTGGGCGTAATTTATCTATAATATGTATGTATTTAGAAATATATAAGTATGTTTATCAGTTGTCTAGTACTCATAACACAAGCTCTGCTTAGCTTGAGACTAGACAGCGTTGTGTGATAGTTGTGGAATATTATTATTATTATTATTATTATTATCTTTTATACTAATATTATAAAGAGGTATTTTTTTTTGTTTGTTGGAGGTAGGTAAGCTCTGAAAGTACTAGTCTGATTCCTAAAAATTTTCATCGATATAAAGCTGCTTTGTTCCTGAGAGACATAGGCTATATTTTATGTACGCGGGCAAAGCCGCGGGCAAAAGCTAGTCAACAATAAAAAAAATTACACCCCGAAACAGCATAAATGATCGTGCTGCACACGAACATTTATCTCGCGTGGGAATCAAACCCACGACCTTTAGCATAGCAGTCAGGCCACTAACCACTAGACCAACAGTCCAGTCCAGTGACTTGAATGTTTACTTATCTGGAAATAGTCTTAGAAAAGTACTGTACTTTCCGTTATTGTGATTTCAAAGCTCTCTAAGCTAAAATGTCTAGTAAATTACATCCAGAAAGGGCAATTACTTAGAGGCTATAGGTATCATTTATTATTCTAGATTTCTTTAGCTGGAATTTCTAGTTTATTTTAGTAATTCATTTGACTTTGCTTACTTAGTTACGTCATTAACTTAAAGTACGCGGCTGAAAAGTAAATGTTATAATGGATTCAGTGATATTACAGTTTTAAATGGGTTTTATACCTACATTATGAAGAAGTGGTCTTGAGCTTGGCATCACTTTTATAATAAAGTTTATTATGGATGGCTGCTGCCATCGGCTTCGCCTGCGTTTTTAGCGTTCCATACCTCAAAAGGAAAAAACGGAACCCTGATAGGATCACTTTCTTTTCCGTCTGTCTCTGTCTGTCAAGACCATTTATCTCGGGAACGCGTGGAGATATCGAGTTGATATTAAAACCGTATACTCAAGGCTGTGAAAAAATCAAACTTCTGAGTTAACGAAAAAAAAAGATACGGCCAGGGGCACTGACTCCGTGGGTGCTCGGGGGCTCAAGCACCCATGAGAAATAAACAGTGGGTACCGAGTACCTCTGAGAATAGACATCAAGAAACAGATCAGTAATCGCCTTTTAGGGATGGGCGTTTTTTCATTACTCGACGACCCGTTTAGCGCAGTGGTTTAGAGCGCCGGTTCAAACGCAAGAGTCGCGGGCTCGATTCCCGCCCCAACACAAATGTTTGTTGATAAAACAGATATTTGTGTTGGGTCTGGGTGTTTGTAGTACCTCCATTGTTTCATTGTTCCAAGGGAAAACCTTAGTTAGGGACCATGACAATGTATGAGATGTTGTCACAATTTATTATGAGTTATTATATTTATTTATTTGTTGGTCGATCAGTGTGTCTTTCTCTTCTCACACTTCGTCACTTTTTCGAGTCATCAAATGAGCATGAGCACCCATGAGGTTTTCTAAAAGCCGGCCCCTGGATACGGCCGTTTATGTATATTTTGACACTCTCAAGGGAAACAAAATTCATAGGGTACTTCCCGTTGACCTAGAATCCAAAAACTATAGGAAAAAATCTGAAAACTGTAAATTTGTAGTTAAGTCACAAAAAAAATATCTTTTTTGCGATTCGCAAAAATTTTAGTTACTCAATTCGGCAATTGAATGGTTTTCATAGGTAAGTTTGTACGGAACCCTCAGTGTGCGAGTCCGAGACGCACTTGCCCGGTTTTTTTTTTATTGTTGATAGGTTCGTGCTTCACGTCTATCACACTTTCTCTTGCTAGATAGCGACGACAGAGCACGCTTGCCCTAATAGTAAGTACCTATTCACTCTTGACTCAAAATTCAAAAATTCTAAATTAAAAAGCATTTATTTCTAATAAACCATTTACAGGCCCTTTTAAAATGTCAAGAAGTCAGTCAGTCAGAAAAAATGATGCTAATTCCAAAGCGTAGATCTCTATGGAGAAGAATGTGCAAGAAACTCCATGGACACTCTTTTCAAACATGTTTTGCAATTACAAATATCTCTGTTACATGTTTCTTGTCGCTATCATGTGAGAACAATGTCAATAAAGTAAAAATAAAAACCTAATATATATATATGACCAGTCTCAACTGACAGCGCCCGTTCACGGACCTGACGCAAATATTATATTAGCACCACTCAGCTCAACCATTTTGAAGGGAACCGAATGATCCAACACACGCGCCACCATCAGTGAGACATTTGAGTGAGCATGACAAACTCTCAACTAAAAAGATTGGTTGTAGTTATCAGGAAATACAAACTACAGCACAAAATTCTAATTAATAAGTGGAATTCTCTATACGCTGTACGCTCAATGAATGCGTGTTACCAAAGCATTTTTGCGGTTTTGGTTTTTTTTTAGATGGGAAATCATCAATTGACTTCTCCCGCTTCTGGGCGGAAAGTTCCTGTTCCTTCTTTGCCTTTGTTCCAGCAGGCTACCTATTGCTCGCCGTCCGTTTGTGGGTATGGGTAGGATGTCCACCATGTAACGGTGGTGCATCACCACGTGAAAGTTAAAAATTGTGCTAAGTGAACATACTTCTCGGAAAAGAAGTATCCTATGTGCTATCTCAAGATATGGTCTACCCGTGTGGCAAATTTCATCCCAATCCGTTCAGCTGTTCGGACGTAAAAAAGCATTTTGATTTATTAAGTTCTCCAAGGGGTAGTAGATCTGAGTACCTAATTGATATTTCAGCTTAATGCCTCCAAGCGTTCCTAAGAAAAAGGGTATTGACTTATGGGTTGTTAATCATGGGTTGAAACCCACTGTGACGCGCTCTCTCGCTCCACCCAGAGCAATAGCTCTTTGATGATTTCTTTCCCAAAAAAAGGCTTATATCTTCCAGATTGTGACCATGAAATCACCAAAAATCACACCAATCATCAATTACTCTTTCAAATGTTTTTAGGATTCCGTACCCAAACGGTAAAAACCCCTGTTGCTAAGACTTCACTGTCCATCTGTCTGCCACGAGGCTGTATCTCATAAACCGTGATAGCTACACGGTTGATATTTTCACAGATGATGTATTTCTATTGCCGCTATAACAACAAATAAAAACAGAATAAAATAAATATTCAAGTGGGCCTGACTTACAACAAACGTGATTTTTGCCGTTTTTTGCTCAATATTAATATTGTAGTACAAAACTCGTCATGTGGATTCATTTTTCATAATTCTTCAACTTGCTCGAATTTTAAAACAGCCAATGACGCAGACTTCCTCCTTCCACCGCTATAAACAGCTATTTTCTCACAATATGCACGAAAAAATCATAAATTCGTTCACTCCACTGAACCCCGGGTATATAACTTTGAACAATTTTACTTCTATTTACTGAAAATGTACTGAAATGCGTTCTCAACTTTCGTGATTTTTCCAAATGTAAGGTTTTTCTTTAGCAATATGTAAATAATAGCTTTGCCAGCGGCTTCACCTGCGTAAAATTAGGTTTATCCATACAAACTTTAGACTCTTCCCATCCGGTTCTAATTTAGGTGTCTTCAAGGCTAGAATGCTTTTAATAAACTAGTGCGCTTCTCCATCAACGATTGCATCACTGCTTACCATCAGATGGGATTGCAGTCAAACACTGATTTATATTATATTTAAAAAAGCCATTTCTTCCCCTTAGTGGGTGAATATTGGTAAATCTCTTTCTTTTTTAATTCTTTGTATAGATTTTAAAAAGAACCTCTGTGTAAAAAATCAGCTTTCTAGGCTTCTGGGGCCACAGGTAGTGCGAAAGTAAAACCAGGGACCCTGGGACGAAGGCAAAGAAGGAACAGGAGTGGGTTTTAAGTCAGTAAAAGTCTGACACACCCTTGCGCTCCGCCCAAGAGAGAAAGATACCATTGGATGATTTACCTATCTAAAAAAAAATTAGTCAGGACTTTACTTTTTATATAAATATACAAATAATTTATTAGTGAGAAGTCAAACGAACGTACTTTATGAGTTATAGTAGTCTCTTTTCTCCCTAATTTCCTATTTAGGTCCATAATATTTCAGTTCCCACTGCTAGGACTCAAGCCTTTGTAGGAAAGGAACGGGCCGTAAACCACCACGCAGGCCCAAAGCGGGTAAATAGATTTATTTATTTATTTATTTAATAACACATACAATTGTTTTAACAGGCATACCCAAGATAACAAATGTAGTCGCAAGATATCACATCATCGAATTTTTGGTTCAAGGACGTGTCAGTTTCCTCGCGGAGTTTATATCAAATCAATTATTTACCGTAAGTCAAAACAAAATCATCAACTTGAGTAAATAAATAATAATATAATAAAAATCTTTTATTCTCAGGCATCGAAGGCCCATAGGATGTTAGTATTACCAAAAAAACTTAAAAACTATGTTAGTAACAACTGTAGTACAACTTAGGCACACATAAGTACAGAAACAACATAAAATAAAATAAAAAAACAGCATTCAAATTTGAGGAGGATTTATCAAGCGGCATGTCTGACATGTACCTTGATAAACCTATCCGTTGTAGGTCCGTCTAACCTTTCTGAAAAGACCTTCAGGATGCTGTTGCCACTCCCCCTCACTCTGCGCATCGTTGATGCCACCTTCTTGCGCATGATCGCGAAATAATCATCAGTGTGCACTTCAGCGAACATCCCTGACGCACTACACCAACTCGGAAGCCTCAACAGCGCGCTGAAGGCATTGTTATATTGAATGCGCAGTGCGTTATCCGCTTTTTGGGTATGATTAGCCCACAGACTGCTGGTGTAAAATATTTGACAGAACGCCTTGAACAGTGTTATTTTAACCGATATTGAGCAACCAGCAAATCTGCGCGCCAGCATATTTCTCCTCACAGCCAACGCCCTTCGCTCTCTTTCCATGTCAGTCATCCTTAAGATCATCCGTAACAATATGTCCCAAATATTTAAATCTTATTACCCTCTGCAAAGGTAAACCATTTAATTCTACGGGAGGAACATTTGAGGGGCTTTTATTTTTTCCTCTAAACACCAACAGTTCACTCTTTTCAGGATTATATTTTAGCCCATGCTGGTAAAATACCACTCGCTAAATTAAGAGGAATTTCCTTTAGACGAGCCATTCATAAACTAATTACAAAATACTGAAAGAACATACCTCTGCACTTTAACATTCGATAAAAGCGTGCAACACTTTCAAATATTTTAAGGCCCCTACTCCCATTTAGTGCCGTAATATAAAAAAATATATTTACGAGTAACATTATCAACATATGGTTTTTTTATTTGACTACACTTTTTCACTCTTGGCAAAAAAAAAAATGAACAACATTAATTTTTCGCTTGTTTTCCCTACTCTTTTGAAGCGGGTTTGATCTTTAGAAATAAATTTACACAAAAAAAATTGGTGGGTAAATGGTCTTCAAAATTTAATGGCTTAAGTAAATCAATCAATATTTCGCAAGAAATGGTTTTAAAGGTCAGCCGGGCTCTATGCGGGCGCAGGCGGCAGTACGAGTTGATGTGCATTTAATTAACATAAATTTTGACTGGCCTGTTGGTCTAGTGGTTAGTGACCCTGACTGCTAAGCCGTAGGTCGTGGGTTCGATTCCCACCGAGTACAAATGTTTGTGTGATGAGCACGATTAATTGTTCCGTGTCTGGGTGTAATTTATCTATAATATGTATGTATTTAGAAGTATATAAGTATGTGTATCAGTTGAATACTCATAACATAAGCTCTACTTAGTTTGAGACTAGACTGCGTTGTGATAGTTGCGGAATATTATTATATTATTATTATAACTCCGCCCAGATGTTCAAGAGACTAAGTATACTATACGCTTTAAGGAGCATACACATCTACACAACGGTCGCCATACCTCCGCAGCGAGTCGCACAATCGCACAACTTTTTCGTTACAAATGAATTCTTTTCGCAGTTGCGCGTGACTGGCATGAACTAGCAAAATACGCTATTGTGGCGTACTCCGACAATGTGTAGTTGGACCCTTAGCACCTTATTGTGAGAACTCGTGTTTGAGACATGCGATTTTAAGCTCAAAATCATGAAGGATAACTTGCATTTTCCAGTGAAAGAGCTTTGGAAAGTGAACAGAAAATTTCGTAACGTAAAGCTTTTTATTCGTTATTAGTTTGATTGCATTGACGTTGTTTAAAGTAAGTGTGTGTACCTTTTCTAATTAGCTTATTGTATTCGGGACGTTATGTTGAAAGTAGGCTACAATAGAAAAACCGACCAAGTGCGAATCAGACTCGTGCACAAAAGGTTCCGTACCATCCGTAGCAAAAACGGGCAAAAAAAATACTTTTGTTATACGGGCCCCTTAAATATTTATTTTATCCTATTTTTTAGTATTTGTTTTTATAGCGGCAACACAAATACATCATGTATCATGGTTCATGAGATACAGCCTGGTGACAGACGGACATACAGACGGACGGACAGCGTAGTCTTAGTAATGGGGGGTCAGGTTTTACCCCTAAAAAATATATCTATAAAATCTTTATTTGCTTACGTCATAAAAATACTGATAAAAAAGCCAAACCCAAGGCCATTGGACGCCTTATAGAGATGACAGCAAAATCAAGACCCACCAGGGCCGATGCCTGCTAAGTAGTGATGCAACAGAACTCTGCTTTCGCTTCCGCTTCTGCAGAAGTTCCGCAAGCATTTTCAATTCCGTTTCCGCTTCTAATTCCGCAAAATTTATAACAGAACACTAAACGGAAGAATACAGCGAGAACGGCGGGGGTGGGGCGCGTGGACGACCAAACACATCGGAAGAGGTGCGGGGGGGACAGGGATACCGCCCCCGCCGTTCTACAAACAAACGTGTCCCAACAAGTTTTAAGAATTATTATAATATTTTTTTGGTTCATTCTGCGCATCACCGCGCCTAGTGACGTGATTACGACGTAAACCTTGTTGTTTAAAAAAAAAATTGTACTTTTTCTTCATAGTATTAACACTTCCGCTTCCGCATCTGCAAAGATTTACTTTTGACATCTGTTTCCGTTTCCGCTTCCGTCGCTATCGCTAAGCAATGATATAGCCGAAGATGGAGCGCGCTTGCCTAGAAGTAACCTATTCACTCTTGACTTAAAGATCCCCAGATTGTAGCTATCAGGAAACACAGACTCCGGCAGGGAATTCCACTCCTTAGCTGTACGCAAAAATGATGAATGAATGTGTTCCCAAAACACTATGTACGTATGAGTGGGCAACTGAAGGAACCCCAGGTGGGTTTTAGTCAGTACCAGCCTGACACTCCTTTTTGCTTCACTCAGAGCAATTGTAGTTATTTAATGATTTCCGACCTCAAAAAAGGCACAGATCACACTTATTATAACGAAGGTGAACGGTTGTGAGTGTGGGACCATGTTTGTTACTTCTTTACGCTCGAACGGCTGAACAGATTTCGATGGAACTTGGAACACGGGTAGACCATGTCCTGGAATAGCACATAGGATACCTTTTCATCAGTAGTAGTATATTTCCTTCGGATAGGTATCTACTTCTTCATCACGCAGGCGAAGCCACTGGCAGCAACTAGTATTTATAAAGTGATAAATGGAAAATCAAGTCAAAAGAAAAAAACAAGCCAATACGTAGCGATTGTTAGCAAACACCAACTCAAACGTATGAATTAATTTCCGTTGAAGCGAATCTGCTGATACACAGCAATTTGTACCAATAAAGTTGATACGACTAACAATCGAAATTCATATTGGACTAACAAACGAAATTTATATTAGACTATAGTCTGAGAATTAGTCTTTTAGAGAATTGGCCATTCTGAGAATTAGACTTTTAGAGAATTGGCTATTCAGATAATTAGTCTTTTAGAGAATTGGCCAGTCAGAGAATTAGGCTTTTAGAGAATTGGCCCTTTTGAGAAATAGTCCTTTCGCGACTAAGTTCCCATTTTGAGAATTAGACTTTTTGCGCCTAAACCAACAGATCTACTATGGACTTTAACGTTTCCGAAATAAATTGGAGAGTTAGTAAATCGGAAATATGAGCAAGTGTAACAAAACGAACGGAAAATAGCCGGCACAAACATACAGACAAATATTTTAAAAATCGTGTTTTTGTTATAGGTATCGAATAAACTTTGATATTACAAACAGACACTTTAATATTTCAATTATGTATATATTTTTAGTTCTTGCAATGGTCATCAATAAATCCTTACAATTACTTTGCCCGAAAATGGTAGGTACTAAATGATAGTTTATTTATTTAACCATAGGAGAACCAACAGCTATAATAAAAGAATAAGAATAGTATAAGAGAAATTGAGCCAAATACAGTTTCTCATGGGTAGAAACAGGTATGGTAATAGAAAACTTACGATAAAAAACAACATAATTAAACATCCCTTAAGTTAAATTAGCACTATGCACTTTTGAAAAAGTCCGCATTCAGCTGAGTGCGTGCCGAATAGGTTTTAATAGTAAACGGATCAAAAGAGAACTCTTTACAAAGAACATTAAAGTCCTTACACGATCGCACCATGCAGGAGTTTCGCCTGTAATTTAGATTAGATAGGTATGTTTTTCACCAACCTACGTACATGATGTTTCGTCACCCTTTTGTAAATGGGTCAAACTGTCGAATATTCAGTGAATATGGGTGCGTGTGACACGCGAATGGTAGGCGTTTGAACGAACTAAAACCACTACATAATGAATGCACCATATTGTAGACGGTCTCCATTTGGTCTTGACAAGTGATAACAGTATTATTGTGAACATCAGTAAGTGTGAACTTAAAAGAACATAATTTTGCGAGGTAAGAGTGGCGTTTTTTGAGATGCGTAAATTATTTACCAGTTTATTTAAACTATGTGTACAGTAGATCAAAGGTTGCCGACAGAGCCGGAAAAATCGCCAAAGTTAAGTGGCATTGGGCAGCGACATTGCTCGTAGAACGGATGATCGGTGGGGCCGAAAACGCACCGGAAGACGCAGCGTAGGACGTAGCGTGGTTTATTTATTGTTATTTTTGTTATTGGTTTGTTTGTTCAGAATTTTAAGTATATAATATGTGATCCTTGCTGGCCGATCAACGTCTCACCGTCGACGACGGCTGGTGCTGAAAATCAGCGCTGAGGCTCTGTCTTTGACGAGCCCCGGCATTTTGCTGAGCGCTGGCCGTTTTGTGCGGATGTGACGCATATCCTACCACTTAGAATTTATGTCGTTGTTATTATTTGTTTTTATTTTTAAAGTATGCGCCATATTTGACGTGAATAAACACTTTTTCTTTCTTTCTTTCTTTAAGAAGGTCTCCTATAAGGTGGACCGATGACCTGGTGAGAGTCGCAGCATTGCGATGATTGTGAGACGCACAGGACCGTTTGATGTGGCGACAGTTGGGGGAGGCCTATATCCAACAGTGGACGTCCTTCGGCTGAAATGATGATGATAATGATCAACAGTAGTGATACATAGGTGGACTAAATGCAACAAGTTATTTTCTATTAATCAATCTTTGGGTTAGAAAAGACTATAGGCTGTTTCCCTAAGCATTTTTCCAACTGGCTTGGGTCGGACAGCGTAAAATTTTGACATAAACCCAGTGCAGTGAGAAGAAGTATAAAGAAGTAAGTTATTAGTTTCTCGAAGGTTAAAACTCTGAGAACTAATGAGGCCCTACAACAAGCTCATAAGGCAATCTATACAGGGTTTATAGCCCCATCCTTCTTTCTCTCGCACGTTTGACATTTTAAAACGACATGGTTAGGCCCCTGCCCAACACTATTTACGCTAACTTTCCTCTAAATACAAAATTTCTGTTTGTAAGTATCAAAACCTCAAAATTCGCAAAATTTTAATTTTCTTATTTTTTCTCTACTTGTGCTATAAGACCTTACCTCATATCAAATTTCAGGATTCTAGGGCAACGGGAAGTACTCTGTAGGTCTTGATTTCCTAGCCTAAATGGAGCATAAATGGACTTAAGTTTGATTTTTCACTTCTTCAAGGGGTAGGACCTGAGCATTCGATATTCATTTCGGCCCTTTTTTGAGAGTCTTGACAGACGGACAACAAAGTGATCTTACAAGGGTTCCGTTTTTACCGACCTAAGTACGAAACCCTGAGAGATTCACAACTCACAAAATTACGTTCACTGGGACTTGAACCTAATTTAATGATAACTTTCGTGTCATACGGCGTATGACACTACCATAGAAATACAAAAAACTCCTTTCTTATCTCTATGGATACTACAGTCTTCACGACCTATTGAAAATAGGCTCTTATAACATTGACACACTCTTGATTTTACTCTAAAACACATGGAAAACAGGAATTTTCTTTTGTCAAAATCCTTTAGCAAAAAACCTCTTACAAAAATTAAGGATGTTTTCCTTCAAATCCCTACTATTCACCACAAGCCGCCTTATACATGTTGGACATTATACCCAAACGCACAAAACGAATTGGGAACATTTTCATTATGCGTATAGTAATGGAGTTGAATTCCTTGCTGGAGTCTGTTTCCTGACAGCGATAACCTGGAAGTATTTAAGTCAGTAGTAAAAAGGTTACTTCTAAGCAAGCGTTCTCCATCGACGACCACATCATCGCTTACCATCAAGTGAAATAGTGGTCAAACGCGAGCCAGTCAATAACCAGTGCGGTACCGCACCGAGTGAACCAAACATGCTGCTGCGTCCTGCTGTGCCTACGACGCAGCTGTTTCACATCTGCATAACTCTACGAAAGTTGAGGAAGTCGTGGAATATATGAGAGTGAAGACCAACTGGACTCGGAGGGTCAAATCGCGCCACGACATCAACTTCAAGTCGTTTGTAGTACGAGTTCCAATCCCCACTCTACAGATCTTCTTGAAAGAAGACTTTTGGCCGATCTGTGTCGAATATCGACGTTTTCGAGGATGGCAACGCGGCATCAAGCAGCAGGACTTGATGCCGATGTTACGTGTATAATTATAGAGGATTTTACAGCTGAGAAGGCGATGACATCACGCGACAGTGATTACGTTGTCAAGTAGAGGGGGCAACACACCATGAGTGGTGTGCGTACTTGCCTCTGGCACTTTTGCTCAGGACCTCGGATGCGACGGACGTATTTTAGGCGTCATAATTTTGATTTATATCTGTGTAAAGGTTTTTGATTGTTTGTCATTTTAAATTAATAAAATACTTGTAGGTTATTCTGAGTTTTCTTTTAAAAAAGTCAAATAGGTATGCTTCTGATCCATAAGAATAGTTTATTGTTTAGTGATATTTCAATATAAATTATTTACTTATTTTGTAAGATTGTAATACTATGTATTTTATTTATGAGCTTAGTTTCACTTAGTTGTCTGACAATAAAGTAAAAATAATAGTAAAAAATAAAACAAAATATTTACTTAGTGTTCATTCCACCGCACAACCCTAAAAATTCTAGCAGCAGAAATAAGTGTTCTAGACTTGTGTGGGCACAGTTGAAACATCAAACGTCAAGCCCAGTCTTTAGATTGGTCCAATACCCGCTCGGTGCTGGAAAATATTTTCGCCCGTATTCCCTTGCGAAATTGTGAGGAGAATTGGAGAAAGCAATATGGAGTCGACATACAAACCGACTTGTCGGTCTGGCAGGATTTGAGGTCTGAAATTTAACAGTCTAATTCTAATTGGCCTATTATGTTGGGCCACTGTTGGGCAAAGACTTTCTCCTCCCTTTTCTTATCACGCCTGTCCTCGGCCATTGTCAAGCTCATCTCTCCACTTTCGGCTTTGTCTGATGTGATGTCGCCTTGCTTTTAATGGTACCCAATAAGTTCTCACAGCTCATCTGACATGCGGCAGACATGTCCAGCCCAATCCCACTTAAGAGCAACTATTGGGATAACAATTTTTGATCTTAGTTTTGGCATACAGTATTGTGTTTCTTACGCGGTCTGAAATTTAAACTCCCAGTGTTGTGCAAAAGAGAACCCTGGGGCCCTGGAACGAAGGCAAGGAAGGAACAGGAGTGGGTTTTAGTTGGTAAATCTGCCCTCCCGCCCCGCCCAAGTGCGCAAGAAGTTATTGGATGATTTCCCGCCTAAAAGAAAACTTAAAAAAAGATACTGCGCTCCATAGTTCACATTCGTTCAATTTAACAGTCGTTGATCAGAAATCAAGAAGCAAACATCTCACCCATACGCACAAAACGTTTTGGGAACACATACATTGTGCGCACAGCTAAGGAGTGGAATTGAAATCCCTGCCGGAATCTGTATCTCCTGATAGATACTACCTAGGGATCTATGTTACTTTTAGGCAAGCGTGCTCCATCGCCAACCACATCATCGCTTGCCATCATGTACATCAATAATGTAAAAAATAATTTGATCGAGTTTACTAAAGTCCTAGTTTTCCTTATTATGATAGTTTCTGTTACCGATGTTAGTGCATGTCCAACTAAAATTTAGTTTTTTTATTATCAAAAGTTCGTTTGCGGTTTAGCAACATTATTTTAATAAATACACCGATATTACAGAAAATACAAAACACAAAGAAACAAATAAATACCTAATTTCGAAAAAAGAATAACGTACCTTTAATATAATGTTTATTTGAACTTATAATTCCAAGTCAATCCAAAGATATATCACTTCAAAGCAACTCGTTTTAAAAAACGGTAATTTCATAGGTAATCTTTGGCACCTACTTCGTGTGTCATAAAATAATGACCAATCCGAAAACACCTAAGCATGGTTGTTCGAGTCGAATGAAAATCGGACACCGATTCAAATCGGTATAGTCTGTGATAGGCCTTAAACGTCAAATGTCGTACAGAGAGGTAAGCCCAGTGAAGAGAATCGAGAATCGAGTCGGTGACAAGGAGCTCACCAAACGATTTGATAGGATTGCGTCGCGTCGGACTGTAGGACATTAATTGACGACCCGAACTGAGCTTGGATTTCAAAGCTAGATTATTGGATGCAAGTTTAATCGCTGAATTAAACCAACATGCATATATTATTTCAAGTGTTACACTTCAAAATGATGATGTTTTTCAAATGTTACACTTCAGAATGATTATGTTTTTCAAGTGTTACACTTCAGAATGACGATGTTTTTCGAGAGTACTTTTCAGTATGTTTTTTTGCTTTTTGTCATATTTGTTTTATTTTTTGCCCCCGCCCCAAAACAGTCGAATATGAGGTAGCAAATCGTCAAATAACGTCTCCCGCTTTAGCAAGAAAGAATGACAGACTTTTACTGACTAAAACCTAGGTACCTGTGTTTCTTCAGTTGCGCGTTGCGTTCCAAGGCTGCGTCGAAACTTTCGAAGATTAGGTAGCGTTACAAAGAATGTTTATATTTTCTAGAGTAGAATTTAATAATTAAGTTTCTTAATAAACCAAAAAAAAACACGATAATTACTTTCGTCGCAGTCGCAAAACCACTTTATAGTATACTTTCATAGATAAGAAGTCATATATCTAAATCAGTTCAGGCGTTTAGAATTTATAATGGAACAAAAAAACTTACATAAATGAACCCTGAACTCCTCTTTTGGGCAGTCGTGTAATAATATTTTTCGACGTTTAATTTTCAGCGTTATCACTAAAAATCCAGCCCCCCCCCCCCCCTAGCCAACTTACAACTGTTTCGTTTCTATTCTCTTTTCGTCGACCGCTTCAAGTCGGCCACGCCTCTTATTCCTTTGTTCTGACGTCATCTCAACGCTCAGTCACGTGGTCAGAACAAAGGTATAGGTGGCGTGGCCGACTCGAGGCGATCAACAAAAAGTGAATCAAAACGAAACGGTTGTAACTTGGCAATCGATTGAAGAACAAGTTTAAACAAGACATTTCAAACACATTCGCTAGTTCGCCAAAAAAGTTTTTTTTTTTTTTTAATTGACCACCTTTCTCAGATTATTTTATTTGAAGTTAAATGTAACAGTCATTGTTCAACTTTTACACGTCGATGAAAGTTGGTCAATGAAGGAAAAACTATTTGAAAACAATCATTCATTTTGTGTCTACACAATATCTGTGCATTCCAGGTTGCTTGAAAGAAATTAGTTACCTACGTTAACTTTTATTTCTTTTTTCCTAAAAAAAATCAATTTTTGACTTATTTCTATAGCAACCATCATCATTATCATCATCATTTTAGCCGAAAGACGTCCTCTGCTTGACATAGGCCTCCCCCAAGTGTAGCCACAATGAACGGTCCTGTGCGTCTCGTATCCATCGGACTCCCGCAACCGTTACCAAGTCATCGGTCCACCTTGTAGGAGGCCTTCCAACGCTACGTCTTCCGGTACGTGGTCGCCATTCCAGAACCTTTCGGTCACAACGGCCATCCGTTCTGCGAGCAATGTGAAAAACAAAGGCTGTAGTTGTACCAACAAACTAATATTAGTACGTAAGTGCAATTAGAATTGTAATTTTGAAGGTGTGGGCCTGGAGTTCTGTCACACAGATCTTGTACCCAGTATCATTATTAGTTATTATCAACCTTTGTAACTTTATGAGAGAAACAAATAAAAATAATTGAAAATCCAAAAATATGCTACTACTTATTAGATTCTTTGAAAATGCTAGCAAAATTAATGGAGTTTCATTTAAAAAGCAGATCAGAGCCAAACTAACAAGCCTTCAATTTAATTGGACTTTTGCGAAATATCTTATTCCATCAAAATGATTTTCAAGTTTCATAAAGCTGTTACTCAAAAGACTTAGGAAGTTAGTAAGTGCTTAAGAAATAATAAACAAGATTTTTAACTAATAAACTCCGTTATTTATTACACGAAGAAGAAAATTGATAGTGAATCGAATTTAACTTTCTTTGACCAATCGGAACATTTAATTACTTTTGTTGCTGTTCCGTGTTTAAAAGCATTTTGGCACAAAATGGTAATTTACAGTTGAATGCAAGGAATGAAAGTTTAGGAATTGGGAGCTGCCTTGATAGACATCATTCATCATCATCATCATCATTTCAGCCGAAAGACGTCCATTGTTGGACATAACCTTACCCAAGTGTCGCCATAACGATGGATCCTGTGTGTCTCGCATCTATCGGATTCCTGCGACCCTCACCAGGCCATCGATCTACCTTGCGGGAGGCCTTCCAACGCAGTGTTGGTCTTCCAGTACGTGGTCACCACTCCAGAACCTTTCGTTCCCATCGCCCATCTGTTCTATGTATACGCACATGTGTATTACATACCTGTGTATGCGTGTTTTTTGAGCCTCCCCAGAGTTTTCGAACTCATTTCTTTCGACTGCCTATGAAAGAAACTATTACATTTCACCAACCTGACAACCCGACATACGGCGACTTACCAACCTTACGTGCGTAGTACATATATCGATGACCCGTACCTACATTGTTGACACTTCTAAGGTCCTCGTCGGTTATACCGGGTACATCACAAGTCTGAAACTTTTTGCTGCGATCTTCCCATCCGATTATAATTCAAGTGTCTTCAAGGCTAGATTGAATAGATTTATAATAAACTAGTGCGCTTCACCATCAATGATTGCGTCACTGCTTACCATAAGGTGGTATCGCAGTCAAACACTAGTTCATATCGTTTAAAAAAACCTTCCGGCTTTCCGGGATCAAGATCGGGATCAATCCTTAGCATACCCATCAGTATACATAATTATTTTTAGTATGTGCGAAACCTGAATATAGTTTGTTCAGAATCAGTAACTAAATCAATTCCAATAATTTTTATATCTTATTTTTTCCCCAAAAATAATTAAAAAAAGGACACAGGTTGGACACCACCACACTAAGTACAATACAGGTCATGGCAGGTCATAGCGGGCATTAGACGCTAGCGCACGGCTGGTTCTTCTTCTTCCTACCCTTATCCCATATTACTTGGGGTCGGGGCAACACGTATTTTTCTTCCTTTCTGTCCTGTCACCCGTCGCACTATCACTCCCTTTTCTTTCATATCATTCCTCACACAATCCATCCATCTATTCTTTGGCCTCCCTCTCCCTCTCCGTCCATCTACATACAACTTTTTTAGCAATATGCGTTTAATCCCTCTTTCAAACTTCCACCTGCCACTTTCAAACTTCCTCTAATATACTCATTTCTCACTTTATCCATTCTCGTCACACCACGCATACATCTCAACATTCTAATATCCGCTACATGCAATCTTTTTTCATCCGTCTTTTTCACAGCCCAACGTTCTGATCCATACAGTATGACAGGTCTTATCACGGACTTGTAAATTTTACCCTTAACCTATCCGTGGGTCACAAGTTGTTCCCGTGACCTGTCGCCATTTCATCCATCCTGCGTTAATTCGATGTGTTACATCTCGGTCTACCTCACCATCCCCTTGGACGAGCGACTCGAGATACCGAAAGTCGGAGCAGATTGGTATGGGCGTTTCGGCGAGAGTTAAGCACAGAGCTGGGTCGCCCAGATGGCCCGTTGACTATGTATTTTTGCCGCCAACCTGGGGCCCAAGTCTGCTATTTTTATAAATTCGTCATTACAACTCGATCCCATTGTCATTTTGCTAAAATTTCGTAATCTGCTAATTCAAAATGGTCGATCATTGATCGGTCAATGGTATCGCAATAGAGTTGTGGCAGAATGACAATATCGAGCTTATTAAAAGCAATGACTGCACGACTGCACAATGAAGTACTAATGGTAGGTCACTGATCAAAGTCACTGTCAAAATTTTAGCAGATTATCGCATACGTCAGACATTCATTTGTTATTACTATACGAGATTACCATTCTATGCCACTTCTTTCAATGGAGTGTCAGTGGTTGACCGTAGGAAAGTCATAATGACGTCATTATATTAGTAGATTACCAAACTTGTCAAAATCAACGATTATGAAATCAATGATAGACCATTCTGACACTATTGTAATGGCAGACTTGAAGCCCAAGTAACCTAACAAGCTTATAACTTGATCATTTTTTATGACACAGTTATAAAACTTTATACATAGATTATTTACATAAAAATACTACACGTATTTCGGGTTTCGCATCGCATACTAAAACTAATGTCTTAGGTATATCTATTCCATTTATTACATCGTTTTATCTCAACGAGCGAACGTTAATTACTTTGCCCCGACAAAAACGTTGGTGTTTCTATTTTTAAGTATTTTTCTCAATTGGTTGAGTAGGAGGTGTTATTAACGATGGGTCAGTTATCTCGTATGTCTTTATCAGACGAACTGAGATGGAAAAGTTTTTACAAGCGCTTGATATCAAATCAAGAAGATAGTCTTTCTGCTTCCGGTTCCGCCTGCGTGCAAAGTATGAACTGAACGGGATGAAAGTATCTCTTTTGCTAATCCATGTAATAATCTATCCGTGTACCAAGTTTAATCAAAATCCGTTTAGCGGTTTTGACGTGATAATGTTACAGGAAGACAAACACACTTTCGCGTTTATAATAGTAGTATGGATGCCAGACGTGTCATACTCCACAGCAGAACCACTTTGACTAAATTATGTACAAATTTTGACAGACCTGTTGGTCTAGTGGTTAGTGGCCCTGACTGCTATGCCGGAGGTTGTGGGTTCGATTCCCACCCAGGACAAATGGTTGTGTGATGACCACGATCATTTGTTCTGTGTCTGGGTGTAATTTATCTATAATATGTATGTATTTAAAAATATATAAGTATGTTTATCAGTTGTCTAGTACCCATAACACAAGCTCTGCTTAGCTTGGGACTAGGCGGTGTTGTGTGTTAGTTGTGGAATATTATTATTAATTACAGGATAAAATGTAGATACTGTCTATATTTTTGTAGCTTAATATCAAAAATTTTATATTGTTAGTTTCTTAAAAAAAAAAATATCAATTCAAAGTGGTCATGCTACAGAGCATACTCTCCAGCAGAAGCACTTTAAAATAACGCTTATTTCACGCTGATTATGCACAGGTCATAATATAGGAGCAATCTGGAAGCATAGATATAATTTAAGAGAAAAAAAAAATTGCAAATCGGTCCATAAACGACGGAATTCTGAATTAAAAAACAAAAACAAAACATATAACTGAATTGATAACCTCCTCCTTTTTTTGAAGTCGGTTAAAAACTGCAAAGTCTTGAGCATCGACGCCGAATTGCTGGCCAGTCGGTTATCTATCGTTTACATTTCAGGGAGTGTGCGCTGGAATTGCACAATTTAATTCCACCAAGTCCGTTCCATCATCGGACCATTAGATGTACGGTGTTGCGCCATCGGTACATGGTGGGTATCCCACCCACACACACAAAGCGTTTTGGGGATACATTCATTATGCATACAGCTAAGGATTGGAATTCCCTGCCGGAGTCTGTGTTTCCTGATAGCTACAACCAAGGGGAAGTAACCTATTCACTCTTGACTTAAAGCAAGAGTGAACAGGTTACTTCTAGGCGAACGTGCTTCATCATCGGCCAAATCATCGCTTACCATCAGGTGAGATAGTGATCAAACGCGACCCTATCAACAATAAAAAAAATATACATTATTGATTTGTGTCTTTTTTACATAGCATGGGTAGGATGACAGCATTGATGATACATTGTATGAATCCGACAGCTGTCACCCGCACCATCCTGTGTAGTGTGGGTGCTGTTCAATTACCTACCTACACGATATATCGATTCGATCCCCTCAAGGACGTAACGACTCGTCAGCAACACTGCACCTGCTGTTGTATTGTCTTTAGCTAAATAAGCGTTTCTTTGAAAATGCCCACCACGCCCCACCAAGACAAGAAAGGGTGGCAGATTATACTCCCACAAGCGTACTATAAAGCGGGAACTATATGACACCGACGCACACATGGGCCACGCCTGATTTGTAGAAGTGTAGATGTAGATCTACATCTACACTTCTACACTAATATTATAAAAAGATAAAATTTGATTTTTTGTTTTTATATTAATACTAGACCGATTGCTAAATATTTTCACTGATAGACAGTTGCTTTATTTCTGAGTGACATAGGCTATATTTTATGTAGGCAGGTGAAGCCGCGGGCAAAAGCTAGTAATTCATATGACAGAACAACGTTTGTTGGGTCGCCCAATATTTATATATATGTAAAATATAGATTTGTAATATTTCAACAGAAAATTTTAAAAAATATATAAACAATGGTAACGGAAACAGGATACAAGCTACCGGTGGTTAGGACTCCAGAGAAAAGAACCACCTAACTAAACGAGCCGTGTCCAAAACTTGAAGCCGAACCCTTGATCCAGCCGTCTGACGAGAGCCTCCTAAGATGGTGGTCGAGGCTCGTGACTAATAAGCCATTGGTTGAAACAATAATTATTACTAGCCTAAGGCAAAGGCCTCCCTCCACTCTTTCCAACGCTCATAATTTTTCGCTTCTTCTTTCCAACTCTTAGGAACACATCCAGGTCGTCCCGCCTTCGCTTTCTTGGTCTGCCGCGGCCTCATGTCGCTGTGTCAGGGCATCAATCCTCTGCGGATTTTTTTTGTAGCTCGTTGTCCGGTAACCTTCCGAACCGATCCCCAGTCGTTGACGGCGCGTAGTGTTCCACGCTCGCTTCGCAGTATAGCATAGCATATAGTATAATCAGCCTTTTAATGTTCCCACTGCTGGGACTCAGGCATCCACTCTGCAAAAAGCCTGTAGGGCCGAAACCTACTGGCACGGGCAACTAAAGGAAGATAAGTGTGCTTTTAGTCAGTAACAATCTAGTCCTCTTGCTCCGCCATAGAGCGGGAGAAGTCATTAGATGATGTCCCACCCAAAAGAAAGAGCACCAATCTTGTTTGCAGCGTCCCACAGCTTGTCAGGTATGCGGCAGACACATCTATCACAAACCATTATTATCATTTTTGGCCTACGCCACACTGACCTACTTACTCCTACATCAAGATGATACTACTGATCTATAAGAATTCTTTCATTCATAGACGCTGTGACGTAATCCTTAGGGCATGTTACTACCGCCGCCCACTAAGGTCCTCAACTATATGTTTCCGCCACTTGATTCATAGTACTCAAGTGGACTAGCCACTGATACAATATATTAATATGTTATTCGTCTTACTAGGATCTATAGAATAGAATTTAATTTTTTTTGGACACAAAATGATTCATAGATTAGTAGTAACTTATAACTTGATTATTATAATAGGTGTTAAGCGAATTAATCGGGTTAGAAACACCACGCTGCGCTCCATAACTCAAGTGGCAGATCTCGCGGAAAAAAACAGCCAGGCTTTAGTGGGAGTGGGCCGTCCACGTCGCACGAATGCACCTGGACAGATGGGCGAGAATTGTCACTCACTGGAGACCACGGTGAAGGTGGTGTGACGATCTGATCATGTTCACACGGCAAACTTGGCCAGAGAGATCGCCCTAGACAGAGAGGTTTGGAAGAAGAAAGGGGGAGGCCTATCTCCAGCAGTGGGACACAAAATAGGCTATGAAAAAAGTATATATTTGGTGTTAGTACCAATTACCCTTTCGGGCCTTGGTACAGGCCATGGTCCGGAGCGAAGAGGAGTGGCAGGCGGTCGCCTCCTTCTGCTAAGCAGCAATGCTAGCAAAGGAGGCGGCCGCACGCGCGAGGGAACGGTCGTCACGCCCCATCCACCGGGATCCCGATCCCGATTTCCAGACACCGTAAGCGCAGGCTTACGGACGGCGAGCAATGGGTAGTCCGAATCGAGCCCAAGTCATCGACGGCGCGTAGCGTTCCATGCGCGCCTCAAGGAGATGTTAGCAACTGTAGGGGCCCCGCAGGGTCGAAGCCTACTGGGGCCATGGGTGATGCGAAAGATAGTCCCGGGACCCTAGAACGAAGGCAAAGAAGGAACAGGAGTGGATTTTAGTCAGTAAAAGTCTGACATGCCCTACCGCTCCGTCCCAGAGTGGAAGAAGTCATTAGATGATTTCCCATCTTAAAAAACGGGGAAGACCATATCTCTCCAATGTTAGATCAAGAGATCTATTTATAAACATTTTAATAATAGCTACAACTACCAATTAATCCTTGGGTCATTCTTTACAGCGCTCATTGATGCAGGATCGAGTATAGGATGAATCCCTCGACCTTCGCTCAATAAGTGTTAATTGTTTAGCTAGGAATATTGACGGCATTGTTCTTATAATAGTGTCTTACCGTAACCCGTCAGTGGCTCGAAGCGCTCACCCTGACCTCGGCAATTGTAGGAAAATTACTCTAGAATGT
This sequence comes from Mythimna pallens, assembly GCA_961205895.1. Lineage (NCBI taxonomy): Eukaryota > Metazoa > Arthropoda > Insecta > Lepidoptera > Noctuidae > Mythimna > Mythimna pallens. Next base: position 20,732,731 of record OY540839.1, on the reverse strand, counting down.
GTCAGTAAGGACGTGATCATGCATGTAACGGGAACTCCGTCTGCTTTGATGAACGAGAATTAAAGTATTATGATAAATATATTTATCCCACATATTACCCTCCTTTAGGGGCACCTAAAGGAGGGTAATGTTTTTCGAGAGTTTGTAATAGGGGTTAAAGTATGAAATTGCCGTTTTATTGTAATAGGTACTTCGAATTGACATAGAACCTTCATGGTTTGAGATTTTTGAGTGTAATTTTTTTCACATGGTACCTATGAATTTCTTCTTTTAAAAAATGTGCAACAATGAATCATCGACTTTCAGTTGTTTTTTTTTATTCAGCTTAGCGTAAATTCGAGTGATTTTTGAATACGAGTTCCGACGTGGAACTAACGCGGCAGAAACAACTCGCAATATCAATGTTGCGTTTGGAGAGGGGGCTGCTAATGAAAGCACCGTGCGATTTTGGTTTAAACGCTTTCGTGATGGAAACTTTGATTTAAAGAACAAACCATGTGGAAGACCGCTCACACAAGAGAATAACAATGAATTGAAAGAGGTGGTGGAAGCCGATCCGAGCCAAACTGCCCAGAAATTAGCAGTATGGTTTACCTTACTAATAATATTGACTCATTTGCGTGAAATCAATAAAAAAATATGAAAAATGGTTGCCTCATGATTTGGCTGATCTGCAGAAAGAAACGCGTTTTGAAACTTGTGTTACCTTGTTGAATCGATACAAAAATAAGGGAATATTGGATCACTGTGACATGTGATGAAAAGTGGATGCTTTACGGTGCCTAAGCGAATAATTCAATGGCTGACCTTAGGTCAAACGTTGCAACAGTGTCTTAAAGCAAAGCTTACCAATAAAAATATAATGGTAACTGTTTGGTGGTCTCAGCATGGTGTTATTCACTATAGCTTTCTTATTTTCAATTTTTCAGTACAAATCGGCATTTTCATACTTTAACCCCTAATATGTATGTACAAATCTGGTACACACATCAAAATAAGTTTACGTTCACCTGGGAAAAGTGTGACTGTACTTATCTATGCTGAACATTTTTGAATTTTATTTTTAAATATTTGTTCAATAAAACTTTATCTTAATTTTTTTTTAAATAAAGGCATTGACTTTATTTTTATAAAAATAAAGTTTTATAAATTAATTTGTAATAATTTATAAAAGTTTATAAATTGTTTGTTCTTGTTTATGCCAGCAATTGGTGAATGTTACTGAAGTGTTGTTACTGGCATCAAATACCATAAGAATTATCTGAAGTTCTGCGATTACGATGCCCACATGGATCATACACACATATGAGTACTTGTATGCACTACAGATAGTTATTCTGAGTCTACATCTCTTGCGTATGTACCTATGTTTATATGTTTATAAACATACAGGAGTAATGCCGAATGTGAGGCAACATTAACATAAATGTATTATAAATAAATAAGTATATTTTAATATAACACACAAATTAATACATTACATTATTTAATATCATTATTTGATATTAAATAAATAATCCATTATGACTATTCATATTATAATATATACATTGAATTATTTTTAATTCTACTAATCTACCTTTTACAATGTTAAATTAGGTCAACTACAAATATTAAAACTAGTTTATAATATCAGTAAATGATAGTTTAAGGTTGCTTAGAGAATTATCCTTAGGAATATATTTTTATGAAAAAACTGGTTTACAATAGAGCCAGTGCTGTAATTTTATACAAAGAGGTGAAACTACTTGAAGAAATCTTTCTCAAATTACTAACAAAATCACAGGTACTTTGTCTTAGATTCTTACATATCTATATAACTTTAATTAAGATTCAAGTAAACATAATTAAATTTAAGTTTTTGGTAAAGCATTAAAATAGCATCTAATCAGAAATTAATTGTTAAATAATGTAAGTATGTATATGTAATGCAAAAGCTGGCATTTCGCCACATTATATTGCTATACAAGGTGCAGTTGTGAATCCGCACCTTTCAGGAGGTTGTTATAAAACTCGTAAATAATCATATAAAAATAAGAGACCTGGTCAATAATCAATAATGCTTGTTGTTATAGTTTTTATTTTGTTCTGAATGTTATTCAGAATAACTCTCTTAATGAACCTCCCCAAAAAAAACAGAATCACCCGTTGCGATTTTTCGCGCATCATGTCACTGTGTGCGTAAGTGCCCTGTACGAGGCTCCACCCACTTACTCTACGAAACGCTTTTACCGATTTCCTTAAATATGAATAAATTTTTGAAAAATGACTAACATAATTCTTCCTGAATTTTTTTGCTGATTCAAAACTGTATCTTGTAGTTTAAGTGTTAACACATCTGTAACTACGCCCTCACTACTTCTTCTCTCTTCACCACACCACAACTGTGCCCCGTCTTCTCCATGATATACAAAGATTTATCAGAAGTGAAAAGAATATTGTTATCATTGTCGAAAGTCATGGCACCGATAGACGGCAGCGTTGCTACTCTTAATATTCTAGAGTATATTATATTCTTTGAAAAAACAATTTTGTATATACCATCTATCCACCATGCGTACACCTCCCCATCTAAATCAATAGTTAAACCTCTGAAGTAAGCATTCTTGGAAAGACGATGTACAACATTACCCTTACTTACAAATAAACCTAAATTGGTTAAAAACACAACAACATTCACAGTATCTTTTTCAGCTACCACAAACTTTCGTATCGGCCAATACTCGAGTATAGTTTCGAAGAAATCACCTTTCTTTACAATTATACCTCTGTCCTCATATTTAGCAAAATACAGTTGGTTTTTGTAAAACACATTCGTTATAGTGTCCCCTCGACTGCTGTAAAATAACATTGCATTAGTATTCGTATCTAAAACAAATACTCCATCACTGCCTCCAAAGTAAATCAACCCATTAGCCTGATCTATATCGAAAGTACCCAAATTAAGTATTTGACCGCCATTAATGATTCCAACTTGACTGGAATCCTCTAAACTTACAAACCCAGTCTTGTAATATTCTTCGTCTTCAAACGTGGGCTCGAAACTGAAGAATAACATGTTTTTGGATCGAAGGACGTCCATTTTGTGGATGACAATTTGTTTTCTGAAGGGAGCGTCGAGATCGAAGAGATAGGAAATATTGTAGCACGTGGAATTCACCAAGATGCAGGAGGGACATGGTGGTTCGACTTCTACCTCCACATTCGCAGCCGCAGTTACCGCCAGAAGAAAAGCGAAGAGAATCATGGTTGTATCTGCAACAGAAAAAAATATAGAAGTCAAAAGTGAATTGCGGAATTGCGTACCAATTTGGTTAATTACAGAAAGACCAAATGAACGATGAAAGATGATATATCTAGAAAAGTGAATGGGACTAATGAGATAGCAGATTATAAAGACAAAAAGGAAGAACACACTACAATGATTTTATATAAATTGGGATAAGGGATGATGGATGATGGTCTATAGACGGCAGAGCACCTTAATATTCTAAATATTTCACTTCAAATGACACTTCAGTATACTACCCTCATGTTATGCTAACGAAGTAACAGTTATGAATAGTCGGTGCCAAAACACTACAAAAGTTCAAACTACGTGACAATGCATTGTTAATTTGTATTCGCGTTGACCTAGATATGTGTATTATTTTTGTAGTCATGGATAGTACAAACAATAAGGTTATAACTTTCTTGTTTCATGACAAATGCTTAGCAAATATATCTATATATATATATATATCAAAGGAAAAACTGACTGACTGACATATCAACGTACAGCCGAAACTACGGGGACTATGACTGCATAATTTTGCCCAAGGTTTCTTTTAGTAAAGTAAGCGAGCACTAAGATAGTATTTTCCAAAATTTACCGCCTAATGTGATGAAACGAGGGTCCAAAGTTTGTATGGAGAAACCTACTTTTACGCGGGCGAAGCCGCTGGCAGAAGCTAGTTTGACATATAAACGACAAGAGAGCATGCTCGAAAGGCAAAAAAAAAATAATTTCGCCTTGTTCCGCCAAATAAAATGTTTTTCTTTCTTTCTTTGTATAGAAAATTTATCTGTAATGACAAAATTTTCTATAATCCACACAAATAATTTCATTCACTCCTGTAAGTCCATGTATAATAATAATAATAATAATCCACAAATAACACACAACGCCGTCTAATCCAAAGCTAAGCAGAGCTTGTGTTATGAGTACTAGACAACTGATAAACATATTTATATATTTTTAAATACATACATATATAGATGACACACAAACATTGTATATTACAATGAACGCGGGAAAACACAAAAGGCAACATTTTACACTATCAAACTCAATCAAAAGCCTGACACAGAAATAATATATCTCGTCCCATATGTACCTGTTCACTTCGCCGATCGTTAGTCAAAATTGGAACAAATCGGATACATCTGCATCCACTATTTTCATTTTATAAAACGTTCACATCACATCGTCCGCGATTTAAAATAAAGTTCCGAATGAAAAAAAGTTGTGAGTAAATACGGGCCAAGGCTCGACTAGCGGAAAGCTTATGAACGAATCTAGGGCGCGTTTGTGTTAAGATCGATAATGTCACGCGACGTACACTCATTAAATATTAAACGCTATCAGTGGAATTAGAAGAGCACTAAGCGCATTGAAAACTGTGTCATTGGAAGGAACACGGGATCGATTTATTGTTTTTCTGCTATAGGACAGTGTAGATTTTTTGCTGTATTTTGCGGCAGCTGTTCTATAGCTGAATAATTTTACGTGACAATTCAACCGCATTGTGATATGTATCAAAAACTTTACAACTACCGAGCAAAAATTATTGAAATAATTTCACTGGACTATTTAAAGTTATATCAATAATTGAACGCACTTATCTACGAGTATACTTCTATATTTGTATTTTCGTTTGTAATGAATAAACATAAAAACTACTGGCCTAATTTTAAAAATTCTTTCACCAATGGAATGCTATTTTGTCAATGAGTGACATAGGCTATGTATTTTCTATTTTCACACGGGCAAAGCTGCTGGCAGAAGCTAGTTTATAATAATATTCTAAAGAGAAGATTTAGATTTTTGTCTATGTTTGATAAATTTAAAAATAATGGACCAATTTTAAAAATTCTTTTACTTGTGGAATGCTAGTTTATTACTGAGTGACATATTATAGCTATTCTATATCTATCCTAAAATAATAAATATCTATAATAATAGAGAGTAAAGATTTGTAATGAATACACTCAAAACGTAATGGACTAATTTTAAAAATTCTTTCACCACTAGAATGCCAATTTATCACTAAGTGACATAAGCCATATATTTTCTATTTTCTCGCGGGTAAAGCCGTTGGCAGAAGCTAGGTTTTATTATTATAAGAGTGAAAGGATTGTATTTATTTTATAATATAAACTCGAAACAACTGGACAGATTTAAAAAAAATATTTTTACATGTGGCAAAGTGCATACTTTATAAAAAAAAATCTCAATCAAATATAAAATAAAACTCAGTTACATAGGCATATAATAATATATGCTTATGTCACTCAGTAAGATTTTAGAGAAAAAAGGCAATTGAGCCATAAAGAGTATTCCACTATACCAGGCAGGTAAGGTTTAGTAATGAACGTGACCCACCAAATGAGGTATGAAACGTCAATCAAGTCAGGGACAGAATTACGGGCCGCAAATCGCCATCAACCATGCGTAAAGCATTAAGTTCTTCCATTATGCGATCAGCATGGATATTACACAGTAAATCTTTAGTAAACAATCTTGTGGAACAATCCCTGTACAACTTTGTTGATAATAGTTTTTCTTTTCTCTCTATGATTCATTTGTATTGTTAGTTTTCTTCTTTTCGTTCCTGCCCAGTTATGGCATGAATTAAGAAGTTTTGTGTGTTATTTAATGTATTTGAGTTTTATATATTTTGCGACCCAGCGAGCTTCGTATCACCTTATAGTCAACCAATGATGGAATGATTGACCGAATGATGGAATGATTGACCGAATGATGGACTGAATGAGACGAATTTATTTAACAGTTGATGTAATTTTTCAATGAATTTGGATATTTTTCTAGCTATTCTGATATTCAGGGCAGAGACAAATCCAACAAAGCTAAGATTATTAATAATAATAATAAATCTTTATTGCAGACAATTTCATCCATATTTTGAAAATTTATTTTGTTATTATATATATTTATTATTTTATCAAAATCGGTCCAGCCGTTCTCGAGTTCTAAATGGTGTAGCTAAAAGACTTGATTTTATATATAGAAGATCAGAATGTTTTAGCAATCTATTAAAATTCGTAAGAGACCAGACAGGCCTGTTGGTCCAGTGACAGGCCTGTTGGTCCAGTTGTCAGTGGCCCTGACTGTTATGCCGGAGGTCGTGGGTTCGATTCCCACCCAGGACAAATATTTGTGTGATGAGCACGAACATTTGTTCTGTGTCTGGGTGTAATTTATCTATAATATGTATGTATTTAGAAATATATAAGTATGTTTATCAGTTGTCTAGTACTCATATCACAAGCTGTGCTTAATTTGGGACTAGATGGCGTTGTGTGAAAGTTGTGGAATATTATTATTACCTTTTGTTAGGTAATAATAATATTCCACAACTTTGGGCTTGTTACGGTAAATAGATAGATATAATTACTCTTCATTATACTCCAAAAAGTAGCAGCTTAAAATTAATGGGCTGTCTTATCGCTTAAAGCGATTTTTTACAGACAACCTTTTGATGGATTTGACAGAGAAAAAATAATAGAATATATACAGCACATAGGAACTACTATATTTTGCAACGTAAGACTTAGTTTTAAAAATAATTGAAAGCATGAATTAGTCCAGTTATGGCCTGCGATAGTCAAACCGTAAACCGTAGATTGTTTAAATTGTTTTTTGATAATATCTTTACTTTAAGAATGCTCGTCCTAAACCTAAGCCATCTAGTCGATTTCGGCCACAGCGACCGCAGTCCTTGGCTCCTCATGGTGGTTGTGAGCTCAGATGGGCTGCTCTATTATGTGCCCTCATGTGACTTGTCATAATGCAATTGATGACATGGTTTTATTCATCAGGAACGGACCGCGTAAGGAACACAATGCTGATCGCTACAATGAAGAATTATGGACATTACGCAGAAGGCCGGTAAGCTAAAGTGAGATCGGGCCAGAACACCAGACATGTCTGCTGCAAGTCAGATGAGAAATGGACAAAGAGAGCCAGCGAATGGCAGACCAAGGCGAAGATGGTAGAGCGAGATCGCACAAGCAAAAATATATTTTTTCTGGAAAGGGAGAATCTTCCCTTTGCCCGGTCATCGTGTCCATAGACTTTTCCTAACTAACTTGGTCGGCTTCCAGTCTACCCAGATGCGGTAGAACACTCGATTTTTACATGGAGCGACTGCCTATCAGACCTCCACAACCCGGTTCCTGGGAGACACGATACTCCTTCGATAGACTGATGGTCAGACGTTCTGGTGTCTGACTACCTGTAAAGACTTTCATAGATCTACAAATCACCACCGCGACCAACGGCTTTACGTGCTTTCCGAGGCACGGGGTGTTATTAATGACATATATAAACTTAGAAACAAAAATTCACACGCAACCCTATGCATGAAAGGTGGGTACTTAAACCAACTGGACCAACAATGATAAAATAGGCTAGATAGATAGCTATCAGATGAAGCTTCTCTTTTTCAAACGTTGATTATTTTGTAAAAATCCTGCCTATGGATGGGGTGGGATGTAGACTCGGCGATCATTGTACCGATAGTCGTGTCAGCCAATGCCTTAATAGCCAAGAGCCTCAACCAACACCTTAAGAGGCTCGAGTTAGGCGGCTGGATCAAGGGCTTGATCCAGAAAGCGGTACTCCTGGACACGGCTCGTATTGTTAGGAGGTTCCTTTCTCTGGAGCCCAGACTGCTGGTAGCTTGGACCCTGCTCCCGATACCGTTGGGACACTATTTTTTATATTTTTAAATGTTTTTTTTTCTTGAAATATTAAAAAATATAATTAATAAGTTACAATAATGAATAAACGAAAATAATAATAATAATAATATTCCATAACTATCACACAACGACGTCTAGTCCCAAGCTAAGCAGACTTGTGTTATCGGTACCAGACAACTGATAAACATACTTATATATTTCTAAATACATACATATATAGATAAATTACACCCAGATACAGAACAAATGATCGTGCTCATCACACAAACATTTGTCATGGGTGGGAATCGAACCCACGACCTCCGGCATAGCAGTCAGGGCCACTAACCACTAGACCAAGAGGCCAGTCAGAACGATCGATATCTGCATTCATTTAATTTTTAAGACCCATAGGTACTTTATTACATTCAAAGTAGTGTTGCAACAGAACTCTGCTTCCGTTTCCGCTTCTGCAGAAGTTCCGCAAGCTTTTTCACTTCCGTTTCCGCATCTGCTTCCTCAAAATTTATAATAGTACTCTAAACGGAAAAATACAGCGAGGAGCGCGGGGGTGTGAGGCGCGTGGACGACTGGACACATCGAAATAGGTGCGGGGCAAGGGCGGGCGGTACACAAAAGTGTCGCAACGAGTTTCTTTATTATAATATTTTTTTGGTTCATTCTGCGCATCAACGCGCCGTGACGTGATTACGACGTAAACCTACTGTTGTTTTAAAAAAATAAAATTGTGCTTTTTCTTCATAGTATTAACACTTTCGTTTCCGCTTCCGCATCCGCAAAAATTTACTTTTGATATCTGTTTCAGTTTTCGCTTCCGTTAAGACACTTTCGTTGCATCACTAATTCGAAAGCACAGTTGGCACAGTGGTTGAGCGATAGGCTGTTACACTGGTTCGATTCTCGCATGGAACAAATATTTGTATGGCCAATAGAAGTTGTTTTCGGTCTGGGTGTCTTGTGTACGTGAGTTCACATTATTGTGAACGCGCCCAAGATACAGGAATAATTCCTAGTGTGTTAACATTTATTTTTTTTTAATCTTGGAATAGGACTACTTTTTATTAGAGGAGTTTTCCCCTAGGGAGCATTTTCAATTTACATGCAAGCGAAGCCGCTGGCAGAAGGTAGTTTATTACACAATTTTAAATCCCTGAAATGCAGTTTTAAAATAATGTCGAAGCCATTTTACTGTGCTCTTACATTTCAAGCAAAAAGGAAATACTCTTGTCCTGAGCAAGTTTCCGGCTTACGGAAGCGACAGCTTTGAAGAAATATATTATTTACGATAAAATAACTTTTTAACTTTCATATTTCATATTTTAATAATCCTGTAGACCATGTAAGGTTATACATATTGTTCTTAGGACTGTACCTGTCATCATCATCGTCATCGTCAACATTTAAACCAATAGACATCAACTGTTGGACATAGGCTTCCCTCCCCCAAGTGTCGCTATAACGACCGGTCCTGTGCGACTTGCATCCATCGGATTCTCTCGAGCCTCACCGTCACCAGGTCATCGGTCTACCATGTCTCTTCCAACACTGCTTTTTCCGTTGTACCGTATGGTGTCCGGACACCAAGAATAACACTATCCCATCTCTTTCCGTGGGTGTCGTAAAGGGCGACTAAGGGACACACCAGAGAATGGGCAGCAGCATTCTCTGTGCATTGCAACAACCACACTGCGATCACCAACCCGCTTGCCAAGCGGTAATTATGGCAAACCCTTCCCCAACCCCATATAAAAAGTACAATAAAGTTATACGAACGGCGAGTGTCCACCCTTACATTGTTACCACCTCTACGGTCCGGACTAAGCGTTTCGCCTCGTCGTTTATACCACGTACATCGAAAGATTGGAGCAATTTGCCTACTGCGGTCTTTCCGTCCAATCATAATTTAGTTATCTTCAAGGCTAGAGTGAATAGGCTCTTAATAAACAAGTGCGCCTCACCATCAACGATTGCATCACTGCTTACCATCAAGGGGGTCGCAGTCAAGCACTAGTTTATACTTTTTTAAAAAAAGTGCACTTGTGGTATAAAACTCATAGTAATCTTGTTACGTATGACACATACATCCTACGTCCACATTGATTAGGGCTTTCATCCCGGGAGTCACTATCTCGAAAATATCGAGAGTGTCAACGATTTTTCCGCATTTTCGAGACCCGAGGCTGATATCTCCAGTCTCGGGGATAACAAGACTTTTGAGACTTACGTAGATTTTCAAAATCTACTCAACCAGATACTGCATGCTGCATGATGCGGCGCAACTTTTAACAGCGGATACTGTTTTGAATTTTTGACCTTAAAAATTAGATGTCCAGAAAAGTTTTTTATTTTGCTATATTTGCACAATCCTCTTCAATTATTTTTTTTGAGAGGAAGTTCGATCCATTCAAACTCTTTAAAAGTATTATAAAAAAGATTAAAATAAATCACCAATTGAAAATCATCATATAAATTATCTGATAGCTATCCAACAAATGCAAGTACTCCAAAACATAGACAATGGCTACGTTTACGTGTTTTTTTTTTTATTAATAAAAAATAATTATTATTATTATTTTATTTTCAGGCATCAGACACCCAAAGACAAAATACATACAATAATCTTAAACAATAATATACTAATACATATTATAAAAACAAAACTTATTTAACTATTATTTAACACATAATCTAGTCGGCGTCTTTATTATTAGTAAGCTCGCGTTTGATCACTATCTATCGTGGTAGTAAACGATAATGTGGTCGACTATGTAGTAGCACGCTTGCCTAGATGTTACCTATTCACTCTTAACTTAAAAACCCCTAGGTTGTAGCTAGGTTTAACTGCAAAAGAAGACCTAGAATATGAGCTTAACCGTTTACTAAAACCTCAATATGGCATAAACAGATAATAAAACGTCTGTTTTTAACTCACAAACCATGTTGAACACTTTCCAGAATTTGAAGTAGATTTCATAAGTCATTGAAGCAGCGTGATAGCAGAGGGGACTTTTTCGGACACAGGATTTTTTCGTTCTGAAATCGCATTAGATGCTTCATGCTTTTTACGTGTTCACTTTAAAAAAGGAAAAATAACTCGCCATTGTTATTTTACCCGATTGTAACCAGGGCACAAGAAAAACGAGATTGAAATACTGTTTTTAATAAAGTTCTTTACTATATTCATGTATTGATTGCCTAAATGCCTAGCGTTTGAACATAAATCTTTTTTTTAACCAGTCTCGATAGACTCATTTTTCCCGGGCGGTCCGAAACCGGGCCGAATCTCGACTTTTTAGTCCCGGAACTCAAATTGTATTGAGAATGAAAGCTTTAGTCCACATTCATATATCCACTTGTTAACACATTTGAAAAATTTAAATGTGTCAATGAAAGCACCGTTCATCGGCGGTTCCTTTGTTGTTAGTCCGTGAACCATAGCGTGCGGCGTGTGATCGCCATTTTATAAAACACCGACTAATTGTTTTTGCTTTAAAATTGTACCAGAATTTTGTACTTTGTGTTACAATAAAAAATTCTGACAAAACGAGAACCTCATTTTTAAAATTGCTTAAAAACGGGTTTAATTAAAGTATAAAATTTAAAAAGTTTTTATAATAGTCATATCATATTATGTACGTATTAAAATCCCTAAAATGTCTTCTTACTTAAATGTTCGTTTTTAAATCAGCATATAGTTTAAAATAAAGTCGCTTTCTGTGTCTGTCTGTTTGTCCACTAACTCCTAAACAGCTTAACGGATTTTGATACAGTTTCCACTAATAGAAAGAGCAATAAATAAAGAAAATTCACGTCTGTAATTTGCACCCATACAAAGTTATAAAAATAAAAGCAATCAAGTAATAAAAGATGAAAAATGCGTTTACAAGAAAAGTCTTTCCTTTACAATCCAATATTAGATATTGAATTATAAGCTTCCATTTTAAGCCTTAACATACAATTAATCAAAGAAACTCACCTTTTATTTCAAAAACTATTATCCAAAACCCAGTGCCACATTGTCACAACGCCATAAAAAAAAAAACAAATGAAACTTGACAATAAAATAACGCGCGTTCCCGATACAATCAGAAGGCACAATGTGAATCGCTACCAACAGTTACCTTTTAAATACCGAATTACCACAAATAGTAAACACACACAAGAACAACATAAAAGAAGGTTCACTATGTTCAACACGCCAAATGACAGAAGTCAGTGTGTGGAAAAAAATCGCGTTCCTATGAATTTAGTTACACAAGAAGCAAAGAACGCGTGCAATATGCGACGGTAGTAATGCTATACTGTTTCAAGATGTTACTACCTACACATTTAGTTGACCTAATAGGGAGATCTTTTTCAAGGTAAAATGGGTTCATATTTTATTGGTTTAGGCCGAGTAAGTTTTCGCTTATTTTAAAGGTGAACATATATTATGTGGTTTTTTTTTTGTTGTTGCGAGTTGTTAAATAAAATCATTTTGTTTTTTTTGGATCATCGAATAACTTCTTTTTCGTCCCTCTTCTTCTTCTTCTCTTCTCTTCTGCAGTGACAGGGAGAGTCAGACTTTTACTGGCTAATACCCACCCGGGTTCCTTCAGTTGCTCTTTGCGTGCACAATCCCGCATAGGGGGGTGACGTCACGGACGTGTTACGGTGCACATCAGTTGCTCATGTTTACAATAAAATAAAATAATAAACACAGTTTATTCCTTTTCAAGTTTATTGCTATAATATCGCTACAGTCGAACTTACGTGCGAGTGCTTTCACCTTTTTAAAAAACAGTGTTTTAGTGGTTTAATAGCATAAAAACTAATTGTTCATTTTTAACTTCTGCTAAATTTGAAGCTACTTGAAAATTTGTTTTGGGTTTGGTACCTCCAAAAAGTGTCATATTACAAGTGTTGCTAGTACTGTACCATACATCTGTGATTTTAATCAATATATTGTGCGGAGTACGTGCCATCTAGCGCCGCGCCATTAGAATAGGTGTGGGGGACGTGTACGCCATCTATCTGCTTCTAGCCGTACTAGGTTAAAGATGGTAAAGTGTGCAGCATGTGGCAAATTTCTGTCAGCAAAAGGGGGCGCTACTTGTGGCAACTTTGCTTGTCACAACAGATACCACCTCGCATGTTTGCCTGATGCAGCGCCGACGGGAAGCGATTGGCTTTGCCCGGAGTGCAAAAGCAAACTGCCTAAAGGAGATAACAGCGCAACTCCCGTTAGGAGCCTGGGTAGTGGTGCCCCTGCCATTCGAGCGGTTGTTGCAGGCTCAGCGGCGACAGCGCCCGTGGTGGTGGCGCCAGCTCATGGCGCTACGAACAAGTCGCCGGTTGGGGTGATCCAGACTCAAGGAGCTCCGACTGAGTCCCCCGATGCAGAACCCAGGGTAACATCTCGTACTGGGAGCGGCACTGGAACTGACGGGGAACCTTCGCCTGACACTCAGCTGACCCTCCGCGAGGAAATTCGGCTTTTCAGGTCTGAGCTGCGGGAAGTGCGGGATGAAATGCGGGAGTTTCGTCGCGAGATGGCTGGCCTGCAGTCTTCGGTGGGAATCTGTACCGAAAGAGTCGACAACCTGGAGGCCAGAATTGAAGCTCTGGAGACTGCGCGGGGCGTCGCTCTGCCTGATAGTAAAGTCAGGCAGCTCGAGGATTTGGTGTCCCAGCTTCATCTAGAGCTCAACGACCGGGAACAGGATTTATTTAACTCCGACCTGGAGATTGCAAACATCCCGGAGATCCCAGGTGAGAACGTCGTGCACACGGTCGGGCTGGTCGCGGCAAAGCTTGGGCTGACGCTAGAGGATCGGGATATAGTGTTTGCGCAGCGCGTGGGCCTGCGGGTCGAGCGTGGGGTGCACGCAGCGACGGCTGGCGGAACGAGCCCAGCGGTGGCAGCGGCGGCGCGTGGGCGGCGCATCGTGCTGCGCCTGACGCGCCGCTCTCTGCGGGACGAGCTGCTACAGAGCGCACGTGTCCGCCGTGGAGCCACCACGGCGGACTTAGGTCTTCCTGCGCCCCCACGCCGCTTTTTCTTAAACGAGAGGCTCACGAAAACGAACAAACACCTGTTTTACCGTGTGCGTGAGGCGGCCGGTCGACTCGGATGGCGATACACGTGGACCAAGTACGGACGCATCCTTGCTAGGCAGGGTGATGGGAAGCCTACTCACTGCATTCGCACAGAGGAGGATCTGTCCCGTGTTTTTGGCGGTGATGTGTCTGTTGAAAAAGTTGTTTAGCTTATTAGTTAGAGGCATAGTTCACTTAGTTTATCTATTTTTAAGTTCCATTATTTTTCAATCTTTTTTGTGTGTTTTTATATTTTTAAGTGTGCCTTGTGCGAGGTCAGCATCGTTTTTGTCTCAGTATATAGTGGATTCTCTCTGTGGCCTGGCTGCCCGTGCACTTACTATATGTATTGTCCACATATTTATAAATACTCGGCTCATTCCATATTATAGTATAAGTTTCATACCACCTTACATATTATCAGTATTACTACAAGCATTATTTCTTTTTTCATATCTTATTATTGATGTGCAAATTATATGTCGTATCATTATTAATTATACTACACTTTATTTATTATCACCTTACCACACATATTACATAATCTACATAGTTTTATCTATATTACATATTCTTATATTATGTACACTTCCCAATCTTATAAATGCCTAAGACCAAAAATTTAAAAGTTGGTTTATTTAATGCGGGTTCACTGGGTTCACACCATGACGAGTTTCTTGTAGCTATGGAGGATATAGCGGTGGACATCATGGCGATAAACGAGACCTGGCTCAGAGTGGGAGAAGAGGGTCGCGCGCCCTGCGTCCCGGGGTACCGGTTGCGCCACGTGCCGCGGCCATGCACCGTGCGCGGCGGCCGCGGGGGCGGCGTGGGCTTCTATGTGCGACGCGGAGTACGCGCGCGCGCCGTGCCGCACCCGCCCGCGCCCATGGTCGAGCAGATGTGGCTCCGACTGCGTGTCAACTCGCACTCAGTTATCGTCGGTACTGCATACAGGCCGCCGTGGCTTGATGTGAACATCTTCCTGGATGCAATAACCGACTCCCTCTCATCCTTTGCTAGTGCGGAGAGGGTTATACTGTTGGGTGACTTTAACATAAACATGTTAAGCCTTTCTGACAACAAAACTAAGTTACTCAATAATTTTTTACTATGCAGCAAGTTAAACCAAATTGTTACGGAGCCTACTCATTTCACTGATCACAGTGAAACGCTTATTGATGTTGTGTGCACTGATGCCCGTGTGCGAAAGATTTCTGTAACACACATACCAGAGCTTGGCCATCACGCGGTGATATCGGCTGAATTTAATTTTAAACTGGAGAAACCTTCCCCTCGTTGGGTCACTTACAGACCTTGCAAGGACATACTGCTTGACCTTTTTAATAAAGACCTGAATCAAATGGACTGGGAATACATAGAGAGTCTAGAGGATGTAAACTCCATGGTGGCAACATTTAATGATTACATTTTGAATCTCTTTGACTTACATGCACCCCTTAAAAAAGTTCTAATTAAAGAAAACGGCCACCCATGGATTACTGACACTGTCAAGGAAATGATAAAGCTGCGTGACAAGTGTCATAATAGGGCAAAAGCTACCGGAGCGTCACGTCATATTAACTCCTACAAAGAGCTCAAGTACCTTGTTAGGGCTGCTCTGGAGAGTGAGAAATGTGCATATTTTAAGACAAATATAAATAATAATATTAAACAACCTAAGAAGCTATGGAGTCAACTTAAATCTACTATATCTATCTCAAAAAAAGTTGAACATAGTTTGCCACACTTTTGTAGTGATCCTGAGAAAATAAATGAACACTTTTTGGATGTACCTGGCAGTGGTAGGGTATCTGATGCTGACTTACAATACTTTGAGCACCATAGATTTGGAAACACTCATTTCCAACTGGAGCCCGTTCAGGAAGATACAGTGCTGAGGCTACTGCGCAGTCTTAAGTCAAATGCTCAGGGGTGTGACCAAATCTCACTTGAGATGCTGATGATGACTGTTCCTCGTACCCTTGCAGTTATAACGGCCATTATTAACCGCTCCATCAGCACTTCCTCTTTTCCGGATCTGTGGAAATTAGCCATAGTTAGACCTATCCCTAAGGTATCTAACCCTACTAGTGTAAAAGAACTTCGCCCTATTAGCCTATTGCCTTGTCTTTCTAAGGTCTTAGAGAAGGTTGTCTCTAACCAGTTCCAGGCTTATCTTGAAGAGCACAAGATTTTGCCACTAGCTCAATCTGGTTTTCGCAAGGGGCATAGCACAGCCACAGCCCTTCTTGATGTAGTTGGAAATATTCTTGAAGCTAGAGACAAGAGCATGGGAACCATGCTTGTTCTACTTGATTTTTCACGTGCTTTTGACTCCATAAATATTTCACTCCTCCTCTCGAAGTTATCTTACTATGGATGTAAGCCTGAGACCGTCCAGTGGTTTAGAAGCTATCTGACTTACCGTTCTCAGTTTGTCCAGGTGACTAATGAGGGTGATGGAACTGTTAAGTCCTCTGATCCTAGATGCGTGAACAGGGGTGTACCCCAGGGATCTATCTTGGGGCCGCTCCTTTTCATTTTGTATAGTGCTGACATCACTAACTGCCTACTCAACACCAAGTTCCACCTCTATGCTGACGATTTGCAGATGTACCTGCCTTTTCTTCCACACCAGGCTGATGACACTGTAAAAAGAATGAACGAAGACTTAGATAGGATCACTGCCTGGTCTATGAGAAACTCACTGGTTTTGAACCCAGTCAAATCTAAATACTTAATCGTGGGTTCTAGAGATTTTTTAAATAAAGTAGGATATGGTGATTTGAATGTTAAAATTGATGGTTGTTCCATAGGGAGGGTGCAGGAAGCGCGTAATCTTGGAGTACTATTTGATCAGCACTTGCATTTTGAGACTCACATCACAGAAGCTGTGCGCAACTGCTTCTATCGTCTCAAGCTCCTATACCGTATACGTCCCTACATAAGTGTGGACATGCGTATCATGCTTTGTGAGTCACTTGTTTTATCCAAGCTGAACTACGCTGACACTGTGTATGGGGCGTGCATTCTCGGTAGAAGTGATAAGCTAATTCAGCGAGTACAAAATGCTTGTGCGAGATTCTGTTTTAATGTTCCTCCCAGATCTCACATCACCCCATATCTTAATAAGGGTAATTTGATGAGAATGTCGGATCGCAGAAAACTGCATCTGGCCACCCTACTCTTTGGCATAATCCTCACAAAGAAACCAGTTTATTTATATAATAAATTGACCTGGTCGCGTGATGTGAACAAAATTAAAACTAGAGCGTCTGCTTACCTTTTGTTGACCTTGCCCCACAGAACGGCTGCATTCCGTGGGAGTTTCAAGTTCGCGGCTTCCCATATCTGGAATGACCTGATGCCACCTCTTCGTGCTATGAAAACAGTAGGAGCATTCAATAAAAAGTTTAAGGAATACTTGTTGCGAACTCAAAAGGAAACCACCACATGAACTTACCCTGGGTCTGCACGCAGTTTGTGTGATGATTTTTAAGATCCATGTGCCTTCTTAGCAGCAATTTTTAAAGGCAATACTCTTGCGACCAGCACAACACTCCAAAGATTTGGAAGCTAGCATTCTTCAATACTCACTTCATTTAAAGTCTTTGCTCTGTATCACCCGCACCACTTATATATATTGTATGCACACTATTTCTAGTTTATTACTTAAAATCGTTTTATTTGAACTGTTATTTATTTATGTTTATTTTTTATTTATTTATTTTTTTCCCTTTTTGACAGCCGGCCATTACCACAGACCATAGCCTAAATCTGCGCCCGCGCGTTCCATTCGTTTATCTGATATAGATAAATGCATAACGGAGCATCGGGCGTATGAATGGTTAAATGGTTCTGTTTTACACGTTTTTGTAGTTTAATTTATTTGTTTAAATGTTTAGTATATTATTATCTTATTTGTCTCTGTGTTCCGTGAGTGTGTCCGTGGCATCACCTGTCACCAGGCCCTATCAGAATACCAGCGCTGCGTTATTTTTACTTTTTAGTATAATATCGCAGCATATGCTGAGATAGGAGCCTTTTTGGCCTCGCACTGGTCTTTTATTTAATATTGTTTTATTGTTGTTTTTACTATTTTTAAGTTAAGTATTACTTTTTTTATTTTATTTTTTTTTATTTTATCGTTGTTTGTCCTGTGCGAGTCCCAAATAAATGTTTTCTTTCTTTCTTTCTTTCTTTCTTTCATAAGGTGGGAAATCATCAAATTTATTCTCCTGCTCTCGGTGGCGCGAGAGGAGTGTAAGAATTTTACCGACTAAACCCCACCTGTGTTCTTTCAGTGTGTTAATTTTAATACTTAGTATCTTAACCGCTATTTTTTCCTTTTGCTAGTCTATACTTGAAATAATAATTCAAGATTATTTCAATCCATCTCCAGTAACTCAAGTATCGACTTTAACACAATGTATTTTAAGTTGATTTTTATGTGAATTCAAAAAGACCCTAATTATGGTTCGAATCGGAATTTGAACTTTGTCATATGTGTGTCGTAGTCGTTCCAAAATGTAATAATTGTCCGGAATTCTAAATTCAAATAAACATATATACTGGAAATACATGTATACTTATTTCGGTTATAACATGTTTTCTATAATAATTATAAAGTGATTGAATTATTAGTGTGTACTAATAATTTAATCACTTTATAATTAATAGACTTTTTTTGGGGTGGGAATGTTATTTATTTACTTTATAAGTACTCTCGTGTACCTACATAGTCATTAATTGTTAAATTACAACATAACAAAAAAAAAACTAATAAAAAATTACATAAATCACATAATACAGGAAATCGTCCAACGACTTCGATCGCTCTAGGGTGGAACGAGAGAGCGTCTTAGACTTTTACTGAAATGTCACCGCCGCCGATCGCCTTCACGAGGACACGGCGATGCTCCGCCCAAGTGGGTTAGACCTCCACCGTTTTCTACGGGCGATCCGCACAATGATGGCACCCAGGTGTTTCTTTTGCCTGAATTCGAAACAGGAACACCCCGAACTGGCCATGTCCAGTGAGGACCTGCGTCAGGCGGACGTGAGGACGCCGTGGCGCCTTTATAGCCAATCCTCAAAGAAGGGACTTATCGCCGCGATTGTGGCGTGTCGAACGGATAGACCAGGGCGGGGTGTTTCTCCTGCTATGGAAAGAGCCAGAGGAAGTGTCAGTGTTACTGACTAAAACCCACCTTTATTCCTTCAGTTAATGTTAGCAAAGGAGGAGGCCGCACGTGCACGCGCGCGAGGGCGCGGTCCTCACGCCCCAGCCGCCGGGATACCGATCCCGATTTCCGGCCACCGTTAGCGCAGGCTTGCGAACGGCGAGCAATGGGTAGCTCGCCCTCCGACCGTCCGGTAACCGTCCAGACCAAGCGCAAATCGCGCGCACTGCTCCACGCGCGCCTCAAGGAGATGTCAGCAAACCGTAGGGGGCGTTGTCGCTTGAGTATCGCTTCGGGCTGGTGGCCTCTAAATCCTGAAATTCTGACGGGATTTATTGTGATGATCGCTGAAAGGTGCTCTGGAGTGATGCCACTTGTACGTGGAGTTGCCCAGAAGCAAACAATGTATAATTACCAAACAAGGGCCGTCATGTCCGTGGTTTAAATGTAAGGTAAGAGTGCGGTTTTAGTCAGTAGGAGTCTGACACTGCCCAGACTGGCTCGTCTTTGAGGCAGCTTGGGCGTCCATGAGGATTTCCCACTCCTACCGAAAAAAATAAAAACCGTAGGGGCTCAGCGGGGTTGAAGCCTACTGGGGCCCAGGGTCTGCTTCTAAAAAGAAGACTCGGCCCTGGTAAGAAAGGCAACGAAGGAACAGGTTTTTAGTCAGTAAAAGTCTGACACAAAAAGAACGAGGGGCATTGGATGATACTCCCACCGAAAAAAAAACTGTAGTTTCTATCAATTCTAGCTTAGCTTAGCAAGGTTAGCTTATTATAAAGAGTATATTTATATCCCGGTGCCTATGTTCTTGTAGAATAAATTACAGGCGGAACCGCTGGTAAAAGCTAGGGGGTACATTATTTTTGGACAGAAATAATAGTGAACATTTCCTGTAATGTGACTACCAAGGCTCGCCGTACACGGGCCACACGCGACAGCCACAAACATCGCCACGAGAAACTAGAAGCGGCCATAAAGGTATCCGAAGCGCGCAACATATTCATTCATTCAACATTTTGGGAACGCATTCATTGTGCGTACAGCTAAGGAGTGGAATTCTCTGCCGGAGTCTGTTTCCTGATATCTAGAACCCGGGGATCTTTAAGTCAAGAGTGAATAGGTCACTTCTAGGTAAGCGTGCTCCATCGTCGACCGCATCGTCGCTTTCCACCAGATGAGATAGTGGTCAAGCGCGAACCTATCAGCAATAAAAAACAATCGCTTGTGGCCCGTAGCTGCTGCTTTTTAGGGTTCCGTACCTCAAAAGGAAGAACGGAACCCTTATAGGATCACTTTGTTGTCCGTCTATCTGTCTGTCTGAAAAGACCATTTATCTCGGGAACGCGTGGAGGTATCAAGTTGAAATTAGGTAAAACGAAATACTCAGGTCTGCAGTCCCTTGAAGCTGTGAAAAAATCAAAATTCCAAGTTAACGAAAAAAAAAGATACGGCCGTTAATGTCGCAAAAAACATGTATTTCGACACTCTCAAGGGAATCAAAATTCATAGGGTAGAAGTACCCTATGAATTTTGTTGTTGACCCAGAATCCTAAAATTTGCCATGTCATAATAAATGTGAAAAATTAAAAATGAACGGCCTTACCTGAACATGCCTGCCGCAGCAATGTAGCATGTAGGCGCGGTCCAGCCTGTCAACAATTATCGCCAGGGCTATCTTGGAGCTGGCCCGTACTCTACGCATCAGACAGATGCTCTGCCATTATTGTACATTTTTTTTTCACCCTAACAGGGGAAGGTATAGTCGATACTTTACCAGTCAGTACCAGTTCTTCGATGTAAACGACGAGGTGAAACGCTTAGTCCGGACCGTAGAGGTTTCAACAACGTAAGGGTAAGGGTTGTATTATAATTGATTATTAATAAAAGGGACTTTACAACGAACAGTTGTTTCCATCTGCCACCTATCCGCATGGCTACATCTCAGCCCATATAAGGGTTGTGGCCAGTGGCCCGTGTGTGACGACCCTAAAGTCACATGCAGGAACGACATGATATACACTTTTCTACTCTTATAGAAGTTAATTGATTGTTTTCCTTGAGCTTCAGGACAAGGTCAATAATATTGGCGCAATAAAGTTGTTTACTAAAATAATAATAAATAAGTAAAAATTGCATCGCGGCGTTGGAAGGTCTCCTACAAGGTGGACCGATGACCTGGTGAGGGTCGCGGAAATTCAGTAAATGCGAGACGCACAGGAGCGTGGTGCCTAATTTCAGGATTCTGGATCAACGGATTCCCTTGAGAGTGTCGATATAAACGTTTTATGCGGCAGCCGTATATTTTTTTTCGTTAACTTAGAAGTTTGATCACAGTTTCAAGGGACCGCAGACCTGAGTACCTATATGGTTTTAATTTTAACTCGATACGTGCACGCGTTCCCGAGATAAACGGTATTGACAGACAGATGGACAACAAAGTGATCCTATAACGGTTCCGTTTTTCCTTTTGAGGTACGGAACCATAAAAATGGCTTGACCGATTCAAATCATTTTTAAAATAGGGGAAACCCATTACAACAATTGGGAATTGCCTCTAAAAGTGGGAATTATTAATTTTACGGGAACAAACCACGAGTGACATCATTAATTGACAGTCTAGACTTCTTTGAAAGGAGACCATACAATTCAATTTTGTGGCAATAGAACTAATAAAATTGCATTTAAAAACCCTGAAATAGCGTATGAAGGTTATATAAATATTGGTCAACATGCATGCATGCAACGTCTTTGAGTATCTTGATATTTTTCCTCAGGTATTCGTGCCTTATTTTGAGGTTGGAAATCACCAAATAACTTATGCCGCTCTGGCTAGTGGGATAGGGAATGCAGTGACGGATTAACCCTTAATCAAATTAAGCAATTGCCTAGGGCATCACGTCTGGGGGAGCACCAGAAGCAGCACAAAAAAAAATCCGTCCTTAGGGCCTCACGTCTCACTCTCACGTCACCAAAAAAAGTTTCTAGGACTAGTTTGATAATTCGCGCGTTTACTGTTTGGTGGTCTCAGCATGGTGTTATAGCTTTCTTCGTTCTGGTCAAACACTAACGGCAGATGTCTACTGTGCCGAACTCGGAACAATGATAGCAAAACTAGCAGTGAAACAGCCCCGACTCATGAATCAATCTTCACCATTATTGCTCCATGATAACGCGAGACTTCATACAGCACGGGAAACCGTTTTAAACCTACAGGACCTGCAATTAGAAACCATTCGTCACCCTCCGTATTCGCCAGACCTTGCTGTAACGGACTACCACTTTTTTCGTGGTTTAGACAATTTTCTACATGATAAAAAGTTTTCTTCTCAGGAGGCAGTACGAAATGCTTTCACACAGTTTGTCGAATCTAGATCACCAGAGTTCTATCGCAAAGGCATACATGACCTTCCTATTAGATGGCAGCAATGTATAGGTAATAAAAAAAAATTGCATTTTTCAGTACAAATCGGCAATTTCATACTTTAACCCTTACATAATAAATAAATTATGCTTTGGTTTTTATTGTTGTCGCACCTACTCCACTTCTAAGGTACATCTCATCACCTCATTTTACAAAAAACTAACGACATACGGATAGGGGGGCCCACAGGCGTAGATTGCTTAGGGCAACAAGTAGTCTTAATCCGTCACTGAGGGAATGTCAGACTTTTACTGACTAAAACCTACCTGCTTCCCTTTTTTTTTTGAAGTGGAAAATTATCAAATGACTTTTTCCACTCTGGGATGGAGCAAGAGGCAGTATAAGGTTTTTACTGACAAAAACCCACCTGTGATCCCTTTTGTGAAAAAACGGAAACCTTATAGGATCACTTTGTTGTCCACCTGTCTGTCTGTCTGTTTATCTCGGGAACGCGTAAAGGTATCAAGTTGAAATTAAAACCATATACTCAAGTCTGCGGTCTCTTGAAGCTGTAAAAAAAAACAAATTACTAAGTTAACGAGAAAAATAACATACGGCCGTTTATGTCGCAAAAAACGTGTATTTCGTGGTTCTCAAGGGAATCAAAATTCATAGGGTACTTGCCGTTGACCTAGAATCTTAAAATTTTACATGTAGCAAGGTCTCATAGCACAAGTATAGGACAAAATCTGAAAATTGTAAATTTGTAGTTACGTCACCATAAATAATTTTTTGCCATTTGGAAAAATCTTCGTAACTCTATTCTGGAATTGAACTATTTACATAAATACGTATGAACGGAACCTTTAATGCGCGAGTCCGACTCGCACTTACCCAGTTTTTTTCTTTTGAATCATCAAATGACTTCTCTCGCACTGGTTAGAACGAGAGGAAATATCAAACTTTTACTAACTTAAATTCCGCAGTGTTCGTTCAGGTATCCTTTGCGAGAACCACGGTTAATCTTTCGAACAATCCGCAACCCTGGTAGGCATCATCCCTAACTGGCCGCGTCAAATTTGCTGACATGTCTTTGAGGCACGCGTGTAACACTACGCATTTGCGACTCGGGTTTGATTCGTATTGGACCGCAAGCCAGCGCCTACGGTGACCCGAGGCCCAACCACAAGCTCCATTTGACGACCTAAATTGAACTGTTAAAGGGATGGAGTTATTTTTTTTTTTAATGATAGTCTTGCGTCTGGCCACTATCTCACCTGATGGTAAGCGATGATGTGGCCGACGATGGAGCACGCTTGCCTAGAAGTAACCTATTCACTCTTGACTTACAAGAGTACAGTCTGTGTTTCCTGATAGCTACAACTTAGAGGAAGTTGTAGCTATAAGGAAACACAGACTCCGGCAGGGAATTCCACTCCTTAGCTGTACGCACGACAAATGTGTTTCCAAAAACGCTTTGTACGTGTGGGTGGGATGTCTACCACGCTCATACGCGTCGCTCGCTGCAATTTTAACACGAGATTGCATTTACTGACTAAAATCCAACTTATGTTCCTCCAGTTGCCCTTTGCATTCCAGGGATTTGGGTTTTCAAAAATCCCCCATGGATCTAGCGGGCATCGCGGCATCGGCTCTGCTGTGTCCCTACGGTTTTGCTGACATCTCTTTGAGGCGCACATGGAACAATACCGTCGCACCGTCGTCGACTGAGGTTCGGTCCTCACCGGAAGGCTAGACGGCGAACTGCCCATTGCTCGTCGTCCGCACCCAACCTACGCCTGCGCTACAGTAGCAACAGGTGTGATGTTACTAAAAATGTAATAGAAGCGAAGAAAGAGATCCCCGGGGCCGAGGAACAATGGCAAAGAAGGAACAGGAGTGGGTTTTTTGTAAGTAAAAATCTGACACGCCCTCTCGCTCCACCCCAGAGCGCGGGAGGTCATTAGGTGATTTTCCCACCTAACAAAAAAGGTTCCAACAGCTAAAACCATAAGTCACTCACATAAAAATATAATTTAAAAGTTTTATCGGAACTCTATGCCACTCTTGTTCTATCTACCCTCGGACGCAGCGCATGGTCACGAATAATAGAACGACACGCTACCTGAACATGTTGTAAACAAAGCCGAGCTTGGCTGGTGAGAGTCAGATCGGTATTAATTATTGTGTGGTCAACTGTGGGCCATGGGTGAACTTACCATTACATTGTGTGCCCTGAATTCGACACAGTCAGAGATAATTATGGAAGGAATAGTTTTTTTGTTAATGTTTTTGGTTTACTTCTCTTCGTATGAATACTTAATTGGTTTACCATTAGAATATGATTGTACACATTCTAATGTTTTCGTAGTATTTGGCAGCAAATGTATCAAGTCAACCTTCTCGGCAAATTTCACTGAGGTAGCGAAAACTACAATAAAATTACGCTGAGGTAGCGAAAACTACAATAAAATTACGCTGAGGTAGCGAAAACTACAATAAAATTCTCAGATCCATTTCACCGAGGTCGCGCCTGTTTCAGTGATTTTATATATTATTGTCCAATTGCGAAGACACTTGAAATACAAAACTACACCAATCTTACATCACAATGTCCACTAGGAATCAATATGCGAATAATTAAATTAAAACAGCCACTGAACTTCACTCGAAGAAATACTGCCCAAAAACTCCGGCAGGAATGCTGTGTGTTGATTGAGGTTACCAATTTTATTTGAAGAAAAATAACGTAAGTGTCACATTTTTAGTAGGGAAAAATGTTATAAATACTTACTAAATTTTCAGTGCCGCCCTCGTAGGCACTGAAAATTTCGGGAATCAAGGAAGTGACACAACATTACAATTTAAAAATGTATTTATTGCTTTTCGAAGTATTCTCCGCGAAAATTGGACACATTTTTCCATACGATGGAACCAATCATTGAAGCAACCATTCCATTCGGAAGTTGGGGTCTCCAAAATGGCCGTTTTTTAGGCGTCCACAGCTTCTTCAGGTGATGAAAATCTCTGACCACACAATTTATTCTTTATTTTAGGGAAAGTATAGAAATCATTAGGGCTTAGGTCGGGGCTGTACGGCGGATGGTCTAATAATTCTGTTTTCTTGCTCTAAAAACTCTTTTGTTCTGTGCGCGGTGTGAGAACTCGCATTGTCGTGATGGAGGATGATGCGGCGGTTGCAGTTCTCTTTACGGAGTTCAGAAACGACCTGTGGCAAACAAATGAAAGCATACTATTCTGCATTAACCATTCTTTGTCCCTCAAGAGGAATAGTCGCAACATAACCGGTTTTGGAGACAAACGTGGCCACCATTTTTTTTGCAACACTCCGTGAACAAACAATTTTTGTTGGCTTTAACTCATTTTCGAACACCCAAACTCGTGACTGGTTTTTTGTTTCGTGTTCGTACGCGTATATCCAGGATTCGTCACCTGATACGATGTTGTATACAGCATTTGAGGATCCTGCGTGGAATCTTTCGAGAGTTCTGACGCACCAAGTAATGCGAGCCGCTTTCTGCTCTTCACAGAGCGAATGGGGTATCCATCGGGAAAACAACTTTTTTACACCTAATTGTTCATGCAAGATTATTTGTATTTGACTCATGCCAATGTCTAAAGTTGCCTGAATTTTGCGGTATGTTACATGTCGATCTTCCTCAATCAGCTTACGCACAGCATCAACGTTTTTTTGGGTGACTGCAGTTTTTGGACGACTTTAACGGGGATCATCACAGAGCTTGACACGTCCACGTTGAAATTCAGCAAACCAGCGGTAAATTGTGGTTTTGGATGGGGTTTCATCACCAAATGCAGAAATCATCCGGTCAACACACTGTTTTTGTGTTAAACCACTTCGAAAGTCATAATAAATCATCGCTCTGGAATTTTCTCGAGTCAATTCCATTTTCTCAACGACTAAACAAGTTTGACAAGACCTTGTGACAAGACCGAGAATCTTTTTTAAAATAAATAAATGGTATTCGATTTTTAAAACCAAGGAGTTTTCAATTAAAAAGATTTTAATATGACAGGAACAGTGGAAATATTCCATTCCCGATACTTTTAGTGCAGCCTTGTATTGGAAAAAAAAAATGCTTTTCAAAATTTTACCTATTTGTTTCTTCTCTTGAAGACTACTTTTTATGTGCTTCTAGCACACACTAACAATTTTTCATTAGGTATCGGAAACGTATTCGCTTTTGAACGTAGAAGCTTCGATAAATAGTAAAGTAATTAATAATACATACTAGTGTTTCATTTTACGCATCTCTGTAAAGATTGAAAATAGAGTATTTTTTTATAAACAAAAGTATAAAGTATATTTACTAAAGTAAGATCATCATCTTCCTGCCCTTGTCCCGTTTTATTTGGGGTGGGCGCAACACGTTTTTTCTATTACCCGTCACGCTATCACTAACTCCCTTTTCTTTCATATCTCTTCTAGTTCTCACACAATCCATCAATCTATGGCCTCCCTCTCCCTCTCCATTTATCCATATGTATATACTCATACCTCTTTTAGTAACGTGCGTTTCATTCCTCCTTTTTACATGACCATCCCAAAACAAACGATTCCCTTCCAACTTTTCATTCACTGGCGCCACTTTTATTTAAAATTCCTCTAATATACTCATTTCTCACTTTATCCATTCTCGTCACACCACACATCCATCTCAACATTCTCATCTCCGCTACATGCAATCTTTTTTCATCCGTCTTTTTCTAAAGTAAAGTAAGATACGTTATTATAAAGTATGGTTGGCAACCCTAGTTAATGTCATTTCAAAC
Organism: Mythimna pallens; assembly: GCA_961205895.1. Classification (NCBI taxonomy): domain Eukaryota; kingdom Metazoa; phylum Arthropoda; class Insecta; order Lepidoptera; family Noctuidae; genus Mythimna; species Mythimna pallens. The sequence goes on along the minus strand of OY540839.1, from coordinate 20,705,305 downwards.
AGCAAAAGAGTGAACTCGTCATTATACTTTTTCTCGTCATTAACATCCGCATCTTCGCCAAGGCTGCAGGATTGTTTCACGATTGAGTTACCACCCTGGCCCTGAAATGCAAAGGAATACAGGCAGGTTTTAGTCAGTAAAAGTCTGACACTCCTCTCGCTTCACCCAGAACGGGAGGAGTCATTTGATGATATCCCACGTAAAAAAGGCATCAATCTTCATAAAAAACTGGGCAAGTGCGAGTCGGACTCCGCGCACTGAGGGTTCTACACCAGCTATAAAAATTGAGTTACGAAGATTTTTCCGAATCGCAAAAGTTTTTTTTTTGTAACGTAAGTACAAATTTTCGGTTTTCAGATTTTTTTCCTGTACTTGTGCTATAATGCCTTGCTTCATGCCAAATTTCAGGATTCTAGGTCAACGGGAAGTACCCTATGAATTTTGATTCCCTTGAGAGTGTCGAAATACACGTTTTTTGAGGCATAAACGGCCGTATCTTTTTTTTTCCGTTAACTCAGAAATTTGGTTTTTTCACAGCTTCAAAAGACCGCTGATCTAAGTATATGGTTTTAATTTCAACTTGATACCTCTACGCCTTCCCGAGACAAAGGGTCTTGACAGACAGACAGGCAGACGGACAGACAACAAAGTGATCCTATAAGGGTTCCGTTTTTTCCTTTTGAGTTACGGAACCCTAAAAAAGCATAGATTTTCAAAAAAAAAGCATCGTTCTTCAAAAAATGGCATGGACCTTCCAAGTTAAGAAAGGTTTTTGACACAGATCTTATCGTCTTCCTTTGGGAAGATTTTTGTCGAGAAATCATTCGATGATTTCCCACCTTAAAAAAACACGAACATTTTAATTTCAATAAAAACAAATAAAACAGCTTCTGTTTTATAATTACGCCAAAAACCGCAGCAGAAATGTTCTTAATATTCTAATTGTTGAACACGGCCGTAACACACCTAAACACTTAGCGAATTGGCGAAAAGCAAATACAATTATATTAAATAAAGCGCGGTTTTAATCTCAATATCTTGTTTGAAGAAAACACGCGCCGAACGAATTCCAGCCTGGTGATTGTACTTACTAAATTCTCGAGGAAACTTATGTTTTTAGCTTCTTAATTTGTTCCACTGTTCAAGATGTCTTCCAACAGAGAAATACGACCGGACAAGTATTTTTTAGAGGTGGGATATCATCTATTGCCTTTTGAGGAAGTTTGAAAGTGGCGCCAGTGACTGAAAAGTTGAAGGGGAATCGTTTGTCTTGGTATGGTCATGTTACTAAAAGAGTTATGAGTTTACATGTGGACGGGTGGAGAAGGAGAGAGAGGCCAAAGAAAAGATGGATGGATTGTGTGAAGAGTGATATGAAAGAAAAGGAAGTTAGTGATAGCATGATGAGTGACACAATAGAATGGAAGAAAAAACGTGTTACGCCGACCCCAAATAAGACGGAACAGGAAGGCAGGAAGGTCAGGAAGATGATATATCATCTATTGCCTTCTCCCGGTGTAGGGTAGTGGACTGTGGAGCGAGACTTTCGAAGAAACTTATGTTTTTAGCTTCCATTGCATTGCATGTTCCATTGTTCAATGTGTCTTTTCCAACAGAAAAGGTAAGGGTACGACCGAAAAAGCATATTGTTTTCACCGCTGTAGGGTTAAGCAGGAAAAATTACCTGTGTTCTTTCAGTTACCCTTTGGTTTCCAGGACCACGGGACACCTTTTTTCACAGATCATCGGACCTGCAGGGCCCTATGATTTAGCTGTCATCTCTTTGAGGCGCGTGTGGAACACTACGCGCCGTCGACCTCGGGCTCGGTCCGGACTGTCACCAGACGGCCGGACGACTAGCTACCCATTGCTCACCGTCCGCAAGCTCGGGCCTATGGCGGCTGGGGCGTGAGGATGTCCGTTCCGTCACGACGTGATTGCCGCCCATTCACCCTAGCCATGGTCTGGCCCGGCGCGTGAGGTCACCACCGCCGATCGCTCCCCACGAGGACACGGGGGTGTTCCGCCCCACCAAAAAAGCATAGCGAGTCATTCTTATTTCAGTATGATCAGTTTTAAATTTTTCTTTTGGTCGGTATTTCAACAAGTTACTTTTCCCGCACTAGGTGTAGCGAGAGGGAGTGTCAGACTTTTACTGACTAAAAACCACCTTCGCTTCTTCAGTTATCCTTTGCGTTCCCTAACTAACACCGTAGACTCCGTAACTTTTTCGAACTATCTCGCTGCCCATAAATGCTTTTTCTGAGCTACACTTTTGGCTGAATTGGGAGTCAGCAACTATAGACTTATGGAAAACGGCTGCACAAAAAACTACTAGGTATCATATTGGTTCTACCCAAAGATATCCAAAACAACTGGAAGGCCTCCCACAAGGTGGATCGATGACCTGCTGAGAGTCACGGGAATGCGATGGATGCGAGACCCACAGGACCGTTCGTTGTGGCGGCACGTGGGGGAGGCCTATGTCCAGCAGTGGATGTCTTTCGGCTGAAATGATGGTCCAAAACCCGGCCCGATTTGTCATCGATAGCACTTAGTGTGTATATTCAGTTAACGAATCATTTTCAAACAACTTTGTCGCTATATACCCTTCATAAGACTTAAGGCATGATAACAACAGTCAAAAATCCTAATAGCTACCGCGCCGCATTTCTCATGACCCAACCGGAACAGTGTCGCCATCTGGTAGGCCATTTAAGAACCTTTGATACGCGACCCAGATCCAAGATTTTTACATTTTTCATCGCACATCGCTGCTTTATGAAACATTGTCATATAAGTAACACATTTCTCGGCTTCTCCATTTTTTCACATTTTTATGAAGGGCGTCTAAATTATTCATGTTCAAGTTAATTCTCATTTTGGTAATTGTTCAAATGGTTTTTTTTATTTATAGGCCCGCGCTTGACTTGAGTGATCACCCGATTGTAAGTGTGTACCTAGAAGTACCCCGTTCACTCTTGACTAAGGCACTCACTCTCACTCACTCACACACTCACTCTTTCACTCTAGTAAAGATGACAGTCTAAATTTTATCTAAAAATGAATGCCTATACCTCTTGGCCACGTCTCACGCGTGAATGAGCGGACCAATTTCGCTAATTCTTTTTTCTGTTTATTGCCAGGTAAAGATTCAAATTAAAGAAAAAAAAACTAGGCAAGTGCGTGTCGGAGTCACGCACTGAGGGTTCCGTACAAACTTACCTATGAAAACAGTTCTTCCCGAATTAAGTTACGAAGATTTTTCCAAGTTGAGTTTTTTTTTGTGACGTAACTAAAAATTTGCAGTTTTCAGATTTTTTCTAATACTTGTGCTATGAGACCTTGTTACATGCCAAATTTCAGGATTCTAGGTCAATAGGAACGAAAAAAAGAAATTAAAAAGAAATTAAATTCCCTTGAGAGTGTCGAAATATACGTTTTTTGCGACATAAACGGCCGTATCTTCTTTTTTCGTTAGTTTGATTTTTTCACAACTTCAACCCTAAAAATAAGAAGGAAATTTCAGAAAACTATGACCGACATATTGGTATGCGATCTTCCCGAGTTTGACAGTTCGCGCGTTTCATTCATAGCCAAAGTTCATAGCGAAGACAGTACGACGTCTTTCGGAACAGCTAGTTACGTATATTTTTTGGCATATATGTCAATGTATTTGTTTCTTTCAATAAATCTTGGTTTTGCTGCTTCCATATATCGTGATAAAGTATTATGGAACTACTCGAATAAACCTGCACCAAAAGCCGGAGTGCCTTTTATTTCTGCAGTTTTAGACCCAGAATTCCATTCCAAAGTCGGTCAAGGACACGATTTATCATAAACAAAAGGTATATCCGAATTCGCCGCACAACTTCTGGCCCCCGATCATCACGAACTGAGTATTTCGATAAACCTTTACCTGTTCTCTGTAAGGTTGCTCACGTACACCGTTACAAATAAGTTGGCCCCGAAAGTTACGGCGTACGTTACTTAGATTAAATAACTTGGGTACTAAAAGGAGGCAATATCTGTCCCGTAAAGGAGGAGAATCGCAATTAATGACGTTTGTTCCACTAAAATTTTGACTCTGTGACATTGTAGAGCGTTTTTAGTGGAAGGTTCGTCGGGGTAATGTTACGAGAATATGGGCCTATACAAAGAAATAAGTTGAGCCATAGTTTCTTTACTACTGTTCTTTACTCAGTACTACAAAGTATGAGAGCTTCGAGATAGGATTAAATTAAAAGAAAATCTTTAAAGAAATAGAGAATTTGTGTTTCATGATGAGTCCGTGGCCCATCAAACCTATTAGAATACCAGCGCTAAGTATTTTTAAGCTGGTTATGCTGAAATAGATAGGAAGCCCTTTTAGCTTTTTTTAAGTCAGTAGGTACTTTCATTTTTGAGTTCCGAACCTCAAAAGGAAAAAATCGGAACCCTTATAGGATCACTTTACTTTTTACTTTACTTCACTTTACACTTACGTCCGTCTGTCTGTCTGTCAAGACCCTTTATCAAAACGCGTGGAGGTATCGAGTTGAAATTAAAACCATATACTCAGTTCTGCGGTCTTTTGAAGCTGTGAAAAAAACAAATTTCTGAGTTAATGGAAAAAAAAGATACGGCCGTTTATGCCTCAAAAAACGTGTATTTCGACACTCTCAAGGGAATCAAAATTCATAGGGTACTTCCCGTTGACCTAGAATCCTGAAATTTGGCATAAAGCAAGGTCTTATAGCACAAGTATAGGAAAAAATCTGAAAACTGTAAATTTGTTGTTACGTTACAAGAAAAAAAAATGTTTTCGAGACTCCATTCGGGAATTGAACTGTTTACATAGGTAAGTTTGTACAGAACCCTCAGGGCGCGAGTCCGACTCGCAATTACTCGGTTTTTTTATTAATTACTAGCTGCTATGATAGCAGACTTATCACCTAGGGCCTAGGGTAGTGGTTCCTAACCTTTTCGGTCTTGTTACCCCTATAATTTAGCTAGGGATACTGATTTACCCCCTTCTCCTTCACGTTATCAATTAATATAATAATTATATACAAATACAAATCGACTTTATTAGACATGCAACGTAGGTACCTACTCGTACAATTCGTACGTACCGTACGTTAGTGCTTTTGTACGAAATAATATTAGAACGGCTCTGACTTATCCTTTGGTTGCACAGATACTTAGTGCATGAAATGCACTAGAGAGCTTATTACCCCTGCAGATTACCAGTTTTAGCCCCCAGGGGTAATTATACCCAGGTAAAGAACCGTGGGCCTGGGGATATAAAAAACAGCCTACGACCTATTCTCATACCTACCAAGTACACAAAAAATCATAACAATCGTTCAAGCCATTTCGGAGGAGTTTGATAAAAACACTGTGCTAAGAGATTTATATTATTATGATTATTTAAATAATAATTTATATTTTTTTGTCCTGTGCGATTCACTTATAATATACTTTCTCGTACTTATTTCTTTCAGAATCAAAAGCTGGCAAAATTTTTCATATTTCAAGAGAAGCACTTTGTCTCGCCACGTAACGATACGGCCTGTCGTTCTATTCACCGTCGCCGGAATAGCTTGAAGATAAGTAAGGCTGAAAAATCGTGTCGCGATCAAGCAGCACTCAAGTCGGGCCCACAGATTGCCAACATCGATCAACTAATAGTTCTTTGAAAAACCTTTTTTAGGGGACCTTTTTTCAACGCAGTCTTAAGATAACCTTTGAATTACATCGGTGTGAAGAGACTCTTTTCTTGGTTTTGTTGTGAAGTGGATTTTTCAATCGTTTTAGTTTTCAGCCTTTCTTATGAGTCGTTAAATAACGGAAATCGTTAAATAACCTCTTTTGATGTTGTTTTCAGAAAATGTACAATGCGTATCACAAAAGAATAGGATTGATTTTGCGCCATGTTGTGATGTCATAGCTGTCAAATCATGAAGGAAATATTATATTTTGGTACAAGTGCAGAAAGTTTGTCATTGCGACCGAGGCGGAATTCGCACGAGCCGTAGGCGAGTGCAGTTCGAATGTTTCGAATTGTATGGCTAAAAAAAAAAAATTTAAAAGTTACTTTGTCTCACGCAGTGATCAAACTCGAGTTTTGCTCACTGTTTTCAAGCAGCAAAACCTGCTTGTTTGAGCTGCTTGAAAACAGTCTATTGCGTGCCTAAAAGTGGTGGGTTAAGATCGCGTTTTCGAGTAAGTGTATTGAAATAGTTTAATCAGAATCCAGTTCATAAATTCTACTCATTTCTGCGTCACTGCGTGAAATGTCTGAGTAGTGGCCAATGGAAGAAGATGAATTGTTGCTAACAATAAAATTAAGAACGTAAAAAAGATTTTTTTAACTAATTGTGGCTTCAACAATATACTTGCTAATTTAGATTAAACAATAAAGTTTTTACTTCACCGAGATTTAACTAAGACTCTTTAAAACAAAGTAAAAAAAACCGTTATTGATACGCAAATAAGTATTCTTTGTAAACCGTACTTTTCAATCAACATTTGACAGATTGAGGACATTGACTTTCCTATTCTTATTTGAAACGCATTGTAGACAATTTTTTTACCTCCAACTTTCGGATGTGGTATAGTACCTACTACATAATAATAATATGTTCTACTGTTCCAATAATAATAATGTGTTAATAGTGCGACTCATTTACCTTGTACCTCCGTCACCGAGCACATGTTCATTACATTGACTGACAAGGATGGACTGATTGGTCCTGACCCCTCACCGCCGGGATTAGCGCGGCCCATCAATCCACGCGGCACGACACGGGTTGACAATACAGTTTCATTATAGTTTTAATAAAACTATAATGAAACTGTATTGTCAACCCGTGTACCCGTGTCAGGGGCGTAGCTACCGCATATCAGCCGTATCAATTATCAAAATACTTTACGTTTTTAAGAACCTTCATCGTTCTGCCGATCGGTCAATATTTTACACAGTCTATCTTGCACTATGTCAAACAATATTGGGTTATCGTATTCCGACGTGGGGTGGGACTTACAAAACTCTATTTTTGAAAATAGAAAGAGCTCAAAGGTCAGAGACAATACATGTAAACCACGTGACTATTCTACCACAGAATTATACAAGGAGTGCAATGTGTTAACAGTGCGACAGCTGTTTATTCTGCGCACGGTGCTCCGGCGGCATCCACTACTTCCCCTAAATAAAGAGGTTTTTAAGAAAACGCAGTGGTGCACTTGTATGCCCCTATGTGCGATGTAGGACAGCTTTCGCACAGCAACGGTAGAAGGCTTTGAGTTCCAGGCTTTACAATGAAATTAACAAAAAGATCTCCTTATACAAACTAACTAAGCATAACTTTAAAAATAAATTATCTAGTTGGTTAAAATCATTAAACTAGTGATGTACCTAAAGCTAAATTTTTATTTTAACCCAATTTTTATTTTTTGTTCTCTTCTTTATTTGTTTCGGCCAACTTATTAAAAAAAATATGCACTAAACTAGTAGACATACCTAATTATGGAGTCACTTAGGTAATACCTACACATTATTTGCACCAACAGAATAGGATAGTGATAACATTTTATAACTGCACTAATAAAACGGTGGACCGCCGAATAACCAAGATAGTAGCCGTGCTCAGTTTGGGAGTCGTTACCTCACTTTTTGAACTAACCTGTGTAATGTGATGTTATCTTGTCATTGTGTTTTGTGTACTTTTTGGAAGAATAAATAATTATTATTATATAATTATTATCAATGGCAAATCAATGGCCCGGGGGTCCGTATGCCCCCGGGCCACAGGAGCCCCGAAATGTGCAAAAATTCATATCATGCTATCCAGGGGCGCTGGCTTTTAGAAAACCTCATGGGTGCTCATGCTCATTTGATGACTCGAAAAAGTGGCGAAGTTAAGAAGAGAATTGCACACTGATAAATAAATAAATGCCCTACTTACATACTGCGTACTTAATTACTAATTATGTTTGATAAAAATATAAAATGAAACCATTATAGAATATTAAATTAGTTTTTATTATCAAGAAATATAATAATTTATACGTAACCTAAAAGGCAATTACTGATCCTGTTTCTTGATGTATATTCTCAAGGGTGCTCGGCACCCACTGTTTATTTCTCATGGGTGCTCGAGAGGTTTTTCTTTTTGTGAGGGTTTTAGTAACATTGACATGTTAATTAAACAAACAGAAGTAGAAATTCATGTAGAAAGGTGTACCTTTCTACATGAATTTCTGCACACGGTCAAGATCAGTCGGACCCGCGCTGGTATTGACGTATCGGGAGACTAGTCGCGGAGGGTAGCGGGATCCAAGGCACCGCTGGCCGACCGCAGTTAGTTGGGGGCCCAAGTAATGTGCTAGCCACACATGAAAGGCTGCCCCGCCAACTGACGAAAAATCCCGGAATGCATCATCATGCTGTTTGGCGATCAGATGAGAGGGCCCGATGGTCATTTCCAGGAGGGCTCGGGCGTCCCCGCAGTCTCCAAACTAGTACCCCAATGATGCTGTCCTGCCAGTGCGTGACTAAAGGTTAGCAGCATGGGACTCCATTTCACTTCCTTCTCCTCTCCTACCTCACTCGTAATATGCCAGGGTTGAAAACGAGAAAAGTAAAACAGCGACTGCACTCCCTTTCACTAAAAGTGCACCTCAGCAATATTAGAGGTCTGCACTCCAATCTCGCAGCAGTCCATCATCACCTGGAGACTGAAAAACTTTCCCTCTTTTTTCTTTCGGAGACGCAGATATGAGGTTTACCCTGGAGCACAATTTTAAACCATACGCTGGTGTGTTTGTACGCTAGGGACGATATCTGCTATCGGCGTCTCCGCAACCTTGAAGAATCCAGGTTCTCAACGCTTTGGACTCTGGTGGACACAGGCATGGATAAAATTATCTATGCTTGTATCTACCGTTCGCACAGTGGTGATCAGGAGACGACCAGGCTCACACAGTACCTCAGTGAGGCGGCGGATGCGACTCAGCAGAGGTACCCTTCCGCACAACTGGTGTTACTGGGGGATTTTAATGCCCACGATCAGGAGTGGCTTTTCCCATACCATGACCGCTACAAACAAAATATACCTATACAGCTCTATAGAAAGTTACTTACTCATCTGGTGTCCGTTTGGTTGCGCAACCAAATTGGTGGCGCGACCAGCTCGGACGCCAGTGACGCCCCTACCAAAGAGTATGTAATATTATTATATTTTATAGTAATAATATTTCACAATCATTTCAGACAAGAAAAAAAAAAGAAGGAAAATTGTTTATTTACGTCAAATATGGTACATAGTGTGCATACCTTAAAAATAAAAACAAACAACAATAACGACTTATAAATGGTACGATGTCACATCCGAGCAAAACGGCCAGCGCTATTCAATAATTCTAGTACGCTACTACCTCAAAATTTCGTTTCTGCAGGATGAAATTTTGTACTAAGCTTAAAACAACTATTGATAATATAAGAACAAGAAAATTCGAAGTTTTCTTCACTCCATCTAAAGCCGGGTACAGACTGCTCTAACGTAACATGCAATGTAACAGAATTCCCATAGTGTGGACTAGTGTTGCAACAGAACTCTGCTTCCGCAGAAATTCCGAAGCTTTTTCACTTCCGTTTCAGTTTCGGGTTTCGCATACTTTATACCAGAACTCAAACAGAAGAATACGACGAGGAGCGCGGGAGTGGGGGATTTGTCGTATACAAATCTGGTAATACAAAACTGGACATGACGTAAAAGGCGTGGAGGGAGGTGAAGGGGGAGTTATTTGCCTCTGTTTAATTTCGAGTACTTACTGTAATAAGTAAAGTACAAAATACAAATTTAATAAAACAAATCTTAAAAAATAAAATTGTATTTTTTCTTCATAGGATTAACACTTCCGCTTCCGGCTCCGCTTCCGATAAGATTAACTTTTGACATCTGTTTCCGTTTCTGTTTCCGTTATGACACTTCCATTGCATCACTAGTGCGGACGCACTGCGCGCACTCGCCTTGCATGTATCTGCAAGGCGAGTGCGCGCACTGCATCCGCACTTGTAAATGCACCTTTCATGTTACCTTGCATGTTAAGTTACAGCTGTCTGTACCCGGCTTTATCAAGAGACTAGCTTCGCTCGCGTAAAAGTAGGTTTTTCCACACACACCCTGTTTCATCCCTTTAACAGGTGAATTTTAGAAAAAACTCTCTTAGTGTGATCGCCTACGTCATAAAAGGAAACCTTGTGCAAAATCCAGTAGTTTCGGCTTTGCGTTGGTATGTCGGTCAGTCAGTTTCTCCTTTTATATATAGATTAACTGGATTCAGTCCTAAAGAATTGGCCCGCAATCGCACTAGACTGTGAAAAGTGGAGGGATGACTTTGCCCTCAGTTTTTATTTTTTTGCCAACTTCAAAAGAGAAACGGAATATTTTATAAGATCCCTTTTTTAGGGTCCCGTACCAAAAAGGTGCAGACGGGACCCTACTACAAAGCATCCGATGTTCCGTCCATCTGTCTGTGCATCTATCAGCGGGCTGTATCTCATAAACCGTAAGAAGTAAAGAGTTGTAATTTTCACAGAATGTGTATTTCTATTGCCATTTCAACTAATAAATAATAACATTAAAATAAAATTAAAGAAGGTAAACGTTATTTCGTCGACGTTTTCTTGTTCGATTTTATTTCTATTCTTGTTATTATTGTAGTACGGAACCCTTCGTCTGCAAATCCGGCTCGCACTTGGCTCGGATAAACACACAAAATCATTACAGTGCAGTTTCAGTTTTCAGTAACATCACGTTTAAGTATGTTTATTCGGTCAATTCCCGAAACTATTAAATTGCGTGTTGTTTTTTATTGCCTGTTCGTATCTTTAATTGGTAATGTCAGTATCATCAAAATGGGTTTTTACAAAGGATTTTTTGTTGTGATAATTGAAGCAAGGGTCACCTTCTAATGGAATGATGTAGTAGCCAGAATTGAATTCAGAGGACGTCTACTGTTGTGAAATAGTATTTATTTATTTAATCTTTATGCAACACAAAGTGAAATGGCGGACTTAATGACTTAGGCATTATCTCTACTAAACAACCTTGGGCCTTGGGAACCAGTAATCTAAAATTCGTTAAACTTGTTTAAAAATTAAAGGCTTGTTTTACCATTTGAGAAATACTCTAGAATGTAACTTGTAACGACGCTGAAAGAAACAATAAAATAATAATTAACTACATATGTTTTAAAAAAATACATACTTTTTGTTGCGTATTTAAGTATTCGTTTTGACAGATGTCAAAACGGGCCTTTTGTTTGTCAACTTCAGGTTAACAAATAAAACACTCAATAATTTAGCAAGAGTTTAATAAAAAAATGCAAAATAATAAAAATATCTCCAAATATTGAGCCTTAACGCTAGGATATCTGTAGGTTTACAACATCCAAAAATTACACGCACTCACACAATGAGGGTATCGTTTGTGATCATATTACACATGTCCCTCCTTTGATAAAATTGACAAAACTTTTGGCGCCAATTCTTAATGACAGCTGTCAGAAGAAAGTTGAATCACCTCGACACACGTTTCTTGTTATTCGATCAATTTTATCAAAGAAGTATTAGGGAAAAGGTAGGACTTCTAACGCCGATTTCATAATAATCAAACAAAGGAGGAAACATTGGCACTGGATTTCCAATTTTGTAGCAATTTTTATACGTATTAAATACATTCATGTTTTGGACGAAACAATTTGAAAAGTGACAAGGAAGGTTTAAGGTTACAAAATAAATTTATTGTCATTTCACAACTTTGGTAAGGGAATTAATTAGAGAGCTAATTAATGCTGGTAAGATTTTGTGCATCCATGAAATAATTTATTTGACGATTTCTTCACTGAATATCATTCATCATATTAGATGTAACTTATATAATTGTCAGCTCATAAATATGACTCGGAAAACAGATATTAATATCACGATATTGTCTCAAAATTTTATTATTAAATTATACACAATCTATCTTGATAACAAAGTTTAGTATAAAAGTTAACAAATATTTTAAGCTGAACTTAACAAATTAATATTGCTGACTAAGCTGAAATTTGAACAATGAGAAACCGTCAAATAAATGATACTTTTAGTTTGAATCTTTGAAATAATGTAGAATGAATAAAACTGTTCGAAAATAGATAAGGATGTGGTACTTTGCAATAACGGGTTTCAATAATGTACATAATAGTATTTAAAATCAATAAAAATAGGGAAAGTTGTATAGGTAAATGAGAATATACTCACCAATTATGACGAATTCGTTGGCAATATCGAATGTTTATATATTTTGTATGCGTCCAAAAATGTACTAAACGGCCGATTTTCCTAGCAAAATTGTATTTTTATTCCAAAAAACACGTTGTATATTTTAAACTGGATAATTGCATTTCGTTTACAGCAGCATAGAGATGTGTGTACAATAAAATTAGAAGAACTATGAACTTGACTGTATTTGTTCGCGATAAATTAAATAAACTAATAAACGAATTTTCATGCACCAACAGACAGTGATTCATGAGGAAAGTTTAGATGCAAAATACAAGCATATTTTAGTAGATAGTAATCAGAGAATTTCAAAGATTTGTAAGACCCGTTCGAAACTCTCGTAGGAGCCTCGCAGTAAAATAATATAATGAACGTATATGAAGGTGGGTCTACATTAGAGAAGCCGAGGACGAGCCAAGCTCAAATTCGTGTAGTGTCGGTCGTGCTCGGCTCCTGGACGAGTCGCTCCCCACCACACGGATTTGACTCCTCAAACGTAGACCCACTTTTAGAATACCCGTTCAGTTTATACGCCCGCTGTTACTAAGTCCACAACCCATTCTATAAGACCTCTCTTTCTCTTGCCATAATCTTACTGTGTTTAATACTTGTTTTACCAAAGGTGCGTTCTTACAAACAAACAATATAATATGGTGATTTATTTTATTTGATATGAATACAATGTGCAATAGTATATAGCGTATGTTTGTTGTCGGTGATATTCTGGTATATTTTCTGTAAAAATATTTTCTGTTAAACTGACTTGGGCTGTTCGATCAACCCAAAGAAAGAGATAGCTCTAGACAAAGTGGTGTAGTTATCTCTTTTTATCGTCTCCTTAAATTGTTCTAGCCCAGTAGGTGACTACGTGCTTATGATTGTCAAAGGATTATTGGACCGCATAGCTCCTCTTTCGCGAGGTTAGGTTTCGCGAGAAATTACTCTGAACTGGCTGCCAACTTCGGCGTGAGGTCGAAATCGGCCAAACACTCAGTGTAAACGCCTAAATGTCTAGGGTAGCTCATCGTCAGCCGTCCGATAACCGTCCAGACCGAGCCCAAGTCGTCGACAACGCGTAGTGGTGCACAAGCTCCATTTTTGTTAAATTTCTTTACAATATTCTTGATTTTTAAAGTGTAAACTTATGGTTTGAGCAATCCAGAACACCTTCAGTCTCCTAAAGCTATAGGATGCTATAGTTTATACACTAGTTATATTTGTTCCAGTTTTAAAAGTTAAATATATGAACATAGTACTGATATCAGAAACTCACCGACAACAACTCGCATAAAATCTAAACTAAAAATATACATAGAAATCTTAATTATAAATTAATCATAAAGTAATACATTTTGAATATAGTTTTAAGAATCTTCCCATTTAAAGTATATATTTTTTGACTAGTGAATAAAATTACACCTATTCGTAAATATTTAAGTAAAATACGAAAACTTGAGTACGACATTCCTGACTTTTGTCTCGCTCAGACGTGGTGCGTGCGAGCGAGAGAAATGCTTCCTCTTACTCGCTCTAGTAGGCCTATTGATGCGCTTTTTAACTTTTAACTTCGTGACTTTAAAGTTCAATTTTGAATGGGAATATTAAATACACGATTTCAAAAAATGAGATTCATTTAATACTAGGTATAAAATCTAGCTATCTAGAATTGTCTGTCCATTGCAGTTAGGACAGACTTCTTGCAATATAAGTATTGGAGAAATAGTGGTGAGATGTGTTTTACAGATCAACCTTTACAGAATTTCGCCAACAGTTTTTTGACTTTCAAATAAATACTTTTGACCGATGGCGACTTGAGTTTCGCTGTATCAGTTACTGTCACATCTCATATAAGTTTTCAAATAAAATATAAACTAATACAATTTCAACACATTGACAAGAAAAACATAGTCTTTGGCGTTTTGAGCAAAACGTGATGTGTTTATGGCATCAACTAGCGGTACTAAGTCGCGCTTCATTTGTTACAGATATATTATTTTTTTCATATACAAAGACTAAGATAGGGACGCATCGAAGACGAGGCATTTAGTTTCATGATTCTTGAGTATTACATAGTGTAAATCCATTAATATGTTATATAATATATAATATTTATTACTTTAGCTTGATCGACAAACAGCATTTATCAAAGGGGAATGCTTAGAACCCTATATTTATCAAAGGGACAAGTTAGAACCTATTATTTCTAAAAGGGACAATTTAAACACCTTTTATTTATGAAAGGTACAATCCAGAATTATTTATTAATCAAAGGGTCAATGTAGAACACTTTATTTATCAAAGGGACAATTTTGAACCCATTATTTGTCAAAGGAGAAGTTAGAACCCATTATTTGTCAAAAGGAGAAGTTAGAACCCATTATTTGTCAACAGGAGAAAATAGAACCCATTATCTGTCAAAAGGAGAAGTTAGAACCCATTATTAAGCTAGAACCCATTATTTGTGAAATGGAGAAGCTAGAACCCATTATTTTTCAAAAATACAAATTAAAAGGTCACTTTCATTAGAAAGGGACATTTTAGAACTTTTCCTTTATCAAAGGGACAGTCTAGAACCCATTTTCTTTCAATATTTTACTGTCTATAGAAGTCCAAGAGATTTCGTCAGCACTAACTAACCCCGACTTCGATGTGTTGCCACACTAACTTGTTAGTCATTGCAAATCTTAGTATTAAGTGAAAATGTTTTTAAATATGTCATTTACGTATATTGCAATATGAAAACATAAATATGGTGAGTCTGTGCGATGTGAGACGCACAGGCCGGTCATTGTGGCGACACTTGGCCTATGTCTTTCGGCTGAAACGATGATGATGAAATATGGTGAGTGTAGTTAGGAAGATACGTATATTCTGTTGTAGAATTTAAGATTCACAATAACTACAAGTCAGTTAAGTTTCTAGCAATATTAATGGTGACTATAGAATAATATCGGTTACATTGTAAATTGTCAATTCCCTAATAAGTAAGAATACCCTACACATCCTTACATACAAGTATTACATACAAATCATACGTATAATCAATATTTTTTTGTTTAATTCATAAATAAAGTAAATTCGCGATATAAATAAATGCATTTTTTTTATGGCAAAATGTAGGAATGTTACGCTGACACCTTTTTGTTTAATAAAAACTTTATGCAATAGTTGATTTAAATGGATACAATTTATCAATACTAAGAGTATCGATATGATTAGTTTACAGACAAAAGTCGACTAATGATTTCGAGCCCTTGCCGCCTATTTACCGTAAGCGACATTTTATCGAAAAGGCGTTTTTTATCTTACTCGTATCGCTCAAGACATAGATTGATTTGTGCGAAAATATTGTCGCTTACGACAAAGTCTGCGGTAAGCGCTCGATTTGTGTCAATTTAAACAGGATTTTTGAGCATTCGAGAACTTTTTTTCTATCTATACGAAGTCCTTATTACAACAATGTAGGGTCAATAAGAAACGCGTTATAATGAGCATACTATGAGCTTGGTAGGCTAAGTTTTGGTCGAAAATCTATGAGATCACGAGTTAGCGTTAAACAGCAAATAATTTAATTCAGCAGTGCGGCAATGAAAATGTGACTGGCCGTGAGCATTGAATTTGATATTTTGAATCGTGAGCATTTGGAAATAAAAGCTATTTTTGCATGACACACAATCTTCTCCCTTTTGTTTGTCCACGCATATTTTATTTCAATTCAAATTTCCATAATAATCAAAATTGGGGCATCTCTGATTTCATGTCAGTTCATCTAAACATATAATAAATCTGTAGAAATTTTTAGTTGTGCGCTCATCACATAAAATGTACAAAATCGATGTAGATAACTTTTATACATTAAAATTGTGTGTAACTTGATATATTACTTTGGCTTTGTTTCATCGCAATCGGTTGACTATATCGAAAGATATACTACATACATTGACTGTTAGCCGGTATGAAGTTCGCCGGGTCAGCAAGTTTTAAATAAATTAAACAACGATGTGGTTTCCAATGCCTAATTATATCTTGATTTTGCTTTGTATATTAGGTACATAGTTCAGTACATACAGTTCTAAGTGATTTGTGTATAAATACTGTGATTAAACCAGTTTTTTTTTTTTAATGCATTGATATTATTAACACCATTATTTTATATTCTTGATCAACGCATCGCTCTTGTTTCCAAATACCACGATATTCTGACATGACTTAAACTATAATCAGTACATATTATTGGACTTATGTGCCGACATATTATTATTCTAGTACTCTACATTACCACGACTATTTGATATCTAAGATTAAAATGTAAAAATGGGATCGACGGGAAAAATTTCTATAAAATATTTAGAAATCCCAAGTTATTGTTAGGTATAAAAAGTTAATTTTATTCTGCGAGGAGGCTAGTGTGGCTATGGCGGTACAAATAAAGTTGTCGAAATACTTTTAAATATAGTTAAATATGGTTTTGATTTATAAATATGACGAATTTTGTACACAAAACTGGGAAATAGTCCATCACACTACTTTCAAGTTCAAATTAGTAATACATTACAAGGTGAATCTACCCAAAACCCTACATAATCAGATAGCTTATTTCATATTCGTTGAGCTAGGACGCGTATTTTCTGAGATATCGTCGTTTTAGTGAACGAGGGGAAGTCGTGTCGCGACTTCAGAAGTCGGATTAGACAGTACGGTTTTGTGCAGACCGGTGGCCGACAATCGACCGGCTAATCGACTTATTTTTACAAGCTTTGCTCACTTGCTTTGCTTGTCTTTGCAATCGACTCACAAACGAATTCCATGTACCCAGTACATGATTCTGGATCCCCCAGTGGTGGAATTTTTCGTCGGTGTTTTCCTATTTAAGTTAATTTAAACTGTAAAAAATCGCTATTCTAACATTATTAGTGAAAAAAATTAATGAATTACTTTTAAAATTAAAAATTTCATCGAAAATGATTAGAATAAGGATTGTATCTACCCCGATGACTTATTAATTAATTTTATTTATTTATTTATTATTCAATCAATTTTTTTTTAATTAGGAAAAAGCCTACGAAAAATTCCACCACTAGGGGGGGGGGTCCAGAATTATGTACTGGACCCGTGGTTTTCGTTTGTGCGTCGATGTCAGACACCGTGTATATGTATGTATGTTTGCAAAACCTTAAAAATGAATTTTAAAACAGTTACCCTTAACTGATTGAGCTGAAATTTTGCAAACATGTCCAGTTTCGATGACAATGCATGATCAACTATACTTACTCCATTCGCATTAAGATTAGACATTTAAACAAAAAATATTTTACTGTCCTTTCAACCGATTTAGACTTCTATTCCGTAGGCATAACGATGGAAAAAAGTGGTTACAATACCAACTAGTTACTGCAACCGCCTTATGTCATACCACCAACGCAATAGAAGTTAAAATCGGTTGAAAAGACAGTAAAAAAAAACGTTTGTATAAATGTCTAATCTTAATGCAAATGGAGTATAAGTAACGTCATTCTAAATCCAATATGGCGGACTAGTTATTTTGTATGTACGCCCATGATATAGGTATCAATTAAAAGAGTTTACAGTTACAATAAACCCAAAATGGCCATCATATTTAAAATAAAAAATGTTATTCATAATGTTTTTTTTTTTACATTTAATTATTATTATGGTCATTCTAAGAGATCAGTGATATCAATAAACATATTTTTTTCGCATTTCCTTTTTTTCAAATTCTCAATGTTCTGCTATTGCTATTAGCTATAAATTCGTTATTATAAATGATCATTGTACGATTACAAACTTTCTTAATATTTCGAGTTTTGAAATTGCTGTCACTTGAGTTTGGATTATTTGTCCAAATATTTAACCACAAAACAAAATATACCTTCAACATCGTTCCAATTAAGTTCATTTTACTTAATAAAAATAGCGCCAACAAGAACAAAAAAAGTATCTTCATAATATTGTCTTTCATAAGCAACTTTATTTGTGCCGTCAAAGCCTGTCTACGGGCGGTCAGTCGACGATACATATAACGCGACCGAGTACGGGAGCCTCTAAATAACACTACAAGCTAGGGTTGTTCAATTGCACTTGATTTAGTCGGGTTACCTCACTGCTCCCATTCAGCTTCGTCCACTCCTTCCATGCTATCTTGTTCAAGTTTCAAGTTGATCTGCACTTTGGCGCTTATGGATTTCATTATCTGTGGAGCATTGAATTGGTTAGTGGGATCGCTACGGCAACGAATTAAAATATAGATATTGGTTTAAATGGATTCGTACTATTTGATATACTTAGATTAATTTTAAAATTTTAATTGGAATGTCAATTAAAAATAAGTTACAACCATAAATTCAGCACTGAAATTTTACTTAAATTCACTTAGCTAGTGTTTTTTTTTTACGAAATTGTTTATCCTAATAGTAGGCAAATATTTTGGGCACGTACACTCAAATACGCTAGTGATGCAATCAAGATTTATCAAAATAGGTAATATTTAATTGTAAAGTAATTATTAACTTATAAAATAATCATTCTAAAATTAGCTATTACAAAAATAGCTGAAAACTTAAAGTTGTATGTTGTTGTGTCTGATTGTATCCGATTTCGAACATACTATTTTTGGGTTGTGCATTTGTTATGTTACATGTTGTAAAGCAAGATTTATTACAATGTTGCGGAGTTAACAATAATCCGTTAATATATATAGTACACTCACACTGTCCTCTTTAGCCTTGGCGTCCTGCGGCACGTGCGACTTGATGAGGTCGGGCTTGGGCTTCTGCGCGCCCGCCTTGTCGCGGGCCTCGCGCGACACCGGCGACGCCGCCGTGTGCGCCGACACTAGTGGGGAAAAGTACATGCTTATTGTACATCTGGGAGAACAGGCTGCCAGAGTTGTGGCATTGTTTGAAAGAGTTAACGTGGCCCTGAAACGCAAAGGACACCTGAAGGAACACAGGTGGATTTGAGTAAATAATACTCTGACGATTCTCGTTCTACCTAGAGCGAGAAAGTATATCACTATTATTTCTCTCGAGTGAATTCCGGTCAATCTCATCAGATATAGTGCGCACAAACATTTTACTCCAATAGCCTGACGGGGCGGTTTTATTTAACCAAGGCGAGTTAGTTTTCGACGAGTGTGTAAAATCACATTTTTTGTGTGCTTAAACTCGAAGCGCTCGTTCTCATAGAAGTTGGCTTACGCACATAGAAACAGTGCGCCCGTGAATCTATACACAAAACGAAGACCAACTTGTCTTCGTGATATAGAACAACTCACTGTAACATTATAAGGTCACTAGAGTCGGGGGGAACAAGTCGTCTTGTACTTACGAGGTTCCATGCCGGGCGGCTGCAGGCTCACAATGTGGGGCGTTACCGATGCGCCCGCGAGCCAGTCGGCGCCGCTGAGCCACGCCTGCCACGTCACCAGCGTCGGGGGGAACAAGTCGTCTTGTACTTACGAGGTTCCATGCCGGGCGGCTGCAGGCTCACAATGTGGGGCGTTACCGATGCGCCCGCGAGCCAGTCGGCGCCGCTGAGCCACGCCTGCCACGTCACCAGCGTCGGGGGGAACAAGTCGTCTTGTACTTACGAGGTTCCATGCCGGGCGGCTGCAGGCTCACAATGTGGGGCGTTACCGATGCGCCCGCGAGCCAGTCGGCGCCGCTGAGCCACGCCTGCCACGTCACCAGCGTCGGGGGGAACAAGTCGTCTTGTACTTACGAGGTTCCATGCCGGGCGGCTGCAGGCTCACAATGTGGGGCGTTACCGATGCGCCCGCGAGCCAGTCGGCGCCGCTGAGCCACGCCTGCCACGTCACCAGCGTCGGGGGGAACAAGTCGTCTTGTACTTACGAGGTTCCATGCCGGGCGGCTGCAGGCTCACAATGTGGGGCGTTACCGATGCGCCCGCGAGCCAGTCGGCGCCGCTGAGCCACGCCTGCCACGTCACCAGCGTCGGGGGGAACAAGTCGTCTTGTACTTACGAGGTTCCATGCCGGGCGGCTGCAGGCTCACAATGTGGGGCGTTACCGATGCGCCCGCGAGCCAGTCGGCGCCGCTGAGCCACGCCTGCCACGTCACCAGCGTCGGGGGGAACAAGTCGTCTTGTACTTACGAGGTTCCATGCCGGGCGGCTGCAGGCTCACAATGTGGGGCGTTACCGATGCGCCCGCGAGCCAGTCGGCGCCGCTGAGCCACGCCTGCCACGTCACCAGCGTCGGGGGGAACAAGTCGTCTTGTACTTACGAGGTTCCATGCCGGGCGGCTGCAGGCTCACAATGTGGGGCGTTACCGATGCGCCCGCGAGCCAGTCGGCGCCGCTGAGCCACGTCTGCCACGTCACCAGCGTCGGGGGGAACAAGTCGTCTTGTACTTACGAGGTTCCATGCCGGGCGGCTGCAGGCTCACAATGTGGGGCGTTACCGATGCGCCCGCGAGCCAGTCGGCGCCGCTGAGCCACGCCTGCCACGTCACCAGCGTCGGGGGGAACAAGTCGTCTTGGAATAACTCGCTCTGTGCAAATAATTATACAGAATTAGGGTCAAGCATCATCATAATACACACGAATACGTGGAAATCGCATTCTTCAGTACCGCAATCCCGAACGTGTCATCGCGCCAAAAATTGTCCTGTCATATTTTGTCGCGATAAATGAACGCAGTGATCGCTTTGTATCAGGGCGACATCTTAAGAGTTAGAGTTCTCAGGGGCCATTCTAGTATTACGTAAGCTACTACAGTGGGGTGGGCGGGTCTTTGCTTTGCTTATTTTTGGTTACATGGGGAATGGATTCGTACACCTATTCTAGTATATTTTGTTTTTAAGAGAACGATGTCGATGTTTCAAAATCACAAGAATGTGAGCAGAGACACATCACTGAGCAGCAAACATCCAATGTCATTGAAGATCTAGAGTCATGGATTCGTGTATGTGACTGAGGACTGTTAATTTGAATTAAATGTCTTAATTTTAAATAAAATTTGTTTTTCCCTTTATTTCTAGACTTACAACTACTGCTCATAAATTAATAACGAAAATAACACATTGACAAATGCTTGTTCCGTTCCGTTCCATCATCGGACCACTAGACGTACGGCGTTGCGCCACCGATAGATGCGTATACAACGTTTTAGGAAACGAATGTATTATGCGTAGCAAAGGAGTGGAATTCCCTGTCGGAGTATATGTTTCCTGATAGCTTCAACCTGGGCATCTTGAAGTCAAGAGTGAATAGGTTACTTCTAGGCGAATGTGCTTTATCGTCGACCACACCATCGCCTACCATTAGGTGAGATAGTGATCAAGCGTGAGTATATCAATAATAAAACAAAATCATACCTTTATTCTGGGTACAGTGAATGAAAGGGGCTCGATGGTTCCATTGGTGAGTCGTAGAGCTCGTGCGAACTCCACCTGAAACGTATCCTTATTTAAATATCTGTTCCTGTAATAACAAAATGGGCAGAATACACGTACGTATACTCCATTCGAAGAAACCTTTCTTACTGTCGTTCAACCGATTTTGACTGTTACTGCGTTGGCATAATAAATGGCGGCTGCAGTAAACAGTTTGTATTGTAACCACTTTTTGCTTTTAATGCCATCCTTATGCCTACGGAATAGGAGTGAAAATCGGTTAAACTGTCAGTAAAAAAAGCTTTGTTTATGTCTAATCTTATTGCTAAAGGAGTATAGTTCTTTAGTTTTGGGCCTACGCCGTGGGGAAAAAAGGTGAGTTTATTATGTATGTCACACTATAGTCTATTCGCGTTAAGATAATAGTTATTAATAAGTGCAACTGCAAAGTAAAGACGTATTCTTAATGGGGCATAACTTAAACAATTATATTAAAACAATCTTTTTATTACACAGTATTGACAAACATAATTATTAATTAATATTTCAATTAAATCATAATCACCAGAATTCTCACTTATGTTTTTACGAATAGGTGAGGTATTCAATTTTAAAATTGTGATAAACCGTGGCCGTACTATCTGAAGGGCTTACTTCAACAGGTCAATTTGAACAGTTTTTAATTTACTATAATCTAATTACTCAAGGGGCTTAGCTGAGTGACAACGATGAGTCATTATTTTCGTTACCCGAATACACTATAGTTTTCAAAATAGCAAATTCTCTAAAAGCCTATTTCTCTGAATGGCCGCTCGTCGCCGTGACAAAAACGAAGCAGATGCATTCAGTTGGTTCAATGATTTCGTGCAAATTCTTGCGGTGCGGTGATTTGTTTTAAACAAATTGCGGCTGACGTGCCGACTTCGCGTGCCCGTGGGACAAATTACTTACCTATTCGTAAAAATAAAAAAAAATATTTAATAACTGATTAAATTTTAAAATAATTACTTTTTAATTATATTTCAAAATACTGTGTAATAAAAAGTTTGCTTAAATATTAATAGTTTAATTCTTACCTCGTTATGGATACGCCTTAATTTTTCAGTTGAACTGATGAGTCACTATTTTCTTAACGTGAATAGACTATAGTGAAAACCGCGTCAAAATCCGTTGTTATTTAAAACTCAACAAATAAACAGACAGACGCGAATGTGACTTTGTTATAAACTATGTAAAGATGAATATACCCTACACAAATATTATACCTACACTACAATTTCTATAGGATGGTACAGGTGACAGCTACCGAATTCATACAATATAGCTAACTATCCTTTTCTCTCAACTTAAAGATGCATATTTTCATCCTGCTGTCATCCTACCCATGATATGTAAAAAAGACCTTACGCGGCCTCATTATGAGAAGTAAAGCGTACCTTCTCAACGGCGACTAGATTCTTTTGTAAGTAGGCGATGCCTTGGTGCAGCGTGGGCGAGCGGTGGTGCGACAGCGCGCACAGGTGCGGCGCCTCGCTCGTCACCTCGTAGCAGTAGATCGTTGAATCACCCTGAAACGAAAAATAAGTGTTAAGAAGACACAGATAACGTTTTACGATTGCCGAAGCGAATACCTTTCATGTTAGTACTCACCCGGCCCGTCAGGAACAGAGTGCCGGAGTCGTGGTCAATATGCGTCTGCAGTATAGCTGGCGACACGTCCAACCCCACCGTACACACGGGCGCAGACAGGTCGGTAGCCTTGTATAGCAGGATCTGGCGCTCTGATACTCTGTCAATAATGTTGAATTGAGTATTGAGAAGCTGTTTCAAATAAAATTAAGTAGGGAAACTCCACCAAGTCTGTTAATAAATTTATACCAAGATTTATACGAAAAAATAATAAATTAGCTTTTGCTCACGGCTTCGCCCGCATACATAAAATATAGCCTATCTCGCTCAGAATTAAAGCAGCTTTCTATCGGTGAAAAAATTTTAGCAATCGGACTTTCAGAGATAACCTCTTGCAAACAAAAAAAAAACAAACTTTACCTCTTTAAAACCCAAACAAGTTACTCTTTAGCCGACTTCAAAAAGAAGGAAGTTCTATATTCACCTATATTTTTTTTATGTATGTTCACCGATTTTTCGGTCAATTGTGGACCGGTTTTGAAAATTATTTTTTGATCGAGAGGTTATGCTCCCGAGTCGGTCCCATAGAAATATTATTAAGATCTGATAAAGAAATTCGAAGATATGGAACGGAACTCTTCATAAGATCACAGCAGCACTGTTGTATCAAATAAAATTGCTTTGTTTATACGTGGTGAGTAACTCTCTATAGAGCTTTATACATTTTGTTGGTAGCGGCGAATGGTCACGCCGCCATGGTGTCCCGGTGAAATATAGCCCTTATAGAAACACAACGACTGGTCCTGTGCGTCTCACATCCATCGGATTCCCGCGAACCTCACCAAGTCATCGGTTCACCTTGTGGGAGGCCTTCCAACGCTGCGTCTTCCGGTACGTGGTCGAGACTCCATAACCTTTCGTCCCCATCGACCATCTGTTCTGCGTGCAATGTGCCCTGCCCATTGCCACTTAAGTTTGGCGATTCTTTAGCTAGAGCTATGTCGGTAACCTTGGTTCTCCTGCGGATATCTTCTTCTTTTATTTAAATGTCGTGATCTTATTTCGAATACAGCTATATAGCTTACTTGTCAAAGCCGGTGACGACGAGATGCGTGCCATTGAGCGCCCACACGATGCGCGCGCCGCGGCTGCCAGCCGGGCCCGGCCCGCTCTGCGTGGCGGTGCTACACGAGCGCGGCTTGTATACCTGCGATACATTCGTTTATTTTTATACTGATGAATTATAAACTGTGAAATGCGCTGCCTTTCACTATCAGGACGGCCAGTCAATATGCATTTAAGCGGAATTTGAGGAATAATTTTCTACACAAATAGCAGAATCGTCTCGAAAACCTTCTTTCCTTTACCTATACATGTATTATCAAGTTGTACGGCATAGATTCAAACACAAAAAGGCGTATTACTTTATACATCACAAAACGGCGAAGGAAAAAATCGTCAGGAAACCCGCGCGTCTTAGAACCAAAAATTCTAAAACATGTGACATCCAGCAAACCGCATTGGGTATATGGTTCATTCACTCTCCTATCTCTTAGACAGGAGGCCTGAATTCCAGCAGTTGGAACATTGTATGACTATCTAGTTATACTTTTTTACCCTGATTTTCTAATACTATTTAGCAATGTCATATGTGTTATACAAACTCCACTTAGTTCGCGTGAATACTACTCGCTTTCACAATAAAGAAGCCGGACCTACGCACTATGCAGTCACAACCTCGACTGATTGCACAACCAGTCGTCGACGAGGCCGTGTAGGCCTAATATTTGTATTTGCATCATCATCTTTACATAGTATACAAAGTCGCTTTCCACGACTTTCTGTTTATCCGTTAACTTCTCAACCTTACAATAATAGATTTTGATGCGGTTTTCACTACAGTATATTCGCGTTTAAGGAAATAGTGACTCGTTAGTGCAACTGCAAAGTTAAGGTGAATGTTCCGCTGGCCTGTTCATACATTTTTCGTTCGCGTTCTACTTCGTAAATAGACACTTTTTGCTCAAAACGAATCACTTTATCACTTTTCTACAATGAAATAGTTTCGCATTAGTTACTTTTTGTAAATAATTTGCATTAAATATTGAGAAAAACAGTCTTCAAAACCGAGCAAAATTTGATATTTTGTTTACTAGTGTGAGTGCGATTTGACAACCAAGCATGCCGCCATGATTGCG
The DNA here is from genome assembly GCA_961205895.1 of Mythimna pallens. Taxonomy (NCBI): domain Eukaryota; kingdom Metazoa; phylum Arthropoda; class Insecta; order Lepidoptera; family Noctuidae; genus Mythimna; species Mythimna pallens. The sequence goes on along the minus strand of OY540839.1, from coordinate 20,679,791 downwards.
ATAGGTTATAATATTTAACGCTAGATGGCGTGCAACCGATATTGTTAATTTGAAAAATCATTACTAAATTTCTAACAATGGCATTCATTAAAAAATGCATTATAATAACGTAAAACTAACTATCATAAACGAAAACATAAAACATTGTTGTTGTTATCAAAAAATTGTAAGCGTTAGTTATTATTATTTTGACTGGCAACAATATCATCATTCGTAATCGTAGGTGCCTACGAATGAGGCGACGTTGCCGTACTTCCTAGTTCCTTCCTACTTGACCCTTTGACCTGTAATGTTTCTAAGAAAAACCGTTGCCAAACTTCGTTGGATTCGATGATTCGGTTGACTTGAAATAAAATACATTTTGAAGCTAGCTTGAGCAGTGATAGGTTTTACGCGCGGAATTTCTTGTATGATTTAAAATGTATGCATTTTCATTTATTCGAACTAATATTTCTTGTATGTATATCATTCCAATTGAATATACTTATTGCAAGGTATTGTAGTATAGGTTGCTTATACGCAATTTTATTTTAAAATAAAAGTACCTATAAATCTTTCGGTGGTATTAGCAAGTCGGCCCGTAAGTTTAGCTGGCTATTACAAACTAAAATCTTCTCATAATAAAAATCACCGATCGATATTGTTAATTGATTCGTTAAGTTATAATAATATCAAGTAAACAAAATTTTATTTACTTGATAATATATTATCTATCATAAGTAAACCAAATTTATAGGTCGCTGTAGATTTAAATTTCCTGTCATATTGTTTTTTCAGATTAGTAATACAAATAGTTATCGACAGACCATTATATTAGACGGACAAACAAACATCAGTTTTATTTGGTACAGTACCTATATCGCGTCTTATGTGGTTGGGGTGCATTTCGTTACAGTTAAGCACATCAAAATGTATAAGTATGTAATATGATTTATTATTTATGGTTGCTCAGCAGGGATTTATACCCACAAGATATTATTTTCTTAATTGTCAATAAGTTGTCAATCAATATTATATCAAGATTATTTGGGTAAGTAAAATTTTACTGCTATATTTTTCTCAAAATGCGAATGTAATCTCGAACGTAATTTGGAACGTCAGTTTCACAGTCAGTTTGAAATATTCTTTATTATCTATGGATATTACTTACTTTGCATTCGTTTGCCTGACTGACTGCAAATCCAAGCTATCTGATCTGGTTGTTTTATGATTCCATTCAATTTTATTCGAGTTTATAAAAGTAACATATTGTCTTGTATATAATTTGTTTTTGTGTATTTCAGATTTACATCTAGGTTCCTATTATGTCTGGGGCTGCGAGAAAGATTGCGTACCAACGCCATGAATATTCGGGCGGTCGTAAATCGTCAAAAAGAGCGAAAAACGCATTCAAACGATTACATGGAGACGAAAGGTTAGTATACATGTAAATTATAACTCAAATTATGTCCACCTTCATTGTAAAATTCTCAATCTCCAGTTTTCAAGTAGGTATAGTGCGCGGGAAATAAGTTGAATCAAAATGGCCGTTGTTACTATAGTTGTACTTTTACTGTTCACAAAAATTTATATCCGTATCGTATTACAGCCGCGTGAAAATTTGGCGTTCTGAAGAAATGAAGAAAAAATTAACAAATGAACAAATCATCCCTGATTCTATGGTGTATGTATGAAATAATCGTTATTTATTGTGATCGCTGATCGTAAAAGTTCATGTTATGGCATTAGATAATTATTGATTTATTTCTTTCAGTACCCAGAATACACAACCGAGAACATATGCGCGTGTAAAACCGAAAATTCGCTTAGAGGCCACCTACAGTGTTCCTAGTACTAGCACAGTGACGGCTGAACCTGTGGTTGAACCTGTGGTAGACATAAATTGGCCGCAAGCAGATCCTGAAATCGAGTCGTTTCCGTTGACCGTGGAAACCGTTCCAAATACAGGGTTATCTGGAATATCTGGGTATCGCATTGTGGACCTTAGGCATGTTATTGAGTGGGCCTGCCTTATGGAAAGACACCGAAATATCTGTGAATCATCACAAATTGAATTTGTTAGTGAAAGACGTGATGGATTTCGAAGTGTATTAAAATTCAAGTGCAGTATGTGTGAAAAAACGTGGGAACACTGCACAGAGAGCAAAGACAAACTAAATACTGCATTTGTGTGGGCAACTGTAACTTCTGGTAGCTACTACACTCAAGCAGCTCATATAACAAGTCTGATGGATATTCCAACAATGTCACCTAATAAATTTCGACGTATTGAAAAAAAATTAGGCAATGTTTGGTTAGAACATTTGACAGAGGAAATTAAGATAGCTGGTGAACAAGAAAGATCAATTGCTATTGAAAAAGGTCATGTGTCTTCAGACGGTATTCCATTTATTACTGTGTATGTGGATGGAGGATGGTTGAAGAGATCATACGGGCATAACTTTGATTCGTCATCTGGTATGGTAAGATAAATTATTACTAAAAACAAATTTATTTATTATCAAAACAATGTAACACGACAAACAATTATGCGATGTTGTTGAATTTTGTTTATTTCTATAATTGAATTGAATGCAAATAATTATTATCTGCTATATTTTCAAGAGTTGTTTTTCACTTCCAGGCCTGCATTATTGGGAAAGAAACTAAGAAATGTCTATTTCTTGGTGTTCGAAATAAATATTGTTATACATGTCAATATTATGATAGGAGAAATATTGATATGAAACCACATAATTGTTGCAAAAATTTTACTGGGCCGTCTACAGGAATGGAATCACAAATTATTGTGGAAGGCTTTCAAAAGAGTGAAGAAACACATCAACTTCGCTATTTGAGCTTTATTGGAGACGGAGATTCCTCTGTGTTTGCAAACTTGAAAGAAAAAGTGTCTTATGGAAACATAATAAAAAAAATTGAATGCAAGAATCATGTAATCAAAAACTATACCAGTGCACTCTACAAGGTAAATCCTTACTAATATTATACTCGTAAATGCAAAAGTAAGTTAGTTTGTTTTGTTTGGCTTTCACGTCTTAACTACTGAACTGATTTCCATGAAATTTTACATACATCATAATGGAAGTGCAGAATAAATAATATACCTTTAATCCGGTTGGCGAAGTGGTTGAGCGATTGACTGCCGCGCTGCGTGTCGTGGGTTCGATCCCCGCAAGGAACAAATATTTGTATGGCCTACAGATAGTTGTTCCGGGTCTGGGTGTCTTGTGTATGCGGATTTACATGTTTGTAAACGCAAAATCATTGAATCATATTCAATATTTATATTTGTACACTTTCAGATTTTGGCCAACACCAAGCTCCCACTTCGTGGGAGAAATATTTTGAAACCCAAGGTAATGAAGCTGACCTTAGTGGCACGGAAAATCATAATGTATAGTAGTGATAATACTGTTAGCGCTGCAGATTTGAGAAATGGCCCACTTCATGTATTTGGAGTACACGGAAACTGCAAGGACTATTACTGCAATGTCAATGGAAGTGAAAACAAGGAAGAAAACCTAGTAGAAATTCTAAAAAAGGATGCTCCAGAAGTGTGGGCTCTGATTTATGCCGCTAATGAAAAAATTGCGTTGAAGGCAGGCCGTTTGTCAAATGAGACGACAAATGTGGCAGAAAACTTTATGAGCGTAATAAATAAATTCAGCTGCGGAAAACGAATTAGTCTAGGTAAAGGGGGATCGTACCAGCGACGTGTTCATGTGGCAGGTAAATAGTATAAACATTTAATTTTTTATTAGAACAGAAGTTGGAACCAAAAAGAAATGTTATGTTTATCAGTATTGTTTCTTTATATTTATATTGTACATAACATACAATTTCTATCTATTGTTTTTTAATACAAAATTATATTTTATTTTCAGGGCTATCGCTTGCTACTGGACACAAATGGCATGAGACTGCATGGAAAAAGCAGACCACACAGAGCCCAGGAACACATTTTAAAAAATATATAAAGCGAAAGGAACAGAGCAGAATACGACAACAATCGTCAACACGCAAACGATTGTTTGTTCCAAGAGAGAAAAACAAACCAGACAAGAACTATGGACCTGAAGCTAGTGATCCAATTGATATTGATGAAGTACAATTGAGAATATTGTGTGAAGAACGGTTAGCAGAATTCCAAAAGTCACCAGAAGACATAGCTTTCATTGAAATGTCTACTATAGGGCAGCATGAAAATGATTTATATACTACTCATAGGCGTGACCGTCTGACTGCTAGTCAATTTGGAATGGTAATGTAATCAGAAATTTGCATGTGTAATTTCTGTATTTTATAGAACGCCTATGCAGACAACGCTTTTTTTTTATTTTATCTTACTTTTACAGGTTTGCAAACGCCGTATTACAACACCATGTCACAATCATGTCAAGGATATTCTATATAAAAGGAATATTTGTACAAAAGATATGTTATATGGCCAGCAAAATGAAAATGTGGCGAAAAGTATGTTTATGCAACAGTATAATAAAACTGTAAGGCCTTCAGGTCTTTTTATTGATGAAGAATATGGATGTTTAGCTGGCAGTCCAGATGGTAAGTTTTTCTTTATCAATATTCATTCATGTATCATATATGTCTATAAGTTGGATCTTACCTATATATTCATAAATATCGAAAATTATAACACTAGTTATAATCACGAGGGACCAAGGATTACAAGCACGATAGGCGATTACATGTTTCAAATCTCATAAAGAGCTCCATTTTACTGTTTTATAATAATCTTGTATAAATTTGTTATAGGTGTAATTGAAAATGAGAGAGCCGTAGTTGAGATCAAGTGTTTTCCATCATTGGCGAGGAAAAACCAAACCCTAGAGGCAGCTGCACTAGAAAAGAAAAACTTTGCTCTGATATTGGAAAATAATGTTCTACATATGAATAAAAAGCATGATTATTACTATCAAGTAAATTAATAATTCTATTGCATGTCCACTTTATAATTTATTTTAGCATGTTATTTACTCTTACCATAATGTTAAATCTATTTCAGGTTCAAGGACAAATGCGTGTCAGTAACATGGATAAATGCTACTTCATATGTTTTATTTCAGTCAATGAATCTTTGACTGTTATAGAAGTTTGTCGAGATAATGAATTTATCAGCAATATGATGCCAAAGCTACTGGACTTTTTTAAATACTGTATTCTGCCAGAAATAATATTGAGACGTGTTCAAAAAAATGCGAAATGTATAGATATGAAAGGTACACAATTTTTTTTTTCATAATTTCCATAAATTTCAATCTATATCATATTTTTTCTTGTGGGAAATTTTTCTTCAACATCAAAAGTTACACATAAAATATACTAAGCATTTTTACAAAAGTTACACAAAAAATATACTAAGCAAGGCATTTTCTTTCGCAGCAGCTGTGTAGCGGTGGTTTCCGGACAAGAACTTTAGGAAGAGTGAAAACAACATGTCGGATCATTTTTATTTTTATTGTACTTTTATAGTAGTATGTTTAGAATCTATATTATTATCAATGTTTACAATCATAGAGTGAATTAAAAGAAATTTGTTGCTTTTTTATATCCAGCAGATATGTATAACCATTTGTTAGTTATGTTTAGGTTTTACTAAAAAAATATGTGATTATGGATGCTTAGATACTATCAAACATTTTTCCACTTTCTTGGTTGCAATCTCTTATTCTAATTTGTGTTTTAAATGTGTTGTCTTATTTATGAATTATAGTTTATTGCGTTTACTGGTGTGTAATTGTTGTAAATAATGTAACTTGAATTACTTCAAATTTGCATTGGGACTAAATATTTTGAAAAAGATTGTTTTTTAGTAAATGGTCATGTATCAAGCATTGATGCCACTATAAATACTTGTAATAATTGTTAGTTGGTGTATATATTCTTTTAAATAATATATAAGGTAATAAAATAAAACCGTCTTACATTGCATTTTTGACATTCATTTGATTCCTAAAATAAATAGTTTACACCACCCATGAAATACCTTTTATTTTTATAATATAATCGTAACAGGTACTCCCCCAGACATCATTATAATTTCTACAGAATTCAAATAACTTTTAAATGCACGCCATCTAGTGGTTAATTTTGATGAATGCTTTTGATTCTAAAGTAGTCGCTCATGTCTATGTGTGTGTAAACGATACTATAATCAGAGTTTGAAATTAGCTTTCGTTATATGGCGAATCAGATGGGTTTTGAGGCTATAATTTGACTAATTTCGATAAAGTGGAATGTCCGATAACCGCATCTACTATTTCTGTGACTTAATATTGTTTCAATTACACTCAAAACCAAATAAAACTGAAAATGTTGACTTCAGCGCCATCTAGCGGGAAAATGGCCTCGAACAACCCGTAGCAATCACCTTAAGACGTTATATTGAGTAAAAATTAAACCACTAATAAAAAAAACTTTTATCACACAGTATTTTCAAATAATTAAGTAATTATTTTAAGATTTTTAAACGTCAGAATTTTCACTTTTAGTTTTTACGAATAGGTAAAAATATTCATTTTTTAAATTGACAATCTAAAGGACTTATTTCAACTGGTCAATGTGAACACCGCTTTATAATTTACTATGATATAATTTTTAGCACAAAAGATCCAGAAGGGTCGAAGTGCTCTGGTTTTAAGGCCAGCCCCACACAAGATAAGATGATATAATTGGTCAAGGGGCGCGCGTGGCTAAACTGAGCGGCAACGATGAGTCACTATTTTCTTAACGCGAATCTGAACGGCTTATTTCTACTGGTCAGTGTGAACACTGCTTTCTAATTTACTATTATCTAATTGGTCAAGGGGCATGGCTAAGCTGAGTAGTAACTATAAGTCACTATTTTCTTAACGCGAACACACTATAGTAGGAAGATTAATAAACGAGGAAGGTTTATGTATATAATTTGCACCAGTGCGAAACCAGGACGGGCGACTAGTGCTATATAAAATAACTCACCCTAATAAGTCCATCTTTACAGACAGTCGCGAGATACTCCCCGCAAGGCGACCAGTCCAGCGCGAAGATCTGATCAGTATGGCCAGTCAATACAATGGAAGCCACAGGGTTCTCCGGACTAAGGTCCCATAACTTGACGGTGAGGTCGTGAGCCGCCGTCGTTAGGACGTCGGAGGCCGTTGGGTGGAATCTGATGATGTATATCTTGTCGGGGTGCGCTGAAAATGTACGGGTTGGCTCGTTCGTTGATTCTTGGAGGCCTGGCGGAGAATGCACAATTGTATTAGAGATTACATGTGTGTTATGAGGTTTTTATGTTACATGGTTGTTTCTTTCAAAAGTAAGAATTTGTTAGATTTTGGATCTTCCTTTTGGATCCTCCCAAGAGAGAGAAAACGATGACGCTCCAGATTAGAAGGTAAGTAAAAAATTATTAAATGGATTAACTGGTTTCTGAACAGAATATTTGAAGTAAAAAAACATGTAGTCAAATTTTTTTTAATGCCAAATTTTGAGTTATTCAGGCGAAGCTTGGGTTTAGCAAATACTTCAAATTATTGATAGAGAAATCGAGGGTTAGGGCTTCTTTTCGCACATTTAAGACATTTTTACCATTAGCTGATATTGTTACAAACCATCGCGACATTACATAATAATCTTTGGTACTTAGAATAAGGTCGCTTATAAACGTTAAGAAAAGTCGCCGGGCCTATGAAAGAATTCGTGTCGTTTCTACACACGTACTGTATACACTACTTCAGCGATGATCAAGACAAGTCTTGTCTGCGCTAGACACGATGCGTGAAGTTGCTATGGTGCGTTACGGGGGCGGGGTAAGTGAGGTGGTGCCACGATAAATTTTGGTGCTTAAATCCAACAAAATCCTTATCATGTACATGATGAATTGGTTCTACGAACCTCCTTCAGGTATGATCCACTCGCGCACCTCGCCGTCGTCGCAGGCCACGAGCAGCCGCTCGGGGCGGAAGGGGTCCCACGCCCAGTCCTGCAGCGGCGCCGGGTGCAGCAGCGCGTGCACGCGCGTGCTGGACGGGTGGCCGGGCGGCGCCGCGGCAACGGCCGTGGCGCCCAGCGGCAGCTCCACGATGCCCACGCGCCCGCCGCCGCCCGACAATGGCACGGCGCAGCGATAGCCGTTGGCTGTGGGGTAGCATAGTAGCCTTACACTCTAAGACCATGTCTGTGTGCATGCCCGCTGCCTAATTTCAAATGCAATATTGTTGTCAACACTCGAACAGTCTTATTGCAATCGGCGTGTAATTGGCATGCACTTTGCAATGTAATGATTTTATTTATTTTAAGAATTTAAACTAATTAATTAATCAATTTTTAAGAATACAATTATTAATTATTTATCAATCTGTTCGACACAATTATGTATATTGTTATGAATAAAGATAGTACTACTAGTGAGAAATCAAGATGGCGAGCGATATAAAAAGGCGGCCGTGGAATTATTGCTAATAAAAGCTTACGTAGAACTTGCCGTAGTCAAAGGTTTCGCCCACATCTAAGTCGGAAACCATACTTCCACAACGTGCCTCCGGAAAAAAATCTATAGAATGGACTATACGCGTTAAGTAAAAAGTGACGCATACTGATGCACTGGCTACTGCAAAGAAGGCGTACTCATACTAGGGTAAAAATTAAACCATTAATATTAAAAAAAAAAAAAACTTTTTATTACAGTGTTTCAGTCGTCGTCAGAATTTTTTTACGTTTTATTATATACCTATTATAAATTCATTTTTAAAATTGACCAAAGACGAACCTGTACTGTCTGAAGGGCTTACATCAACCGGTCAATGTAACGGCTTATTAAGTTGCTGTGATCTACTTGGTCAAAGGGCGTGGCTAAGCTGAGTGATAACGATGAATCACTACTTTCTTAACGCGAATAGACTATTTCACACAATCGACCTCAATGCCCAATTTGTAAATTCATCAAAACTCAATAAAATATATTTTATTAGATAGTACTCATTGCGTACTTCGCGTTATCGAGAAGACAATTTTTTGAACATTATAAAACAATAGATCAAGAATTTCAATCTTTGGTAATCAAAAGTGCGATTTAGATTTATTGTGTTACGTATCATGCAGTATTCGCAACAAATTCACAGAATGCTGTGAATTTGTGTTTTAGTTGATTCTCGCAGTTATGGTCTTGGGAAGAATTAGTTTTTATCTTGATGCCAAACTGACATGCGTACACTGCTGTCATGTGAACGCTCCCACCGCATGGCGTGTGAACTTCGCCTTAACCTTTCGAATATTGTAATTAGAGACACAATGAGAGAGCGAACGCCGGTGCTCGCTAGGGGTTTAATGAATTTGTTTACAAATGATATAATTTGAAACTCACCATAGAAACCGTTGCATTCGCCGGAGATCTGTCTGCTAATATTCTTGATATTTTCCACTTGAGTCGACTTGTGGCCGGGCGTTCCTTTTAGATGACGAAATTTGGACACCTTGCCAAAAACAGTGGAGGTCCTCTTAGTAGTGACATTCGGTACTGAAGCCCTCTTATCTTCGCGATCCGGACTTTTACGAGATTTCAGTGAATCTCTTCGTCTGAAACAAATAATGCAATATTTCTATGCTATATTAATAATATATGGCATATAAATCATCGACTGGCCTGTTGGTCTAGTGGTTAGTGGTCCTGACTGCTATGTCGGAGGTCGTGGGTTCGATTCCCACCAAGGGCAAATGTTTGTGTCTGGGTGTAACTTATCTATAATATGTATGTATTTAGAAATATATAAGTATGTTTATCAGTTGTCTAATAATACTCATAACACAAGCTCTGCTTAGCTTGGGACATGACGGCGTTGTGTGATTATTATTATTATATTATATTAATATATGCTATATATTAATAATATTTCTAAGTTTGGTCTCAGGGTTCGGAGAAAGTGTTATAAATCGATAAAATTATTGATATTTTTTTTGTATCAAACAAAAAAAATATCAATAATTTTATTTGTTGTAAAAAGCTCATGATTTACATAAAGAATAACTTAAATGGAAATAAAACAAAATAATTGCAAAACAACTTTAAATCTGAATTCGTTGCCAAAACTCAAAAAAACAAAAGTAAAAAAAACCGGCGTTTCTATTTTTAGTTTCTTCTTTTAGTTCTGGTTATCCACAACTAAAAGAAGAATAATATATGATAGGAAGACACAAGGCCGCGGTCTGAGGCACATGATCTTCCTCGCGCGCTAACTGTGACGGAACAAAACACCACTCTACTGCCCTCGGAATTCAAAAAGTGATATCTCAAAAATTCCGAAAATTCTGTAGTGTTTTGCATTAGAAAGCTTTTTTAAAGTTCAATATGAAAACGAAAATCTTTGATTCGAGTTACCGCTTTTTCGGTTCCGAGGGCTGTCTAAAAGTTTTTCATACGTTTATGTTCCCGGCATTGCATACTGCAAAGATGTGGTTTCCGAAAAAAAGACCAAAACTTAATTGACCATGCAGCAGTGCAGCTTTTATGAAGTAGCCAAGTACCTTGACTACTTTAGCTTACTTTGCGACATGGAACAATTTTTTTTACAATGCGATCCAATCAAGAATATGATCGATTGCCATGTTGTGACGTCACGTTATACTGTCAAATCGAAGAATATTAATAGGGTGAGCAAAACATGATTTTTTTATAATTTAATTTATTTACGAACTGTAAACGAAAAAAGTTTAATTAGAATCCAGTTCTTCAATTTTGCTCATCTCTGAGTTTTTCAATTTTGCCCAATTTCTTGCGATTTGACAGGATGACGTGACGTCATGGCAATCGATCCTATTCTTATTTGGAACTCATTGTAGGTTACTATTGGACTTGATTAAAACAAATTAGTGTGGTAGTAGAGTTTGTCATGCTCACTCAAATGTCTTGCTGATGGTTGCACATGTTTTGGATCATTCGGATACCTTCGAAATTGTTGAGCTGAGTAGTGCTTATATACGCGTCATGTCCGTGAACGGACACTACCAGTTGAGACTGGTCGTCTCTTAGCAGCCAGTGGTTCAATTTAGTTTGTATATTTTAAATTTGTTGTTTTTTTTTTGTTACTTTATTTATTTACACTTTTCTCATAACTAAGATATTTGTAATATTTAAAATGATGTAAAAGAGGATCCATAGAGTTTCTTGCACATTCTTCTCCATAGAGATTTTTCTGACTGACTTCTTTCTTGACAAAAGCCTGTAAACGATTTATTTGAGATAAATGTTTCGATTTGATACCTGAGTGGTGCAGGGGATGGCGGCGTGTCGGACTCAACGGCGACGCTCACGGAACGCGACTCGTACGCGCGGCGACGGTCCGCTATTGACTGCGCACCGCTGCAATATTATCATTATTATCCTCTTATTAGGTGGAAAAGCAACAAATAACTGCTCCCGTTCTGGGTGCAGCGATAGGGAGAGTCAGTCTTTAGAGGTAGGCGGAACAGAGAGTATAGTCCCGCAAACCTCCGTTGAAAAGGGAGGATCCTCCGACCAGACGGGTGTTATGTCTGGTGGGCTACTACTGCCCGATATATGATTTCGGGCTGTTCTATATGTTGTAAACGCGCGGAGAACTTTGATTGCGCGATGCAGGATTAGTTCTTATGGGACACCATAGATGTCGCTACAAGTCTTTTAATGACTAAATTCACGTGTGTTACTTCAGTTGCCCTTTGCATTCAAGGGCCAAGGTCACTCTTTCGAAAAAATTTGCAGCTCTTAATACTATACCTTGTGTATGATGTTTCAAAATTATAATGTAGGTACTATTTACCACCGAACGTGCCGCGGCTGAGGGCATGTCAATGGAAATTGACACGACCTTATAGTAGGTAAATGTCATTTGCAGTTAACGTAAGAGGACTTTGTTACGTAAGCATCAAATGGGGGTCTTTACTTTGCTTATTTTGATGACAATAGGGAGGGATGACAATAAGTATCTATAGTATCTATACATTGGCAATATTTTCTTAATTTTCTGCAAAATTTTATTACATTTTTTTGTCCTCGATTTGATAACTGCTGCTTATGAATGTTAATTAAACACAAAGGCGGCACATATTTCTAAAAAATCTGCTTGAATGCCCCCCTCCTCCCCTTCCCTAACATTAGTCTCGCTTTTTATTTGGTAAAATAGTCCGTTTGATGCCCACACATTCAGACAATCTCACCTCCTTAACATTTATGTGCATTTGAAAAGTATCAAATAAACAAAAATAGTGAAACTCACTCGGTATTCTCAAACATCTTCCTGCGTTCAGCCGTGCTGGGCGTCTTGGGGCGATAACCGGAGTCGGAAGAATTCACCTCCTCTTCCAAACTGGTATCCGACTTGCCATTCGTGTATTCTTCTTAACATAGGAAAAACAACTATTTATTTATTTTACAAGCACTTGTACAACGTTATGGAGGATGTCCAAGGCGTTGTACAGTAAAAACTTACAAACTAAAAAAAATACATTTAATAAAACAATAATAACCTAATAATCCATACACATTGAAGGAAAAAAAAAGCTAACATAATTTAGAAATAAAAAGAAAATACATTACATTACCACTAAAATAATATATCCCACAACACAAATGAAACAATGTTTACTTATTTTTCATCTATCTTCTCACAAAACCTTAGACATTCATCAATATGGTAAAGTCAGGGTATTAGATGCTTTTTCAAGACAATTAAAAAAAAATTGCATCCTTTATCAGTCATGGAGAAAAATCGATTCCACTGCGTGCGATCGCATTTCCACTATCTTCCGCCTATGTACGATTGTTTAATAAATAAATAAGTAAGGCCCTACCACGAGTTGTTGTGTGTACCATTTTACGACCTAAACTGAGCATATTACAGGGATGGAGCTATATAGAGTGTATAGCTCTATTCCTCCTTCTCGCTCGCTCGTTTGAGATTTTAAAAAGTCATGTTAAGCCCCCAGATCTGTGACGTACCTTTGTTAGGCACTATTTCGACATCGCTGGTTGGTGACAGTGACTTGTCCTTCTCTTCGCTGCCGTCTTTAGCAATCGGAGTTGAATTCGCGGTCGGAGAGGTGGCCTGACCCGATACGGGCGAGGTTGCTAAAAAATATCAAATAAATTACATTAATACTAGAATAACTCGCTCTACTTTTTTTTTTGTTCCATTACTGGGCAAAGGCCTTTCCCAAGTCCTTCCAGACATTCTTCTGCCGTCAAACCAGAGCGTCTAGATCATCTCACCACCTCTTTCTAGGCAGACCTCGACGGCGCTTACCCTCTGCAAGAACCCACTGCGTCCCTGAATTCAGGGGGAACAATCTACAGGGAAAAAAACGTATCCCATGTTCTAATCTGGGCCGTAGTGTCCACCTTTATTCCCATCCTAATTTTTTCAGACAAAACATCTAGATTTTCACATTTATAACACTAGTAGCATAACACTAGACGTTGCTGGCTATTCTTGAAAAGCAGTTACCAATTTGATTTCGCAGGGATGTGCCCTAAGATACGCTTTACAAAGGGGGTCCCGAGGTGGCCTTTTAAGAGGTCACGGACCCGTCTTCATATACTGATGGTTTCACTAGAGTGGTTTTAATGAGGTAGAAATCTCACTCGGCCTCGGAGATTGTGTCAGTCTTTTACTGACTAAAAACCCACTCCTGTTCCTTCGTTGCCTTTCGTACCAGGGCCGAGTCTTCCTTTCAGAATGGCCCCAAATTCCTTGGCCCCAGTACGCTTCGACCCTGCTGGACCCCTACATTTGCTGACATCTCCTTGAGGCGCGCGTGGAACAGCACGCGCCGTTGACGACTTGGGCTCGGTCCGGACGGTTACCGGACGGTCGGACGGCGAGCCACCCATTGCTCGCCGTCCGCAAGCCCGCGCCTACGGTGGCCGGAAATCGGGATCGGAATCCCGGCGGCGGTTGGGGCGTGAGGACCGCTGCCTCACGCGATCGGCCGCCTCCTTTGCAAGCATTACTGCTTCGCAGAAGGAGGCGACCGCCTGCCATTCCTCCTCGCTCCGGATCATGGCCTGTACCAAGGCCCGGCGCGAGAGATCGCCGCCGCCGATCGCCCCCACGAGGACACGGCGTTGCTCTGCCCAAGCGGGACACACCTCCACCGTATGCTCCACCGTGTCCTCCGGGCGGTCCACACAGTGGTGACACCCGGGCGTCGCTTCCGCACGAATCTGGTGCAGGAACTTCCCGAACTTACCGTATCCGGTGAGGACCTGTGCCATGCGGAAGGTAATGACGCCGTGTTGCCTTTCCAGCCACTCCTCAAAGAAGGGACTTACCGCCGTAATTACGGCGTGCCCAGCACTGGGTTGCGATAGTCGCTCACTCGGCCTAGTTTCTCCTTTCACTGCTAGGCAAAGGCTTCTTCTTCTCCTTCAAAACTTTTCTGTCTAGAGCAATCTTCGGGCAAATTTGTACCACAAAATGATCAGATCCTCACACCACCTTCGTTTGTTTGACCTTGACAGCAACGTTCTGCCTTAGGCTTTCAGTGTTTGATGATCTTCGCCCAACTGTGCAGATGAATTCGTGCGGCGTTGCCAGCTTCTCCCCCTTCAGCCTGGCTGTTCTTTCCCCAACATCTGCTACTTGAGTTATGAAGCGCAAGGTATCTTTTTAGAGTAAACGTTTGTGAGACTAAAACAACACCTGCGTCCTTCAGTTGCCTATTGCGTTTTAGGACCACGGCTTCCCTTTCAGTGACATCGGGCCTGCTGGGGCACCTACAGTTTTGCTGACATCTCTTTGAGGCTCGCGTGGAACATTAAACGCCGTCGACGAATCGGGGTGAAGAACAGGGTCGTTTCTATCTCGAAACACGAGCCAAATCTACTAAACAGTCACGATGAACTCACCTGAATCAGATTTAGGCAGACCGGGCACGGCTGGTACAGAGAAAACTTTGTCGAATGAGAAGTCTTCGTTGCCCGTGGCTGCTGAGAATGGCTTCGGTCCCAGACGAGGCTGTTGAACATAATATTATAAAGTTTTAGTGGTCTATACTTGGAAGGGCTACAAGTCATAAACAGGGAAAATGGACTGATCACTCCCTAGTCAGGTATGAAGAGAATCAATAAATCTTGTTGGGATCGACCAGTATTTTACTAGGTAGTGAAGGTCACTCCATCACCCAACTACTGATCTTGGTAACATGATACCCCCTCGAAAAGATAGAGGTCCGATTTCCTGGCTTCTGGTATGAAGTGAATACGGAAAAAAGTGTAGCATTATTTCGTTTAATTTATTAGTCGACGGACCTGGAGCGGGTACGGCTACACAGTTCAGTTAATATACAATATTAGTTTTATTATATGAGAAACCCGAAACACATGACTAGTATCTTTTATGTAAAGAATCTGTGTACAAAATTTCATAACTGTACGATGAAAAATCACGAAGTTATAGCTTGCTATGTTACCTGGTTAAGCGCACAAATACATGATCACCGGGCCACCTGGGCTACTGAGGGGTTGTTTTACTCCCGTATCCAGCTGTGCGCTATTGTCTAATGTCCGCTATAACCTGCCGTGACTTGTGTTGTACTTAGTGTCGGTGGTGTTCAACTTGCGACCTTTTTTAAATATTTTTGGAAAAATATATAACATGCTATAAAAATTATTGGAATCGATTCAGTTACTGATTCTGAACAAACTATGTTCAGGTTTCGCATATACTAAAAATAATGTTGTATAATATATATTTTTTTATATTAGATTTATTTACTATAGGTTTATATTGTACACTGGATCCTACCTTCGAATGCGATATAATAAAGATTTAAGAATTGCGAGAGATATAGCGATCGAATCGCCTGTCTTTTTCTAGAATTCTATTTTTGACAAGTCATCACGTATTGATCACAACAATCAACAGAAAAGAATAGGGACCATAATATGTTAAAACATAAGACTCGCGAGCTAAAAAAAAAGAGAGGTATCGGCGTTATGAATAAAAATGAACAAATAAGATTAAATAAAACACTTCAATATAAAGAAAACATCAGAAAAAACAGCAACAAAAAAGCACTATTGAGTAACATCAAAAAAATCCTCTAGAACAAATAAACTAGTAACAAAAAAAAAATATTTACAAAACTTTGGTTATCTATCTTTACTTACCTTAAGTTACTAAATTAATTGACCTATAATAGTAAGTGGTAATTGCAAATTAAAGCTAAAGCAATACTATAATAGGAGCCAGATAAATTTGTCATAGCGGTCATTGACCCTCTTACATTTATTGACATTCTTAATGTCAAAAACTATCACGTAGCGGAGATGAGAATGTTAAGATGGATGTGTGGTGTAACGAGAATGGATAAAGTGAGAAATG
Organism: Mythimna pallens; assembly: GCA_961205895.1. Taxonomy (NCBI): domain Eukaryota; kingdom Metazoa; phylum Arthropoda; class Insecta; order Lepidoptera; family Noctuidae; genus Mythimna; species Mythimna pallens. The sequence goes on along the minus strand of OY540839.1, from coordinate 20,663,433 downwards.
AGTTTATTAGGGGAAGTTTGAAAGTGGCGCCAGTTACTGAAAGGTTGAAAGGGAATCGTTTGTCTTGGTATGGTCATGTGAAGAGGAGGGATGAAACGCATGTTACTAAAAGAGTTATGAGTTTACATGTGGATGGATGGAGAGGGAGACCAAAGAAAAGATGGATTGATTGTGTGAAGAGTGATATGAAAGAAAAGGAAGTTAGTGATAGTATGACGAGTGACAGGGCAGAATGGAAGAAGAAAACGTGTTGCGCCGACCCCAAATAACACGGGACAAGGGCAGGAAGATGATGGTGAATGTCAAAAACTATCTATAAAATAAAACAAAAGGAGAAACTGACTGACTGACATATCAACGCACAGCCTACTTGGACTAAATTAAGAGAGGCCAATGCAAACTATTGGCACGATTTACTTTTTTCTTTTTGCTTGAAATGAAACGCAGGTTATATGTTAGAGGCCAATACGAGGAATCAATAGCAAAAAGAACCAGGTCTTTCAACCGTAACCGAATCCGAAGATACGTGTAGAAGCATTGCTAGTATATTTTTGTCAGGCTTTACCTATTTTCGTTATATTATAATGAAATGGAAATATAATACGTAATATTTTGACGTTTCCATTGATAAAGTAGATTAAATTGGTTAAATGTTATATTTTTTTCACACTCGCAGTTTTTCATCACTAAACTAGAAAAAAAAAACCGAAACTAAAACTATATTTAACAATGGGAAACTTAAAATATCAGACATACAGTATTTTTATTTAAGAAAAATAACGCCTGGTAACAAACTATAGCAATATACTAAATTGTCTCTAACTTCGTTTGGTTACGGTTGGTAGACATAATTCTTTTTGCTATTGATTTATTATAGAGAGATATGGCCCTAGGTTTCACTATTGGCGAAAAAAAAATTACATGCCAGAAATGTATGGGAAAAATTTCATTCCTCTTTGTATAACTTTTGACTTCCTTTTATGACATAGGCAAGCATTAAGAAGGGGTTTTTAGAAATTCAACCATGAAGGGGGTGAAAATGAGAATTTCGTTTGTTGCGAAATCTCATTCCGTGTTAATTTCCTTGTAAATTAGCATAAATAGATAATAAGTAAGTAAATAATAAAGGTTGTCATCATTTGCTTTCAGAACTACCCCCAATAAAATAATTTAGAGGGTTTTAGAGATTGCATGGGAGATTCTCATTTCTTGAGTTAATAAACTTGAAACTTGGCATAAATTCTAATCAAAACGAGTAATAAAGACTGCCATTATCAATTTTTCAGAACTACCCTCAAAGTACGGTTTAAATGCTTTTCAAAATTTTAAGAAAATATTATCGCGCGAAGTCACTGGCAAAGTGCTACCGTGAACCTTAACATTTTCTTATAATGAAAAACAGTTCATTGTTTGTTTGTCGTGGAGATATTAGGAAAAAGTCAATGCACTTTAAAAAAAAAAATTATTATTACTTTATGGTAAATTTATCTGGTGCCTACCGTAATCGATCTACGTCGATCAATTCGTTTGACGACTGATCGATTGATGCGGTGACGCCATAACATCGCTCTTTACTATATAAAACGTATAAACGTTCAGTCGATCATACATCAGCGGCTTTAAAGCTGGTCTGGGGGTTATGTGGCGTTTCTATAAAACGCGATACTGGTTTCGATAGCATTGACGTGCCGCCTAATGGTGTGTCCAGCCAATCGCGAGCCGCTTGCGAATGGCGCGCGTGAATTTCGCGCGCGGCTATTTCATACGAAGTCCTGCGCCGCGCGATTTCGTACGAACAATGCACGCGCGCAGTTCGCAAGCGGCTTGCAAACTGCTCGCGAGCGGCGCATTCGCCAGATCTGGACGCACCTTAACATTTGATCATTTGCCACTATTTGTATATAATTCAATCACAACGCAGGAGTCGAACCCACAAAAATCGTTGCAGAAGCCGATAAAATTATAATCAAGCTTACCATGACGTGTTATAATGTCAAGCGTGCCAGCGAAAAGGGGATGAAGTTGTGCACTCTATATAGCTTCATCCCTTTAACAATTCAGTTTAGGTCTTCAAATTGATCGCGTTAAGTGCTCGTGGTAGGGCCTCAGAGCCAATTAAAATATGCACAGCTTGTAAAACTAAACTCACATTCACTCAAAAACTTTGATATCAAATCTACATGTCTACACTTCAAACCACAAACCTCATGTACCTTATAACCCGACCCAGGAACCGTCGTGGTCCTGGGTTTAGGTTTAGGGGCTTCCGAAGTTTCATCCAGAGACCCTGGCTCCGAGATGGAAGACCTAGGCATTGGTTTCGGTACCTGAACTGGTACCCCGTTGATTAAACTGTTGCTTCTTGACAGAGAAGATTCTGAGGACTCAGTACTATCAGTTTTCTCGATGGTCTTTTCAGTCTTTTCCGCGGTCTTCTCGGTTTTCTGCGGAATAACGTCCGGTTCGACCTTCTCTGGTTCAGAATCGCTCTTCTTCTCATTACAGTCATGACCGTTATCAGTAATCTTCTTGTGGAAACCGTTGGTTTCTTTCTGGTCTTTCTGGTAATCCACTTTACTAGGTTTCTTCTTTTCCATGCCTTTAATAAGGTCTTTTACGTTCACGAAGTCAATTCGGTCTTCGTCTTTAGGTTCAGGTTGCGCCTGTGGCTTTATTAAAGTTTTCACCGGTTCTTCAACTTGCGCAGGGGTAGTAGCCTTTTTCGAGTCTGTCTTTTTCGGTTGAGGCATTGCTAGTATAGCCTTTGCCATTTCTTCTAAATTACCACGGTGAATCTAAAAGGAGAATTGCTAATCAATTTACTTATAAGTAGCAAGAAAAAGAGAAAAAGTAATGTTGCAGTACTTACGTTACCCTTTTACACCCCTCAATGTTAAATAATACAAGCACCACACAATAATAGCTAAATAAACGGAAAATAACACCAATTCACTGAATAACAAGCGTCTAAACTCACCTTGTTCTACAAAAATACTAATAAATAACTTTAAAACCACTCATTCACAACACTATGAACCAAAAAAATGCTAAAAAAAAAAAATAGCATAGGTTAATATTCCATGTAAACCATAAAAATAAAATACGCAAAACACAGTAGCTTTTATGAGAATAAAGAAAAAAAAAAAACGTAACCAAAGATGATACATGCAGCAAAAGAATATAAATCTACAACAACCAATTTTGTTATTTCATTAAATTCATTTCTGTTCAGTTGGGTTACTCCTGACATTCTTGGAAATAATTCGTTATTAATTTATACAGAAGATCGATTTTGACCTAGAAAATGTAGGGAGTAACCACACTGAAGCTTCAATGCATCATCCCTACTTAAATTTGTTAGTTTCCCCCCTTAAACATCTTTAAATTACCTAGGACGTCTATATGTCTATACGTCGTAAAAATACCTTACAGCTAACAGGGCAACAACATGTCATATGATAAAAACAATGTTTTTGATTTTAAATAGGTAAATTTTATGGGACCAGATATTTTATAAAAAGTCAATAATCTTGTCAAATGAAATAAATAGAAAAAAAACTTTTCCACTTTAGGGCCTGTGCACACCACGTTTTTTAAACGCGCCGTTTACTGCGTTTGTAGCGATACAGATGTGTATCGCACACACGCGAGTCAGACGCAGCCTGATCTTTAATAGGATAAAAACGGGCGTCACCGGCGCGTTTAAAAAACGTATTCTGCACAGGCGCTTAGAGTGAAAGAGGAGTTATCGTGTACAAAAGGTAACTGAAGGAACACGGGTAGGTTTTAGTCAGTAAAAGTCTGACATACCAATTTAATAATATCCCACGCTCAAAAAAAAGTTAAGTTAAAATCAGTTTTTTGATTCCCAAAGATTTTGGACGTCGAAGTATGAAATACCGTGTTCAATAACCTTATGTTGCTCAAACTAACAATGCCCAATTAAGACTTGTACTAACCAGCTAAAGACACTGGAGTAACCATAATAGCTGACCTTCAATACAATAATTTAATAGTCGTATGACACAATAGCTAATTCAGAAGGCGACCAAACACCTAACTGCATATCGTTTACGATCTAGCAAATCATTACAGACGACCTATCAAGCCGTGTAAGTAAAATCATGACTGATATTAAGAGTGCGTTTTCACTGAAGTGGAGCTGGTCGGGGAACAGCAGTGAAAAATGGCAAGTATTACCATTGAAAATGAGTGGGGCGAAGAGGATTTGAGCCACCCTCCGCTTCGTGCTCTCCACTCGTTACCCGACTCCGTTCTGTCCGACTCGAGACCGCGTGTTCATTTGTTTTATTTGAAAGTCCGCTCAGCTTCGCTCCGCTCCACTTACACTATTTCCACTGATGCGGAATGGAGATTTCGAGCAATGTGATTGGCACTCCGCCCAGATGCTTGTCAGTGGAAACAGACCCTGGTATGGTAGACGCTAAGAAATTTTACTGTATCTGCGGCCAATAAGACCAATCCATCATGTACACGAAAAATTTATTTCGGATCTAGGCACGAAAATGTACTGTGGCACCCCTCACCTACCCCGCCACCCCTACCGCACCATACCAACTTCAATCGTCGTGTCTAGCGCAGACAATTTTTTTTTTGCTCAGCGCCGAAGCAGTGTGTAAAAACGACACCAAGTCTTGCACAGGCCCGGCGACTTTTCTTAACGTATACAAGCGACCGTAGGCTTGACCGGATGGTCGTTGTTTCTGTATCAACGTTTTAATACTCATTTCTAGTACGTAAGTCAATTATTTTAATGCACGTCTTTGTGGCCAATTTTTTTTTTTCTAAGCATTTTTTCTTATTATTTACGACTAGCTTTTGCCCGCGGCTTCACCCGCGTACATAAAACATAGCCTATGTCACTCAGGAATAAAGCAGCTTTCTATCGGTGAAAAAATTTTAGCAATCGGAGACCAGTACTTTCAAAGATTACCTCCTACAAACCCAAAAACAAACTTTACCTCTTTATAATATTAGTACAGAAGTATAGATGATAGGTTCGTGCTTGATGATGATGTGGTCGACGACAAAGCGTGCTTGCCTAAATGTAACCTATTCACTCTTGAATTAAAGAACCCTAGCCCTTGCCTGTTTTATTTTTAATAAATACGTGTTACGGCCGCCAATCATATTTTTTAAATTAACATACAATTTGACACTGACTTGTAAAATACAAAAAAAAAAAATTGTGTTTTGTGGGTTACCCTGGTTAAATACATCTATACGAAATGCAGTTAAGTGAATGTCTGCCGAAATGTATTTTTAATGACATAGGGTGTTTTTAATATCGTGCGGTTTTGATCATGCATGCGGGATTGCCCCTCGCAAATTTCCTTTATATAAAAGTATTTATTGTAATGCGTGGAATAAGCGAGAAGCGGGGCGTGATCACGGATAGCAGTAGTCCATTGTAGACAAGGCACAGCAGCCCGCAGAAAACTAGATCGTAGGCTAGCGTGTCTCACTCTGCTTGAAATTTTCTGCATGCGGGGCATTCACCCTTACGTCGTTGAGTTCTACGGTCCGGACTAAGCGTTTCGCTTCGTCGTTTATACCGCGTACATCGAAGCACTGGAACATTTTGCCTGCTACGGTCCTCCGGTCCAATTTTAATTTAGGTGTATTCAAGGCTAGAGTGAAAAGGCTCTTAATAAAACAGTGCGCGCCTCACCATCAACGATTGCATCACTACTTCCCATCAGCTGGGATCGCAGTCAAGCACTGGTATATATCAATTAAAAAAAAAACCCGCATGCGTGATGAAATCCGCACGATATTAAAAACACCTATAAGCCTGCGTTAACGTTGAAGCAATTATTATGCCTTACCTGTGTGCCGTTATTAGCGTCGGGGTGTAAGGAGATGTTGGGCACGGGGTGGTCCTGGTTGTCGAGCCACATGGGGGCGCTGAGGTACGTGACGCAGCCCGCCGTGTCCGGGTACAGGTCTGCGTGGTAGTCGCGGTAACTCTGTTGGAGAAATGATTTAGTTTTAGTATAGCATTGATTTATTTATTAATTAAAACTTTATGCACTAGTAATTAATGCCTTAGGCATTTTCTACCAGTCGACCTTAGGGTGGTGCAGAAATAAAACATGGTAGGTGTATTAATTTTAAATCAATTTAAAAAAAAAAAGTCTTTTGTTACTTTTTCATTTGTAGCAAACGCCTGGATGAACACGGTGGTTTGAAACTTCTAAATCGAATTGATGGTTTTTATATCGAATTGAGCCCAGTAGGTGGCTACGTTCATAGCAACGTAGGTTGCGTTTATAAGGTCCTTCAAAGTGCAGATGTTAAAAAAAGGTGAAAGGGACACTTTGGACACAAAGTTATGAAATAACGAGCAAACAAATTTCAGAAGTACAAAACGACTTATTTCACTAAAAGGGAATTGGTACTGATAAAGCAAATTGCATTTTTTTATTAATTGTATTGTGTCTAGATGACAGTCACTACCAATACAAAATAAGATAAATTATTCTGTGAAAGACTGCTAAAAATCTTAGTGATAAACTTACCTTTCTAGGAACCTGGTACATGATGGGTACGACTGAGGAGCCTGCCAGTTGCAGTACTCTGTTCACTTCGCCCTCCATCACGCGGAGAGCTCGCTTCGGGACCAGGCAGGCGCCTTTCGTCTGTTCACCTACAACGAAGCATTTTTATTACATGCAATATAAAATACCTATATACCCCAGATGATTATGCGATGTATATGCTTGGGATAATTCTATATTAACGCGGGCGAAACCACACGCTCAAGGTAGTGTTAGATATATTTCGCGCCCGCTGTAGCCACCGCGCTAGCCCTTACCAAGGACTAAAGATTAACAATAATAATTATGTTAAGGATAAAATAAAAAGAATTGCGGGAAGCGGCTAGATGAGTAAAGCAACAGATAGAGAAATCTTTAGAAAAATGAGAATTCTTTAGTTCGTAGATCGTTGGCTTGCTATACGCTTTGGTGCATACTGTAAGTATAGTAAGCAATTGGTAAATAAATAAAGAATTGAGTTGAGGAGGCTTTTACTCAAAATTGAGAGAGAGAAAGAGAGAGAGATGGTGGGCTACTACTGTCCCGGTAAACGATTTCGGGCTGTTCTATATGTTCTAAACGCGCGGAGAACTTTGATTGCGCGATGCAGGATTAGTTCTTATGTGACGCAATAGATGTCGCTACATCGTCACCAGTTTGGAGGTAGACGGAACAGAGAGTAAAGTCCCGCAAACCTCCGTTGAAAAGGGAGGATCCTCCGACCAGACGGGTGTTATGTCTGGTGGGCTACTACTGCCCGGTAAACGATTTCGGGCTGTTCTATATGTTCTAAACGCGCGGAGAACTTTGATTGCGCGATGCAGGATTAGTTCTTATGTGACGCAATAGATGTCGCTACATCGGTCACCAGTTTGGAGGTAGACGGAACAGAGAGTAAAGTCCCGCAAACCTCCGTTGAAAAGGGAGGATCCTCCGACCAGACGGGTGTTATGTCTGGTGGGCTACTACTGCCCGGTAAACGATTTCGGGCTGTTCTATATGTTCTAAACGCGCGGAGAACTTTGATTGCGCGATGAATTAAAATAAACAAAATAATAATAATAAGAAGTTAAAACTGTCTAAGCATGTTACTTTGTATTTAAAAAAAAAAAGCTGTATAAGTGTATATTCATTGAATAAATAAAAGGCTAAATAATAATAATGTTCAATGGGATCGGCGAAGACAGGTTGGGATGGAGATGGGGCAGGTATTTACCTCAAATATTTTTTTCATTAGCCTTTATCGCATCCACCTGCTTGTTGGACACAATAAAGGCTAATGAAATTTTTTTTTTTTTTAATATTAAATGACAATCAACTCACCAGAATGTCTCAAACCCTCAATTAGATAAGGTTCTCTGTCTGTCAACTCCATGTACAATATGGTCGTGTCTCCCTTCCCAGCCAGGAACAGCATGTTGGTGTCAGGATCGAAGAGTGGCATGAGGATGCCGGTGGAACAGTCCAGCTCCAATGTCTTCTGCGTTTGAGACAGGTTGCGGATGTCACGGATCATTATTTGACGGAGACGGGCTGAGTCGAAGCCTGTGAAAGGTGGATTGGACAAAAAAATCTTTTTAAAACTTGAATTTCGCAGTCTACTCTGGAACATTCACCTTAATAGCGACCAACCCGAGATACATTCCTATACAACCGCTCGCGCTTTTGGGTATGTGCACACCATGTTTTTTAAACGCGCCGTTGACGCGCGTTTTGAAAACGTGCGTCGACGGCGCGCTTTTATCCTATTAAAGGTTTACAGGCTGCGTGTGACTCGCGTGCGTATCGCGTCTGTATCGCTACATTTAAAAAACGTGGTGTGCACAGGCCCTTACGTGATTATAAACTTATTACACATCTTTCTCCAGATATTTTATAAACACAAATATCTTGTGGATATTATCTATCTATTGACACCAAAAAATAAATTTGTGTAAAACTAATCCAGTAGAGACCTACGTGAACTTTGGGCCTTCATAATGTATTCATAAATTTAAAATATATCTATAGAAACCTTGCATTGACATTATTTTTTCCAGAATCTTTTAAGGTTTTTAAAAAAACGCGTAGATATTTCCTGGAACAAGTTTTATATATAAATATGTAATGTATATTCGAGTAAATGACAGAATTACCGATTGCCAACGTTTTCATGCGTTATCTCAATTTCTTAGCGTTGCCTCTTCATCAAACATTGCGTAGGCTGTAACAACAAGCTTTTACACCATGCTCACGTTGACGATACCTAAGTGGGGAAGGGCCCAAACACAAAACTGCGATACGACTTCGCATCGTAAAAATCTACGAGCAAATTGATTCGTATTGCACATTGTAGGATCATCTGCCCCCTAGCCAAGTTACAACCGTTTCGTTTCGATTCTCTTTTCGTTGATCGCCTCGAGTCGGCCACGCCTCCTATTCCTTTGTTCTGACCACGTGACTGAGCGTTGAGATGACGTCAGAATAAAAGAACCAGAGGCGTGGCCTTCTCGAGGCGATCGAAGAAAAGAGAATCGAAACGAAACGGTTAATAATATAATAATAATAATAATAATATTCCACAACTATCACACAACGCCGTCTAGTCCCAAGCTAAGCAGAGCTTGTGTTATGGGTACTAGACAACTGATAAACATACTTATATATTTCTAAATACATACATATATAGATAAATTACACCCAGACACAGAACAAATGATCGTGCTCATCACACAAACATTTGTCCTGGGTGGGAATCGAACCCACGACCTCCGGCATAGCAGTCAGGGCCACTAACCACTAGACCAACAGGCCAGTCAATAGCCTAGCCAGCCAGTCCTAGCCAGTTATAACTTGGCTAGGGGGCTGATCAGATATTTGCCGTACGAAATCGTTATGCGATACAACATCTTATCGCATCGCAACGCAGTTTTATGTGGGAGCCTGAACCCAGAACGCCATGATAAATTAGATTGAGTTCCAAATTGAACAAAAAAAATCAGTTCGTATCTCTTTCAAATTACGTTTAATAGAAACTATAAAATGAAAATGAAATATCGATACCAACTGTACTAAAACGAAAGAGCTATTCCTTACCCGTTGTCAAAATCCTATCCTGATCGCCAAGCCAGACGATCCTACTATCCTTAATGTTCTGGTGACTGTTAGCGACGTCCACAACCGCGGTGGCCGCCCTCGGGTCGATGATGCGAACCTTCTTGTCCTTGCAAGATGTCGCCAGGAGCTTGCCATCTTTCTTCCACGACGTCGATTGTATGACCTCGGCGTGGTCTCTGTTCACTGTTGGAGGAAAATCACGTTATATTATAATGGCGAAGTCTTTAAAGTATGTGTGAGTGCGTTTGTTAGTCATTCACGCTCAAACGGCTGCACGGATTTGAATGAAATTTAGCACACAGATACACCATGTCGTGGAATAGCACATAGTTAGTCGTACAATTTTTATATTGACGATTTAACCAAATTTTTGTAACTATTCGTTGATTTAAGAGTATCCGTTAGGTTTCTTAGACATTCTTCTCCGTAGAGATCTTCGATTTGGTCCAACTTTATACAGTTTCATTAGTGCATAGTTTTTAAATAAATAAATAATCTCGAATTATTCAATTCAATGTTAAGGCTCCATCGACGAATGTCCGATGACTTTGACAATGTCAGGCCATGAGGTGGAAATAGTCGGTACTTTGTCAAGAATACTATTATGTAACTATTGTTCAGTATTTGTAGCGTAGCGATGGCGTCCATTGGTCATCATGCTAAAACGTGAAAATATATGTAGCTTGACCTTTTTTAGGGTTCTGTACCTCAAAAGGAAAAAACGGAACCCTTATAGGATCACTTTGTTGTCCGTGCGTCCGTCGGTCTATCTGTCTGTCAAGACCCTTTATCTCAGGATCGCGTGGAGGTATCGATTTGAAATTAAAAACCATATACTCAAGTCGGCGGTCCCTTGAAACTGTGAAAAAATCAAACTTCTGAGTCAACGTCTGTAAATATGGTTTAATAGAAATAAATCCTTTGGACTTGCCAAAAGCCTCCTTCTGCTTCGTAAGATCCCATAGCGCCAGCTCATGGCCCGATGCGACATGGATTAGGCCGTCGGCTACAGGATGGAAGCCAACGTTCTCCACGCGACGCTGCTTCTGGGAGAGAGTGCATTCGGGAGTGGAGAGCGACTCCTTGAGGCCTTCGGGCGGGATGTGCCATATTTTTACCTAGAACAAGAGATGTAGACTTTGATTAATACCTTTTATATCAACACTATAGATCACTCTGCAAAGGGAATCGTTAACAACACATTTTACATATGAAAAAAACCAACAATACAACTAAAAATGAGCATGTTTTCTACATATAGGATATATATAATAATAATAATAATCCACAACTATCACACAACGCCAAGTAGTCCCTAACTAAGCAGAACTTGTGCTATGAGTACTAGACTGACTAAACAACTGATAAACATACTTATATATTTCTAAATACATACATATTATAGACTAGCTTCTGCCAGCAGATTCGCCCGCGTGAAAGTAGTTTTCTTCATACTAACTTCGGACCCCCGTTTCATCCCCTTAGGGGTTGAACTTTGGAAAATCCTCTCAATGAGCACGAGACTAATGAATGAGAATCGAGCACTAATGCTCGCTTCCGTCATAAAATGAAACCTTGTGCAAAATTTCACCCTCATAGTCCCAGTAGTTTAGGCTGTGGATTGATATGTCAGTCAGTCAATTTCTCCTTTTATATATATAGATAAATTAACCAACAGGCCTGTCAAATGGACAAACAGGAATGACAAAATACCCATAATGACTCAATGTAACCTTACTTTGAGTAGCAGTTCCGCTCGCGTAAAAAAAGAAGATATTAGTGGCCTATGTCACTCGCTGATAACGTAGCATTCTACTGTTGAAATAATTTTTAATATCGCTCCAGAAGTTTTTAAGTTTATTCATTACAAACAAAAACATAAAAATGTAAATCTTTCCTCCTATTATATATTTACTATAATAGGAGTAATAAAATATTTCATAATATTGTTACGGACGTGAGTAATTAAATGCCGGTTTACTAGCAGAGAACTTTATTCACCACAAACAATAACAAATTTGTCCAATCAGCGGATAACCCAAATCACAATGTACACTAGAGTTCCGTTTAGTGTCGCTTAGGTCGTTAGGAATTATTACTTCACACACTTAGGTATCACACTCGTTTCGCAGTCGAGAACAAACAGACTCTATTGTTAATTACGGAAGATACGAATTCCCTTATCTACCTACGTACTAAACCTTATTTAATAATAATAGTGGTAGGTACTTTATGTCGGACTTTTCTAGAACTTGCCAGGCCTGGGTACGTACTTCCATTCTAGAAGTTTCGTACAGTAATGCGTTTCAATTATTTGATTTCATCGAAGATACGGCGTGTTCAAGTTTCACGGCGTAACAATATTAGTATAGATTGGGATCACTTTGAAAGCTGTTGACAGAGTCAAAGTCCACTCCGAACACCCACGACCCCGGAGTTAGGAGTCAGACCCCGCAGTTTAGGTGATGACATCTTACGATCCGTTCGATGGCCTTTGTCTGGACCATCAGGATCTTACAGAAGGAGGCCACTTGCCTCCAGCTATCGCTCTGCCAGCATAGTCGTCACTACTGCTGGCAGAGACAAGTCTCGCCCGATCCTGGCGACCAAGGTCCGCCGTCCACAGATCAAAACACAGGGACATTCCTCCAGCACATGCTAAGGTCGGTTATCACACCTACAAAATAATTTGTTATAATGTTGTACAAATACGGATTATTTTCCTCTACATATAGTACCGTGGCTAAAAATAGATATATGTGACTCACATAAAATGCATTAGTTTGTTTGTACACAATACAAGTAGTGATTTAATTAATAGGTCCCTTTTCTTTTCTACTACTATCTGTGACCTGATATAGACAGCTTCCTTGCTTCTGTTTGAAGTATCTATTATTTGTTTATTGTGTCTTTTTTAAACCAAAGGTTGACTGGTAGAGAATGCCTTGTTGCATTAAGTCCGCCTATGTACCACTACTGTAAATGAAGTTTAAATAAATAAATAAATGACATACCGTTGAGTATATTTTCCATAGAAAAGTAAAACAGGATTATTTATTTTCCTATACAATGCAGTGATGGCTCAATGGTAATAGCCTCGATTTACGAGGGTCGTGGGTTCAAACCAACCCAGGCAGGCGATCTACAGAATTACTTACTTTATTAAAAGTAAGTCGCTGTAATTTATTTTATCACCACAGTTCTAGAAACGGCGAAGGAAAACATCGTGGGGAAACCGGCATGTCCTAGAATCAAAAATTCGAAGACATGACTATGTGACATCCGCCCACCCGCACTAGGCCCGCATGGTGGATTAAGGCCACTTCCCTCTCCTAGAAAGTCTGAGTCACAACAGTAGGAAAATTATAAGGCTGATTAAACTTTTATTATGCAATATAAATATATTCTACTTATATTGGAATATATTTATACTGGGACTAATAATTTCGTAATTCATCTGTGGAAGCTTGTAATTAGCCATGTTGTTATTTATTATATTTTTTATAATGTTTTTTTAAAAAAGCTTTCATAAAATGAAAAAAACTAAATTTTAAATAAATTGTAAAAAAGCCTACTCTTTAGTCGAACAGTTACAGACTGCGATTCGATGTTAACCCTAGTAACGACAGTTTACTGTTTAAACTGCAAGAAAACACCACACTTTATGTTTAGTACAGTTACCACAAAGCAACAATTTTCATTAAAAATCTCTACCTATTGTTGCAAGTGTTTTATGCAACTGTGTGTGGATATTGGTGTGTGAATTAGTGTTTTGCTCTAAAATCGCAGGGTGATTCGCAAGTTTCAGGTTGCCAACGAGGGTCGGTGACCAACCCAAGATTGAAGGACCTTTACGCCATTTCAGGATTGAAGAAATTCTATCACAATAATATTATAAAGCCAAAAGTTTGCGTGTTTGTATGTTTGTTACTATTTCACGACTCGAAAGGTCGAACTTCTTATAAGATCACTAGCTTCCGCCAGCGGCTTCGCCCGCGTAAAAGTCGATACACATGCTACCGAAATCATTTTAGACTGGCCTGTTGGTCTAGTGGTTAGTGGCCCTGACTGCTATACCGGAGGTTGTGGTTTCGATTCCCACCCAGGACAAGTGTTTGTATGATGAGCACGATCATTTGTTCTGTGTCTGGGTTAATTTATCTATAATATGTATGTGTTTCGAAATATTTAAGTATATTTATCAGTTGTCTAGTACTCATATCACAAGCTTTGCTTAGTATGGGGCTAGATGGCGCTGTGTGAAAGTTGTGGAATATTATCATCTTAGGCGCGGACTTGCCGACGAGCAAAGGGTAGGCCACCGTCCGGCCGTCCGGTAACCTTCCATATCAAGCCTAAGTCGTCGAGCGTAGTGTTCTAAGCGCGTCTCAAGGTGATGTCACAAAACCGTAAGGACCCAGCAGGGTTGAAGCCTACTGGGGCCATGGGTTCGCTTCTAAAAGCAAATCCCGGGGTCCTAGAACGCAAGGTAACGAAGGAACATAGGAGTGGATTTTCGTCAGTAAAGTCCACTCCACCCTAGAGCGAACAAACATACACAACAAACAAACAAACTTTCGCGATATTTTTAGTCATACGATTATTTGCGGCCCGAATAAACGTTTTTTCTTTCTTTGTAGTCTGCTTCCATACCCCTTTGTTTATCATAATCTCAGAAGTCAGACATTGTATTTTTTGGAAAGCTTCCACTAGTTTTACATTCAACTAGAAATGTGCATTAACCAAATAAAATAACATGACAACTATTTTATCTATAGTACAAGTTCCATGAGATAGGTACCACTTTATCTGTTTGCATTCGTATATTTATCAATTTTTATTACTTTTATTGTGTACAGACATATATCACTATTACTAGCAGCAATGTATATTACTGGACTTGACAACTAATGGCTTTGTCTAACTGTCATTTTCAAATCAGGAAAGTAGAGAGGAAAACATTTGCACTGTCCCAGTATAAAGGTTTTTTTTTTTATGACAAACTACGGCTTGACTGCGAGACACCTGATAGTAATGATGCAATCGTTGATGGTGAAGCACACTAGTTTATTAAGAGCCTATTTTCTCTAACCTTAAAGACACATTATAATCGGACGGAAAGAACGCAGCAAGTAAATTGTTATTATATTAAAACTCCTTGACATTTACACTAAAAACCATAGTTTTTCTGCATACAGCATACTGCATATAGTTGCTTGTACATACAGTTATATGTTGAAGCGCTCGGGTGTCACCATTGGGCGGATCACCCAGAGGATACGGTGGAAGAATGCCCCGCTTGGGCGGTGCACCGCCGTATCGTCGTAAAGGCGATCGGCGGTGGCGAACTCTCACGTCCGGCTCTGGTTCAAACCATGGTCCGGAACGAGAGGGAATAGGAAGCGGTCGCCTCCTTCTGAGAAGCAGTAATGTGAGCTAAGGAGATGACCGCAAACGTGAGGGTACGGACATCCGCACACCCCAGCCGCCGCTGAAGGAAACGTCTCGGGCATCATAAGTCGCAAGGATATTTTCAGCCATCGCAGGTGCGGTCTTGCTGACGATGAGCCCTTCATAGGTAGCCCGTCGTCTGCCCGCCCGATAAGGACCAGGCCCAAGTCGACAGGGCGCACCTCTAAGAATTATCAGCAAAACTAACAGGGACCCAGTAGGGCATTGGCCCTACTGGGCGCCTTTAGTTTTGCTGGCATCGGCCTGCTAAGGCTGCGGAGACTCTAGAAACAATGACAGTGTTCCTATTGTAGGAACAAAGGGCAGCTGAAGGACACCAGTGGGTTTTATTCAATAAAAGTCAGACACATTCGTTCCACTCTACTCCTCAAAAAAAAATTGTTTACTATTTGTGCTAACTTTCAAGTATATTGGCACAAAGAATGAAAAAGAAATTTCCCCTTTTCATCCCCTTGCGCCTACGTCATTAAAGCCTTATATAAATACACAAGGCGACAAGGCGACCGGCGACATTAGAAAACCCTTTAGTTGAAGACTAATATCGAAATCATTGACGACGCAGCACTTGAACTACACGGCATGAAACGGCACCGTACCGTACATCCACATCACAGCACGGCACGGCACCCTATATTTGCACGGCGCAGCGGCATGCCACGATCAGGCGTCGCGCCATTTCACATTAACGACGCCGCATCATGGACATGGTCGCCAGGCTCCCTTAGGCATATATGGGGGGACCGAGTGGGTCATGCACCCTAGTATGGTATAGGGCCTACACCAGGATGTTGGTTGCAAAATACTGATAATTTCACACAAAATTCAGACATGTCAGAAGCCAAGCCACTCCGAAAAATAATCTTAAAGCCATACCCACTTTGTGTGATCTAATGATGCAATAGCAATTGCACCTAATTGTTTTAAATCATTAAACCCCAAGCGAATACCGGTGTTTGATCTCACATTGTCTTTCTATTGTCTCTAATTATGATTTAAAAGGTTCGCCATCACATGTGCATTAAATTCAGTTTTTTAAAGAAAATTCAGTTTTTAGATTTCATGTTAGCTGATTTTCAAACAGTGATACTTTTTAGAGTAGCCAGCTAGGAAACAAATGAAAATAAAAATGGTTTGTATTTTAATTGGTTTAGTATAACAACACTCAATCATTTTCGAAACTATTTGTACGTATTATTTTTAACCAATTTACAAAATTAATTTCATTTATCATTATCATTTTTAACCATTGTAAGTAACTGACGAAATAACAACAAACAGCAATTTAAATTCACATTATTCATCACATAACAACAATACAATAAAATTCAATTTCCTTAGAAATCTTGTTAACTCTGCTTAGTCCCATTTAGATAAGTGTGAACATTATGAATTTAATCTACTTGAAGTTTAAACACATTAATAGAAATCTTCAAGTCATAATAGCTAAAATATTGCCATTGGAAAGTCAAAATCTAGTTTCCACACTCCAGTGAATAAAGAGGTCTATGTTAATGTCTGCTCTTAGACAGTGCAAATATATCATGTAGAGCCAAAAAAAACCTAAATTGTTGGTAGTTATTATACGGGCATAGACAAGTATTGTTTTTATGGAGGAAGGACCTTTCTGGAATGAAGTCCTTTTTATTATTAAATTTAAAAAATCTGCTATGGATAAATAGAATTGAAAGACAATTTTATTTTTTTGTTTCATCATCAGGGAATATTTTATTTTTAATGCTTTTCATAATTTGACTTTAGCTTATTCTTTGTGTGAGTTTAATTTATTAAACCCCTCGCATTCGCTCGCTAATTGTCTTTCTATTGTGTCTCTAATCATGGTACTCAAAAAGTTAAAATTGCTTGTAAATACATATTTTTTTGTTATTATTGATTGGCTCACATAAGACCGCTATCTCATCAGATAGTAAGTGATGAACAAAGATAGAGCATGCTTGCTCAGAAGTAACCTATCCACTCTTAAAGAACCTTAGGTTGTAGCTATCAGCAAACACTACTCAGGTAGGGAATTCCACTATTTAACTGACATAAATGTTCTGAAGAAACTCTTAGCAAAGCTTAATGCTTGCTTTGCTTATTTATGTTACAATTTTGGTATTCAATAATGTCTGTTCTATTCTTAAATCAGATAATCTCATTATTTCAATTGCTACTGGCAATAAAATAAATTTTAATAATGAGATTATCTGGTTCAACAACACATTTTATCAGAGTTTTTAGTATTTAGCATGAAAGCAACATTGAGATAGGATCAGTTAGCTTAGGATGTCATACAAACTGATGATATAGGTATCATGTACTTATGGTTTTTTTTTTTATTATCATAGATAAATACTTGAACATTGTACAAATAAATATTAAACAATTTATGCTTGAAAATAGTTCCTTAATAAAGCCATTCTGAATTATATTGAATCAAGGTGTTAATAATAAAAAAAACTTACCAAAGAATCCTGTGATCCTGTCACTAGCAATCCATCATGGAACGGAGAGAATTCCATGTCTGTAATAGTGTCAGAGTGCGCATGAAGCAAAGGCATAGTCTTGCTCTTCCTGCCACAGTCGTCCAGCGGCAACACAGCCATGCTGGACCCAACATGCTCCCAGTTAAACGCCATGAAGGCGGCAGATGCACAGATGTTGTTCCCATAAGTCTGATATGATCCCACACAAATATCTCTTATACATGCCTCTGGTTTAGGCACAATCGGTGCCGCATTTTTATACTTAGAGGCTTTGAAACGCCAAGCCATGTTTATCCACTTTTTAAAAAAAGTTTCTCAGTCTTTATATTTGGAATGTATGAGGAGGTGTCCAAGTCTGAAACAATTTTTCCAAGTTTTAAATAATACTTTTTATTACTCTTGACACTGCATTACGGTATTTTTAACCAACAATAAACATTACACTGTACACTAATTGCATTTCTAATTAGAAAAAACCAGGCTACAGGCTACACATACATAGACACAGTATCTCTTTGTACCATGATCGCACAGAAAAATTGTAACAGAAAATTAGTATTTTATTTAGAACACATATTGTTTGTTTTACTGCAACACAAAGTTGTAACAGAACACCATAAATACCCCGATGGAGAACTACAAAATACCGTAAAAACACCTTTTGTTTTGAATAACTCGGCCGGCTGTCGCACCGGAAATGCTTTCAACTGATATTAAGCCTGAGTTATGGGATTCACTTATGATTCATATTATTTTAGTTATCATTATAATTGTAATTTACGGCCAACTACTCACCTTATCTGGTAAAAATTACTCAGAAATTCGATTTCCGCTAGACACTCCCCCTAAACGTCGGCCATTTCAAAGCGACATTAGAGTGGATCGATAAATAATATAAACACATAGTCGATGCCACACGATGACAGGTAAGTAAAAATCGATTTAAAGATTCAGACATAAATTCGTCTATACTCTCAGTACATTTTGATGTACATTTATTTCATATTTTTTGAAATAATGTATTTATTGGGAAAACCCTTTTTTTAGTTGGGCAAATAGTTGAAAATGTTTTAGTCGAATTTGAATTTTTTGTTTCTGGATATACAACACTACAGTTGTGCGTTCCAATCTAAGCTTATTACTGTTTACCTATGGTTTACCTAGAAATAAAACTATAAAACTATTTACTTTGTTCTAATGACTAATTTAAACAGGTGTAAATTAATAATATCTGAGTTGAATAGCCATTACTGATGCTAGAGTAATCATTGTGATGAGTGCCTGTTTCTAATTGAGTCTTCTGAATAAAGTTGTCAAAAAATAAAAGGCCCCTTTTGACATTTGTATTTTGACTACCTACCCTGCGTTCCGAATTGCGTCAAAAGCGATAATATCGCGAATTCGACCAACGCGCAACGTTACAATTATTTCTCAATAGCCCTTTTATTTTGTGACTATTAAATTTGGTCGAATTTTGCGATATAATCGCTTTTGATGTAATTCGGAACACGGGGCTAATTGCTTGTCCGGTGTAGTCTACTACTAAAATAGCAACTATTACATTAGACCGGACCCCTAATTATTATTTTATTGTTTTATTCAGTTTTGTTCCAAGTTACATTCTAGGGTTTTTTTTTTCAAACGTCAAAACGGGCCCTTTATTTTTTAACGAGTTTAGCATTAGATACTGTGCTATACCTATCATAAGGGTTGAGAAATAAATCCAGCATTGAATAAGGTATCTCTTGAAGAGTTGGATATCTCTTGCAATTTTCAAAATAAGAGTGTAAGAACACTCTTTCCATTTCGCCATAATTAACTATTGTAACTACATTAAACTATTATAAATTGTGTAATGTGTATTTGGCACGCAATAATGTGATATTTATTTTACTAGCATTACTTTACTATTACCTAGCACTTTGCTAGCAACCACAGAGCACGTAAATATTTCCTAGCAACGTCGTTGTCGAGAAAGTTTTCATAAAATCTTTAACATCCCTAAAATCCTATTTTGTGTGGGTAGTTTTGAAAACTAATAATGAGAGTTTATATTTTATTCATTTTGATTAGAATTTGTGCCACTTTTCAAGTTTATAAACTCAAAAAATAAGAATCCTTCATACAAACTTTAAAACCACCGAAATTCAAGAGTATGTAAAGCTTTACCGAAATTGGTTCTATTGGGGTGGTTCTAAGAAGAAATTAATCAATGACAACCTTTATTAAAAATTCACCTTTTGCAGGTGAGGTAAAAGAGTTTTCTTCAGAAATTAACATCACCTTTGTACCAATTTTTTAGTTTGGATTAAAACAACAACATATCCAAAGTGATCATTTATTATAATCCGAGTATTACAATAATTCAATTTCTTTGGTGAGGATTAATTTCAATATAATTATAATCAATGTAATATGGAGAAACATTTATTCAATTAGATACTTCAGATCCAATAATAGTGCAACCAGCCACAAACCAACTCTATATTGTATCTGACAAATTCAACATTACAAAAAAGCATAAAAAGTACGCAATTTATAACATGTTTTAAAATATATTATATATTGATAAAACTTAGCGCTTTCAACTAGGCAAGTGTGGCCGACAAAAATAAACTTTATATTGCACAAAATTACGAACAATATGAAATATTCAACTACAATATAAAAATCATTTAAAACAATTCACATTTAAGTGCATTATACAGTTAGTGTGATGTTTAGTATAAAATAACATATAACATTCCAAAATAGGCACCTACAACAAGAAAATAATAAATATTATCATTTAACGCTAATTTAAAAAATTAACAATTTACTAAAACACTATTATGTAGCTTAATTAAGTAGTAGCAAAATAATAAAAGTATTATGATAACTGGACTTATAGTAGATCACTTCTATAAATCGATATTATTATTACGATTCAGTAAGAGAGATCACATTATATTTCCCACCATTCATAAATATGCGTTATAACAATTTATTTCCACCCATTCCAAAGGCCCTACCACGAATTTTTAACACGTTCCATTTTACGGATTAAACTAAACTGTTAAAGGGATGGCGCTATAAATGGTGTATAGCTCTATCCCTCTTTCTCGCTCGCACGATTGACATTTTAACATGTCATGGTAAGGCCCCTGAACTTCTTAATGTTAGATATGAGGAATGTAACAAAAAATGGCCTTACTTCTATCAACATGTACAATATTCTCGTCAACGCTTTGCTTTGATTCACGTTAAGTCTATCGTTCTATGAATGAAATTATAGCTATGACACACAGTGCTTGGATTCTTTCAGAGCACACGCAAAGAGACATCTTTGGAAACACAGGTAGATTAGTTCTTGCTGTTATGCTTTTTGGAGTTATTATAGGAGTTTTTATAGTTATCAAACAACTTTTCCCGCTCTGGAGGATAGAGGGAATGTCAAACTTTTACTGATTAAAACCCATCTGTATTCCTTCAGTTGCCCTTTACACTCCAAGGCCGCGGTGACTCTTTCAAACAATCTGGCAGCCCATTTAGTTTAATCATTAACCTTTAATTTCACTCAAAATATGCATATTGTCCTGTAGCAAAACAGTCTCTGATTCTGTAATTCCTGTGATTACTTTCAGTTCTAACTTTTAGTACTAGTGTACCTAACATTAAATTCTAGTCAACTGTCTACAAAATAGTATTTCAGTAAGATTAACCTACATTATCTAGTTAACCATTCCGAGAGGCGATCTAATAAACCCTCTAAATTGTGTGAAAATGTTTTAAATTATTTTTAGTATGCTTATTAATAATACTTCAAAATAATAATAAGTGCAAATTAAATACTGATTCAAGATTGTTTAAAAGTTTGTTCAGTAGTTCGATCATAGAAGCTGCCATTACAAACAACCAACATTAATTAAATAACCTACTCAGGAACTAAAGGCGTCTTACATTACAATTTAAAAACATTTTCACAACCAATCAAGGTGTACACTTAATTTTATAATAATAACAAAAGTTGCAAACAGCAAAATTATATAACTTGATTACATTGAAACAATGTCATGACTGTTTTGACGTTACCGACGAAGAATAGCAAAAATCTTGACAGATAATTGATTTACAACGTGCAATTACTACTAATTACGCCTTAACATGACCACGTTCTGTAATATAATCCAATTAACATCACGCTACCTTTCTTCACACAAAGATACATAATTAATTACTTGAATCCATTAGTATTCAAAAGATATAAATCGATGTTTGATAAAAGAAATAATCAACGGTATCGATTATAATCGCCTAACATACTTCACAGCAGTTATGGGCATCTCTACATCTTACAAAATAAGCATTCTTATTACTTATTTTGTAATCATATAATTCAGCTGCGTTTGCCTAAATCAGGTATTAATTTTTAATTGAACGTGAGGAATTCATAATAAACTTCAATGATTTTTATTTTGTGCAGTTATAGGCCGACAAAGTATGAAACAAATAAATCAAGGATGTCCCTTAAAAGATCCATTAGTTACCTACATGTAAGGACAGTCGCTCTCAAAATGATTAGTAGGTACTCATTCACACGAGGATGATACGTTTTTTTGACGAATCTTTTTTTTGTTTTTTATGATTCGTTTTTTTTTTTTTCGTCTCTGCTTTTTAAATGCCTATGTTCTCACGCATAATCACGACACGTCAATCACGTATTGTCTTTAAAAAAACACGTTCGTCAAAAAACATGAATCTTGAATTTTTGGTGACGGATCTGCACCAATGACTCTAAATCACGAAACGAATATGAACATATTACATAAATTCAGCAGGCCTAGCCAAGTTACGACCGTTTCGTGTTGAATCTCTTTCTACAATCGATAAAGCCTTAGCGTATTAAGTACCATTTATACCATAAAACAAAAGGATGTGGCGATGAACATTGTAGAAACGATTACATTTCATTCTGTCATTTTGAACGATGTGAACTTGGCTACGAATTTTGTTGAGATGATGTAATTCCCATACATTTCATTATTTTTCCACTAGCATTAACGATTGTAGTTTCCATGGAGTTTCTTGCACATTCTTCTCCATAGAGATCTACGCTTTGGAATGTGCAATTAGCATAATTTTTTTTGAGTGACTGATTTCTTGACATTTCAAAAGTGCCCGTAAATGGTTTATTTGAAATAAATGCTTTTGAATCTTTGAGATTATCAACTTGGCTAAGCCTGCTAGTATTTTTGAAAAATCGTGATAAAATACGATTCTGCATGCAATGTGAACTGTCATCCGTCATCATGACGTATCGTGTTTTTTGAAGAATCGTCAATGATGGATCCTGTGAAAATGAGCCCTAAGTTGTCATTCAATATAAAAGAGCCACTAACTACTGTTATCAAATTAAATACAGAGGCGAAGTTACCTCGTTATATCATTAAATACATAAATTGTATGGAAGGAAACAAGATACGTAATAACATATTATTGAACACTTTGAAGCAGATCTTCAAGTTTCGCTAAAAGATTTCACTATTCTTCACAGACGTCTTTTTAAAGTTATGTATTTATGCATGTATGTACATTGAATCGTGTAAACCTATGCTTGGTCTCAATTTTACACTATAAATAGAATTAACACTTGATATGCAATATAATGGTACCGACACACTACATCTACGAATTGACACAAATTACTGACTGAAAAATGACAAGTGTCATGACATTGTGACAACGGCACAGCACTTAAAAGCGAGTGGAATGACCTCCGTTCTACGAAATACACAATACGTTCGATGCGGTGTTAATGAAAAGATTAAATCAATTATAAACAAAAATATACAAATTAAAAATCTCATCAGTCCTTCATTCGTTGGCAAGAATATAAAATAAATAAAAAAGAATACAAAAAGTATAATCATATCCGCTACAAACAACCAATTAAATATAAAATTAATTCGTTAACAAGGTAATCTCAATTCCTTTATTATCAATATCTTAATGAATGGTAACTCGGTTGTCCTAAATTATACCATCATTATATACTGCTAAAACAGTCAAGCATAAGCATTTAACAGGAAATTATAATGTATGTAAGTATTAGTTGTTTCTAGATTCTAAGAGAACGTAAATGTGTTTACGCCTTCCCCAACGATGACCAAAATGCGTATTAAAGTTAACGTCTGTCAACCACAGCCTTATTTCAGAACGCATTCGCTTTCATTTTCACGATCACCATCACAGCGCAATGGATTTTTTAAGGTTACTACAGAAGCTAATCGAAAGTTTTTTTATGCGGAATGTATATGACCCACTGCAGTAAACAGAATCAGAAAAATGTATGTTATTCTTCAGAATAAAGATATTCTAAAATATTTATATTATATAAAATACTTTTATCGATTAAAAACCGGACTACTAAACACGTTGCGTTTTACCGTTATAGTGTTTTAATTTTATAATCAAATCTGGAGATTTTTAGTAAATCGCTAAAATATATTTGCAAGCATCGTGATTTCGCGCATCCCTTGCTTTTGTATACAGTTCGACAAACAAAAGCACACTCGCTTTAGGCACTGTAGTCCTCTTAACCGTCAAAACGAAAGCGATGGTAATTATGCGCACTTGACAATTAGGCTGATAACTTTCGTCCCTAAAGCCAACTACTTAATGGTAGTAAAAAAAGTCTGTTTTCAAAAACACCGCAGTACGTTAAAAGTTATTAATACCAATGAGATAAATTCGATAAGTCTACGAGCGTAGGCAACATGAACCGTCACCTACCGACGTTGTCTTGCCATTGATTGGTCCTAAGCTGCCATCGTATTTTGGCAGCTCCTTGCATTTTGCTTGCTGGAATGTAAAAAATAAAAGTTTATTGTACTAGGTTCACCAACGATTGTACACAATGCATAGAGCAAATAACACATTTTTAAAATTAGACTTCAGCGCAGCAATCACTTACTATTAACATCACCAGTAAGTGATTGCTGCGCTGTTACCACAAAAATTCTCAAAAAGTTGATTAATTTATTGAAATTCATAAAAATTCATACAACATTAAAAAAAGAAACATAAAAATTCAAAAAAATCATATAAATTCATTAAAAATTCATTGGATAATATTGGTAACATTGATTAATTGGTAAATTGTCATACGTTAAAGAATTATCATTATAAGACTAATAACAGTGAAGTTGATAACAAACAACATACACTCATAAATCTCTTTATCTCTTGCCCTTTATTTACGTGGTAAATCAAAACATCAATTGAATCATATCGCTCTGTGGTGGAGGCGGAGAGAGAGTCTATGACTAAAAGTGTCCCTTCAGTTACCCTTTGCAGGCCGGGACCATGGTAACTCTAAAAAAAACCCGAAGCCCAGGCCGGCCGGCATCGGTCCTAACGAGCCCTGTCATGAGGTGCGCGTAGAAAACAACGCGGAGTCCGTCGACCTAGCCCCCCTAGCCAAGTTACAACCGTTTCGTTTCAAAACGAAACGGTCGTAACTTGGCTAGGGAGGCAGGCATGGTCCTTATCGGACGCCAGCTACCTGCTAGCTGCAAGCCCGAGCCTACTGTGACCGGGATTCGCTCTGGACTACCTTGATCTCTTACCCTTACTACTTATTATTTTGTCCAAACCTATCTTTTTCAATAGTTCTCTAAATCTCTATTAATCGCCATCTCAGTAGTCACGCCATTTTAGTTTTATCACATTTCAAACAGTCGCATTTCTTGCGTCTTTCCTTACTTTTATAGCCATACACATTCATACTTTAAACTTGCTTCAGACATTTTCTTCATTCCTCACCATCATTATGCTCATACCGTACATTTTTCTTTTTGAGCTGAGTAGTCATCATATAACTGCTTCCGTTTTGAGTGGAGCGAGAGGGAGGATCAGACTTTTACTGACTAAAACCCACTCGTATGCCTCCAGTTGCCCTTTTCGTTCCAAAGGCCGTGGTAACTCTTTCACAAAATCCCGCAGATTACACAAATAACAAGAACAGGTCAAACGTATTTGCAATTTAGGGTCTTGTTTTCCCTTGAGAATGTAATCATCAATTCTGCCTGAGACCCACGGGATGTAGCTGTATCGACCTGTGGCCCAGTGGCCTAATTGACTCTAAAGGTGGGCCGCCGAGCGCGAGCGAATTAAGAGCCAAGCTCAAATTTGTATAGTGTTGCTCGTGCTCGGCTCCTCTAGAGTTTATCCATACAACACGAATTTGAGCTCGGCTCTTCTAGCGTAGACCCACCTAAACGTGTGAACCACTAAATGGTCTGACGGTTTTACGGTTTCCATATGAGGAAACAATTAACTCGTTATTCTTTACAATAGTTCTTTGTTTTTGTAAATTAAACATCTTTTAATATAAAAAGCTTCAAACTCTCAAATTATCTCAAAGGAACGTAAGTACCCACACATCATCATCTTCCTGCCCTTGTCCCGTGTTATTTGGGGTCGGCGCAACACTTTTTTTTCCAATCTGTCCTGTCACTCGTCATACTATCACTAACTTCCTTTTCTTTCTTATCACTCTTCACACAATCC
This sequence comes from Mythimna pallens, assembly GCA_961205895.1. Lineage (NCBI taxonomy): Eukaryota > Metazoa > Arthropoda > Insecta > Lepidoptera > Noctuidae > Mythimna > Mythimna pallens. The sequence continues at coordinate 20,637,272 of OY540839.1, read as the reverse complement.
ATCCATCTTTTCTTTGGTTTCCCTCTCCCTCCCCATTCATCCACGTGTAAACTCATAACTCTTTTATTAACATGCGTTTCATCCCTCCACTTCACATGACCATACCAAGACAAACGATTCCTTTACCACTTTTCAGTCACAGGCGCCACTTTCAAACTTCCCCTATATACTCATTTCTCACTTTATCCATTCTCGTCACACCACACATCCATCTTAACATTCTCATCTCCGCTACGTGCAATCTTTACGTAAGTACACACAAGATAAAAAAGTATAATGTTATGACAATAATACCTATTAATAAATCTATCTTTAGACCAAGATTCCTCCGAATTAGTTCAGCGGTTTAGTCATGACAACTTTAAAAATAGACAAAGTTAATTTTGTATTTATAATACTAGGGTTTCTCCTGCGTGTTAATAAACGAATATCCCAAGGGAACACACTACCAGGATAAAAGTAGCCTATGTGCTATTCTAGGACAAGATCTACCCGAGTACCTAGTTCCATCGAAATCTGTGCAGCCTTTCGAGCGTGAAGAAGTAACTAATATGTGTATAAACACACACTCATAAGTTTTCGCCTTTATTTTATGTGACTCAGGTTGGCTGGACAAATCTTCAAAATAGCTTGCATTTAACTAGGTCAATAGGTCACTTTATGTGACGGCTAAACACCCTTATTTCAGAATTTGTGACGCTACAGAATCTAAGATAATCGATCGAAAACGTGTCCAGCCATCTTGAAAAACCACTTTTCGCTGGTCTCTCAATCTCGGTAACGGAAGTGATTTTGACGACTTTTTGCATATCAACGGGCGTCACATAAATTTGTGACGGGCACCGAGCTAAAAGTTTTGTGATAAGTACAGTGGTTTAGTAGAAAAATGCAAAAATCTGTGTCCAGCCATCTTGAATTTACGTATAAAACTTATGGCTGGCACTTCCGAATCTCAATAACGGGGGCGTTTTCGAATATGGTTCCTTTACTAATACTTGGTGACGCAATGTGTGACAGTAATAACGTTTGATTTATGGCGTCACATGTAAGGGTTTACGAGAAATCAATAAAAACTTAATGTCCAGCCAACCTGAGTTCAAGATGGCTGGACACATGTATCTCCACTGCCTGATGATCTACGACCTTCGAAATGTGTTCAAAATGTTGTGACGGAGACGACAATGATAACCTGAAATTGTGACGGAGAAACTTTGCGTAGTTTCAAAGATATTGGTCATTTAAATTTTTCCATACAAACATCCATTAATATTGTGAGGTGACCATAATTTTACATAAATAAAGGATTTCTTTTTAATCAATTAGGTAGCATCCACGCCTGCTTTGTATTTGATTTCTCCGTGGGAATAAAAGGTTTTCCTGCAGTGAAAAGAGTAAGTATGTGTTAATTCAAAATAATAGAGATTGAGAGACCAGCGAAAAGTGGTTTTTCAAGATGGCTGGACACGTTTTCGATCGATTATCTAAGATTCTGTAGCGTCACAAATTCTGAAATAAGGGTGTTTAGCCGTCACAAAGTGACCTATTGACCTAGTTAAATGCAAGCTATTTTGAAGATTTGTCCAGTCAACCTGAGTCACATTTTATTTTAATTTAGTATGATTACTAGCTGACGCACGCTTGAAATTAGTTCTTCATAAATTCTAGCCTGTGATTATTATAAGCTATCCAGGTACTGAAGTTCTTCGGTACAGTCGTTTCATCGTGAAAAGTAACATACACACACACATACATATATACGTACATACAAACATTCGGCTGTATGATATTACTGTGATAATATGGATTGCGAAATAATTTACAGTTGATTAACACTTTTTTTCTATGTCAAAAGTGTTGAAAGCCATTTATCAGTACCTTTTATTTGAGTAAACACTTTTGACATTTCGATATCCATTAAAGATAATAGAATTAAAATCCATTGTCAGCAGTAATTTTCCACGGCCACTTTTAGTATTTAGCGTAGCCGGTAATAATTGTGGGAAGTGCCAAGGATTTTATTTACACAGCAATAGTAAATTATATCTTGCTTTAACCACCTGAACTAATGTTATTAAGAGGTAAAATTGTATGTTTAATCCGTCCTATCCTTACATAATTATAAAATAAACTCTCCCACCGCTTTTGTGTCTTTCTATTTGTTATACTCAAAAATTACTGAACGGATTTTCATGCAGGTTTCGTCAATAGACAGAGTGATTCATGAGGAAAGTTTAGATGTATAATACAAGCATACTATAGTAGGAAAAAACCCTGAATTTTAATTATTTATAACACCCGTGCGAAACTGAGGCAGGTTTGTTAGTTGCAAAACAATTCCAGCAATGAGTCATTCTTCTATTTTATAGTATGATGCGTAAACAATAAAAAACGAGTAATAACTGCACCGTGCGATCAGAACGTGTAAAGATAAGGATAATAGATTTTCACATATTTCTAGCCATCGAAATTCCACTTCGTCACGACGAGATAGCTAAAGCAGCTTTTAATGTTTGAAGTTGCGGTTTCATAAAACTGCCAAACATTGCAGTTTTACCCAGAAAATTTGGCGAAAGATATTCTCTGAAATATCATTTGCCAGTCTAGAGCCGCTGATGTTCAAAAAAATAATTTGACCAATTAGTCCTTTGATGTGATGGGAGACGCCCGTCTCCTGTCGAGACGGCAGGGGCGGGAGGATGTCCATTCCCTCACGTGTGCAGCCGAATCCTTCACGGGGGAGAGTACGGTTTTCCCGTACTATCCTGATGGCCATGACCTTCTGGGACGTATTCAACTTGGCCGCCGCCGATCGCTTCCGCAGCGACGTTACCTACACTGACGCCCCGTAAAGGGTTATGGACCGCATGATCCCTGCGTAGTCTCTGTCAGAAGGACCCCCTAGATTGGCTTGAAGCCTCTTGAGGGTAGTCCAACCCGCTACAGTTTGAGAGCCAGACATCGAAAGTGCTCCTAGAAATTCCACCGGCAGTCGACGAGTCCTAGGCACTGTATCGTCAATCACACAAAGGACGATACCGGCTAGTTAAAGTAAGAGATGAGAAGCATCTTACCTCCATAAGTTCAACAGCTATCTCCATGAACAATCGCTCAACATTCTCGGCCTCTTTGGCCGATGTCTCTAGGAAGTACATGCCGTGGCGCTGTGCGAAATCCTCACCAATGTGTCTAGGGATCTCCCTGTCTTCTCTATCAGTTTTGTTACCTGTAATTTTACCGTGTCTTGTGAGTATTACATATCTTGGAACATAGTGAATATTGGCCTTAACGTCAAGCCCATACTAGATGGACTGGATTATGCTGGGGTGGTGGCATCACATTAGTGACTTGTAATAGTACATTTTTATACAAGTGAAGAAAGTTTGTCATTGCGACCGAGGCGGAATTAGCCGAGTGCTGCAGTGACAAATTTCCACGTGTATCAAACGAAGTTTTTCAATACACTTACAAAGATATATAAATGGAGGTTGACGCGCGGCTCATGGAGGTCGCTTAGCACCCTGCCTGATACAACAAAAGTAATAAATTGTGCCGGGGTGACTTCACGCACTTTTCCGCACTAGTGCGAAAATAGTAAATTGCGTGCCTAAAAGCGGTAGAGATAAGAGCGGGTTTTCGAGTAAATGTATTAAAAAAAAATATTCACGGTTCTTCTCCTCTGTAGATATGAATATAGTAGATAAGTAGTTCATAGTTTTATTTATTCATTTATTTAAACTTCATGTACAGTAGTGGTACATAGGCGGACTTAATGCAACAAGGCATTCTCTACCAGTCAACCTTTTATGAAATTTAATGTAAAGTAACGGATTCTGTAATGCCGCGGGAAAGTCCAAAGGGGTTACTGTGGTCCTAGCTAGCAAAGGGCAACTAAAGGAATACAGGTGGGTTTTAGTCGGTAAGGCCTGTGTGTACAACACACACATTTTTGACGGGAAAAACCACTGTTGATTCACCGTGTGTAGGTAAGTTTGTTAGTGTTATATAGATCACTGTGAAAGCTTGTTGGCAAAACACGTTTTTTCCTCCATCGCGGTTTATGCACCTTGCATATACCTACCGCGATGGAGGAAAAAACGTGTGTGAACAACGACGTAGGTACGGCCAATAAACCATAATTTTTATGGCGAAAAACTGTGTGTACAAGCGGCCTAAAAGCCTGACACGCCCTCTCGCTCGATCCTAGAGCAGGCGAAGACACTAATTTGAAAATTTCCCACCTCAAAAAAAAAAACCGAATCAGCCATTACTTCGTGACATATATATGCATATAGGAGTTTATTTAAACGAAATCCGTCACTGCCTAAGTGCCATCACTGCTACTGAATGGCGATGGCGTGAGAACAACATTCAAGGCTAATAATTTGATTTTCATTTATGAAAATCGTCATTCTTCAACATTTGTAAATAATAATAATAATAATTAATTTATATATTATAATTATTTATTTATTTATTCACTATTTTTTTATTGTTAAGTGTTTTTTTATTTATTTTTAAATGAAATATTTAAAAATATAATTTATATATTTAAAGTAGTGAATAAACGATAAATAATAATTTATTACACCAATAAATACATATTACACAAATTATGTATAACACAAGGTCATGTCCTTAACCTTAACCTTTCTCTTTATCATTAATCAGTTCCAGCTTTGGTCTGGAATTAGGGTCAAATGAATCAATGACTACTCTGAAAAGATCCTGCATAAGGTCATGTCCCCAATATAAATTGTATACTGTGATTATACAAGGCCCGGCAAGGCTGTGTACTTTCTCTTTTCAATCATTATGATAATTATGTCAATTGTACATTACACTTTCTTTCCTCATGGAGTTAACATTAATATTATTGTTTTAGCTACATAAAAGATATAGTTAAAAAACCACAACTTAAGACTTTAGCTCTTAAGTTTTTATTATTAAACTAGCTTTTTCCCGCGGCGGGTTCGCCCGGTACATACATAAAATATAGCATATTTCATTCAGGAATAAAGCTTTCTATTGGTGATAAAATTATAGCAATCGGACTCGTACTTTCAGAGATTATGTCCTACAAACATAAAAACAAACTTTACCTCTTTATTATATTAGTGTAGACTAGCTGCTGCCAGCGGCTTCACCCGTGTAAATGTAGATGGTCCCAAGGGAACATACTCCAGGATAAAAAGTATCCTATGCTACTCAAAAACTTGGTCTACCCATGTTCCTAATTTTATTCTCCATTTAGGTGTTCGAGAGTGAAGAAGTAACAAACATACACACACATTCATAAACTTTCGCCTGTATGATATTAGCGTAAAATTATGTGTTTTAATACTACTGTATCTAATGATACGCAATGATATGGTCAAAGATGAAGCATGCTTTTTACTTTGGTTGCAGGTATCAGAAAAAACAGACTCAAACAGGGAATTAATAACCATTCAGAGTTTTAACTCACCAACTAATATCCTAAGCACCTTATTGTTGGCATATTCTTCAATTTCCCGGAGCCAGTCTGGCAGACAGTCAAATGTTGGCTGGCAAGATATGTCGTAAACCAGTATAAGAGCATGTGCAGACCTGTAGTAACTCTGCGTAATTGAACGGAACCTCTCTTGACCAGCTGTATCCCATATTTGCAACTAAAAAAAAATTTTATAGTAGTGGTTATTCTCTGGTGAACATTGAATTGAGAACTAGAACAGTAACAAAACTTTTGTTTTAAATTCATATTCTAATGGCACAGACAGCAATATCTACCAGGCAATGAACTCTATGTTCACATTCAAAAATGCGAGTGTAGAGTATCTACTCTGATGACATCATTAGAGTTAACTTCAACCTCTAATTTGAATGCAGAGCTGAGTTATTACCTGTATTATAATATAGTAGCCATTAAGATATGAAGCGCTAACAAACAGACAGGAGGTTAATTTTGCATTTCTTATTAAAAAAGTTAGGATAAGGTGTGTGTGTATCTTTGTCTGCATATTTTATTGTCAGTCTAATTAATAATTAACAACTAATCCCATAAAGTTTTATTAAAGTGTTATCATGATACATGTGTTCTCTTTAATTATCTTTAAGATACAATTAATTTGAATAAAAGTAAGTAACAATTTATTTTTAAAAGTTTATTATGTCACTTTATGCGCTGAAGACGAAAATATATAATCACATTTTCTATTAGCACTAACAGCTATGATATAATCCATTCATTTTATTTACATAGTCTAGAAAATTATAGTAACTTTCACCTTTGTTTTATGTTCTCAAAATTTTAATACTCATGATAAAACTTAATCACAAAGGCTGTGAAAATCCTATTGTTTATATTGCATGTTATTAATTTTGTACAAGGACACCTGATCATGTACAGAAGGTCATTTTTAACAACAAAAACATGTACACCATAATTTAAAAGCTACAATTTTAGCATTAAAAATGATGCAATGATGATGCCAAATATGTACAAGCGTTAAAGGAACTCACCTTCACTTTCTCACCGTCAACTTCTACAGTTTTAATCATAAAATCAACTCCAATTGTAGCACCTTGTCCAGGTGGAAAGAGGCCTTGGGTAAAGCGACGCACCAAACATGTTTTCCCAACCCCCGCATTACCAACTAACACTACTTTAAATAGAAACTTATAATCCTCCATAATGAGCACCAAATAACATTTGTCGCGAGAAAAAAATAAGAATTTTTTATTTAGTAATCTTCACCTCTCACTGTTACGCTTTGATGAATCGAACGTTTATTCCATTACGATAAATCACTGATAATTTATCAACAAGATTATTTTACGATCACACGTTCATTATAGATTAGATAGCGAAATCGTAGTGTCAAATCAATTCTTTATCCAAAACAATGGGAAAGAAAACTCCAAGAGCGAAAATATCGACGTCGGTCGAGCAAAAAATATTGGATGCTTTTACAAAGAATGTTAAGAACATGTGTAATTTTTGTTCTATTGCTCAATTATAATTATAAAGCTCTTTCTTAAATATAGAATTCCATCATTTTTTAGAGTTTAAGAAAAGTGTTATTAGGTATTATAATTCTATATAATTCACTATCACGACGTGCTCTAAGCATTTATTATTATTTTTCTTTGTATGTTTTGTAAGCGGAATTTTTATTTTATGTAAAACTAGCTTTGTTAACTGTAGTAAACGTCAAGTTTTAGTCGATTAAAGTAAGTATGATGCGTCCGAAGACAACACTATCATGGTGTTTTCATTGGTGGCTTAGCTATACGTCTTTTTTTCGACGTTTGTGCTGGTGCATCGTTTGTGATCGATATTGACATTTGACGTTAGTAAATAAACTTTGTTATTTGATAACCGGTCGATAAATTCAATTCGTGTGCGGCTTGTTAACAAATCATTCGACTCGTAAACAAACAATAAAGATTACTCCCAAATTTGAGCTCTTACCATAATAATGTCCAGTATAAATTATACAACCCGTACTGAAGGACATACTAAAATAAACACCATCATATGGACTGTACCGAATTTTATTATTCTACTAGAAAATAAAACGAACAGAGAGTTTCGCACAGAGAAATCGAAGGATCCGGCTACTGATTTATCTGAATCACGATTTCAATTAAAAATGCAATTCTTGGGGAGGGATAACGATATTATTGAAATCTACTATCTGTCTCCTACTCCTGTTTTTCTGAAGTCAATTTTGACCATATGTCTAAAACGTTTCGAAGAGCGATCTATAGTAATAAAAGAGTATCATACTGTTCAGGCGAATAAGTGGCAGTACTTAGCTACATTGTACAAGCGAGATATAGCCAGTTATGATGGCAGGGACATATTCCTGTTAAGTGATGGTAGTTTAAGACTAAAATTCCAGTTTATGGTGTCTAACGATATAAAAGTAGATCGCTCATACGTCCCTGAGGCGCAATTGAGTAATGACTTCGAAAACTTGCTCAACAATGGTTTGTTTTCCGATGTGACCATGAAATGTGCTGAGCAGACAGAATATAAGGTGCACAAGGCAGTTTTAGCCAGCCGGAGTGCTGTGCTGAAGGCTCATTTTGAGCATAACACAACTGAATGTCATACTAATGTTGTTGAGTCACCGCTTGAGTCTGAGGTGCTTAGAGAAGTCCTGACTTTTATATACAGCGACAAAGCTCCAAGAGTTGATGAGATACCAGAAAAATTGCTAGCTGCAGCAGACTACTATCAACTCAGCAGGATGAAGAGTCTCTGTGAAGAAGCATTGCATAAGAAGCTGACCGTTGAGAATGCAATAGAAACATTACAACTCGCTGATTTACACTCTGCCAACGCCTTGAAACAATTGACTCTGGAATTTATCAAAGATGGTCAGGCGAAACTAATTACTAAAACTGATGGATGGTCAAAAGTTAAATCTGTAGAACTTATAAAGAGGATTTATGAGTATATAATGGCTGATGATATTGATGCTGATATAAAATGAATTGATTAAGGAATTAGGCTAAAAAATTATGATTAGAATTTATTGTCTTCTTACATTTAAACTATGAGATAGAATTATAAATAAAATAATTACTCAAAATTATTAATCCATTTGCTGGAACCATATATTATTTAATATATTTACAATTTCAGCCACCTCCCAAACACTGGTACAAACACCTGCATTGCTCGCTTTTAAGCCACCTAGCAATCACTTATACAAGAAATCCTTTTACACATATTTAATATGTGTAGTTTTAAATTTTTATCCATTACTAGCTTCTGCCCGCGGCTTCGCTCGCGTAAATGTAGGTTTCTCCATACAAACTTTGGACCCCCGCTTCATCCCCTTAGGGAGTGAATTTTAAAAAATCCTTTCTTAGTTCTCGCCTACGTCATAAAAGGAAGCCTTGTGAAAATTTTCACGCTCCTAATCCCAGTAGTTTCGGCTGTGCGTTGATATGTCAGTCAGTCAGTTTCTCCTTTTATATATGTATATAGATGAGTGGAGGTTGGAGTGACGAAAAAAAAGCGAAAAATCGCGGTCTGTCGCATATTTTTCGTCACTCCAGAGCACTCGAGCTACCTCCTTCTTCTCACTCCCACCAGCACGCTCATTTGAGCGTCTATTAGGCCATCTCCTACGCACTCTTTGGACCACCTCCGGTGCGTCCATTAAGCCAACTCCTATGCGCTCTTTGGACCACCTCTAAATTAGCCATTCAGTCACCTGCGCGCTCTTAGGGCCTCCTTCGTAGCGTCCATTGAAACCACCTCTTACGCGCGGTTTGGACCACCTCAGGAACGTCCATTATGCCACCTCGAACGCGCTCTTTGGACCATCTCTGGAACGTCCATTCAAGAGTTCGTGCAATCAATCTACCATGCACTCTACAACACTACACACTACATATTTATATATTTCTAAATGCATACATACATATAGCTAAATTACACCCAGAAACAACAAAAGATCGTGCTCTTCACACAAACATTCGTCTTTGGTGGGAATCGAACCCTTCGGTCAGCAGTCAGGGCCACTAACCACTTTTTTTTTTTTTTTTTGCCGGGGTGGAAAATCCTCATGGATGTCCTTCGCCTGGGGCAGACGAAGGGGTCTGTCAGACTCTTACTAACTAAAAACCACCTCGGTGTTCCCTCCCACACTTGGACCGGGGATTGTGGGAGCTGATGCGCCATCCATGATCCCCGGCTAGTGCCGGCCCGCCTACGCGGGCCACCTCAAGCCCGCGGGGAGTGTGAGGTGTCCTCCCCCCGCGACGTCCAATAGGGGCGCGCGTGGAACACTACGCGCCGCCGCCTCGGGTCTTGCTGGATGGGGGACGGCGGACGACCCCGAGTCCACCGTCCCTCCGGACCTCTTTATGGGGGCTGGAAGAGGGCGTTCCACTAACCACTAGACCAACATGCCAGCCTATGACGGATGTCGATTCCAAGTTTAAGGTGCTTATCGCCTGTCTTGACAGAAAATTAGTGCCCAAAACTCATTATTAGCCAGTAGTTTCCAGGTAATTTTGGGTGGCTGGTCGAGGTGTTAAAAATTAGAGAACCTACTCCTAAAGGACAATAATAACCTTTAAAATCTTAATATTATTTATGCACAAGGGTAAAAAATTAGCAATTTGTACCTAAATTGCAAATTTTTTACTCTTGTAGTTTGTGTTCGTTCGTTCGTGTTCCCAGATATTATGAACAATGGTGCTTGTACATTATAAAACATCTTTTTTTTTAATACGTTGCCCCACTTTAGGAAACTCCTGTAACATGGGTACATTCACAAACATCTGATCCCGGGAGTGTGTTCCGAACATACTCCCGGGATAAAAAGTATCATACGTGCTCTAACAACCGCGGTGGCGCAACGGCCCTTGCGTCGAATTGTGCAATTCGGATGAAAACCATAGAAAACCGACAGGCTTATAGAAACTTGGCATCCATGCACAAGATTCTTCAGGCTCGTTTCCCAATCGACTCTAGCCAGGGTCACCGACACCGTGGGTGCTCGGCACCCATGCGAAATAAACAGTGGGTGCCGAGTACCCCTGAGAATAGACATCAAGAAACAGATCAGTAATCGCCTTTTAGGGATCGGTGTTTTTAACACGCTTTTATTAGTTTCACCTGTATGTATGTATGTATGTTTGTTTGTTTGTAACCGACCCCTTTGAGCTCGATTTTGTCCTACTTTGAACGATCAGATTTAATTCAAACTTTGCACACCTGTCAAAGATCGATGACAATGCAATAATCCGATCAAAATAATATGGTGGTGGTATGGTGGTGGTGGTGGTGGTATGGTAGTGGTGGTGGTGTGGTGGTGGTGGTGGTGGTAGTGTGGTGGTGGTGGTGGTGGTGGTGGTGGTAGTGGTACTTACTCTTTCGGGCACTAAGTTCAGCACAACCTTATAAAGACTAATGTGGTAGTGGTGGTGGCACTGAGAATGAGGATGAGTGTGAACTTTCACTCATCCTCATTCTCAGTGCCGCCAACAGATTCGCTCCTATGATTATAATATCATGTAGAGTGGTGGGTGGGTAGTGGTGGTGGTGGTGGTGGTATGGTGGTGGTATGGTGGTGGTGGTGGTGGTGGTGTGGTGGTGGTAGTGGTGGTGGTGGTGTGGTGGTGGTGGTAGTGGTGGTGTGGTGGTGGTGGTGTGGTGGTGGTGGTGGTGGTGGTGGTGGTGGTGGTGGTGGTGGTACTTACTCTTTCGGGCACTCAGTTCAGCACAACCTTATAGAGACTAATGTGGTAGTGGTGGCGGCACACTGAGAATGAGGATGAGTGTGAACTTTCACTCATCCTCATTCTCAGTGCCGCCAACAGATTCGCTCCTATGATTATAATATCATGTAGAGTGATTACGGATTGAAAATTCCATACCCAAGCATTAATGTGACTGACTGTATATGTAAATAAGGTTACACCTCTGTGTCTCACTGTTTATATTGGCATCATAGAAATCTTGAATATGTGTTCTTAACCGAGATACAATCAGAACACATTTGTACATATTAAGGGCGGTTGATAGTTAGCAAATCGAACTAAATAATTTATAGTTTAAAAAATTTAACTAAAAAATGAAAAATAAATAATAGTTTAAAAAAAACTAAAAAAACACGCTTTTATAGAAAATCCAACTAAAAAAATAGAAAATAAAATTTAATAAATTTGGATTAAGAATAGTGTACATAAGAAATAAATGTATATTATTGTAAAAAAGCGTGGGGTGCATATAATGTCAATAATTATGAACATTGTATTGACAGATGAGTAGAAGGATCATCACTTTGATAATATCTTAAAAAACACTTTGAATGCACCCCACGCTTTTTTACAATAATATACATTTATTTCTTATGTACACTATTCTTAATCCAAATTTATTAAATTTTATTTTCTATTTTTTTAGTTGGATTTTCTATAAAAGCGTGTTTTTTTAGTTTTTTTTAAACTATTATTTTTATTACTCGACGACTGTTTAGCGCACTGGTTCAGGGCGCTCATTGAGACGCAAGGGTCGCGGGTTCGTTTCCCGCACCAACACAAATGTTTGTTTAAAGTAGTACAAGGGAAAACCTTAGTTTGGGACCAGGACAATGTATGTGATGTTATCTCAATTTATTATTTATTAACGATGCGAGTTACTGATGCCGGGTATCCGTTATCAAAATGTCGATCAGTGTGCATTTCTTTCTCACTCTTCGCCCCTCTTTTGAGTCATCAAATGAGCACCCATGTGGTTTTAAAAGCCGGCGCCCCTGACTAGCGCATCAAGCTGGTAACTGGGAGGAACTCCAACGTTCGATTCCTTATGTCCAGATAGGTCTTGTAGATAGAGGCATCTTCTGTAGAGATAACTTGCGAGTTGCTAGCAAGTAATCAACGCAGTTCTCAGTATTTTAGGTTTACTTCATACCTATTGTTTTCCATGTGTTTCATAAATGGAAGTCTATGGTTTAAGTACATTTCCAGATATTTAGCTCAATCGCTATGTGGTAGCTAGTAGCTAGGCCCTACCACGAGCTCTAAACGAGATCCATTTGACGAACTAAACTGAACTGGATGGAACTGTATCTATTATAGGGTGTATAGCACCATCCTCGAGATAGGTGGGCATTTTCGCTTATGTAAGATGATTGGTACATGGATTGATTAATTGGCATTAGATCTTATCCTCTATTTGGAAAGCCAATGGTAAACATTGTTCAAGGCACTCTGTCGTTTTATAGAAGCTTCGGTGGGGCCAAGGACAACTGATACATGCAAAAATATGTCACAGCTATAATTTTTTACATACAATGATACAATATTAGTAAGAAAAATAAGAGTTTGATTGCACTAATATTATATTATGTAAAACTATAGGTAACTATTGCTTTCTTATTGCATTTTCACATTGCATTTTATTATAATTAGGTATTATTAAATTGTTGTAATGTTTAAGTTTAGATTAGACTGTGACTGTAAGTCCATGGCCATACCAAGTAGGGCTAAACGACAGAAGGTCAGTTCGGGTATTCTTAAATAAATAACTGTGATGTCAAGATTGGTTCTGAGAATGCTGAGATGGATGTGTGGTGTGACGAGAATAGATGAAGTGAGAAATGAGTACTTATATTAGAGAAAGTTTGAAAGTGGCGCCAGTGACTGAAAAGTTGAAGGCAATTCCTTTTTCTTGGTATGGTCATGTAAAGAGAAGGGATGAAACGCATGTTACTAAAAGAGTTATGAGCATATATTTGGATGGATGGAGAGGGAGGGTAAAAAAAAGATGGATGGATTGTGTGAAAAGTGATATGAAAGAAAAGGAACTTAGTGATAGTATGACGAGTGACAGGGCAGAATGGAAGAAAAAAACGTGTTGCACCGACCAAAAATAACAAAGGATAAGGGCATTCCTGCCCTTGTTATTTAATGATGAGACAATGTTAAGATTGGCTCTGGAGGAAAAAGTGTGTTGAAGAATTTAGGGGAGGCTTTTCCCCAGCAGTAGGACAGAACAAATATCTGGAAGATATCACAGAATGTGATAAGGCCGTAAATTGTATGTTTTAAGTTTAAGGCTAAAATCGTAACATTTATTATCTTGGTGTACAATAAAGTATATATAAATAAAGGGCTGAGAAAAACAAACAGGTGTTATTTCTTTTATATAGATTAAATTATAAACAAAAACCAAACAGTTTTATTTAAGTAGGAAAAATCCTCAACAATTTAAAATAGGTTCAATAACTTTATTAAACCTGCTTAGCTGATATTACAGTGAGGTATTTAATTAAGTAATAACTATTCAAATAAAAGAAATTAATGGATAAATAAATAAAAGATTTTATACAATTGTATATTATATATTATAATATTACTAGTAAGTATTGCTTATTCTGGAAAATGGCTACTACCATCTTAGAGTAAATTTCAAATAAGGCACTACAAAACAGTGCGTAAAGAAAAGCAGGAGGAATCTAAAAAAACTGAAGGTTATTTTCACATTATTCAAATACTAATTCAAGTCATAAATAAATGATACAACATTCAATTTATTATAAAGGCGAAATTATAATAATAATAATATTCCACAACTATCACACAACGCCATCTAGTCCCAAACTAAGCAGAGCTGGTGCTATGAGTACTAGACAACTGATGAATACTAACTGCTACCAGTTTCTTGACCTGTACAATAGTACAAAATTATCCCAGCAGAACATAATCTCGGGAGAAATAATTTATATGCACTATTTCAAGAGGTATTCCGGTGTGCCAAATTTCATCCAATGTCATTCATCTATCCAAGCATCAAGAAGTATCTTATCTTATTGTAGGGCTGGCACCTTCCTCATGAGTTCCAGTATGGCCTTAATGGGGGCTGAGCCTTCAAGAAGTAACAAACAAAGTGTTTTAAGTGTAATCTATATATATAAAAGTGAAATACCACTCACTGATTAATCACAAAATCTCAGAAACTATAAAATTTGGCAGGTAGGTTCCTTATAGGGTGTAGACATAGCTAAGAATGGATTTTACAAAACTCCACCCCTAAGTAGGTTAAACGGGGGTTGGAAGGTTGTATGGAAAAACCTATTTACACGCGGGTGAAGCCGCTGGCAGAAGCTAGTAAGTTAAATAACTTAATTTTGGCCAAAGTGGTTTCACACACAGAAACTTTTACCTTTATAATATTAGTGATTGTTCAGAGTATAAATGTGCTTAGAAAGTATGGAAAAATTCAATAAAAATTTTGCATTCATACACTCCTGCTATTCTATTCACACCGCTTTACACAGTACAATAATAATAAAGATGATAGAACCAGCTGGAATAATTTTTTTTTTATTGTTTTGGCTTCAATGTTTAAAAAAAATTCTCATAAACACATTGACACATTGTTGGGAGCGAAGTGATAAGTTATCTGCAATTTGAAATTTCCTGATAATTGCAATAACATAATAATAATATGGCAATTTTTAGTCTTATTTTTTGGACTTCTTAGAATGTTATGTTGGCATTTTGAGAAATATGCGTTTTTTTGTAATTTATTAAATTCATCACCAAATCGCAAATTGCATGGTCTTTTTTCCCCATAAACATGTCACACGGATCCAATTTAAATAGCAAGAAGACCAGTTTTTTCTTAGCAAATAAGAAACTTTTACTTCAGTTTTTAATAAAAAAAATTATAGATAAGGCCTGGACCCAAAAACTATGGAGGTACAGCAGATCACAGCTCCGAACAATCACAGGAGTCTTCACGGGGCACTATGCCACTGACTAACAAGCAACCCGACTTGCAGGATCTGTGGAGGTGCTAAGGAGAATATGCTACACTTGCTGTGCGACTGTGCAGCATTAGGCTTCAAAAGACTAGAGTATTTGGGCCAACCATTTCCAAGACCAGAGGACTACAGGCTCAGCCCCATCAAGGCCATACTGGGACTCATGAAGAATGTGCACGGAGGGCTAGGTGTTGAGTAGACAGGAGGGGAATAGCACAAAAGATCCAGAAGGCTTGAAGTGCTCTGGCCTAGGGCCAACCCCACAACAAGATAAGATAAGATAATTGAAAATTCAAAATTATTAGATAGTTAGTCTGGTTCTACCATTTTCAAATAAGTCATCACAGAAAAGGTTTGTGCACAAGAAGTACCAACATCCAAAAAAGCCTATTGTTTATTGCTATCTTCGTCACTGTCGCTATCACTATTTAAGTCACTATCATCAGAATCACTTTCACTATAATTTATCGCAGGTTTCCTGTTAGTGTTCACAAATAGTTCGTCATCACCGTCAGCTTCAATTTCTTTTTTGTCCTCAAACTCTTTGGGCCAGACATTATTTTCTTTATAATGTTTAATAGACTCTTTATTCATTATTTTTACTATTTCTCCCTTCACTTTATCTCCTTCTGGTATTGGTTCTACTAGAATGTAATCGCCTCTTTTCACCCATATGTTTTTCCTGAACTTTGTTGGCATTGAGACCAAGTATTCTTCTCCGGTAGGTGTTGTAATCTGGAAAAATAATATAAGACAATTAGCCTTATAATATTATATATTAGCCCTAGATTATATATTAGATAATTAGCCATATATAAAAGACTAGTGTCTGGGCCAACCATTTCCAAGACCAGAGGACTACAGGCTCAGCCCCATCAAGGCCATACTGGGACTCATGAAGAAGGTGCACGGAGGGCTAGGGGTTGAGTAGACAGGAGGGTCGAAGTGCTCTGGCCTACGCCCAGCCCCACAAAAAGATAAAATAAGATAAGAAAGCCTTATAATATTCTCTTTGCTGGGACTCAGGCCCAATCACTAGGAGAGAGGGGGCCATAATTCACCATGTGGGCCCAATGCGGATGTTACATGTCTTCGAATCTTTGGTTCTAGGACATGCCGGTTTCCTCACAATGTTTCCTTCACTGTTTCGAGAGAAGTGGTGTTGAAATAAAATGCACAAAGAAATGCGCCTAGCTAGGTCGGAACTCGCGACCCGTAAATCGAGGTCGTAACCACTGGGCCACACTGCTCTGGAAAAATAACATGAGTTACGAATTTTGAATATGTTTGTTTTTTTAAAGGCTGGTATAGATTTGCCTGCCGCCGTGACACAAGCTCTACACATTGCTATAGTGTTACTAATTAAAGTGTCTTACCTCGTGTAAGTTATTGCCTTTACTTTTCAAAACTTTTACAATACTTTGATTTTCTTTCGGTAACTCATAGTCGTCCCAAAGAGCTTCGTTCATCACATGTTTCCTTTTATTAACTTTAGACATGGTTACTTATTGCAAACATTAATTTAGAAACTTCAATAAAAGTGTCACAAGATTTTATTTTGTTGTTATGGTGTAATATAACACACGTTCACTTCACACAAAATAGGTTAAGAACTCAAAGAACCGCTACGAACTGTACGAACTGACTGACCTGACATACTCTGTCAAGTGTCAACTCTGTGAGACGGACAGCTGAGCTGACAGACACTGAGGTCACTAGGCTTGTGAAAAAATGTCGATATCTGTTACTCCAATAATTGATATTTTCATCCAATATATTTTCATCCGATACTTTCGATATTGATTATTTTGTATCGATATATTGATTATATCGCTACAAAACTATAAACTATAATGTCTATAACGAGTATGTTTTTACTTTCGTTACCAGACTAATGCTGGTTGGCCTGAAATAATAAATTGGTTTTCAAAATATTAAAATATTGAAATAGTAGTATAATTAAGATTGTCATATATTAAAACAATGTACGTTTTGTATAAAAATGACTATTACGTATAATTTTATTTAATTCAATAAAAACACTTAACTAATCAAAACTATATATTCACTAAAGGCAAAAACTACTAGCTAAAATATGGCGTCATAAAACTCCTCCGCGTCGCTGTCGACTGAAAGTGTGTCCAAAAGGCTGGCGGCATTACCACGTTGTAAGGCAATACTTTATCTCTGACCGAGGTAAAAGTCAGCCCTTAGATCACGCGAAGTATCAACTAAGCGTTTGTTTCTTTAAAAAGCGTATGAGCACTCGAACCCTACGACCCAAGAGTTTCAACCCCAAACGGCTTAAAAATATAACTTCCGACGAGGTTTTTATATTTCTGCCACTCGAGGTTTCCCGCAGCAGCAGCGGCAGCACGAAGAGCTAGGAAGATGGGGTGGCGCAAGAGTGTCGACACAGGTAGAATCTCACACTAAAGGCCTATTCATCTTCCAATGAAATTAATTATGGCGGTAAGTCCCCTCTTTAAGGAGTGGCTGGAAAGGCAACACGGCGTCATTACCTTCCGCATGACGCAGGTCCTTACCGGACACGGTAATTTCGGGAAGTTCCTGCACCGGATTCGTGCGGAAGCGACGCCCGGGTGTCGCCACTGTGTGGACCGCCCGGAGGACACGGTGGAGCATATGGTGGAGATGTGCCCCGCTTGGGCAGAGCAACGCCGTGTCCTCGTGGGGGCAATCGGCGGCGGCGATCTCTCGCGCCGGGCCTTGGTACAGGCCATGGTCTGGAGCGAGGAGGAGTGGCAGGCGGTCGCCTCCTTCTATGAAGCAGTGATGCTTGCAAAGGAGGCGGCCGATTGCGTGAGGCAGCGGTCCTCACGCCCCAACCACCGCCGGGATTCCGATCCCGATTTCCGGCCACCGTAGGCGCGGGCTTGCGGACGGCGAGCAATGGGTGGCTTGCCGTCCGACCGTCCGGTAACCGTCCGGACCAAGCCCAAGTTGTCAACGGCGCGTGCTGTTCCACGCGCGCCTCAAGGAGATGTCAGCGACTGTAGGGGCCCAGCAGGGTCGAAGCCTACTGGGGCCAAGGGTCTAATTCTGAAAGGAAGACTCGGCCCTGGTACGAAAGGCAACGAAGAAACAGGAGTGGGTTTTTAGTCAGTAAAAGTCTGACACTATCTCCCGCCCCACCCAAGAGCGGGGGATGTAATAAGATGATTTTCCCAACGAAAAAAAAAAAAAAACTTCCAATGAAATAAAGACTTACCATCGTCGCGTGCCAGACCATGAGGTTCCAAAACAGCCGGAATGCCGACAGTGACAAGGGCTCGTCGGATGATGTCGTTATTATTCGCGTGCCGTGCTATCCGTACCGCGCTTCGACTGCATGACAGGCCGTGGTGACCGAGGCTGTTGACAACTTCGCCACAGTGGTAGCGATGAGGAGAAGAGCAAGGTGCGCCTAGGCGTGGGGCAACAGCTAGGTGGTAAGTAGTATCGTCAAACAAGGTGCCAATTTTCTTCGACTCAATGCGTGAAGCCAAAGACCTGACTTCCAATTTCCCATAGCCAGCAGGCGCGTACGGTCCCCAGTAATAGCAGATGTTAGGAATAGGTTTAGGATTAGGTTTTCCTGGATTACTTTGCAGAGCGGCACATCCTACCTCGTGGTCTCTGGGAAGTTGGGTTGTTTGGCGGATTTGTATTAAGGCAAGCGAGTCTCCTGGCATCCATAGCGTCGGTGAAGCACGGCGTTTCAGTCTGGAAGTTAGAATGTTTCAGATTAATTTATCAGCGCTGTTAGCCGAAGATATGATTGCCGGTAAACTAATACTGGTAATTTTGCGGACGTCGAGGCCTCCCATACGGATGGGAAGAGTAACTTGATCCCAAGCTCGATCGTCCAACCATATTTAAAATAAGTAAGTGTATGCTGGATAATTTGGTCCACTTTTTACAAAAGGTGTAGGTGCTTCCATGAGTGGGAAGCTCGAAGGAAATATATTAAGTTAGGACCCAAAAAACAATAACGAATTAAGGTAATGGCCGAATGCATGTTTATTTAGAGCAATCTTTCCGAAACGTCATTAAAATTTTGTCATTTTTCCTCCATAAAACTGGGATGAGAATCCTTTTTTTTATTTTTATTAATTATAGGCTCGCGTTTGATCACCATCTCATCTGATGGTAAGCGATGATTTGGTTGACGATGGAGCACGCTTTACGCATAATAAATGTGTTCTCAAAACGTTTTGTGCGTATCGGTGGGACGTCTACCATGTACCGGTGGCGCAACGCCGTACGTCTAGTGGAATCCTCAAAGATTGGAGACCCAAAGAAACGAAGAGAACTTTTATCGATAATTAATTGCAGGGGCTACCGCATGGAATTTAGAAAGGGTCAGATGTCTGTCAGTACTGTCAGATAAGAATAATTCACATTTAGAGAAGTTGATCTAGTCCTATAGAAAATAGCAGGTTATTTAAAAATTGTAAATCATTTAAAAAGGGTGTCTACTTCGCCTCCCAAGGTTCCATCATCGAGGTACCACATATTAAATTTGGAATTTAGTTTTCGAATGATTGGGTGTATAGCTAAGCTAAAGATCACTGGCCCGAGGGGGTCACCTTGTTGACAGCCAACATCGGATTCCAAAGGATTGTGCCGAAAGAGTCATTTAGATGGTTGTCTATAACATTGCCAAAGAAAACTATGAATTTGAGGTATTTTTTTTTAGTTTCTGCCAGCAAGGAAAAATAAAAAAATGCATTTAATTCTTTTGATAGGTGTTCCTATTTATTATGCATTTGTGCATTTTTATGTCAACTTGAACGATAGCCTCTTCTTTGCCAGAATTTAGCTAGATCGATAACGCGTTTACAGCAGTCTCACAGCCCCATTTGGAGCCGTAACCAAACGGTAAGGGCTGAAATTATTCCGAAACCTCCCTTATAGGGTGGTTTCGGAATTTGTTGCAAATTTTATAAATTTGCAACAAATCTTGGCTGCCATATGGCGGTAGGTGGTTCCCATGGCAATGGGACGAACTCCGCCATCCCTCTTGCGCAGGGCACATAAATTAGCCCCGTTTTGTTCCGGAGCTACCACATCACTACTAAAAAGAATCCTGGCTGCTCCACTGGTCACCTTCCCCCAACTTCGTATATACCAGATGGAATATACCTTTTGAAGAGGTCAGTGGTTTTGAAGGACGATAATTTTAAATCTAAATGACAGGTCGAAACATTATTTATATAATGAATATATATAATAGTTTTCTATAATTTGTGCAGTTAAAATCTTTTTTGTTGCCAAATTCTTTTGAAGTGTAAAATTCTGTAGAGAAAGGTGAGCAGTCTTCCCAAGCACTTTGCGAGTTCTCCCATACGGCAAGGCGAACGCACCCTGCTAGGTTTTATGCTATAAGAGGTCTAGCGCCGTGGGGAACTCGCTTTAAAACTGAGCAAGAGTTTTTGAATTTTGAAAGAATTTTCCAAAACGGATCTAAAGATTATGTAGTAGGTGTGGGAGATGGTGTACTTACAGGGTCCGAAGTCAGTGCATTTTATGTTGTATGTACCTTCCCAATATGTGCATATTGGGAAGGTACTCAGAGACCGCTTACCTTTAAAAAATCGTGACTGGGTGCACAGAGGGCACTTCTCCAGGATGTTTAAAGGTTGACTGGCACTGTTTTATACCACTTCACTGTTGTCGCTAAGTATGTATAAAATTTACGCTTATGCATTAAATTACTTACAATAAATATAGCTAAATAAAAGGAAAATCGCTAAAAAATAAACGCTGACTAAAAAAGTCGTTCGAATGTCACAAAGAAAAAGACAACTCGTGTCGACTGAAGCAGCATAGTTGCGTAAGCGGCCTGGAGTAGTTCTAAAACATCACATGAGCTATAGTAATAATTCGATTTATCTTAATCTAGCTCGTATTAGACGGAAGCGTTCATTATCTTGTGAAAGATTTCGTGGTGCATGATTTTTTCTTCATTTTGTTAGTTTGAAATTAAAATACTAATATTTTTTTTGAAAAATAAAGTTCGACCGCCATTGAATCAAATCCAAACCGCCAATCTGAATTCAAACCTAATTATTTACCAATTTTATAAGTACTACGAATAAACTACTGATACATTACAAAATGAACGCCGCTATTACCTATTACCGCAATTACCGCATTGAACTAGACTGAACTAAATAAATAATTATTTTAAAACCGAAAATCTCGGAAAGTTTGACCTTAAATCGATATTTTTTTCTAGATATATCGAGGCCAATATCGATATTTTTTATCACTGCCAACATCCCTAAGGTCACTGAGGGAGGTCCGAATCACTGACTGACAGCCCTGCGTTCAAAAATAACCAGAGTAGCTTCGAGTTTCAACCTAGAGTCTTTATTTTATAACTCGAGTAGCTACCCTAGAACCAACCCAACTAAATCTAAGTTAGAATTTCTAACTCCGAGCAGGGTAGGTTTAGTGTAAGCCATAGATATAGAATTCGTAAGCGGTAGGAATGACAGTTGCTTGGCATTGACAGTTGAACTCTACGTTCGCGTTCAAAAATGCGAGCTTAGAGTATCTACTACCCGATGACGTCATTAGAGTTAACTCTATTTCATTTTTGAACGCAGAGCAGAATGTAGCGTTCCAAGTTAGTGCAATAGTACAAGCCTAGAAGAAGAGAAATGAACTCGAAAATATAAGATTAATTTATAGTGGAAACGAGTATCATTATTTTAGAATTTACTTTGTACAGATGCTCCATGTTGTTACAACTAATTTAATATGAAAATGGTTTTCTGGAACGCTAAAGAGATAAGGGATATTCTGTTGAGCTGGAACGCAATTAATGACAGAGACAATTTGTTATCTTTAACTGACGTAAGACGTTTATTTCGTTACATTTTCGTTGTTACATACTACACGTTCTGTTGTTACATGTCACACGTTCCGTGTTTACATGCTCTGTGTTACAATTCTCGCAATAGAATCAATAGAATTGCCGAAATATTGTTCTTTTAATTTTTGCATGACGGTTAGACTCACAGCGTAATAAATAGTAACAATCACCGATATTACTTTGTAACTTTACATAGGTCAAGTCAAAGTCAAAGTCAATAGTTTTTATTTCACATGGGCCTACATGGGCACTTATAAAACGTCAGAAGCTAGTGCACGGTTGACCTACTTACTTAGTACATTAAAGCCCCGCCTCAGATATTTTTTTTTTTTTTACAAGTTATTTATGTAGACTTTGTAGCGCTGCGTGCCAGGTTTGAAGACTAGTAAGGAGACACAAACAAGACATCACTCACAGGCATTTTAAATAATATCAGAAAATTTATAGAACTTGTTTAAGCCATGCTTAGTGTAAGTTTTGAACATGCACCAAACGTCCCTTGAACTATTTTCCTCTATGCCCTAAACACAAAAATTATTCAGCCGAGAGTATAAGCCAAAGGTATGAGCGCGACAGCACGCATGCGTTACAGAGCGAGTGAGACGATTTCATGCACTGACCACATGTTTGGTCACTACAATTTGACTACGAATACGACTAATGAAATATAAATTTGTAATAGTTACCTTGATAACATATAATTTAAAAACCAGACGTATAAATAAGTAAAGTTCATTTATTTTTGTGGAGCTTTATAGCGTCTGACAGAAATGGTCCATGGAAAGTGTCTGACACTTATTATAATAATAATAATTCTTTATTTCAGATAACTAAGATCCAATTATGATAGGTACTACTTTATAATAATATTCTACAAAACATTATATAAGTATCAGCCATAAAAAATTAAGTTAAATAACTCTTATTTTTAGTTCCCTTTCTCACTTGGTACCTGCCCAGGGGTCACAAGGGCGGGCTCCACAAGCACACAGGTTTTCAAAGCACATGGGACTCTACTGAGAACCTAAGGTTTCATCCATGTGAATGTGTGGATCTTACTCTACTATAGTGCGTGGTGTCGAAAATATCAAATGAGCCGAAATGGGGGCGAAGAGAATATCTTATTTTGTTCGGGTACTAATTGAGTACTAATATTTACTAAATTGGGAAGCCACCGGTGATGGCCGGCGGTAGTCACGGACATCTAATTTGAAGTTTTAGACTCAGGGTGAAGCCAAGGGGTTGAAAGTACTCCAATTGCATCCAATAAGTCAGTAACGATAATTATCGCTCAATAAAAACCAAAGCATGTTAATCAATAGATTTATTCAATTTACATTTTTCTAATACTTCAAATATATTTAAAGATTCTCCATTCGGGATCCCGTAGCCGTTATCCAAGCCGTGAGGGTTGGATGGTGTCGTGCAGTCAAGGTTCGACTCTTTTCTTAATACTTGGTCCACTTCTACCGCCGTAAAGAACGCTACTGATAGTGGTAGATCGTTTATTCCGACTCTGGAACAAAACAAAGGTAGATTTATACATTTCTATGTAACATGACTGGAGAAAAATACAATGAGGTTAATTGCTAGAAGCTTAACTCCCGAGAGAGTGCCGAGAAAATTATTTTGATGAACGCCCAATACAAGTAAAAAAAACTGGGCAAGTGCGAGTCGGACTCGCGCACTGAGGGTTCCGATTTTTCCGAATCGTAATTTTGGGACGTAACTACCAATTTACAGTTTTCAGATTTTTTCCTATATGTACTATGAGACCTTGCTTCATGCCAAATTTAAGGATTCTAGGTCAACGGGAAGTACGATAAAAAAAAAAATTTCCTTGAGTGTCGAAATACATAAACGGCCGTATCTTTTTTTTTCGTTAACTCAGAAGTTTATTTTTTCACAGCTTCAAGGGCCCGCAGACTTGAGTATATGGTTTTAATTTCAACTCGATACCTCCACGCGTTCTCGAGATAAAGGGTCTTGCCCGAGATAAAGGGTCTTGACAGACAGACAGACAGACAGACTGATGGAAGGATAACAAAGTGATCCTATAAGGGTTCCGTATTTTCCTTTTGAGGTACTGAACCCAAAAAAAGTGACTTTTAACGTGTGTGCAACCCACGACATGTGAAAACTTTATCATGTCGTATTAAAATGTCAGTCGTGCGAGCGAGAGAGAGGGATGGATCTCTTTAACAGCTCAGTTTAGGTCGTAAAATGGATCTTAAGACACGAGCTCCATTTTACGACCTAAACTGAGCTGTTAAAGAGATGGATCTAGGTATATAGGGTGTATAGCACTGCTGGCCTTACTAGCAGTGCTAGTACGAGCTCGGCCGACATCAGCCGACCTTACCCGAACGCGCGTTTCATAGCCGAGCGTGACGGCCAGTCTCATTCCATACCTATAAAATAAAGCGCTCATAAACTTTCGCCTTTATAATATTAAGTGTGATTTACCTTTGTGAACAAAACGCTCTTGTCAGTAAGTTCGTTATTTGCAGCGCTAGCGCAGTATCATATTTGCAGTCGTCTGACGCTAGATATCTGACCTCGTCGTGGAAACTGAGGCAAAACCTGCAGAGAAGAATGAAAAAACAATGAATTCTCAGTTTTAAGATGTAAGCCGGCGCGGTGCAGGTTAAGCAATTCTCGACATTGTAATCTTTAAAATAAAGTCTAGAATGGATCATCGAATCCCAGAGGGACGGGAATTCATTAATTTCCCGCTAGCTTTATTATGCGGAACCCAAACTCTTTTTCTAAAATAAAGATAGCCTAAGTTACTCCTTATAACATCAACTATCTACCAGTGAAAATCGGTGCAGCCGTTTCGGAAATTAGCCGGAACAGACAGACGCACAAACAAAAATAAAAAATAAATAATTTTTGTTATATTGTATCGATATCCTTTATTGCAGGTATGCAGAACAGAGAGTAAAGTCCCGCAAACCTCCTTTGAAAAAGGAGGATCCTCCGACCAGACGGGTGTTATGTCTGGTAGGCAACTGCCCAATAGATGATTTCGGGCTGATCTATATGTTAAAATAGCGCGGAGAACTTTACTTGCGCGAAGCAGGATGAGTTCTTATGTGACGCCATAGATGTCATTAAACTTTCATTGCATTTAGTAAAAAATAAATTAACATAATATGTTTTGATATTACAAACATATATTTCAATTTTATTT
The DNA here is from genome assembly GCA_961205895.1 of Mythimna pallens. Lineage (NCBI taxonomy): Eukaryota > Metazoa > Arthropoda > Insecta > Lepidoptera > Noctuidae > Mythimna > Mythimna pallens. The sequence continues at coordinate 20,611,915 of OY540839.1, read as the reverse complement.
TTATAGGGTGACTGGCAGTTAGCGTACGATACTTAAACACATGATTGTGCTCATGATAACAAACAATTTTTATTATGGGAGCAAAGCCAAAATCGCGAAAAAAATATCAGCTGTTCATTAGGCAAACATAAATGTACTGAACAGCTGTTTTTTTTCGCGATTTCAGGTTTGTTCCCATAGTAAAAGTGGTTGGTTATCATGAGCACAATCACGTGTTTAAGTATCGTACACTAATCACCAGTCACCCTATATGTATAAAGTATAGATACTGCATAACACGATAACAGTACATGTACCCGTAACTTCTTTATTTCATCAGTTAATTACAGAGTGTTTAATGTCGTGGCCAGATCTTAGAAATTGATCACTTCATGAAATGGCCAAGTAAAATTGGCCAGATCGTTTTAACGTTAAAGTTTGATGATATTTCAATCTTTGCTTGGCTTAATTTCTTTAGACCTTTTATTATCATAGACATCCTGCATCAATGATATGGCCAAAAGAGGTTTGACATGTCATCAAATGTTAACGTTTAAACGATCTGGCCAGTTTTAGTTGGTCATATCATGAAGTGATCAATTCTAAGATTTGGCCACGACATATGCATAATAAGAAAAGAAAGACGGTGGCAACCTCGACAGGTTCATCGTGACCGGTAAAGTAGATGGGAAAGGCTTCGTGGACGCAGCCCAATCTCTGATGCGGATCTTGCAGGACTATGCAAGATCCGCATCAGAGATAGAAACAGATGGAGGAACATCATATAAGTGAATGTGATGAAACAGCGACACGACCTTCTGGATTGATGAATACGACGCAAGGAGGAGGATGCATGCCAGGGTACATACCTGGCTTTAGGCGCGAGATGAGCCATGCTAGCCAGCATGAGATGCAGGAAGTCGGCGGCGGCGCTCTGCACGGCCCAGTTGAGTCTCGTGCCTCCCCAGCGCCCTTGTGCGTGCTCCAGTGCACGGGACAAGCGGCCCGACAGGAATGCTGTGGACGGGGCTTCGGAGTCTAGGGAAAACGTATTGCTTATTGTACAAGATAGAAGGGATTCGTTTAAAAAAAATATGGTACTATCATACATTTTTGAAAAAATCTAAAAAAAAAAAAAAAACTTTTTACAAAATAAAATAACCGACTTCACAAAAAAAAAAAAACACTAAAAGGATCAAAATAACTTTAATTTCGGAAGTCGGTTTTTCTCGGTATGTTTGTTTCTTATTTAACACCGACTTCCACCCTTGGCGGAGCGCGAGGGCGTGTCAGACTTTTACTGACTACAACCCACTCCTGTTCCTTCTTTGCCTTCGTACCAGAGCCTCGGGGTTAAGAAGAAAGAAAGTAAGAAAATATGTTTATTTGGCACACCATGACACATTAATTGCTAAAAACCATGATACATGACACATTAATCAAAAATTAATTGATTAACAAACTAAAATTACAGGAATTAAATTTAAATTAGGGTTCACTTTCACACAGCCCATGGCTCCAGTAGGGTTCGACCCTGCTGGTCCCCTACGGTTTGCTGACATTTCCTTGAGGCGCGCGTGAAAAACTACGCGTCGTTGACGACTTTGACTCGGTCTGGACGGTTACCGGACGGTCGGACGGCGAGCCACACATTGCTCGCCGTCCGCAAGCCTACGCCTACGGTGGCTGGAAATCGGGATCAGGATCCCGGCGGCCGGGATGTGAGAGCCGTTGTCTCTGTTTTTTGCTAGCATTACTGCTTCGCAGGAGGCGACCGCCCTCCACTCCTCCTCGCTCCGGACCATGGCCTGTACCAAGACGGTCATTTGCAGTTTGTGTGAGGCAAAATAGATGTCGCTATTTTTTTTTATTAAATAACTTCTCTCGCTCTGCGTGGAGCGAAAACTGGTGTCAGACTTTTACTGAGTAAATAACAATAATAAATCATTTATTTTCAGGCATCTTGGGCCATAGATATATACCTTACAGAGTAACATATATGTACATGTATAGAGTAAATACAATTTGTCGTTAGTAAATAAGACTTAGGACTATGTTAGTAATACTTCACAAAGTTCACTTTGTGCTGTTCTGTGGTACCAGTCCGTGGAAGCAACGGATCACCACGCCCTGCGGCCAAAAGTCTTCCTTCAACATGAGGGGCAGAAAAGTGTTCGGGATTGGCACCACGAACGCCTGGAAATTGACGTTACGGTGCGATTCCAGAAGCTGTACCCTCAGTACGTACTTCGTCTTTTGGCGCACGTACTCCACGGTATCTTCGACCCCAAACACCCTACAAGCCCACCCTTTGCGTTCGAGAGCCATAATGACTTTTTCAAACGACACTGCAGCCCCATAGATCTTCCCCGAGTCGACGGCACGTAGTGCTCTACGCGCGCCTCAATGAGATGTCAGCAAAACCGTAGGGGCCCAGCAGGGCTGATGCCTACTGGAGCCATGGGTTGGCTTCCGAAAGGGAAACCCGGGGTCCTAGAACGCAAGGGAAAGAAGGAACATAGGTGTGTTTTTGGTCAGTAAGTCTGTCATGCCTTCCACTCCACCCTAGGGCGAGAAAATCATTGGATGATTTTCGACCTTAAAAAAGCCTTATAATTTAAGCTCATATACTAAACCTGCGATTTCTTCAAGCTTGTTGAACATGTCAGACTCGGTGCCTCCGACCCACTTGGGCCTCTCAAACATGTCTTCAACTTTCTTCCCACTCATCTTCGCTAGACGCATCGCTTGGTAACTTGTCATCTCTACCACCTGGAATTTTGATTTCTAGATTTAAGAGGCTCCTTTTCCACTCGCCTATCGTCAACATCGAGCATGGTTTCAAAGCTTGTTACTTCATCTAACGCAATCCAACGCGATGTTTGACGAAGAGGCAACGCGAAAAAAGAGAAATAACGCCTGAATACTTTGTTAGCATTCGGTAATTCCGTGATTTACTCGAATATTTCACAAAACTTGTTATACGAAATACGTGTTTTTTTAAACGCTTAACAGTTTTTGAAAAAAATTGTTGTCATTCAGAATCATGGTTAAATTTGCAAGGCTTCTATTGCTATAGTTTTTTGACGTTTTTAATTTTTGAGTATTTTATGAAGTGTCAAAGTTCATGCAAAATAATAGATTTTCAGAGATCTTTACTGGATTAGTTTTGTACAAATTTATAAATTGATTTCAATAGAAGCCTAGATAATATCCACACACAAGATATTGTGTTTCCAAAATATCTAATGAAAAACAGCGAAAATGTATGTCGAGTTGCATACCCTTAAATAGAGCGCATGGGTGCATAATAAATACGACTATCTACTAGAATCATGATCAAGTGACGCAAGCTTACGTCTACTGTGGCTGGAAATCGGGGTCGGGATCCCAGCGGCTGGGGCGTGAGGGCCGTTCCCTCGCGCGTGCGGCCGCCTCCTTTGCTAGCATTACTGCTTCGCAGAAGGATGCGACCGCCTGCCACTCCTCCTCGCTCCGGACCATGGCCTGTACCAAGAGGCGGCGCGAGAGCGAGCCGCTGCCTGACGCCATTTTTTACGCCAAAAATGTTTCACGCTTAGCGAAGTAAGCACGGGACAAAGCTAGTCCTGTATAAGTCAGTATTTACACCAGTTCTTAATACCTGCTCATCCAAATCTTCCTCCATAAACCCTTCCATGTACTGCTTCTTCAGCTGGTAGACGCGCCTGCCTTTAGTGGAGGTGAACATTTTGGCAGCCTTGCTCTTCGCTTCGGATATCGTCATGGTAGGATTGAACTGCTTGAGCAATCTCTCTGCAAAATTCTGTCCAGCACCTGTGGGTTTAAAGGCTTTAATATGAAACGTGATTCCTAATAATCTTTAGAGGTATGCGGAAAAGGTTGTAAAGTTTCGCATACCTCCGTTGAAAAGAGAGGATTCTCCGACCAGATGGTTGTTACGTTCTAATCGCTATTGTTTAATGTTTTAATCGCGCGGAGAACTCCAATATTTTTTTAAATAAAAAAAATATCCCGATGCAGGGTTATGGATTTTTTGTTCTTATTTGGCGTCATAGATGTCGCTACAAATCTGCCAGCTTTTCGCAACTATGTTGGGGTCGGTCCAGTTTAACTGGATGCAGCTGAATAACAAAGAGCGAGGGAAGCGATGCGGGCTGCTCGACGCGTGACGCGCACGTGCTACCCACGCCGTAGATCGTTCATACCGCGCACATTAGACTTTTTGATGCCGCGCGGCCGCAGTGAGTGCGCGGCCGGCGAGCGACAACCCAACAACAGTGTGGGAGCGGGGATCTCTAACTAGTTCGAGCTAACCGCGTGCGTTGCTATGGTAGCTAGAGTGCGGACAGGTAACGAGCCCGTTTTTGCACCCGCCCCGCTCCCCGCACCGCGCTGCCAGTCAGGCCGAGAACTGTGAGTTTGTGTATGTAAATAAAAGATAACTCACCATAAATCCTCGCATAGTTAATAACCTTGGCGTGTTCCCGCGACACTAGCGCGGCGGCGGCCGTGAGCGAGTGCAGGTCGGTGCGGCGCGCCTTGTCGCCCGCCAGCACGGCCCACCCGAATGCGCTGCCACCGCACAGCCCCAGCGTGCTGTCGCCCAGCAGTGCTGCGATCCATAACTCCTGAGAAGACGACGATTATTTACTTTCAATACACTTACTCGAAAATCCGCTCTTATCCGCACCGCTTTTAGACACGTAATTTACTGTTTTTCGCACTAGTGCGGAAAAGACGCGCGTCAACCCCTGCTTATTTATGACTTCGTTAGTGTATTGAAAAACGTCGTTTGATACGTGGAATTTTCTCACTGCAACACTAGGCTCCATAACACCCTCGCCGACAGCTCGTGCGGATTTCACCTCGGTCGCAATGACAAACATTCTCCACTTGTATAAAAATTTACTATATTTATTTAATTGTAGGGGAGCCAACAGCTAAAACAAACAGATAACGGTGATGAAACTAAATGGCCCAGACGAAAACAGTCAGGAGAACTAAAGGGATTCATGAGGGATACAATCATCCGTGAGAAGTAGAATGAAAGCTTAGCCCAACAGCAGAACAGTATCTGCTGATACCACCTATACCTTATAATAATAATGACCTGTGAGAGAAAAGGAAGTTAGTGATAGCATGACAAATGACAGGGCAGAATGGAAGAAAAAAACATGTTGCGCCGACCCCAAATAACACGGGACAAGGGCAGGAAGATGATGATGATGAATAATGACCTGTGAGTCGACGTCAGCGCCCACAAACGAGTGTCCGGGAGGCGCTTGCACCATGGCGCGCAGCTCGGAGCCCACGCGCTCCTTGTGCGCATTACTAGCTGTCATCCAGGTCGGCTCGCTGGCACTGGCAAACAAATAAATATGATGACCACATACACACACACACATCACATATTCTATATAGCTACATCAAGCACCTGTCCCTCACGCAGTTAGCGCTAAATAAATATTTACTTTATTGGTAAAAACATTTGTGAAAACAAATTATTATTAATATGAAAACAGTAAATTTCGCTACCAATAGCGGTAGCGATATCGCTTAGGTATATATATGAAGGTATGATACCCATCCATATAGGTTAATAGGTTATCCATAGATATAAACTAGTGCTTGACTGCGCTTGATGGTAAGTAGTGATGCAATCGTTGATGGTGAGGCGCACTAGTTTAAGAGCCTATTCACTCTAGCCTTGAAGACACCTAAATCATAATCGGACGGGAAGACTGCAGTAGGCAAATTGTTCCAGTCGACCAAATGTATGTGTACCTACGTAAGCGCATCACTTCAGAACGGCTGCATCTATTTGGCTAATTATATATACTTTTGTTCAATTTATGTCAGGACAGGGTTTTTCGGAAAGAAAACTGCAAGATACTGAAAAAAAAATGCACCCGGACTAATCGGAGCGGGCAGCAAGTTTTTCTCTTTGAATAATGAAAGCCAGGACCACTTTCTGGCTAACAATTTTTTTCTTACATAATTTTAAGGGAATTTAAAACCTAACCTAAAAAACAATGCTTGTGTTGCGCATAACACTCACCGTCTGGTCAAAGTCCCGCAGACTACAACCTGCGGTATGATGGCGCCGTACTTCTTCAATCCGCCGCGCAACGCCGTTGGCAGTAGCTCGTCCGGCAACCATACTACTTGCTGGCTTAGAATACGCTCTCTATTGTTACGCCAATACGACATCATACGACCGAAAGTTAGCACCTGTGCATAGATAAAAGAAGAGGTCAATCAAAACTCATTCCAACCAAAAGACGTCCACTGCTGAACACACCTCCCCAAGTGTCGCCATATCGACCGATCTTGTGTCTCGCATACAGCTGATCCCGCGGTCTTCAGTAGGATCACGGTCCACTTTGTGAGAAGCATTTTAAGGGCCGAAACTGCGTTAATCGTCGCGGAAACCGGAATTTTACCTGCGCAGTGTCGCTAGTTTAACTTTAACGGTGTGCATTTAGTCGTGTCGATGGAGAACTTAATATTTATTACGTAGCAAAAAGGGGGCGCGGGACCCCGCAACGAAGCACTTTTGTATGGGCCCGCTCAGGCATCCGTTTAACGCAGTTTCGGCCCTTACGCGCTACCGTTTTACATTTAAATATGTCTATCGGGCCTCTGTGACTTTGGTTCTGTCTCTGGCATGTCTTTCAAAAGTCCCCAGTAGTCTTGAGATGAGTGAGTGAAGATATAAAACAAAAATGAACAAGCAGGATAAAAAGGAGAAGGGGAAAACTCATTAGGCAACAAAAAAATCTTCGACATTACTGTCATTGGGAAAAAAAAGATAATAAATAGTTGTATCGGAAAGGATTAAAGTAATGACTTCTTGATTCTGACCTTTTCAGCGTCATTCCCTTGAGCGGACAGCACGTTCTGACTGAACATCTCCAAGAAGTCTTTCGCCAAAGGATTGCCCACTTTGTACTTTGGTCCGTCCTTATGAGGCAGTCGGAGGAAATGACAACAGCCTGAAAATAATAAGACCGCCTTTGTATCCTTGTAAAGTCAGGGGTCAAAAGTGCAGTTCCTACCAATACTAAAATTTCTTTGTAGAAGGGGGTCAATGACAGATTTAATTGGTAGCATAGAATCTAAAGTATTGAATAAAATAGTTGTGGACTATTGAACTTCTACAACAAAGAAATTTTAGACACTTTAGCATTGGTAGAGTGCAACTGCACTTCTGATCCCTGACTGTACATACAATGTTTGATTATAATCTTATTCACACTAATATTATAAAAACTTTTTTAGGTAGGAAATCATCTAATGACTTCTCCCGCTCTTAGGTGGAGTGAGAGGGCGCGTCAGACCTTTACTCACTAAAATCTACCTTTATTTCTTCAGTTTCCCTTTGCATTCCAGAGCCACAGTAATTCCTTCAACGATGGTCGAAAATGGAGTACGTTTGCCTAGAAGTAACCTATTCACTTTTGACTTAGAGACCCGCTATTAGGAAAGGGTGGAAATCATCCAATGACTTCTCGCGCTCTGGGAGGAGCGGGAGGGCGTGTCAGACTTTTACTGACTAAAACCACACCTGTATTCTTCAGATGCCTTGTGCGTTCTAGGACTCCTGTGGTTTCCTTTTCAGAAATTCCCCACGGTCCTATTATAAATATATATAATATATATATAATATTATATTATATGCGTGTGTTCGTTACTTCTGCACGCTCAATCAGCTGAACGGATTAATATGAAAATTGGCACACGGGTAGACTATATCCTGGCATAGGACATAGAGTTTTCCTTTTCAGTGTGAAAGTTGAAAATTGGAAAAATTTTCCACATTCATTCGGGCGAAGCCTCGGTCAGAAGCTAGTAACATTATCAGTATGTTTGTTCGTTTATAGGTTTGTTTGGAGTATTAATCTGATTACCTTTTTATCCCGGAAAAATAATATAATAACAAAATGTATTCAAGTTCTAAGGTAGAATACAGTAAATACAGATTTGCTTATATGTATGTCCAGTTCTATAATGCTTTAGGCGGGATCTAGTTTATCCTGTGTTTCAGGCAAAAGGAGATGATAACACATCAAAGTGAGGAGAAATTGTGTTTCAGTATGAATGTACCTATTTATATAACACTTGCTTCTGCCAGCGGCTTCACCCGTGTGAATGAAGGTTTCTCCATACTAACCAACTTTAGACACCCGTTTCATCACATTAGTGGCTGAATTTTGGAAAATTACGTTATATAAGGAAGCTTTGTGCAAAATTTCACGCTCCTACTCCCAGTAGTATTGACTGAGCGTTGATATGTCAGTCAGTCAGCCAGGAGCAGTTACCACGAGTTGTAGGTCGTGGATTCAAACTCAGTCAAACGCATGACTTTGTTTAATTAAAGTCTAATATTGAAATTATGTGATACCTACCTACCTACGTGGTAGATGACAGCCCATTCCCTCTCCTGGAGAGGAGGCTTGGTTCCCAAAGATAAGGGTACATTAACCTTTTAACCTAAGTGGTTATATCCGACAAACACTCTCACGTTTATTACGCCAGGGTCGCACATCGACGACTAAACACTCCATCTCGTCAGCTCTTCTGTCACCTATGGGATTGAAGACCTAAACGAGATGGAGTACCCAGTCGCAAACACACGATCCTGGCGAATAGGACACGAAAGCACTCGTCGGACCAATCCTAAAAAAACAGGGCAAATGCGAGTCGAACTCGCGCACTGAGGGTTCCGTGCAAACTTACCTATGAAAACAGATTCCCGAATTGAGTTACGAAGATTTTTCCGAATTGCAAAAAAGTTTTTTTTTTGTGACGTAACTAAAAAATACCAGTTTTCTTATTATTTTGTACTATGAGACCTTGCTTCATGCCAAATTTCAGTATTCTAGGTCAACAGGAAGTACCCTATGAATTTTGATTCCTTTGAGTGTCGAAATATACGTTTTTTGCGACATCAACGACCATATATATTTTTTTTTGTTAACTTATAAGTTTTTAATTTTTTCACAGCTTCAAGGGACCGCAGACCTGAGTATATGGTTTTAATTTCAACTCGATACTTTCACGCGTTTCCGAGATAAAAGGTCTTTACAGATAGACAGACAGACAGACGGACGGACAACAATGTGATCCTAAAAGGGTTCCGTTTTTTCCTTTTAAGGTACGGAACTCTAAAAAGGCCCATTTTGTGTCCAGGCAATATTACTGCCCATTCCAGGCTTGGAAGTCACTGCATAGTGCGATAAGGCTGCTCATTTTACTAACCTTGAACGTCTATCCCGCACCACACTCCGAGGCCGTGATACTGGTTGGCGGCCGCCTGCTCGTCTCTCTTCTTCCTGGCGTAGTACGCTCGCTTGCCCAAATCTTCCTGTTAAACATATTGAAGTAATAACACCCTCACAGGTTGATCTCTAAATTTAAAAGCATCATTTGCCGAGTTTAATGTGTGGTTGAAAGAAGGAAATAAAAAAGTTGATTTATTTGAAACTTGCACAGGACAAAAAAATATAATAAAAAAGTTAACTGATTATTTACTTAAACTAACATAAAAACAATACTTAACAACATTTGAAAAGAACAAAAATAAAAAACAGAAGTCGGTGTTTCTATAATAGTTTTGTCTCTTCGTTATTTAACACTGACTTCCGAAATTAAAGTTATTTTGCACTTTCAGTGTTTTTTTTTTACTTTGAAGTAGATTGTATTTTTTTTGTAAAAAGTTTTTTATTTTATACTTTTTAGTTATGGTACCACCATTAAAAAGTACCTCTCAGCAAAACTTAAATACCTTATAACCAGAGTGCATCAGTCATGACAATCCTAATAATCCCAAACATGCTTCGATATATTTCCCCTCTACTTTCAGTCAGTCAACGACTACACGTATAAACAAAGTAATTTTACTTGTTACGATGGTTCTGCTGTGATCCTATGAGGAGTTCTGTTCCAAATCTTCGAAGTTCATGATCAGATCATAACAATATTTCTATGGGACCAACTCGGAAGCATAACCTTCCAAAAAAAAATAATTAAATCGGTCCACAATTGATCGAGAAATCGGTGAACAAACATAAAAAAAAACATACATTCAACCGAACAAAGAACCTCCTCCTTTTTGAAGTCGGTTAAAAACATGTGCGAGGCTAAAAAGGCTCCTATTCCTATCTCAGTATATGCAGCAATAAAAAAAAAAAATAACGCAGTGCTGGTATTCTGGTACACACTCACGGAACACAGACTAAAGTTAAAATAAGTATGAAATAACATTTAAAAAAAATTGATTAAAAAATACCAAGTACTCAAAATGGACAAATAATATTGACCGATGCTTCAATATCATTTGTCCATTTATTTGATTGGGTGACCATTTTAACATATCGAAATTCCTCCGTGCATCAGAATGTACGTATGTATGTAACCGTAAAGGCTGTCTTACTCGAGCGGTCGGTCTATAGACATTCAATCAATTATATTACGGGGGGGCGGGAGGGGGGGGGGGGGTCGGCATCCAGTCTATCCAAATGCAGCTGAAAACCAGTATTTTATACGATAAATAACACGATACGTTGACAAAAATGGTGTCAGATTTAGTTTGAAAGTAGAGTAAATTAGCTTTCGCTGGGACCACGAAAAAAAAAATACTTAAAAGTAGGTAATTGGCGTTTGTTAAAATAACTGCGTCTTTTCGCTAACATAATCTCAACTTTATTTTCATACAAATAAGGGATAATTTTAGATTGGCGAAATAACGCCAGCATAAAATTATAGCCTCACCTCAACGTCCCTAGGCAGCATCGTCACATCGGGTTGGAACTCAGAATCCTTGCAGAAGGTCAGAGGGCATTTTTGCAGGAGTTCATCTAGAGGCACCAGGGGTTCCTCTGCGTCCTCGCTACGATGCTGGCTGTAGGGAACTAAGAAGCCCCAGCCCTCTGACTTAATGTAGTGGAGGGGGTACCCTTCCCAGGACAGGCGGAGCAGCTTTGGTGTTATCTGGAATTATGATTTATTGTTTACTAGCTGGTACCCGCGACATTGTCCGCGTTAGATTCGTAAAACAGCACAGCATCTGCCAATGGAAGTCCTGTAAAAATCGGTGCAGCCGTTTCGGAGATTAGCCGGAACCAAGAAACACACAGACTGACCGACAGACAAGCATTTTAAAAATTGCGTTGTTGTTACAGGCATTAAATAACTTTCGTATGCATTTATGGCGGGACGACTGGATGTATTCGTTAAGAATAGAAACTAGAAAGCGAGGAACCGTGATCATTGGAAAGGATGGAGGGAGGCCTTTGCCCAACAGTGGGGCAATACGGGCTAGCAAAATAAAAATAAATAATAATGCATTTAGTAAAAAACATATTTTTTTGACATTACAAACAGACACTTCAAGTATGTATAGGTAAGTAATCATTTGTTGCGCAAAAATATTATCTTATGTTACATCAGTGATGACATTCTAAAAATGGGAGTGGCTATTTCACACAAATAACTACTGTCCTCCAAACTAGGAAATAAGGTTTTTTTTTTGAGGTGGCAAGTCATCTAATGACTTCTCGCGCTCTAGGGCGGTGCGACAGGGCGTGTCAGATTTTTACATAAGATCAGGCTTTATAGAAGCTCAGGCTCGTGAAAAATTAAGGGCTGGAGGGAGACCTTTGCTCAGGAGAGGGACAGACCAGAAAGCAAAAAAAAAATACAAAACACACTTACTTGCATACTAGTAGTAATATTATTGGCTCCAGGTGTCCAATCCGGGTCTTTTCCGGGTTTACTACACAGTTTCCTGTACCACGCCGGGTACCCAGCTAAATACGGTCTTTTTACCGGTAAGAGTTCGCCTAACTCAAAAAGATGTTCAAACTCTTTGCTCAATTCTTCGACTTTTTTAATATTCTCTTCTGTGTTCCAATTTCTTTTATCATCTTCAAAACGTTTAACGTATTCTTCATTTAAAATTTCGACCTTTTTTAAATCTGGCTTTTTATTTTCTTTTAATTTTGATTCGGTTTGTCTAACAGATGTTCCATTTTCAAAACTGTCCATTTCTACCTCCTTCTCGGTTATTTTTTTTGTTTTCTTAGTCTGTTTTTTCAATTTTAACTTCTGTACCGACCAGTCTTGGTCCCACATCCATAAATCTTTCTTGTAGGAGTTGTCCGCCATCATCCTGCAAGCCTCATCAGCTTTCAGTGACAGTAGCTGTCTAGATTCCAGTTTCAAGTCCTCGAATACTGTTTCTGCTGAGTCTATGTATTGTATCCAGTTTGAATTGACTGGTAAATATGCCGATCCTTTTAAATGAAAGTGAGTTTTATTATTATAACTTTACGGTTGGAATTCGTATGTCTAAATCGCGATTACCATGCAAATACGCAATTTAACGCTTCATAGTCACTTTATTTTCTTTTGACTTTTCAAAATGCGTTCCATCAGGGCCCGCTCGGTGGAAATCGTAGGTACATACGTAAACGATGTACCGAATAGCAACAAATTATATAATGTATTTACTTTGAGAATTGTAAAAATTAAAAGTTTTATAATTAGTACTCTAATGAATAATATACTTATTACTTTTACAACTCAATATTTTTATGAGGTGGCCTTTTTAAGTAAAGGTCCCAACCAAGGTGACCTTGGTAGTTTCAATCCGTGTAGACAGCAGTTGTAATCCATGACCTTCAATGCCCTTGGTTAGGAGGCGCGTTTTCCCAACCACCGAACGTATTGGAGCGTGGTTTACATCGATGTAGCCGCAACACAAACCAAACACATAAACCAAGGTTTGGTTGGAACGTTAGTTTGCAACCGTCTAGCCTCTTTAAGGACACAGGTTTGAGTGAATCTGTCTAGATAGTTACTGTATTGGTCAGTTAGCCTGTAGCGGAACTTACAAATTAAAGGCCTCCGATACATTAGGAGACAAAATGTCCTCCAACATAACGCGCAACGCTCAATCTAAGAGACGTTGCAACATTGCCCAGTGTACAGCAATTTGCCTCCCAGCATTTTACTACGCATTCACGTACCGCGGGGCATGTTGTTGGACAATTTGACAGCGTTGCGCCTCATATTACAGTTATGTGGAAATCAGCAGATCCGAGCCAGTATCTGTACTGGCTCGGAACTGCTGATTTCCACTTGTGCAGAAGTAAAATATCTCTTTAGTGGTATGAAGTGAGATGCGGGGGCGGGGAGTGCAATTCTTGCACAGTTATTGGTTCTCCGATGTGTATGATGTACAAAAGCGATTCCCGGTCTTTCACCGAGCGCTCAAGATTCGTACGAGCTCTGTAGGACATTTTGTCTCCTAATCTATCTGCGATTGTAAGGTTACACTAGTTGACACTTTTTCTATACAAATTTCGGCTGGTATTACTCCACAGTTTGACATTGTCCATCCAAAACGAAATATGATATCGTTTTATCTTATTATTAAATTTATTTATCTGTGTGGAAACAGAAAAACAAAAAAAAAGACCAAAAAGCTAAAAAGTTATGAGTCAACAAAGTTTCTGTTATAGCAAGGTTCAGTTGAAAACCAGCGTCAGGCAACTGCTACACAGTGGCCTGGCACTATGCTGAACTGGACCTATTTGGCGCAGCCGTGAGACACACAATGTCGTTGTATTTTTTAAGTTTTAGCATTTATGTTTCTATATTATAATTGTTATCTCATTGTGTGTACCCGAGTGCCAAATAGACGTGTTTTCTTTTTTCCTTCTTTATGTTTTATTGATTATTTTAACCCAAACAATGTAAAAAAGTAACAAAAATCGTATAAAATCTCCAAAACGAAGTCAGTAACGACAAAGCTTAATTACTGAAGAGTTTTAAACATTTTTTTTCTAATAAGACTTATGCAGTGGTTTTTTCATAAAACTCGATTTTCCAAAGCACTACTCTCAATTTTTACGCACCGACTAATGTCGTTTTAGTTCGAAACTGTGTTTGTGTGCGTGTAAACAATACGTTGTGCATATAGACTAGCGTCTAACTGCTCTTACTTGATACTATCGCTGTCGGATACGATGCCAGATGAGACTCACCCATCAGCGACTTCGAACCCGCGACTAGTTCAGCCTTAAGGAGCACAACAGATGAACTTACCCAACTCCAGCATGCCCGCCAAGGTGACTGGGTGCGGGAACCTCTGCAAGAACAGCGGCAGCAGTTCCCTCAACACTTCATGAGTGGCCACCACATCGTTCGCACAGTAATGCATCAACGCTTGGAAGTGTTCATGAACATCATCCATGGTGCCTTCGACGAATATGTCTCTGGTTTGCTTGTCTATCGCCGTGCCGCAGTATAGTTTGTGGACCTTGATTGATTTTTATAAGAGTTAGTTTTATTGCTATAAACAGCAGGAGCAGTGGTAAGCGTAATCAGTCTTAAAATGTTACCATTGCTGGGCACACAGGCCTCCTCTCTAATAGAGGGAATGGGTTGTACTTGTAACCCACCACGTGGGCCCAATGTGGGTTGGTGGATGTCACATGTCTTCTAATTTTTGTTTCCAGGACATGCCGGTTTCCGCACGATGTTTTCCGTCACCGTTTTGAGAGCAGTAGTGATGAGCTCCAACCACAACACACCACCTGTTCAATGGAGCAGTGGTGACCTGTGGTAATGGCCACGACTTACGAGCTGTACGTTGTAGGTTCAAACTCAGCGAGGCGCTTCATTTTATGTAATTTATTTTATAACTGCTTTTAAAACAGTGAAGGAAAATATCATGAGGAAACCTATAATATCTATTTATACACAATTACTGCGTTGATGGAAAATCGGGATTCGCAGTGTGATCCCGACGACAAGCAAGGGGTAGCTCGCCATCCAGCCGTCCGGTAAAGACTTAGTCCGAGCTACCGACGGCACGCAGTATTCCACGCGCGCCTCAAAGATATGTCAGCAAAACCATGGGGACCCAACAGGGCCAATACCCGCTAGGGCTACTGGGAATTTCTGAAAGGGAAACCATGGTCCTAGGACACAAAGGGCAACTGTGTGGTTTTCGTCAGTAAAAGTCTGAAATGTCCTCTTGCTCTCACCCTAGAGTGGGAGAAGTCATTGGATGATACCCCACCTCAAAAAAAAAACATAGTTGGAAAAAGGGTGGCAGATTGATGTAAGTGGCATATTAGCAGTGCTGTAACTAGGACGGTGCCAGGGCCAGCGGTGCCCAGGCAGAGGAATCAGTACCTGGAGGGGCGCAAAAATTTAACATCTACTAGTTTTTGCTTGTATAGTACTTTTTTCTAAAGGGCAGTACGGCACTGCATATTAGCGCGTGTAGCCAGTAATAACATATAGCTCTGAAACGTGATCGCTCACAATGGGCCTCATCAGAAAACTTAAAGTCACCCAAAGGGCAATGGAAAGGGCTGTACTCGGAGTTTCCATGCGTGATCAGAAAAGAAATAATAATATCCTCAGGAGAACCAAGGTTACCGACATAGCCGAAGAACCGCCAAACTTAAGTGGCAGTGGGCAGGACACATTGCTCGCAGAACAGATGGTCGAAGGGGACGAAAGGTTCTGGAGTGGAAACCACGTACCGGAAGACGCAGCGTTGGAAGGCCTCCCACAAGGTGGACCGATGACCTGGTGAGGGTCGCGGGAATCCAATGGATGAGAAACGCACAGAACCGTTCGTTGTGGCGACACTTGGGGTAGGGCTATTTCCAACAGAGGACGTCTTGCGGCTGAAATGATGATGATGATATTAGCACAGTAATAATACCTCACTGAGGTTGTTAAGCGAGCTGATCTCGATCCAGTCGTCATCTGAGGGATGAGGCTCCTTGTTCTTGGCCTTCAGTACTGTTCGCTGGTAGCTGGTGACGCCGCTCACACATGTGTGCATCGACATCGTGTCCATGAAACGTACACCTGAAAATAAAAATAGAGAATAAGAGATAATTCTGCCGTCTTTAACAAAAAGGGCGCAACTGATTCCGGACACCCATTTATTTAACTCAACTTCGAAAAAAAATTTTAGTTGTGCCTGTTGTAAATAGTGGCTAATCTCTGTTGTGCAGACCTATTTCTTAGTTTATTTTATTTTACTAGGTAAGTCATTTGAAATGTTCTTTATTTAAAAAAATATTTGTATTGCCTAGTTACTTGCTTTTAAACACTTATGACAGTAACATAATATTTTGTCTTATTTTATTACAAATTCTTTATATTATTAATCCTTTATCCTGTTATTCTAAAGGGGTGACCAGACGGTTGCAAACTAGCGTTCCAACCAAGTTGACCTTGGTTTATGTGTTTGGTTTGTGTTACGGCTACAAGGATGTAAACCACGCGCCAACACGTTTGGTGGTTGGGAAAACGAGCCTGCCAACCAAGGGCGTTGAAGGTCATGGATTACAACTGCTGTCTTCACGGATTAAAACTAGCAAGGTCACCTTGGTTTGCAACCGTTTGGTCACCTCTTAACAGTGCCCTTTTTATTAACGTCGGCACAGAATTAGTGTTCTAACACTCATACACTCAATTCATGTCTACATAAAATCTGTCGCCGCGTATCATTGCCCCCGCACTAGCATCTTTGACATTTCAACAGAGAATTGCGCACCCTTTTTGCTGTGTTATACTATTACGGCTCGTTCACGACCTTGAACGAAAAAATCAAAAGTATGAAAATATTTGAAGCACGCCACGAGTCGCCGCTCATGTCGAAAAAGCGAGCGGTTTTCTCAGAGCGAATCGCTACAGCGGCGAGCGGTGAGGTGAGCGGCGGGAATAAAAGTACCAGCGACTAAGTGCGACGCCACGAAACAGAGCCGGAGCGGCGCGAACAGCGGTGGAGGGGTGACGTACTCAGTGGCGAAGCAAAAAAACAAAAAAAATAGAAATGTTTTAAACATTTTATACTTCTATGTGTTGCAGAATATAATCAAAAGTTTTCACACTCATTTTCGAGTACTCATAAAAATTTATCTGGATATTTTCTGTAATCTTTGTATAAGTGACGAAATTCGCCATTTAAACACCGATCTTTATTCAGTTCGTGCACTCCTTCTCTCATATTAAGAATATCTTGTTTTAAAAATATATTGCATTCTAAACAGAGAAGGGATAATTTTGATAATGCCATTATTATGAGCACGTTCTTCACTACCTAAATACGTCCACCGCCGCCGAGCCGCCCGTCGCGCCGCTCGCCGCTAAGACCGAAGTCGTGAACAGGCCGTTAAAAACATAGGTAACGAATGGTACCTGCATTCAGTGGAAATACAGCTAACGAATGGAACGCCCTGCCGGAGTATGTTTCCTGACAGCTACAACCTAGGGATCTTTAAGGCAAGAGCGAATAGTTTACTTCTGGGCAAGTATACAGGCAGCGATGATAAAAGATACTATGAACCTGTCTTTTCCAGCCAATACTGTTCTTTGATCTTGGCCCTGTCAAAGGACACATTATGGCCGACAACAATCCTGCGCCTGTTAAGGTCTCCGACCGGCTTGCTGCCGTCCGTCTCCAAGGGTATCAGATCATCATAGTTTATGTTGTCAAACGCTTTGTGAGGGTCGCCATTAGCGAGTGGCTTGCTTATCCAGCCGTACCTGTAAAGACGGGAATTAAGACTTGAGGTACCTATCTTTTAAGGTCAATCTACACGTCGCTGCGTGTGTATTTTTTAAGCTTCAGGTACATTAGGGGAATAAATGTCCCCCTCCATGACGCCCAACGTTCTCAACATGTCACATGTCATTAAGAGAATTTTAATAAAAATCTAATTTTAAAGAGAAAATTCCGCTGGTACCAATTTATGTAGTAAATAAATACATGTTTATAGTGTACCATTATTTTAAAAAGTACAAACAGTAGTAAACAGTAGACAAAACAGTCAATCTAAGGATGTGACAAAGGTCTGTATGTGTATGTGTGTCTTGAGTCTTGGGAGTAGGTACTATGATAGGGTTTATTGAAGTGTTGGTGTACAATAAAGAGAAAAATTCTAAGTATTTTAAATAGAAACAAATATAAAACTTTAGTGTTATTCGCATAGACTGCTGTTTAATAGATTTATTTGTTTTGGAACGAAATTTCATATAATACTTCGGCTTTCCTTCTGAAAATATCCGTAAATATTTACTATATTATCCCGCGGCACGCAGTAGCGATCGCTCAACCCGCTAACAGTGTCGTCGAACGACTTTTACGATTTAAGACCAAAACAGAAATGGTGAAATTGTTTACATTTCGTGGATCTAACAAAATGCACTGAATAAATGATTTTTATTTTACGATTTCAGTGTTGGTTCCACAATAACTATAGAACAACTTTTTTTTTTTTAAATACTCACCATGCATCTGAGGATACTGCACAAGCCAAAGTGGGCCTTTTGCCAGCAGACATAAGAACCTCCACGTCGAAGATTAGCGCATCATCAGGAGGACATGGCACTTGTTCCTGAGTGTCACCACAGTACTTCGTCCAGCCTGGATCTTTGGACCATTCCTAAGAAATTCAATTTGTTGTATATTGATTGTGTGGGTTGAAATTATTATACTTGATTTTTTTTTTAAGGTGGGATATCATCTAATGACTTTTCCCGGTCTTGGTGGAGCGCGAGGGCGTGTCAAACTTTTATTGGCTAAAAATCAGTTGTGTTCCTTCTTTGCCTTCATCCTAGGGCCGAGTTTTCTTTTCAGAAATAAACCCTTAGTCCCAGTAGGCTTCGACCCTTCTGGGCCCCTATGGTTTGCTGACACCTCCTTGAGGCGCACGTGGAACAGTAAGCGCCGTCGCGCGCGTCACGACTTGGGCTCGGTCCGGACAGTTACCGGACGGTCGAACGGCGAGCTACCAATTGGTCGCCATCCGCAAGCCCGCGCCTACGGTGCGCGAAAATCGGGATCGGTATCCCGGCGGCTAGAGCGTGAGTGCCGCTTCCTTGCTCGAGCACATGTGGTCTCCTCTTTTGCTAGCAATACTGCTTCGCAGAAGGAGGCAACTGCCTGCCACTCTGCTTTGCTTCGGACCATGGCCTGTACCAAGGCCCGGCATCAGAGAGCTTTGCCGCCAATCTCCCCCCGACACGGCGGTGCTCTGCCCAAGCAGCTCCACCTCTACCGAGTGCTCTACCATGTCCTCCGGTTGGTCCACACTGAATCTGGTGCAAGAACTTCCCGAACTGACTATGTTTGTTGAGAACCTGTGTCATGTGGAAAGTGAGGACGCCGTGAGGTCTTTCCAGCCACTCCTCGAAGAGGGGACTTACTGCCATAATTATGGTGTGCCCAAGATCATGATTTACCTGTGTACAATATTTCATCCAAATCTATTCAGCCCTTTGAGTACCAAGGATAAATAAACTTACACACAGTCACTCACACATACACACTAACTTTCACTTTTGATTAATAATATAGAGGTTTAGAGTTTAGAAGTACCTTTGGCATTGTCGGTAACTCACAGCTAGCCAGCTTCTTCAGTAAGTCTCTGTATGGTGCGCTTTGTTTCTCTCCAATATTATAAAAATGTTCCACAACATCACTGCCTTCTAGTTTGGGCAGTTTTAACTCTACGTCTGGCAGGTGGCTGCATTTTTTGTAGTCTATACCGTGCTTTAGGAGATTATCTTGACAACTGAAATATTAAGTAAGAATTTAATAAACAAATTAGACAAGTTTTAAGAACATTCTGTAATACAAACTTAACATGTACGCACAGTCTAAAGAGTTTGTTGACCCATCAATCCACCAGGCTGTACCTGACAGGCACTTACGCCTTTTACATTTAAAAATTAAATATATATAAAAAAAAAATACTGTTTGTTTACCTTTTTATAACATACGGATCAACGGTCTGACCAGGGTGTTTGAACAGCTGCTCATATATATTCTTTGAAATCATTTGTATATTGACTTCATTGACTCTATATTCCTTAGGATTATCAGTCATTTTAATTTCTTCTTTAACTTTTTCTGTTTTGAGGTTATCATCTTTGTTTTCAGCAGTGTTACTTTTGATTATTACTATTTCACTGGAAGGCAGTATGTCACTATAAAATCTATAATTATAGCTTCGTAATTTATTTATATTTTTTAGAAAAATTTGGCTTGTATTTCTCATTTTATTTTTGATAACAAATAAAAACAAACATTCGCGGGCTCTTCGGTTCTCTACGTGACACTGACATATCCTGCGTTCCGAATTGCGACTAAAGCGATAATAAAGCGAATCCAAACAACGCGCAACGTCACTATTATTACTCAATAGTTCTTATATTTTGTGACTATTAAATTTAGTTGGATTCGTGTTATAATCACTTTTGTCGCAATTCGGAACGCTGGGATAAGAACAGTTTTGACATAAGTATTTCTGTTCAAAAACATTAATTGAATTATTGTTTCTTATCGTTCGGAGAGAAGGTAAAAACTAATACGTGTCATAATTAGGTATATAATGAATCATTTTCATCAAGATTGGGTATGATTACAAGTATGTACATTCATCACTTATTATAGACAGTAAACACACCTTAGTAAAAATGTTAGCGATTCTTAGCATTACCAATAGCTAATATGTAGTGTAATTGTCATCAATAAACTATAATCTACCTACACCAATATTAAAAGAAGTAGTTTGTTTTTTTATTTATAGGAAGTATTCTCTGGATGTATTGGTCCGATTGCTGAAATGTTTTCACCGTTAGAAAGCCGCTTTATTCCTGAGTGACATAGCCTATATTTAATGTACGCGGGCGAGGTCACAAGCTATGCCAAAAGCTAAGTTTTTATGTATGAGTTGGTTTGTTACTGTCATTACAACGGGGTACAAAAAAGGTTTCAACAAAATCTAAATTAACAATAGGTAGTATATAATCATAACAATTAAATTAAAAGGAAAAGACACATTTACTTTGAAGAATATTAATTTATTGTATGTAGTCAAACAAATACATAATACTACATAATTACTTTTTAATACCTATGATTATTAATAATGCAAAATAGACAACTTGTAAATAACATAATATGGTGCTTCTTATATCTATGGAATGTATTATAAATGATTAGTTAGTTCTTAGTTGGTAGTCTCCATTCTGTGTGATATACCGCACCCAAGGCAAGGCTTGATATCCACTCTTTTCAATAATCTTCAAGTATCTTACTTGAATACCAGAAGTGGTGAAGTAAGGGATTTCAAATTTGACTTGAATTGGTGGTTTGCCATCAACTTCTTCACATTCAACAGATGGTAAACCAAAGTGAGCTCTCATTAGGTACTCTTTGCCTCCAGGGAAAGATTTAATAGACCAGGTGATGGCATTTTGTTCAGGGGTGTACTTCACACTGCCAATTGTAGTCTTGAACTTTGGAGAATCAGCATCAGCTGGGACGGGAATAATAATCTCAACATTGTTAGCAGTTGAACGCCTCTTGAACTGTGACTTTGCTTTGATCATGTATTCAACTCGAGAATGGGCATGGCGTTCAATAACTGACTCAATCCAAATCAACGGTTTAACATGAGTGTTCAATCTATATGACATCAATTCAAATTCTCCATCAGGAGGAATAAAAGAAATTGTCCTATCATTTTCGAAACGAGACAATCTGACACATTGGTGGAATTTCACATCTTCAAGCTCAACAGACTTAGACTTTCCTCTGCCTGTGCTCTCAAACAAAACCTTATCATTTAACCCAAGACGCAATTCAGGCATGCCAGACAAGTAGACTCTCATTTTGATTGCTCCTACAATCTCACTTCTCAAAACATTGCCATTACAATTAGCCAAAAGGTTTACAGACTCAATAACATCTAAGAAAACTTCGTTCTTCCTATATTTGATGCCCTCAGACCTCCAAGACACTGCATTTGTCACTGCCATTGGTATGCGTGGTTGCATTTCAAGTTTATGGCCTTCCTGTGTTATGTACTCTTGTAGTATCTTGCTGTCAGTTGTTTGAGGATATCCAAAGTCAATCAGCTCATCCAGCAACTCGTAAATGACCACGAAGTTGTCGCGAATACTTTCCTCCTCCAATTCTTTGAAGTATTCAGTCATGACTTCAACAATTTTGTACAGGAACACAAACACAAGTGCTATGTTAGCATTTTTCTTTGTAGTAGACACTATGTACAGGTTGTTGGTCTTGATGTAAGCGAAGGTACATTCGCTAGTCTGCAAAAGTGGAGTAAGCATACCTTCTTCCTCTTTCTCCATGAGCAATGGCATGAATTTATCTATTATGCCTAGGTCGACATCGCCGCGGTAATTCCTCGAAATGAGGACTTTACCTTTCACATCCAAGATGTATATTGCGGAAGAAGACATATTGTAGCTGAAACAGGACAATCATTATGTTACTCGAAGCCAAATATGAGTTGTAATAAACCTGTTTCAGTTGTTACGAAAAGTTACTAAATAAATCTTTTTTCACAAATCTTTGTAACTAATATGCTCAAGCAGGTTATTTTGAAATTAAATAAACAACTACTTACGTGAATTTCACAACTTTTCGATTAAAATATCTACATTATCTCCCGCAAACATACGTGTGAAATAATCTTTTGCGAAACAAGTTAAAAATTTATACATATCTTTAGCATCATATTGACAGCAGAACAGCAGTCACAGAGTACTTTGTAATATACTACAGCAGTGGTGTGAGTAAACGAGAAAACAATATAAATGTTTTGTTGGATTTCATGTAGTGTTGCTACTGTTGCATAAAAAAAATACTTAACGATTTCTATCTTTGAAGGTAGGGTCCGAAATAAAACCCAAAACTTGACACGAAGAGATCATTGATACTGTCTTTCTTATATTCATTATTTATCTAGTAACTACATTATAGAAAAATATATTCATTCATATAATTTATAATTGAAGTTTTTGTTCAATATTTTTATTATTAAATTTACTTATATGAAAGTATATTCGATTATCGATATTTATATAAAAAATACAATTTTTCAAATGATCTGTTGATGATGTGCTGATAGAATGTCATCCTCATTCAAATGTCTCACTGATGGTGGCGCGTGTGCTGGATCATTCGGTTCCCATCAAAATGGTTGAGCTGAGTAGTAGTAATGAATGGTACTAATATGCGCGTCTTGTCCGTGAACGGGTGCTGTCAGTTGAGACTGGTCATCTCTTAGCTGCCAGTGGCTATTTAATTTACTATATTTCTCTGAAGTTATATAATGTACGAACGCTGTGCATTATGGACACGTGATGTATAAATATGAAAAAATATGTTAAACTATGTGCTAAATCTAAACTCACAAATTGTCTGTCATATAGTGTATTAAACTAATGTATTTTTTTAGCGATAAATCCGTGTTAAAATAGTAGTTACAAAATATTTTACCTTTATAATAATTAAAAATAATTAAACAGAAAATCTCTCTCAAACAAAGAATAATCTGTAAAAAATACATTGCACCAGATTTACAGTGTATTTATGTTTTTTTTTTATTATAAATATATTATTATTATAAATCCGTGTTGTAATACACGGATTTATAATAAATAACTTATATTTATGAAATCTGTTTTATTTAAATTTTCCTGTCATACTGAAGTAATTGCTAAAATACAATTTGTGAGTTTAGAATTAACATATTTTTTCATACTTATACATCACGTGTACATAATGCACAGCGTTCGTACATTATATAAATACAGAGAAATAGCTGAAATTTTGTGTATATCGCTTTTTGTCCTCTAACACTGGAGTTTTATTTGGCTAGGCACGGATTGTCGCTTGTTTTTTTTCCCTTGCCCTGGTTGTGGGTGTGAGAAGGCCATTAGACCCATCACGGGTGCTTTATTTTGTACATAAAATTACTAATAAATATTAGATAATAGAGTAGGGTAAAGTAGAGTAGGGTAAAGTAGGGTAGGGTAGAGTAGGGTCGAGAAGGGTAGAGTAGGGTAGAGTAGGGTCGAGTAGGGTAGAGTAGGGTAAAGTTAGGTAGAATAGAATATAGTAGTCAGTTGATGGGAGCGAAGCCGAGGGCAAAAGCTAGTATATAGAATAATTGACAATTTTTAAAAAAAAAGCTGTTACATAATACTTTTTAATTAGGAAAGAAATAATATCCCTTCCCGTGAAGAAATATAAATAAGATTTAAATGTATTGGCCCAAGCAATAATATTTTGCAAATATTATTCCGGCCAATTTACAAACGAATTTCCCACTTTCTTCTGAAATCCAAATCTTGTCCAAATCTCGCGAATTTTCTACTTAAGGATGTATAGATGTTTGTTACTCTTTCACGCAAAAACTACTGAACGGATTTTCATGAAACGTGGTACACAGGTAGACCATGACCAAAAATAGCACATAGGATACTTTTTATCCTGGGATTATTATTATTTTTTTTTAAATTGAAATAAATAGACAAAACCTTTAATTGAATAACAGGTTTTAATATGCTAAAAATTCAGTTTAGTAAGTAATACGAAGTATTTGACAATCAATGCTTATAGAGAAACATAGAACATAAAGTTTGTAGCAAAGAGTTTACATCATTCTCCCGCACTAGTCAAGAACATACTCATCTAAAAATTTTGGTGCTTGGCGCACGCGACAGGATCTACGAACTGTTTCTGTAGGTGGTGATGATGGCGGCAGTTCTTGCGATACTTCTCTGTTAAGTGCTTGGCGCACGCGACAGGATTTACGAACTGTTTCTGTTGGCGGCGATGATGGCGGCAGTTCTTGCGACACTTTACTGTAACCAGGGACTGACTCTTCTGGCTCTGTACAAATTGCAGGTGCAGGTGAATCTGTTAAGGTTGTATATATATCAGTAAAAATACTCCTTAGATGGGTTGCTATGCTACAGAGCTGTTGTTTTTGTAAGTCAAAATGTTTTTTTTTTGTAAAAAACTAATGTCAGTTCTATTAATAAATGCCGTTAACATTATCTAAAGTGTAATCCCTGTGTAATACACTCAGCTCTAACAGGTTACGGACCCACGCACGAAAGGAAAAAGCGTACGTAAATAAAAATGGATTATAGTACAAAAATCAACATAGGAAAGTTATATGGCAAAGAAAATTGGTCAACTTGGAAGTATAAGATCTCTATAATGCTTGATGGCACAGAAGGTGCTACAGATGCTGTGAGAGGTAAACTCCAAAAACCAACCCTTGCTGAAGGAGCAGGTGATGCTGAAGTAAGCAGCTATAATAAAGTGTTGGCTAGTTATAGGAAGGCTGAAACGAACGCTTTGCTCATGTTAACTACTAATATGTCAGAAGACACATTAAAAAAGGTAATGAGGTATAGAACTGCATGTGATGTCTGGCAGGAGTTACATAGACTATTTGATGGACAGGAAGAGGGCAGAGCCTACAACTTGTGTCTAGAATTCTTTGGACTTAAACAAAGTAAGGAGGACGATATTCCGACACACATATCAAAGCTAAAGAATGTTTGGAATGATTTAAAGATCGAGATTTCCAGAATTGACGCAAATGCTAAACTTCCTGAGATGTTCCTCATATGTAAAGTCTTGCACGCTGGATGATAGGTACTTCAACTTCAAGTCAAGCTGGCTGATGCTAAAGCAGACTGAAAGGACTATTGATTGTTTAACAAGTCACCTCTGCACGTTCGAACGAGAGCTAGGCAGTCAAGAGAACTCTAAACAGGAGGCGTTAGTGACTACACCAATCAAAAGAGAGTTAAAGCAAAGCATGGACGAACAGCTGATTTGCAACTACTGTTCTGGAAAAGGACATAGAGTTCGCAAGTGCAAGAAGTGGATTAAAGATGGGAGGCCATCTAAGCCATCTTCAGGCATATCAGCACCTAATTCAAAGTCCAAGCAAGTGCAACAAATTTCATTAATGGTGAATGCGTGCTCACAAGAACAAATCCAAGATAGAAATAACTGGTTTGTTGATAATGGCGCAACAACACACATTGCAGTAAGAAGCGATTTCTTCCTCGAATTTCATGAATTTCAGTTAGATCACTCTGTAACAACCGCAGACGGGACCGTGATTCCAGCAATAGGAAAAGGAACCGTAGTGGTCAATGCAAATGTCAATGATAAGCAGGAACTAATAACTCTTCGAGATGTGTGGCTAGTACCATCACTTACGAAAAATCTGTTTTCAACGCTAGCCGCACAGGATAGGATGCAAAATAGCGTATTCACGTCGACAACAAGAGAATGTAAGCTTGATATAGAAGGCTCAACTAAAGTTGTTGGCAAGAGAGTACCTTATGGAGGACTCTATAAGTTGGACATGAAGACGGACGGTCATGCCAGCAAAGAAAAGATCCATTGAGGTCAACGCAATCACT
Source organism: Mythimna pallens (assembly GCA_961205895.1). Lineage (NCBI taxonomy): Eukaryota > Metazoa > Arthropoda > Insecta > Lepidoptera > Noctuidae > Mythimna > Mythimna pallens. Next base: position 20,585,623 of record OY540839.1, on the reverse strand, counting down.
GGTTCTAATCTACTACAGCTTTACCATGAGCGTTTCGCACATCAAGACAAACGACATGTTCGCGATATTGTTAAAAGGGAGCTTGGAATTGATTTAAAACCAGATAATACAAAGTGCGAAGGTTGCATATATGGCAAATCCCAACGGAAAAAGTTTGGAACAAGGGAAAGAGCTACAGAGCCAGGTGAACTTATTCACACTGATGTGTGCGGACCTTTTGCTGATAGCATCTCAAAGTATAAATATTTTGTCTTTTTTAAGGATGACTTTTCAAATTACCGCTTTGTATACTTCGTAAAGCACAAATCCGAAGTTAAGGATAAGCTGTTACAAATGTTGCAAGAAGTTAAGACAACAGGTCATACAGTGAAAACACTACTGAGCGACAATGGTGGCGAATTTGATAATGGAGCTATCCAAAAGATTCTACAAAAGTTCGGAATTCAGCATAGACTGACAATGCCTTACACGCCAGAGCAGAATGGGTGTAGTGAGCGAAAAAACCGCACGCTTGTAGAAGCTGCAAGATCGATGCTACACGCGAGAGGAGAGATGCCACAAGTGCTCTGGGCAGAGCTCATAAACACTGCGGCATATGTTTTGAATAGGACAGGCCCTACCAAAGTAGATACAAAAGTACCCTTCGAGTTGTGGCACGGTAGGAAACCCAAGATTAGTCATTTAAAAATTATTGGAAGTGAATGTTATGCTCACGTTCCAAAACAAAGCCGTAAGAAAATGGATAAGAAAGCCATTAAAGGATTGCTGATAGGCTATGAGAACGATGATGGCTATCGCATCTGGGACGGAAAAAAGACGCTAAGGTCTAGAGACATTACGTTTCAGTCTGATGTCGAGTTCACGATTTCCACCAGTATCCCTATTAGGTTAGAGGGAGATTATAGCGATAAACATGGTCTCATACAAGATCAAGCTTCTGAAAATATAAGAGAAAGTCAAGAACTTGATCTAGAGGGAGATATTACTGAAGATCAAGTTCAAGAGGACATTCTTACACCAACAGAGGACCAAGTTCAAGACAATGTTCCTATACTGTACCTACCAATGTACTAACAGAGGATGAGGAAGATTTCACGGATGCTCAGGAACAATTAGAAGTAGTCGAGCCCTTAACAGAGCCTCGATACAACCTTAGAAACCGAGCAAAAATTAACCGAACAAAGAAACTCGAAGACTATGTTTGCTTTGTGGGTTTAGAATACTTCCCAGAAACTTATGATGAAGCAATTAAGAGGGAGGACAGTGCCGAATGGCAAAAGGCCATGGCGAGCGAAATAAAATCCCTAGCTGACAACAAGGTTTGGACATTGTGTGACTTACCGTCCAACAAAAAAACGCTGCCATGCAAGTGGGTTTTCAGGGTTAAACGAAACCCAGATGGTACCGTTGACAAATATAAAGCGAGACTTGTAGTCAAGGGGTTCAAGCAACGGAAAGGGATCGACTTTGAACAAACTTTTAGTCCGGTTGCACGAATGGCTACAATAAGAGCCTTACTAAGTGTGAGTGCAAAGGAAAAGCTGCACCTGACTCAATTTGATGTTTCGACAGCCTTCTTAAACGGTAAATTAAAGGAAGAAATTTACATGGAGCAGCCAGACGGATTCAACGATGGTACTTCAAAAGTATGTCGACTTCAAAGGAGTCTATATGGTTTAAAGCAAGCACCTCGTTGCTGGAATTCTTACTTCGAGGAAATCTTGCTAGAGAAAGGTTTTACTCAGAATGCAGCTGACTGCTGTCTCTTTATGAGAAAGATAGGAGACAAGAAAATTATAATAGCTTTATACGTGGATGACGGGCTTGTAGCCACAACAGATAAAGCTTTGGCGAACCAATTCTTAAAAAAATTAGGGGATACGCTTAAAATAACTGTCAAGCCAGCATCCTACTACTTAGGATTAGAGATTGCTAGATTAACAGATGGCTCTGTAATAATAACACAGCAATCTTACGTCAGGAAAATTCTCGAACGATTCGGAATGTCCGAATGCAATCCTATTTCGACACCTATAGAGAGGACTTCAGAAACAGGGAAAGTTGAGGAGAAAGAATCTGGAGAAAAGTTTCCCTATAGAGAAGCCGTAGGCGCATTGGCGAATCTCATGACAGGTACGCGCCCGGATATTGCTTATGCTGTCGGGGTCGTATCAAGAAAATCAGAGAATCCAACTCAAGCAGACTGGTTGAAAGTGAAAAGAATATTTCGCTACTTGAAGGGAACAGCTAGCTATGGCATCAAATACACATGTGACTCTACGAGAGCCATTATTGAAAGTTATAGTGATGCTGACCATGCTGGAGATGAACAAACTGGACGTTCTACTACAGGAGTAGCATGTTTATTCGCCGGAGGAATTGTTTCCTGGTTAAGCCAACGTCAAGCGTCTGTTGCAATTTCAACAACTGAAGCTGAGATTGTTGCAGCGAGCGAAGGCGCACGTGAGCTAGTATGGCTTCAAAGGTTATATAACCAACTCACAATATTAGAGGGCGTACCAACATTGAAGGTAGATAACGAAGCAGCTATACGTCTCGCACACAATCCGGAATTTCACAAGCGAACGAAACATATAAGAGTGAGACATTTCTTCGTTCGTGAGACTGTTTAAGAAGGTTTAGTAGATGTACAAAAAACCAGTTCTACTGACCAATTAGCTGACCTTATGACCAAGGCAGTTCCAAGGCCAACGCTCAACGAGATGAGAGCTAAATTGGGGCTGCATAGTTTTTTCAACTGATGAGGGAAAGTGTTAAGGTTGTATAGCACATCAGTAAAAATACTCCTTAGATGGGTTGCTATGCTACAGAGCTGTTGTTTTTGTAAGTCAAAATGTTTTTTTTTTTTTGTAAAAATCTAATGTCACTTCTATTAATAAATGCCGTTAACATTATCTAATGTGTAATCCCTGTGTAATACACTCAGCTCTAACAGAATCAGGCAATGTAGAATCCTGGTTTTCAATTTCCTGTGGAACCATATCCTCAGACCCCAGAGGTGCCAGGTGCCGATTAGAAACTGTTGTTTCTCTTCCGTCGGGATATCTAATGAAGGAGTAGTCAGGGTTACTGTGCAGTAACTCTACCTCTTCAACGTAAGGTTCATATTTGTTATTCCTGTTCTGTTTCTTTATTAATACTTGTCCGGAATTGTTGAGCCAAGTCGGAATGGAAGTTCCATTCGAGGATCTGCGAGGATATTTAAACATTCGCTCATGCGGCATGCAATTTGTCGTCGTACATAGTAGAGAACGAATTGAATGTAGGGCTTGCGTTAAAAATTTCTCCCAGTTCTCTACTGAAAAGTTTTGTGTTTTTAATGCCAAAAGTATCGTTTTCCAGAGTGTGGCATTCAATTTCTCCACTTGTCCATTACCCTGCGGATTGTAGGCCGTGGTTCGACTTGTAGCGATACCTCTCTCATGAAGAAAATCTTGTACGTCAGCAGAAAGAAAAGCTGTACCACGATCCAAATTAATATAAGACGGGAAGCCGAATATCATAAATAGATTGTTCAGATGTTTGATCACTGTTTTCGAGCTGACGTCCGAGCAGGGAAAAGCGAAAGGAAAACGAGAAAACTCATCAATCATAGTTAATATATATCTGTTAGGCGTATTTGTTGGAACTGGACCTTTAAAATCTATGCTCAAGCGTTCGAAGGGTGCAGTTGCTTTGATAAGTCTTCTATGCCCATCACTGATATTACGTAAATATCTGGGCTTTACTTCTGAGCAAATTCGACAAGAGCTAGTCATTCTTCGGACTTCTTCGAGAGAAAAAGGTAAATTTTTGGAACGAATCCAATGGAACATACGTGAAACGCCAGGATGACAGAGATCTTGATGGAGTGATATCAGTTTGGCTGTGTGATTTTCTATGGAGGCACAAACCCTTGATAGAGCATCAGCAGCGTAGTTTTCTTTGCCAGGTCTGTATACTATTTCAAATTTATAAGAAGCAAGTTCCAGGCGCCATCTCTGAATCTTCTCATTTTTAATTTTGGTTGAGTGTTTCATATTGAACATAAAAGAAACCGAACGTTGATCAGTGACCAGACGAAATTGCTTGCCGATAAGATAATGACGCCACTACTTAAGCGATTCTACAATGGCATAGGCTTCTTTCTCAATAGCAGAATGATTTTGTTCAGTTGGGTTTAAGGTTCTTGAGAAGAATGCTACTGGCCTTGAATCTTGTGTCAACACTGCTGCGATAGAATGGTCAGATGCATCAGTTTCGACAGTAAAAGGTATGTTTTCATTGATAGCATGAATAGAAGATTTTGCGATATCATTTTTCAAGCTCTCAAAACATTGATTTTGTTCATTTGTAAGGGGAAACGTTGTCGTTTTAGCAAGTGAGTGAATACGTTCTGAAAAGTTAGGAATCCATTTTGAGTAGTGCGCAAACATTCCGAAAGTACGCTTGAGGCTTGGTATGTCCTGTGGTGGAGGTAAATCAATAAGTGGCTTGAGACGCTCACTGTCAGGTTTGATAGTGCGATTGTGAATGTTATAGCCAAGAATATTAATAGATTCTTGAGAAAATTTACATTTTTGCATACTCAACGTAAGACCGTACTTTTTAGCGGCCTTCATGAAGTTTTCTAAATTCTGGTCGTGTTCTTCTTGAGTTATGCCACATATAGTTATATCATCAAGATAAGCGTATGTTTTCTCAAGCTTTTCCTTTCTAATGATCCAATCGATTGTTCGCTGGAAGCTTGAGACTCCATTTGTCACTCCGAAAGGAATGCGCCTAAATTGATATAAATTACCTAGAGCTTCAAATGCAGTATACTTCCTTTCTTCGGGTAAAATGGGCACTTGATGGTACGCGCTTTTCAGGTATATCAGGCTGAACATCGTGTTTTTGGCTACTTTAGCTACTAAATCCTCCATATTTGGCAATGGATAGGCGTCGAGCTCAGTATAACGATTAATTGTTTGAGAGTAATCAATGACAAGCCGTTTTCTATGCGTTTCGTTTTTGGTTACGAGAACCTGGGCTCTCCACGGTGATTTACTCTCCTCGATCACACCTTCAATCAAAAGATTATCGATCTCGTTCTTAATAAATTTGGTATCTTCATTGCTGTGTTTTCTGGATTTAACAGCAATAGGTCTGCATTTAGGAGAGACGTTTGCAAAAAGTAGTACAGCCGGTACAGATACTGCAGCCACATTACACACATGGAGTGGTTTCTTTGGTCCACCAAATGAGAACTCTAGTGATGCATGTTCCCCAAGGACGTCATGACCGATTATTATATCAGCGCAAAGATTTTTGACGATAAGGAAATTCACATTTTCATACTTGTGAATACCGATATTAATTGTTTGAAAAGTTTGGCCTTCCACTTGTGATACATGGTTAAGTGAGGCCATTGAAATTGTTTGGTTGCAAGGCTTTGTATTAAGTCCGCAAAGTTTGGAGAAACTCTCATTTATAAAGGAAACAGAACTTCCCGTATCTAGGAGCGCTTCTGCTCTTACGCCTTTAATATATGCAGGTACAGTAGCTTTTCTTAGAGATGAAGGTGATGCTGCCATAATAATACAGGCTGAATGATTTTTGTTAGATGTTGTTGGATTAGCAGTTCTAGATGAGCTTCTGCAAACTGTAGCAAAATGTCCCTTTTTGTTGCAAAGTTGACAGATTTCTTCTAATGCTGGACAGTGTTTACGGAGATGTACTTGCCCTCCACAGAAAAAGCATTTACGTCGACGTGAGCGAGCAGCAGCAGAGAAGTTCTCGTGCATAGTTTGATGATCAGGAACATCGAAGACAATCTGAGCAGTTTCCTTTTGAGTTGCGTTCACAGGTAGAATATTAAAGCAACTTGAGTTGGCTTCGGCAGTTTCTAGGGAAATTGCTTGATTATAAGCTTCATCTAGCGTTAGAGTCAGGTTTTCTAAAAGCCGCTGTCTGTATTTGTTTGATAAGTTTCCTGCTACAAAGGCGTCACGTACACAGTCGTTTTTATAAGTTTCAGCGTCGACGGAAGTGAAGCCACAGTCTTTAGATAATTGTTTTAAAGCTTGTAGATAAGTATCTATACTTTCATCAGGACGTTGCTTTCTTGAAGCAAGCATGTGTCGTGCAAATATAATATTTTTCGGCTTCACATACAGCCTAGACAGAATATCTACAGCTTCGTCATATTTGTTGACTTCGCTGACATAAGTGAAAACGTTCGGGGAAATATGGTTTATGAGAAGTTGATAGCTTACTTCAGCCCATTCATTTTTGGTTAATGCAGTTGTGGTCACCTTCTGTGCTGCTAAGAAATATTCAAAAGTTTTCCGCCAATGCTGCCAAGTTTTGGTTGCAGTAGAGTCCGACGGATCAGCATCCAATTTTTCTGGTCGGAGATATTTTTCCATTTTATGTTATTATATTATTTATCTATTAAGCATATTAAATTGAAATAAATAGACAAAACCTTTAATTGAATAACAGGTTTTAATATGCTAAAAATTCAGTTTAGTAAGTAATACGAAGTATTTGACAATCAATGCTTATAGAGAAACATAGAACATAAAGTTTGTAGCAAAGAGTTTACATCACTTAGCATAATTTTCTACTATGACGCTGGTAAAACCACTGCAGCTAGTTTATAAATAAATATCGTTTTTTTTTTTTAATCCATTTCTTTAGGGACATTAACAGCTACAATATATAATACATACAAATATTAATAATTTGAGTGCTAACAGTATTGCAGCCCACTGCATGATTCGCAAATTATGAAAATATGTGATAAACAGTGCTATCAAATGAATATCTTTTTTTTTAATAGTATATTACTTAATCTAATAGAACATGGTGGAAAATGTAACTAACAGTATTGTACTGTGAAATGCAGTGAATTTGTAAGACTTTTGACATTTATTTCCAAGCAACAGCGCCTTCTGTGAGTAAGGACCGTACAAGGTGGACAATTTTGATAAAGGGCTGGCAACATTTCAAACGCTTGTGAAAAAATAGAATGACGGCTGGTTGATTAGTCTGATGGCTGACGCTTTCTTTTTTAACTTTCGTTTGACTGTTATGTACGGACAGACGTCATTTTTATTTGTTGAGCTTGTTTGTGGCAGTTTGTGGTACGATGGAATTAATAATTTAATAATGCTTAATTTATAATAAGCACTTGTGTGGTGTGTGCGTTATTTTCATGAAGTTTGTTGATCGTTTTGTTTAATTAAAATAATATTAGTGCTTAGTGTTATTGGTTCAATTTAAATTGTGCTCGATGTTGATCAATAATATGAATCCCGTTTCCCTGACACAAAGAAATCCGCTAGTTTATTTGGATATTTCGATTGATGGAGAACAAGGTATGTTTTTTTTTCTTATTCTTATCCCTGTGATCTAAGTATTCTCTTGAATAATACATTTGTTGCACTATATTTGTGACATTAACTTACCTGTTGTCTTTGTTGAGGCAACGTTTATGGGACCTATCTACTTAGGTAGGTACTAGGGCTGCGGAATTGGCAGATGTTTTCATAGTCAATCTATGTATTCTATCCAATTGTCTAGATTCTAGGTATGGACTTATGGACCTCCCTTTATTAGCATAAAGGGAGGTCCTTAAGTTAGCTTATTTTGTGTTTGTGTTTAATAGAGAAGGCTCTGGCTAAATTATTTATGCTTTTGTAGAGGTAGACAGAACAGAGAGTAAAGTCCCGCAAACCTCAGTTGAAAATGGAGGATCCTCCGACCAGGCGGGTGTTATGTCTGGTGGGCTACTACTGCCCGATAGTTAATTTCGGGCTGTTCTATATGTTCTAAACGCGCGGAGAACTTTGATTGCGCGATGCAGGATTAATTCTACTTCTATAATTATAATCCAGGGTGGATTATAATTATAGAAGTAGACATCCAGCATCATCACCCATACCCATACTACTAACTTGGTAAAACTCTGTCATGTTGTGATACCATAGCCCCTTGAACATATCAATGGTAATCATAGATGGTGCCAGCATCTCCTATAACATCCAGCTTCATGTCATATTATCTGTTTTCTTGTTATCTCTTAAAACAATTTGAACTGCAGTTTTATAAATCAATAATATGATAAAATTCTCTTTATTCACTTTTACACAGAAAACTTAAAAAAATGTGTAATAAAACGCATTGATTGTTGAATGAATTCATAAAAAAAAGTATTGTTAATAATTGAATAAGTGGGCTAAAAGATCCATTTATTGTGTTTAGTATTGAATCCTATTATACAAAAGACATTGCTACAGACTTATAATGTGCTGAGAAAAGGCAGAGGGAGGCCTTTACCCAGCAGTGGGACATGAGCTAATTAACATAGCATAATCAGCCTTATAATGTTCCCACTGCTTGGACTCAGGTGGGTGTCACATGACTCAAATATTTGGTTTTGGACACACCAGTTTCTTCACAATGCTTTCCTTCACCGTTTTGAGAGCAGTGGCGATGAAATAAATTACAAAAAGAATGCAAATGGCTGGGTTTGAACCCGTGACCTACAACTCGTATGTCAGGCCCGTTACCACTCGGCCACCACTGCTCCCAGATTTAATTATATTAATAACTGGCTTCTATTAGTGGTTCCGCTTGTGTGTAACTTTGAAATTATTCCAAAGAAACATACTTCTGGAATAACCTATGTCCTCCTTAAAGGTTCACTCATATCTCCTGACTAAAATGCTTTAAAACTCTTTCAGGGTCATTGGTCATGAAATTAGGTGGACCCAAACACACAAGAACAACACAAACACAATAGAAAGACGATGACCGAGTGAACGCCGGCGTTCGCTCGGTCATTGTCTAATTGTTGTTTTATTGTCTGTCATTGTCATTGTCTCTAATTACACTACTCAATAGGTTAAACTTACTTTTTACCTAAAGAGCAAATAAAAAGTAGTAGTTTTTTTATGTTGTGAAATTGTTTAATGACTTCTCCTCCTCTAGGGTGGAGCAGGTTTGGCACACCCTGTGGCAAACTTTTACTGACTAATACCACAACTCTGTTCCTTCAGTTGCCCTTTGCATTACAGAACCAGGAGTAAACCTTTCTGATTTCAGCCATGGGCCTGACTTGTATTGGTTACAGGTTCTAAGCTACCTATTAACAATGCGTACCATATCCAGCAAAACCACTTTCCGAATCAAGCCCATCACCCAGCCACCTAAAAAGAGCCAAGAGCCACATAAGCTAAGCCAAGATATTTGGTTTGCTTATCTTTCTCGAGAGTTCCTCAAGTTGTTGTTATGCAGGACAATTAAGTCCATCACTACTATATCGGGCTTATTGGTTACCAGTGACGGATTAAGACTACTTGATGCCCTAAGCAATCTACGCCTGTGGGCCCCCCTATCCGTATGTCAACTAGAATCGGTCTTTAAACCTTTACCGCCTAAAACATTATTTTTTTGTAAAATAAGGTGATGAGATGTAACGTACCTTAGAAGTGGAGTAGGTGCGACAACAATAAAAATCAAAGCATAATTTATTGATTAGGGGTTAAAGTATGAAATTGCCGATTTGTTCTGAAAAATGTAAATTCGTTTTTTTTTTCATTTAACATATTAATTTAATCAAAATAAATACCTAATAATGGTAATTATTTTGATTAAGTTAATATGTCTATACATAGCTGCCATCTAATAGGAAGGTCATTTATGCTTTTGAGAACTCTGGAGATCTAGATTCGACAAACTCTGTAAAAGCAATTTGTACTGCCTTCTGAGAAGAAAACTTTTTATCGCGTAGAAAGTTGTCCAAATCACGAAAAAAATGGTAGTCCGTTGGAGCAAGGTCTGGCGAATACGGAGGGTGACAAATGGTTTCTAATTGCAGTTCCTGTAGAGTTAAAATGGTTTCTCGTGCTGTATGAGGTCTCGCGTTATCATGGAGCAATAATGGTGAAGATTGATTCATGAGTCAGGGCTGTTTCACTGCTAGTTTTGCTATCATTGTTCGGAGTTCAGTAGAGTAGTCATCTGTCGTAATTGCTTGACTAGATCGGAGAAAGCTATACTGAATAACACCATGCTGAGACCACCAAACAGTTCCATTACCTTTTTATTGGTAAGCTTTGCTTTAAGAGCGTTCACTCGAAATTACGCGCTATTTGGCCAAAAAAACATGATTTTCAAACCCGTTTATATCCATTAATGATTTATTGTACAACATGTGATTTACCAATAACATTAGGAAATATCCTTGTCTAAATAGTTAAGTAGGGTTTTATTAAAATTAATAGCATGCTTGTGAACTATATTCACAAATGTAAATAGAGTTTTTTTAATTTTACTTTCAGAGTCAATTTCGAAGCTTGCCAACGTTTACAATTCTAATAGAATTAATAAACAAAAAATACAAACCAGTAACTAGAAACCTTAACAAAATAGTTATAGAAAAAGATTTATTGATTAAAAAAAAATTGCCAATCGGTCGGCAATTTTTTTTTTCCCCTTAGAGGTTATGCTTCCAGATTGGTTCTATTTTTTTTAAATCCAGTTTTCATGATGTACCCATGAGGACTCGAGGGAACTCCTAAAATATTATAGGCAACCATATAGTTATTTTGGTATTTTCATCGAGGACTTAAGCATTTACTGTCAAAAAGTAACATTTGATGAAGTGAAACTGATGAAGAAGACCAGAAATGGCCAACGGAACTTCATACTCACATAGATATCTCAAGTAGATAGTTAAGCGACTATGACAATACAAATAAATAAATGGTTCTAAATAGTTATGTTGAAAATGGTATCATCAAAGTGAACTAATGATGATGATGGAGCCGGAAGGTTGGCACTGGAACTCCGTAATTAATCAATGTAATCTCGCCGTGTTTGGGCTTGTTGGAATTGTCATGAGATGCACTTTGGCTATAAGGTACTATCGAAATGATCTGATGATGGACCTGGAAGGTAGGCACAGGAACTCCGTAATTAATCAATCTATCCTAGCTGTGTTTGGGCTTATTAGAATTGCCATGAGATGCATTTTGGCTATAAGGTACTATCGAACTGATCTGATGATGAAGCCGGAAGGTAGAAGATAGACACAGGAACTTCATAATAAAACAATGTAACCTAGCAGTGATTGGGTTCATTGGAATTGTCATGAGAATAGGTAATCTGGTTATAAGTGTATCGCAACTAAAAAGGGTGAAATAAAAAAACTTAAAAAAAAAATAGTTTTGGAAGTCGGTGTTAAATTAGAAACAAAAAATACCGCGAAACACCGACTTCCAAAATTAAAGTTATTTTAATTCTTTTATTGCTTTTTTAAGTGTAGTTGGTTATTTTATTTTTTGTAAAATGTTTTTTTTTAAAGAAGAACTTAAGGTAAGGTACCGATTATGTGAAAAAAGTTTCAATCAAAAATCTCAAACCATGAAGGTTTTATGTCAATTCGAAGTACCTATTACAATAAAAAGGCAATTTCATACTTTAACCCCTATTATTACGTATGCATAGAAGCCGTCACAATTACTCAAAAAACAAAACATTTGATTGAAACAGATTTGTGGGGGGGTTGGGGCGCGGGGTAAGGGTGGTTTGTGATGGGCTGATCGCAATTCCGGTGCATTTGAATTGCCGAATGCACTAGCGGGCAGCGAGGTTATGAGTCTAGGTCGGACTCTATGTCAACTTAAAACCCGTTAGTCCTAGAAACTTTTTTTGGTGTGGTTTTTGGTGACATGAGAGTGAGACGTGATGCCCTAAGGACGGATTTTTTTGTGCTTCTTCTGGTGCCCCCCCCCAGACGTGATGCCCTAGGCAATTGCTTAATTTGATTAAGGGTTAATCCGTCACTGTTGGTTACTAGTTTTGGCAGGGATGATGATGATCACAGTGCAATGTGATATGACCATTATCGAGAACTGGGTACATATTAGTAGTATAGCACTTCCGATTTCACAGAGAGTATTTCTGAGCACATTGCTGACGGATAATCTTGGCTATAGTTTTTTAATTTTTTTTATTGATATATATACCACTGCTTGATTGCGATCCCACCTGATGGTAAGTAGTGATTTTGTTCTTATGCAAGTACTTTTTGGTAGCTGGACGAGAACAATCAGAGACTATGTGGCAAATTGATTATCTAGGATTGTGATATGCCCAACAGATGTGGAACATTGTTATGACACGATGACTTGGTTTATCATTTGCACAGACAAAACCTTCGGCTGTCACAAAGAGGTCATCGAAACATAGCCAGGCTACAGATGCTAGTTTATATACATTATGCAACTAATTTATTCAGTAGCTAGAATGCCTTGCGAGGCATATCGGACGGTACCGGCAGCGTAACGGAAGACGCAGCGTTGGAAGATCTCCCGCAAGGTGCACCAATGACCTGGTGATGATCGCGGGAATCCGATGACCGGCACAGGACCGGTCTTTGTGGCGACACTTGGAGGAGGCCTATGTCCAACAGTGGATGTCTTTCGGCTAAAATGATGATGATGATGACAATAATAATAATAATAATGATGTGTATCATCACGCTTTTGCCTGGCGACATTTCACGTTAAAGACGCCGCACCGTAATGTGGCCGGGAACTTGGTCCCTTAATTATAAATAATGCTAGCTAACTCGGCAAATGCAGTGTCAAATAAATATCAAAGAAAAAATTGAGGGTAGTAGTAAAAAATTGCCTACGACCTTTTCTCAGACCTACCAAAATATACACAAACTAGCAGTTTGCCAGCAGCTTCGCCCGCGCGAAAGTAAGGTTCTCCGCACAAACTTTTGACCCCCGTTTCATCTCCTTAGGGAGTGAATTTTCGAAAATCCTCTCTTAGTGCTCGCCTACGTCATAAAAGGAAACCTTGTGCAAAATTTTACGCTCCTAGTCCCCGTAGTTTCGGCTGTGCGTTGATATGTCAGTCAGTCAGTTTCTCCTTTTATATATATAGATAATAAAAATTAAAAGAACTAAAACCCGACTACGACTAAAAAACGGCGCTGAAAAGTATGAAATAAGATGCTGAAATAAACAAGGTTACTGGAGAAACAAAAAGAAAAGTTGTAGTCACACGTTATTACGCTAGAGGGCGTCACTGTAAATTTGAGCAATATTTTGGAATTATACAAATGAAGCCCTTTCAAATGATACCAAACACGGCGTATTTGTCTTATTTTTTTTTAATAACAATACTTTTTGTCCGCTAGAGGGTGCCACATTGAGATTGTGATACGTCACGTTAGTTACGTGACTATGTTCACCGGACGATTAAGACGGTTCTATCGATACCTTATTTGTGGAGTTCCGATAAGTATTTTAGGAACTATGAGGGAACAGATGAACATACACATACATAGCCTGTTAAAATCATAACCCTCTTTTGGGTTTGTCGTAGTCGGGTAAAAAAAAAATCCATAGAAATCGGTCAAGCCCACAGGTCAAGCCGTTTCGAATGAGTTCGTTAATAAACACTGTGACACGGGATTTTGTTAATAAGATTACGCCAATACTGTAAAAATTATAGCAGCGTAGCATAATCAATTTTATAATGTTCCCACTCTCTACTCTAGGAGAGGAAATGGGCCGTAGTCCACCAGGCGTGCCCTGATGTGAATTGGTAAAAACTAAAGGAAACAAATAATATAAAAAGCTTCTAAGTATCAATAGGACTTACGTTTTCCCATGATCTCACCTGAAGGTAAGCGATGATATGGCCGACGCTTACCTAGAAGTAACCTATTCACTCTTGACATAAAGACCCCTAGGTTGTAGATAACAGGAAACAGAGACTCCGGCAGGGAGCTCCACTCCTTAGCTGTATGCATAATGAATGTGTTCCCAAAACGCTTTGTACGTATGGGTGGCTTTTTTGACTTGTAAATGGTAAATTTAGTAATAACTACATAGATGTAGACAATAAGTGTAGTATACGTTACTAAGGTTACAAAGGTGCACCGTGAGACATACATCTACCGATAAACACGGAGACAATAGCAGTACAAACATAATAATATAATAGATTATATTTGAAGAAGCGATAGTTACTACAACAATATGTACCTATTTACAAAGTTAAAAATTCGTGTTTAAAAGTAGTAAGTATCATAGTAAAATATATTGATCTGGCCATAAATACTGTTACATTAGAAAAATAAGTAATGCATTTAGATATAAATGGAAAAAGTTTGTCATTGCGGCTGAGGCGAGGGTATAACGCCCTCACCTGCACTTGATAAATTTCCACGTGTATCAAACGACGTTTTTCAATACACTTACGAAGATATAAATAAACAGGGATTGATGCGCGACTCGTGGGGATTGATGCGCGCCTCGTGTGGGTCGCGCCACGAGCAATAAAATTATGGCGGGGGCGAATGCGCACGCTTTTTCGCACAAGTGCGAAAAACAGTAAATTGCGTGCCTAACAGCGGTAGAGATAAGAGCGGGTTTTCGAAGTGTATTGAAAAAAAATGTACAATTTAACATTTAATATGAAATCATTGTTTCTCATTTTCGTGCCAATCAGTGTTAAATATTATTGTGATATTAAAATGGAGTGGAGTGATAAAGAGAACCGAATTGCTGTGATGGCATTACACGCAGGAGGTATGGAGCCATAATCAATTTTTGCAACTCTCAATCCGCAATCAAATGTTGGTGTACTAACGGGCTATTGATAGGTACAATGAAACCGAAACCGGAATGTACCGGATGGGTCTCTATTATTTAATATTCATTTTCCGAGGTAAAATCTTTTGCTTTCGGACAGGATTTATATACGAACACTATGTGAATATGTTTCTATCACTATTCACATAGTGTTCGTACGAAAAAGGGGAGCAAAGCAAAAAGGAATTTTAAAAAATCCTGTCCGAAAGCAAAAGATTTTACCTCGGAAAATGAATATTAAATAATAGAGACCCATCCGGTACACGGAAGTATATAGTATATAAGTTTTTTTTGCAACATAAACGGCCGTATCTTTTTTTTTCGTTAACTAAAAAGTTATATATAATTATGGTTTTAATTTCAATTCGATACCACGCGTTCCCGAGATAAAGGGAACGCGTGGTCTGTCTTGACAGACAGACAGACAGACGCACGGACAACAAAGTGATCCTATAAGGGTTCCATTTTTTCCTTTTGAGGCTATAGAAGCTTCCCAATTAGACAGCAATGCTTATTAGGACGTTATCCGACTTCAGTGAACGTTTTATGGAGTGAAAAAGGCATCAAAGCATCGACACAAGCGAAACAAACTACGATTCTCGAGAAGGTGCTAAGTATCTTGACAACACTAAGTTCCATTAATTTATGCCAAGAATGAAATGCTTTTAGCAAGACTCAGTACCGGATCAAGCTCGAATCACCCAAGCGTGGTTGGAAAGGAACTTTTCGGACTTCATCAAAGCTAAAAACCGTCATCTAGTCCCGATCTTAAGAGGGTCCTTTTTCACTCGCGTATCGTTAACATCGTGAATAGTTTAGAAGCTTGTTACTTCATCTAACGCAAACCAACGCGATGTTTGACGAAAAGGCAACTCGATAAAAGAGAGATAACGCCTGAAAACTCTGTTACCATTAATTGCATGCTGGTAATTCCGTGATTTACTCGAATATTTTACAAAGCTTGTTCCAGGAAATATTTGGTTTTTTTAATTCCTTAAAAGTTTTTGAAATAAATTATTGTCTTTCAAAATCTTGATTAGATTTGCAAGGAAAGAAAGAAAAAACGTTTATTCGTACCTCACACATACAGAAAACGATAAATAACGTAGCGCTGGTATTCTGTTAGGGCCCGCGGTGATGCCACGGTCACGCCCATACCATATAGGTAGGCTTCTATTGTTATACTTCTTTGACTTAATTTTTGACTAAATTATGAATTGTCAAAGTTTATACAAAATAGCAGATTTTCAGAGGTCTTTACTGAATTAGTTTTACACAAATTTATAAATTGATTTCAATAGAAGCCTAGATAATAACCACAAGATACTGTGTTTCCAAAATATCTAATGAAAAATGTGTAATAACGTCATAATCGCGTAAGAGCGGTTGTATTAAAAACTGAAAATGTGAAAAAAGAGTTGGATGGCCTTAATCCGTTGCATTATGATTTATGGTCAGTTTTAGAGAGTAAGTCATGCTCTAAACGATATTATAATTTGGAGTAGTGGCTGTGGTGAAGCTGGTGCGTGTTGTCGGCCCAGAAGGAGCATAATTCTACTTACAAATATGTCTTTGCTTATGGCACATTACATGTGATAAACCCTCGCAAAACAGCCAGTACATTGCTGGGAGGAGGAGTATTTCCGGGACAGAGATACATCGCTGGTAATATAACTTTTAATCTAAGAAAGTATATTTATTTTTAAAGAAAACGTGCAGATTAAATAAAAAATTTTTTTACATATATATATTATGCTTCAGTTTAAAATGTATTTTTTCTTGTTATCTATATAAAATGCAAGGTTGTAGCAGTTCAATGCAATGACACAGAATTCTTCGCCATGCAATGATGATAAGAATGATAAAAACTGTCTTGAAATAAAATTATCAAAAAGGAGTGCTTTTTTTTGTTAAAAGTAATAAAATGGTTGAACTTACATTATACACAATGTTAATGCATTTGTCTAATGGTAATAAGTGCAGAACAGTTATAAAATACTTAAAATAGATTTAGTGATTATAGAAAGAACTGGCCCATAGCTCTTTAGGACCGATGCAATTCTGACGTCATCATCATTTCAGCCGAAAGACGTCGACTGTTGGACATAGGCTTCCCTCAAGTGTCGCCACAACGACCGGTCCTGAGATTTCCAGATACAAATCTGACAAGAATAGGTATGTCAGATTTGGATGCAGGACGCACAGGAAAATAATTTAAATAATATGGAAAATCGATTACACCAGTCCTCGTAGATAGATAAACTCCTAGAGGCGAGAGAAAGCGCTTAGTAGAAAACTTCGTGTACAGAAAAAACTCGCTTTTACCCCTACCGCTTTTAGGCTTGCAAAGTATTTAAGTACTTTTTATATCAGGTTTTTTTTTTAGGTGGGAAAATCATCCAATGACATCCCCCGCTCTTGGGCGGAGCCAGAGGGCGTGTCAGACTTTTACTGGCTAAAAACCCACTCCTGTTCTTTCTTTGAATTCGTCCCAGGGCCGAGTTTTCCTTTCAGAAACAAATCCTTCGTCCTAGTAGGCTTCGATCCTGCTGGGCCCCTACGGTTTGCTGCCATCTCATTAAGGCGCGCGTGGCGTACGAGCCGTCGACGACTTTGGCTCGGTCCAGACGGTTACCAGACGATCGGACGGCGAGCTACCCATTGCTCGCCGTCCGCAAGTCCGCGCCTACGATGGCCGGAAATCGGGATCCGGATCCCCGCGGCTGGGGCGTGAGGGCCATGCCCTCGAGAGTGCACGTGCGGCCTCCTTCTTTGCTAGCATTACTGCTTCGCAGAAGAAGGTGACCGCCTGCCACTCCTCCTCGCTTCGGACCATGGCCTGTACCAAGGCCCGGCGCGAGAGATCTTTGCCGCCGATCTCCCCCACGAGTACATGGCGGTGTTCTGCCGTGCCTGCTCCACCGTGTCCTCCGAGCGGTCCACACAGCGGAGGCACCCGGGCGTTACTTCCGCACGGATCCGGTGAAGGAACTTCCCGAATTGACCACGTTCGGTGAAAACCTGCGTCATGCGGAAGGTGAGGACGCCGTGAGCCACTCCTCAAAGACCCCTCTTTGAGGAGTGGCTCACGGCGTCCTTACCGACTTACCGCCATAATGATGGCGTGCCCAGCACTGGGTTGCGACAGTCCTTGTCGCCAATTTACCATGAGATCCCGCTGGAATTCTGTCTGCTATGCCGCAACTTGGTGCGAGCGACACTCACAACCAGGACGCGTGAAAAACAATCTTCGAAAGTTCGAACCATTTCTCACAATAGTTTGTTGCTAAACATTATGTTTATAAGATTTACTTATTATTTTCGAGATACTCGTAGTATATTGAAAAACATCGTGTGATATACGTGGGCAATTGTCATTGCATTTCTTTTCTCAAAAACGACCTCGCTCTTTGGGTTGGTCGTATATTTAGCCTCGGTTGCAATGACAAACTTTAGTCCACTTGCATTAATTTAATTCAATTCATAATATTTCATTTTATACTAGCTTTTGCCTGCGGCTTCGCCTGGTGTGAAAGTGGATTTCCCTATGCAAACTTTAGACACCCGTTTCATACCTTTAGGAGGTGAATTTTGTGAAATCTCGCCTATGTCATAAAAGGAATCCTTGTGTAAAATTTCACGCTCTTAGACCCTGTAGTTTAGTTTGTGCGTTGATATGTCAGTCAGTCAGTTTCTTCTATATTATATGTAAATACAATTGTACATATATAATAGGCCTACATGGGCATTTATAAAACGTCAGAAGTTAGTTCACGGTTCCAATTGGTCGTTTCCTATGGTGAAGAACTGGCAAGAAACTCCATGGTTACTCCTCAAAATGTACTATTACTTAATGGAGAAACTAACTTACCTATAAGTGCTAGTTTTAATCTTTCACAAGCATCGTTTATTGTTTTCGATTATTCTATTTCAACTTCCTTCGCTCCGAGGCACTATCAATCAACTTTTCTGCTGAGAAATTCCTCTTGATCGATTGTTTGTATCAGCAAGCGTAGCGTGGGATCTCTCCCAGCTGGTTGAACCGAAGACCTTTTAAAAGTGGGTGAAAAGATTAGGTACAATGCGTTTCAAATAAGAATAGGATCAATTGCCATGTTCTGACGTCACCTAATACTGTCAAATCGCAAGAAATTGGGCAAAATTGAAGAACTCAGAGATGAGCAAAATTTAAGAACTGGATTCTGATTAAACTATTTTCGTTCACAGTTAGTACTTAATTAAATTAAATTTTAAAAATTTCTTATTTTGCTCAACCTATTAATTCTTCGATTTGACAGTATGACGTGACGTCACAACATGGCAATCGATCCTATTCTTATTTGAAACGCATAGTACGGAAGGCGGAGAACTAGGGGTGTTGTGAGAGGCGCTTGTGTCCAGACGGGTAAGCAGTCTAGATAGCCTCCCCTATATTCCTTCCCGAAGGTGCCGAAGGCTGCAGGTGTGAAACCGGAGCGGTTACCTAGTGTTGTATGTATTAAAATGGACTATAGACAAACCAGAATCACTCACTACTGAGTGTAACTCCTTTCGATCTACGAGGTTGAATGCTTATATAGATAATTAGGTTGTTTGAAAACCATAGCTGATAAATTTTGATTAAGAAATAGGTCAAGGTTGGAATAAAATCTCGAACAAATACGCAACTACATAGGTGTGAATGCAGGACATGGCTTGATTTATTCATCTACGGGCTATTCAGTGACCAAGGTCAGATTGCAGGCGACGCGCGACGTGACGGTCGCAATTGCCATTGTGGAGCATAATCATGAATACCTTGCATAACATAACATCCATTAGTAACTGTCCACCTTGTTTTTATAGTTTCATTCATGGAGCATATGGAAATTCCTAGTGCGACACTGTATTTTGATTGGGAAATTATCGATTGGTCCGACGAGTGTTTTCGTGTCCTACTCGCCAGGGTCGTGTGTTTGCGACTGGGTACTCCATCTCGTTTAGCTATTTAATTCCCATAGGTGACAGGAGAGGTGACGAGATGGAGAATTTGGTCGTGGATGTGCGATCCTGGCGGAATAAACCCGAGTGTTTATCGGATATTATATCCGACGTAGGCGGTTAATATATATTTAGTTGATAGACGACTGTCTTGGTGGTGGTTGGCCTATTAGCCACAACAGTCATTACCTACGTTTCTGTAAATGTTTTTCCGAAGGAACCATTATGGGATTCTCCAATGCTTGAGCGTTGGATACAGCTGCACGCAGTGAAGTATCAGATGCTCTGGGCCTCGAGTCTGCTATTACAATAGTGTCAGAATGGTCTATCATTGATTTTATAATTGTTGATTTTGACAAGTTTGGTAATCTACTAATATAATGGCGTCATTATGACTTTCCAATGATCAACCACTGACACTCCATTGAAAGAAATGGCTTATAATATGGTTATCTCGTACATAATGACAAATGAATGTCTGACGTATGCGATAATCTGCTAAAATTTTGACAGTTCCTTTGATCAGTGACCTACCATTAGAACGTTATTGTGCAGTCATTGCTTTTAATAAGCTTAATATTCTCATTCTACCACAACTCTATTACGAGACCATTGACCGATCAATGATCGATCATTAAGAATTAGCAGATTACGAACTTCTGGCAAAATGACAATGGGATCGTGTTGGAATGACGAATTTATAAAAATAGCAGACTTGGGCCCCTGGTGTCGTATTGTCCGATAAATCAGTATTTTATTTTGTTATTTCTGCTCTCTTAATTTGTTTTGTTTACCTACTAAAATTAGCTCCGAAGTATTTTCGAATTACTTACTAACAACCTTTATGGAGAAATTAGAAATAAATTGTAATATAAAAGATACCTTCAATCAGTGTATAACTTATTTATTTAACTATTTATGTACACAAATAAAATTAAAAAAAACTGAAAGAAGGAAACAGAAAAATAAGTACAAAGGTGATGCTAATTTCTGTAGAAATCAGTTCCAGCATACCTGCGAAAGGAGAGATATGTAAATGAAAACCCAAGAAAAGAAGAGCGCAGTTTTAGCTTTTATTTAAAAAAAAATATAGCTAATTTTCTCTCCCATAAATTAGCCAGTTTTGACACACAAACTCACTGGCGAAATGTGTTAATAACATAACATATATGACTAAGATGTATTTCTATTGTTTCAGCCGGACGCATTGTTATAAAGTTAAGGAGTGATGTGGTGCCAAAGACAGCGGAGAATTTCCGAGCGCTTTGTACTGGTGAAAAAGGAATCGGCGGCAATGGAAAACCATTACACTTTAAAAGCACGCGGTTTCATAAAGGTAAATAGAGATAAGACTCCTTGATTACGCTTATTGCGCTTTATTTGCTACGTAGTGGCCTGGCATTATGCTGAACTGGACCTATTTGGCGCAGCCGTGAGACACACAATGTTGATGTATTTTTAAGTTTTTTTTAAGTTACTTAGTACTTAAGTTTCTGTATAATTGTTATTTCATTGTGTGTACCTGTGTGCCAAATAAACGTGTTTTCTTTCTTTCTTTCTTTGATTATCGCTTTTCTTCAAAGAGTCAATGGTACGTCGAAGTTTAATTCCATATAATATATTTATGTACTTTGCCATTTCCATGACATCGTTGGTTGTAAGTGGCAGCACATTCGACACTACGGCTGAAGGTTTTTTTTTATCAATTCAATTCAGAATTAGACATAATTATCAAATTTTTGAATATTAAACTATAAATAATCATAAAAGAAAGTTTAAATTCTATTGCGAATCGATTCGTACTTTTTTAATGCCTTTTTAATACAAGTCACATAAAATTCCGTTTAAAATACACTACTCAAGTCGATTTGAACTGATGGCTATAATGGAACAAAATTTTATCAGTCATTATTAAAGTCACCTTCCGCGTGTCTTATTATCTGCTGTCTTTTTCCCCAAAGTCAAAAGTTCAAAGTCAATAGTTTTTATTTCACATAGGCCTACATGGCCACTTATAAAACGTCAGAAACTAGTGCACGGTTCCAAATCGGTCGTTTCCTATGGAGAAGAACCGGCAAGAAACTCCATGATTACTCTTTTAAAAAAGTGATTGTTTACAATATTTTCATATTACAGTATTATGCATTATGTAAGAACAGTGTAGACCAGTCGATATTGTACCCAAAAGCAGAATAAAAATAATCATATTAAAAAAAAGTGAGTCGTAATAGGAAGTAACCTAAGAATTCGCGAAGTCCACAGTGTTCTCAAATTCACATTAAAAAAAAGAGGCTATATATAAAAAAAAGATAAATTAATTATTTAAATTACAATTATCAATAAATGACATGTCAACAAAAGAAAATTACTAACGAATTTATGGTGGTTGGCGTCTAATAATATAAAAAATATTGCAGACCCTTGTGTATTATGTTCTTTTTGACAAATATATCGCCCTATCACTTATATTAGCTAATAGAGCGCAAGTCTTGGAGGTCCTGAGCTCTCACCTAAGTAGTTATAAGAGCACACATCATAGGGTATGATGTCTGCGTCTAAAGTTCTTTATTTAAAATAATAAAGACAATGTTTCAATTCTTATTTTCAGCCGTCAGTCAGTTTATGATCCAAGGAGGTGATATAATTAATGGAGATGGAAGCGGTGGTGAAAGCATTTATGGACCCATATTTGAAGATGAAAACTTCAGATTAAAGGTACCTACTTATCCATACTAATATTAATTTATACTAGTCTATATTACTAATATAATAAAACGGAAGAACTCGCCGAGCCCAAGTCGTCTACGGCACGTAGTGTTTCCACGCGCTTCTCAAAGAGATATCAGCAAACCGTAGGGGCTCAGCAGGTTCGAAGCGTACTGGGGCCATGAACTCCAGGGCCCTGGAACCTAGGAAACTGAAGGACACAAATGTTGTTTTAGTCAGTAAAAGTCTGACACGCCCTCGCGCTCCACCCTAGAGATGTCATTGGATGATTACCCACCTTAAAAAAACTGCCAAAACTAAATTTAACATGAAAAGTATTTTTTATCATTTGTAGCACGATCCAGGAGTTTTAAGTATGGCCAACAGTGGAAGGCCTAACACCAACGGATCCCAGTTCTGCATCACAACGGTTCCTTGCACCCACTTGGACGGGACCAATGTTGTGTTCGGAGAGGTGCTGGCGGGTATCGGTATCGTGAAAGAGATACAGAAATTCGGCGACGGAGAACTTTGCCGCCCCACGGTGGTATGTTGGTAATCGATCCTTTTTTTTAATGTTTTTTTTTTGCTCTTTGACGTAGCAAGAAGGTTTAAAAGTAGGTTGTAACTCGTGAAAATCGTGCTGATGATCAAAAATTCTAATCAAATTATTTTTATTTCACATAAGCCTACATGGGCACTTATAAAACGTCACAAGCTAGTGCACGGTTCGGGAGAGAAACTCCATGGCTACTCTTTTTTTAAAAATGATTGTTTTTACAATATTTCAACAATAGGTTGATATATGATATTTGTTTCATGTATTGGTTTAAAATAATACTTTTATGCTTCGATCTTTTTTGCCTATTTATGTCAGACCGGAGCTTCTTTGCTGATTAATCTGATAAGAGACAATGAAACAAACTGAAGAGGTCAGTCTTTTTTTTTTTAAGTCCATAAACCTCGACCATACAGCCCAGAGAATCTTAATTTGGGTACTAGAGTTCAACAAAACCAGCATTTAAAAAATATAAAATAGTCTCTGTGTACCTAAATGCTGTGTATTTTATTTTATTGCAATAAAATATTATTTTTTTATGATTTATTTTAACAAATTGAAACAATTCTGTCAACCAGATAGTTGAGATACAAAAAAAGCAAATTACTGTTCGATTCTGTTCTGATTGGCTTTACCACGATCATCACGTTACAAGAGATGAGACAAGTGTAAATAAATTACAGAAGTATCGATATTTTTGATAATTATAGCAAAATAAATATTTATTAGTTAAATTTAATTGATTTTTAGCTTTCACTTATTAATTTTGTCTTAACATGTACATTTTTAATGTAGTTAACATATTTAAAGTAATAACGTAAAGCAAAAAACAAAAACCGTATTTATAAAACAGCAGTAAAATGCTGTGAACAATGCGCAATTGCGGCATTATTATACAACGTGTTTTTTTATATCCCATAACTCTAGGGTATGAATGAGACCATGTCAAAGAATCAACTGACATATGAATTATTTTTCAATTAAGTATCTTTTTTTTTTTCGTTTTCATTTCCCATACATAATAATTCGATAAGTTCACGATTACTAATGTAAAAAAACATCCTTACGTGAAATATGACAGCGTAAATATGTGATGTTATTATTTACGCTGTCATATTTTTTATATCTTTATTAGTCTAGTGCGAAGTTTGGCAATGTCGTAAAAGTAAAGATTTGTCATACGGGTGACAATTTTTGATCTAAATTAATTAAGATTGATGATATCTTCGAGACCATGCATTTTTGGACCACATATTCTGGAACTTTTAGGTCCCTCGCCCACGGCGACTTTTTGTAGCTGTCGCGCGTTTCGTAAGAGCGCGACAGTATCGCTACAAAAAGTCGTCGTGGGCGAGGGGCTTTAGTATTATTTTTTTCTTATAGAATATAAACCTTGAGTTATGGGATATCAAAAATAACACGTTGTAGATCGGCTCGCGCTTGACCACTATCTCATCCGATGGTAAGCGATGACGCGGTCAACAGTGGCGCATGCTTGCCTAAAAGTAACCTATTCAGTCTTGATTTAAAGACCCTTAGGTTGTAGCTATTAGGAAACATAGACTCCGGCACAAAATTCTACTCCTTAGCTCTGCGCACAATGAATTTGTTCCTAAAATTGTGCATATCCCCCTTGTCATGGTGGGTTAATTGTATTGTTTGTTTACCAGGAGTGTGTGATCGAGGACTGTGGTGAGATCATCACTAGTGATTGGGATGTTTGCTGTCATGATGGCACTGCTGACAAACTGCCTGAGTACCCTGAAGACTACAGGGATGAAAATATTACGGTGGGTACCCAAAACTAACACAAAACCATAATGAATCCTAACTAGTAATCGCGTGAGGCAACGGTCCTCACGCCCCAATCGCCGCCGGGATTCCGATCCCGATTTCCGGCCATCGTAGGCGCAGGCTTGCGGATGGCGAGCAATGGGTGGCTCGCCGTCCGACCGTCCGGTAACCCTCCGGACCAAGCCCAAGTCGTCGACGGCGCGTGCTGTTCCACGCGCGCCTCAAGGAGATGTCAGCAACTGTAGGGGCCTAGCAGGGTCGAAGCCTACTGGGGCCAAGGGTCTGATTCTGAAAGGAAGACTCGGCCCTGGTACGAAAGGCAACGAAGGAACAGGAGTGGGTTTTTAGTCAGTAAAAGTCTGACACTATCTCCCGCCCCGCCCAAGGGCGGGGGATGTCATAAGATGATTATCCCACCAAAAAAAAATAAAAAAAAATTGTACTCGATCATTATGAAGTTTCGCATACACGTCAGAGGTGCAGAAAAGGACTTTGGACCGCCACACGCTTCAAATCGCTGCTGCTCGCTTTTTGTGGCTGGAACTGGCCACTAAACGCCAATACAAAACGTCGTCCCACGCCACTCGCGCATTGAAACCTTCTTCAGTATAGCGCAGTAACATAATGAACTCTAAGTTCATTATGTTACTGCGCGTATAGGTTAAAAAAAGTAGCAGCCTGCGGCCACAAGTGGCTTATGGCCGCTTCTAGCTTTTTGTGGCGGCGTTTGTGACTGTGGCATGTGCCTCACGTGCGCCGACACTTAGGGTACCTTGCATCCAGAAAAAAAAGAGTAGAAATGAATGAGAGCGAATCTAAGCGAAGACCACGAATCTGTTTAATATCATATTTACATGGTGGCTGGTTACGACAGCGTGCGGATGAGAATATGACATTTAAAGTCAATACAATTATGACATTTAACCACTGCTTTAGTAGTAGTTCCGACGCGTTAAGTTTCGGGCCTATCAATAATAATATCTATATTATTATATACAAAAAGAATCTGGTTGATTGACATATCAACGCACAGCCGAAACTACTAGGTCTAGGGACGTGACATGTTATGTTATGAGCACTAAGAAGGGAATGATTGAATGAATTTTCAAAAATAAATGCATTTTTAAGGGGGTACAAAGGAGGAAAGTCGTTTGTATCTAAAATTTTATTCCTTGGACCCATATATACCAGTGTCTTGGACCCATATATCGTATCGTACGTATTTTTTTTAACTGACACAAAATAAAACAATTTTTCCCGGTGTTAAAGATTTTATAAGAAAATTTTATTCTTATAACTTGAAACTTGCCATAAATTCGGATCAACATATGTAATAATCTCATTATTGGGTTTTAAAACTACCCTCTAAATGCGGTAAAAGGGGGTGTTACAAGTTTTTATGAAAACATTCTCGCGAACGAACTTGCAAGGTGCGAAAAACGAGCTGGCAAGGTGCTTGTCTATAATAAATCACTAAGTACTGTAACATGTAAACTGCTTCATTGCAGGTAGAACAATTAATATCGTCCATAAGAGACGTGAAGAGCGTCGGCAACTGCTACTTCGGCGAGAGTAAATACAAGGCAGCTGTTCGGAAGTACCGCAAGTGCCTCAGATATTTGGACCACGCGTTTTTTAGGATAGAGGAAGTCAAGGACGTCGACACGAAGGAACAAAGTGAGTTTAGCACTGTTTTATTTATTTATTTGGGTGACTTACGGGTAAGGTGCCAGATAAACATGGAGTAACGGTCATTGACCCTCCTACATTTGTGGACATTCATAATTTTAAAAACGGAATTAAAGGCATAAAGCTGTCTTGAATCTATATGTATTGTAATCCTTTACATGATCTAGTAATGAAAAACGTTCATTGTATGTTTTTCGGGTACCTACGCAGAGATATTAAGAAAAGGTCAATGTACTTTATTCCACCTTTATCTAGCACCTTCTATAACATACTATCCATACTTCTATACTAATATTATAAATGTTAAAGTAACTCTGTTTGTCTGTCTGTTACGATTTCACGGTTAAACTACCGAACGGATTTTGATGAAATTTGATACGGAGCAAGCTTGAACTCCAAGAATCGACATAGGGGGTCTTCAGTACACAGTACATTCACGCGGACGAAGCCACTGGCGGATGCTAGTATAAAATAAGATGAGATGAGATGAGGGTAGATCATGAGGAGCGCGCGCGAGCGATTTACAAGCCTCCACATATAATATGAAAGTATTGTTGAAAGTTAAAAAAATATATACACGAAGTTTAGTTGGAAGACAATATAAAAAGCAAAAATCTAAGATGGCTATTACAAAACATTGCTTTTAGACATAATAATGTTTAGGGATGCTAAGCTGCTTGTAAAAGAAAGCCGATTAACATTGAAAACTAAAGTTCGAGATCTAATTCGTAAGAAGTTGGCAGTAATCCTATAATATCATCACAGCGTTAATCTTTTCCAATTGTTGGTTTGGACCAATTGTTTGACTATATTAGTTAGGTATGTAGTTTATTAATTTGAGTGTGTATTGTATAATTGTATTATATATATGATTTATTAGTACTTATATCTATTCTCGTATTCGTCTTCTCTCTCTCTCTCGTTAATTGCACCTACCACTGTTTTTCTCTGCATCACCCAAAGTTTGACTGGTAGAAAATGCTTAAGGCATTAAGTCCGCCTCTGTACTTTTATGTGCATAAAGCATTTAATAATAAATAAAAAAATCACGTGTAAGGTACACATTCATCTATATATATAAAAGGAGAAACTGACTGACTGACATATCAACGCACAGCCAAAACTACTGAGACTAGGAGCGTGAAATTTTGCACAAGGTTTCCTTTCATAACGTAGGCAAGCACTAAGAGAGGATTTTCCAAAATTCAACCCCTAAGTGGAGGAAACGGGGGTTCAAAGTTTGTATGGAGAAACCTGTTTTCACGCGTGTGAAGCCGCGGGCAGAAGCTAGTAATACATAACAAAGGTGTGCTTTTTGCATGTATGAATTCAAACAACAAAAAGCCGTACTGGGCAGACAACCATGTACACCAGCCTAGCTAGGTTGCTAAGCCTATCTTTATTTCTCGTATATTATTCGAGATGAATACTACGAAACATAATACGTAACATGTCTAGACAGAAACAAGGATAATGAGCATGATTATCTACATTGTACTAAAATCCAGGGCAAATGTGAGGAAAACGGTTTAGTATCGTAATTTTGTATACTTTTTTGCAGCAAAAAGCTATTTCTGTTCCTTTATGAGGTTTGATATTATTATATCTTTTATCATTCGACCATAATAGAGTCTGATTGATCTAATAAAAAACAGGGCAAGTGCGAGTCGAACTCGCGCACTGAGGGTTCCGCACAACTTACATGTGAAAATAGTTCGATTCCCGAATTGAGTTACGAAGATTTTTCCGAATTTTGAAAAGGTTTTTATTGTGACGTAACTACAAATTTACTGTTTTCAGATTTATTCCAATATCTATACTATAAGAGCTTGCTTTTTGCCAAATTTCAGGATTCTTGGCCAACGGGAAGTACCCTATGAATTTTGATTCTTTTGAGAGTGTTGAAATCTACGTTTTTTATGACATAAACGGCCGTATCTTTTTTTCCGTTAAAGTTTGATTTTTTCACAGCTTCAAGGGACCGCAGACTTGAGTATATGGTTTTTATTTCAACTCGATGCCTCTACGCGTTTCTAAGATAAAGGGTCTTGAAAGATAGACGAACGGACAACAAAATGCTCTTGTAAGGGTTCCGTTTTTCCTTTTGAGGTACGGAACCCTATAAATTATGTTGTACTGTTACCAAGTTCTTTTGGTCATCTACACTAATATTATAAAGAGATAAAGTTTGTTTTTTTGGTAATCTCTGAAAGTACCGGTCCAATTGCTTAAATATTTTCACCGATAGAAAGCTACTTTATTCCAGAGTGACGTAGGCTATATTTTATGTACCCGAGTGAAGCCGCCGGCAAAAGCTAGTGTATTGTGTAGGGATCAGCTGTTCATGAGCTAAAAATAAATTATCACAAAAATCAAGTCTTCAAACATCGAAACTAGAAAATGAGATTAATTTGCAATCTGCAGTAATCTGTGGTTATATATTCGACGGCACGATTCGCGCAGTGCATTCGTACGTATTTGATAGTCGTTACAGGGGTTGTAACTGGGTTTTGGAGGTCTGACAAGCAGTTCCTTCTTGTAAAACACGGGTATTTAGCTGCATCTGGTTAGACTGGAAGCAGATCTTGAGGTAGTTGGGAAAAGTCCAGGGAGATCATGATAATATATTTTCAATACACTTACTCGAAAAACTTCTCCTAACCCTACCGCTCTTGGGTAAGCAAATTTACTGTTTTTCGCACTCGTGCGAAAAAGTGCGCCAGTTGGCCCCGCCACAATTTATGACATGTCGTATCACCGGTGTCGGGTCGCCGGTCAACCCCTTTTGTTTATATCTTCGTAAGTGTATGAAAAACGACGTTTGATACACATGGTGTCGCTGCGGCTTTTGGCTTCATAACTTTCTCCACTTATATCAAAATGTACTATTACCGAAGTGAAGTTGCGGTATGTTTATGGATGGACCACCCACCCACGGACTGACCTTGGCGAGCGTTGCTTAACTTTGAAAATCGACTTTTGGGGTTGTCGTTATTTTGCCACGAGCTTCTCACAAAATCTCTTGCTCTGGAGGATTATTATTATTCCCTTTATTTCACATATAAACATATTCGTTACATTTTTAAATATTTCAAAAATAAAAAATAAAACATTTAAAAATATAAAAAACAGCATCCCACCGGTATCGGGAACAGGGCCAAGCTACCGGCGGTCAGGGCTCCAGAGAAAGGAACCTCCTAACAATGCGAGCCGTGTCCAGGAGTACCGCTTTCTGAATCAAGCCCTTGATCCAGCCGCCTAACGCGAGCCTCCTAAGGTGTTGGTCGAGGCTCTTGGCTATTAAGCCATTGCCCGACACGACTATCGGCACAATGATCGCAGAGTCCAAATCCCACATGTCGACAACCTCGCGAGCCAAGTCAATATACTTGATTTGTTTATCTTTCTCGGCTTTCACGAGGTTCTCGTCATGCGGGACGGATATATCAACAATCATTGCACGCCTCTCGCTTCAGTCCACCACCACTATATCAGGCTTATTGGCTACAATAGTCCTGTCAGTGATGATGGACCGATCCCAGTACAAACTGATATGACCATTATCAAGAACTTGGTCGGGCTCATCCCTGTAGTACGGCACTTCCGATTCCACAAGAGAGTATTTCAAAGCAAGTTGCTGATGGATAATCCTGGCTACAAGGTTGTGTCTATGCAAGTACTCTCCGTTAGCTAGACGAGAACAACCAGAGATAATGTGACGAATTGATTCTCCCGGACGGTGGCATGCCCGACAGATGTCAACCGTGCCGTCCTTCACAATAAATCTCCGGTAGTTATTCGTCATGATAACTTCGTCCATAATTGCATAGACAAAACCTTCGGTTTCCCCAAAGAGGTCACCGGAACGCAGCCAGGCTACGGACGCCAATTGGTCTACATCGGGCCTGTGAAGGGCCCGGAAAAAGCGTCCGTGAAGTTCCTTGCTCTGCCATACTTCCCTGCGATCGTTAGTGTCAAGCACTACCGGTTTGCGCCAGTTCTCATTAGCCAGGGCGAGCGGGGTGAGTCCTTTGTCCACTGCCACTACATCTCGATGCATGCCCACGTCGGCAGCTAGGAAATATTCCCTGAGACTGCATACCTCGCGGTTGTGTAGGGTCTTAGCATTTAAAAAACCTCGACCCCCGCACTTCCGCGGGATATACAATCTCATCACCGACGATCGTGGGTGATGCATTCGGTATGCAGTCAGCAGTATGCGGACTCTCCTATCCAGGGCGTCAAGTTCCGTTTGAGTCCATTTGAGTACGCCGAAAGAGTACATCAATACCGGCATGACCCAACCGTTGAAGGCGCGCACCTTGTTTCCGCCTGAAAGAAGGCTATTGAATACCTTCTTCAGGCGTCCAAAGAAACGCTCCTTCAACGATTGCTTCATGTCAGTGATATTGATGCCTAGAGCTTCTGACATACCCAAATACTTATAGGTTTCGGTTGGAGAGAGGGATCTCAGGTTTATGGAATCCGTGAGTTGAGTGCCCACGGATTCCACAACCTCCCCTCGCTTTACATGCATGACCGCACATTTGTCCACACCAAACTCCATCCTGATGGCACTACTGAAGGTTTCAGTTACCTTCAGTAGCTCCATCAGTTGCAGACTGTTGGGGGCAAAAAGTTATAGGTCATCCATGTAAAGTAGGTGAGATATTACCTGACCACCTCTCTTCAACCGATAGCCTAGACCTGAATTCTCCAGCAGTGTGCTTAGAGGATTCAAGGCTAGGCAAAACCAAAGTGGACTCAAACTATCTCCCTGGAATATACCTCGCTCGATCCTTACAGGTTCGCTATTCCTCTGGGTATGTCGACATCCTGGATAGCGGAGGACTGTACTCCATTGCCTCATACACGACATCAGGAAGGTGCGTAGTGTTGTATCAATTTTATACAATTTCAGCACCCTCCTGAGCCATGTATGAGGAACAGAGTCATAGGCCTTCTTATAATCTATCCAACATGTCGACAGATCCTTTCGGGAACGTCGAACCTGTTGGCTAATGGTCATATCAATGAGGAGCAGCTCCTTAGTACCGCGGGACCCGTTCCTACATCCATTCTGAGAAGGTGACATGATGAAATTTTTGTCAATATGACTATTAATTTTGCTTCTCAGTATGGATGTAAGAACTTTATAGACCGTCGGCAAACACGTGATCGGTCTATAATTTATAGGCTCCGCAGTACTACCTGACTTATGGAGCAGGTGGGTTATTCCTGTTGTTAGGAACTGGGGTAGCGACCCTGACTCTAAGGCAGACTGGAACTGATAAGCCAAGCGAGCGTGCGATCTTGTAAACCACTTAATCCAGAAATTGTGCAGCCCATCCGGCCCTGGAGATTTCCAGTTTGGCAACGGACGGACTGCACGAACTACATCTTGGGGGCTGATGTCGATTGCCCCCATTTGTGGTATTGGATCGCACGCACGCTCGACCTCTCGAGTCCAGTCACCCTCGGTGTGACTGACAGGCACCGACCAGATGCTGCGCCAGAATGAACTCATGGCGTCATCATCCGGGAGGCACGCATCAGTCACACCTTAGTCCGGCCTCTCCCAAGCCCTATAAACCCACCTTTCATTACTCCGGAATGTGCGATTCTGGGTGTATCGCTCCACCCGCCGCTTATACCTGCGGATACGGTTTGCCCATGCATATACCTTCTGCTTCAGGAAGTCGATGCGCTCTGTGGCACGGGACATATAGTCTCGGGGGCTGATGTCAGTCCCCGAGAACGCCCGCCTCACAAAGCGCATCACTCTTGGGCGAGTGTTTATTGTATTATTATTATTGTTAGATTGACGTTAATTATTATTTGTCCACAGTACAAGAAATAAGAACAACATACGTATCACAATGTTACCTGAACATGGCGGCGTGCTACATGAAGCTAGAAGATTATAGGTCTACTGTTCAATATAGTACGGCGGTAAGTATTTTATTTTGTTACTGGAGTCTTTTTTTTAGGGGTGAAAATCGCGTGTTTCCACTATGGCATGAGTACCCCGCGCGCTTCCCGCGTTGTGCAGCCCGCAACGCTGCCCGCGCCTGTGTTCACGCTATGGCATGAGTAGCCTGCGCGCGTCCCGCGTTGTGCAGCCCGCGCCGCTTCCTGCGCCCGTGTTCCCACTATGGCATGAGTAGCCCGCGCGCGTCCCGCGTTGTGCAGCCCGCGCCGCTTCCTGCGCCCGTGTTCCCACTATGGCATGAGTAGCCCGCGCGCGTCCCGCGTTGTGCAGCCCGCGCCGCTTCCTGCGCCCGTGTTCCCACTATGGCATGAGTAGCCCGCGCGCGTCCCGCGTTGTGCAGCCCGCGCCGCTTCCTGCGCCCGTGTTCCCACTATGGCATGAGTAGCCCGCGCGCGTCCCGCGTTGTGCAGCCCGCGCCGCTTCCTGCGCCCGTGTTCCCACTATGGCATGAGTAGCCCGCGCGCGTCCCGCGTTGTGCAGCCCGCGCCGCTTCCTGCGCCCGTGTTCCCACTATGGCATGAGTAGCCCGCGCGCGTCCCGCGTTGTGCAGCCCGCGCCGCTTCCTGCGCCCGTGTTCCCACTATGGCATGAGTAGCCCGCGCGCGTCCCGCGTTGTGCAGTCCGCGCCGCTTCCTGCGCCCGTGTTCCCACTATGGCATGAGTAGCCCGCGCGCGTCCCGTGTTGTGCAGCCCGCGCCGCTTTGTGCGCCCGTGTTCCCGCTATGGCATGAGTAGACCGCGCGTGTCCCGCGTTGTGCAGCCCGCGCGGCTTCCCGCGCCCGTGTTCCCACTATATCATGAGTAGCCCGCGTGCGTCCCGCGTTTTGCAGCCCGCGCCGCTTCCCGCGCCTATGTTGCCGCTATGGCATGAGTAGCCCGCGCGCGTCCCGCGTTTTGCGGCCCGCGTTGCTTCCCGCGCCCGTGTTCCCACTATAGCATGAGTAACCCGCGCGCGTCCCGCGTTGTGCAGCCCGCGCCGCTTCCTGCGCCCGTGTTCCCACTATGGCATGAGTAGCCCGCGCGCGTCCCGCGTTGTGCAGCCCGCGCCGCTTCCTGCGCCCGTGTTCTCACTATGGCATGAGTAGCCCGCGCGCGTCCCGCGTTGTGCAGCCCGCGCCGCTTCCTGCGCCCGTGTTCCCACTATGGCATGAGTAGGCCGCGCGCGTCCCGCGTTGTGCAGCCCGCGCCGCTTCTTGCGCCCGTGTTCCCACTATGGCATGAGTAACCCGCGCGCGCCCCGCGTTGTGCAGCCCGCGCCGCTTCCCGCGTCCGTGTTACCGCTATGGCATGAGTAGCCCGCGCGCGTCCCGCGTTGTGCAGCCCGCGGCGCTTCCCGCGTCTGTGTTCCCACTATATCATGAGTAGCCCGCGCGCGTCCCGCGTTTTGCAGCCCGCGCCGCTTCCCGCGCCTGTGTTCCCGCTATGGCATGAGTAGCCCGCGCGCGTCCCGTGTTGTGCAGCCCGCGCCGCTTCGTGCGCCCGTGTTCCCGCTATGGCATGAGTAGACCGCGCGCGTCCCGCGTTGTGCAGCCCGCGCGGCTTCCCGCGCCCGTGTTCCCACTATATCATGAGTAGCCCGCACGCGTCCCGCGTTGTGCAGCCCGCGGCGCTTCCCGCGTCTGTGTTCCCACTATATCATGAGTAGCCCGCGCGCGTCCCGCGTTTTGCAGCCCGCGCCGCTTCCCGCGCCTGTGTTCCCGCTATGGCATGAGTAGCCCGCGCGCGTCCCGTGTTGTGCAGCCCGCGCCGCTTCGTGCGCCCGTGTTCCCGCTATGGCATGAGTAGACCGCGTGCGTCCCGCGTTTTGCAGCCCGCGCCGCTTCCCGCGCCTATGTTGCCGCTATGGCATGAGTAGCCCGCGCGCGTCCCGCGTTTTGCGGCCCGCGTTGCTTCCCGCGCCCGTGTTCCCACTATGGCATGAGTAACCCGCGCGCGTCCCGCGTTGTGCAGCCCGCGCCGCTTCCCGCGTCCGTGTTCCCGCTATGGCATGAGTAGCCCGCGCGCGTCCCGCGTTGTGCAGCCCGCGGCGCTTCCCGCGCCTGTGTTCCCGCTATGGCATGAGTAGCCCGCGCGCGTCCCGTGTTGTGCAGCCCGCGCCGCTTCGTGCGCCCGTGTTCCCGCTATGGCATGAGTAGACCGCGCGCGTCCCGCGTTGTGCAGCCCGCGCGGCTTCCCGCGCCCGTGTTCCCACTATATCATGAGTAGCCCGCGTGCGTCCCGCGTTTTGCAGCCCGCGCCGCTTCCCGCGCCTATGTTGCCGCTATGGCATGAGTAGCCCGCGCGCGTCCCGCGTTTTGCGGCCCGCGTTGCTTCCCGCGCCCGTGTTCCCACTATGGCATGAGTAACCCGCGCGCGTCCCGCGTTGTGCAGCCCGCGCCGCTTCCCGCGTCCGTGTTCCCGCTATGGCATGAGTAGCCCGCGCGCGTCCCGCGTTGTGCAGCCCGCGGCGCTTCCCGCGTCTGTGTTCCCACTATATCATGAGTAGCCCGCGCGCGTCCCGCGTTTTGCAGCCCGCGCCGCTTCCCGCGCCTGTGTTCCCGCTATGGCATGAGTAGCCCGCGCGCGTCCCGTGTTGTGCAGCCCGCGCCGCTTCGTGCGCCCGTGTTCCCGCTATGGCATGAGTAGACCGCGCGCGTCCCGCGTTGTGCAGCCCGCGCGGCTTCCCGCGCCCGTGTTCCCACTATATCATGAGTAGCCCGCGTGCGTCCCGCGTTTTGCAGCCCGCGCCGCTTCCCGCGCCTATGTTGCCGCTATGGCATGAGTAGCCCGCGCGCGTCCCGTGTTTTGCGGCCCGCGTTGCTTCCCGCGCCCGTGTTCCCACTATAGCATGAGTAGCCCGCGCGCGTCCCGCGTTGTGCAGCCCGCGCCGCTTCCTGCGCCCGTGTTCCCACTATGGCACGAGTAGCCCGCGCGCGTCCCGTGTTGTGCAGCCCGCGCCGCTTCCTGCGCCCATGTTCCCACTATGACATGAGTAGCCCGCGCGCGTCCCGTGTTGTGCAGCCCGCGCCACTTCCTGCGCCCGTGTTCCCACTATGGCATGAGTAGCCCGCGCGCGTCCCGCGTTGTGCAGCCCGCGCCGCTTCCTGCGCCCGTGTTCCCACTATGGCATGAGTAGCCCGCGCGCGTCCCGCGTTTTGCAGCCCGCGCCGCTTCCCGTGCCTATGTTGCCGCTATGGCATGAGTAGCCCGCGCGCGTCCCGCGTTTTGAGGCCCGCGTTGCTTCCCGCGCCCGTGTTCCCGCTATGGCACGAGTAGCCCGCGCGCGTCCCGTGTTGTGCAGCCCGCGCCGCTTCCTGCGCCCGTGTTCCCACTATAGCATGAGTAGCCCGCGCGCGTCCCGTATTGTGCAGCCCGCGCCCCGTATTGTTCAGCCCGCGCCTCTTCCTGCGCCCGTGTTCCCACTATAGCATGAGTAGCCCGCGCGCGTACCGTGTTGTGCAGCCCGCGCCGCTTCCTGCGCCCGTGTTCCCACTATAGCATGAGTAGCCCGCGCGCGTCCCGTGTTGTGCAGTCCGCGCCGCTTCCTGCGCCCGTGTTCCCACTATAGCATGAGTAGCCCGCGCGCGTCCCGTGTTGTGCAGCCCGCGCCGCTTCCTGCGCCCGTGTTCCCACTATAGCATGAGTAGCCCGCGCGCGTCCCGTGTTGTGCAGTCCGCGCCGCTTCCTGCGCCCGTGTTCCCACTATGGCATGAGTAGCCCGCGCGCGTCCCGTGTTGTGCAGCCCGCGCCGCTTCGTGCGCCCGTGTTCCCGCTATATCATGAGTAGCCCGCGCGCGTCCCGCGTTTTGCAGCCCGCGCCGCTTCCTGCGCCCGTGTTCCCACTATAGCATGAGTAGCCCGCGCGCGTCCCGTGTTGTGCAGCCCGCGCCGCTTCCTGCGCCCGTGTTCCCACTATAGCATGAGTAGCCCACGCGCGTCCTGCGTTTTGCAGCCCGCGTCGCTTCCCGCGCCTGTGTCTCCACTATGGACACTCAAATGAAGTTCTTATGTTTGAGATAGCCGCGCCCGCCCCGCACCCGCCGTTCGCCGTTCCGTCGCCCCTTATCCGACGAAATCGTCAACCTATCGCGCTTTTGAAAGGCCCTGGTTTCTCACCTTTTTTTTAATGAGAAATTATAAAAGGTTTACTACCGCTCTGAATGGAGCCAGAGAGAGTGTCAGACTTTTAAAACCCTCCCATGTTCCTGTAGTCGCCCTTTACGTTCCAGGGCCGCAGTGACTTCAAACAATCCCGCAGCCCCCTGGTTTCTGGGCTTGGTCATGTATTTTATAATTCGCCCAAGTATTTCATAATTTCATTCGTGCTTTACTCATAATGTTCAAGTATATGTTAAAAGGGCGTTAATATGATACGTTAAACTTAAGGGGGAAGCGGCATGGTAGCTCGCCAAATTAAAAAAAAATATGTAAAAAAACGCAAGTATATCTTGCGATTTTTTACATTTTGCGGGTTTGTGTCAGTTTCTATGTTCATTAAAATATGATTAGCGACCATAACAAATATGGCTTTACTGAGTTACAATCATTAAAGTCATCAATACAACCCTCTCAGTTCAGCTAATTTGAAAATTTCAGATTTGTCTGAGATGGTCTTTCTTCAAAAGTCCATCTCAGACAAATCTGCATGGTTCTCATGTGATTTAACCATTACATATTTACCGTATGGACTTTAAAAGAGACTTTGACCCCCGAGTTTATTTCAGTGTTTCTTGTCAGGGTAGTCAGCTAGGAAACACCGGCCTCATCTAGTTTAAAATGACGAAAAAGAAAAATACGTGTAAAAGTGTTTTTATTTAAACCTGTTTGCAAAATAAATATCATTTATAAAGTTCCCACTGCTGGGACTCAGGCCTCTTCTCTAGGAGAGGAAATGAGCCGTAGTCCACCACGCCGGCTCAGTGCGGATTGGTGGATGTCACATGTCTTCGAATTTTTGGTTCTAGGATATGCCGGTTTCCTTACGATGTTTTCCTTCACCGTTTTGAGAGCAGTGATAATGAAATAAATTACACAAAGTAATGCGCCCGTGGTCGTGGATTTAAACCCTACCCACAACTCGTAAGTCGGGACCGTTAGTACTGGACCACCACTGCTCTCAAAGTGAAAGGAATTATACATTTTTATTTGTTTCTAATAAGGATTATTTCTTCTCAGGTACTAGAAATAGACCCAAGGAATGAAAAAGCACTATACAGGCGCGGGCAAGCAAATTACGCCCTTAAGAACTACGACGACGCTCTCATGGACCTCAAACAAGCGGACAAAGTGTCGCCGAACAATAAGGCTGTGCAAAAACTCTTAGACGAAGTAAGGTTGACAAACAAAAGTTATAATGATATTCAAAAACAAAGGCTGTCAAAATTTTTTCGTGAGCAAAAAGAGAACGAGGCGTTTATCGAGATCACATGTGAGATCACCAATGAGATCGCCGCCAATGAGATCGCCGCCGATAAGATCGCAAATCACTGAACTAAGACTGACAGTAGTTATACGTAGGATTATGTAGACAATACGCTTTTGTTGCCGTTCTGAACCGGTCTCGGTCAAATTGGATGCTAATTTTCTTTTTAAGGGTTCAATACCTTAAAAGGAAAAAATGGAAACTTTATAGGATCACTTTATTGTCCGCGTCTGTCTGTCTGTTAAGATCCTTTATCTCGTGAACGCGTGGAGGTATCGAGTTGAAAGTCAAGTCAAGTCTGCGGTCCCTTGAACCTGTGAAAAATCAAACTTCTGGGTTAACGAAAAAAAATATACGGCACGGTATGTTGCAAAAAACGTATATTTCGACACTCAAGGGAATCAAAATTCATAGGGTACTTCTCGTTGACCTAGAATCCTGAAATTTGGCATGAAGCAAGGTCTCATAGCACAAGTATAGGAAAAAAAATCTGAAAACTGTACATTTGTAGTTACATCACAAAAAAAGGAAAATCCTTCCTAACTTAATTCGGGAATTAATTGAACTGTTTTCATAGGTCAGTTGGTACAGAACCCGCGAGTACGCGAGTCCGACTCGCACTTGCCCGGTTTTTTTTTGTACACGGCGTTTTAGGGTATTTTTGTAAATTTATAATTGTGGTTCTAAATTCGAATTGTAACTACTTTATTATTGTGTTTTTTTTTTAATTACGGTATGATTACTATTATTAAACCTGGTAACATTGAATTTGGTTGCCATTTGACGCGGGCCGTTGGTTAGAATGTTTCGTAAAGGTACTGAACTAAGGAAGGCACTAGATAAACTTGGATTAACGGCCATTGATCCTCCTACTTTTATTAACATTCTTAATTTCAAAAACGGATATAATGACAAAGTTATTTTGAATCGACATCTATCGTTGATCGTTTATTTTTGGGTACCTACGCAGGGATATTAGGATAAGGTCAATGTGCTTTATTCCCCGTTGGTCTGGCGCCTAGTATAGTGTTGCCACAGAAGGCATTTTCAAGGAATTGATAAAAATACCAAAATTATTATGTTGTACATGTTTTTCTAGAC
This sequence comes from Mythimna pallens, assembly GCA_961205895.1. Taxonomy (NCBI): domain Eukaryota; kingdom Metazoa; phylum Arthropoda; class Insecta; order Lepidoptera; family Noctuidae; genus Mythimna; species Mythimna pallens. The sequence continues at coordinate 20,546,735 of OY540839.1, read as the reverse complement.
CATTATTATTCCATATATGGCAGTGATTTAATTATGTGATAGGGACTGAAATTAAATCTAATTATTCGTAGCTGCATATGAATTACTATGAACGATTAGAAGCAGCTTATTTAGTTTTTTAAAAGCGAAATACAACCGTATTATTTTGGTCTCATGGTTGGTTTTATGGAATTGAGAAGAATCACAAATGACATGAGTTTTTGTCTCATTGTAATTACTACGTATTTGCTAATTAATATGCTAATGTTTTAGTTAAGTGATGCTGCGTTATTAGAAGATGCGCACAGTCTGTGTATTGAATGTGATGATTATTTTGACTGGCCTGTTGGTCTAGTGGTTAGTGGCCCTGACTGCTATACTGGAGGTCGTGGGTTCGATTGTTCTATGTCTGGGTGTTATTCTAACTCTACTTCTAATTCTACTCTATTAATCTGTATGTATAAATATGTTAATATGTATGTATTTAGAGTATCAGTTTATTAGTTGTCTAGTACTCTTAACACAAGCTCTGCTTGGCTTGGGACTAGATGGCGTTGTGTGATAGTTGTGGAATATTATTATAATTAAAAAATCACACGGTATTTTTTTTTATTTACATATGGGACAACTAGCTGCTGCCAGCGGTTTCGCCCGCGTGAAAGCAGGTTCCTCTGTACAAACTTTGAACTCCCGTTTCCTCCTCTTGGGGGTTGAATTGAAAACACCAAAATATTACCACTTAACTTTAATTTTACGCTAATTACTATTTATACCAATTCTTATTTTATTTGTAATTAATTTTTAAACCTTTTTCTCAACAACACATAAAAGCGCCTAGGTTCCGAAGTGATGTGACGACAGCATCGCTTTGACTCGTTCATTCGTTCTCAAGCTTCCGTGCTGTTGACTTCATTGGCAAATATAACAAAAATATTTAAATATCTTTATGTTGTAGTTCCATTTTCCGCGCTATTAATTATCGGATTTTTGAATCGGCTATAATTTTTTTTATTCAATTGATTGAATTGATTACAGTGTTGCATGCTGCCAAACAATAAAAAATAATCCACTCTTCTCTGAGGTAGGTCAGAAAGTACTACATTATTGGGCCCATTCGGTACCATCTTCTTTGTTTGTTAAGGCAAAATAAAGATGGCGCAAACCTTGAGTAGTCAATACACAGACTGTGAAGCTTCAGTAAGTTATATATAGAAATCGAATCAAACAAGTTATGAGATTTGATATTAATTATTAAACAAATTTTGTTTAAATCAGGGTGAAATTAATATCTTGCTTTATTTTTTTTATACACCAATATTTTTTATTAGTATAAATAATTAAAGGGCTTAATATTAGAACATAATAATATTAAGGCTTAATATTATTTATATTGGGCTTCATATGAATGAATGAATGGCGATCAAAATGGAAAAACTGCACGTAGTATTTTCTAGTAGCAATTGTTATGAATGATTGATTCAATTATGAATTTATCAATTATGACAAACTTTCGTTTTTTTTACTAATTAAAAAATAGTGGTGTATAAAGCTCATATTGAGATTTGTATGTAACTGTCTATTCTATATTTTACCCAATTATGTCTTTATTTGTCTGTTTTTTATATTGAAATGAATTGGATTCCTTGTTAATTGTAATCACCGTAATCATTGCAACAGTTTTTGTTTTGTCTGTACAGAATTTTATTATATAAGTACTATTTTATGTAAATAAAGATAAAGAATCAATAACAATTTAGCGGTTTTTCCATAGCAAAGCTGCCCCCCATGGGAACCTATATCGTAAACCTATGTTATATTGTAGAGTGGGATTATAGTTAATTGAGTAGATATAGAAGGAGCTTTAAAAATAAAGATATGCCACTTAAAATAAGCCGCCACTACAATATAACATAGGCTTCGATATAGGTTCCCATTGGGAGCAGTGTTGCTAAGGAAGTACGGCTAGACCCTTTGGTGACGACACTTCATAGACATGACGACATGATCAGTGATTGGAATAGGTAAAGTATATTTACTTAAGTTCTCGGAAGTCAGTAACATATATGTTATCAAGTTGAAAACATAACTTCTAATCTCCTGCCCACTGCCTCTATGCAGGAATCGTTCGGTCCATGGCCCTTTATGGGGCGCCGGTAGGGGCGCCGTCGGCGTCGCTTCGAAAGCGACCGGCGGCCAAGATTAACGCAAGCCAGAGGGGCTTGGCCATCCGGATGGTGCGGGGACACCGCACGATTTCCCGCGAAGCAGCGAGCCTCCTTGCTAGCCAACCACGTGGGATTTGGAGGCAAAAGACCTTGCACACATGCACGATCTGCACATGGAGATGCAACGCCGCGGCGAAACTCCGCTGCCGCGCCAAGTCGCGGCATGGCGGAAAGATTTCCGGTGGGATCTCTTGATGGAATGGCGACAGCGATTGTCGCAACCCAGTGCTGGGCACGCCATAATTGTGGCGATAAGTCCCCTCTTTGAGGAGTGGCTGGAAAGACCTCACGGCGTCCTTACCTACCGCATGACGCAGGTCCTCACCGGACATGGTAAGTTTGGGAGGTTCCTGCACCGGATTCGTGCAGAAGAGACGCCCGGGTGCCACCATTGTGTGGACCGCCCGGAGGACACGGTGGAGCATACGGTACAGGTGTGCCCCGCTTGGGCAGAGCACCGCCGTGTCCTCGTGGGGGCAATCGGCGGCAGCGATCTCTCGCGCCGGGCCTTTTTACAGGCCATGGTCCGGAGCGAGGAGGAGTGGCAGGCGGTTGCCTTCTTCTGCGAAGCAGTAATGCTAGCAAAGGAGGCGGCCGATCGCGTGAGGGAACGGTCCTCACGCCCCAACCGCCGTCGGGATTCCGATCCCGATTTCTGGCCACCGTAGGCGCGCTTGCGGATGACGAGCAATGGGTGGCTCGCCGTCCGATCGTCCGGTAACCGTCCGGACCGAGCCCAAGTCGTTGACGGCGCGTAGTGTTCCACGTGCGCCTCAAGGAGATGTCAGCAACCATAGGGGCCCAGCAGGGTCGAACCTGCTGGGGCCATGGGTGATGCGAAAGAGATCCCCGGGGCCCTGAAAAAATGATAAAGAAGGAACAAGAGTCGGTTTTTAGTCAGTAAAAGTCTGACACTATCTCGCGCTCCGCCCAAGGGCGCTCCTCAAAGTCAGCAAACCGTAGGGGCCTAGCAGGGCCGAGGCCGCTAGCTAGAACCGCGGGGAATTTTCGAAAAGGAAACCCGTAGTCCTAGAACGCAAAGGGTAATTGAAGAACATAGGTGTGGTTTTAGTCAGTAAAAGTCTGACACGTCCTCCCGCTCCACCCAGAGCGCTAGAAGTCATTGGATGACTTCCACCCTTAAAAAAAGCGTATGATGACGAATACGCGTCTATGAAGCTACGCGTTCGTGAACAGTTGGCCTAAAAGGTTACAATGATAACTGTTCATGTTGTAAGAATATATAAGTTCCGATCAAAACGTTAACTAAATATATATTTTAATTGTTTTATACTCAACGAACAAAATTTGATGAGTTACATTGTTGAATGCAATATTTTTTAATTTCACTCTGTGTAACTTTAAGAATGATAATTGGCTGTACTTAGATTTTAAGTTGTTAACACTGCCCTGTAAAAGTGTTGTATTCGGTTTAAAGTTGTATTTTGACAATACACTAGTACCAATTATTTTCGCGCGTCCATTAATATTTGCCTAGATTTTGTAAACTTATCTAATTTTGTAAATAAACATTTTCTTTTTAAATAATTTAATTTATGTGAAATAATATCCTGGAAGTTCTGTGGGAGGTTTTTGCCCAGCAGTGGGATATTACAGGCTAAGCAAAAAGTGAAACATCAAGTCTGAACAAGATTTTTTTATTGTCGGAAATTATCAAATAACTCCTCGCGCTCTGGGTGGAGCGAGGCATCATCATTTCAGCCGAAAGACGTCCACTGTTGGACATAGGCCTCCACCAAGCGTCGCCACAACGATCGATCCTGTGCGTCTCACATCCACCGCACACCGTCCACCTTATGGGAGGCCTTTCAACGCTGCTTTTTCCGTTGCGCAGTCGCCACTCTAGAACCTTTCGGCCCCATCGATCATCCGTTTATTTATTTATTTAATGCTTTATGCACACAAATGTACAGAGGCGAACTTAATGCATTAGGCATTTCCTACCAGTCAACCTTTGGGTGATGCAGAGAAGAGTAGTGGTAGGTGCAACAAAAGAGAGAAAAAAGGCGAATACAGGAATGGAATGGATCCGTTCTACGAGCAACTCTCTGGTTACTTCTCAAGGAGTCGGCGTATTGGTTAATTTTTATATTATTATTATGACAGACAAAATTAAAACAAAACTGAGACTTCGAAATTTGGAATTACATGCAGCAATGCGGTATTTAAGATAAACTTTGTTAGTCGTCGGTTTGATATTTTTATTGAGCAGTTTAGTTTGCTTATGTTGTTAAAAAGGTTTAAGATTCGTGTTACTTTTTTGAAAATCGTTAGTTTGAAAAAATTGGAAAGAAATTTTTAATTTTACATTTTGTTCTCAGATTATAAAACAAAAGGCAGATAGACCGCACGGAACAATGAAGTGACACGCTTGTAGACATGTGTGCGTGGCAGCACTATAAAAACACGTTTCCTCGGTGTGCGTTACGGTTGCCAGGATAATAACAAAATTACCCATAATATTTCATTATCTATCTATATAAATAAAAATCAATTTCCGAAATGTATGCGCGCATAACTTAAGAACGGCTGCACCTATTTAGGTAAATCTTTTTTGTTGTGTTTTTATCACAGTTCACGCTTGACCGCGGTCGCGAGTGCACGTAAACTACCGTGCGCTACGAATATGTCGAAATCAAAAAGATTAAAGTGTGCAAATTGTAACATTGTAATATGTGAGATTTTAGCGTTCATACAAAACAAAATAGACGTGATGGACGAAGAAAGTCTCGTCCGGATATGTGAAAGTGCATTTAGTGTCGAGGATATAGAACTTGCAAAGTCGTTACTTTTTGAATCTTTGCAAAAAACGGCTACTATTCGAAAACGACAAGGCAAGACTCAACGCAACCTTGACGACATTATATCGCTTTTAAAAGGGACTGATCCAGAAAATATACCAACTTTTGTGGCGAGAAATCTCGAGAAATTACCTCCGGTTACATTCGACCATGTAGATGTGACCTCATTACTTAAAAAAATCGTCATGATGCAGGGAACTATTGATGAAATTCGCGATAATTATGTATCAAAGAAGGATATCGATGAACTTTTGGTAGATTTTCGTAGGTCACCATCCTCTGAGAAAAGGCGCAACGTTAACCTGATACGCGGGGGGTACTTGCATAAGAAAAATATATCAGTTCTGGATAGCGGACCAGAGGCACTCCCAATGCACGACTATGAGGATAATTGCTCGGTTTTAGGGCAGAACATTGAAGGTGGTAGTGAATGTTTGCGTCAAATGCATGATACGGCAATTACATTTGCGCGAGCGTCACCGGCGCTCTTACTGAGTAGTGAGCCAATATGCAAGACAACGAGTGCGAGTGAGATACCGTGCAGTCTAGCGCAGCGACATCAGTCAACACAACCAAACAATGTCATTACTAAGTTAGACAAATGTAAACAAAGTGAGGCTACGACGGAGCGTTTATTATCATACGCTGAAATGGCTAGTAATGGCACTCAATGGAAGGTACCTGACAGGGATGATCAATGGATTTTGGTTCAGAAGACACGATTAAGAAATAGGCTAATTGCAAAAAAAGGAAATGCGGTTGTCCAGTCGCAGGACAATGTGAAATTTAAAGCGGCAGATACTAAAGTACCGTTGTTTATTTCTAATGTCCATACCGATGTACGTGAAGAGGACATTATTGACTATGTTCGCAATAAAACGGGAGAAACTATTTCTCTAGTGAAGCTAAAAATTAAAAAACAAAAAAGTTATAATGCCTACAAAGCCTATGTTGTAAAGCATAAACTGGAATTATTTCTAGATGAGAAGCTGTGGCCATCAGGCATTTCCTTTAGGCGCTTTATCAACTTTGGGGTGAGAAGAAATTCGAAAACAGATTCGGAATGTGAGGCTAATATAAATAAAGAATTAAATGGATAAAGAAGAAACTAGATGTTCCAGTAAACTTATTAGTTATAATTGTAAGTCTGTCAAGAGATCCTGGGAAGGTGTGAGAACCCTGTGCCAGACTGCTGATGTGGTGGCACTACAGGAGACGTGGCTCCTGCCACACGAGTTGCCTATGTTGAGTACTATCCACGAGGAGTTCAGTGCGACGGGAACCTCTGCCGTGGACACGTCAGTGGGTTTACTCACGGGTCGCCCGTACGGTGGTGTCGCGATATTATGGCGAAAAAGTGTGTTCCAGTCAGTGTCTGTGATTAACTGTGATAACGTTCGTGTAACTGGGATAAAGATAACCGTGAGTAATAGAAACATAGTCATTCTTAGTGTTTATATGCCAACAAACTGTGGTGATAATTTACCGGTATTTACAGACTGTCTTAGTACGATACAGTCTGTGATTGAAATGGAACAAAGATGCGGAACTGAAGCATTTTACGTGTTAGGGGACTTTAATGCGCACCCGAACGAATTATTCTTTAATGAGTTAGTTGCTTTTTGTAACGATAATGAATGGTGTTGCGTGGATGTACATATGTTGGGGTTACAGTCTGGTACCTCTACGTTTCGTAGTGAAGCTCATGGGTGCTTGAGGTGGTTGGATCATTGCATAACTACACAATCTGCAATTTCCACCATTAATAAAATATGGGTTCAAGACGATGTGTACTGGTCTGATCATTTCCCACTTATTATAGAATGTAATTTGTATAAACTTAATATTAAATATGAATATAATTTAAATAAAGACAATGTCAAACGGCAAGTGATCTGGGGAGAACGACAGCCTAATCAAATTCATAAATATCACGAGTTATGTAATTCTAAACTTCGAACAATAGATTTTCCTTTAGTATTAGGACAATGTTGTGATTCCGTATGCCGTAACTCCGATCATTGCGTAATTATTGATGAGTTATATAGTGAAATTATTTCTGTATTGTCGGAGGCTGCAATGAAAACATATCATTGTAAAAAGATAAAAACCAAGTCTTATCACATTACTGGTTGGAATGACTACGTCGCCGACGCTCATCGGGCCGCTCGTACAAAATTTAAACTGTGGGTACTAGCCGGTAAGCCCACTAGTGGTATAGTGTATGACGAAATGAGAGATACCCGAAAAATATTTAAGTCCAAGTTAAAATCATGCCAAGACCGACAAGAACAATTAAAAATGAATAAGCTTGCCTCTAATCATTCGGCTAAAAAATTTAAAGATTTTTGGAAAAATGTTAACCGTTTAAATGTGAAAACGAGCCTCCCGGTAAGTATCGGCGGCGTAAATGATCATAAAACTATTGCTAACGCGTTTAAGGAACAGTTTACGGTCCCATCATCCCTTGGCCCGTCGTCAGCGAGTGATGTTCACGATGCAGATGCCGTCATGACTGAGCGTAAGATTTTATTTTCTGCTAAGAGTATCAGAAACATAATAAATAATATGCAGCGAGGAAAATCGCCCGGTCATGACGGCCTCAGTATAGAACATTTTAAATATGCTGGTGTTCATTTGCCGCGTGTGTTGTCGATGTTTTTTAATTTTTGCATGTCCCATTCGTACCTACCAGAGCCGCTCATGCGTACTATTGTGGTGCCTATTCAAAAAAATAGGACGGGAGACTCATCTGACAGGGCTAACTACCGGCCCATTTCACTGGCCACCACTGCGGCCAAGGTACTTGACAGCATGCTTAATGCGAACCTCACAAAAAAAGTCGACCTACACGACGCCCAGTTTGGGTTCAGAGCCGGGTTATCTACTGAGAGTGCCATTTTGAGTCTAAAGCATGCTGTCGGGTACTACACAGCCAAGAGGACGCCAGTATACGCCTGCTTTCTAGACTTGTCAAAAGCTTTCGATCGTGTCCATTATGATCTTCTGTGGGACAAGCTAGGCAGCGTGGGTGTGCCGGGGGAGTGTATCTCTCTCCTGAGGTATTGGTATTCAAACCAGAAAAATTATGTAAGGTGGGCAGGGTCGCTGTCAGATGAGTATAAATTGGAATGTGGCGTTAGACAAGGTGGTTTAAGCTCACTTCTATTATTTAATATTTATGTTAACCAGCTTGTCGAGCGGCTCAGTAGCACACATGTCGGCTGCCATATTGATGACACTTGTTTTAACAATATTAGCTATGCAGACGATATGGTGCTGCTGAGCCCCTCCATAAGCGGGCTAAGAAAACTTTTATTTATATGTGAGAAGTACGCGGAGGAGCATGGGTTACAATATAACACTAAAAAGAGTGAAATTTTAGTTTTTAAGTCAGGCAAACAACAGCCTACCCATGTACCCCCTGTATTTCTTAATGGAATAGCTCTAAAGCAGGTTCAAACTTTTAAATACCTGGGTCATATTGTGACTAGTGACCTACGGGACGATGAAGATATTGAGCGGGAGCGCAGGGCTCTGGCGGTGAGAGCTAATATGCTCGCCCGCAGGTTCGCGCGATGCACGAGAGAAGTGAAAATAACGCTATTTAAGTCATTTTGCCAGTCCTTCTACTCAAGCGGCCTGTGGGTGAGTCATACCCAGCGAGCCTACAGAGCCTTGCGCACTCAGTACAATAATGCGTTCAGGATGTTGTTGGGTCTGCCGTGGCGATGCAGCGCCTCTGGGATGTTTGCTGAAGCGCGCACTGATGGTTTCCAGGCCATCATGCGCAAAAAAGCAGCTTCCCTGCTGGCCCGTATACGGAGTAGCGACAACGGCATTCTGAACGCAATTGCTGTGCGTTTTGACTGTCCCTTTCAAAATTATTGGGTCATGTCTTGTAAAGGTGTGGCCAGTCATGGCAAATAAAATTTGTAATAGGTTAAGTTTTATATGGGTCTATGCCACCCGAAATAAAGTTATTATTATTATTATTATTATTTATTGTCAGGGTTTGTATGAAACAATTGTTTGCAAATAAAAAAAAACATAATTCAAATATTACAAATAAAATAGAAATGGTTTTATTTGTTTATTAGTTATAGTTGTTTGGTTTACAGTAATGATCTAAACATAGAAAATTAACAGCCTCTATTTTGCACTAATTTCTTATAATATTGTCTTTTACCCTAGATACATCTGGCATCTATACTTGAATATTTTTCCAGCGCAATTTTTAAGCTTAATTTGTGTTCAACTCCATAGCTTAAATGTTCATCTTCCAAGTTTGTAAATATAGTTTCATTGTCAATAAAACCTTTAAAAATTATTGAAATTATGTAGTTATAATCATTTTTTTGTTTTTATTAACAAGTTTTCTTTTAAAATTTTTCTTATAACAGTTTCTGCCGCCTGTACAAACTTGATAAGTGTCAGTGGAAGGAAAAATTAAGCCTTCTTTGTCTCTTAAGCCAATCAATTTATGTAAAGCTTGTTTTTCCGTTGCGATCAAACGGGTCAAACAATATTCACACTTGACTACTTTTATAACGAATCGTATGACGCAACCAGATATGTAACCTACAATTACTTTTCGCAATTTGTCGAAAAGTGGTATATCTAAATATTCTGCCCAATTATTATTATCGTCAGGCACATTCTGTAGGAAATCTGATGAACTAGAAATAATTTCATCGTCTTCGGTCTCATCGCGTCTGTAAGAAGAACTTGTTGAATTAATAATATGAAGGCGGTCAAGCAACACATATATTTCGGTTTTGTTACCCCGATAAATGGGTTTTCGGTAATCAAAATGGGTCATAGTTCGTGAGTTAAAAACATCAAACATGCCATTCATCAGTTGGATAAACTCTTCCGTGGGCTGAGATTGTTCATAATCTGGAAGATTTAAATAATTTCTACAAAAAAACATATCTTTTGTTACACTCCTGCTTAATGTCTGCGTGGCCAACTTAACTTTCATAATTTGATTTCTAAATGAAATATGCCTCTTTGAAAGCTTATTTGCTAAGTCCAGTCGACAACTTCACCATCTTTATTTAACAATTGTTTTTTTTTTGTGCTTCCAGATGATTTCTTAAAAGTTTTATAACGTAACTTGGGTCTAGAAAACAAGCAACTTCGCTACCATCTGATGGATGTGGAAATGTCGTTTTCATATTAGAGAAATCCGTTATATTGCAACCAATCAACCCCATGGTGGTAAAATTTGTAGCATGCCCATCAATTGTCACGGACACCGCTCTTACACCAGCTTCGTGACATTTTGTTAGACAAAGTTTTACTAGTTAGTTAAGCAGCAAAGATCCAGCTAACATTTTATTACTTTTGAGCAAATGCAGTTTAAAGTTAGGCAGAAATTAAAAAAATCGTATGATACAGTACTCATTTGAAATTTAGCAGTGTAATAGGCCATAACTAACATATACATTATTTTGAAAGTAATATATAGTGTATTTTTATATGAAGAGTATTTATTATTCCTGAAAAATTATGCGTGGATCTTTTATGCAAAATACAATATTACAATATAAGTATCGGTTTAATGTGTGGTTCATTTTAGAAGGAGAAGGAAATTAATATAATTATGTACTAATATAAGAACAGTTTAATGACAAAAATAATACAAATTGACCTTTCATGTAAAAAAATATAATAAAACAATGAATCGGCAATCACTGGTTGGTTTTCCAAATTATTTAAGTAGTATCGCTTTCCTCAGTTTCATACTCTATCTCAAAATCAGGTTCAGCACCAAATCCATCAATATCGTCTTCTACATTATTGTCACCTCTCAGATTTTTGTAGAATGTGTGAGAATCACGTGGAATCAAATGCGTAAGGTTTTTGATATCGCTCAATTTCGCAGCTGCTATAGGTTTACAATTTGGCCAAAGCATATTCATCATATCTCTGGAAATGAAGGGTTGTCTTCCACGTTGACGTTTTTTCAGATCCACCCCTTCATAATCATCCTCTAAACTTTTTCGCATAAATAAGGAAAACATTGCTTCCTTTTTTAGTAAAATTTCTTTGGTTTTAAGGCAGGAAATTTTTTCACCAGTAATAGATGTATTTCTATTGGTGATTGCTTTTTCAAGATTAGCTGATCCAAGAAAACCTTTGACTTCCATTCTGTGCACTTGAAGAGGTTTATTTTTTTTTGCAGGTTCTCATTGTGTTCATATAATCTTCAGGTAGGTAAACTCTTTGTTGGTATTTCAGAGCACATTCTACTTTGCCGAAATCTGTGTCATTAGGGAAGAAACTGTGTCCAGACTCTAAAACTCTAATTAAAATTTGTTGTAATGTCGGGTGATCGTTTAAAAAAGCTTTAAGCAATTTTTTTTAAATAGGAATATTAAGCTCACCCTTATGTGAGCTTAATATTGCTATTTCGGCCGCCGCAGGAATCGCTCCACAAAATAAGATTAGTTACTCCTTCTTTCAATCTTTCCGGCAGGTGCTTAATCAGACAAGAACCTACTTCTTGGGAGCCTCTCCCAGCTTCACCTTCTACTCAAATGTTACCTACAGTGGCCTTGATCATCTGATCCCATATGTATGCCCAAATCATAGATTTATAATACTTAGATCGGCAATAGATTCAGTCAGGCGAGACCAAAATGAAATTACACTAGTGTGCGTGTAACGTGTATGTGAGCAAGATCAATAGTGATGCGCATGCAGTTCTCTAAACTGTAAATATCGATAAAAAATTACGTTAGGTATCTTCTGTACCTAGTGCTGATAACGAAGAGGAAAAATAAAACCACATAATAATATATAATAAAATGAATTTGACTTTTATTTGCCACCAAACAGAACCAATTTGTTATAAAAATGTCGCAAACTTTCTTTCGATGTATTTTCCAATTTAGCTTGGTACTTTATTCTGATTGTCTATTTGACAATATTTCAATTATTGCTTTTATGAGCAAGTGTTTATGGTTAAATAATACTGGCGAATCATACATATGACTGTCAAGTACTTTAAAAAAGTTTTTACATGTCACAAGGCAATCGTTTACCACCTTGTGAAACTCGAATTGGTCCATATTTTTCCTTTAATGCATTTACGGAAAACTCGTTTAGATTGAACACCTACATCATAAACATCTTGCGAAGGATAAATCAGGCCACCTACGTCCTTCGTATATATAAATGAACCTACTTTAACGTCGCCGTAAAGTACAGTCACACATCGCTCGCATTTAATTTTCTTTGTGACTTTTTTTTACCACGTAACCACAAATGTATTCAACAATAGACTTTATTACACATTCCATTCCTTCAGGCACCCACGGCATACATGATAAGAAATCAGAATCATCATCGATTGACTGGACTTGGTCAACAGGCATATCTTCGTGTGGCGTCAGTATTGCACTAAGACCTGTTGTATTATTTATTGTGTCAATTGTATGTGATCTTTGTGCATTGAGAATACTGATTGTCTCTAAAGGCAAACAATTGGCTTTATCACTAATTTGCACTTCTACGTGACAGAGAAGACGTTTATATGCTGCTGTAAACTGTCTAGCAGTAGGGTTGTTATTAAAGCCCCCTTGAGAGCGCACTGCACTGAAAAAAGTTTCGAGATGGTCTTGAGAGAGCTTGTATGTCTGAAAAAACTTAAATTTTCCTGACTATCAGATCGACATAAATCCACTTCAATGCCACCGAATTTGACATAAAACCAACAAAGCCAAGTTTTCTTCAACTCTCCGTTAAAGATTTCTCATTGCATTTTAAATTTTGTATGTATTGACAGACTTTGTCACATTCAGCTATCGTTTTCAAACTTTGTCACATTCAGCTATCGTTTTCAATTTTTAAAAAAATCAAAAATTTTTGTATTCAAGAGCTTCCTTAAATCATGGCTGAGCAAATTTTTTGAGTTGAAAATATCAAATAAGTTATTTATATTTTTTAGGAACTCTGTTGTCGCTTGGCAATTTTCAAAGCAAGGTAATTTTAAATTTTCGTTGCAGAACTCCAAACTATTTGCAACGGAGTTGCTCAACAATTGGGCTGCCAAGCGTACATTCATTTTGTGATTGACAAAGTTTACATGTTTAGCGGTTATTTTGTTTGCTAAATGCAAACCGATATCACTTTGAAGTTTGTGTAGATTTTCAATGAATTCGTAACTAATAATTTCGTTGTTATGATGGAAAATTTTATATTCGGCAAAAGTATTTCTAACTACCTTTAATAAATGACATGCATCTAATAATATATAATATTTTTTTTCTCTGTAGAAAAAGTATGGTCTAAATGACGCATTGCTCAAACTGGCCCCTAAAATTGTTGCCATATTTATATTAGACGCTATGCCGTCAAAAGTAACAGAGATAATCTTCACAAAATCTGACAAGGCATCTATGCAGTTTTAAAAGAGTTTCTTTCTGTGTAGCATTAAAACCTCTTCCAAAAAAGTATGCTATTGGAATTTTCCAAAAAGAATTAACTGCCACTGCCATTATTACCAATGGCTCTTTGGCCTTGTCTACGTGATCTCCGTGAATATTATTTGCTACATTCACATATCCGTGATGACTACGACCGTCGAATTCTATATGTTCACGAATGGACATTTCGTCGAACATAAGGGTAATGACTAAATCCGTTTTTTCTTTGGCTACGAGTTTTATGGTTTCAATGGCCTCCTTAGTTATGCCTGGTCTACAGTCGACATTTTGATACCAACCTCTCAGTGTTCAGGGATGTGGTAGGCAAAGGTCAAGTTTTTTTCGCATGTAATTAAAGGCCCTAGGGCTATAGAAATGCAAAGTTAGGGCAAACGTCATAAGTTGCGCATCATACTTTTCTTTCATTTTTTTATTTTGGTTTCTTTTATTCACCCTATCAATGAGATTCTGTAAGAAATCACTTGAGATAATTTTGTCACTTTTTCGCAAGCGCGTTTTTTTTGAGCCCTTAATTTTTTAGTTTTTGTTGTTTATTTTGTAACCGTTTCCTAAGAATGTCAATGGTTTTCTTCATCTTTTTCTTTCTTGGGGTATTTTCCAATGCAAGAACGTTCGCTGTAGAGGTACTGGGAACCGGAGATATATCTCTGTAAACATATGACGACACTTGACGTTTTGGTTTCAAAAAAATCTGCAACCAAAAGTTAATCCATACATCACTTGTTATTCTGGTCGACTAGGTGTCTTCAAGGCTAGAGTGAATAGGCTCTTAATAAACTAGTGCGCCTGACCATCAATGATTGCATCTCCGTTTACCATCAGGTGGGATCGCAGTCAAGCACTGGTTTATATTAATTTAAAAAAAAGACGAGGTTTAAAGGAGTAATGCTTACAATCTAAATCGTGACATTCGTGACTCTATGGCCTAGAACATACAGCTGCCGTCAAGTAAAAAATAAAATCAAGATAAATAATTATCAGTTATCTACCATCCTCCAAGATTCATCCCGCGGGATTCTCATTCTCATCTTCTTCTCATTTCTCTTCATCATCCACACAGTAGCAAATAAACACCCAAAATACACATATTACCATTTATGTACAGCTGTAAAAAAATAATACTTATTTGTATTAGGAAATAACTTACAGGCATGGATAATGTAGGTATTGAACCAGAGCGCAGCTTCACTCTTTGAGAGCCTCTATGAGAAAAACATTTTTGTTCGAAGTGTCTACTGCATATAGTTGAGTATTTATGGGGAACCCAATTTTCTCTATTTATCATTTTAAGCCATTTCTGTCGAACATCATAATTTTTAGGAAATCTGAAATAATTTATGTTACACTATAATTTAATTTATTTAACGATATTTATAACAATGTAATATTACGTAACTTATTTATCGCTAAAGGATAATAACAATATTTTTTTTAAGTCGAGCAATAAGAACTAATAAGGCCCTATGTACGGCATATCTTTGCCAGTCAAGTTACATATCGATTAGGGTTGTTGAGGAAGTGATTATGAGGAAGAGGAGGAGGAAGAGGGAGTTTCAAGCACAAATCTTGAGGATGCGGATGAGGATGAGGATATTTTTTGAGGAAGAGGAAGCGGATGAGGTAGCGGAAGAGGAAGCGGATGAGGATGATATGATATATATATACTAGCAGACCCTACAGACGCTGTCCTGTACACACACAAAAAACATCAAAATCGTTCCAGTCGTTTAAAAGGAGTTCAGTGACATACACATTCACACAAGAAATATATAGTTGCTTTCAATAGAATCTAATTTTTTTTTTTTGTTTACCCCTTGGGGAAGGCTAAAGTCATTTGACCATACCGCCTAGTCTTTCGTCAATGTTTTCTTACGTAATTGTCATTAGAATGCGGGTGCAACCCATTCTAACGACTTTGAAGTATTTGGCAGCAAATGTATCGAGTCAGCCTTCTCAGTAAACTTCGCTGAGGCAGCCAAAACCACAATAAAATTTTCAGCTCCGTTTTACTGAGATCGCGCCTGTTTCAATGATTCCACATATTGTCCAGTTGCGCAGACACTTGAGATACAAAACTACACCAATTTTACATCACAATATCCACTAGGAATCAATTTGCGAATAATTGAGTCTCTTAGTTACAAAAACCGCAATGTCCGTTGTATGACATCGCGCGTAATTTATGATTTTCGTATTTCGCATTATTGGCCCTGTGGGCTTTAGTGCAACTATAGTAGTTTGATTTAAAATAATATAGTTAATCAAATACTAAACTTAATCATGTAAAATCTTTATGAACTAGAACAATAACCAGAAAAACATTATGGACTTTGCTGACTTTGTAACATTCGGATGGACTTTGCGGTTTTTGTTGCAAAAACAACATGGACTTTGTTGGCTTTGAAACATACCTATCGTGGCCTAGAATGATTGAACCATATTGATACTTCGTACTTGAAATAAAACTATGATTGTTTTATGAGAAGTTTATTAGTTAGACAAAACCGATGTTAAATTATAAGTAATGGTGACTCTTCTTGTTCTTCACATACCGACTCTTCAAGGAAATCGATATCGTCAACCATATTTTCGTCCGGTATTTCCTGTGTTGATGGTACTACTCTGTTATAGTACTCCAAAATCTCTAAATCACGCCATTTATCCCCGAAATGAGTAGATAACAATTTATTAACGTCCCTAAATTTTAACGGTTTTACTTGTGCGCCCTGTGGAATAGCGGTTGGAGAAATCATAGCCGTGTTTTTACCTTTTTTGCACACGCTTTTATATTGACCTGATTCAAATCTGTAGTGGAGTTCTCCTCTAACTCCAACCATGTCATTGCTTTTACTGGCTCGTTTCAAATAAAACCTTTTGCATTTAGAAAAAGGTACATGCCATTTTGTAGTTATCAAAAATATATCTTTAACGACGGTTTTCCAGTTGCATACTTGAACCGTAGTAGCAACGTTTATGGCGGTAGAATGTTTTTCCACTACATCAAAGTATTCTTTCGGTTTGATTATATTTTCAAGTTTCCGTAACTCCTTTTCAATACGAGCAAATACTCTGTCCGGCGGAAGAAATGAGTGTCCCACAACTGGGAAGACTACTTCTACCAGATGTATTTGGGCTGGTGCATCTTTTGTTAGCCAACGTGAGAGCATTGCTATAAACATAGAATTTTTGTTTTGACCGGTGCACCCGTCGGCCATAAGTCGAACTTGATTACATTCTGGTGGAAAATCTGTATTGCAAAGCCGATGGTAAACTGAAGACACTATGAGATTTGCATCTTTTGCAAATTCATCCTCTGTCCAGCAATAACTGAACACATTTTCTTTTGTTAATGCTGATTTGGAGTTACCTTCCACAATAGTAAAATTGTAAAAGTACAGTTGACGAGAATAGTAGGTACTCTGGTCTGGTATTTTGGGCAGCGGCATGTTTTTCTGGCAGTCAAAACTAATAATCTTTATTTTACGGTTGTCTTCTTTTAACATTTTGAAAAATTCATTAGCTCGACGTTTGTGTACTGTTTTCTCAGCCATCAGCGTAGCTTTGTCACTATCATTTTGAACAATTTTTAGTTTTTCATTAAGCTGAAGACAAGTTGAGCACACGTCAACCCGAGGACTCCCAAAGCCCAAATTAAAACTAGTATTGAAAATGGCTCTAAAATACAACTTTTTCACTTTGAGGTTTTCTTGTGCTTGATCGTTATACATTTTGGCCATTTTATTAATACTTAGCTCTGAAGGCAAGTACATACGTCTCGAATTGCCACGACAGTAATGAGCTTCTGAACACTTAAATGTCTTTATGAATTTAATCACATTTTCTTTTTTGTCCTTGAATTTGTGGGATATACGGTCACCTCCGCGTTTTTCAATAGGAAAATTGCCATGTAGGTGATAATTCTTTATAACATTTTCTACGCGGTATCTTTTAATTTGCAACACCTGAAGGAATGCTTTTTGGCAAACTTGCATCATTTTAAGCTGTGATCTACAATATATCATATATTTCAGCTGCAAGCCTCTAGGTTTGTAATTTCGAGATTCAGATCTTGGACGACGACGTTTTGTTTTTATACCTTTCACATGTTTCAATATAAATGAGTCTTGTTTTAATTTGTCTTTCAATCGGTAAAAAGACTCATGGAGTTTGCGTACATCTTGCAGTGGAATTTTAGAGCATTGTAACTTTTTACATTTATGTTCACAAGTCGGCTTAACAGGCAAATGTTTAGCTGCATACCTGAAAAAAAAATTCCTTGTCATTTGGGTTTTTAGTTATTAACAGTGGTCGAACATTCCGGTGTAATCATTCATAAAGTTGCGGAGCTTGCAAAATAGCCCAATAAAACAAATGTTGCTTCCACTATACTAATATAACTGCTATGTAGGATGAAAACAGAAATAAAGTGATATGTTAAGGAATATTATGATTTAAGTGAGATTGAGATCTTTTTATTAAAAATTAAACAAATTCATAAAAGGCTTTTATGAATTTGTTTAATTTTTAATAAAAAGTTGAATAAAAAGATTTCAATCATCATCTCGTACATACATAACTTTTTTGGGCATTAAGGATACAATATTTATGTTTGTAAGACTTTACCCTATAGGTACTTGTAGTATCCGGGCGACATATTATATATAAAATTTCATCACAATCGTTAGAACCGTTTCCGAAATAAATATACAAATAAGATTACTATAATGTTCCAAAAATCCAAAAATATAATAATATGAGGTGGCCCCAAAGGCTTACATTCTTCCTAAAAAAGTGAACAGGTAAAAAGTATCAAGACATAATCATCATAGTATACTCACCTTTGTTCTTTAGCACGATTCTTTGTCCAATTTGCAGCATTTACTCGTCGTTTTCGCGCCTGTTTATTGTCAACAACTTCAGGGTAACACTCCATGTCTCATATTTTAATAAACTTATTCCGAATTAATAACTTTTAGCACGAGAAAACTAAAATAAACCGAGCGCAAACTCACGACTGCACACAATAAACCGCCATATTGAAAAGCGTGACGTGATTGGTGGATAGGGACTATGCGTAATTTGATACAAACAGGAATGGACAATGCTGTTTTTGTAGCAAACTAAAAAGTTTCACAGCCGTTTTCTATTGGACTAAGTGGGTTTAGGTTCATACGACTAATATAAAAATGATTTATTTTGTCTATGGATTTTTGTACAATAGCTAATTCATTTTTACTTTTTTATGGACATTGCGGTTTTTGTAACTAATAGACTCAATTAAAACAGCCACTGAACTTCACTCGAAGAAATCCCGCCAAAAACTCCTCAATAGAATCTAACAAAAGTGTAAACATAATGGTCAGCTGACATTGTCACAGACTTGTCTATGTCCCTTAGTGATGTGAACACTCTTTAAGATACTTCAATCGGCACTTAAATAATAATTAAAGTTATGATAATAATAATAGAGTATGAGGAAATTTAAGATTCAATTTTAGATCAGTGCCAGATTCTATTGAAAGCGATAGTATATTTTTTTTTTATTATTGATAGGCTCGTGTTTGACCACCATCCCACCTGATGGTATATGTTTATATATGTATATGAGAGAGAATGGTATATAATTTTATTTAGGAATTGAAATGAAAATAATGAATGCAGTCCTTATTCTTTATTAATTATTTCGAATTTAAGTAATCAAATGATATTTTCTTATATAGATATTAATAATCAAAATTAATTATAGGGAGGTTGATTTTCATAAAAATCAATTTGGATGCTGTTTCCCCTGACAACCGGTTCCTTAACTCATCATAAACCAATCCTGCATTGCTAAAAAGTCGTTCGCTGGGTACACTTGATGGAGGAGAAGATAAATATTGCCGTACAGCTCCGTAAAGCTCAGAATATTTCGGGCTATTTTTCCACCATAGAAGACTATCTTCATGCATATTGATTCGTTTTTCTTTAATGTAGTTATTTAATAGGCACTTTAGTACCACGCATCTATCTTCTATTGGTAAACTTTCTTCGTCACTGTTTGGTTCTGAAGCTAACATTTCGGCTAACATTGAATCTACAGTCTTTCCCGTGGGAGCGGTGGCTGTGGGACTGGGTGTAGCTCTGGTCCTGGTCCTCATCTTGGTCCCGATCTTCATCATTGTCACTTTCATGATTTTGTATCAGTTCGGACTCCAATACAAAAAAATCTTCAATATTCTCTTCATTGTCAGACTGATCCGAAGCTAACAACAACTCACTCACTTCTTGTTCGAAAGATAAATCACCTACACGCAAAGTTTTTCGGGGAAGCCCCTGAACAGAACTCGTAGATGGTCGTTTTGATTTAGAACTACCGGTTTTACTGTTTTCTGACATTTTGCACAAAAAAATCTGAAACAAACATAATCGCCCTTATAAAATATATCATAGGGCAACAATGGACGTGTAGCCTGACAGGCGTCGGTCAATATTTTGATGGTCATTACTTACGTGACATTCATCGGAAGAAGCAACCTCCTCCCTCGTTGGTAGTTTTACAACTAAAACAAAAGCTACTGAGCCGCTCAATCGCGGGGAGTGGGGGGAATTAGGTGAAACTAAGAAAACGAAAACATCGAGTAGCCTGTGAGACTCCACGTCCATACTTAAAGGTTAACAAACTTTTATACATTATATAAGTGTCTTCGGCTGTATCATAAATGTCAACAACCTTTTGATCTGTAGTATCATCTAATTTAAAGTTTTGGTAAATTTTAGTATTGGTTTCTTTAAACGAATCCCAATCCTTTTCTAACAATTCTTGTCTAGTTTCGATGTATTCGATCGTTAATCTTTCTTTAGGACTCTTTTTGAAATTTGCCAATCCTTTAATAATAACATTTTGGAAACCTTTTAGTACGTTAATCAATCCCTCCATATTTGAGACAATTCTTAACGAGAAAACAATTTGAATAAAACCACTTTGAAAGTGTATATATTAATTTAAAACTTCTTACGTTTCAATTCAATGTTTGTTTTGTACTAGCAAACCTGACTTGAAATAAATACAAGTCTAATATTGACGAAACTTTTCTATGTCCTAAAGAGTTGCGCAAAATTTTGCAAGTGTTTTAAATATAACTAAAATCTGTCGGAAATCGGGCATAGGTTCCCCGTTCCGTCGTTTTTTAAGAAACTATTCTAAGTCCTTAACTAACATGAACACAGCACAAATTATAAAAATCTAAGCGGAACTATTCTAAATCTTAAAATTTACTTAAAATTCAAAAAGTCCAAATATCTTCACAAAATGTCTAAGTTAAGCTCTTGGAAGAAATAAAGTTCAAAATTGTTTGTCGTTTACTTCCTTTGAAATAAAATAAAATGTACTCACAATTTGCACTTCACTCACAACACGATGTTTCTGGCGCGCCCTGGTGGCAACACGTTGAACTTTGGATGTGACGTCAGTCTTCTGATGTCACGTTGAACTGGGGGATGTGACGTCCTACTTGTGACGACACGTTGAACTGCGGGGGTGACGTATACGATCACCTTCCGTTTGATCTGGTTGCAAGTGGCGCCCTCTGGTCACCACTTTCCTGCCGCCGTTGCCGAGCTTGTCCACAACACTGGACGGAGCTGTTGCAGCCGATGCGGGGGACCGAGTACTCTTGCCGCAGCAATCCACTGCGAGTACACGGGCAAGCGGACCGGGCCGCGCGCGAACTCAAAAAACGGTTATTTATCGGGCTCGTAGGACCAATGTTGAATCTCGTACGCGGCGGATGGTCAGCCAGTACTTTGATCTTAATGTGTATCTAAGTAAGGTCGAGTGTGAAATAAAACAACCTAGTACTAGATACTGATCTAATTTTATTCACATATTGAACTCTATTGACAGGGCTCTTAACTAAACGACGGAGAATCTTAACACCGACTTCTAATTCGACGTCAACGACATCTAGTTAGGAAATGTGAACTAATACATATATTTTTGAACTTAAATCTTGGTGAGCGTATTTTGAACAAACACGTTTCTAAACACCCAGTTATGTCGTTTCGAACACTTATGTCTCCACCTTTACTTTTTTCCACTGTATGCGAAGGTTATCAGCATATTATTTTCCAATTTCTTTCTTTTCTTGGTCTCTGTCTCGAACATCTGCATCTTCCGGTTTATGTGTGTGTGTAATGTTTGCTGCCATGGGTATGTTATCACGGTATTGCCGTTTGAAAAATAATTCTGCTGGTGTTTTACCTGTAACACTATGTGGGGTACTGTTGTACATAGCCAAATACTCTAACAAAGCATCTTGCCAATTTTTATTCTCAACTTGGCTAATTTTTAGTCGCTTTAGAATGTCGCGGTTCTGACGTTCGACTTCTCCGTTCTGTTGAGGCCAGTATGGTACCGTGTTATGCAATATTATATTCCGTTCAACGCAGAATTTTTTGAACTCCTCGCTGCAGAACTGTCTCCCATTATCAGCTGTTATCGTCATCGGGTTACCAAGTCAGCTAAAAATCTCTTTTAGAGATTTTATTATGTCTGTACTGGTAATTTTTCGACAAATCTTCACCTCCTTTTATCGACTGAAGTAATCGACGATAACTAATATGTAATCGCTGCTTGGTAAAGGGCCTAACAAATCAATATATGTATCTACCCAAGGTTCACATGGTAATGCCCGTCGCTTCAATGGGTTTGGAGGATTTGGGGTTGAAACTAACGTACAGCCTTTGCAGCTTTTGACCAAGTTCTCGGTTTCTTTGTCATATCTAGGCCACCACACTTTGGTTCTTAGTCTTGCCTTCATTAAGACTATTCCTGGATGCTCTTCATGAGCGGCTGTCAACACCTGGCTGCGCAATTTTCTCGGAATAACAATTCTTGTGCCTCTCAACAAAACTCCGTCGTAAAAGCACAATTCATTTTGGAAGATTTTGAAATTTTTTACCTCTTCATCCCATGTGTTGTTATACAGGCCCTCGACCTTTAATATTTCCTTGTCTTGTTTTGATGCCTCCATGATTTGTTCCAGTGATACTGCTATTGGTCTGCTTCCTTCAACAACTTGGTGAATATAGCGTCCAATTTGTCCTGCGTTGTTGTATTTAATTTACACAATCTTGATAAACTATCTGCTATATTTTCTTTTCCAGGTTTGTATATTACTTTGAATGTATATGCTTGAAGGCGTAGTATCCATCTTTCTATCCTTGCACATGGTTTTGATTTAGGACCAAATATAACCTCAAGTGGTTTATGGTCGGTTACTAATTCAAACTTTTTTCCAAACAGAAAAACATAAAAATGTTCCACAGCCCACACTAAAGCTAAGGCTTCTTTTTCTGTTTGGCAATACCGCCTTTCGCAGTCTGTTAGTGTCCGATGACCATACGCTATAATGCGAGGTCCATGATTATTAATTTGAACTAATACTCCTCCTAGTCCTACCAGACTGGCATCTGCTATGACCATAGTCCGATCTTTGACGTCATAGTATCCTAGAATAGTATATTAGACAAAGCCGATTTTGATTTGCTAAATGCAAATTCCTGTTTACTGCCCCAAAGGCTTTTTAATTCTGTGGTTTTGCTCTGTTTTTTTCTTAGCATTTCTTTTAATGTGATATTTTGGGTGGAAAATAAAGTAATAAACGATTGAACTAGAAAAATAGCGTGTATTGTTTTACAATCAAAAGAGGTTACAAGCTTTCTCGACAACATAGTGTTGCCAACTTAGTATTAAGCTGTGGTTGCGTTCTTACTTGCTAACACTCCCCACAGAACGAAAACCCATTTTACTTATACAGAACAAATGTTTTTCAAGTGTTGTACCCTTAGTCAAATTATCAGCTACCATGTTGGAACCATTAACAAATATAAATTTAACTTTAGATTTAGCAGTTTTCTCGAAGAAAATGTAGGCGAATATCTATATGTTTAGTTTTTGGTTTATAACAGTCTGTTGATGCCAATCTTATTGCACTTTGGTTGTCACAATGGATGAGTGTCGCGCTGTCTGCGCCCTGACCGAGCTCGTCCTGGAGTTGCCGTAGCCACAGAGCCTCCTGAGTTGCCGCCGCCATCGCCATGTATTCGGCCTCCGCCGTAGAGTGTGCCACGGTTTGCTGCTTACATGAATTCCAAGATAAACAAGCATTCTGAAACAGAAAAGAATAACCCGTACAAGATCTTCTATCCACTGGGTCACTAGCCCAGTCAGCATCACAGTATCCAATTATATCCTTTGAGTCATCTTTGGTATAACATAGCTTTAAGGTCTTGGTTCCTTGAAGATACCTCAGAATCCTTTTCACTCCAAGCCAGTGTTGATTTCCTGGATTATTACAGTGCTGACTCAACTTGTTGACTGCATAGGTAATATCAGGTCTCGTGACATGTGCCAGATATATTAGACATCCCACCGCTTCCCTGTATGGGATATTATTGTTTGCATCTTCAGGATTTTTATCGAATTTCGCATTCACCTCTATCGGAGTACTAACTGGTTTGCATTGAGACATATTGAAACGGTCCAATACTAAGTTAATATATTTTTCTTGATCTATCATAATTACACCTGTCTCTCGGTTCCTATTTATATTTATGCCGATGCACTGCTTCATTTCTCCTAGGTCTTTCATACTGCATTCTCCTTTTAATTTTTCCTTAATCTCTGTTGTTTTCTCCTTATTGTTTGTAAGTATCAAAAGATCATCTACCCACACTGCAATAAATATTATTTTTGCCTCATCTATTAAATGATAGATGCAAGGATCCATTTGTGATCTTTGTAAGCCAATTTTTAATAAAATACTGTTCAATTTAAGATTCCATTGCCGGCTAGCTTGCTTGAGCCCATAAATTGATTTATGCAAAATACATACT
This sequence comes from Mythimna pallens, assembly GCA_961205895.1. Classification (NCBI taxonomy): domain Eukaryota; kingdom Metazoa; phylum Arthropoda; class Insecta; order Lepidoptera; family Noctuidae; genus Mythimna; species Mythimna pallens. Next base: position 20,522,375 of record OY540839.1, on the reverse strand, counting down.
TGGTCATTCTCTTTGAAGTATTCTGGTTGTGACATGTATATCTCAGTGTCTATGTCACCCTGAAGGAAAGCACTTATAGCATCCATTTGAAATATTTCTAAGTCATACTTAGCAGCCAGTGACAGTAAGAATCTAATAGATGTATATCTTACAACAGGAGCATATACCTCATCATAGTCACTTCCTTTTCTCTGAGCATACCCCTTGACAACCAATCTTGCTTTAAAACGAATAATCTCTCCTTCTTCGTTGGTCTTAGTCTTAAAGACCCATTTACATGGTAAGATTCTTTTACCATATGGTACATTTACCAGTTTTGTTTTTAATCAGGGAGTCATACTCCTCTTGCATAGCCTTTTTTCCATTGGTCGGCATAAGAAGATGACAATGCTTCTTCCATTGTTTGTGGATCATTTAAATCAAGTATTGGACAGAAGTAACTTACATCATGGTCATCTGTTTCTGCATTTTTAGCAGCTCTTCGCGGGCGCAAATTTATAATTCGTGTTGGTGACTCGAGATCAATTGATTGCTCTGGAACGTAAGATGAATCATTATTATCGCCAGACAGATAGTCCTCACTAGAAGAATGATCTGTGTCATCCTCTAATTCTTCTTTGCTGGGTTCTTTAGTTGTCTGTATCCCTGGACTGCTGCTGTCAGATATACAAGGTAAGTATACATTATTATCACATTTTTCCACATTTTCTAAAAATACTACATCTCTGCTTTTTATGGTTTTATTTGTATCTGGATCAAGTATCCGATACCCCTTAGTTTTTTCACAATAGCCAACAAATAATAATTTTCTGGATTTGGAGTCCCATTTAAGGCGTTTTTCTTTTGGTACTTGTGTCATTACTTCACAGCCAAATACTTTTAGGTTAGACAAGTTCGGTTTCTTACCAGTCCACATCTCCATAGGAGTTCTACCATGAATGGATTTTGTAGGTGATCTATTAATTACATAAGCTGCTGTTGCTACTGACTCTGCCCAGAACTGTTTTGCAAGATGAGCATCAAACAGCATACATTTTGCTCTTTCCACTAGGGTCCTGTTCATTCTTTCAGCAAGACCATTCTGCTGGGGTGAGTACGGAGTACTTGTTTGATGTTCAATCCCATGATTGGTCAAGAAGCTTTCAAATTCTCTATTACAGTATTCTTTTCCATTGTCAGACCGAATTACTTTTATTTTTCTGTCATGTTCATTCTCAACTTTATTTTATAATCTTTGAAAACTTCTACAACATTCAATTTATTTTTCAAAAAATAAACATGAACTCGTCTTGTGTAATCATCAATAAAGGTGATAAAGTATTTCATACCTCCTAGAGATTCTTGCTCCATTGGTCCACATAAATCGGTGTGGACTAGCTGCAGTGGTTGTGAAGACCTTGAACCAATGTTATTAAAGGGTAGTCTGGTCTGTTTTCCCGAGAGACAGGTGACACAAGTAATAGGACCTTTCCTATATTCAGTAAATGGACGGACTCCTTCAGCACACTCCGGTAGCTTGTTAACATATGTAAAATTCAGGTGTCCCATGCGCCTATGCCACAGGACAACATCATTTAGGTTATCTGAACATGACAGGTTAGAAAATACTTCTCTGTGGGTATTTAATAAATACAAATTATTTACTAATGTGGCTGAACATAGTAGCCTCCCATTTTTATCATAAATGTCACAGCCTTTATCTCTGAAATTCACATTACAGCCACTCTTTACCATAGCACTGACTGATAGGAGGTTTGCAGCAAGTTTAGGTATATATAAGACTTGTCTTACCTGAATTTTACTTTCTTTATTACCATTTAAGAATAAATTGACCTTTCCCATACTTTCTACGGGTAGCGGTGTCTTACTGGCAACAGTTATGGTGGGTATCGGTGGACTTGAGACATCATACATCCAGTCACTTCTATTTGTCATGTGCATAGAGGCATCTGAGTCCACATACCACTGGTCCGGATTCATTGTCTGAGGAGATGCTGAAAATGCTGCAACAAAACCTTTAGTGTCATCCGTGTTTTCTACATTCTTATTTTTCGGAGCACGACAGTTCTTCGCAAAATGCTCATGCTTGTTACAGTTGTAACATCGCGGTCCCTTAGACACTTTTGTTTTATCTTGTTGATTCTTTTGAATGGCCTTTTTCCTTGTGAAGAATGCTGAATTATCTGAGCATTGAACTTCCTGCAGGAGCTTGGATTTAATGGAATCAGCGCTTATCTTGATGCCAGAGCTCTCCAATCCCATGATCATGGGCTTATAAGCTTCAGGGAGGCCGGCTAACATCAGCGTACCTAACCATTCATCATCAATATCAAACTTAATATTCCTGAGCTTATGGGCGGTCGACATTATTTTGTTCACATATTCCTCTACGCTTCGGGAAGAATCCAATGTAGTTGTTATCATATCTCTCAACAAGGCTACTCTTCTGCACAACCCGCTGTCATCGAAGGGCTGTTCCAAACACTCCCAGACTTCTTTACATGTATTTGCACTCTGAACATGTACGTAATTGATTGGGTCCAGTAATAAAATTAACTTAGACTTTGCCTTGGTTTCTTTCCTTTGATCTGTATTGGTACCGGTAACACATGTCCACAAATCTTCGAGTTCGAAATATGCTTGGACTGCGAACTTCCAACTGGCATAGTTTTCTCTTCCGACTAGTCTGTCGATATGGAATGGATTGTGGCCTGTATTTGACATCTTCTATGCGTATATCAGATTTTTCCGTGATTTCTGTTCGAGCACGCCGCGCCGGTTAACCTCAAAAATTGTATGACGGACAAAATGCGCCGGTCAGTATCAGTTTTCACTGCGCCTGAGGATCTTTCTTAGTTTTCACTGTGTTTACTGTGCAATTAACCACGCTTTGCTACCATGATGATATTTTGGGTGGAAAATAAAGTAATAAACGATTGAACTAGAAAAATAGCGTGTATTGTTTCACAATCAAAAGAGGTTACAAGCTTTCTCGACAACATAGTGTTGCCAACTTAGTATTAAGATGTGGTTGCGTTCTTACTTGCTAACATAATGGTTCAGTAGTTGTTGCCAAATCTGGAATCCATTTTCCAACATAATTTATTAATCCCAAGAAGCTCTGAAGCTCTGAAGCTGAATGGTTTTACACCTTTGTGTGATAATACGTGATCCAAAAATTGAACTTTTTCTTCTCTGAATATGCACTTGTCCTTTCTCAGTACTACATTGTTTTCTTTTAGAGTTTTCATTACTATTTCTAATCTTTAATCGTGTTCTTCCACGTCCTTTCCGTATACTAAAATGTCATCTATAAAATTAATGGTGCCATTGCATCTCAATAACATTCATTCTATGGTCTTTTGAAATATTTCCGGAGCACAGGATATTCCAAACATTAATCTTTTGTATCTAAACAGGCCTTTACTAGTAATAAAAGTTGTAATGTGTAGAGAATTGGGGTGCAATTCCACCTGATGAAAAGCGTCTTTTATGTCCAGTTTTGAAAAGTACTCTGCACTTTTCATTTTTGGTAGTAACTTGTCCATAGTAAGCAATGGGTGATTTTCGCGTAGAATTGCTGTGTTGGCCCGCCTCATATCCACGCAAATGCGAACATCTCCGGTGTTTTTCAAAACTGGAACTATTGGCGATACCCATCTCGAGGATCCTTTAACTTCTTCAATGATGTCTTTCTCCAACAGTTCTTTTATTTTCTTGTCGACTTTTCTTCCAGTGGTATGGGGATTCTTCTTAATGGTTGAAAAACTCGTTGTACTTTCTCATCGATTGGTACCTCCACTAAAACATCCTTGAATTTCGGAAATTCTGTCTTAGTTTTCATTTGGTCGATTTCTAATCCGATTTTAAGTACACCCATAGCCATGGCAGTATCTTTTCCAAGTAAATCTCTAGTTCCAAGAGCGATGACGTAGAAGGTTGCATTTTCTGACCTGTCTGCGATTTTCAAGTTTGCGTCGAATGATCCCATTAGGTCAAGGAATTCCTTACTTCCATAGCCATAAAAAGTCTTATTGCAAATGGATGTTTGGTTACGAACCTGTATCTTATTTTTTTCATGTTGTTCCAGGTTTTGTTTGTGATCAAGTTGCATTTACACCCAGAGTCTACTAACATTTTAACCTTCATTCCGCCAACATAACAATCTAATACACTGTCATCGTCGATTTTGAACACATTGTATGCCTTCGGATTCTATTTGATCTATCTGGTTTGTATCGTTTCTTTTGTTATCTCTTTTAATTTTTTTATTTCCGCTTTGTTTGTTGTTGTTTTCCTCATATTTCCTTTTATTCGTTCTGTTCCGTGTCATTGTCCTGCAAAATTGTCTGAAATGTCCCTTTAGCCCACATTTATAGCAATCTATTTCTTTTGCTGGGCATTTGCTCTCGTAAGATGCGTGTCCTGAGTTTCCACATCTTCCACATCCTGGTTGTCTTTTCCACTTCTTGTCATTGCTACTGTATTTTTCCTTCATTTCTGACTTTGTGTCTTTTATTCTATTAATGTTTTCAGTTGATGTGCTGCTTCCTCCGAATTCTTCTATTTGTCGACTTACGGCTTCTTACGGCTTTAAGAGTATTTGCTTCAGCAATTATATTTGTTAATGTTATTGGGTCTCCTGTTTGTAGAATTTTCTTCCTGAGCTCTTTTGAGGAACACTTTTCTGTAATTTGATCGATTATTTGATCGTCTTTGTCTTTATATTGACATTTGTCTGCTTGCTGTCTAAGCCGTACTATGAATTTCTCAAACTTTTCGTTTGCTTCTTGTGCGATCAGTCTGAAAAGGTGACGTTCGTAGATCTTGCTTTGTTTGGGAAGGAAGTAGGCGTCGAGTTTGGCGATAGCCAGTTCGAAAACGTCCACTCCATTCGATAATACATTTGCATCCGGTATATTGTAAAATATCTCCTGTAACTCTAGTCCACCAAAATGTAGAAGCGAAGCACGTTTTTTCTCACAACTCTTGATGTCAGCAGCTTCTAGATAGATCAATAGTGCTCGTTTCCAGCTTTCCCATCTCGTTCCTACTGATGAAGGTTCCCTCTCGCAATCAAATGTCTCAAGCGTCAGTTGGGAACTCATTTTATTGTTTAATTACCTGGAACCAAAGAATTAAGGATTTGCACTCAACTGGAAAGTTAAAATATTTAACAATATTCTGAGCAGTATGTTTATGAATGATAACTGTCACGTAATGACCATTAGGTATATTCTACTGAATTTACTGTCATCCTTTGATGAATTGTCAATTTAATGACCAGTTGATATAATCTACTGCAATAACTGTTATCCTTTGATAACTTGTCAATTTAATGATCAGTAGATTTTAATCTACTGCAATTACCGTCATCCTTTGATGACTTGTCAATTTAATGACCAGTAGATTTAATCTACTGCAATTACTATATAACCTACTGTATTTATAACATACTGTAGTCATATATAACCTACTGCTAGAATAATTATGTGCTCTTTGTTTTATTATTGAACAAATCATGTTGCACGAATCAATTACCTAAATAAACATCTTGGGTTCGACTCCGAGATTGGGCAATGTCACTCAGTTTTTTCCTTATGGAACTTTCCAAGGACAGATCGGAGTCTGAACTGGCGTCCAATTAATGGCAAGAGGCATGCTTAACGTAACTTTTGAAAAGTGGTTACACCTCACATCGCTGCCTATCCCCTTTGAGGAATATAGGCGTGATGTTTATATTAAAACTTATTTGACTTTTTGAAATGTAACAATATTTCATATTTTTATTTCTTTAATGTAGGACACTATGTTTTCCTTCCCGTTATGGAGAATAAATAACTGTCTTTTTGTTAATCGTAAATACATTCTTTGTATAATAAGACAGAAAGGAAAAAAAACTTTATTTCAATCTACCTTCAAAAGTAAATGTTATTTTACTTTATGAACATGAGTAAATAGTAAATAATTTAAACATAATCACGGTTTTTCTCCTCGTCGCCAATGTAGAATAAACTCACTAGTTGACTCGCCAACGCACCACCGCACAGGCCGACAGTTCGACAACGACTGCCTGCCCGCTGTGGCTTTCGCTACGTCCCCGTCAGGGGGCGTGGCAGGCAGCTTCAGGGCTTCGCCCTCTGGCCGCGGAGTCCTGCCTTGGCCCGTTACTACCGACCCGTCATCGGGGTGCCTAGTAGGCGATGGCGTTTTAAGAGCGCGTCTCTATGTGTTTATGTTTGTATGTGTATACTGTAGGCACGTCACGACTCTGTTGCACACAGCGCCGACTCTTCACGACATACCGGCGGTCAGTCCCCGCCAGGTGAGACCCCTAGCGGAAGCCCGGCGGGAGATGACCAGCGACGAGTATGCCGACTTTTTACGGACCTACAGTAGGAAATGTGACCCCCGTCTAACCCGCTTCCAGAGCGAGCCGGTTACGGTTCAGACCGCAGGGACGTTTTCTATATAAATAATAAATAAATAAATAAATAAAATTTATTCAAATTAAATTATACAGTAAATCAGTGAATATCGATTTTCTTAAATCTATAACAAGTTCTCAACGTGTTTTATGCCTGAACTAGGTCATCCTGTGTTTCAGGCGAGAAAAGGTAAAACATTATGAATAAATATTCACAATAATTTACGTAACATAAAGGTAAAATAGTCATAAGTAGGTAAGCAAATAAAAAGTGTATACAATAAAAATAAAATATAATAAATAATAAAAAAATTATTTTGCACCTTCAAGTTAACAAATTTTCCAAATTACAGTAAATTACGTCGAAAGGTTAATCAATTGTGATATTTAAGTGTTACAGCTGATACCTAAGCTAAGATAACTTAATATCTTGTATATATAGGTATCAGCGCCCACCCTCATAATCACTAGCAGAGATTTACATATCCTCATAATTACAACTAATTTATGCAAAAATTAATACTAAAAAATAAAAATAAAAAGTAAGTAGATAACGGCATGAGTGGCATGAGTGTGGTGTGTGGTTTGTGGTATGTGGTGTGTGGCGTGTGGTGTGTGAAGTGTGATGTGTGGTGTGTGGTGAGAGTGTATGTGTATTTATGTGTGTAACTTCTTCACGCTCAAGCGGTTGAACAGATTTGGATGAACACTAGCACGGGGGAAGGTCATGTCCCGGAGTAGCACATAGGACACTTTTTACCCCGGCTAGAATGTTCCCATGGGACAATTTTCCAATTACATAGAGGTGAAGCCGCTGGCAGAAGCTAGAATTACAACAACATTATACATTTCTTTGTTTTACTAAGTTGATTAAAAATAAATAAATAACTACTCACAAATATGTTCAAAAACACACACAGATATATATATATATAGGTATATCTATCATCATATCAAGACTTTATTTTAAAGCCACTAAAAACATTATTTCAGTATAGTAAATAGCTTCTCCGTTTCGTCATAGGTTAGCGACAAAATCTTACTCGCTAATAAAATCTTACTATACTACCTTAGCTAACTAATCAAAATTAATAGTGCAAGCAATCTTTATTTTATTATAACTAGTAACTTCTCTGTATCTTCATAGGACAATTTTTGTAGAGCTTCCTTGTATGTGTGTGAGCGACATTGTATTGTGTTACATCGCCCAGTGCACGTGCACCGAATAGTAAGCGCGTGTAGAGAGGTGAATGTATGGTCGACTCGCGTCGTGCCTATATTAACTTAGCACACGACGTTTGTCGGGTGCGAGTAGAAATGTAAAGTCTTATTGTTTGAATAGGCCGCGTGTAGACTGGAGCGGCCTATTCAGGCGTCAATCCGGGGGGGGGGGGACTCGCTGCCCGCATTCAGGTCGCGGGGGGGCCGTCTCGCGTCAGGGGGGCGCGTATGCCATGGCGCCAAGTTCTTGACATGGGGCCAAGCTGAGGCGTCGGCACGCGCGAACATCCCCTTCGCGAGGCGTCGCACAAACTCATCCAGGCTCTCTATCCCGAGGTCGCGTTCTATGATATCGTTCCTCACGTAGCGAGGAGCGTCGACGACTCTACGCAACGCAAGATGTGAGTCTTACTCGGCTCGAATCGCTAGTGAGGGCGAACCAAGCTGGAGCAGCGTACGTCATGGCCCGGGGCGTCCAATCGACTTCGGCTTCGCTGAGTTTCAAACGTGGTGGGAGGGGCGATGATCCAGTGATTAGCGCTTGCGTTTTACCCACGTTAACCGACAGCCGCCATTTGGCGAGCCACTCCGGAATCAGGTCAAGCGCGCGCTGCATCTTCACCGTCGCGAGCTTCGCGTTCATGGAGGTGGTAATGTACGCGGCGTCGTCAGCATACAGCGCGAGCGTGGCGTCCTCAGTTGTTGGAATGTCGTCGGTGTAACGTGAGTAGCATGCCGGCGAGACGCAGCTACACTGCGGTACGCCCGCACGGATGTGCGGGGGGGCGGAAAGCGCTCCGTCTTCGACTACCACTCTGAAACACCTGTTAGACAGGAAAGCTTGGACCACTTTAACGATTCTACGGGGCGTGGGAGAGGTGGCGAGTTTGTAAACTAGCCCCTCATGCCACACACGATCGAAAGCTTTTTCCATGTCGAGGAATACTGCCACTCCGTACTCCTTCTTGTTCATCTTCAGTGGATTCTTTCCCGCCTTGGGCAGCATTATGACGCGCCCTTCCTTCCAGGATGTTGGGAAGACCCCCGTGCGCAGTATCCCCGTGAACAGGCGCGCCAGGGCCGCAACTGTACGGTACGGCAGGTGGCGCAGCGCTGTGTTGGTGATACCGTCATCACCGGGGGCCTTACGAGGCTTCGTGCGCAGGATGGCGCGTCTAACTGCGCCAGGCGAGAAGAAGATAGGGTCTTCTTCGGGGGCTATCGGCGTCGCGAAGTAGTCTCTAAGGTGTTGCTCGACTGCTGCGACATGGTCATGTTCAGTGGTCGGGTTTGGGCTGAACTGACGCTCCAGGTGCTCTGCAAAGACTTCCGATCGGTCCTCGGCTATGTACTTGAGGGCCCCGTCGTTTGCAGATTTCGGGACTGCTGTCTCCTGTTGGTTCGCGGGGGGCTTGGTTTGACCCTTCTTGCCCCTACGGTTCCGCTTCCTCCGCTGGGAGGATGTGACCCCTCCGCGTACGGTGGGCCCGTTTCCTGCCGCCATCGAGTAGCCCGTAAAGTCGCGGGGCGAAGCCTCGGGTCGCGGGACACACTTGGTGCGCTTGTACTTGGCGGTCGGTGTGTTGGTTCGGCGGTGAAAACGCGCGGGTCGCGGCACTCGCGGGATGCACACGTTATTTGTTACACTACCGCGCGGCGCTGCACTGAGGTCTTTCGACACCGCCGCAGTCAGGAGAGCGGGTGGGTGCGGGGCAGGTGCGGCGAGCTTGCGGCGCCATCATGGCGGGCGCGGACGCCTGCGCGACGGACGGGGAGGGGGGGGCGCTCGGGCCTCGCTGCTGTAGCTTGGTTACGCGTCGATGATGGCCTAATGACGGTATTCGCATGGGCAGCTGGAGGAGCTTTGTGAGTTGTTGGTGCGGCGGGTTGGGGGCTGGTGCGATGTTGCGCCCTTGTTGGTCGGGCTGCGATGTCATGCATACGTGACCCGTCCTTGGTATGCCTTCCCGGAATCCTGCGTCTGTTGGTGCAGAAAGAAGGGAGGGCTTCTCGCGTCCGTTGGTGGATCGGCGGGTTTTACCCTTCTACCCTCTTTCTTCTCGGGATTCTTCCTGGTTGTCGATTTCTTTGTCGGGCCGGGCGGTGCCGGGCCAGACATTATTCCCCGAATGTTCGGGAGCGACGTCGCCCGGACCAGCACAGGTCGGTCCTCTTCTTCCGTGGCGTCTCTTCTTGGTCCGGGATCATGTTGGCCCGCAAGGCTGCGGGCTCCGGGCTTGGACGTCTTCATCTTGGCGAAGCCACCGTGACCGCTTCGGAGTGTCTTCACACCGAGGAGAGCGCGGGGCAGGCCTTCCCCTTGCGCTGGCGCAGGCACAAAACGAATTTTGTACCAACGACAGCACAAACGGTTGGCTTCGTTTAAACACGGTCCGTACGGGACAAAAATGTGGGTACACTGAGCACTTGGTCGCGATAAATTGGAGTGTACATAAACACATATGGCTACGAACCAATCAGTCTGACTGCCTGCCCCACCACTCGGACCGGTATTTATAACCGAGCGACGTGCGCGCCCGAGGCAACGTCACAACACTATTATCGGTTTGTAGTGTGATATAATAATATCTACATACACTACATTGTACATCCATAACTGCCTCTTATAAAATACAATATTCGTAGGAATGCGTGGAAGTGGCAACGTTTTTTCTATATCGTATGTAATTGTTTCTGTGTAAGGATCAGTTTTTGCGAGAGCCATGTCATTTTTCAGTCGTTTTTTAAAAATACCTCCGGAATTTTTTAGATGGGCATTATGTTCCTCTATAATTTTTTTCTTAGCTTCTTCATCCATAATCATTTTTTTTTTATTTTCGTAAAAGTCACATTTGTTACAAGTATCTTTATTTAGGGGTTTGGTGCAAAGATTAAATTTGGTTAATAAAATATGTTTTGCTTTTGGATATGACAAGACATGCCTGCTGAATGTGCTTCTTCAGTGTAGATCTGGTAAATTTTCCATTTATTCCACGTTTATCCGAAAAAGAATCCGATCTCATCTTTTTAAGTGTGTATCAATCCTTTTTGGAGTTGTGTGAATGGTTTTTACAAACATTTCCTTACATACTGAAATACCTTTCAGGAAATACTGTCGTGAAAATTACCTATTCTTGGAGCTGTTTTGTGATTGTGATACGTATCGTCGTTTGACTGGAATTTCTTTAACATTAGCTACTATGATCATATTTTGAGCATGATACGAGCCTAATTCATAGAAATTCTCAAATTCAGCTTGCCGGTTTTGAAATGAAATTTTTTCACTACATTTTTTTACACAGTTACAGTTAAAATCAATAAAAATCTTAGGGTTTACTTCTTTTTTCTTATAATTAACGTTACATAAGTTTTTATACTTTCTTTGTTTCCTTTCTTCTCTAGTCATTTGGCCAAATTTTCTTTTTCTTCCTTTTGAAGGCCTCCCATGTATTCCTTCATCCATAGGCATTAATTAAGTAAGCGACAACGGAAGTATTTAAAAAAATAACTTTATTCCGACAGAGTTACAGCTAAACAGTTCTTATCATCTAATAAAATATTGATTTTATATACTAACTTTATTGCTAACGTAGTCCATGCATGGCGTGATCAGATATGACGCACGTCCTAGATTATTCTGGATGCTGATCAAGCAATGGAATATTTGGAAATATTATGTCTAATAAATACTTATTAGCTGACAAAGCTAATATTGGTAGGTTGGGGTTCCTTAACTCCTCCCTCCCCAAGAGAGAAATTATCCGAAGTTGTCGCAGACAGTTTCGGAGAATTTCGACAAAAATTTATAAACTGGAATTTATACATTATAAAGATAAATACTGCTATTGCAATAATTACATACTCGAAGATGGTCCATATACTAATTTCTATTGTCACTGTTTGGGTTGTATCGTCTATTTCACTAAATTTTGCACTTTGTAAAACTTCTTTCACATCACTGAAGTCCACATTTCTTAGATCTACTTTCTTTGACCTTCTACGGATGTCCTGTTGTAGCTCAGGCATCTGGATCAATGGCAGCTGGAGACTAGAAACTGTAGTGTTTGTGGTAGCGGCAACGATGACTTCGCCTATTTGTGTCTCGCATTGTTGGCCTGGAGTCACGATGTAGGTCCCAAGAACGGTGTATTTCAGAATTTCTGTATTGCAATTCTCAGTAATGATGAGGTTTTCTTCTGAGTAAACCAACCATTGGTTGTCGGTTACTTTTTGTATCTTAGTTTTCTCTATTTCAATATGGTTCTGTATGCAGTTTTTGTAGTTATTCTTCATCAACATTATTTGTTCAATGCAGGTCACAGTTGGATACTGGGCTAAGTTAGTTTCAGCGCATAGAAATTTGTCCTTTTCAATCTCAGCACATGGGCTTACCACGGGCATGTATTTCAACCTATTCACCATCAGGTAAGGGTATTTGGGTATAATCGTAAAGGTATTTGGAGAATGGAATATAGGAATGGGTATAACCTTGTAATAATTATATGTTTCGTTATCTATTAGGGGGACTTCTAAAACAAAAACTAACTTGTTATTATTTATGTATGACTTAAGTATAATATTACGTTCTAATTTTATTAAATTACGTTTGTTTACTATGTATAATATAATTCTGTACTATTTATAATGGATTGGTGCAATGTATTTAATTTGCTAAAGGCTATTGCCGTCTCAATCTCTTGTATGGTTTCGTAACAAGTTCGAAAGTTATTTAAAATTTGATACATAGTATTCAATATTTGGAAAAGTTTGTTAAACCTGAACTCATGTTCAACTAATTTTCCCATTTCATTGGTATGTAAACCCAGTTTTTTTATATTTGAATTTATTATTTCAGAGTCGTTTACTAATTTATCAAAAGCCTTTTGCATTGATGATACTTTACGTTCGACTACATGCTCTTTGTTCTGTATCATTAGAATTTCTCTATCATATTTAATTGCATCATCTTCATCTAAATTTCCCGAAATAGCTTTTACAAGTGAGCCTAATGGATTGAATAAGGCTCGTTTATTCCTATATTGAAAAGGTAATATTTGAAAAATCTACTCTTTGTTAAATTAATGAGATATTCGATTTGATTTTCTATTCCTACCGTTTCGTTACTAAGTCTAATTTCCTTAATTTTTATTTTTAAATTACTAAAATCCCGAATATTATTATCTATTTGTAAGCCTAATGATTCTAAATCTATAGTTTTATATATTGTCCAATAACTATTCCTCTTCACTGCTACTCCCCTCTTTATCGCTGCTATCCCCGGATTCTGACCGAGGTTTTGAAGGTCCAGCGTGCATGTTGACACCACTAGTACCAGAAGTACCAGGCACGATCTGTGGAGGACGTTTTACATTTTTTATCGCTACTCTAGTTTTCCTTTTCTTTACTTCTACTGGTACTACATTTCTTTCAACTTCACCAATTACTTTAGGTTTTTCTTTAGCTTTTCTAATCCTAGTATCTTTCATATAAATAGTGATAAATTTTTATTTATCACTTTAATTTTGTCGGATTCTAATTTTTCTGTTATAATGTCATAAAGTATTTTAAGGCGTTTTCTATGGGGTTCCTTCTATTTGGCAGAATCTTGATACTCCGATTTTTATTTGGCATAACTCACATGGCATAATCTTATTTAATCGAATATTTTTAAGGCATAAAAATTATTTAGCATAACTTTTGTTTGGCAGAATATTTACGTGTCCGAATTTACAATGGCATACTTTTATCTTGGCAGAATTTTGTTTCGTATAATTACCTTTGCCATAATTAATATTATGCATAATTTTGTTTAGCATAACATTTATTTAGAGATACGATTATTTGGTATGGGTGCATATTTGAACATCAAAAATTAAAATAGATGTATCTTCTTGTAAAAATTAGTGTTATAAACATCAAAAACTTATAATATATGGAATAAAACTGATAATTTAAATAAAGTAAATTTATGCTGTCGAATGGTTAGATAACCTACGTGCAATGTATTTAAAATCGAATGGTCTGCAAAAGTGACATAGAATGTTCTAAATATAGCATGTATTGGTAGCATTTTCAATATTAAATTAAATTTGTGTCATAAAAAGTCAATACGTTGTGCTGCAAAATTTTGTGACAGAAACGAATCGCTGCGAAACCGACTTTACGCAGTCTTGTCTGCCCTACCCCTAGAGTGTAATTTAAACCCGCGTAGGCGCGGAGGGGTAGGGCGGCCCGCGAGCTGAGGAGCAGGTGGTTTGAAGGCCCGCCGCCGCGGTGGTGAGCGTTAAAACCATCTGTGACGATAAGCTCGCGTGGCGCCGCCCAAACCCCGCAGCGCCGGAGCCGTGACAGAAACAATGCTTGCTGCATGTTGCATGCCTGCTGCATGTTGCATGCCTGCTTGCATGCTGCATGCATGCTGCATGTTGCATGCCTGCTTGCATGCTACATGCATGCTGCATGCATGCTGCATGTTGCATGCCTGCTTGCATGCTGCATGCCTGCTTGCATGTTGTATGCCTGTTTGCATGCTACATGCATCCAAGCCGACAATATTTTTGTAATTAGCATTTAGGTTAGCCTTTTGATATTAGTAGTAATATCATGGTGTATTCTTGTTTGCATGTTTGAATGCTTCTTACAAGGAACTAAAAACAACTTATTTTCACAATCAACTGTTTTATTGAGTAAATACATGCAGAATCAACTGTTTTATTGAATAATGATAATTAAATAATAAATAAAACAAAATATATAGACAATTTTGGTCAAACTAATCTTAAATTAGCTCCAATTGCCTTCAAAAATCCAGTTTCAGTGTAATCCGACTGATTATTTAATATAATTTCTATGCGACATTTCTTATCCAAAACTTTTTTTCTTTTTGCTGGTACTGGGGCACCTGTACCTAGTTTATCAATTTCTATGATTAAGTATTTCATTTCTTTGATGAGTTGATTTGAAATAGTATAGAATCCCACATGATTTGCGCTCACTATGCTATTTATCCTGTGATGCCACGATTCAGCATAATTTTGTGTTCGAGGGATATCCTGGTCGATTAAATCCTTTGTACTCCAGTGGCTAGGCTGATATTTTGGTGGCGAAGAATTTGTTCCCCAGATGTAATTATCGCTAAACCATTGCACAACAGTTTCCGCCTCAGGGGATATACTTTCGCGCCATTTATCGAAATATTTTGGTATATCACTAGACGATAAGTAGGAAAGAGCAAATAAACATTTCATTTCCATGGCATTTGATCATTGCCGTAAAGTTTTTGGAAGCCACTTTTCTGTATTTTCCGGTATATGATTTGGCCTAAATGGAAATTGCATCCTTTGATTATTACATTATCGAAATAATTTTTAAAAGTAATTTGGGGTGCTTGTTCAAAATCCATTATTATATAACGGGGTGATAGGACTATATCAACTGTACGAGCCAATAATGCTCATACAGCAAAATACGTTTTGCTTATTAAACTTAATGATTTAATTCAGTCGTAACTACACCTCCGTCACGCGGGAATGTGTTTGCAATAAATAAGTGCGGCTCTATACATAACTTTATTATATTTACCAATAAACATTTTAACGTGTTACTAAGTGGTTTTGGTGTTACCTTATTTACAACCTACAACAACTACTGGAGAATCGTCAACGGCGAAATATTCCAACATCTTTTTTGGTCCTTCGAGCCGGATTGGGTCATTTGGTCCTGACTGGTCCTTTTGGTCCTTCGAGCAACAAACAAAGGTGAGTCGAATCATTATTTGAACATCGAACATACAAACCAGCGGAGATTACGTCTACTGCTACAAACCTGCGGAGATTACGTCTACTGCTACAAACCTGCGGAGATTACGTCTACCGCTACAAAACCACGAAACAAGGAATAATCAGCGGGGATAACGTCCACTGCGATTGAAACGACACAACATCTATAACCAACAAGTAACAATGTCGAAAGAAGACTACCTCGAATTTGCAGAACTTATAACTAAGCAACAAAGTAGCTACGAGAATATCAAGGCTCTGCAAACGAATTACAAAAAGGATTCTGCGAAGAGAAAGTCCATTGATTACCTTAACAAACGCATCGAAGCTTTACAATCCCTTTGGGATGAATTTCGGACAAATCATGAGGTCTTGAAGAAGTATGAGTCAGCTAAAAGCGACCATGACTACTTTGAGAAGAACATTTTCGAAATAACAAGAAGCATGTTCAACGAAACAATGCAGTCAATGAATCAACTACGAG
The DNA here is from genome assembly GCA_961205895.1 of Mythimna pallens. Classification (NCBI taxonomy): domain Eukaryota; kingdom Metazoa; phylum Arthropoda; class Insecta; order Lepidoptera; family Noctuidae; genus Mythimna; species Mythimna pallens. Next base: position 20,506,465 of record OY540839.1, on the reverse strand, counting down.
ACAACTTAAAGAATGAACCAGGATTTTCGGGTGTCTCAAAACCGAAAACCCCACAACCACTAGAAACACCGCAATTTGATACAACTGGAGTTCACCAACAATTCGGAGATGAGACGAACCATCACTTGTCAACGTTGTTACGTAATCAAATATGTAACTTCAACGCCTTGAAGCGAGCGGTCTCCAAAACTAATCTGGATGATATGAAAGAGAAGTGGCAACTTCAAGATCAACTAAACATACTAAGTTCTAAGTGGGAATCCATCGACAAAATACATTGGGAACTAAGCTACCTACTGCAAGGAAACGATAAGGATTACGAAGCAAAATATGACCATTGGGAGCAAGTCTACGACAACTTAAAGGCAGATTTGAATAGAAGAATCTTCGAAACATCTCATTACGAGAAAACAACACCGCGTATGGAACTGCCGGAGTTCAATGGAGCTTTCAGCAATTGGATCTCTTTCAGAGATTTATTCATTGAGATGATTCATAACAATCCAACGCTAAACAAAACGCAGAAGATGAAGTTCCTAAAATCTAAATTGAAAGGTGAAGCGGAGAAGTTAATCAAACACCTACCTGTGAGTGCTGACAATTACGACTCATGCCTGAATATAATTCAGCATCGCTACGACAACAAGCGACTACTTTTCGTCTCATACGTGGACACGCTTCTCAATCAACCATCTATCGACAAACCGAACTCTACTAACTTGAAAAAACTGTACGATACAACCAAAGAGTGTTTAAATGGCATGGAGAACATCGACATGAACGTTCCTGTATTGGGTCCACTGATCGTGCACTTACTTTCTTCCAAACTGGATGACATCACTTACGGTGACTACATCAAAAACATGAAACATTCAAGAGAGCTTCCAGACTTAGATGAGTTTATGGAGTTCCTGGAATTACAATTTATGACGCTGGAAACATCACGAAACAAGAAAAGCGGTGTGAAACAAAATAATTCAACGAATAACCAACATAAAAATTATAATAACAACAAGTCAACAAACTTTAAAGACTCAGAAAAGTGGACAAAAACCTACCATGCATCGCTGCGGAAATGTCCACTCTGCAAAAACGATCATGCACTAAGGCAATGTTCAACATTCCTGAATATGGATATCGCAACGCGAAACCAAACAACAAGTAAACTGAACCTATGCAAAAATTGTTTATTCAGTCACGGAGAAAACAAATGCAACTCAACGAAAAGATGCCGTATGTGTAATTTTAAACACCATTCCCTTCTGCACGACGATAATCTGAAAGGGCAACAATCAAAGCCAACCACCTCAACGGCGGCTGAGCGAACATCAAATCACATCAATGGTGAACAAGAGATCCTCTTAACGACTCTTCAACTCAAGGTCAAGAACAAAGAAGGAGATTACGTCATCCTTCGGGCGTTGCTGGATCAAGGTTCGCAAGTAACCTTGATCACTGAAAATGCTGCTCAACGATTGAACCTACCCCGTAACAAAATGCACGCTGCTATCACTGGCGTGGGCACAATAATGGGCTCGAGTAAAGGGATGATTAAATTAGAATGTAAATCTATCCACTCTGAGTATATATTCCAAACGGAAGCATTAGTGATGAGTAAACTTATCAACAATCTGCCGAACTCTACAATCAACACAACAAACTGGACACACCTGCACAATATCAAATTGGCCGATCCAGACTTTAACATCTCAGGGCCCATCGATTTACTTTTAGGTGCAGATATTTACTCTGAGGTCATCTTAGAAGGAGTACTCAAACACAACAATAACTCGCCAGTAGCGCAACAGACCAAGTTAGGCTGGATACTGTGCGGTGCCACAAAGCAATTTAACTGTCTAGTCACTCTAACTGAGCTAGATAAGATTACAACTTTCTGGGAGACAGAAGACATTCCTTCAGAACCTGAAACATCAACCAAAGACGAATTCTGTGAACAATATTATACGGAAACAACAGAGCGATTAAGCAACGGGCGATATGTAGTGAAGATGCCGATGAACTCCAATTATGAAAAAAAACCTTGGAAAATCGAAGCCTCAAGCCATAGCACAATTTCTTAACCTGGAAAAGAAAATGGCGAAACAAGAACACTTTGCCAAACTATACAAACAATTCATCCGAGATTACACCGAATTAGGGCACATGAAGCCAGTGACAGAATCCGAGAGTCGAGTACAAGTCTACCTTCCACACCACGGCGTGGTAAGGGCTAGCTCTACTACGACTAAACTACGAGCTGTTTTCAATGCATCCATGAAGACAGACTCTGGCTACAGCCTAAACGATCTAATGGAAAAAGGGCCAAACCTTCAAAAGGACATTCTATCCCTGATCATAAAATGGCGGAGCTATAAATATGTTCTAACGGCGGACATCGAAAAAATGTACCGTCAAATCCTTATTCATCAAGATCAACAACATTTACAAAGAATAATCTGGAGAGAGTCTTCAAGAGAGCCCCTTAGAGAGATGCAGCTGTGTACTCTTACTTACGGTACCAAAGTCGCACCATTCATTGCGATGCGCACTCTCCAACAACTGGCGAAAGATGAAGGCGACGCTTTCCCTTTAGCCCAACAGGCGCTGCAAAATGAATTTTATATGGATGACGCCATCACCGGACACCATACCATAGAACTAACAAAGTTATTGCAAAAAGAGCTTAGCGAACTACTAAAGAAAGGAGGTTTTGTTTTACGGAAATGGTCCACAAACGAACCATCTATTCTAAAAGAACTACATAGGGAAGAAAAAAGTCACGAAAACGATTTTAACTTCAAGCAACAAGAGTTCAGCAAAACACTCGGACTCACATGGAATAACGCAAGCGACACATTCCATTTTACTAGCGAAGCACCTGCCAATAACAAAACTGCACCATACACTAAACGCAGGCTATTGTCAGAGATAAGCAAGATCTACGATCCGCTTGGGTGGTTGGCTCCAATAACCATCCAAGCAAAACTACTGTTTCAAAAATTATGGAATGACAACTGTCAAAACATTGGCTGGGACGAAAATGTACCCGATACCATCGAAAAGGAATGGTTGAAAATTATTTCCGATTTACCAAACATAAACAACATCAGTTTACCAAGATGGATAAAAAACGAAAACAAAACGATGGAATTGCAAGCCTTCTGTGACGCAAGCGAGAAAGCCTACGCATGCGTTATCTACTGCCGAACTACGTCATCTGCAGGCCAATATGTAACTACTCTACTCGCTGCAAAGACTAAGGTGGCACCAGTCAAAAGGAAGACTACTATACCAAGATTGGAATTATGCGCCGCAGTTTTGCTAGCGAAACTCCTAGAAAGGATAGCTAAGATCCTTGCAGATTACGATCTAAGGATACGCTGCTGGACTGACTCTAAAGTAGTCTTAGCATGGCTTCAAGGAAGTCAAACAAAATACGAAAAATACATTACAAACAGAACGAAACAAATAACAAACATTGTACCTGCAATAAACTGGGGTTACGTAAAAACGAACGAAAACCCTGCCGACTGTGCGACAAGAGGGCTTCTACCGTCCAAGTTGAGGGACTTTTCTCTGTGGTGGGAGGGTCCTAAATGGCTTCAGGAAGAAGAAAAAGAAGACATAAACTTAAAAGAAACTTATACTACAACTGAGGGTTTTCTAACAAACTGTTACACGACTAATAGTACGGAACCCATGTCAATTAAAAATGAATTAATCCATTCATTACTTGAGCGGCATAGCAACATAGATCGTATTACAAGAATACTCGGTTGGATCATACGTTTCGCCGATGCATTACGGAACAAAAGGAGGTCAAATGAGTGTAATGAACTGAGCTTGAATGAAATAAATAACGCTTTACAAGTAATTATCAAGTCAGTGCAAGGAAATTATTTTGAAAGGGAAATAAAATCTCTCAACGTTGGTGGAAAACTTCCTAACAAAAGCACCATTTTGAAACTCAACCCATTTTTGGACTCCGCTGGTGTTCTACGCGTGGGGGGACGTCTAAATCATTCAAACTTGCCAGTAGAAACTAAACATCCCATCCTCATCCCGGGAGAGGGAAGACTCACCCAACTATTAATTGAAAAAGCACACCAACGGACACTACATGGTGGAGCAAGATTAACGCTAGCTTACACTAGAAATAAATATTGGATCATCAGTGGCAATCGGACTGTCAAGAAGAGACTGCGGCAATGCATCCGATGCCGTCGATACGCAACAACTCAAACTGGACAGCTGATGGGCAATCTTCCTAAACAAAGGATCACACCGTCGAGACCGTTTTCACATACTGGCGTGGATTTTACAGGTCATGTGGATGTGAAGATAAACAAAGGCCGCGGAATAAAAACCTGCAAAGGCTATATAGCCATATTTATATGTATGTGGACGAAAGCCGTACATATCGAACTTGTTTCTGACCTATCAACGCAAACTTTCATCGCAGCACTGAAAAGAATGTGTGCCAGAAGAGGAACCCCAAAACACATGTATTCCGATAACGGAACCAACTTTGTAGGAGCAGCAAAGGTATTACATGAGGAGTTCCAACTATACAAAACAATGCTATCTTCAGAGTTCTTCAAAGAGATCAATGACCTTGAAATTGAGTGGCATTTCAATGCTCCATCCTGGCCATCGGCAGGAGGATTATGGGAAGCTGCTGTACGTTCAATGAAAACACACCTGAAACGGGTAATCGGACAACAGAAGCTAACCTACGAACAATTTGCAACGCTTCTTACACAAATCGAAGCGTGTATGAACAGCAGACCACTGAGTCCGTTATCTGAAGATGTGGAAGATCTGGACTATCTCACTCCTAGTCACCTTCTCACGGGAAGTCCAACGCTCACACTACCACTCAATGAACCTGAAGAAATGAAATCTATAGACATCAGAAACAACTGGAAACTCATAGAGCTTATGCGCCGACACTATTGGGATCGCTGGTCAAAAGAATACATTCACTTACTACAAAATCGAAACAAATGGCAGCGAACCAAAGAAAATATACAGAAGGGGCAACTATTTCTCGTCAAGGAAAATAATCTACCTCCGTGTAGGTGGGCTATGGGCCGCGTCGAGGAACTGCACCCAGGCAGCGATAGCTTAGTTCGTGTAGTGACGCTCAAGACACAAAATGGACTACTGAAAAGACCCATAATCAAACTAACCCCGCTACCTATAAACGAGGCATGTGAGGGTACGGATTCACAGAACGAGAATCCAGAAACTAAGTACTGCAAGAAAAATAAATTGGTCAGTAGAACCCAGAGAGGGATTAACAGCTTGCTCATGGTGTTACTAGTAGTGTTTACAACGTTATCATGTGGACAAACAACACCCCTGCAACATTTTAAAATAACACAGTTAGCTGAAAATCAACCAATTTATTTCGATCCTGCTGGAAATATTCAACTTATACACGATGAATGGAAACTTTTAGTATACTACAATCTGACAACATTCTGGCAAAGTACAACAAAGGTCGAGAAATTTGTGAATCGTTTAGCCCAACTCTGCGACACGATGCCCAACGAGCCATGTCACTCTGTGACACAACAACTCAAGTACGAACTGAACCAGTTGAACGAATATAACGTATTGTTACGTTCTCAACATCAACAACGGAGGCGTCGCGGCTACGTCAACGGCGTAGGAAACATTGCACGAGCCCTGTTTGGTGTCCTTGATAGCGATTTTGCCGAAAAATACTCTCAGGACATTCAAAAAAATCAAATCAAACGAACAATATTTGCTAGAGTTAATAAGAAATCAAACATTAATCATCGAAGCAGAAAACAACATCATAAAGAAAAATGAAGACTTTGTGAAAACGCAACTACAAGTTATACAACAATTCATGAATGAAACAAAAAATAATATGGCATTGATAGAAAACAGATTTCAAGTCATGAAAACAATGAATGACGTCAACGCTGGAGCAATAACTGCCAGTTTACTACTAAGTGTCTTGAGAAGAAACCAACAAATGCTACTAAACGCATTGACAGATATCTATAGAGGAAATCTGGATATGGAACTGTTCACACCGGCGCAACTATCTGAACAACTCAACTTCATCGCTGGAATTATATCGAAAAGATTAACGCTACCTATTACAAACAGAAATGGAGCAAATATTAAAGATATTTACAAGATCATTTACGTCAAAGCAAGACTCACGGAACGATACCTACTGTTCGAACTACATATCCCGTTACTGAGCGATGACGAATATACATTATACCACAACGTACCTATACCTATACAACACACGGCTAACCAATGTCAGGTGATAGCGATAGCAACAAAGTACATTGGAGTGAACTTCGTAAAAAATACCTATATACAGATGGAAGAGGCTGATCTTCAACAATGTACAACGATGGGGGCAGATAACTACATATGCCACGCCTACACGACTATTAGCAACTTGCATGGAGCCACAGCATCCTGCGAAGCAAAAATGCTTAGTCAAAATGTAAACAATGTCACATGCGATTGGGAACCACAACAATGCTCTGACCAATGGATAAAACTACAGAGACCAAACATATGGCTGTATAACTGTATCAATGAATGTGCGCCACGAATGGTGTGCGAGAATCGTATTACAACGCTGACGATTGCTAAGGCTGGACTCATGGCCCTAGGTCAGGATTGTGTACTACAACATAAAGACGCTACAATATACTCGCATAACGTTTTTAGTAGCTATACGAATATTGGAATAACTTTGGAAGTACCAACCATTGATCCTCCAAATGACATCTGGAAAACTATAAAGAATACAAAGATTGTGCTACCGAAACTAAACTTGTCTGATGAACACCGACTGCTGGACAACCAGATAACCGCACAAAAGGGACGAGAAAACTTGCCCAGCGATTTGAGTATTCACGATATCGGAAACTATACTATAAGTTCTTTGCTGGTGGGAGGAATCGTCGTCGCTATTATAGTATGGCTAATAAGAAGATATCTTCCTGCATGCACCAAAAATCGACAGACACTTTCAACAAAATCTCGAAAGAAGTTAGAAAATGTAGAACTGAACGAAATGGCAACCAACCACGAAAAGGAAGATAATCATTCGAAGAACCCAATGGGAACTAGATTCGAGCTATAATAATCTTTTATTTGAAACCTTGTTTTTACTTATTATTTTACTGTTTTATGCTATTTACTTATACTTTATTTAACTTGTAACAACTTTAGTGATCTAAGTATGTATACATCTTTCCCTCGGGAGCATGTACGAGCCAATAATGCTCATACAGCAAAATACGTTTTGCTTATTAAACTTAATGATTTAATTCAGTCGTAACTACACCTCCGTCACGCGGGAATGTGTTTGCAATAAATAAGTGCGGCTCTATACATAACTTTATTATATTTACCAATAAACATTTTAACGTGTTACTAAGTGGTTTTGGTGTTACCTTATTTACAACCTACAACAACTACTGGAGAATCGTCAACGGCGAAATACTCCAACATCAACAGATGCACAACATTCTAATAACATTTCAATAGGCGTATCATAGCTAGCTTTATCCTTATTAGTCATGAGTACAAATACCATCGGAAACGTTACATTATGATATACAGATCCATGTATCACATACAGTTGATGGAATATTTGTGGAACAATTTTGAATGTGCCGTCTGCTAGCCAATATTTGGATCGGCTTAAATGATGTAATAATTTTTTTGTTGTGAACATAATTATCCGGCGTCCGTTGTTTGATTGATCTTTTATTATAAAGTCATTCTCCAAATAATCACAATTTAATTTGTTCATATCAATCTCGAAATCTACTGTATCTGGTTCAGTGATTGGCTGTTTCCCTTTTTTCTTATTTCTATATATAATTTGCTTTAAATTTTTTATTGTTGGTAAATGGGCTGAAATTTCTTCTGAAGTCGTCGATAAGCAATCGTTTAATACTTTACTTGGTTTTGTCCCAATGTTATGAATGGATTCTTCTTTAATATAATTTATAATGTTAGCGACCTTTGACTTTATAACATCAGGGTCGTGATTATGGTTAAGTATTTTTTTGCTAATTAATGTATGCATGTCACTTTCGCGGTTATATATAGTGATTAATCTTACATTACAATGATATTTTTTGTCCCGTCTCATTTCACACAACCAATAATATTTGTCACGTAGCACTTTATTTTTTTCGTAAATGAATCCATCCATTTCTAACTTAATTCCACCTTTGTTTGATTTAAACACTTTTAAATGACTTTCTTCTGACTTTTCCATATTTAATATTAATATACTTTAACTTGGTTTTGATCAACACAATAAAACGTTTTGACAAGGAACTAATAAAAACTACCTCCCACTGTAAAACTAAAAATAAATGATTTCATTAACGCCTGATCAGAAAGAGGTAGCAATTAACGTTATCGTCGCATGTGTGTGGCGAAAAAAATCAGTTCTGCCTTTTAATGACTATCGATATAAAATGTATGCCAAAAAACGATTCTGACTGTGAATTTTCTGCGATATGATGGTTCTGCTTTTTAATTATTATGGATATAAACATTATGCCTAAAGATGATTCTGACTAACAAAATTATGAGTTTTGAATGTATGACAACTGAGTGTATGCGAAATGATTTTCTGCTAAATGAAGTTTATGCTATCCGTTGTTATGCAATACAATATTATGACGTAAAAAGTTCTGCTATAAAAGGTAGACCCTTTTCTATGATCTAACAATAGTTTCTGAGTTAAATTCTTTTCTCTATCCACGTTAAATACATTATCTGAATAAGTGTGACCAAATACTAATTCAAACGGCGTAGGTCTGTTGCTGAGTGAATGGTGTTGTTATAGGCCATGATGGCGTAAGTCATAACAGATGCTGCATCCAAATCGCTTTTATCGTATTTTGCTATACGATAAATCTCGACAATGGTGGAATGAAATCTTTCTACTATTGCCATTGAACTGGGATTGTTTGGAGTCCCAATATGAAGTTCAATTTTGTACGAGCTTAACATTTCCTTAATCAAAGCATTATTGAATTCTGTCCCGGAATCACAACTAATTTTCCTAGGCAGACCATACATGCTAAAGTATTTAATCAATGCCCTAACTATCTCTGGTGTACTCCTATTTGGTACCTCTATGGCTTGTGCTATCTTACTAAATGCGTCTACTATAGTTAAATAATATTTCCCTTCGATATATAATAAGTCCATAAAAGCTTCCTGAAAAGGGCCATCCTGCGTTTGTGTTAACTGAATGTAAGGTTTGATCGGCTTTCTGTCGTATTTCATGCGTTTACATGTTTCGCAAGCGTTTATGATTGCCGTAACTGTCTCTTTCATGTTTGCCCACCAATAATGTCGTTTAAGTTTAGTTAAAGTTTCTTTAATACCTCTATAACACGTTTTCCCGTCGTGATATTTAAAAATAACTTCTTTTTGATCTTCTTCAGATTCTGTCAAATTTATAACTCTTTCTGTACATTCTGTTAGCTTAACAGAATTCTTTTTAAATAACTTAATTGCCATGTTTGAAAAATTTTTTCTAAAAGATGGATGTTCAAAGTATATAAAGTACCTATGTTTTGGATCTATATACTCTTTTAAAAAGTCTTTAACTAATTTATCGTTATTTGTCGGTAAGTGAACTTCAAGAATTTTTTGTTTCTTATTAGAAATATCTTTTACAGCTAAGTTATTTTTAAACCATGAATGAACTAAAATCTGTTTTGGTTTAGTATCGACAGCTTCGTTTAAAATAGGAATGCCTTCGTGTTCTTTATTTGAAACTGAATTGGCAGTGACCTCATCATCAGAATCCGAAAGTTCTATCGTTTCTATTGGAGCTTCGAGGTCTTGCAATTCGTTATCTATTATTTTTTGTATCCGTTCCTGTCTATACCCTACGTTTACGAATATTGAATCTAAATCGTCGTTAATTGCATTAATCTTAATCCTAGATAAAGCATCTGCATTCGTGTTTTGAGGGCCCTTCTTATATTTTATTTCGAAATCGTACTCTTCTAACCTTAACCGCCATCGCGTGAGTTTACTATTGGGCTCTTTCAATGAATACAGCCATGCTAATGGTCTATGGTCTGTAAATATGGTAAATTTGTTACCATACAGATATGGTCGAAAGTGTTTAACTGCCCATATTATGGCTAATAGTTCCTTCTCGATAGTGCTATATTTTACTTCAGTGTCGCTCAAAGTTCTACTAGCATATGCTACAGGCTTATCTGATCCTATTGTTCCTTGTGATAATACAGCCCCGATTGCAAAATTGGATGCATCAGTGGTTAGGATAAAAGTTTTACTAAAGTCAGGAAACTGTATCAAAGGTGCATTTGTTAAAAGCTTTTTACAAGTCTTAAAACATTCTTTATATTCTTCATTAATAATAATTTTGCGACCTTTCTTTAAACAAGCTGTTAATGGTCTAGTTATTTTGGCAAAATCTTTGATGAATTTCCTATAGTATCCGATAAGTCCTAAAAAGCTTTTAATCTGTGTAACCGTTTCCGGTATGGGATACCTAAGAACAGCATCTATTTTATCATTATTTGACTTCAAACCTTCACTCGTAATAGTATGCCCTAAGTAAAGTACTTCCTTTCTAAGAAAATGTGACTTATCTAATTGAACTTTCAAATTTGTTTGACGGAAGCGGTCAAAAACTGCTCTAAGTTTTTCTACATGTTCAGGTAAACTTTTTGAAAAAATGATGACGTCATCGAGGTATACTAGGCAATGTAAGCCTTGAAGGCCTCGTAGGACGTTATCCATCGCTCGCTGAAAGGTTGCAGGTGCTGTCTTTAACCCAAACGGCATTCTGTTAAATTCGTAATGACCTGAAGGTGTGCTAAATGCGGTTTTAGCTCTATCCTGTTCCTGGACCTCTAATTGATGGTACCCGCTAGCTAAATCGAGGGTTGTAAAGTAGGTACTTTTACCTAGCATGTCAAATAAATCGTTAATGTTGGGCAAGGGATATTTGTCATCAATTGTAATTTCATTGAGCCGTCTATAATCAACTACCATCCTCCATTTTTGTTGGCCTGATGCGTCTAACTTTTTCGGCACCAAATGTACGGGAGCACTCCAGGGAGAATGCGATTCCTGGATAATGTTATCCCTTAACATTTTCTCAACTTGATTCTTGATTTCTTTTTTTGAATAGGGGGTAACCTATGTGCCTTAATGTTTATTGGGTCTTCATTTTTTGTTCTTATTCTATGTTTAACCTGATTTGTGAAGGTTAATGGAATATTTTCACAATAAAATATATCTTTGTATTCCCTACAAAGTCCCTCAATAACCCTACGTTCTTCTGCGTTCATATGATCTAACTATAATTTTTCTAAATTATTTGTTAGCAATCTGTCCATTTCTATATTATTATCCATGAAATTAACGCTAACAGATGGGTTCTGTATGTATGGATCTACTTGAAAAGGTCCCGTCACTACTAAATTCCTATTTTGATGACTGTAATTCTGAATAACAGTTGTTGCATAGCCTTTAACACACGTAACTAATGCGGCGGGCATTCGAATCCCTTCCGTAAACTGTTTAAAGTCTAGCACGGCTTCCCCGTCCAATAAGTTAACCGGGAGTCTTACTCTAATTTCACTACGAGATGGTAGATTATATACCTCTCTCATAGGTGGTGTATATACGATGGGAATCTCAGTGTTTTGTAAATGTAAAATCTGACTTTCCATATTAATCTTTGCCTGTAATTGCTTCAGCAAATTTGCTACCTATTAATCCGTCATACCTATCGTCAACACTGTAGACATAAAACTTATGGAACTCTTTACTTCTAAAGGTAACCGGTAATGGAATAACTGCCGTTTCACTATGAACGCTCGATGCGTGAGTGCTAACAACTTCGAAGGGTTCATACTGTAAATAATTTTTAAAATATTTATTTGCTAAATAAGGACTTATAAACGACCTAACACTCCCCGTATCTATCATGATAACCGCTTTTAATTCTGGTATAACTATATGTGGTAAATTTAAGCGTTTATTGCAATTTATTTTTATTCGTTCCCTATGGTAGAGGCCATTATGCAAAAATTTCCCTCCCCGGGATCTTCTTGGGAAAATTCCTGACCCGCGTTGTATGAATTACTTGAACTCCGTTCATTCTTACTAGAATTATTTATGTAATTAACACGTCGCGAACTTGCAGTACGCATGATGACGTCAGTATTCGCACCCGACGTAGATGCTTGCGCTGCAAAAGTCGATGTGCCCGGTGCATGTGCCGCGAACTGTTGGCTCTGTTGTGCAACCGGAAAAGATGACCTACTTGACTGCGGTGACGAATTATTATTGATTGTACGATTAAAACTATCTTGATTTCTTTGAATATTATTATGTTGCTTATAAAGCCTGGACTGATGCGAATTGTTCGATGTAGATGTGCGGTTTGTTGCATTATTCGGTGCATGTGTACTTGATACGCTATGTGAGTCATTCTTTTGATTATTAGATTCAGATGCATTTTGATAATTAGGCAAATAGGGTCTGTTAGTTCTACTAAAATTACGCCTGTCGTTTGTTTTAGCATCATAGACTGCCTGGAAGTTTTGTTCTTCTAAGACTATTTTTAACGCATCCTCTAGCGTTGTAACGTTGCGCAAACGAACTAATCTCACTAGAAATGGTGGTAAATTAAACAAGAAAACATTAATCGCTCTGTTACTATAAATTAATTGCTTTGCCATACGTAGAGAGTTATCAATGATTGTTTCTGATATTTTGGCGAATAAAACACTTCTCATCCGCTGTATTCTATGGCAAAAATCTAAATAACTTTCGCCCTTATTTATTCTACAAGATTCTAACTCCATTGCTAAACAATCCTCTGTGCGCGGATCACCGAAGTGTTGGTTTAACAACTCCTTCAGTTCATCCCACGTATCTATAGAGTCTCTTTCGCCTACTAAACTGGCTGCTTCGCCTGATAACCTACTTGTTACCACATGAAATAAATATTTATTTTGGGCTACGGTTCCTTGGAACGTGGACAATATGTATTTACATTTTTTTACATATAAAGGTAACGTTCTAGTGTCGCCACTGAATATTGGTATGATGTTAACCAACTCCTGTGGGACACGGGTCACGTTTTCCATTGTGAAAAAGTTATGAAAGTAACAAAGGAAAAGAGAAAAAAAAATCACACTAATGTGCTACTAAAATATCACTACTCTAAAATATTAATACAAATAAAATCTATGCAAATATTAGTACGGCGTTGTCCAATCCCTAATAATACACACACATAGACTTATTACAAGGTTGGGATATCAATGGAAGAGCTGAGAGGAAGGTGAAAAAGATTTACTCACAATTCCGCAGCTAGCTTCATGCTCCCTGAATCACTGCTGTGGCTGGTCCTCTTCCGTAATTCGAAGTGGCTTCTTAATGAATTTATTTGTTCGGCGATCTCTGCTAAACCGTAGACACGGACGTCGGCTGCTCCACGTAGAATTGTATACACGGCAGACTGACTACAGAGATCCTACCGGCTGCGCCAATTAAGTAAGCGACAACGGAAGTATTTAAAAAAATAACTTTATTCCGACAGAATTTTTTTTTTTTCTCTTTATTTATTATTAGGGACTTTTACATGGACGTGTATGCCAGTCCCATCATACCTTATATTAATACATTATCTAACTAAAACGTAACCTAGCGAACATAAATACTTTGGAGGCAGCCTCCGAATTAGGTATCGATAAAAGATGATGAAATACACCTACATCATACATATTTAAGTTTAAACCCTTAAATAATTCTACTCGATCAGACTGAAATCTGGCACACTCCAACAATAAGTGTACTACATCTTCTGGTGTTCCACATACATCACAATTAGGTGAGTCGGTTTTTTTCATTAAAAATCCAAACTTATTGATGTGTCCAGATCGTAGTCTGTGCGCAATCACAACCAGCCGCCTACTTATCTTCGTGTTATAAAACTATGGTATATGAGGAGGCTCCGATACCATTGATCTATACCATATGCCTTTATCCTTGGATCTTTCATTAAAATATTCTTTCCAAAGTTCATAACATTTGTTTTTGTATTTTGGTAATAATTCCACGTAATATGTTCCAATATTTACCTCCTTTCCCTCATCAATTCTCAATTTTGCCAACCGGTCAGCTCCTCATTACCATGTAAGCCTATATGCGATGGAACCCATTGCAATCTCAGATCAAACCCATTGCTGGTTAACTTTTGTATCTTAGAAAGGATACCATAAGCTATCGATGCACCTCTGCAACCAGAGGCGCATCGAGCTATATGTTGTAATGCGCTTTTGCTGTCAACACAAATCACTGCTTTTCTTTTATCATTATTTTGAATATAACTAAGCGCTTCTGAAATCGCAAAAAGTTCCAAAGACATTACCGATATAGCGTTAATTATTTTGAAACAACTATTGCTATTGTTTCCAGGTTTCAGAGGATCATAGAAAGCCGCACCATTTCCCTTAGCACTCTTAGACCCATCCGTGTAAATAATATAATATTCGTCATATTATTCTCTTAGTTCTTTTAACGTTTCTGTTTTAATTAAATTATATTCGTACGCTTTTTTCTTATTGAATCTAACTCAACCTTAATAATATTTTGCGTGTTAATGTTACTGACCCAAGTATCTAAACTAAACATTTTCAATATAGAAGATGAGTTCATACTCTCTTCTTTAACTTCTTCAAGAACACTAACAAGTATTCCGACAGAGTTACAGCTAAACAGTTCTTATCATCTAATAAAATATTGATCTTATATACTAACTTTATTGCTAACGTAGTACATGCATAACGTGATCAGATATGACGCACGTCCTAGATTATTCTGGATGCTGATCAAGCAATAGAATATTTGGAAATAATATGTCTAATAAATACTTATTGGCTGACAAAGCTAATATTGGTAGGTTGGGATTCCTTAACTCATTTCTTTTTCCAGTCGCATGGGTTCTTCACCAATAGCAGTTGCCTGGTCCAAATCTTCTCTGCGAGGACGAGTAGTCTCCGGCTGTCCATTGTCATGAAAACCGGTTGATATTACAGTTCTTGTTTTGACCTTAGAAGATTCACCATGGATAATTTTTGGTGTCGTAATTATAGACGCTGATTTGTTCGAGCTATCGTCACTAGAACATGCTTCAGCAAAACCGTCAATTACATAGTTAGGGTCTTGCACGGAATCATCACTGTGAAAATCTTCACATCCTTCTAAGACATTTAATAGTTCTCTAGTTTTTGGAGACATTTGAGGCATTGGTGACGGAAGAGGTAATGCTGGAATAGCAATTGGAGTTAACGGAGAAAAAGCGGGGGCTTCTATGCTCATCTTCCCAGCCATAAGCGGTGACCACACCACACCACACCACACACCAACCACCACATCATTATTACCAACACCACAGTTAACTATATTCATGCGCGGTGTTATGGGGGAATACTGCGGGGCTTCTATGCTCTGGTCACCAACTCCACAGCTGCCCACACTAGACATCTCTGTAGCCGAAAGCGGTTTGAAAGCAACAGGCCTCAATTAATTGCATTCTTTGTTTTGCTGACTTCGAAAAAGCAGATTTGATGGTATTTTTGTTTAGCCAAGTGAGTACCTAGGCAAACAAACAAGCTTGTAAGCAAATTATTAACCAAAACGCGGCTCGTCAGTAGTACAAAATATCATAACTTGTTTAAAAATACAAATGTAACAAAGCGCTGACATCATCATCATCATTTCAGCCGAAAGACGTCCACTGCTGGACATAGACAAAGCGGTGACAAGACTTAGTAAAATAGATTGAATTATTTAGCCATGCGTAAAACTCATGCCCTGCACTCGTTGTTGCCTTTCTTCGTGTAGGAGTTACAAACATACAAACCGACAAATTTTCGCATTTATAATATGAGTAGAATAATAAAAGTATTCCAATATTACTACCAAACTTAATAGATTTTAATAGACAAACCTGACTTTTGGGATCCAATTGCGCTGCTTTGAGGTGAGTTTTCTATAACATCTGCAGACAAGTTATGTGTTTTTTTTTTATTAAATGCAGCATATACATCCTTTATACTGCACGCCAAAAAACCGCCGATTCGTGGAATTGTGGACACTATTGTATTAGATTCTTTATAAATAGATAGGAAATGTGTAATTCACCTACGACCAAAAATTTGGTACAAAAAATAAAACTTGGCTCGGCTCAAACTAGTGAAAAATACACATTTAGTTTTGAGCATGCCTCAACTTTACAGACATTTTGGGATTAACATAATAGATTTTCTTTTTATTATCATCGCCATCATACTTTGAGCATTCAGCATTTGAAAAAGATTAAAAGTCTTATTGAGGTTATAAAATGTAGGAAGTTATTTACTGTCTTTATTTTCATCTTGATCGTCGTCATCGGAACTATATCCCTAGAAGGCGCCTCTTAAAACATTGTTAGCACGTTCCATATTCGAATATTAAAAAGGTTGAGCTATTATGAGCGCTAAACGAACGTTACACTACACAGACGTTACGTAGTTAATGACCAAAGAGCAAGGAATTCTTTGAGTGTTACCAAGTAAAAAAAATATCATAATCAAATAAACGGATATTACCAAAATAAGTTATATTTAGTGTACCTATTGATAACGTTGTTCATTATATTTTTTTAATAAATGTCATAAAAAGCTATTTATTTTGATTGCCCATATTAGGTACACCCTACTGTCAATCCAACAAAATGGCTGACTCGTGAGGTGCAAACTTGACATAGTCCTTGCCGTTGAGTTGCAAATGCGCCATTATCCGTCAAACTTTTATAGATATAAAGGTGATTTCAGCATTTATTTTCCAATTCTTTCTTTCTTTTTCACTGCAAAGAATCAATGAACGTTTTCAAACTAAGTTTTAGAAAAAATAAGGCGTCCATAATACCTAGATGTTAAAGTGCGTTTTTCTCCGTAACAAATAACGTGGACAGAAGCGTTTTTGCTTTTATACCCCTCACTTATTGATATCGACGGGATGGTAAAAAAGTAAGAAATACATTTCGGAACAAAGATAACCAACGGAGCGTTTTTGTTTCAGTAAGTTTCCCTTCGCCCGCTACCTTGCTTGTGAGCGCACGCGTATCTCGTTATTGAGCAAAATATAAATTAATATCCATAACATTTTAACTCGTAACTATAAAGCTAAAGTGGTCAATCTTGCGTAAAGGTAATTAAAAATATTTATTATTTTTGACCGATCACCGTACTGCTACTGCGCCGCTGACCTGACTCATCGTCGCGCCCCGCCTACTCGAGGAAGCAGGACAGTTGCCATAATTGCCCTCCCGCTTACTCCTTAGTGTGTGCGTCGCTTCGGGCCTCCGTTCAAGTTATCGTTCCATACGAGTGTTATCGGTCGAGCTTTCTGTCAAGTTTTTAAGATGCCTAAATTAAATCGTACGCCACCGCCGCAGCCACAGCCGACTTCCCCTTTACCGCGAGATTCAAACGTGGATCCTCGACAAATGGAAATAAATACAGAAAGTGAATGTTTTGCGATTGAGGGGATTCAGCATTATGACGCAGCGCCTGATTTACGTTCAACGTTGGACAATATTACTGACAGAAAGAAGAGGAAGTACGAGGGAAACATCACCTGCAGTACCGACGTTATTAAAGAGATGTTCGCCTCACTCTCAGACGACCAGGCGGCTCGATTTGAAGAACTACAAGTATCGATTAACTCACTTAAAGAACAAAATAGCAAATTGACATCGAGTGTGGAACTAATGTCAAATAAGTATGATGAGTTTTTATCGAGAATTACCCAGCTTGAATCTGAGAGTCGAGTGGACAAAAAAATTATCGAAACTCTGGAAGAAAAGATCGAATATCTTGAGCGGAAATCACGATCAACAGGAATCGAAATTCGCAATGTTCCGAGTCAAGCTGGGGAATCTAAGCAAGATTTATGTACCATCCTAGAGCGAGTGGGACAAACCATAAACGCGCAAGTTGATCGAAACTGTGTAAAGGATATCTACAGAATAAAATCCAAAGACTCATCGAATCCAATCATAGTTGAACTTTCAACAGTTTTGCACAAAGAAAGGGTCCTTGATTGTCTAAAAAATTTCAACAAATCAAAAAAACCGGGTGAAAAACTGAATACAACCAACTTGTCATTGCAAGGCCCCGTAAAACCAATTTACGTATCTGAACATCTGACTGCAAAACTCAAAAACTCTTTTATTTGGCCAGAATGTTTCAACAGCAACATAAATACGCCTTCTGTTGGACATCACATGGTGAAACAACACCAAAATTACTTCTGAAAAGGATATCGAAACCCTGAGGAAAGCGGAATTGCCTTGCTAGTTTTCATAATGTCCATTTTCAGACGTGTTTTTCTTCTTTATTTTAAATGTAAATTCATTTTTTTAGAACTTTGCACGCAAATAAATTATTTTAAGAATGTAACTACACTTTCAACACTTTACAAAATTAATTACGAAGTAGATTCACCCCGTCGTAACTGTACAATTCCAGCATTTTCATGTTTTAGTGTACCAATTATCAAGAAAATAATAAATAAATAAAAATAAAATAAATAAAATAGCCTTTTTATTCTACTACCACATCTAACAATATATAAACACATTTGAATTAATTAATTATACATCATATATAATTCCTATTTCATAATAATCTAAAATAATAATAATCGACAATAATAATCCATAACAATAATCCATAATAATCATAACATTAAATTAAATAAAAATACTTTTAGGTCTCCTCTTTGGCGTAGGCCTCCCCCAGTGTTTTCCACAGTTCCCTATCTCTAGCTTTTCTCATCCAATCCGGTCCAACTTTTTGTGTAAATATATCTCTCCATCTAATTCTTTGTCGCCCTTTATTTCTTATTTCCTCTCTTGGTAGCCATTCTGTTACTTTTTTTGTCCATCTATCGTTTTCCATTCTACATACATGACCAGCCCAGTTCCATTTCAGAAACCGAATCGTCTCTCTTATGTCTTGAATTTTCGTTATTGCTCTAATTTTTTTATTACTTATTTTATCCACCAGTTTGACACCTAACATGCTTCTTTCCATTTTTCTCTGGCAGACTGTTAGCTTTTTTCTCCGCTGTACTAGAGTCGATATTCCGAAAGCTGCATTGGGAAAATATTGGTCTTAAGGTAGGGGGAGAGTTCTTAAACCACTTAAGATTTGCGGACGATATAGTGCTTTTCGCAGACAATGCAGCCGATCTAGGATACATGATTAATTTGCTTATCAGCGGAGAGCAGAAAGGTAGGGTTATCCTTGAACGCCTCGAAAACCAACATCCTAACAAATGGCGAAACCATAGATATTGTCGTGGATGGGTACAAGATTGAGTACGTCAACGATTATGTTTATTTGGGGCATTCGATTTCGTTCAATAACTGCACTGAAAATGAAGTAAATAGAAGGATCGCAACAGCATGGAAAAAGTATTGGAGTTTAAAAGAAATTATGAAGAATAAGAATGTAAACATTAAAACCAAGAAAAAGATTTATGAAGTAGTGATTCTTCCAAGTATAACTTATGGATGTCAAACTTGGTCTCTAAAAAAGAAAGAGGAAGAAAAGCTAGCAATCAAGAAAATACTGCTGTTCAAATATCACTATATTTTTTGGTCTGCATTTATTTTTATTGAATGACATATGTGTAAATTGTACTAACGTATATTCACTGGAGAACTACCAATTAGATCACTTTTTCACTATCCATACCAATGGCTAATAATGATGATATTTCTAACAACATTGATAACTTTGTTGTTTCGGAATCATTTGAGTGTCATGTAGATGACTGCAACAAAATATTCCCCTCCCAGTCGTCCTTGTCAGTTATAACTCAGAATATTCGAAGTCTAAATTGCAATTTTGCGGGCCTTCAAATTTTGTTAGCAAAGCTTAAAATTAAGTATGATGTACTCATTCTGACAGAGTGCTGGCTTAATGGAGTTCATGTTATCCCTAGAATCACTGGCTATTGTTCATTTGGTACTACATTAAATCCTCTTCAAAGTGATGGTGTTGTTGTTTACATAAAGGAGGAGCTTAGTTTTTGTATTGAGGAACCCAACCTACAAAATTGTAACTCACTTCTAATTAAAATAGGTAACAATGATACAGCATTATTGGCTATTTATCGATCTCCCTCGTATAATAACATTGATCCTTTTCTAACGTCTCTTGATGAAACTTTGAAGAATCTATCTAATTTTAACAACGTCATAGGGTACTTCTCTGATTTTGTGCAAATCACATGTCCGTGAATATTTTGGCGAATCTAAACATCCTAAAAGCCCACCAATATTTTTTATCTATAATTGGGTAGCCTAACTTTTAATGCCAAGAAGAATTACAAATAATCATGACGATTTAATGACTCAAAATAATATTTTAGTTGCTTAAATTTCATTACCCTCAGTGTCTTTGTTGCGACGAGTTAGATAAACATTTTTATTTAATTATACGTAGAGGTTTATGCTGAGAATTGTTACTTGAGGAACCTCAAGTACATCATAAGGAAATGAATTCTGATTTTGCAAGATATAATATTGTTATTATTTTAATACATTATAATAAAAACAATTTGTCGTAAAAAATATTACATTACCGTCAGCCTATCTTGAAATATCAAACATCGTTCTGTATATTACATCGTCCCTGGATCGAGCACCCCCTCCCGCCTCCGCACTTGCCGGTCAGTCAGCCAGCAACAACAAACGGGGCAGGACGCGCGCTACTTTTTTCGCGACCGTTAAAAAAGTTCGACATCTACGCGCTTCAACCAATTTCGGTTTCATTACATTCAGCGGATTTTTGACGTAAGTAGTTGTATTTTTTTCATACTAGTCTTAAGGCAATTGTTATAATGTATGTTCATGTTTATTATTATCATTATGTACCGTAATCGATTAATTGCAGAGTAAAATAAAAAACAGTTTGAAAAATTCATTACCCTCACTTTCATTACCATCGATTACCTTCAGCTTTGAAGGTGAGAGTAATGAGACTAAAATGAAGGTAATGAATTTTTCATATTATTCTATGTGATATTCTATTCAACCCTATTATACTGTCAAATCCTAAGCGGACACCGATGTCCACACATCTATTGTCTTTCAATTGTATCTCTAATGATAGTAATCTCTAATTCTAAGCGGACACCGGTGTCCGCTTAGAATATTACAGTCTAATATAAGATTTCATTATTGGGTTTCTAACAAATATTATCCTTTTCAGGAAACAAGAATGGCTAAAACTAAAACTAAAAAAACTCGTGAAGAAAAGCTTGCTCAAGCTAGGCTGCATAAAAGGAAAAAATACGAGGAAATTAAAAACGATCCCGAGAAATATGCAATTCAGAAGGAAAAAGAGAGACAGAGATACTTGAAACGAAAAGAACAAAATAAAATAAAATCTGTTGCTAAAATGACACCAAGGGAAAAAAGACTTCAAAGAAAAAAATGGAACGAAAATAGTAAGCGTTATTTAGAGAAAAAGAAAAAGGTAAGGGTAATACAACAGCTGCTGATTGATAATTCGCCTCCAACAAGTGATAGAGAAGAAAATGTAGCTGAACAAGACCCATTAGAAGGGCCATCACACCAATCAGTAGAGGTGTCTAACATAAACTGCAAACGGTGTCAAAAAAAGGATAAGTTAATAAGAAGACTTCGTTATAGTTACAAGAAAGAGATTGGTAAACTGAAACAGGAAAAGGAAAAAGTTATTAAAGAAAAGGATGCAATGAAAAAAATGTTGATAAGGCAAATAAATAAACAACGAAGAATACAAGCGAACCAACAACAGCCATCAACAGGCGAGAAAGTGGATAATTTGATAAAATCAATAGACGAAGACAAACGAGAAGAAGTAAAGAAAAAAATATTATTTGGAGAAATCATATCGAACAATTTAAGGGATGGATTTAAAGTTTTAAAAAAGAAAGAAAAACGAGAGTTTAGCGATATAGTAATGAGGGACAAAGACCGTTTCAAGAAGCACAAGGTTTTAGGTAAAGCGTCGAAATTTACTGTGCGAGACAAAAATAAAATATGTCACAGCAATGAATCAAACATGGATGCAGAGAGTAAAATGAAACAAGACGTAGAAGATTTTTTCGAAGATGACAGCAATACTAAAATTTCTCCTGATAAAAAAGAATTTATCACTCGTAATGGACAAAAAAAACAAAAACGATATTTATCAGACACATTAACCAACCTCCACAAAAAGTTTATGCACGTTCAAAACAGTAATATTCGATATTCTACGTTCTGTAAATATCGACCATTTTGGGTTCTCTACCCTAAAGAATCTGATCGTAATACATGTGCTTGTAAAATACACGTAAATTTTGATTTGTTAGTCAAAAGTCTTAACAAGAAAAATCACTAAAGAGGCAAATGGAACTGCTATATTGGAAAGCTTGTGCTGTGATATACACAATGAAGAATGCTTAAATCGAACATGTGAGGTATGTCGAAACAGAGTAATTAACTATGAAGAATTTAGCAATGAAGAGAAAATAAACTATTATCAGTGGTGCGCAAAAAAAGAAACCTATAATGTCAAAGGACAAGATAAAACAAAAATTGTTACCGTAAAAACTCGATTAGAAGATTACCCACGAAACGTTATCAAAAAATTGGAAGATTCTCTAAAATCATACTTTAATCATTGTACTAACATCGTTGTCCAGTACAAGAGCATTAAATCTCTGAAAGCGACAATGACTACCAAGGAAGTTATGCTACACATTGATTTTTCCGAAAATTACTCTGTCAAATTTAATGAGGAGATACAAAGCTATCATTTCGGCGGCAATCGATTGCAAATAACGTTGCATACTGCGGTTGCGTACTTAATTGATCCAGAAACTGGAATCATGAAGTCATACAGCGTTTGCAGTATCAGCGAATGTAATAGACATGACGCAAGTGCTATATGGGCACATCTCATACCACTATTAGGTTATGTAAGAGAAATATCACCTCTGATAGATACAGTACATTTCGTATCTGACAGCCCTTCAAGTCAATATAGGAATCGCTACATTTTCTTCGTTATTAGTCAACTGCAACAAGATTTTCCAGAGTTAAACTTTATAACCTGGAACTATTTAGAGGCTGGACACGGCAAAGGAGCGCCAGATGGAGTTGGTGCTGTCCTGAAGAGAACCGCAGATAAAATCGTACAATTTGGTAATGACATTGGCACAATGAAAGACTTTTGGGAGCTCATTCAAGTCAAGGTAAAGAATGTCAAACTTCTATCTGTCTCAGAGCAAGATATTGAAGACAGAAAATTTCCCTCGTCGGTTCAAGGATTTCGTGGAACGATGTCTGTGCATCAAGTGCTTTGGTCATCTAACAGGCTTCGAATAACCTTCCGAAAACTAAGTTGTTTCTTGTGTGAAAACGGTGAAATATGTTCACATAACTACCATCTTGTATTTATGAACTTACCTTGTCTTTATGAAAATGTCGATTCTGAACATCTACAAGATTTCTTAAACGAAAACACGACGAACGAAGTCCTTCGAGAAGCGACAAATTCTCAAACACCTACCCCTACTAATCAATTCCTGAATAGATTAACCACTGAAGCACCACAAAATATGAAAAATTCATCAAATAGAGCCCAAAATAATAACAAAATCACCATACTATCTGACGTAAAAGTACATTGGACCAACACTTCTTTTATTGGCAATGAAATGAAGAAAACAGATAATACCAATTTTCAACTTGATTTTCAAAAGTTTGTTTCTGGAAAAGTCACGGTAAAAGAACAAGGAAAAGAACAAAATAATCCCGATGATATTTCAGAAAGTGACAATGTAAGAAAAATACTCAAAAAGGATAGAAAAGTGAAGACAAATTTTTTTGACCATTCAGATGATAGTAGCAGTAGAGAAAACATAGGTGAAGAAGTCAGAATTGTAAAGAAAAAATCACGCATTACCTCATTTTTTGATGATTCTGATGATGAAAATATTTTTTAATTTACCAAACCCAAAGAATTGACATTGTTAGGAATGTAGAACTAAGAAGTTTTTTTTTGAGCATACTTGTGGCTTTTTTTTTGTTAAATATTTTTTATTTTGTATTCATAAGAGAGATTATTTGCCCTATTTTAAAAATAATATTTTTAGCGATATGACATAACTGCAATAAAAATAAATATATGTTTTTTAATATGTTTCAACAAGAAACAAAGAGCTTGCTATAACTTCAGTGATTTTGAATAAGTATGTTATTTAGCAGATATTATTAGGCAGGATAGTTATGTTTCATAATTTATATAATTACGTTACATTAAGTAATTATAATTTTATATTTAATTCAACTCGTAGCTTCTTAAGTAAGACATGACTGATTAGCTAACGAAACTTATTTGATTTGTGATAGGAGACTGAATATTTTTTTTTTTTGTTATGTTTTAAAGAATAAACTCTGATTGTGTAAAACTTACGAGATTTTATTTACTTCATCTAATGATATAATCCAGATTTTTTTTTTTATTTATCTCAGACTCATTTCATTACCAGCCATTTTTTTTCATTACCTTAGTCTCCAGTTTCATTACCAGTAATTTTTTTTCATTACCTTAGTCACCAATTTCATTACCAACTCTACTGTTTTCATTACCATCAGCAGTACAGAATTTCATCGGTCAATATCTACTTATGTAATGCGTATAATGTTGTATAAATTACATAAATAGGTTATGTTCTTGATACCAATTCTCGTGAAAGTTGAAAATAGGAATTGAAAATTTTCTCACATTTCTGTCAGAATTGCACTAAATCATAGAAATACCCCATAATAATGGATGATACGAATATAGATATTTTATCTGAGTATTTAAGCTCTTCCTCTATCCAATATCTCACTCTTACAGCCTTTCATGGTCTTTTACCCGGCACATTATTTCATAACTCGGGATGCAAGTGAAACCTGTCTGGATCATGTACTTTTAAAAACCAAATTTCCTTCTGTCACCATTGTTCCGCAGTGTACTCTTACTGATCACAAATCCGTCATACTTTGCTTAAAAACTCAACAAGCCCGTAAATATGCAATCTTAACACGAACTAAAATAGACCAAGAGGCTTTAACTCGTGATATAAATAAAATTGATTTTGATCCAATCTATCAAACGGATGACTGTAATTTTGCAATCAGCTGTGTAATGCAGGGATTAAAGAATGCTCTAAAGAAAAATTCTGAAACCATCATACTTCCACGGCGCAAAAGAATTATAAATCCCTGGATTACACAAGGTCTATTGCGCTGCGTGCGAAATAGGGATAAACTACATCAAAAGGCTAAATCGTCTCCAGAAGACCTAGTAATAAAGACTACATATGTTCGCTATAGGAATTTTTGCAACAAAATTTTAAAAAGAGTAAAACGTCACTATGAAAGAGAACTCGTACAAAAGGCTGGTAAAGATAGCAAAAAGTTATGGGATACATTAAAAAAAGTCACTAACACGGACACAATTGCGAACTATTCAAAGGCATTACTGGCATTATCCGACTCTCTCCAGCACTCTGTTAATAACATCAATGATTATTTTTGTAATGTTGGTAAATCATTGGCCGAGCAGATAGAGCTAAATCGTACAAGGGTACCTAATGACAATGTCACCTCACATGATCATATTCAGTCGTTTGCTCTATTTGACACAGACGAAGATGAAGTTACTTTAGTATTAATGTTCTGTTGGTTGGGATGGTTTGTCAAACCAGTTATTGAAAGATCATAGTAATATACTTGTACCGCACTTGACTCATATTTTTAATAGTTGTCTTCGGAAAGGTATCTTTCCCAAAGTCCTCAATAAATCTCAAATTCGTCCAATTCATAAGAGTGGGACCAGAGATCGTATCGAAAACTACAGGCCTATTTCAATACTCCCCTCTCTTTCTAAAATTCTGGAAAAAATTATTAATATACGCCTTGTAAATTATCGTGAAAGTAAAAAAAAATCTATCCGATAACCAGTTTGGTTTTCGTTGTGGTAAATCCACGGATCAAGCAGTTAACAACTTAACAGATTTTATTTCTACGAACCTAGATAAAGGTAATAAATGTGTCTCTATATTTTTAGATCTCGCAAAGGCCTTTGATACGGTTTCTGTTCCACTCCTCTTACAAAAATTAGAGAGAGTTGGCGTAAGGGGGACACAACTTACACTGTTAACGGATTATCTAACTGACAGGACTCAATGCGTTAGG
Organism: Mythimna pallens; assembly: GCA_961205895.1. Lineage (NCBI taxonomy): Eukaryota > Metazoa > Arthropoda > Insecta > Lepidoptera > Noctuidae > Mythimna > Mythimna pallens. The sequence continues at coordinate 20,480,088 of OY540839.1, read as the reverse complement.
GTAGGTAGCTACACTAGCATTGACCTTCCAGTGACCTACGGCGTACCACAGGGTAGCATACTTGGCCCGGCTCTGTTTCTCGTTTACATAAACGATCTCCTTTGTCTCAACTCTCTCCATGGAAAAATTATCTCTTATGCAGATGACACTGCTCTCATTTTTGCCGCGAAAACATGGAGTGAGACGTTTCAGCTACCCCAAAATGGTTTTAATTTGGTAAAGAGGTGGCTTCGTGAAAACGTGTTTACTTTAAATATAGATAAAACTAAATACCTAACGTTTTCAATACGTGCATCCTCCCATGTAAATTTTAAACTGATCGCACATAATTGTTGTTCTGATGATCCAGGTGTTTCTAAATGCTCGTGTAACACATTAGAACGATCAAGTGAAATCAAATATTTGGGTGTTATAATTGATGAAAATCTGAGCTTCAAATCACATATTCAGGTGTTAAGTAAAAGGATTAGAAAGCTCCTCTTTGTTTTTAAAACATTGAGACATATTGTTACCCCATCAACTCTAAAGCAAGTTTACTACGCGCTGTGTCAGTCACTGGTTACATACTGTATATCGTGTTGGGGAGGGGCACCCAAAACGACACTAAAACAACTTGAGGTCGCACAAAGAACAATATTAAAACTCTCTACTTTTAAACCTTTTCGTCATCCAACCAAACTTCTTTACGAGTATTGTGAGGTCTTGACTGTACGTCAACTCTTTCTCTTAAGTATTATTTCAAAACAACATACTAGTCTGGAGTACAGTCCAATCCTGTCATCTAGGAGAAGGGGTTTGCCAGTATGTAAGGCATTATTTCAACCAAAAACAGCATTTGTACGGCGGTTTTACCCCTTTTTGGGCCCCTACATTTATAATAAAATAAATAAAATTATTGAAATATCTTCCTTGAATAACTTAGCTTTAAAAAAAAAACATTTCTCAGTGGCTTTGGAAGTTATCGTATGAAAAAACGGAAGACTTACTCACTATCATAAAGTAGTGATATTGTACGGGTCAACCACCGTACAGAACGTTTGCCTGGGTCATCATTATTGCGCCACCCGCTCGGTACTTTTCCATCATTTATATTATTGCATTTACACCGCAATAGTTCAGTACGTAATCCGGAGACATACCGTGCGCGTAGCTCATAATCCCATATCTTTCACCGTTCATCCTAGTATAAATTAATCTTAATCCTATATTTGTGGAAACAGATAATATAGTGAATTTATTGATCTTAAACTGTCTTTTATCTCTATCTCAATCCAACCCCGAACATTGGTCCTTCGAGCACGTTAGCGGGACCGAAACGCGTGTGCAACTTTGTGCTTTGTGCGTTGATTTTTGTGTGTGCGTTTTACCGGTTTCGTTATAAGCAATTAGAAACCTTGGAAAATACAGTGCGTGCTATCTCTTGATCCTGTTCAATCCCGGTGCCTAGGCAGGCGCCAATTTGTTTCACCTCGTGATCCGGGTGCCTTGGAGGGCGCCACTTTATCTCATCTCGTGATCCTGTTCAATCCCGGTGCCTAGGCAGGCGCCAATTTGTTTCACTTCGTGATCTCGGTGCCTTGGAGGGTGCCACATTACCTCATCTCGTGATCCTGGTCAATCCCGGTGCCTGGAAAGGCGCCACTTTATCTCATCTCGCGACTTTATTTGATCCCAGGAGGGCGCTACTCATCTCATCTTGATATCCTGTTCGACCCCGAAGAAACCCTACAACGCTCAGACGTATGTCAGCCAGAAGAGGAGTTCCCGGCCACATTTACAGTGATCAAGGGAGTAACTTCATTGGAGCTAACAAGATCCTAAAACAAGAATACACAGAAATCTCAGAAATCTTATCAAGTCAATAAACATTATCTAACGTCGCAGAAATGAACATTGAGTGGCATTTTAATGCTCCGTCATGGCCTTCTGCTGGCGGACTTTGGGAAGCTGCGGTGAAAAGCTTAAAACATCATCTTAGGCGTGTTGTTGGTGAGCAGAAACTCACCTACGAAGAATATAGCACCCTCCTATCTCAACCTGAGGGTTGTTTAAACTCTCGACCACTTTGTCCTTTAAAGGAGGATCCCGAGGACATAGACTTTTTAACCCCGGCACACTTTCTTGCAAGTGGGCCTATCTTAACGATCTTTGAAACAGAAAATGATCTCAGGACTCGGTGGCACTTAGTACAAAAAATCTATAGAGATATTTGGATCCAGTGGAAAAAAGAATCTTTCACAGTTATCCATTAGAGCTAAATGGAGACAATCTCAAAGGAATCTCAGTCTCAACGATATTGTTATCATTAAAGATGAAAACCTCCCACCTGGGAAGTGGGCTCTAGGGCGTGTAGTAGAACTGCATCCTGGTTCGGACGGACACGTCAGAGTCGTTACCCTTAAAACCAAAAATGGTTTCCTAAAACGGCCTGTTGTTAAGCTATCTCTACTACCAGCGGACAGAGACAATAATCCTCCTAGTGACACGAACGTAAAGGATGAAGCACCAAGGAAGAAAAATCCAAAGCGTATCTCATTCTCGACAATAGCTCTGTCATTAACGCTATTCCTATTGTCACTAATAAACTTATCTCAAGCATCTTATAGTTTTACCCCTCTGAGCAACAACAGCGTTTATTTCGATAAGATCTCCAACATGCATCTTATTAGAGACGATTGGCGTTTAATTGTTTATTATGACACATATCCCTACAAAGAAGGCACGTCGGCACTCGAGAAGTATATCAATTATCTTGAAACATTATGCTCCACTATTAAAGAACACACACCTTGCGACGGTATCATCTTACAACTCGGGCACGAGTTCGAAGAAATTAAACATTATGATAGTATGTTGACAATAAATGAATCATTTGTAACTGGAGAGGAGCGGCGGCGCTGGCGTCGTGGTTTAATAGACGGAGTAGGCTACGTCGCAAACAGCTTGTTTGGTGTGCTAGATCAGCGTTTTGTGGAGAAATACGCACAAGACATCGACCTTTTGAAAGAAAATGACAAACATTTGTATAACCTCTGGAAAAACCAAACCTCAATCGTGGAAGCCGAATTTAATCTCATGAAAAGAATGGAGAAAGCTGCGAACAAACACCATAAATCAATAAATCAAAAGTTTAATTATCCCAAAGAATCCTATCAAAATCTTCAACGCCATGTCCAGAACATGACTCTAGTTACCGATCTCTTAGCATCTGCTATGACGGCGAATAACTTAATATATAGCCTCAGGAAAATACAAGACTCTATTCTTGATACGGTAACTAATATTTACAACGGAAAATTGGACTTCCATCTGATTTCTCCTCAACAGCTGAGAACGGAATTTAGTTCTATATCAGCACATATCCCCAAAGACATAGCACTTCCTGTCAACCATTTGAATCTCAAGGATCTCTACAACTTGATAAAAGTACGGACTAAGTACTATAGTAAGTACTTGATTATTGAAATAATAATACCCCTCATCGTAAGAGACCTTTATGAAATCTTTAACCTCATTCCAGTCCTACGAATATTGAACCACGATATGATACATGTGAAAGTTATCTCAAGTTTTGCTGCCATTAACCTCAGGAAAGACTCGTACGTAACCGTTACTGATGCTGATCTCCAGTCTTGTATAAGACAAAATCCTGGGATGATTTTATGTCATACCAAAAACCCTATAAATATCTTAAAAGATGATCACAGCTTGTGTGAAACGATCCCACACACAAGAACCTGTGAAACTATTGGAACCCCTTGTAAAAACATTTGGAAGGAATTAACAGCGGATAATAAATATTATTATTTTTGTTGCAATGAATGCAACTTTAAACTTATCTGTGATGGCGAAATTACTGCCGTTAAATTGATGAATGCAGGTCTGTTGAATGTGGAAGAAGGCTGTATGATAAAGACGGACAATTTCGTTGTCCATTCTAATAAAAGGCTGTCTAGCAAAATGAGTATTGGTGCAAAAATTATTGCTCCACAAATATCACCTATTAATCATATATTCAATATATCTATCCCTGAAACTCCAGAAATAAATCCTAATAATTCTGAAATATTGCGACAATTTGAAGATGTACAGAAACAAATTGAGATCATGAAACGAACTGAATCATTAAGTGATAAAATATTCTATCACGACGTACATCTTTATAGCGTCTTGTATGCTCTAATCTTTGGAATCCTGATAACTGCGGTGGTATACTGTTGGCGGCGACATAGGCGGTCAACACGTCGAGAATTCTCGGTGCCTACTGGAGAGGCATCTACTGCGATCTCTTCACATCCCGGAAATGAAAGTGTCATAAGTGAGTGTAGTGCGGTTAGGGAAAAAAGGCAATCTGTAGTCAAAGTGAAAAGTGCAGTGAGGGAGTGTTGTGATCTTAGGGAAAAGGGTCAATTTAGTCAATCCGTGAAACGTGATCCCAAAAATCTTATTAAATCCAGCGAGTGTTTACAAACAAAAGATAGGGCCTCGTCCCCTGTTTTTCGCGTATTTTCCCTTCCCGATCTAAGCTCTAGCAACTACGTGTAATTGTTCAAAATATTGTTAATCACTCACTATTAATCCTTATCCCTGTCATATAGTTGATAAGTTGAATATTGTTTATCATCTTGTAAATCTCACTTCCATCTTTACCCTACTAACCCCTATCTTTGCCCCCGGGAGCATGTACGGGTCAACCACCGTACAGAACGTTTGCCTGGGTCATCATTATTGCGCCACCTGCTCGGTACTTTTCCATCATTTATATTATTGCATTTACACCGCAATAGTTCAGTACGTAATCCGGAGACATACCGTGCGCGTAGCTCATAATCCCATATCTTTCACCGTTCATCCTAGTATAAATTAATCTTAATCCTATATTTGTGGAAACAGATAATATAGTGAATTTATTGATCTTAAACTGTCTTTTATCTCTATCTCAATCCAACCCCGAACAGATATAATAGCTAATTGTTGGAAAAGTTTAGATCACAATTTTGAGTCTACTTAATTAAATTATTGGATTTTTTACACACCCTCTTACATACACACACTCATTTTTCTCATCTTACACACCCAGAGGACCTGTTCCAATTCATTTTACTATTATTATTATTTTTATCTAGTTTAGATATAACCGTAATCTTAAGCATATTTTTGGGTAAAAATGTTTCTTTTGTTTTAAAGCTCACAACCTTCACCTTACTCGAGGGCTTGAGGCGCTGCTTGCTGAAATACAGGCCATAAACCTAGTTCGGCAGCAGATGCTAACTTTAGACACAATTGATTGAATTATTTAGTTGTAGTATATAAATAGCTTTTAAGCAATTGTGTATACATGTTTTTACTTTGTTGCTCAATAAATATTATTATTATTATTATATTATTATTATTTTAAAGGTGGCCCTAAAAATCATAACATTAGTATAATTTTATACACATAATTCTATTTCGGGTGGTTTTGGCTCACAAATTTCTTCATTCTCTTCTGCATCACCTTCTTGAGACCCTGAGCCAGCTAGTATTTCTGTAAAATATTGGAGTTCATTTCTTGTTTGCCATTCTGTGTTGAAATGTTTTTTTAACAACGTTTCAACGTCAGCAAGTTTAGCACTCAGTATTTTTATTTTGTTTTTCGTGATAGGATCAGGTACGACATTTTTGAATGATTGTCCCCTTTTCAAAACTGGTTTGTAGATTTGTGATTCAGAACGATAGTGTAATTCACCTTTAATCGTTATTTTGTTATTGTGACTCCTTTTTATAAAGAATTGCTTGCTTGCTGCGAATGGGAAGTGCCAGTTTCCGGGGGGCTTTATGACAGAATATAATGCAGACTTCCAATCCAGGTTCATGTCAAAATTTATCGCCCTTCCGTAACGGTCAAATATCTCCACATACTCAGATGGGCTTATAATGACCTCTCTTTTTTTCAGCTCTCGCTCAATATTCCCAAAAATCCTATCAGCGGGAAGAAATGAATGTCCTGACATTGGGAAAACTAATTCGATAGAATTAACGTGTGCTGGAGCATTGGACAGCCATGTTGAACACATCCCCATCATTATTGAGTTTTTATTTTGTGCCCCACACCCATCCGCTACAAGACGTATTGTATCTATTTCAGTTAAATCCAAACTATTAAGTCTATGGTAGACAGCAGAACATATTTCGTTGGCTCCTTTTTTGAATTAATTTTCTGTCCAATAATACAATGAAACTGTGTCTCTGCTTAGTTTTTGTTTGGTGCAGATTTGACAACAGCAAAATTGTAAATATGGAGTTGTCTACTGTAGTAGGCTATTTGATCAGGTACTTTTGGCAGAACCTGATTTTTTTGGCAGTCAAGCGATAATGTTATCATGCCCTGTCTTTCTTCTCGCAGTAATTGATAAAATGCTTTCGCTTTGAGCATGTGCACTCGTTTCTCTATTATTAATGTATTCTTCAAATTAGCATCTTTTTCGCATTTAATTTTTTCTAGTAACTCTGTACACCTTGAACATACGTCTGTACGTGGACTGCCAAATCCAATATTATAGTGTCTTTTGAAAACGTCACGAAAATAGCTTTCTTTTACGTGCAAATCATCAGCTGGTCCATATTTGTCACAGTACATTTTCCACATTTTTCTTATGTTTAAGTTAGAGTCTAAATATTTTCTTTGCACTGATGACCTGCAATAATGAAATTCCAGGCATTTGAAAGATTCTACTTTTTTTTTTACCGCCGACCTCTTTACTGAATATTTGTGTGAAGTCACCTCCTATCATATCTTTCACCAAACTTCCTGTTGTTTTAAAAACCTTTGCGACACGGCGACAAATCTCCGTGCATCGTGTATGCACGGAGATTTGTAAAAATTTTAAAAAACTTTTCTGACATACAGGTATAAGTTTTAATATATGATTATGTTTTACGTATAGCTTCGTATTGTATTTATTTGGGGTTCGAAGACCGACCCGTGCTCGTCGGCTTACTGTATCAGTAACCTTACAATATTTTAAGAGGAAGGCATCCTGGTGTTGTTTACTTTTAATTGCATAAAACGATTGAAAAAAATTCGAATGTCTGTCATCGTTAGTTTACGACATTGGTATGCTCCTTTCTCATGGTTACATGTTGGATATTGAGGTAGTCTTTTAGCTGAGTACCTAAAAATAAAAGATAAATATGTTAGTAAATAAAATTGTCGTCTCGAACTCCAAAATCGTAATCCGTTTAGGCACAAGTCAATTTACCAGTGGTGTCAATTCCCTTATGGGTTCTCCGGTGTGGTTACCCTAAAAAGACGTGTAGGTAGTAGTATTGAATGACTTACCGTTTTGCCTTTTCTTTTGCTCGCTTCTACTTTTCTGGATTACGACTACGTTTCCTAGTGATCCCGGAAGTCACTGGTTGCACATTCTCTTCCATTATATCACTAAAACTAGCTACAAACACTTAAAATGTTGAACTAATTGGGGAACACTGTTGCTTTACAAACACAGAAAACGCCATCTTGAAATCCCAGAAATGCTGTGCTGTGATTGGGCTAAATGGACAATGTCATGTTTGCTTCTGAACGGTAAAATTGATTTAAAAAAATTTGGCTTTGGATCTTCAGACTGTACTTCCAATATACTACTGTCAGTTAGATCTGGTGCGTTTTTTTTCAAAAACATTAGCTGTTTGAACAAATGGTATTCTTTCATTTTTTTTGCACCAGCTCCAGATTTGTTTGCGAGCTCTTTCTTTTTCAAGTATTTCACGTAGTTGTCTTTTATGTTAGTCCATTTTTTAACTATATCATTTCCTGGAACATAAAAATATTCCATTATTTTTTGTCACGAATAAATCAAAGATCAATTTTAACTACGCAAAAGATTATATTTGATTTATTCGTGTTTTATATATAAACGTACGCTTTTTTATGAATTTCGTGACAATCAGTACCGGTATAAAAACTGTTGCGCACATCATTGGCCCCGATCGTGTTTTGTAAGAGAATTGAACCACCACCTTAACTGTTTGTGGTATCTCTGTTCTAAGAAATTGTGAAATATATTTTCAGGTTTTTGGCAACTGGGAATTCATTTAGAGATATGGAATTTACAAATTATCGAGGAAAAAGTACAATCAGCAGAATAGCGCGAGAAGTATGTCGTGCTGTATGGGACATTCTTTTATCTGAATGTACGCCGTTATTAACCGAAGACCTAAAGAACAAATAGCGGAAGACTTTGACAAAAAAACCATTTTCTCAAATTGCATGGGGGCCTTAGACGGGAAGCACATTCGCATTTGTAGTCCCGCCCACAGTGGATCTCTTTTTTACAACTATAAAGGCTATAATTCTATCGTGTTGCTGGCGCTAGTCGATTCTAAATACAAGTTTGTATATGTCGATAAAGGAGCATATGGAAAAGAATGCGATTCAACAATTTTTCAGAACACAAAACTATACGAATTTTTATTGCAACATCGACTCCCCATACCAGCTCCAAAGCCTTTGCCAGGCCTTCACAAACCAGTTCCTTATGTCTTTATTGCAGATGAAGGCCTACCGTTAATGAGCAATCTAATGCGTCCATACTCAGGAAAACATTTGAATATAGATCAAAGAGTTTTTAATTATCGTTTAAGTCGGGCCAGACGAAATGTCGAATGTGCTTTTGGCATACTTGCAAATAAATGGTGCATATTTCACAGGCCTTTAAACGTAAAATATGATTTTGCACAATTTTGTTGTATCTCGAGATGGAAGTAAAATATCCGAAGAACTTTATATTGATGACTCACTTTTGGACTTGCAACAAACTATAGATGATGTTATTTTATTAAATCCAGTAAATATAAGAGACGAATCTGTAATAGTAATGTAAGTACGTGGCTTCACGGTATTAAAAACAGACATATAAAATAAAAGAAAAATTTTTTGTAAAAAGGAGAATGGCGAGATTGCATGTAATTTGGGACCCATTGATAGGGGTAGCATACATTGTGGAAACTTATGAATAGTTAAAGAACGACCTATGACTAACAAAAAAGCAAATGAAAAGTAGGTTATAAAAGTTGGTGGAAAAAAGATATGAAAGGTAGAAGATTATAACCTAAAATAATTTAAAAGTACTTAAGACGCGGGCTGGATTGGTTATTATTTAGTAGTAGAATAGCATAGTTATACATTTTTACTTAAAATCACACCTATTTCCCGTGGGGGTAGGCAGAAACTATAGAACTCTATGCTACGATTCTTGGTTTTAACAAAGAATCGTCACTCCTTTTGCTTCGTCCACGTTCATACATTTGGATCATAAAACTCGCTTTGCGAAGTAATACGCAACTGACTTTTTTTAAGGACATCTCCAATATTAACAGTGTCGTTCTTTTTTGTCTTAATAAATCAAATAGTTTTATAATTTTTTTTATACATAACATGACAAGCCAAGGAGTCAGATATAGATCTGGAATATCCTATAAATACACATCTTTGCTCTGCTTGCATTTCAACAAGTTTCTTTTTTTATCCGGTATAAACCAGTGCTTGACCGCGATCCCACCTGATGGTAAGCAGTGATGCAATCATTGATGGTGAGGAGCACTAGTTTATTAAGAGCCTATTCACTCTAGCCTTGAAGGCAGGATTTATAAATAAATAAAATATTTATTAAAAAAATCTCTTTTATTTTACTTGATAAAATACAAAATATTCAAGACATACAATCGTTACAGGTACACAACTTCCTTTTATTTTCTAATAAATTCCTAGATAATCTTTTATTAAAATGTAACTTATTTATCTAATTAAAAGATTATCTAAGAAAGCGGCTGGTGCAGCGACATAGCTCTGGTGTCTAGCATAGCCCATGTATCACAATATGCTCATAACATGAGAGCAGCAACCCACTGTCCGTGTTCCCACTGGGCAGTGACAATAATATCCTAATATGGCATTTCGCCACTCCAGCCTCCTATCTACTGCGATGTATGTGTAGTAAGATTTGCTACCTATGTGCCTAGATTTAATTCGAGCACATAAAATAGGGCAACATAATTTGGTCAGCAGACATTTACTGTAATGGATGTCTTGAGGTTGATGGACGTTAGTCCACCTCTTCACCCTCTACTGTGTCAGCTACTCTTCTTGTGGGAAATATTTGTTCAGCAGATCCAGATGTTGATGGGCCAACATCTTCAACTTCTACCGTTTGCTCTATCTGTTGAGAAGATGGCTGACTGATTGTGGAAGGTGCAACAACAGCAGAACTTCTTTGAGAACTGTCCACCACTCTCCATGCCCGTAAATAACATGGCACACATATCTCATTGTTTAAGGTTAACTAAAATATAAAAATAAAATAAATACAATAACAAAAATAAATATATTGGGATCTCATAGAATTTTTAGTAATATCATATATTTGATATATACAGGATCACTGGTAATGTAGGCAGGCATTCCTATTAGTCTCAGAATAGGGGGATGTAGGAGAGATTATTTGCAAACAAATGACTCCTTATAAACACTGATGCCAAAACTTTGAAAATTGGTTAAAAAAGACCAAGCATACATATCTTTATATTAATATTATCTGCTTGCTAACATTTCAATACATAATATTCAACCATAAAATGTCAATTATCTTCCATAGATTTTAAATCAGAACAAAATAGTTTTTAAATCTCACAAGGCTTCATTTGGTTGCAACACTCGTACATCCTCTTAATGGATTGCCGTCTTGTATTACCAGTAAACCTGTGTATATTTTTTCATTACCAACCTGACGGGGTCTTATCCATTCCGATATGATGTTTCCTATTTGGGTTTCTCTTTCAGACATCTCTGGTCAGAGAACCAGCCTACTCCTGATTCTTAAAATAGATCTGCCACATCCAGCACATACATTACGATGACCAAGTTGTGATTGAGTCACATTTTCAAGACCATCATTTCCCTTAGGATTTATCAAATCCCAACATGAGTGACAAATATAGTCGTCTCCAGTTATCTGAAAATATTATTACCATGGTTAAAGAAACATAAAATATGTTAGAAAAAAAGGGGAGGCTTAATACCCAGCAGTAGGAGATTCCGGGCTGATAATATGAAGATGAAATGAATAAAGGATACACAAATATTCGATTGTGATATACCTACTGCAAATCATTAAATTAGCAGTAGTCACACTCATATCACAAGTACAAGTAATATGCAGTATTATAAAATATGTAGGTACTTCGTTGTTATTATATCTCGAAGATTATGTGATGATCTAAGTATGTGAATGAGCAGGAAGAGTATATTATGATAAGAGTATACAAGACTACTTAAGTAAAAGCTAATGTTTAAATGAAATACCTACTTTTGCTTCCTCCCTTTATTTTATCTCTGATACTCAGACCAAATAAAAAGGTAAAGACAGAACTCTGCAAACAGCAAAGTGAGGCCAGTCAAACTACGTCAACGTCTGAACTAGAGACAAGGCAAGGCGTAGTTACGTTGTATGTGTGTGCGGGTGTTTGATGTACTAGGTGAGGCGTAGTTTGACCGGCCTCACTTTGCTGTTCGCAGAGTTCCGTCTTTACCTTCTTTATTTGGTGTGAGCTCTGATATTATTATTATTTATGTGTTCATGAAATTAAACAAATTAGTTTACGAATATACTTACATGACGCGGATACACCCATCTCCGTACCCTTTCAACTATCTGATCAGTTTCGTCAGACAAACGATGTCTCCGTAATCGAGCAATGCGCAATTGACAATTAACGCAACGCATGTTAACAGTTAACAAAGTCCAAATCACTTGCAAATCGTTATCCAGGGGTAAATGCCGTAGTCTAGGTTGGTGTGCACAATAGTCAGCCCTAAGGTAAATCCAAGTCGTCAAGAATCCACAAAATCGCAAAAATAGGATTTATCCCACGTTTAGCCGTTTAAAATCAAACAATGAAATGGTCCACAGATCATGTAAATTGTTATTGTCAATAATTGATGAATTTGACACTGACGTTCCATTTCTCCGTTCGATGTTTTCAATATCGTATATAACATAATATAATTTATATATTTTTACGGTCTGTTTACATTGTAGGTACTTTTCGTGTTGTTTTAAATGTTTTAGTTTATTTATCAAGATGTAAGCATAAAAGAATGAAAAACCGCGAGAAGGTAAATGATTAAATAATTTAGATTGGAATGTATCAATGTCAAACGTTGCGTTCGGAAACTGCATGAAGACATTTTCTATAAATTATTAAAATCATTCAAAACTTTCAATTCCCAACACCTAGTAACTCAATATTTTTTAAATAGAAGTCTAATAAACTCGTTACTATAATTAATGTAAACTAGACCGTAAACGGCGCTCCGTTGATTTTTAAATTACGTGGGTCCAACCTCGCCATCCTCCTTTTTGGAGAAAGGGGGGGGGGGGGTGTGATGTGGCGGCTTAGTAACTGCGATTCGCTGAGTTGCAATTTTGATGAAATACAGGAGCGCGAGCGCAAGGCTTGCCAGTCGCTTACGTTACACCGCCCTGCCTCGACACATACATAGCACGTAGTTAGTAATAACGAACTATTGTGGAGTCAGAATTAAAGACATTTATTTCATCATAGTCAAGTTTTCTTTAATCATCCGATAGTATAGTGAACACCCACAACAAGACCATCTCAGACAAATCTCCATGGTTCTCATGTGATTTGACCATTACATATTTACAGTATGGACTTTAAAAGAGACTTTGACCCCTGAGTTTGTTTCGGTGTTTTGTTGAGATTAATTAAAAACAGCAAAAGTAAATTTAACTCAGCGTAGTTTTATTTAAGAGATTCCACAGAGTACAAAACTAAGTTATTACTAGTGAAGTACTTATAAGTTAGTGTTGTCACTAAACTCAATATTATAGACAACCGGTAAAGTAGAAATTTATTATTACAACACTCTCGCCAAATTTTAACTTTACTTACACCTTAAAAAAAATATAGAGACTAACAGACAACTTTTAGCTAAAAATAGAAATTAATAACAAAAAGAATTACTTGAGAGATACTTGCTTAACACCAATTTTATTTCTAAGATATTGAAATTGTTCTTTAGGTAAAGCTTTAGTAAATATGTCTGCATATTGCTCTTTGGTATTCACATATTTGAGATCAATTTGTTTCTCTGAATACTTTTCTTTGATAAAATTATACCTTATATCTATATGCTTACATCGCTTGTGATAATCTACATTCTTAATTAAACAAATTGCACTTTGATTATCAATATTTAGACAGATAGAGTTCTGATTAAATTCGTTTATGTCCATTAACAGTCCCTTTAACCATATAGCTTCTTTAGTTGCAGAACAAGCAGCCATGAACTCTGCTTCCGTTGTAGACAAGGCTACACTTTGTTGGCGTTGTGTTGCCCATGTTACTGCAGCTCCATTTTTCATAAATACATAGCCAGTTAAAGACCTGCGTGTGCTTGTGTCTTTGGCATAGTCTGCATCACTATAACCCTCTAGGTTAGACTTTGAAGGTGTATAACATAAACCATAGTCCATTGTTCCTTTCAGATATCTTAATATTTTTTTTGACAACATTCCAATGGGTCTGATCATAACAGTTCAAATATCTACTCACCAGACTGACTCCAAACATGATATCTGGACGGCTTACCACAGCCAGGTGCATGAGTGAGCCCACAGCCTCTCTGTAGGGAATAGTTTTGTCTGGGGCTTCAGTTGCTTTCTCTAAAGTAGTGTGAGGATCAACTGGATCACTGTTAAAGTTTGCATTTTGCATATTAAATTTATATAATAACCGTTCAATATATTTTGATTGGTGAATGAAAATACACTTTTCAAATCTTTCTATTTGTAATCCTACAAAGTTCTTTGGATCACACTGTTTAATTTCAAAATTATCTTTTAAATCACTCATCACTTTGTTTAGCGAGTCTTCTGAATTAGATATTAGAAGCCCATCGTCAACATACAACAACAAGTAAATTTTATTTTTGTTTACATTTCCAATATAGACACACTTGTCGCTATGACTATTAGTAAACCCAAATTTCTTTAGTAAATTATCAAATTTCTGATTCCAGCACCTTGGTGCTTGCTTTAAACCATAGAGTGAACGATTAAGTTTACATACCAAATTTGATTGGACCTCCAAACCTTCTGGTGGCTTCATGTAAATAACTTCCTTTACATCTCCATATAAAAATGCAGTCTTTACATCAAATTGGATAATTTTTAACTCATTTTGAACAGCTTTTGACAGTACAACTCTGATTGAATCATATCTCACCGTAGGAGAGTAAACTTCAGTGTAATCAATGCCTTGTTTTTGTCCACATCCTTTAGCACACAGTCTTGATTTAAAGATTGGACCAGATGGATTGTCTTTTATTCTGAATACCCATTTACAATCAATCACTCGCACTCCTTCCGGTTTTTCAATGAGGTTCCAAGTTTTATTTTCTTCATGTGCTTTTAACTCATCTTGAATTGACTGTTTCCAATGTTTAGCATTCACATTGTGTGAGGATATTGCTGCTGTGTAACTTTCTGGAACATCATACTGTTCTGAAACTTCATGAACACATGAATATGTTTTAGCATCCATTTTACATGTTCTTTGTTTAGATCTTGTTGTTACATTTCGTGTAAGTTCTGTTGGATCAATTGTTTGGTCTGGTTCATAAATTGATCCTTCATCTGACTTAAAAGATTCATCACTGGTTTCAGATTGCAATTCACTATCTTCAGATGTATTTTCTAATTTAGTCTCATTATTGGTAGAACTATCATCATTGGTCTTGGGTTTTGAGACCGACTCTGATAATGGCAGTAATGCATAATTCCTTTTAACTGAACTTTCAATGAATATGACATCTCTGCTAATTAACACTTTCTTTGTCTTTGGATCTAAAAGCCTATATCCCTTTGTCTGTTCATTATAGCCAATAAAAATCATCTTGTTTGCCTTTGAGTCCCATTTTTTCGATTTTTCTTTTGGCACATGCACCATGGCTTCACAACCAAAGACTTTCAAATTAGTGATGTCCGGCCTTCTACCACTCCACTTCTCTTCAGGTGTTGCAAATTCTATCACTCGTGTTGGACATCTATTTGTGACATAGGCAGCAGTTGAAATTGCTTCTGCCCAATACTGTTTTCGTAACTGAGCATTCAGTAGCATGCATCTTGCTCGTTCTAGAAGGGTTCTATTCATACGCTCCGCGAGACCGTTTTGTTGTGGAGTGTAGGGAGTAGTAGTTTGATGTGAAATTCCAGACCTTTTGAGAAAATTGAGAAATTCATTGCTCAAGTATTCATTGCCATTATCTGTACGGAGAGTCTTTATTTTTAAATCCAGTTGGTTCTCCACCAATGCTTTGAATTCTTTAAATTTTTCAAACACATCAGATTTCTTATTTAATATGTATACAAATACCTTCCTGGTAAAGTCATCAATGAAAGTAACATAGTAGCGAGCTCCTCCAAGCGATGGTACCTCCATAGGCCCACAAACATCAGAGTGAATGACCTCTAGCTTTGCTTGTGCTCGAGATCCTTGACAGGGAAAAGGTTTTCTTGATTATTTCCCTTCTTGACATGAAATACATAAGACCTTTTCTTTATTTTCTAATTTAATTCCTGCAGATTCTGTTAGTTTACTCAAATCTTCAAAATTTAAATGAGCCATTCTTTGATGCCATAGATAACTGTCGTTGTCTTTTGATGCAGATATGTATGCTGGAGTACTGTGAGTATTAAGCCGGTACATATTATTCATCATCTTTGCAGTAGCCACTTGTTCTTTATTTCTGTTTAATATCTTGCAACCTTTCTCATTAAACTGTATATGACATCCATTTTTAATCATCTGAGTAACCGAGAGAAGATTAGTGGCCAGACCAGGAACATAAAGAACATTCTGCACTTGGATTGTATTTATCTTCCCATTGCAATCAGCAACATTTAAATTTATCTTTCCGCAGGCTTCTACCAAAAGTTTCTCATCATTCGCCACCTTTATAGTACTAATCGGAGGTGGGATTTTATCATATAGCCAGTCACTGTGCATGGTCATATGCATTGACGCTCCAGAGTCTATGTACCTACCTTTCCCATTGCATGTAGTTGCAGAAAATACAGCAACATAGTTGGTACTTTGTTCTGACTTTTCCTTCGACTTCTTATTTCGACAATTTTTACTTATGTGCCCATATTTATTGCACACGAAACATCTAGGACCTTTGCTGGTACTGGGTTTCTCTGAAGCTTGTTTGGCAGACTGCGTCCGATTTCCCTTGTTTTTATTAACATATAAAGCATTTGTTTCAGTGCTTCTCACATCTTGAAGCAGTTTAGTTTTTACAGAATCCGCTGTTATTGCCACACCGGAGCTTTCAAGTGCCATAATCATCGGCTGATAGACCTCGGGTAAGCCAGCCAGTAGCAAGGTTCCCAACCATTCATCATTCACATTAAACCCAATGTTTCGTAGTTTGTGTGCGGTCGACATTATTTTGCTAACATAGTCTTCGATGCCTTGACATGTTTCTAGCGTTGTGGTAATCAGATCTCTTAATAAGCCAACTCTACGTGTCAGCCCTTTGTCATCGAAAGCTTTAGATAGGTTATTCCACACTTCTTTGGCAGTTTTGGCCTCTTGGATGTGTACATAGTTGATGGGATGTACCAATAAAACAATTTTGGACTTAGCTTTCAAATCTTGTTTGACATCGACGCTATTTTCTGTGATACAATGCCATAAGTCCTCGTGTTCAAGATATGTTTGGACAGCAAATCTCCACGTTGGATAGTTTTCCCTTCCGGTCAGCTTTTCAATCAGTGCCATATTATTTGTAGAAGACATTTTGCTGATGAAGAAGATTTTGTCACGTCTCGAAGCACCTCGTGTTGACTTAGGTTATGTTTATACGAAACTAGTTTGTAACTGAATTTACTTTGTATTTTTAATTATTACTTGTATTTTCGTTGTATTTAAACCGAAATCAGGTGGCCTGGGCCCATAACCTGTTGAGATTAATTAAAAACAGCATAAGTAAATTTAACTCAGCGTAGTTTTATTTAAGAGATTCCACAGAGTACAAAACTAAGTTATTACTAGTGAAGTACTTATAAGTTAGTGTTGTCACTAAACTCAATATTATAGACAACCGGTAAAGTAGAAATTTATTATTACAACATGTTTCTTCTCAGGGTAGTCAGCTAGGAAACACCGGCCTCATCTAGTTTAAAATGACAAAAAAAATTGACGTGTAAAAGTGTTTTATAAACCTATTTGCAGACAGATTTATAGAAAAAGAACCCTTTGTGGTCAGCATCTATTTTTAAAACCTTTATATCTGCCATTTTTACACTCTCATTATCACTATTTTTATTAAAATTTCTTCTCACGTCTGAAGCTAGCGACTTTAATTCGTAAAAACTTTTATGATCCATTTCTAGGACTTTGTAAGGAGATCCTTTCTTTTTTGTAGTGCGAATAATTTAAATGTACTGATTCGGTGTATAGATAGGGCCCGATTTCAAAGTCTTTTTGATGTTTCTTTCAATGACAGAATGCACACTGTCACCTTCATTTTGTGTGTGCCCTTTTATCAGAAATTTATGCATGATACTATTAATATGAGCAAAAGTAGAAACAGCGTACATGTACATACTAATAATAAATTTATTCTTTTGCTGTCCGCAGCAGTTATCAGAATAAGAATTATATATAGTTTGGCTTCAGTTGTTAGATCTCTGCCAAGACTTTTTAAATATTCTAAAATACAGGTCCCTATTTCTATAGCTACTCTATTTGCTTCTCCTTCATGCCACATGTAGCAGAACGCATTTTTATTTTTCATCTCATAGATCGTAAAGTTTAAGGTATTCACTTTTTAAACATAGTAAAAATTAGATACATCTCCCCTAGGACATGGCATCACAGCTTGTAAGTAATAAACTGCTACAATAGTTGATTCTTTATCTTCTGCTTCTTTCTTGTCCGTAACCTTCTCCATTCTTGAAAGCTCTTTTTCTTTTAGATGGTTCTCATATTTAGACTTTTATCTTCTCCAGTTGCGTTATTGTAGGCAACACAATACTCGCACTGATCCTTCTTAGGTTGGTTAAATGCAATATAGAATATTCATGGAGAATTTATTCTCCATGAATATTCTATTAAACATGATATAATTAGCACTTCTCTCTCTTTTTTTTCACACTGTTTCACATAATCTCTATAAAGGAGATTGGGCAAGTTACTATGACACTTGGTTGCGCAACTTTTTACACAGTATAGTAGTGAAAATTAGATACAGAAAAGGGGTAGTGTCATGCTTTAAAACAAGGTTAAATTCAAAATGATATATTTTGGGGTTTTAAAAAAAAATAAGTTGAGTATTGATGTTATGTTACATCTCAAAACAATTCGATTTGAAACCCTGCCTCTGGGCCATGAAATCAGTTGCCTCTTTGATTTGGCGGCTAGGCAATGCGTATATAATTACACAGCGCCACATATTGTTATAATTCTAGGTTAAATCACCATAGACGTAAAAACGTTCTAACAATTCACTTCACAGCGACACACAAAAAGAGTGAAATCGCTCGATGTAGTAAATGAACTTGGAAGAATCGTAAAACTCAACTCGACACGAATTTACATTTGTTAGCAGTGAAGAGATAAAAACAATATTCTCGGCTTGTAGATTTATGTTTAGACATTATTCTTCTAACTTACAGATTAATCAACCATGATTCAACCAAGGCCTTGACGATAAGCAAACGGATTTTGCAAATCACCTACTTTCAGGATTTTTCTATTATAGAATCGCGCGAAACAATTGGAAAAATTGGTCCAGCCAGCAGTCTTACGTATTGTCTCAATATAAACACCAGAAATACTGGTGGCTGAAGGTGACGCATGCCGCGTGCTGTGTGCGCCGAAAACACTGATGTCTACGCCACATTCTGACAGGACTTGTTTAACCCACCTACTGTGTAGTAGCAGGTTTATTTGGTGGTCTGTAAGTTAACAAGAGGTTACTGACGCCCCCAGTTCTTAAGTTTTTAGTAATTGAAACGTAATCTAAGAGCGTTTTCCCTAAAATATGGCAAATATAGCACAGGTTGATCTCTGCCTGGGGCGGATGTTTTTATGTCTATAATATAAATTTTAACACCGTCGCACAGTATGTTATTTGGCCCTAGTAGCGGTCGTCCTCATTTAACGTGTTTTTTAGAGAGATAACATTAAAACAAATCGTATTTAAAAACTTTTTTTTTTTATCTATCTTAGTTTTAAAGAAATTAGGGAAATCGAGAAAAAGTCATAGAAACCATAGAAATATATTATCTCATAAATTAGCACTAAATTATCATTCAATCCTTTACGGTATGATGGGAAAAGCACTAAAAACATGAATAAGTTAACTACAATGTAAATAATCATACCCTTATGGATGAAATCATTACTTTTTTGTAATATCAAGATAAATATTTTCTAACGAATTTCTACATGGTCGCATTTCTTTTCAGTGCTAAATTGTTACTTACAATACTAACTACCCACCACACAAAAATCAGATGCTACGGATACAAGACTCCATAAATATTCAATCTCAAAGTTTGGAGTCAGGGTTGTCAGTCACACGCTAGTGCCTGTCAGTTTTCAACGAGCAAAGTTTTTTATGTTGTTGCTCTTTAAAAACTGACAGGCACTTATTGATTACAGGTGATTAACAATTTAAATTATATTCATTTTTAAAATGTGTTTATTAGTTGCAAAAGCTGGTTTAAAATTATGTAAGGAATCGAAAATTTAAATGCTTCTATTTTTCTAATGATTGATATTTAAAAGTCAAAGTTCTTTATTTCTTCGAAGTATAGGTATTCTCATAGAATACTTTATAATGTCAAGCTGAATGTTCGGACAAACGAATATTTTATGTGTAATCAAAATCTAGAGTGACTTATAACTCTATCTTCGATGAAGGTTATTATGTGGAATTGGGAAGGGGTCCACCCTCGTCAGGCAATTGCCAAAACCCCAATTCCTATACATAGTATCTGGAGAAGCGGGGGTGAGGTGTCATGGAGCCGTCAAAGACCCATGGCACTGCTTTGCCTCAGCAGAAATTGACCCATTCTGCTGGGGGATGTCCTTCTGGGCCCCGACCAGAGGACTTAATGCAAGGGGGGAATGAGGGCGCCAACCCTCATTCTGGTCAGCGAGTGGCAGAAACGATTACTAACGACGACAAAGGCATGAATATGGATATGAAATCGCTTACGAAACTGGAAATATACACTCTTTTAGTCGAGAAAGCCCGTTCAAATGGACTGAAAAACAGGCCTACAGATCTCGATACTGATGAAAGAAACATGGTTGTGTTAAATGCTCTCTTTCCAAATGGTATTCCTAACAGTGTTGACGTTCAAAATAAAAAAATCAAAGAAAACCTTTCAAAATTTATTAGCAAATGCGAAAAACTCTACAATGACAGCAAAAGAAATTTAAAACGATTCCGTGATAAAAATAAAGATTGGCTTGCTACTAATTTTAATTATTGAAATACCGAAATTTGAAAATAATTTACGATTAGATGTTGATACATTAACTTCGGAAACTAGTAATTTTCCTACAAAAGAATCTTTGAATCCCAAGAATCCGGAACCGTCGACTTCCTCATCTATCACTCCATTATTAAGTGCATCGACACCATATGATAATCTCAGTGACCGTCAAAAACGTCGTTCAAGAAAACAGCTTGAGGAATCGCTTGAGGAAGAACCCCAACCAAAAATTATTAGAGCTGTATCTAGAGTTTTAACTGATATTGAAACCAAAGAAAAGTTAAAAAAAAGTTCTGCTCAAGAATTAGAATTTGTAATAAACGAATGCTTGAAAAGTCCAAGTAGGTCTAAAAAGATTGCGACCTCAATAAAAACTAAAGAAGAACCCACCAGACCTTACACACCAGATGAAGCCCTCAGTTTAATAATTGATAGGAAATTGACTGTAGATGATTATACTTTCATGCAACGTGATTTAAAAGAAAGAGGATTTCCAGCTTATCCCCCATACTATAAAGTAAGTTTAGCAAAAAAAATGTGTTATCCGGAAGAAGACATAAACGTTACAGATAGAGAAGCAAGTGTTTCATTTCAAGGCTTGCTAATACACACATTTCGTCGAATCATTAAATTTCGCGATGAATTCATTTCGGAGTATTGTAGACAAAAACAGATAGACACTGTTCAATGTATCTTTGAGGGATCTTGGGGGTTTGACGGAACTACGGGACAGGCGCTTTATAAACAAAAGTTTTCAGATGATGATGATAGTGAGGATAATGAAAATTGTTTGTTTGCCACAACATACATCCCATTATATTTAAAAACAACTGACGGATTTGTGTTGTGGTCTAATCCGACTCCAC
Organism: Mythimna pallens; assembly: GCA_961205895.1. NCBI lineage: Eukaryota > Metazoa > Arthropoda > Insecta > Lepidoptera > Noctuidae > Mythimna > Mythimna pallens. The sequence continues at coordinate 20,458,643 of OY540839.1, read as the reverse complement.
AGTCCTTTAGATTCTGTCGTCCTTTGAAGATCCAATACAAAAAAGAAACCAAAGAATTAATTCACCAAGAAAAAACACGGGTAGAGCATGAAATACAAAATTTAACACCAATATATGCGGAAACTCTCACAGGCCAGAGCATAATTTTAAATCCTAAGTTACACCTTACTATAATAGACGGTAAGGTTTTAAACATAATTTTAAATGTTACATCGCAACTACGTTGTTCTTGTTGTGATGCTACAGCCAAAGAATTTAACCAACTAGATGTTGTGAAAAACAAACCTGTGAATCCTGAAGCCTTACGTCATGGATTAAGTCCGTTGCATGCTTGGATCAGAATATTTGAATTCTTATTGCACTTGGGATACAAAAATGATCCAACAGTAATGAAATGGAGAGCAGAGGCCAAAATTGTTGAGGAGCGGAAAAAGTCCATACAGCATGAAATAAGGGACAAAATGGGACTCTTGGTTGATGTTGTTCGTCCCAACTCAGGTACCACGAACGATGGGAATACGGCGAGAACTGCTTTTTCAGACGAACATCGCCACACATTTGCAAATATTTTAGGTATCGAGACATGGCTAGTGGACGACTTACACTATTTTGGTTGCGCTATCAAGTGGATTGACAATCGATGCTGTAAAATTTGAAGAACTGTGCACATATGTTGCTAGAAAGTACGTCGAGACCTATCACTGGTTTTATATGTCCGTCACATTACACAGAATATTAATGCACGGCAGGCAAATAATAGAGGCGAGTTCATTACCTATAGGTGTATTATCGGAACAAGCAGGCGAATCTAGGAATAAATTTTGGCGCTACGATCGTCAACACCATACAAGAAAATTAGATAGGAAAACCACCATCACCGATTTATTTCACCGAGCGCTGGAATCATCCGATCCTTATTTATCGTCATTAACACTCGGTACTCGACAAAAACTAAAAAGTCCTCGGCCAATACCTACTGATAATGTAAATATCAACCCAGTGGTGGAGTACTCCAATAGCGTTGAAGATATCGTCGTACTAACGACAAATGAAATATTAGTTCATCCTGATAATGAAGATGAATCATAAAACTATAATAATAAATTTAATAATTTGAGTAACCTGTGTTTTTTTTTAGCCTATAGAAATGAGACATTTTTCGACTTAATAATATCCTAGTTTTTAATTCAGACTAAATAAAAAAGTTCGTTGAAATACTTTCACAGATAAATAAACGATCAGGAAAAAAACTAATTTGATTTTTGTGGTCTTAGGGCTTTTAAATTTTTCCTAAATATGTATATTCAACTCACACACCTCTGCTAGGTAGGTACAGTTTTATAATAACAAAAAAAAATATATACCGATTTTAGAATCTCTATTTTGAAATCGATTAAAAACTTTTTGTGCCAACCCTATTTCCATAGAAATCTTTAAAAAACTTAGAAATAGCTTATCTCAGAGATCTCGCTAGATATACGCTTAATATTTTGCCAGTTTGTAGATACGCTAATTACGTTTATTCTGTAGGTAAAAAAAAATGCGACCATCTAGCCGTTATTTTTTTTTTCATTAATTTTCTGTAATTTACAAAATATTTTTTTTCTTTATTTCCTGTGTGATGGGAGACTTGCAATTTTCACATTTAATATGTGTGTAGTAGGACTATTATTCTACATACTATTAAGGAAGGATTAGTGTCCCGTTTTTCTAGAAACGTAAAAAGAATTTGCCGTTGAGGTCAATGACCTTACAAAAAAAATGTGTATTTTCAAAATTAAGGTAATTTTTTAAACAGTTATTATTAAAGATGATTAATTATCACTTAAGCTATTGAAATCAAACAGAAAATGAGGACGACCGCTACTAAGGCCAAATAACATACTGTGCGTCGTCTTGGAAATGAATATTTTCTAGTTTTATTAGGGAAAATGTCTGCATTCTATGAGCTGTATAGATTGCAAGAGCATAATTAGATTTTTAGACAATTTTTCAAGCGAAAGTTCATTATTTGGAAACCATTTAGAAATATGATTTAACACTAGTTGAGGATTCCATGTATTACTATACTTAGGTTTAGTAGGTTTTAATTTATATGCGCCTTTTAGCAGACGTTTTATGCAATCATCAGATCCTACGTTGTTTCCAATAAGAGAAGATAAGGCAGAGCGATGAGAATTTAAAGTGCCGTAACTGCAACCATTATTGAAACAAGTAACTTAAAAAGGTAAGAATTGATTTTATGGAAGGTTCAAATATATCTATTTTGTTAGAGATACAAAATGGCCACCATAGTTTAAGGGAGATATTGTACTGCTTAATAGTACTGTCAGAATATGAGGCCATCATCAGTGTCGTTGACTCTGCGCAGATTCCTCGCCGGTGAAATGCCTGCCGCAGAGCCTCGCGACACCCAGGATAAGGTTCCTGTGCAATGGATGGTGATCTCTGAAATGAGATTGTAAGATATTTTTATCTGAACTCAAATAAAGTACATCTGATACTCTTTGTAATAAAGGAAACCAGGCCTGCGAAGGCCAAAAAAAGATGGCACATATGAACTTATTATTACAAACTATTATTACTAATAATTACTATTTTAATAAAATTGAGATCGTGTTCAACTTATTGCTTAGCTAAAATTAACTTAATAACTATCATAACTTTCTTTATAATCACAGCAATAAGTGAAAAAATATTTATTATAAAAAACATAATTAAAAATTGTTAGTATTTTTATAATTTTAGGCTCAACAACTATAATACTAATGAATCAACAATGTTTTTTAAAACTCTAAGGCAATCTTTGCTTGCACTTCTATGCTAATAGTGTTTATTTCGTGGGAATGACGCACAATGTACTCCCTCTGTCGCGGAAGATCTCCGAGATTCCAAAATGCATCATAATTTTTTTGACGAGTTGTTGAATTGAGATTGGTAGTACATTTCAGTCGGCACTTTTCTCCGCAAGGTGGTCGCATTCTGCGAGCAGGGTATTCTTTTTTCAGTTTGCCTCGTGACTTGTACGCCTTTCAAGAATTTTTTAGGGTTTTAGCTAGATTTACCTTCCATGCATCTGGTTTTCTTATTTTTTTTTTACTCTGGACTATTTCTTCGTGCGCTAGACTTATTTCAATTGGAGAAGTATTTTGATCCAGATTATTCTCATGATCAAAGTTGGCAACATTACTTTGGGCTACATTTTGAATATTGCGTTTAGAGTCAGTAGCGTTCTGTTCATTATCGGATTTACTACTATTTGAGCTGCTGCTTGAACTACTGCTCGAACTGCTGCTAGTAGTCGAACTGCTGGATGAAGATGAAAAAGAGCGAGTGCGTGACATTTGCGGTGGGGAGCGCGATTTATGCAAAGGAGAGAAGATTATTTTTCTTTTAGGACAGGGGTTTACGTAGTGTGGATCTGCATTGGAATCATCAAACTCGGTTTCATTGTCACTGTGGATTGGTGATGAGACAACATACTGACGTTTAGGAACTCTTTGTTGTCCTTCAGTGGTAGACTGAACTGTTCAGGTTGTAGTGTAGGCCGCTCGTCAACATTTAAGGTTTGGTTTAGTTTTTAGTGAAGGGTCTAAAATGATGCTTGGTGATGTCACTAACCTTCCCTCAGCTGGTAACTCGGGCTCCTCTACATTACTGACCATTATTATACCCGGGGACAAATTCCTTGAACCCTCCAATGCTTCTGGTGGGTCAGGATCCTCCTTTGTTGTGTTCAACATCTCTAACATCAGTTTTCCCCGACCTTTCATAAAGCAAATAATATTCACATTCATTAAAAAATCAAGTAAAGTCAACCAACTAAAAAAACAGCAAAACTTCGCGATCTTACTTCGAACATTTATAACAAAGAAAAAAATCAATTGAAAATGTTATAAATAATCTATTTACTTTATTAAAGTTGCGTATTTAACTAAACAAGCAATAATAAAGAAAGTTAATCTTTTATTGAAGAAAACTGACAACTCAAAATTTACGTAAATTTTCATGTAAATTAAAGTAACTCAAAATAGCCAAACAAAAATTGTGATACAATATCATCAAAACCTCTGCAAATCAAAATGAGCAGTCCTTAATATCAACGAAATTTCAGCAAAAATTGATCAACTCCAATTAAGAAAATAAACTTACCTTATAAATTTCACGTAAACTCCTGCAACTCAAAATGTGCAACTATTGAGACGTCCTTCACATGCGTCGATCGGGAATTAACTAAAGATGGTGGACTAGTCTACGGGCGGTGCGGGGTAAGATCATTCAACTAAAGTAATGTTTCGCGCCATTTTTTCAAAACGGTTGACGATATTGTTACTTGAGTTATATCTCCATGTAGGTACTCAATGCGGGGATTTGAAAAGGCCATTAACTCAAAACGGGCACTTTTTGAGTTACCGGAGTCTTCATCTAGGGGTGCGATATATAAAAATATAATGTGCGACTCAGAAGTAATACAAATTAAAAGGTTCATGCGAAAATTAGAGGGAAATTTAGTACCTCTCAATACAGTTGCCGTCACCTTTGCTTCAACTTCTTTACCGCAATACGCATACATAAAACTTTTCAGATATGAAGTGAGACCGTATATACCACCATTATTAAAATGCTACAAATGCCTTAAATTTAATCATTCTGCTAAGTCTTGCAGAAGCGAGCAGAACTGCTCTTCTTGTGCTGATACTGCTAAAAAGAATGCGATGTCGAAGAGATCACATGCATCAACTGCGCAGGATCTTGCCATTTCGCGAGAATGTCCCATTAAAAAAAAGAAAATTGAAGAAAAAAGGCTATATTTCTGCAGCAATCGTATGCCACTGTTGTGAACTCGCCTCCTACATTTAATGAGAAATCTTTCCCTGCTCTTCCCAAGGTTACTGACAATTCTAAAATCAGTGATACTTTTGATGTTAAGCAAGTAGCAAATAATGATATTATAATAAACGCAATTGTCAAATCATTGGTTGCATTAGGTAACGACAAGAGTGACTCTGATGGGCCACTCACACATAAGAAAATAAAAGCCGTATTTTTATCAAATTTAATTTAATGGATAAACATCTAAATATTTTACAGTATATACAGAGTACAGAGCAGTGGTAGCCGAGTGGTAACGGCCCCGACTTACGAGTTGTAGGTCGCGGGTTCAAACCCAGCCAGGCGCATTACTTTGTGTAATTTATTTCATCACCACTGCTCTCAAAACGGTGAAGGAAAACATCGTAAGGAAACCGGCATATCCTAGAACCAAAAATTCGAAGACATGTGACATCCACCAACCCGCACTGGGCCCGCGTGGTGGATTACGGCCCATTCCCTCTCCTAGAGAGGAGGCCTGAGTCCCAACAGTGGGAACATTAAAAGGCCGACTATGCTATACAGAGTTTACAGAGTAAAAAGAGCCTATTACAAAATTTATTAATTGAAAAAAATATAGATATCTGTCTTCTTAGTGAAACTTGGCTTAGGTCTAAGTCTATAATTCCAAATTTTCACTCTTATAATTTAATCCACAAAAACTCCATTAATTCTCATAATGGAGTAGCGATTTTAGTGAATCATCATTTAAAGTACAAAGTAGTTAACACACACTTCTCAGAATTTATTCAAAACGTATTTATTTCTATAAAAACACCATTTAGAGCGATGGCATTACTTTGTGTAAACAGCCCTCCAAGTATTTGACTCAGCAAAATTAAAGGAATTAATCAATAACATACCCAAACCTTGCATAATAATGGGCGATTTTGACGCACATAACATAGCTTTTGGATGCCATAGTGATAATAACAGGGGTAGATGTTTAAATAATATAATTGATGAATGTGACTTATGTATTTTAAGTGATGGATCACCAACAACTGTTCCTTATCCTAATCAACAAGCTTCAGCAATAGATCGCCCTTGTTAGTTCTTATAGCTCATTTATGTAACTGGTATGTTCATGACGATCCCATGGGTAGCTATCATCTTCCAACTCTACTCGAGATCAACATTCAACCTTCTATATATGATACGTCGCCTTCTGTGGATCAAGAGAAATATATTTATAGTAAGGCAGATTGGAAAGAATATTATAGCATTTCAGAAACTTGTTTTTCCACTTAGACTCAATTAATGATTCCCCTATCAATACATATAACCATTTTATAGACATATTAAATTATATAAGAAATTAAACAATCCCAAAACATAAACTAAGTGCAAACACAGTTATCAGAAAACTAGTGCCATGGTGGAATACAAAATGTAGCGATACTGTCGTAAAATCAAAAGATGCATTAAAGTATTATTTTTCTCAACCTAACATTGAAAAAAGTCATGACATCAAATGATAATCCTTTACTCATGAAACTAACAATACATCCAGAAATTTCTCAGTCAATTTCTTTCGATGCTGTCTCTGCTTATTCTTTAGTCGGTGGTACTCTGCCTGAAATGAACACAATATTTCAACATGTAAGTTCAACTTCAAAAGATATTGTTAAAAATGATATTTGGCCTCTGTATAAAATACCTTACAATAGTATTATTAACAGCTTTGCAATCCATTTAGACATAGTACACAATACATCAAAATTTTACAGCTTAAAGACAATAGACCGAAACATTGTTATATACACAGATGGATCTAAAACAAATCACAATGTAAATGCAGCTTTTTATGACGCACAGTTAAAATGTGTAGCATTTTCACTGCAGAATGCTATGCAATTTATTGTGCACTGCAGCATGTAAATAGCTTTGTAAATAATGTACACAATGTTTTAATAGTCACAGACTCAAAAAGTGTTTTGTCTGCTCTACATAACGTAAATATTTCTTTTAAGTTATATTATTTTGTTTTTAATATTAGATTTATAGTTCAAAAACTACTTGATAAGAATATTAAAGTAGAATTAGTGTGGGTTCCTTCACACAGTGGCATTCGAGGAAATGAAATAGCAGATATAGCGGCCTGTTCAGAACACGATGAGGATAGATCAGAGTTGCTCAAGGTTCCATTTACAAGCCCCGCACGTTGGTATTGCGACTGGCGGCCATCTTAGTGACGTAGTCGAACTGTCAGTACCGTTCGCATGGTTTTTATAACTTTTTATTTTCGTTATGCTGTTTTATTTTTGTTGTTAAGTTTTGTTATTGTTATCATACTTATTCTGTTAAAATGAGTAAGAAAGTCGACAGTTATTTTGTGAAGGAGAAAGAGGACTCGTAAGTAATTGATTCAAAATATAAACCGTGCCCTAAAAATGCTTCGGACACTACTGAGGACATGTTAATTTCAAAGCAACTTGTGACGGACATTTTACATGTTTTACAAAAATCTACCAAAGTGACGGAACGTGTGGCGTGTCCTACGGGCGTTGCAAAAAATACAGTGACAAAATTACGACGAGAGCATGAATCTGCAAAAGCTAGTGGCAGCAAAATGAAAACTCCTACAAAAGCAAAGAGACAGAGAAATGAATGTTTCGACGGATTTTCTTTAACAACATTAAGAAATATAATTCATTTTTTGTATACTGTGAGAAAAGAAATACCTACAAAGCGCAAGATAATGGCAGCTGCAAAAAAAGACCTTAATTATACAGGAAGTGAAACAACATTAAGGAAAATAATCAAAAGTGATTTAGGATATCAATTTAAAAGATGCTACCAGAAAAGACTGGCTCTAGAAAGACACCAAATTCAAGCGTGGAGGGCTAAATATTTACGCCGCATGAAAGACAATGACTTGCAAACAAAAAACCTGTTATCTATCTCGATGAAACATGGATATACGCACACTACACTATAAAAAAATTGTTGGCGAACACCAACCGATGTTGGAGTGAGAAGGAATGATAGCCCTGGCCGCCGGTGGATAATAGTGCGCGCGGGAAGTGAAACCGATTTTGTAGATAACGCACTCTTAATGTTTAAGGCAGACACAAAAACCGGGGACCATCACGATCAAATGAACGCTGAGAATTTCACAAAGTGGCTGACTGAAAAAATGATACCCAACATACCAAGAAATTCAATAATTGTAATGGAACACGCACCTTATCATGGTAGTAGAAAACAGGCGATGGTTGAGTGGCTCCAAGCTCACAACATCGAGGAGTTATATTTATTATTAAACCGCATCAACCGCAGAAAAATTATAAAATCGACAAATTGTTAGCTGACAATGGCCATGAAGTAATTATATTGCCGCCGTAAAACTGCGACCTCAATGCTATCGAATACATTTGGAACTTAGTTAAACAGAGAGTTTCAGAAAAGAATGTGGAACAATTAGAAAGCAAGATTGAATCTTTGACCTTGCAGGCGTTGGCTTCAATAACTCCAGATGATTGGATGAAAGAAGTTAATCACGTGAAGAGACTTGAAGAAGAATACTGGCGTAAAGACCGAATAACTGACGAATTATTTATCATAAATACGGCAGACGACAGTGAATCTGAGACCACGGATTCTTGAACTAATTCTGATTCAGATGATGATATGAGTGGAATAGAAGAATTTGTCTAGAATGATTAAATTGTATTAATAAACATTGATTTTTTAATACTTGGTTTAATTTATTGGTTGTCCATTAAAATAATGTCCAGTGAAATGAGTGAAATTCAATCAATAAACGACAGTGATATTCAAAGTGAACGTCAGAGTGTTCCCCGCCGCGTACAGGATTTATTAGCAAATAAGAATTATTTTAGTGTTGTTTATATATATTTGTAATACGGTAGAAAAAAATTAATTAATTTTTTAATCATATAAATGTATACACGGTGCAGTTTCGAAGCTGCAAAAAATCCAGTGACTTGGCCTTCGTGTTCTCCGGATCTCACACCCCTTGACTTTTATTTGTGGGGTATATTTGAAAAGACTAGTGTACACAGAGGAAATCACCAGTGTTACACAATTACGTGAAAAGGTGATCAGTGCTTTCGACACTTTAAAAACGAATGTGTTTGTGCTACGTAAATTAAAAGAAAATCAGCAACGTCGTGCTAGACTGTGCCTGGACTGTGAAGGTGGAAACTTTGAAAAATGCCTCTAGATAACTTAAGTAGGTACCTAATTTATTTATTTCATTTGTACTAAGACAATCAATTGTAAAAAAGTTGTTTAAAATTTTTAACTACGCCAAAAATGCCTGCCTATCAGGCAAGATAAATCACTTAAAAACCCTAACACATACCTACTTAACTAGTGTAATATATAGGGTATGAGATGTGTGTGTTAATAGAGGGTTGATGATGTAGCGATAACTAAATGGGTAATTCGGGCGCCAGGCACAACCTCAAAAAAAAAAAAAACTTGGATTCACTACAATTCGGAGAGAATTAGGCCTTTAATCTTCTAGCGGGAGGCCCTATGGGGAAAATAAAAGATTAAAAATATAAGTCAAGCTTCAGTCTTTATTTCCTCCGGCCCGCAGATCATGACCAGGCATAAATATCCAATGACATTGTTTAGAGTATTGGAACTAAAATAGTATTGTTGCATCTTTGAAGTTAAGTTTATAGAATGAATAAATTAAATCTCATCCAGGCGGGGCAATGCAGACCAGTTCAAAGGGATTCCAATTTCGAGGAAAAGAAAAAGAAAAATAATAAACAATAAAAAAAACGCCAGGCGGCTGAAACAAGCGATTGAAATCATTAGATTCATGACTTTTTGAGTTTCAAACACGAGGTCGCGTAGTATTTTTTAGGGAAAACTCACCGTTTTTTTCTTGTAATATGTTGAGTGCGCCTCAAAACATCAAAATGATTATGTGGGGGAAAAATCACTTCAACTGTAAAAGAACAATGAGATATAAGATGCGGGAACGAAAACCCACATGCGTTGTCACGCATCATGTAGAAATTGAAAAATGAATTCTTACCGGAAAATATGTAGCAATCCTATTGGAAAATAGAGGATGGACTCCTTCCCTCACTTTTAGGCCATTATAGGGCACAAATTAGCGGCTATGGGAGCCGATTAAAAAAAAAATTACGACGAAAAAAAAAAAAACAACGTTTGCCGGGTCAGCTAGTGTTAGTATAAATTGCACAGACTGGATTTCTTATATCTACGGACGGCATGATAGCTAGCAAGTCAAACAGTGCCATGTTAATGGTAGTGTTTTTACGAAAACCCTTTTGTTCTGTGCAAAAAAATTTGTATTTTTCGAAGTAGGGATATAAAGAGTTATAGATTACTTTTTCAAAAATTTTAGAGATAATTGGTATCTTTGCTATGGGTCTATAATTTTTTAAATTGGTTTTATCATCTTTTTTATGTAATGGTTTTATTATTACTTTTTTGAGCTTATTAGGGAAAACACCATCAACAATGCACAAATTAATTATACGAACTAATGGAGGTGCTACTAGTTCTTTAGTAAACTTGAGCACTTTTGTGGAGACTCTATCGTATCCTACAGTATTTAAGTAAGCACAGCGACGCCATCTATTAACAGTATAATGTTTTTTTTTTTTTAGGTGGGAAAATCATCTTATGACAAATCCCGCTCTTGGGCGGAGCGGGAGATAGTGTCAGACTTTTACTGACTAAAAACCCATTCCTGTTCCCTCGTTGCCTTCGTCCCAGGGCCCGGGTTTCGCTTTCACACTACCCATGGCCCCAGTAGGCTTCGACCCTGCTGGGCCCCTAGGATTTGCTGACATCTCCCTAAGGCGCGCGTGGAACAAAACGCGCCGTCGACGACTTGGGCTTGGTCCGGTCGGTTACCGGACGGTCGGACGGCGGGCCACCCATTGCCCGCAGTCCGCAAGCCCGCGCCTACGGTGGCCGGAAATCGGGATCGGAATCCCGGCGGCGGTTGGGGCGTGAGGACCGTTGCCGTTGCCTCACGCGATCGGCCGCTTCCTTTGCTAGCATTACTGCTTCGCAGAAGGAGGCGACCGCCTGCCACTCCTCCTCGCTCTGGACCATGGCCCGGCGCGAGAGATCGCCGCCGCCGATCGCCCCCACGAGGACACGGCGTTGCTCTGCCCAAGCGGGGCACACCTCCACCGTATGCTCCACCGTGTCCTCCGGGCGGTCCACACAGTGGCGATACCCGGGCGACGCTTCCGTACGAATCCGTTGCAGGAACTTCCCGAACTTACCGTGTCCGGTCAGGACCTGCGTCATGCGGAAGGTAATGACGCCGTGTTGCCTTTCCAGCCACTCGTCAAAGAGGGGATTTACCGCCGTAATTACGGCGTGCCCAGCACTGGATTGCGATAGTCGCTGTCGCATTCCGCCATGAGATCCCGCCGGAACTCTTTCCGCCATGCCATGACTTTTCGCGGCAGCGGAGTTTCACCCCGGCGTTGCATCTCCACGCGCATGCGTGCAAGGCCTTTTGCTGCCAGATTCCATGGTGGCTGACCAGCAAGGAGGCTCGCCGCTTCGCGGGAAACCGTGCGGAATTCCCCGCACCATACGTACGACCATGATCCTCTGGCACGCGTTCAGCTGGGCCGCCGGGCGCTTTCGCAGTGACGGCGCCCACACCGGCGCCCCATAAAGGGCCATGGACTGGACGATGCCTACGTAGAGCCTCCGGCAGGAGGCGTCTGGACCCCCGAGGTTGAGCAGGAGCCGTTTGAGGGCAGCCCCAGTCCGATTCAGTTCCAGCACAAGCTGACCTCTCACTGTACGGAAAGCCTATACAATGCGAGATCAGCTTATACTGGAAAGTTATACCTTGATTTGTAGCTGTGTGCACTATTTTACCTACTGCTACAGAATACTAGTCAAGTGCGAGCCAACTTTGCGCTGAAGGTTCCGCCAATTGTATAGTATGTGTGTAAAACCGTATGCATATACCTAAAGGAAATGTAATTAGGTCATGTCGCAACTACATACTATGCATTGTTAGCAACTAAGCAATATTTTTGGTGTAAAACATTATTTTAATTCGCTCAATAAATGGGCTTCAACTCGTAAACTATGTTCCTATTTACCTCTCAAGAAGCAACATATTACATGGCGACCCTTGCCATTCAAACCAACTGAATGCAACACAACTGAAGAACTGCCAAACTCAACATTATTCAAGACAGAAAAATCAATTGTTCAAGAAACGAGTATCAAGACCATGGGCAAATCTGCATCCTAAGAACAAGTTGTAATCGCACAGAATGCCAATGGAGTGGCTTCCGCTACGGCAACACAATACCACCAGGAGAAATTGGAACTGATCGAAACATTGGTAACTGCAGCTGTCATCATACTGGCACTTGGTGTGGTGTACTACATTTTCAAGCAATGTAACAAGCACCATGTCCGAACACTTCAGCGAGAACTGAACAGGAACAACATTGCCAGCATCTCACGCAATGATCTTACCACTACCGCTGTCTAAGAAGAAAGAAGGCTATTCAAGAGGAGTCCAGGGTATAGCCCGGCCCACTACCAACAACAACAACTTCAGCCTGAGCACGCAGATTCCAGCTTCGTCTAGCAGTACGTCGGCACCAGCACCGTTCCTGTCTTCGTATACATCGATACCAGAGATCGTGTGTCTACTTAACTATGAAACGTATGTAATTAATATCTCATTTAAGTTAGGATAATTTAATTGTTTACATTGTAGGTTATGGATTAATTATTATGACCACAGTTGTAGTGCAATTGCATGAATTACGTAAAGCGTTAAATTACATTAAAGACTACTTAGTAAAATTAGGACCGGAAAGAAGGCAGCAATCACTAGGTAAAAAAGATAACAGAAGCAAAGCAATTGTATTTCAGTTTGGAGAGCATTTTGTCTCTGTTGCACTTACAAATTGAGCGTGAAGAGATAGTTACAAGTGATATCACTGCTGTTCATAAAATAATAAGTGATATACACATTTTGTACAACAAAATAATTAAATTATCAGAACCTAGAGTTTTTGAAGAAACTAAAATGACGACCAAGAAAGATTTTGACCTTAAAACTGCCATTGCTTTATTACCTGTTATGACAGGACAAGAATCAATTACAAAAACACTAATTGATAATATCGAATACAATTCGATACTATCAATTAGTGTTTTTGTGCACACAGCACGATGATTTCAGACGCATCTCATATAATGTTGATTGAATTCGTACTAAAAACTAGGCTTACGCAAAGTGCGCGTTTGCGTTTGAAATCAACTTACGATACAATTAACAACCTTTTAGCTGACATGCGAAAATATCTCATCCAAAAAAAATCCGAGGTGGCTCTACAGTGGCAATTGCATCAATGTAAACAAGGTAATCGTTCAATTGAGTAAATCAGTACAGAATTAGAAGAACTGTTTGTTAACTTAACAATGGCTCAGTCAAATGATAATCCTAACTCATACGATGTTTTAAAACCGATTAATGAGAAAATTGCTCTCAAACGTTTTGAGAAAATTGCTCTCAAACGTTTTGCAGACGGTTTATGTGATCCTCGATTAAGCACAATTATAGCATCTTGGCAGTTCGATTCCTTGCCGGAAGCCATTAGGACCGCTATGGACGAACAGTCTCTTTCTTCATCATTTGAAGTCATGAACATTAGGGGTCAGGGTAGTTCATACCGAGGTCGTAATTTTGTGAATAATTCATTTCGCGAAAACACTCAATACAATACACGATATCGTGGTAACGATTCATCCAACACCAGTCATCGTAATATGAGACGCCCGTTCAACGCCTGTCGCGGACAACAGTTATTCTCGTGGTAGAGGTTTTCACAGAGGTCAAGGTCGTGGGCGCTATGGTGTAACGTCTAATAGGTCAGAAAATCCGGTACAACATACTACCTAGGAAGTAACACCCGAAAATAATGACTCCCGTCTGGATAATACGAGTCAAAATTGCAATGATGACGTAACAAATGAGTTTTTCGTTAGTTCCGAAAATTATATTTTTAATTTTAATAATAACAGTACAGTTACATTTTATATAGGAAATGAAGTGATTAATCTTTTAGTTGATAGTGGAGCCAGTCTTTGCATTTTAAAATACGAATGGCTCAGTAATTATCCTCAATTATTACATAAGTTACACTACGATAAAATTACTATAAAGGGTGTAAGCGGTAGTCTGCAATCGATAAGATATATTATTTTAGATTTACTTCATAATAATGAAATATTTAGTGAAAAATTTTATGTCTTAAAGGATATGTCATTATGAATTTTAGGAGATAATTTTTTGAAACGGTACGAAGCAATTATTAATTACAGGGATAGTCAATTACAACTTAATACGAATAAAAAACAAGTGTCTGTTAAAATACACAATAACGCTACATATAAACAATTAATTCCGCCACGATATGAAGTAATAAGATTCGTTCCTACGTCATCGAGTAGCGATTGTGTAGTTTTATCAAAAGAAATCCAGCCTGGAGTTATTGTAGCAGGGTTGATTGCAAAACCAACGAATGGGCGCATCCCATTTAGAATATTAAATACGACGAATAATGAAGTAGAATGCAATTTTCAAGATTTTGATATTTATGATATAAATTGTTTTGATGTATGTTGTCACTTGGAAGAAAATAATAGTGTAAAACGAGTACAAACCTTATTTGAATTACTAAATTTATCAAATATGAACCGAGAAGAAAAATGTAGCATTGAACATATTTGCGCAAAATATGCCGATGTTTTTCATCTTCCCGGCGATAAGTTGTCGACTACAGATATTATGACGCATACTATTACTTTGAAGGATAATGTTTCACCATGCTACGTTAAACCTTACAGGATACCTTATTCTCAAAAAAAGGAGGTTCAAAAACAAATCGATGAAATGTTAGCTAACGATATAATAGAGGAAACTACATCGGAGTGGTCAAGTCCGGTCTTATTAGTCCCAAAAAAGGCAGATAGATCGAACGAAAAAAAATTGAGATTAGTCATCGATTAGACAACTTAATAATAGGATTAAAGACGATAAGTTTCCATTACCAAATATAACCGATATTCTGGATTCTCTATCAGGAAGCATCTACTTTTCTAAATTAGATCTAACTCAAAGTTATTATCAACTATCATTAGATGAAAACTCCAGGAAATATACAGCATTTAGTTTAAACAAAATGTATCAACTCAACTTAGATCCAGAATCGCGTAAATATACAGCATTTACCACGGATAAAATTTATCAGATGAAACGTTCTCCTATGGGACTAAAGACATCTCCCAGCGTGTTTTCAAGGTTAATGACCATAGCTATGTCAGGAATTAATTATAATCAAGCTTTTGTATATTTAGACGATTGCGTTGTTATTGGAAAATCAATAGAAAATCATAATAAAAATCTAACCACTGTTTTGGAACGTTTACGAAAAGTTAATTTAAAACTCAATCCGATAAAATGCGAATTTTTACGAACTGAAATTGTTTATTTAGGTCACAAAATTACGTCTCAAGGAATTTTACCTGATGACAGTAAAATTGAGTCATTGAGCAAGTATCCGGTTCCATTGAACGCGGACGATGTAAAACGATATTTAGCATTTGCAAACTATTATAGGCGTTTTATACCAAACTTTTCGAACATAGCATATCCATTAAATAAATTATGCAAATAGAATGTACAATTCGAATGGACACCCGAATGTGACGAATCTTTTCAAAGATTAATACCTACTTTAATGTCACCGCCTATATTGCAATACCCAAATTTTTCAGAAAGTAATATTTTTGAATTGCGAACAGATGCTTGTAAAACAGGACTAGGAGCGGTTCTTTCAAACTAAAACGGTCGCGTAGTTGCTTACGCGAGTCGTAACTTATCACCGGCGGAAAGTAGATATCCAATTATAGATTTAGAATTACTAGCTATTGTATGGGCTGTAAGGCATTTTAGGCCCTATCTGTATGGCAGAAAGTTTAAAATCTTTACAGATCATAAACCACTCATGTACTTATTTATTTTAAAAGACCCATCGAGTAGGTTAACCAAGTTTAGACTATATCTTGAGGAATACGACTTTGAGGTTATATATATCCCGGGTCGGAATAATACAGCCGCAGATGCATTGAGTCGACTTCCAATGACAATGACTTCTGATGATTTCAAATCAATCGAAGACCATGTAGTCAGTGTATTAACCAGAGCTCAAGCGAAAAGATTGGTACAGGATTCGATACCAACATGTAACAATGATTTGACAAAAAATCCCAGTACAAGTAACATACTACATGATCAACCTGGGACAGTAGAAATTCTTAAAAAGCCTAGTAACATGATAGAATTAATTATCACCAGTGATGAACAATTTAAGAAATTAAGCGACAGTACGATCTGTCACTATATTAATAGAAAATATTGCATATATGTACCTTCGCATTATGTTATATATCTGAATGCTCGATCGTTATCGGCCCCACAGGAGTTAGCGAGAGATTTAGGATCGTTATGTGAAAGAGAAAGTATTAATGAAATTATAATAATAAAAAATAAGCAAAATGCAACAAACATAAAAATACTTTCACGTTATTTAAAGCAATTGCACCAAAAGATACCGAAAATCTTAATTACTAAAGATGTCATAAGAATTAGTGGACATGAAGATAAAAGGGTTATACTAAATGATTTTTACTTGTTACCCACTAGTGGTCATGCAGGGGTAAACAGGATGACTAATAATTTAAAAAAAATATTATTTCTGGCCAGGAATGGCCAATGACGTCATAGAATATGTGAAAAAGTGTCAACAATGTCAACTTAATAAATTTTCTAATCATGTTCTAAAAGAACCCATGACAATGACAAATACTGCGAGCTCAGCAATGGAACGGATAGCGCTAGATATAATGGGCCCGTTACCAACTGACACAAACAATAACAAATATATTCTCACATTACAATGTGATTTATCAAAGTTTGTCGAGGCGTATCCTTTGCATAGTAAAGATTCAGAGTCGGTAGCACGAGTTTTCGTATTTAATTTTATTTTAAGATATGGAGTCCCTAAGGAAATAATCACAGATAAAGGAACAGAGTTTATGTCAAATATTATGGCTAATGTATGCAATATATCTATAATATAAAAATGAATCGCAAAATGTGTTGGTAAGCGCATAACTCAACAACGCCTGGACCAATTTGACCAATTCTTTTTTTAAAATGTTCGTTGAAGTTCAAGGATGGTTTTTACGGCGAGAAAAATTCGAATAGAGTAGGGTAGAGTAGGGTAGAGTAGTGTAGAGTAGGGTAGAGTAGGGTAGGGTAGAGTAGTCAGTTAACGGGAGCGAAGCCGCGGGCAAAAGCTAGTTAAAAATAAAAATTCGACGTCTTACCACCACCAAACACTTAGCTCTCTAGAAAATAGCCATAGATCATTAGGATCATATCTCCGTATCCAATATGATAGGAATACTATTGACTGGAGTGATTGGTTACCTTTTTGGACTTTCTCCTACAATACTACAGTGCATACAGAAACAAAATACACCCCATTCGAACTTGTATTTGGAAAGTGTTGTAGCTTACCCTCAGACTTTGGATTGTCAGTTGAACCACTGTATAATTATAATGATTACCCGAAAGAAATGAAACATCGTTTACAGAGAGCACAATGTGATGCTAAACAGAATTTATTAAATAGTAAGATAAAAAGAAAATTGTTATATGATAACAAAACTTACTCCATAACTTACAAAAAGGGAGACCTTATTCTTATAAAAAAAATCAAACAGGAGATATCTACAATGAGAGAGAGATATCTACAAAAACTACAAAATATCTACAATGGCCCCTTTGAAGTTATTGAGGAAGTTTCACCTAATGTTAAGATTTTAAAGAATGGTAAGGAATACGTAATACATAAGAATAACACCAAGTTGTATTTTAGCTGAATAAAATAAACTGTATTGTCTTACGTTATTTGAGCTAATGTTTTCAGTTAGTATCTATAAGCATTTTATTTTTAGATTTTCGCTAGTATAAACAAAAAAAAAACATTGTAAACGTGTCATGACTTCATTAGATATATAGCCTATAGCTAGCATTTTTTCCATGAGGGGAAGGAGAGTAGTCCTTTTTCCGGGGAGTTGTAGTATGTGTGTAAAAACCGTATGCATATACCTAAAGGAAATGTAATTAGGTCATGTCGCAACTACGTACTATGCATTGTTAGCAACTAAGCAATATTTTTGGTGTAAAACATTATTTTAATTTGCTCAATAAATGGGCTTCAACTCGTAAACTATGTTCCTATTTACCTCTCAAGAAGCAACATATTACAATTGCTTTAGTAGTAAGTTTGCGTTTTATAGTTTTCGCCGTGTATGTATGTAATATGACAGCCGTTTGCGTATGTAATTATGTAGATAGTATTCAAGTACCTAATAATACATACATACCTACATATTATAAATTTTGCAAACCGATTTTAAACCACTGTATAAATTCTAAAGCTACAAAAAACTAGTCAAGTGCGAGTCACCATTGCACTAAGAGTTCTGTAGGTAAATTGGCTTGGTATTAAGTTTACACTTTACCATTTTACCATCTTATAATATAGTTTTCGCTTTGTATTACTACTTTCTTAGTTATTATGCATCTATATAAAAATAATCGCCGAAATCTATATTCGGTAGGTAGTAGAATAGGGTAGATAGGTATGGTACCATAAGTTTTTTTAAAGTACCTAATTAAACATCTGCAAAATTATACAATATTTATTTTAGTTCGCTTAAATCTCTAATTGGTATATTTCGAACATGTCTGGGATAGCATAGCTCAGGCAACATGCATGTTATACAAAAATGTTCTAATTTTGGTTCCATTTCTTCCCAATATTGGTCATCTCTCTCTACAATTTCAACTTTGATATCTTTGTCGCATCCAGACCATACACCGAAAATACATTTTCGCCTGCCGGTGATGTGTAATTGTCCCTGCACTTGTATTTACCAAGGGTGATTTTTATTTATGATAAGTTCATTTTTAGTTTTCCTCCAAAAATTCACTTTTTTCTTATCTATAGCTTCGTCCAAAGATGTTTTAAATGCTGTAATTGGACACTTGGATTTCAATGATTGTGTCTTTTCCCACTATTCCGTCTGGAGATGCACCTAGAAAAGGCAGCTTTTTATCTATGAAGATACCACAAGGCTCTATTTTAATGTTTAATTGTGATGCTATCTGTTATGTAGCTGTTACACATGGCTTAGATTCTTTGGATATATAAGATTTTTTACCAAATTTCTCACACTCGTATTTTGACGCCTATTCACTAAGTTCTAACTACTCACTCGAATCTCTTTGCAGAATAGTCAATTTTTCTACTTGTCTTCTGTCTTCTTCTGTACTCGGTAAATTTTTCAAAAAGTCCTCTTTACACCGATTGTACTCCAAAGTTGTCATATCTGGCTTTTGGCAATTTACACCATAATTTTTATCGTTTTTTTTTGGTTTTCAAAAACAGTTTCCTACATTTTCTTAAAGAGAAAGAGCGCAATGACCTGGGACTTTGCCCCAAAATAGCTTTGTTAGCATGTGTTAATGTAATTTTTATGTCCGAGTGTGTACCTATAGAATTCATTGTGTTCCCTGACGCCTCAAATAACGAGGCTCTTTTAGGGATAGATTTTATTGCGAAGTCTAAGTTAGTCTTGAATTTTTCGTCTATGACATGGTTCACAGCTGATCGGCCTCAGGTCATTCACCCCCTACTAACAGAGAGTTCACGCGACGTGGTGGAGTGCGCCTCTGTCAACCTATTGAGAGAAGATGAGGGCATTTTATTTTATTTTATTTTATTCATTTATTTATGTACACACAAGCACTTAAAAATGAAAATAACAAAAGCAGACAGAAGAGCACAAAGGAACTGCTTATTTCACTTTGTTGGCTGAGGAGGAATGTTCCAGCTTAGAAGGACTACTCGGTGAATATTCAGATATTCTTGACTTAGTTGGGGATCCGACCAACGGAGGACCATCCTTATATTGCTGTTCCACCATATGAGTCACGCCGGCGAAGAAGGAAATTATTCGTGCGCAACTTGATAAGATGTTAAAAGAGGGTATCATTAAGGTATGCTAGTACGCCTGGTCTGCTTCAACTGTTCTGGTATCAAAGGCTGATGGTGAGTATAGGTTTTGTGTGGACTACTACTACTACTCAATGCAGTAACGAAAATTGATGCGTATCCTATTCCACGCATTTACGAGTTGTTGCAATCAACAAAGAAGGGTTGCGTGATGAGCTTTTGTGACCTTCGAACTAGGCACTGGCAGTGTAGCATCAAGGATCAGGATAAAACAGCCTTTGTCACACCGTTCGGTACGTATCATTTCAAGCGTATTCCGTTTGGTCTTAAAATGTGCCGGCTACGTTCCAGAGGCTTATAGACAGGTTCCGTGCGGAATTCTCGCTTTAGGATGTTACCGTACTGACATACCTTGATGATATTCTGGTGATGTCGGAGTCGTTTACCAGTCATCTTTCCGATTTCCGTGCAGTATTCGACCGTCTCCGATTATTTAAGCTTCAAGCCAATCGGGAGAAGTGTGTCTTCGCAAGGGAAAAGTTAAAGTACTTGGGTCACGTGATGACTCAAGAATATATATCACCAGATGAGGACAAGGTACGTGCGATACTGGATATGAAGGAACCTACGTGTCTTCGGCAGTTGCGCACTTTTCTTCAAACATGCTCGTTGTTTCGCAAAGAACAATGGCAGGTCTTCATACTAAGAATTGTCTGGTATCAAATTGAAGCTTCCCGTAATGAAAAATATGTCAAAAGATTTGGCGTTAGCTCTAGAATCTATAAATGAAACAAGAAGACAAAAGTAGTGCGTGCACGTTTCGATTCGGTTTTCTTATAAATCGATACAACATTGAAACATATATTTTGATCCATTATTAATTGGATTTAAAAGTAGAAGCATTTCTTCAAAGATATCAGTTGATTAAAGACGAAAGAATAGAGCATATCAATAATCAAAACAAAACCAACTCTACATGAGTCGATCGATCAGTCGATTATATCATTCGTTTATATAATTAAACGATCGATTTAATCGATTGCTCGATAAATTGCATTCATACTATTTTTACTCACACCACTATTTTAATGGTAACATTTCGAATGTACCTAATTCGAACATCATTTGATAAGCTTTTAGCTTAAAAACATAAAATAACTCCGGCTTTTACGAGAAGATTTCATATATATGAAATCTATGTACGCCAAAAAAAAGTCCAGACAAAATTCTGCCATTGTTCTTTATACCGGACTTTGCGAAGGTAGCTGAACCACTTACACATTTAACCAAGAAATCACGTGTAGGAATGGAGTTTGGAACAAGGTAAGGCTTTTGAAGCTCTTAAAAAGCTGCTGACCACGTCTCCTATTCTGGTCCAAGCAGATGACTGAGTCAAGTAATTATGCTTTGCGTGCAGCTTTACTCCAGGGGAAGTCACCTCATGATAAACATCCGATCGAATACGCTACCCGTCTGCTAATTCAAGCCGAGCAAAACTACTCGACTACTGAGAGACAGGTTCTCGCGGTAGTTTGGACTGTCGAGCGGTTCCGCGGCTATATCAATGGTAATAAAATCTTAGTGATGACGGATCACCAACCCATGAAGTGACTGATTTCCTTCAAGTTACCAAGTGGCAGGTTGCTTCACTGGGTCATGAAGCTGCAAGCCTTTGATTTGCGCATTGATTATAGATCTGGTAAGGCCAGTGTACTAACCGATATGCTTAGTCGACCCGTGACTGAGGATGGTGTGTCACTGGAATGTGACATCTGTCTAACATAACATACCATGCTGGGATTAGAGGTTTGCACCGGAGCGAGATTTCAACAACCGATTGAATTCACTGGTGGTTGGGCTATCTCCGGTGAAGAACCGGAGGTCACCGGAGAATAAAGAAATTTTGTTTCCTTTTATTAATTTATACATTAAATATGAAGAAATAAAAATAATCAATTAATATAATTTATATAATCATTTATTTAAAAAAAAAAAAACATTTTATAAATTTAGCAAATGCTGATTTTGATTTAAGAAACACAACATGTCAACAGCGTCATAGCGTAACATGCTTCTTCTATCATTTAGTATTTGTCCTGTCGTCGAAAATACTCTCTCTGACCTTACAGAAGTAGCAGGCACAGTTAGGTATTTAAAGGCTATATGTTTATTGAATTTCCAGAATTGCACAACTTCATCCCAATTGTGGCTTTTTTCAGGATACTGTGTTTCTGTATACATTTTAAATAAATTCATTGTCGTGGCGGATGTCATATCTGCATTACTGGTGTTTCTTAGAAATCCAAGCAAATCCGGGCGACCAGTTTCTCTTGTACTATTTTTTCTGCGTTTTAAGATTTTTTTTTTTTAATGTGGGAAAATCATCTAATGACAAATCCCGTTCTTGGGTGGAGCGAGAGATAGTGTCAGACTTTTACTGACTAAAAACCCACTCCTGTTCCCTCTTTGCCTTCAGCCCGGGGCCCCGGGCTTCGCTTTCACACTACCCGTGGCCGTGGCCCCAGTAGGTTTCGACCCTGCTGGGCCCCTATGATTTGCTGACATCACCCTGAGGCGCGCGTGGAACAATACGCGCCGTCGACGGCTTGGGCTCGGTCCGGACAGTTACCAGACGGTCGGACAGCGAGCCACCTATTGCTCGCCGTCCGCAAGCCTGCGCCTACGGTGGCCGGAAATCGGGATCGGAATCCCGGCGGCGGTTGGGGCGTGAGGACCCTTGCTGTTGCCTCACGCGATCGGCCGCCTCCTTTGCTAGCATTACTGCTTCGCAGAAGGAGGCGACCGCCTGCCACTCCTCCTCACTCCGGACCATGGCCTGTACCAATGCCCGGCGCGAGAGATCACTGCCGCCGATCGCCCCCACGAGGACACGGCGTTGCTCTGCCCAAGCGGGGCACACCTCCACCGTATGCTTCACCGTGTCCTCCGGGCGTTCCACTCAGTGGCGACACCCGGGCGTGTCTTCCGCACGAATTCGGTGCAGGAACCTCCCGAACTTACCATGTCCGGTGAGGACCTGCGTCATGCGGTAGGTAAGGACGCCATGTGGTCTTTCCAGCCATTCCTCAAAGATTGGACTTACCGCCGTAATTGTGGCGTGCCAGCGCTTTGAGATATGTTTCGGATCCGGAAAAGATTATTTATTTCTGCCTTTACAGCATCTTTAGCAGCCAATTTATTCTTTTGCAATTGTCTAAAACTGTTTATAAAAACGGGATGCAGTATAGTAGAAATTCGACAAACAGTTCGAGATTCGTATTCCAATAAACGATCATTCATACAGTTTTTCAATGTTTGTAAAAATATTTCACCTACCGCTGTAGAAATTCTGGGACCCAAACTTTGAATGTTATCGAATAGCCCGTAAATAATAGGTATAATCAAGGTAGAGGTTGGATATTGGTCTCCGCTTATCATTTGGGTTGCTTGCTCAAATATATCCAGCAAAAGCACCATATCTTGTAACATTTTTTCTTCTTTTGGCCTAATTATTTGAGGTGCTTGAGGCAGTTTTCTCTGTGCGGCGGTTATACTATCAATTAACTTTAAAATTCTTTTTATCATATAATAAAGGCTATTCCAACGAGTTGGAACTTCCTGTAGTAATTGTAAAGGTTCTTCATCAGAATTTCTCTCCTTTTGTTCTTTGTGGAGTGTTAGTGTAGCAATATTAGATCTCCAGCCAGGGCTTACTTAACTAAACTTAAAAACTAAGCGACTACACGCTAAGGGGGTGCCCCTGTGGGGTACGGACCTCGGCTTAGGGCGTCGGGGGGGGGGGGGGGGGGTTTGCAGCAAGGGATGGGCTGGATCGAACAAAGATATTATTATCGGGGAATTTTAAAACTACGGCTCAGCGACGCGGGCTGGCTCGAGCAAAGGGACGGGGAGGACGTTGACGGCATTGTCGTGGCGGGCCTCGGCGGCGAGGACGGAAGGACGGCGGTCTGTATTGTCTGCGAACTGTACTGGTTTCCTTACGGTTCTCTTGGAGCAGGGTAGTGGAGTCATCAGGGGTGACGAGAGCATGCCTAGGACGGCGAATCTTTGAGATGCGGGAGGGTTCGTATCGGGCTGCCGATACTATAAGGGGGTTGCGGTGTTTCACAGCAGTATCGAAGAAACGCTTGCAAAGGCGTTTCATGAACTGCTGGGTGGTGGGGATTTTGAGACCTAAATGTAGATTCTCATTTCGGACGTAATATGGGGCACCGAGAATTTTTCGGAGGGTCCTATTTTGGAGGGTCTGCATCCTATGGAGGAAGCGGGGCTTGGCACACGTCATGATCGGGCGGATTACTGCAGTATAGAGGCGCAGCTTGCACTTAAGTGACAGTTTGCTGCGGGCAGTCATGAGATAATGGAGCCTACCTTGAGCGAAAGCAGCGAGCGAGCGAGCCTGCTTTATGTGCTCGGCGAAGGACAAGTGCTGATCGAGGATCACTCCCGAGGTACTTGGCTTGCTTCTCCCAGGGGATCGGCTTGCCGTTCATGGTGATCGGAAGGGGAGGGGAGACGGACTTCCGCTGTCTCGAGTAGAGAACAGCTTGACTCTTATCAGGGTTAACCTCGATCCTCCATTTCCGGAACCATTTGCCCAAGATGTTTGGAGATTGCGAGCGATAACTCTGGGGTCACGACCGGTGTAGTAAATTGCCGTGTCTTCGGCGAATAGAGCCAACTGGGCCTTTTTACTTTTGGGAATGTCGCTGGTGAACAGCGTGAAAGCTAAGGGAGATACTACGGAGCCTTGAGGGACTCCAGCTCGAATGGGGTGGGGGAAGGAGAGGGCTCCCTCGTTTCGACAGAAAGTCTCGCATGATGAGCACGAGACGATCTGGCACACCGAGTTGATATAGCTTATATAATAAGCCATTGTGCCAGACCTTGTCGAATGCTTTCACTTTATCGAAATACAAGACACCCGTCATCGCATTGCATCGCTGGAAGCCAGCGCTTAGGTGCTCTACGATGCGGTGGACTTGGTGGACGCATGAGTGCTCGGTACGGAACGCGAACTGCTCATCAGGAATGAGACCCTTGGATTCGGCAAAATCTTTGAGTCGCTTATAAATAAGCCTCTCGTAAATCTTACCGAGAACATTGAGGAGACTGATGGTGCGGTAACTGGTGGGGTCAGACTTGGGCTTGCCTGGTTTGGGGATACCGATAACGGTGGCCTGTTTCCATGCTTGGGGGAAGATATTATTGCTTAATGCGCCATTGAAGATGGCGGTCATTAGCATTATAAGTTGGGGGGGAAGAGTTTGAACACTCTGTTCGTGATACCGTCGGCGCCGGGGGCTTTCCGTGGTTGAAGGTTTTTGATGATGTCGTCCACCTTGTCGGGAGTGACGGGGGCCAGAGGGTTATCAGGGTCTTTAACGGGAGGGAGGCTCTACGTTCGACTTCAGCGTCCACCATGTCGATGTGAGCTTGGTCTACTAGTTGAGAGCTAGGCGAGCATTGGGCTTCGAGGCTGTCGGCTAGGCATTCCGCTTTTTCAGTTGTCGAAAGCGACACTCCTATCAGGGCGGGTGAGCGGAGGCATAGAGGACTCTTCAGTGGAACGTAATTTCCTCTGAAGTTGCCAGAAGGAGAGATGAGTAGGCTCGAGTTCACTGAGCTCCTTGTCCCAGCGGGCGGAACGCAGCTCGGTCATGCGTTTCTTTACAGCACGCTGTAATCTACACATGTGAGCCTTGTTAGCGTCGCAGGGAAAAGCGCTGTATGCACGGATCTTTCGCGTACGCGTTCTTCTAGGTCATCAGAGCCCGTACATTGTTCGGGATTTTCCAGCGAAGGTCCTCCTTCGCAGGAATCTCCCTTGAACATTCATTCAGGACGGATTGTACGTGGTCTGTGAGCGAGTCGATTGCCGCCGTCGTGTCAGCGACTGAGTCTATGTGGTCAGGAATAGAATCCAATTAAGGGGACGTGGTAGATTTCAGTCTTTTGCTTACTTTCTTCCAGTCAGTGATCAATTGGGAAGCGGGGGGTTGGCCCGGGTCGAGATTGCCCGAGCGGGAGCCTAGGTGCATAATCACGGGTCGGTGATCGGAGTTAAGCTCGTGTATTGCTTCTATAGATTGCAACCGAAGGTTAACATTCTTCAGGAGCGCTACATCGAGGACATCGGGGCTATGGTTGGGATCATGGGGGAAGTGAGTGTGACACATCGGGGCGATGATGTCAAAATTAAGGGATGCACCAAGGTTGAACACGACCTTTCCCCTAAGATTGGTCGTACTACTGTTCCAGGCGGGGTGTTTAGCATTGAGATCGCCCGCTATGATAACGGAGTCACTCAAACCAAATAATAATAATTTATTTATTTCAGATAACAATGATCCATAATGGTTAGTAACAATTTGAACTTATAAACTATGTTAATAGGTACAAAATACAATCACAACATTACATAAATACATTTTATTTTACAATTTTTAAAATAACTATAAGTAAATTTAAAATTGAATAATTGAATTGTTTAAAATTTGATAATTAATAATTTAATAGTTTAAAATTAGATAATTTAAAATTTAATACAATAAAATTGAATAATTTAAAATAATTAATAATAATAATTTTAATATAACAATAATTTTATCATTTGTTTATTTCACCGCTCCAACCACAATGCCTACCCAGAGCGAGTGCATCGGACACTGATATTTATTAGATATAATCCTCAGAATGCTGTTGCTGCTGACGCATACTCTGCCTAATAGTGACGACACACGCTTGCGTCGTATTGCGTAAAAATCATCCGTACGCGCTTCTGCAAACATTGCGGACGCACTGCAGAACCTCGGCAACCGCAACAACATTCTGAAGACGTTATTATACTGCACTTGCAGAGCGCTGTATGCCCTTTGGGTATAATTAACCCACAGGCTGCTCGTGTAGAAAGATTGACAATATGCTTTGAATAACGCTAACTTGACTTCAGCTGGACAACGAGCAAACCTGCGAACCAACATATTACCCCGGACAGCCAGCGCCCTGCGTTCACGTTCAATATCTTCATTGTCCTTGAGATCATCGGTGATAATATGCCCTAGATATTTAAATTTTTTCACTCTAGTGAGAGGAGAACCGTTCAAATGAATGGGTGGAGGTTCATATGGGGTATTATCACCGAACCCAAAAAACATACACTCGCTCTTGGTGGCATTGTACATGAGACCATGTCTCTCCGCATACTGCTCGCAAACCCGCAGCATGTTGCGGAGAGCCCCTATTGATGGGCTCAACAGCACCATGTCGTCGGCGTAACTTATATTATTGACAGCGACTCCATCAATGTAACAGCCTGCATGCATGCTGCTGAGTTCGCCAATCAAGCCGTCAATATATACGTTAAAAAGGGTGGGTGAGGAAATCCCCCCCTGCCTCACGCCACACTCCAGCTTGTACTCCTCAGATAAACAATCCGCCCACTTAACGACGTTTAATTGATTATCATACCAAAATTTAAATAACTCCACTAGTTCCGCAGGTACATTTCGTTCTCTAAGTTTATCCCACAGGACCTCATAACAAACAAGATCGAAGGCCTTGGACAAATCTAGAAAACAAGCATAGACTGGTGTCCCTCGATCCAAATAATACCTAACCGTGTGCTTTACACGGAGAATGGCACTCTCAGTAGAGAGGCCAGGTTGAAAGCCAAATTGCGCGTGATGTAAGTTTAAGTTCTTTCTTAACTGAATATTTAGCAGATTATCCAGTACTTTAGCTAAAATTGTAGCCAGGGAGATGGGACGATAATTCTTTTTATCACATATGTCAGCAGTTTTACATTTAACGATTGTTACGACTATAGTTCTCATGAGGTCATGAGGAAGATACCTATGACCTATGCACAGTGAGAAAAACATGGCCAATAATCTGGGCAAATGACAGCCTGCATGACGTAAATGTTCAACACTCAAACTGTCATGGCCAGGCGATTTACCACGAGTCATGTTGTCAATAATACTCCTAATATCTTTAGATTTTATTTGTACAGTGGTAGTTATATCTGGCTGGAGGCTGCATTGTGACGATATCGGAGATAAAGGTGAGCTTACCTTAAAATGTGATTTAAATATATCGGCTATTTTATTACAATCCCGTTCCGAATTTATGCATTCAGCTCGACTTTGTTTTTTATTTAACTTATTAGTACATTGCCAGAATTTCTTGAAGTCATGTTTAGTACAATGAGTTGCCAAAATGTCCATTTTAATTTGTTCAGCGTGGTCTTGACACCACTTAAGCCGGGATTTAATTTTTTTTCTACTATTGCACATAGCGTCATAAGAGTATCCGGATGAGGGTTTCCCATGCCAAACCCAGTTGTAGAAATTATTTTTAGCCAATAGATGTGCCTCCTTTACATGCTTATTCCAGCCGTACACCGGCTTTTTACCTTGACCTCTACTATGTATGATATTATCATAGCTCTCTATACTCGCCTCCTGCAGCGTTTTTATAATTTTATTATACATTATATCTATACTTTTATGATGTTCTAAATTATTACAATATTTATCATCGCAGATCTGAAATTCTTGCGGAAAGTTTACACGTTTAAGATAATTATTACAAATTTCACTATATCGTTGCATTTGCTCTGTAGTCCTATTACCCCAAGCTATTTTTATTATGTACATAATTTGAAGTAGTTTTCTTATGTCTTACTCTATTATAATTACATTCTATTTCAATAGGAAAATGATCAGACCAGAATGAATTTTTACATTTGATATAATTTTATAACCCATTTCAGTACTAACACAATGGTCAAGCCTTACGGCCCAGTCGTTCTACGTCCGCACAAATCCATCTTTGCTCCCCACAAAAGTTCATGAGTTCACTATAAAAGAGTCCACCCGGGTGGGCATTAAAATCACCAATTACTAACACTGATTCCACACCACTGCTGTCTATTATTGCACATATCTCGCTCAGGCATTCCGTGAACTCGATAAGATTATCACTGGACTCCACGGGCACATACACGCAAATTATTAATACCGCACATTCGCTATTCACTACCACCTTACACGTCGCTAACCGATCAGTACTGCATTCCACGGGAGTGACGGACACAAATGCATTCTTTCGCCATAGAATAGCCAACCCCCCATAAGGTCTTCCTTTCAGACATCCTGTCGATGTGTCAACCGAAGATTTCCCAAAATAAGCAAATTCCTCACTTATTGTGCCCAACAGTGGGATATCATGTGGAAGTAACCACGTTTCCTGTAGTGTTATAATATCTGCCATGCCACAGAACGATCTTACACACTCCATGGAACGCTTAAATCCCTTACAATTAAACGTCATAATTTTATTATGTGTGCTTTCCATGAAATTTATTTATTATTATTAAATATCGTGTCAGGGTGTTTGTCCGCGGTTCGGTACTTATAGTGTACAAACCGACGAAAAACAATCCCTTTCGGCCACATAGATTCATTTAAAAACATCTTTAACGTATAACTCGGTACAAAAATTTTGTAACCAAAGAGGGCAGTGAGGTCGCTAGTAAGCGCGATCGTCGACTCGTCTGGCATACGAGACGAGGAAGTCGGAGGGGGATAGTAGGCAGAGATGACAGTGATCGGTTGATGACAAGTCATGCATACTCGACAGGCCGAGTATTCTAAGAAAGATCGGGGCGCGGGTGGAGCTAGAGGGATACAGTACAGTTCCTTTTTATAATATATGAGGGTGCCACCACCGTGACAGCGAGATCTACTCGATAGTTGGCAATTTTAGGATCTTTACGGTGGGGTTTGAGGAATGTTTCCTGGATGAGGAGAAGGCGCTGGAATGGGCTTGGCCATTAGCGCTGGAATGGGCTGGGAGACCGCCAAAGCCGGGAAGGCTTTTTGGTGGTTAAATTGGTTCCAGGGGGATGGTCTCTGGGGTGCGAGACGTTCGGGGGGCTGGGAAGAGGGGACTTTCCCAGATGGAACTTCTCTCTGCTGGCGAGCGGCAGCACGCTTTGCCAGCTTGGGAGGGATTTTAGGGGCTTTGGGGCAGCCACGGTAGTTAGCCGGGTGCCCGGCTTGGCCGCACAGTACACAGCTGGGAGGCTCTGTGCAGAGTGTGCGATCTTTGGGACGGGGGCAGTCGCTAGTGCCATGCTTGCCTAGACACTTGACGCATCTGGGTGTAGCATAGCAGTTACGCTGCGAGTGGCCGTATAGTTGGCAGCGGTGACACTGCCCAACTATCGTAGGTCTGTAGGGCTTCTCGATGGAGATGCCGGAGAGGGAGCAAACCGACTTGATCTTGACTTGACGGGCACCACCCCATCGGGTCCCATCACCACCACCACCATCGGGTGGTGCCCGTCGGTCGGGTCACAAACGACAAGGATCATGTCGTATACTTCGCTTCCTCTCGCCTTGTGAAGGCGATGGACAGCGGAAACATATGTTTTGGGCCAGGAGGTCGGACTTGATGTCCTCGGCGGGGATTTCTTTAGGGACACGTCTTATGACCACTCGGGTTGGCGTGTCCTCGGGGAGGGAGTACGTGTGAAAGGAGATTTTCCTATCACGGAGGGCTTTGGTCAGTTCCCGATAGTCATTTGACGTCGGGACTTGAACCTTGATGCCTTGTTGGCAGGAGCGAGCGTTCGTGTAATTGATCTTGCGATCAATACACATTTTGGATACGTCTGTCCACTTTGCCTTATCCTAGATGTACAGGGGCGGAGGGGGGCGCTGCTTCTTCAACTGAGTGACAGAAGCGGAAGCGGAGGGGGTGCAACTGGCCTGCGAGACGGGGGCGGCCTGGGTAGCGGGGGCGGGAGAAAACGCAACGGTCTTCTTCGAGTTGAGGCGCTGGCGGGGACGGAGGTATCCATTGCCTCGTTGGCGAAGTGGGCTACCAATAAGGGAGGCATCAGAGCGTTTCCTGGAGGAGGGCGGGGACAGGGGGTCGGCAGGGACAGACCGGAGTCCGTGTTGGCCGGGAACGACAATACGTCACTGAACTCAGTGACGCTCGATTCGCTTCTAATTGAAGCGATTTTCTCGCCATACTTGGCGAGAAAATCGGGGTCCTTAAAGAGGACCTCTTTGACGAACGCTAAGATGATAGCGTCCGTCATGATTAGATGGGACCTGGGATTGGGTCACATGAGTTGGAAAAACTCCTAACAGTCCCTACGTCCCCGGGTGGACGGGCCCGGGGGTGTGTGACCCTCCCAGTAAGGGTTGTGCAGACTGGGAGGTGTGTACCTACTGGTGTGCCCTAAGCTTGTATCCGATCGCCAGTCTTATTGTGCGATCGGGCCCTACCAGGGTCTGGTGCGGAGGGATAGACACCCCAACCGACACCAGGTGTGTAGCTGAAAGAGAACTCGGAGTATTAGGTTTGACTAGGAGATCCCCCAAGGCCAAAACCTAGCTCCCGACTCCAATTGACTGTCTAGCCCTGAAAGGGTTCGGCGGGTGTATTGGGGCAACACCCCCTTGACGTTGTTGACACCGTGAGGTTTCCCGCCAAGGACCACGAAACTGTGGCTTTTCCCTGAAGGCGCACAACGTTTATCGACTATTTCCCGTTAATGAAACGTATATCCTCCACTGCCTTGAGAAAGGCGGCTTCGGATCGCTGGTGCGGTCGGGGACCACGGATGACGTCACAGGGTGACGTAACACGACACGGAGCACGGAGCGGGCGCGGAGCACGGAGCGGCACGACCGTTCGGGGCGAGCGTCGGGCGGAGAGTGAATCATTGATTTGCCGATCCGGTGCCAGTACACAATCTGTTTATAAACCAAAGATACCGTGGTTTGAAATAGCTGATGGATTTTTGAGGACATATACAAGTAAAAGACATACAAATACAAATATTGTAAGCAAATTTATTAACTTAAATTAACACAGTAATTACATATTATTTATTTATTTATTGAAGACAATTTGTTTGCCAAGAAACAGCGCTAGTATCACTGTTAAAATAATCACGTAAAGCATTTCGTTTTTGTCTTGCTTCACTACAGTCCATATTGTTTTCTTCAACAAATGATAGAAAATTAGATCTCCAGGTATTTGAATATGCAAAGTGTGCATGTGCAGGGGCTGTTTTAAGCAGCTAATTATGAAGACAGCAGCATGTTTTCACGACTTTCTCCGTATTTTTAATATTTAAATTGATATGTTTTCCAAATATTTGAAATCGCGAAGCCAATATGCCAAAGGCGTTTTCGACAATCCTCCGAGCCCTCGATAGTCGATAATATGACAACAATAATCGTGATCCACACAAGCTAATAATATTATACTGTAATTTTTTTATAATTAAAGAAATCTGACCCAGTGTTTGGTGGCGCCTTAATCACAATATGTTTACCATCAAGTGCTCCAATACAAATTGGGAAATTCCATTTCAATTCGAAACCTTTAGCGATTTTAAGACAATCTTCTGTTTTCGGGATCTGAAATGAAAAAAAATAAAAATTACCTTTTTTGACTTACCTATTTAACAATCATGATGATCCAGTACCTAATTTAAATGTTTTATATTTCAGGATGAACATTTTGATTGTGCTTCAACAATCAGCGATACAGGCAGTGATGTCACGCAAACTCTCACATTAACGGAAGATACCTTTTTAAGTATATCGCAACATACAACTGATGCCCCAGGACCCGACGGCTTGCCTGGGAAGGCCTGGGTCCTGGCCATGGAGGCTCTCGGGCCTCGACTAAGAGGGCTCTTCAGCGCATGCATGGAGAGGGGCCAGTTCCCACTTCGCTGGAAGACAGGGAAACTGGTCCTCATCGCGAAGCCGGGGCGCCCTGCGGACTCTCCGTCCGCGTACCGGCCAATTGTGCTGCTTGACGAGGTGGGCAAGCTCTTTGAAAGAGTAATTGCAGACCGCCTCGTCGCGCACCTAACACGGGTGGGGCCGGATCTGGCGGACGGCCAGTTCGGCTTTCGCAGGAGGCGGTCCACGGTGGACGCTTTCATGCGCGTGCGAGCTCTAACGACGGGGGATGCAGTGGCCCAGGGCAGGTGTGTCGTGGCGGTGTCTCTGGACATCGCCAACGCCTTCAACTCCCTGCCTTGGAGCAGCATTAGGAGGGCACTCCGGTATCACCGGACGCCCGACTACCTCTGTCGTGTGGTCGAGGCGTACCTGTCAGACAGGTACATTATCTACCCTGGTCACCAGGGAGAGTGGGAACGTCGGGAGATGTCGTGCGGTGTTCCGCAGGGATCGGTACTAGGGCCGCCCTTGTGGAACATCGGATACGACTACGTGCTGCGCGGCGACCTCCCTGACGGGATCAGCGTGGTCTGCTACGCAGGGGGAGAGTCGTACCAGGCGGCGGTCGAACTAACGACACGCGGGGTTGCGACAGTCGTGGGCAGGATCCAGGAGTTGGGACTCGAGGTGGCATTGCACAAGTCCGAGGCCATGTGCTTTCACGGACCTCGGAACACACCACCACCGGGTTCCCAACTAACGGTAGGAGGAGTCCACATCGGCGTCGGGTCGACGATGAAGTACCTGGGACTCGTTCTCGACAGCCGGTGGGATTTCGAGGAGCACTTCCGACGTCTGGCTCCCAAACTAAATCGGACTGGGGCTGCCCTCGGGCGGCTCCTGCCCAACCTGGGGGGTCCAGACGCCTCCTGCCGAAGGCTCTACGCGGGAATCGTTCGGTCCATGGCCCTTTATGGCGCACCGGTATGGGCGCCAGCGCTGCGGAAGCAGCCGGCGGCCCGGCTGAACGCATGCCAGAGGGTCATGGCCATACGGATGGTGCGAGGATACCGGACGATTTCCCGCGAAGCGGCGAGCCTCCTTGCTTGCCAGCCACCATGGGATCTGGTGGCAACAGACCTTGCTCACATGCACGATCTGCGCATGGAGATGCAACGCCGGGGCGAAACTCCGCTGCCGCGACAAATCGCAGCATGGCGGACAGAGCTCCGGCGGGTTCTCATGGCTAAATGGCGGCAGCGACTGTCGCGACCCAGTGCTGGGCACGCCACAATTATGGCGGTAAGTCCCCTCTTTGAGGCGTGGTTGGAAAGACCTCACGGCGTCCTCACCTACCGTATGACGCAGGTTCTCACCGAACACGGTAAGTTCGGGAAGTTCCTGCACCGGATTCGTGCGGAAGCGACGCCCGGGTGTCGCCACTGTGTGGACCGCCCGGAGGACACGGTGGAGCATACGGTGGAGGTGTGCCCCGCTTGGGCAGAGCAACGCCGTGTCCTCGTGGGGGCGATCGGCGGCGGCGATCTCTCGCGTCGGGCCTTGGTACAGGCCATGGTCCGTAGCGAGGAGGAGTGGCAGGCGGTCGCTTCCTTCTGCGAAGCAGTAATGCTAGCAAAGGAGGCGGCCGATCGCGTGAGGCAACGCTCCACACGCCCAAGTCGCCGCCGGGATTCCGATCCCGATTTCCGGCCACCGTAGGCGCGGGCTTGCGGACGGCGAGCAATGGGTAGCCCGCCATCCGACCGTCCGGTAACCGTCCGGACCGAGTCTAAGTCGTCGACGGCGCGTATTGTTCCACGCGCGCCTCAGGGAGATGTCAGCAAATCGTAGGGGCCCAGCAGGGTCGAAGCCTACTGGGGCCATGGGTAGTGTGAAAGCGAAACCCGGGGTCTTGGGACGAAGGCAACGAAGGAACAGGAGTGGGTTTTTAGTCAGTAAAAGTCTGACACTATCTCCCGCCCCGCCCAAGGGCGGGGGATGTCATAAGATGATTTTCCCACCGAAAAAAAAAAAAAAACATACAACTGATTTTTCTGATGATTCTCGAAACTTACCTCAAAAACCTAAACGAAAAAGAAACCATGTGGTGGAAAATAAAGGTAAGGAGAACTCTGAAGACGTGATTGCTGTGGCATTGGAAAAATTGGACAACTTAAGAAAAGAAGTTGGAACTATGAAGGAAGATGAATATGATATATTTGGCAAATACATTGCGTCTTCGTTGCGACAAATGCCGAAAAAACACTTTATTTCAACAAAATCAATAATCCAACAAACTATTACAGAATTTGAGTTGAGGATTTTATCTGAGGAATGTACAACATCACATACTACAAGTAATTATCCAGTACATGAATATTTCACACCCAATTATACTACGAGTACTACTAAGAGTACTAGTAGCCAAAGTAACATAGCAGTTGAAAACATAGAGCTAAATACAAGCAACGATTCTATCTCAATGTTATTGGTGTTCTTTCGAACCTAGAAGATTCTCAAAATGCATGATTAATTAGCTTTAAGATCATTTCTGGAAACGATCCAACATTCATAATACCTATGTTTCGTAATTTTGAAATTATATTGATTGTAAATTTATTTTTGTTAAATACATACATTAAATATCTAATTATTACATGAACCACTTACCACGATAAATGACTTTAACGTCTCAGAAATGGCATCGCATACTTCTGGAATAAATAAACTTATAGCACTGTCAGAAACTCTAAAAAAGAACTCAAAACTTTTGTAAGAATCGCCTGTTGCTAAAAAACGTAAAGTTATTTGTAGTTTTATTTTAGCGTTTAAACACTTTCTGAATGTACTGTCTTGTTTTTCTATAATCGGAGATATTTCATTCAGTAACCATTCGTTTCATTTTATCTATTCTAAAAAATGATAAAAAATCATCGTCAGTTATGAATTCATTACACACCAACACTGAAGTTCCTAACAAAGACCGTTGACTTAATAGAGGTATTATCCACACCCTCTTTCTCCATGTACTCCTATTTTTCAATTTTTTCCTCAAAACTTGTATGCGATGTACGCACACAGTTAAAAATTCTTCTAACACAAGACTGTTCATGACGATGCTTGCAACCCGACTGTTCAATATACAATCGCCGCATCAATCAAGTCGCCGAATTCGGTTAACCGACCAATGTAAACAACTCAATTTAGGTAAGCGTTTCAGTTAAACCGAATGCGGCCGCCGCCTTCGGTGACCGACCTAATGTAAATGCGCCATTAAGCATCAACAAACCATTGATATCAAAAATAAGCTTGATTTAGAAACTGTGAAGACTGAATGTATCTTGTATATTAAAAAATATCCAAATACTATAATTTATATATGTTTTATTTAATATTTTCCCCTTTCTTAGCTAATAATCAATGGCCTGTCAATTCCCTGCTTTAATTTGTCACTACTCTGTCAATACTGTCACTCCCCTGGTAACACATTTTCCTCTGGTGCTTATAAAATTAAAAAAAATGGAAAAATCTTCTGGCCCTCATCATTACAAATTTAAAAATAGTGTCAAATAGAGAAATTATCAATAATGAATGGAACAGATTACATTTCCTTGAGGGACACAAAAAAATCAAATACCGTATATTCACCCATCTACTACTTTGTAATCGGTGGTTCCCATCTTTTCCGTTACTTTCCCTGATAACCATTTATCCTGTCCCCTATACTGACGCAACCAAACTTCATCCCACGGATGCAATTGTCATGACCCAGTTGCGCCATACCTTTCTTGTCGCCACTGAGCGTCCCTAACTTTATTGTCCCTATTAGGTCTTTTAGGAAATTTTACTTACAATGGTGAATGCAGCTATCAAGACCTATCGAAAATCTGTAGTTATTTCCGACCTATAAAAGTAATTCGAAATCTTTACGTTTCCAGAACTATTCTAGCTATAGTTAGGCAAAGTTACACACGCGTGTATTCCTTGAGCATCGTATACTTTTACATTAGTGTGAGTAGCTGTGCAAAACACTCAGTTACTGCGGGGCAGCGTGGACGCAGGACGTGTTGTATACGGCCGGTAATCTTCATACAACGAAACGTGTCACGTAGCCGCCATATTAAAGTTGATTATGTATGACGTTTAACTGCTCATTCTGTTGGCTACATTGATTCCTGCAAGCCAATCACAGAGTACCTTTTTATGAAGCCAATTTAGCCAGCAGCAAATGCAGAAACGGCATACAATACGTCATATCTATACGTCAGTCGGTACTCTATAAGGCAGCCATTTTATTTTTAATTTATTAAATTTTCTAGTGTTTTTGTGTTTTTAACAAAAGTTCTCTGCGATAACTTTATGAAGTATGATTTACGAGTGCTGTGTTTGTAAATCTTCGTGATAAGACGCTATTTTGCCCCATTTGCCGTGTAAAAGACTCGTGAATCTTAAGAAGACAAAAACAGTGAAAAAAAAATCTTATTTGCACTGCAGTACGCCTATCTATTCCTGTTTACTGAAGATGATATTTGGAGTGAAATAGAATTTTAGAAAAAAGCTAATAAATACATCAAATTTTACTTCTGGCGTAAGTTTGAAAATCAGCCAGATTTTAAAACTAACTTCACTCTAGGTTAGGTTAGGTTCTAAATAAGTGACTGAAAAGTTTAGTTATTGATTTTTCCCATTTTGTGTTTCAGAAATTTGCATGCTTCGACTTCTAGTGGGTTTCCTCTATAGCACCAAACGTGCCTACCACAACATATATACGTCAGGATTCAGGTAATAAAGATTTATGTAATGATATTGTTCCCAGCTGTGATTTGTACATCTGGTTCGTCTGTTGAAGTCAGAATTTCTGATCTGATCAGAATCATGTTACCCAATTTATCTAAAACCCGTTAAACTTGAAGCAAGACCGAATAAAGCTGGGAAAAACCTCTCCTTTTTTCGTGGCCTGAGGTTCCAATAAAGTTGTTTTTATATTTTCAGATGTACCTGTGTTACTTTCCAAATTCTGAAACATTTGCAGAAAAGTTCCAACTTTGGGTGATATTGCGAGTCTGGACAGTGCTACTATCCAAAACACTTAAAGAATTTGCTGTTGGCACTATGAGAAGCAGTTTCTGTATACAAATAATAGACTTAGCAAATTGGCTGTTCCCACCTTGATTTAAAAAAATATTTCAGGTACCTACTTAAACAAATATTATAATAACCTTTGAAAGTCTTCACAAAACTGGTTTGACCTGTCCTTTATTGGTTAAAACATGAGTATGTTGTATATTATGGTTTAATAAGTACAAATTGTTGGTTATGGACCATGCCACTACTTTGGGCAAGAGTGTAGGAAAATATTGTGAGAAAACTGTGGAATCCACCAACCTTTACTGGGCTAGAATGGTTGATTGTAGCCCACTGTCTCTAAAAGAGAGTATACCTATGTTCCAGCAGTGGTAAGATTATCTTTTAATATTGAATTTCAGTTCATAATTATTTGTTTTATGACAATCTCGGTCTTTGCTTTTCAGTTCCTACCAACCACAAGTTCATTGATAGCTCACTATCTACTCCAATCCCAAGAAGCTTCATTATTGAATCCTGTTTAATGCTCTACAACAATAGGAACTGTTGAACACAGTCCTCTCAGTGGTATGTAACTAATTATATTTATCTACACCGATATTATAAAAAAGTAAATTGTTTTTTTTATTTTTTTTGTATGTAGTAGGTAATCTCAGGAAGTACTGGTCCGATTGCTAAAATTAGTGGGTGTTTTCGATCTGTAATTTGAGTAAAACGTTAAAAGTGGTGCATGCAAAGGAGGTGGCTTAAACACCCCAGCGGCTGTCTTCTCCTGCAACAGCCAATGGGGCATGGGCAGTCGTGGGGGATTCTTGATGTCCCAATGGATTAAGGAATAACTTTCGGAGTGTTTTTCAAGATCTGTTTCAGAGAAAATCAATATGTATTTCTACGCAGAAGTTCTTTAAAATGTTGACTGTGGTGCTAATTATTATTTTATTTTTTTTTTTTTTATTGGGGACAAAAAACAGTTACATGCTAGAGAAATACAAAAAAAAAATCCTTAAAACTAGATGCACAAACATGTAACCCACACCAATGTCCACATCTTGACATTTGAATAAAAGAAGTGAAGGACTGTGGTAAGAGTTTACAGAGTACAGTGCCTTCTGCGAAAGCTTCATGTGTAACAAACTAATTTCTATAATCTTAATTAATATAGTATATAATTTAATTCAATTATTATTAATTTAATTTAATTTACATAAATATTTTTATTTCATTCAATTCAGTGCGATTTATTATAATTCAATTTAATTCAACATTATTTATTTTAATCCAATACAATATACAATTTAATTTATACATTTTATTTTATTAGAATGAACATCTACTCAATTCAGTTCAATTGTTTTTCCATTTGATTAATTTATATTTAATTCAGTTCAAATTAATTTATTCTTATTTTGTTGCCTATATAATAATAATAATATAAGGCCTATTACTTTCACCCAAAGTTCTACTGTTTCATTCTTACTTATCATAGCGTTATGTACCTAATTAATAGTCTGATTTTTTTTATTGTTGATAGGTTCGTGCTTAACCGCTATCTCACCTGATGGAAAGCGACGATGCGGTCGACGATGGAGATCGCTTACCTAGAAGTAACCTATTCACTCTTTATTTAAAGATTCCCGGGTTGTAGCCATCAGAAAACACAAATTCTGGCAAGGAATTCCACTCCTTAGCTGCACGCACAATGAATGTGTTCCCAAAACGTTTTGTGCGTATAGGTGGGATGTCCACCATGTACCGGTGGCGCATCGCCGTACGCCTAGTGGCCCGATAGAACGGGCTAGACGGAATTAGGTTATGCAATTCTGACGCACACTCCCCAAAATGCAACCGATGATGGTGATGTACCCAAAACAGCTTCATAATGTAGGTACATTGACTATACAAATATTTCCAACTTTATGCGCAGTCGTGGATAATTATAATAAAACGAAATCAATTAAAAAACCTATTAGAAACATTTTCGACTTCTACGTGAACGAAGTCGCGGGCAAAAGCTAGTCTACTAATACAATTGGAATAAAAAACACCCTTGCAATATCAAGTAAGTACTATCACGTATGTTATACTAATTGTATGTATAAATTTGCCGTTCATAACAACGTTCTGCTGATAGAAATCTGTTTAATGGATACTGAAATTAATTTGTTTGTCTTATTTCAGAAAATGTGTCTCCTGATACTCCCGTAAAACTTTGACCACATTTACTCCCAGGAATCACTAAACGGCTATAAATAGATTTTGGTTTTGATACTATTTTTTTTAAAGTAATATTTTAATTTTTAATTCAAATATTTAGTTCATTTAATTATAATTCTATATCTTATCTTGTTGTGGGGCTGAGCCTAGGTCAAAGCACTTCGACCCTTCTGGATCCTTTGTGCTATTCCCCTCCTGTCTACTCAACCCCTAGCCCTTCGTGCACCTTCTTCATGAGTCCCAGTATGGCCTTGATGGGGCTGAGCCTGTAGTCCTCTGGTCTTGGAAATGGTTGGCCCAGATGCTCGATTCTTTTGGAGCCTAGTGCTGCACAGTCGCATAGCAAGTGTAGCATAGTCTCCTCTGCATCTCCACAGATCCTGCAAGTCGGGTGGCTTGCTAGTCCCATGTTGTGGAGCTGTTTGTTGGTGGCATAGTGCCCCGTGAAAACTCCTGTAATTGTTCGGAGCTGTGATCTGCTGTACCTCCATAGTTTTTGGGTCCAGGCCTTATCTATGTCATTGTGAAATAGCTTTAGCTTTGTCCCCTTCTTTGCCACTGTCTAGTATTTCCTGAGATTGCAGTTGTCGCTATGTACCCCCGCTCCTGTACCGGTGTTCATTTTAGAGCCATCCGTGTACCATAGCTGGTTGTTCCCTTAGTGGAGTTTTATCCCTTTCCATTCCTTCCTTGAGATTGTGAATGGTATGTATTTTGTCATATCCCATGTCCATCATCCAATCAAGTTCCCTGTTTGGTCTTGTGTTTGTATGGTTTATTTTACATCCGGAGTTTGTCCAGTACCCCATACTTTTGAGCTTATGGGCCTCGTCGCCTCTAGTTCCACTTCAATGTGTAAAGGGGTGAGATTGAGCAGCGTTACCATCGCCGCAGTTGGCGTGGTCCTAAATGTTTCTGTAATGGCCATGCAGGCAGTCCGCTGCACTTTTTTAATTTCAAGTATTTATTTATTATTTATTTATTTTTAAAGAAAGCTTACAGGCTAATAACAACATTTAATTATAATTCTATAAACACAAACTTGAAATGATTAAAGACGCTCACTTTATTTTTCTGTTTTGTTTTTCAGAAATTCAAGCGATTGCTTCCACTTCCAGAGAGTTGAAACCACAATGTACACAAAGAAGTCGGGATTCAGGTAATAAATCTACTGTTCTCTAATTTCTTAGAATATAAATGTGTAATAATTACCCTGCTATGTTATTCAAATCTCTACTCTCATATTATTTTCTTTGACTATTTCGGAAGTCATTGCTCACATGAGTTCCAAACTTTACCAGAAGTTTCACAAAATCCACCAACTAATAAAAACTCAGGTAATTCAATCAAAATAAACATAAAATGTATCCTAGATAGACATAGCCTCCCATGGCCTATAGCAGGGATGGCGAACCTTTTGTTGAAGAACATGCCACCATGATATTATTTTAATTTCAAGTATTTATTACATTTAATTATAATTCTGTATCCACACTCTTGAAATTGTTAACAACACTCGTTTTATTGTTTTGTTTTTCAGAAATTCAAGCGATTGCTTCCACTTCCAGTGAGTTTCCTCTACAGAGGAAACCACAATGTACACAAAGAAGTCGGACTTTAGGTAATAAATCCTACTGTTCTCTAATTTCTTAGAATATGTGTGTATTAATTACTCTGCTATGTTATTCAAATCTCAACTCTCATATTATTTTCTTTGATTATTTCAGAAGTCATTGCTTCCAGCTCACATGAGTTCCAAACTTTACCAGCAGTTTCACAAAAACCACCAACTAATAAAAACTCAGGTAATTCAATCAAAATAAACAAAGTGTATCCTAGATAGACATAACCTCCCATGGCCTATATCAGGGATGGCGAACCTTTATTATCCTTTATCCTTTATTGGAGAACGTGCCACTTAAATATATATATTTAGTGGCACATTTTCCAATAAAGGTTCGCCATCCCTGAGAAAAAAATAAATAGTGTGGTCATGACGTGCCACCAAAAAATCTTGCTTTAGTAATTTAATGGACAAACTGAAACTAAATGCTTAATTTGCAAATTCGTATAGCGTTATATTTACAGTTGTTTGTTTGTTTATATATCTATTAAACAAAAGTAAAAATTAGTGTAGTTGTTGCTTTAAAAAATCACGTATATGTTGTAAATCTTACACTGCCTTGCCCGAATTCATTTGCCGCGTGCCACCACTGGCACGCATGCCCTAGGTTCGCCATCCCTGGCCTATACATTTACATAGACAATTTTCCTATGTTTCAGATTTGAGTCAAGTCAAAAATTTAAAAAAAAACTGAAAACATTCAAAAAACTGGTATTAAGTAAATATAAAGATTTATCGCGAACATTCAAAATGTTATACAAAGAGTACAAAAAGGAAAAAGATAAATAAACTTTAACAAAAGAGTCAAGAGAGCTTTGGAGTTTAACAA
This sequence comes from Mythimna pallens, assembly GCA_961205895.1. Classification (NCBI taxonomy): domain Eukaryota; kingdom Metazoa; phylum Arthropoda; class Insecta; order Lepidoptera; family Noctuidae; genus Mythimna; species Mythimna pallens. The sequence goes on along the minus strand of OY540839.1, from coordinate 20,416,166 downwards.
GGAAACATCCTTCGAAAAATTAACAGCACGCATGAACGCATTTGCAAAAAAAATATTCAAAATGCAGATTAATCTTTTCACCAGAAATAAGAAAGGGCGTCGATTTACATTAGAAGAAAAACTGATCGCATTATCTATAATGAAGCAAAGTCCCAAATGTTATCGATTTTTACACAAAATATTTATACTACCATCAAGGGTTACTTTGAATAAAATGGTGGCGAAATTGAACATTGAGACGGGAGTCTGCCCTCAAGTTTTCGAATTGATGAAAAAAGAGGTTTGTACTATATTTGTAGTTTTTAATGGATACAATTCTCTATTAACTTTCTACTTTGGGTCTGAACAAATGTTTACTTATATTACTTTAATTCTTTTCCAGGTTGCAACATGGCAGACCAATCAAAAAATGTGTTCCGTGATCTTTGATGAAATGTCACTAGAGACTGCCTTAACTTACAATAAAAATAAGGACACCATTAATGGCTTTGTAGAGTTAAATACTAAAAAAAAACAGTTTGCTGACCATGCCCTCGTTTTTATGCTGAGAGGAGCAGTTTTTAAATGGCAGCAACCAGTGGCTTATTATTACTGCCAAGGAGCTACCTCAGGGCTGGAACTCAAAATAATTTTGAAAGAAGTTATCTCTGCTGTAATTGGATGTGGGCTAAAGCCAATTGCATTAATTTGTGACCAAGGCGCTTCTTTTTAATCTGCACTATGAAGCCTAAAAGCAGACACGGCTCGTGACCAAATACTTGCAGATCGAGAACCAGGTTAGGATAATTCAAGTAACTTTCCCATTATAGCTGTGAATGTATATTCATCTTTCTGAATATACATTCAGATGATTACCATTAAGGGTGAAATTGTTTTCATGAATTGACTGATCTCAGCAGTAGGCAGGTTTAAAGTATCGAGAATCGTTCGAGGGACCTTCGTCACCAAGATGTGATACCATCCTTTTGACTGTGCTACGATATTTTACCAACTGTAAAACTTGTTTATCATTTGATTTAAAATGTTTTATATTTTCAGATGGCACAGTTACAATATGTGGAGTCAATCTGAGTATTGTGTATGACCCCTCTCACCTGATAAAGGGTCTGAGAAAATTTTTTTTAAGTAAAAATATAACTTTCAATGGAAAAAATTCTAAATGGCAAGACATAGCAGATGTTTATGAAATAGACTGTCATCACACTGAAGCCAGACTTCTTCATAAACTGAATAATCAACATGTAATTCCAGAAAAGATTAAGAAAATGAAGGTAATTGTAATTTGGGTTATTTAATCCAGATATTTGTATTCTGCTATAGATTGACCATTAAATTATATGACGGCATTTTTTTTTTCTTTATACTTTAAAGCTGTATTTTTAATCTTCAGGTTAAAAATTGTGTGAAGGTCTTCAGCACAACTGTATCTGCAGCCTTATCATATACAGCAAAATTCTGTAAGTAACTTTATATGAGAATAAATGTTTTGCTTATATTGACAGGTTCGATCCCTGCTATTATGCTTATGGTCTATATTTTACCGCAACCTCGCAATTTGCATTTTCTATTTACATTTACACATTAACGTGGTAATGTATTAAGTAGAATTAAACATTAGTCTCACTCCCCTCCCTTAATATAAGTTATTCATTTCAGCCCATTATGCTGATGGAAGACCCGTCAATAGCACACTGCTAAATACAGCGGAGATCGTTCTATTTTTTGACCAATTATTCGACAGCGTCAACGGAGCTGCAAGGTTCTCTAAAAGAAGCAAGGGAAAAATTTAAAGAACAGCGGTGGAAGAAAAATCAGCTCATCATCAGTTTTGGAAAGAAGCTATAAATAAGTTACAGAAAATTAAATATTTAGATTTGAATGAAAAGGAGAAGTCAATACCTTCATTATTAAATTTTATTGTTACACTGAAAAGCTACATGAGGCTATGGCAGTTTTTTAAAAACCATAATTTAAAAATTATGAGACCCAGATATTTCAATTCAGATCCAATTGAAAACTTTTTTGGCCGAGTAAGGGCATATAACTACCGAAATAATGCCCCAACCTGCCACAGCTTCAAGTGTACCTTTAAATCATTATTGATAACTAGAGTAATAAAATTCCACCACCAATCATTCAACTGTGAGGATGATCCGGCAGACCAAACCATAAATTTACAGCCATTATTTATTGAACAAGTAAAAGAAATGGTCAAGCCGGGTCATTCAGTTACAAGTCAAAACATAGAAATGATCGTAGAACAGGCTCGAAGAGAACGATTGAATGTCCATTCGCGTGCTTACACTGCTGGATGGGTAGTACGCAAAATTTTCGACAAAATGAAACTTAAATGTATTTCTTGTAAAAGTAGTCTTAGTCTTCGCGGTGGTTTATCCAGTCGTGGATGTTACTTTGGTCACTTCCAAAGTAACATCCACGACTGGATAAACCACCGCGAATACACATTGGCAAAAAAAAGGTTAAATTACCCATCCGAAGGTGTAGTAAGGTGTTTTGGTACAGTGATTACTGAAACAAATGAATACTTGGAACGCAATGCCCATAAAAATAATGTAGCGTTAAATGTAAAAGACATCATGTTGTCTAAGTAGTCATTTAATTTTATCGATTGTACAGAACACAAGGCAATTATCCACAATCACAAGCTATTATTAATTGGTGCAATATTATAAATAAAATTTTAAAGGGCACGGATATTCATAGGTTACGTACACAAAATTTACCAGCTATGCAACTAAAAGCGTTTCAAAAATATAAAAAGAAATTGAAAAATAAATCATTCAATAAGTAATAACTCGGCATAAAAAATATTTCACCCGAGCGAGCCAGGCGAGCAGCTAGTAATTAATAAAATTGCATACGGATGCAATTTTTTATTTTATAGGTACTCAGTACTTTATTGCGTTCCATAATGTTACATGGTTGGTATGTTGTTTAAAAGATTTTAATGACTTATATAGACAATATTTTGATTGTAAGTTACTCAGTGTGTAGCTTTCTAATTTTTATTTCTAAGCTTTCTAATGGTCAAAGAATTTTAAAAATCAGTTTAATTTTTGAGTTAATTCGTAACATACAAACAAAACAAATATTTTTTTTCTCATATTTAATGCAATTATTAGTAACTGGCTTTTGAAAATAGAAAATATAGGCCTATGTTACTCAGTGATAAAGTAGCTTTTTACTGGTGAAAGAGTTTTGAAAATCGGCCAGTAGTTTTTGAGTTAAATCGTAACATACAAACAAACAAAAAATCAAATCTTTCCTCTTTGTAATATTATTATTTAACTTGATGTGTATTTATGTGTTCAATAAATAAATGTATAATTAATTAATAAACGTTGTTTTAATTATTTTTCAATCAGAAAAAAAAAAAAAATGGTACTCATGCTGTATCCGTTGCATTCCTTTGCCATTATAAGCAGTGACCTTGGCCGCAGTTTAAAAAAAAAGAAACGTCATACATAATCAAAGATGACGCGGCTAGTCTATGGATGACGCGTCTAGTCTATGGATGACGCGTCTATAGTCTATGGATAAAGGTAAAACGGTCGAAAAAAATTGTTCTATGATTACCGTCTGAGTATCCCTCTCTAGTCTGTGGTGTTGTACTGTTCCCTTGACGTCACAACATGGTAATCGATCCTATTCTTATTTGGAACGCATTGTACTTACATACTTTATTACCGACCCATGAGGGTCGGCAATAGCAACTATAAGAAGCTATTACCGATCGTATATAGATTATTTAGTTTCTCACCTACTTTTATGACATAATAGGTACCTATTAATAAATGCTACTTCTTGGCTAAAGCAACATAAAACATACAATTATATTTTTTTCCAGAAGTATAGAGGCAGAAAAGCAGCGAAAAGTATACAGTGAAACTGCAGTGTTTGTACTAGTAAGCGCGCGCGCGCCCTGCGCCCCACCTCAGTAATAAACCAGTGGTCACTATACACTAGCCAGTATACTATAGTAGTCTTTGCTATACACGGTCGTTTCATTGCTAGTCGAGTACCTTGGCTACCTTACATATATAACATCTGGCGACGAACTACCTGCGCGTGAAATGAAAATGTCTCAACTCATCGGGAGTGTTAACGAATTCGATTATAAAAGTCAGGATTGGCAAATATTCCTCAAGAAATTGACTAACTTCCTAAAATTAAACGAAATTGATACCGGGAACTGGAATTCAGTATTAATCGCACTTCTATCTGATGAGTCGTACCGGTTGGTGAGGAACCTCGTGCATCCAAAGGAGGTAGAAACGGTACCGTGGACTGAGTTGGTTCAAGTACTCAACGAACATTTTCAACCGAAAAGATCGACATTTGCCGACAGGGCAAAATTTTATGATGCGATCAGAATGGACCGTGAAAAAGTCGAAGATTAGGCGGCACGTTTTCGGTACAGAATTGGATACGTTGCTACGCGATCGATTTATCATAGGTCTAAAGGTAGGCCCGGAAAGAGATCGATTGTTCGAACAAGATTCGAAGTCCTTGACGCTATCTAGGGCTATAGAAATAGCTCAGGAGACGGCATGTGCTCGGGCAGCGAGAGCTGGTGTCGGTGATGGCGGAGAGCAACTTATCAAGCAGGAGATGGTGTATCGAGTTGGCGAGCGTCGCGGGCAGGGCGTGTCCCGCCCGGGTCCGGCGCAGGCGGCGGATTTGCAGGTTATCAGGGGTTGCGTATTCCGTGGCCATAGAATCGTCATTCCTTCAATATTTCGCGTGCGTATGTTAGAAGAATTACATAGTGCGCATTTCGGTATCGTTAAAACGAAGAGTGCGGCGCGAAGTCGAATGTGGTGACCGGGCATCGACGGCGACATCGAGCGGATGGTGGGGAGCTGCGGCGTGTGCGCGGCCCAGCGCAGCGCGCCGCCCCGCGCGCCCCCCTCGCCCTGGCCGCGCCCGCCCGCTCCCTGGCACCGTATCCATATAGATTACATGTCTATAGGGCAAACGGTCTATCTGATTATAATTGATGCATTTAGTAAATGGCTAGAATGCATTCATATGAATTGCGGCACCTCCACTAGTGCGTTAATACAAAAATTAAAAGAACTTTTTTCTGTTTTCGGTATCCCGAGTGAAATTGTAGGGGAGATAAGCCTAAATCGGGTATGCTTGTTTGTGTGCGTGTTCCGTCTATTAGTGAGAGTGTATGAGTGCAGCGAGGTGGCGTGACAGTCGGCCAATCACAGGCAGTCGGCTCTCCGCTGTGACGCAAGCGCTTGCAAGGTAAGATTGAAAACAATATTTTTGATGGTTTTACTAAAAAAAAATGACTTTTGGTAACAGTGAATACTCAAAAATAAAAACATGCGTTTGGGCATAACGGGTAGGGGTAAAACGGGTATGTACCCGATTTGCCATAGTATGGTCATGTAAGTAGTTTGGGTGGTTGAAATGAGGTTTTAATTAAGATTTTTGGTTTGTTTTATTCTAGATGGTTAACAAATATAAAAGAAAAACCTCTAATGCATCATGGGACGAGGCAGTTATGAAACTTGCTATGGAAGAAGCTAGCAAAACCTCAGTGAAAGGTGCGGCTAAGAAGTACGGTATAAACTTATCCACGTTGCAGCGGCACATCAAAAAAGGATGCCCGAAGAAGAAACTTGGCAGGTACACAACTGTATTCACGGATCCTCAGGAACTCGAGCTTCTTGAATATGTGTTTCATATGGAAGGTTTGTTTTTTGGACTGACCAAGAAAGAATTCTTAGAACTCGTGTACCAATATGCCGAAAACAACAATATTCCACACCCATTCAAAAATGGAATGGCAGGTGAAGATTGGTACATTGGGTTTAAAGTACGAAATCCTGATTTAAGTCTACGCCGTCCAGAACCGACGTCATTAGCACGCGCTAGGGGTTTTAACAAACCACAAGTACAGAGGTTTTTCGATTTGCTAGAGGGAGAGATCGATAAACATAAAATTGACGCGACGCGCATTTACAATGTTGACGAAACTGGAATTCAGACTAATAGCAACAAGCCGCCTCGAGTTCTTAGTAGATCAGGAAAAAAACAGGTTGTTGTGATATCTAGTGTCGAGCGTGGTAAACTCACAACAGTGGTTTGCTGTTGCAATGAATGGTGCCAAGACTTCTAGATGGCGCTCCACCTGAATCAGTCGCAAGCTGCACAGACAACGGCTGGATAAATGGCCCAACATTCTTAGACTGGCTTCGACATTTTGTGGCTATGACTAGGCCAACTAGTGAACAAAAAATAATTTTAGTAATGGACAATCACGTGTCACATAAATATTTAGAAGTCCTGGATTATGCTTCAAAGAACAATGTAATTTTTGTGTCTTTTCCACCACACACAACGCACCGATTACAGCCTTTGGATACGTGTGTTTACGGACCACTTAAAAATTATTTCGAACAAGCTATTTCGGTATTTCAGCGTACCCACGTTGGGCGCATTATTTCACAGTATGACGTGGCCAGATTGTTTGGTGAAGCCTACATGAAAGCGGCCAGTGCCCATAACGCAATAAAAGGGTTTTCATCTACTGGCATTTGGCCAACCAATCGGAACGTATTTGACGAAAGTGATTATATGCCATCTACTTTGACAGACAGGCCGGAGCCAGTTACTGGAAATGAGGAGTCGGCAAATATTCAACCCGCTGTGTTGAATATCGAGATACCTACTAACGATAACACCGATATTACAGAAACACCGACTATTTTAAGCGAAACAGCAGAAGTGACAGCAGGACAAACTGAAGAAACAGCATCTGAGATGCAGTCCAACAATTCTCCGCCACTAGTAGCTGACACAGACTTGGAGTTACAGGTTACTGAAGTCAACAGGCCCACAACTCCGGAAATGCAGCCGTCACCACCAATAAAACAGCATAAAACTCCAATAGACATCAGACCACTCCCTCAAATCACACCGAATATAACTACACGAAAACGTAAGGTACAAAAGGCTGAAATACTAACAAGCACACCAGTAAAAGTGGAACTAAGGGAAAAAGAAAACAAAAAGAAGAAACCTACTAACACTAAACTTAAGGCAGTGAAGAAAAATTTAAAGGAACCCAGCACTAATAAGAAGGAAGTAATAGCTTGTTGTAGTAATACCAACAAGAGACAGGTAAGATCCAAACGTGGTCCAAAAAACAGTCAGAATGACAAAACTGAATACGCTTGCTTAGTCTGTGCTGAACTATATACTGAACCACCTCTAGAAGATTGGATCAGGTGTGACGATTGTGACATGTGGGCTCACGAAGCGTGCACTTCTTATTCTGGCAGAGGCAATTATTACTGTGATGCCTGCCAAGAGTAATTTAGTTTTTATTTAATTCTTATATACTAGTTTTTATTTAGTTGTTTTGTTCCACCGATGATTTATAATTTAAACAAGATTAAAGATTGAATACGGGTCTAATTAAACATTTAGGAAGTTTTAATGAGCAAATATAAGTGATCTCATGTTAAAGTATTTTGTAAAACTATAAAAATAACAATAGGTACTCTAGTTTATTTTTAAATTCTTCTTAGTAGCTGTTTGTTGCCAAAGATGATTTATAGTTTAAACAAGATAAGATTGAATATGAGTCTGATTAATAATTTAAGACGCTTAAATGAAATTATAAGTGATTTTATGTTAATAAATATTGTAAAACTATAAAAATAAGTTGATTGTTCTCATTATATAGCCTTTACCCGTTATGCCCTGATGAGGTACCTGATTTAGGCCCCCTATAAGGGCAAAACGGGTATTTGGAAGGGTCTCCTAATTTTTGTTTTTCTAAGATTGTTGAAGAGTATGGTTATGTTTGTTATTTTTTTATATACTATATTAAATAAACATTTCCTTTAGTAAAACTATTTGATACATTTTACGTTTCTAAGTATTTTTTATTTCACATGTCCCTTAGCGTACCCGTTTTAGGCTTACCTCCCCTATCCGACAATGATATTAAGATATGTTCAATAGAATTTCAACAGTTTTGTAAAAATAACGGGATAAATTACTTAAATTCACCAATTTATCACCCGGCTAGTAACGGCCAGGCTGAAAATTCAGTCCGCAGTTGCAAGAAAATGTTGAAATGTATTATCGAACAAAACAATAGTAATAATAGTTTTAACCCTCGCTTATTTCAAGATAAATTAATTGGCTATTTTTTCGAATACCGAAATAATATTCATTGTACTACAGGCGCAACGCCGTCGAGCTTAATTTTCGGACGTAATGTAAGAACTAGATTAGACATGGTTAAACCTGCCAGTCATGTTAAAAGTGGTTTAGAAACAGAAAATAAGGAACTCTGTAAATCTAGGAAATTCAAGAAAGGCAAGTTGGATGAAAGGAATTATTACGAATATTATTGGTAACAGAATGTTTCATATTAAATTTAAAAATTGTAGTTCTTCATGTATTAGACATTTAGACCAGATTATAAAGTGCACAGACACTACTAGCACTGATGATATTGTGAGTGATGTTGATTTTGCTGGAAGTGCATCCTCGTCGGAACCGGATCAGTTCGCGACAGCAGCGCAATCAGCATCGCAGCCGAACTCCGAGTCAGCACCGTCCTCGCCCGCGCACACGGCTGCAGGGCCGGCGCCGGCGCTATCGCCCACCGATTCTTCGCAACCACCATTATCAGATAATGTGCGGGGGGAGAGAGAGGATGGTGATGAATGGGAGGAGGCTAGTCATGAGGTCGCAGATGTACCAGCCGGACAGCCGACCGAGTGTAATGAACCAGACAGTCCTCATGTTGTTTCAACTGATACAGATAATGTAATAGCGGAGGGTGCGTCCGCTAGCGATCGGCATTTTGGTCGATCAATGCGCCCAAGAAAAGCCATAGACTTTAAGAAATATTTTTAGTGTATCTTAACTAATAACTTAACTAATAAGTTGTTTGTTTGTATAACAGGGTTTCGAAAGAAGGTGGGAGGAGTGCAGTGTTTGTACTAGTAAGCGCGCGCGCGCCCTGCGCCCCACCTCAGTAATAAACCAGTGGTCACTATACACGGTCGTTTCATTGCTAGTCGAGTACCTTCGCTACCTTACATATATAACAGAAAAACAACTCGCCGAAGCAATCGAAGCCATTAATGTCGGTACAAGTGTATATTTTATGAGGCATCGAAAAGGTTTAATATTCCCAAAACTACATTACGAGACAAACGGGACGGGAAATATAAGAATGAAATTTGCGGAGTTCAGCCGGTTCTTAATTTAAGTGAAGAAAAACCGATTGTAGACTGGATTCCCTACCTTGGCAAGATGGGATTTCCAGTTACAAAAGAATAATTATTAGAAGCAGTGGCAAAATTTAAATCGTCCAAACCCTTTTAAAAATGGTGTGCCTAGCAGATATTGGTTTGATAATTTTTTAAAGAGACATCCAACAGTATCTAAACGCGTTGCACAAAATCTTCCTTCAAGCCGAAATCAAGTCACAGAAGTGGCTTTACTTGCATGGTTCATAAAATGCAACCACTTGACGTTAGCTTCTTCGGCCCACTTAATACATTCTACAATCAAGAGCTGCATATTTGGTAAGGAATCATCCAGGACGTACAGTTACACATTTGCAGGTGGCTGAGCTGTTTAAGCAAGCTTATCTTCGAGCAGCTACGGTTAGCAATGGTCAAAATGGATTTGCTGCAAGTGGCATTTACCCTCTGAATGAGAATATTTTCCCAGAGTGGATGTTTGCGCCTGCAGATGTCACTGACAATGATCTTGGAGATTCTTCTGTACCTATCTTGCCAGACAATGCCAGAAATGAGGAGTCTCAGGATCTCCAGCTCCAGCACCACGACGAGGCGCCACCTTTAGATGCCCAGATCTCCCGCCCGAACGATCAAACTGAGGAAGAGCCTCTAGTAACTCAGATAAATGACGACACTATGGCAGGGCCTTCAGTGCCTACGAGCTCCCACGATCAAATTCAGTCAAGTCTAACAATAGCAGATATTTCACCTTTGCCTAAATCTTCACAAATAAAACGATCTGTTCATAAGAAAGGTAAATTCGGGATGCTGAATGCATCACCAGACATAGCATTACTAAAAGCTGTCGTTGCTGAAAAAGAAGCAGCCAATATGAGAAAATCTGCCCGACAAGTTAAGAAAAGAATCGTGTTGGCAGTTTCCAGTGATGAGGAAGAACCGGTCGCCTCGGACGATGAAGACCCATACTGCGTATACTGCAATGACCCCTGGAGTCATTCTCGCTCCAGGGAATGGTGGCTTCAATATTAAGTCTGTCGCCAGTGGTCCCACGCAGAATGCATTGGGTTACCAAAAACGGCTAAAAATGTAATCTGCGAGTTTTGCAAATAAGCAGTTTGGTATATGCCATCTTACCTACAGGGGTTGGGTGAGATGGATTTTCGAAATATATTATAATATTTAATTATTATCCAAAGAAAAAATTGTTTTATTTTGTTTTGTTGATTGTTTTTATGTTGTTAATAAACCACTTTTTAATACAAAATTGTTATTTATTTCTATTTGGTTACGAGTTTCCTAGAAATCAAACTTTTCAAAATCTATGCCATCTCAGACCACCTTCGCCTAGTGTAACATTACAGTACGTTTTATTCGTTGAGTATTATTACACGAATAAACGTTTAATAATATATTACTGAGACCTAGTCATGCGAATTTCACAAGAGTAAAAACATTAAATAGTTTTTCATGAATTTCTTGAAAGTCGTTGAAGTTTTTAAAGAAGTATAAACAAAAGTCATAGTTTATTTATTTTTCTTTAATTTGATTATACATTATTTATACCTATGCGAGCGTTCTTGAAGTTTAACCCCTCGAGCGCCGATTGTTTGTAACGTACGTTGTAACGTTTTTATTTTTTGCTGAAAAGTTGTCACTTTTCTTTTACACGTTTATTCGGTGGGGCCATCGATATCAAAACCGTAGAATCGCACAGGATCCAATTCTCTGAAAAAAAAAAAATTGCTTCACTACATAAATTGCCACATCTGGCTGAATGGCATTATATGCATTAACATGGAGAATAAATTTGCACGTTACAGCATAATGTTCCATTTGCCATGCCATGTTTAGCTTGTTTGTCGCAAAAATATTACTGTTTTCAGTGTTTGATAAGTCTTCTTAGCACCACGTTATGAAGATCGAACGAAAAATCGACAAACGATCACAAAATGAATTTTCAAAACTTAACACACATTAACTGATGTGACTGTGTTATAACAAAATACCTCCACAAATATTAGAACTCAATGAAACGAAATTTAAATCTTGTATTAAACGCACACTATGCAGGCAAGCATATTATAAGTTGGAGGATTATATTCAAGATAAAAACGCTTGGCTCAATGCTGGTCCAGCTCCACTACCATCGGGGTGTACAAATTGATTAGTTTTGAAACTATTATTATTGTTATTCTTTAATTATTTTTTTTTTATATTTGTAAAATATTATTGTTGTTAATTATTATTGTATTTAGTATTGTATAATGTAAAGCATTTTTTTTTCAAAGTTTGTAAATGTGAGTACCATGGAGCTATTTTATGGTTTTTAGGTTATTATTGGACTTGTTTCACATAAATGAGCATGGCAGTTGAGAGTTTGTCATGCTCACTCAAATGTCTCACTGAGGGTGGCGCGTGTGTTGGATCATTCAGTTCCCTTCAAAATGGTTGAGCTGAGTGGTGCTAATATACATGTCAGGTCCGTGAACGGGCGCTGTCAGTTAAGACTGGTTATCTCTTAGCTGCCAGTTGCTATTTTAATATATATATTTAGTTTTTATTTTTACTTTATTGACATTGTTCTCACATGATAGCGACAAGAAACATGTAACAGAGATATTTGTAATTGCAAAACACGATTGAAAAGAGTGTCCATGGAGTTTTTTGCACATTCTTCTCCATAGAGATCTACGCTTTGGAATGTGCAATTAGCATCATTTTTTCTGACTGACTGACTTCTTGACATTTCAAAAGTGCCTGTAAATGGTTTATTTGAAATAAATGCTTTGAATTTGAAACATTCTCGTCCACCTACAACTGGGGAAGTTCTAGAGAAATATTTAAAACAACAAGAAATTGTGGGCAAGTCGGATCCAATCCCATCGTTTTTCTTATCTATGGCAAACACCGTTAAAAGTTTCCCACGATCACTGCAACTTCAAGTAAGGAGGCAAATTTTTGATGTAGTAGAGAATGCTGAAAGTACATTGCATTCACAAGGAGGAACAGGATGTACGACATCTACGCCTACTCCATTCATGAGCAATGCTGGATACAGTTCGGCTTCTGGATACACATCAATTTTACAGCAGGGTTATTCTACACAAATGTATAACTATGATTCAACGAACACATCCAATCCCGAAGAGACAGATTGTACTACTTAAACATTACTTCGCATTTCTAAACTTTTATAACAATGTTCCTAAAATGTTCCTATATTAAGTGTTAATCATAAAATAATGTAAACTTGCAAAAAAAAAGCTTGTTTAAATTAGAAATAAGTATCTAAAAATTGTTAATTCTGTCACAAAGTTAAATTTATGTTAAAAAGTTAGAATATATAACAATGATGAAACAAAAAACAAATTATTTCATTACCTTAAGCACACTGTCAATCTTTCTTTCGCAGATATGGACAACCGAAACTTAGTATTTGTTTCTAAAGTACTGATTCTTACCATTCCTAACAAATAGTCAAACTGGGTTATATTCATACCATAGTAATCATGAAATTTATTTGGGTTTTGTCTTAAACGAGGATATCGTAAATGAAAATCTCCTTCCGTCAATCTGTGTTGCCATAGTGGATCGACCCAAGGTCAACACCGCTTTCGCTTCTTTTCTTGCTCTTCCAGTAGGCACGTTACAATAATTACGTTCGTGCGACTTGCCCGACTAGATAACAAAATACTTATTTCTTAAACTAAAGTTGAAAAACTAAAAATGAAAGGCCAAAACGTCCGTACAGCTCAGAGCGCACGTTAACACGTTCACTGTCAATGCGGTCAATGTTGTCCGACGCTTTGATACACTGTCAAGCTAGGTAAAAGTCCTCATTTTTATCATTTTTCACAGATTGTTTTTATTCATTATTTAGCCACCTTATATACTTAAAATCTTTGTGTGTCAATTAAAACACGTTATTTAACCCTTTATTATTAGTTATTACGCATCGCACAACATTGACCCCCAAAGCCTCACCGGACGAAATATCAAAAATTCGTTGAATCGAGCCGCGCGGTCATGTTGCCTCCCACCGCCGCCCGCGACTACTTCCCCGTGATTTCCGATTAGTGATGTGTACATGACGTTGTTTTGTCTGATTGTTTACAAGTTTTTTTACTATAACTGTTATGGACAACATGGATAGTTTTGACAACTTTGACATTACGCAAGATATAATACAGATCGAAAATATTGAGTTCGATTTGCCTGTCTCTATTTAAGTTCCGAAAAAGAAAATAATATTCAGCCTACTCAATCGAAGCGACGTCGAGTTATACAATCTTATAGCGAAGACAGTGATGCTGAAACCAGTAGTGCCATCCGAGACAGAAGTTCACCGCCTTCAACATGGACGGACCCTACAGGTAATCAGCGCAGCTGCGCAGCGTAACAAACGTCCAGCTGAATTTTTTGCGCTTATGGTGACGGAGGAGGTCTTAAATAAAATTGTTTTATGCACTAATGCCTGTGCCTTTAATAGAATAACATTGTCTAATGAAGCTTCGAAAGCAGCGCGCATTCGTGGCTGGGTCCTTACTAACCTAACTGAATTGAAAAAATTCTTTGGACTGATTTTATACATGGGTATAGTAAGGCTTCCGAAAATAGCTGATTACTGGACCACAGATGAAATCATTGTGTAGCAATTTCCGCGAACTATTATGTCTCGCAATAGATTTGAGCTTCTACTCGCAATGCTTCATTTTTCTCAAGAAGATGAAGAGAATACAAGCGATTGTAAAGAAATTGCGAATTGCAAAGAAGAGTTTATGGCTTCGTCGCGCAAAAGTAAACTGCTCAACATATCCAACATAGGATTTTCTACGTCTGCCAACTTCTACGTCAATGACCACTTGACTCCGACCAATAAGTCACTTTTAAGCAAGGCAAGAGCCCTTGCGAAAGAAATCAATTTCAAATACATTTGGGTGAAACACTGCAAGATTATGGCAAAAAAATCGGACACTGCACCTAAATTTTTTATAAAGTGCGAAAAAGATCTTTTAAAAATATAAAATCATCAGCAATAGTCATCTCACATCTATTAACAATACATGTACACAGTTTGAGAACCATATTCAAGTTTAAATTACCTCCTAATACGCGCTTTTATTTTATGAATCGTCTGAGTCAAAACAGATTAGTCGATCAACAAGTTGAGTGTGATTATTTGCTGCAGCGCGCGCCATTACCACTCGCTCGCGCGTACTTGTACCGCGGCGTATGTATCACTCTTGCTTGCGCCCTCCTCGTCAGCGCAGACTCGAGCCGCTTACCTGTCGAACGCATTTTGCTGTATACCTTTCTTTTTAAAAACTATTGTGTAGTTTCTGTTGAAGTTTACTCAATTCTACTTAATTTGCGCGTGCTCACGCTTAATTGTGATTGTATATTAGATATTGTTGCTTGGAATGTCTGCTATCATGGGGCGGATTCTTTCAATCTATTTATCGCGTCTAGCCTAATAATCTTTATGGGCTCCCACACAAAACCGCGAATTCACATCGCATCGTAAATATCTGCGAATTCGCACGAACGCACTGCAAGAATTTCCGATCTGCTTCGCATCGCACATTCCTGCGATATTACGTCATCCTTGGTGACGCCATTTTAGTCCGCTCTGAGTCAGCTTTAGAGAAAGACGCGCGGCGCCTGCGCCGCCTTCTTTGTTTATAAAAAAATGGCGGAATATGATATAGATTTTTTAATATCTTTAATTGAAGAGCGTCCCGTCCTTTGGGACACAAGTGATGAACATTATAAAAATAAATTTATTAAGCAAGATGCGTGGAAGAGCGTCTGCGAAAGTTTGTTTCCAAATTTCCAAGACAAAGAAAACAGTGAAAAAACAAAACTTGGTATATATATAATACAATCAATGCATATAAGTATGAATTAAATAGCGTGCGCGCGTGTAAGAGGGCTTCCAGAATCTGGCGCGCTATTCGTACTTCTATGAATAAATGTAATTTAGTGCAATAAAGTGTACAGTACGACAAGGTAAATAATGAGCATCGACTAATGTCGTGTTTCTCGTTCATTCCCATTAGTTCGATTCATTAGTTCGATCGTCGAACTAGTGAGAATTTTTTTTCTCATCTGTTCGACCGTCGAACTAGTGAGAACTTTTTTTCTCATTTGTTCGACCGTCGAATAAATTAGATTTAATATATGAAATCTATGGTGTTTCTGATCTATTTTGATTTTCTTATAAATGACATTGACAATTATTTTGTTTGCTTATAAAGTTGAATTATGTTTTTTTTAAATAAATTACGTATATATTTTATTTTTCCTATACCCATTATTTATCTTGAAGTACCTACTGTATATCTATTTAGAACTAAGCAAGTACTTCTATAATTTCATTTTTTTTTTAATTGGCACTTCAAGGCTCCAAAGACACTAGAAAAATAATTCGAAAACTTGTCTCTTATTTGCACTCATTATTGTTGCATTCAACGTCTGTAGGCTTTGTAGTTCAGAATCATCTATGATCATTTCTACGGGGGATTGTAATCCATCGCGGTTCAGTACAAAGTTGTGTAATATACAACAAGCTTTGACAATATCTACTGCAAAATCAATTGAGACGTTAAGGGGTCGATGAAATACTCGCCATTTGTTGGCTAGTATGCCGAAAGCACACTCGACATATCGCCTCGCCCTACTCAAACGGTAGTTAAATATTCTTTGTTTAACGGTTAAATGCTTGCCAGAATAAGGGCGCATAACGTTATTTAAAATGGAAAAAGCTTCGTCTCCTATGAAAACAAACGGGACCGGTTCTTGAAAGCCTGGCAACGGCTTCGATATTGGTATGGTCAAGCTACCTTTTATCAGTGAGTCATAAGGTTTCGAGTTGTGGAAAATCGTGGAGTCGCTTTCCTTTCCATATGCTCCTATATCCACGTAGATGAATCTGTATTTCGAGTCAGTAATAGCCAACAAAACAATTGAATTATATATAACCTTTGTAATTGTAAAACAGTGATCCACTATTTGCGGGACTACGAATACGAATATGTTTGCCGTCAATGGCTCCTAAACAGTTAGGGAAATTGGCTTTCTTGTCAAAATCTGCACTAATTTCTTCAAACAGCTGTTGTGTTATTTGAGGCATGTTTTGACGTAAATAGCGATCCCATATACACACCAATCGTATTGTTTTCGCTATTGTACTTGCACCTCGATAATAGTTTAAATGCATATCGTTGAATTCTTCTCCAGTTGCTAAAAATCTGAAATTAAAATAGAAAATTAAAAAAAAAAATTGTGGCGACAATTAAAAATAAATATGACATTAAATACATACATCAAATATTTTTAAACTTATGAATGGTTTCTTTATATTTAATTTCATAGGGATATCCCTACATTAATGTATTTTTATTGTTTAATTTTGTATAATTTACAGGTAATGAAGTATTAAAGAAATGGAGAGGGATCAACGATACCTTTAAAAAGTACGTAAAGAAACTTAAAGACGAAAAGCGATCTGGAACAGGAGCAAAATCTACCAAAGAATACCATCTGTACAAGCAGTTATTATTTCTTAAAAAACAAATACAAAACGAGACAACAGATAGCATTAATGAAACGAAAATGCAAGTACCACCTGGGCAAAAGAATCAAGCAAGATCTGAACAATCTCCAAGACGATACCAACAGAAGCCGCGAAAAAGAAAGGCAAACGAGTTTGAAGATGAAATTATTAACATTATAAAGGAACCGGAAAACAGGCACTTGTCTTTTTTTAAGGGAATTCTACCGCCTCTGGAAAAATTGGATGAGAACAAAACACTTATTTTTCAAAGTCGTGTTCTCCAAACATTAACAGACTTACTTCAACTGGCATATCAAGGCTACCCACATAATAGTTCCTCCTATCAGCGTAGCAACTAGGGGAAGGTTCGTTAAAGTGGCCCAGGCGGGTAGACACCTCGTTTTTAAGGATCAACCTACAAGCGCCATCTGTCAACGGCGTGTGGAAATAATTCAATGCCCGACGCCATATTGCTCGAGTATACACGGACACGCTTAGTTCACGCGGAAAGGTTTTATTCCAAAAAAAGTGATTTTTGTGGTCTCTGATCTAAGGTGAGTGGTTTAAACATTGTAATTTATTACTGTGTTTAACATAAGTTATAAACAATGTGATATTTTACCGGTTTAGTCGCTGTAATGAAGTGTTTATTTCACGGCAAAGGAGGATAATATAACCTCATTTGACATTGGAGTCGTTTTTTTTTCGTCGCGTTCCGTTTCGGGTAAAGTGACCTATCCAGTGGGTAGGTAAAGTGACCTAGTAGGCCACTTTACCCGTCGTTGTGCATTTTTTTCCAGTAAATATAAGTAATGTTTAGTATTGTTTTAGGTAATAATATGCCAAGTACGTACAAACGGACGTCGCAGCAACAGACATGGGATCCGGATGCGATGGAAAAAGCTATAAGAGCTGTGCGAAACGAAGAAATGGGCTTCCTCAAGGCTAGCAAAGAATTCAAAGTTCCTCGATCGACGCTCAAAAGACGTGTAAAAGGAATAAACAAAGAAGCTGTTGAAAATAAAAAAATATTGGGGTCTTGCCGCCCAACTTTTAGTATGGAGCAAGAAGAAGAATTGGTGCATCACATTTTAGAAATGGAAAAGCGATTTTACGGATTAACTTTACAGGATGTACGGAGACTGGCCTATCAGTTGGCTGAACGCAATAATATAGAACACAAGTTTAATAAAGATACTCAAATGGCTGGAAAAGCATGGATTTCTGCTTTTAGAAAACGTCATCCGGAACTGACATTAAGAAGCCCAGAAGCAACCTCTCTTGCTCGAGCACAGGGCTTTAATAAAGCAAGTGTCATGAAATTTTTTGACCTACTGGAAGAGGTAAGGTCTAAAACAAACTACCCACTTCATCGTATTTTTAATGTGGATGAGTCTGGTTTTACGACGGTGCAGAGCAAAAGCTCTAAAATATTAGCGCAAAAGGGTAAGAAGCAGGTGGGTGCTATCACCTAAGCAGAGCGGGGTGTATTAAGCACCGTTGTAATTTGTATGGCGGCTGGTGGAAACTTTATTCCCCCGTTTATTATTTTTCCCCGAAAAAGAATGAAGGTGGAACTTCAAGATGGGGCACCACCAGGCACAGGATTTGCTTGTCATTCGTCAGGGTGGATGCAATTGGACATTTTTACAGATTGGTTTAAACATTTCCTCAAATTCGCCAAGCCGACTGAAGATGATCCAGCTCTCCTGATTCTTGATGGACATAATACACACACCAAAAATTTGGATTTTATTGAATTGGCAAGAATAAATCACACCACAGTCTTATGTTTGCCGCCACACTGCAGTCACAGGCTTCAACCACTGGATGTGTCTTTCATGGGGCCTGTGAACAAGTATTACATCCGTGCAGTTGAGAAGTATCTTCGCAATAACCCAGGAAGAGCAATAACTGTATTCCAATTCAGCAAACTCTTTGGCGAAGCCTACAGTGAGGCAGCCCAACAGTCTATTTTTTTTTTTTTTTTTTTCATTTATTTGTTTCAAAAATTTATACAAGTAATAGGTACAATACAGATGATGCAAATCATAAACTCATTAGAGTTTTACCGTGCATCATAATCATCGACACAAGATTTTGCCTAACTAAAACACAAAATAGAGGGTATAAGTAAATAAGACGCAAAATTGACCGTACGTAACATCGCACCAGAGACCAAGCTAACCGCTTATCTATTTACAAAATATTTAAGGAATGTATTGAGACTGCTACAGGTTGTTCCTTTTTTTAAGACGCCTATCTGTGAGCATCCGTCTTCCCAAATTGATTTATGGGCACAGATGCATATTTTTTTTTTTTTGTTATTATTTAGTTAGGTATTCAAATGTAAGAAGTGTTGTTTTAATTTGTATTTTATGTTTTTATGTGTAATTTTATCTATTAATGTTGTCGGTAAACTATTTATAAGGTAGGGTATCATATATTTCAGTCTTCTCTTGCCATGAAGGTTGCTGTACTTAGGAAGTAAAAGCCTTGCGTTGATGACACTACGTGTATTTATTTGGTTAATGCTTACGGGTTTTGATGTCCTATAATTTTCATTAAAGAATTCTTCATTCAGGAGTGTAAATTTAACTTTTTCCTGGATGGGTATAATTTTACAGAATTCAAACAGCTTATGGTAGTCATTTTTGAATTTAATTTTAATATTATACGGGACAATCGTTTTTAATATACGTAGTTGTAGTGTGTATATTTTGTCAAGGTGGGTCTTATATGTTCTTCCATAGCTCGATAGTCCATAAGAAATTATTGATTCGGCCAGAGATTTGTACAGCATTAATAATATTTTATACGGTATTTTGTATTTTATCAAAGAGAATTTGGCTAGGATACATCTTAATTTATCGCAAACCCCATCAGTATGTTGTTTCCAACTGAGCCGGCTATCAATGGTTAGACCCAGATATATTTGCTTATCAACGAGATCAATTGAGTCACAGTTGCAAGGTTTAGGGACTTTTTTATAGCAATTGGAATGCATACACTCATGCAAGTGGGCTATTAGTCTAGGCAAGGTAGGACTTCTATTTTGGCTGGAACTGATGTACAGAAGTTTGGTCTTCCCAGCATTTAGTACTAGGCCCGCGTCATGTGACCACTTGGTAAGTCTATCAAAATCGCTTTGTAATTGCTCTTGAGCATATTCAACACTCTTTCCAGCAGCCACAAGGCAAGTATCGTCAGCATAAAGATAGATCTCACACTGATTTATCACATTAACGAGGCTATTTACATAGGCTAGGTAGTGAAGCGGGCCGAGGACCGAGCCTTGTGCCGTGCCTTCCGTCACCCTAACCGAGTCACTCAATGCGTCATTAACTTTGACCATGTATTTTCTCTCGTGTAGGTAGTCCTTACACCAGCCCAGTAATTTGCCCCTAATGCCACTGTCATGGAGAAACTCAATCAGCCTGTCATGTCTGAGTGTATCGAATGCCTTGCTGTAGTCAATAAATACTACTAATACGTGACGTTTTTCATCTAGGTGTTTATGGATACTATCTGTGAACTTTGACAGAAGCTGCGTTGTATTCTTTTTTGGTTGAAAACCATATTGCTTATGCGTTAGTATCTCGTTTTTCTCATAGAATTCGTGACAAGACAAGTATTGTGTTACTTGACGCGTCACACATAAGCGGCTAGCGGTCAGTGCACGCGGTGACTGCGCGACTTATAGACAAGTTTTTACGAGCACGGAAAGGATTTTCGTTAAAAAATTGTGATAAAACAGCCGTAAGTACAATCAGTTTGTTTTATTGTGTTCAGGGATATCCCTGTTCTACCATTTTTAAGTTAGTTTGTTGTAATTTGACGTGCAAATCACATTGTCGTCTTAAGTTTTCGTCTCACGGTTTTTATTTGATATTTAGGTTATTTCGAAAACTACCCGACGGGCAAGACGGAGCCGGGTAAAAAGGATAGTGTCCGTCTTGCCCTCCTTCAATATTAATTCTTTCAATATTAAATATTGATCGATTATTTGAGTGTGTTTCCATTTGTGTTAATAAAAAATAATATTTGTTGCAGATGGTGTATAACTATAAGCGGAAGACGGATCGGGCCAAATGGTCCGAAGAAAATTTGGCGAAGGCAATAGAAGAAGCCAAAATGACTTCAATATTAAGTGCAAGTAAGAAGTATGGAATTCCATATGCAACATTACATAGACATATTAAGAGTGGTTCTACTGAAAAGAAATTGGGCCGGTTTGAGACTGTTTTTACGCTGGAGGAGGAAAAAGAACTCTTGAAGTATGTTCAAAAGATGGATAGTTTATTCTATGGCGTCACGCGAACCGAGTTTCTGCAGATTGCTGGTGAGTTTGCTAAAAGGAAAGGAAAATCTGGAGTTTTTTCGGGAAATATAGCTGGAAAGGGGTGGTTCAAAAATTTCAGGCTTCGCCATCCAACACTGACTTTGAGATCACCTGAACCCACATCTATTGCTCGAGTTAGAGGGTTTAATCGCGAAGCTGTTAATCGATTTTATTCTTTGTTGGAAGAAGTCGTAGAAAAATACAAATTAGCACCGGATATGATTTTTAACATGGATGAAACGGGAGTGAGAACTTCATCAACAAGACCACCTAAAGTTCTGTCAACTTATGGAAAAAAGCAGGTTGGGATAGTTTCCAGCAATGAAAAAGGAGTCTTAACGACCGTTGTTTGTTGCTGTAGTGCATCGGGAACATTTATCCCACCCTTTTTCATTTTCAAAAGAAAAAGGCTCAATCCGAGACTCTTAGACGGTGCTCCACCTGGTGCTGAAGCAATGACCACCGACAGTGGATGGATTAACTCTCAGAAATTTTTGGATTGGTTGCATATTTTTGTGCAAAAAGTACGTCCCAGTAATGATCATAAAGCACTTTTGATTCTAGACGGTCATGAATCACATAAAAGTTACGAAGCACTTGATTTTGCAACAAAAAATAATATCATATTTTTGACTATTCCTCCTCATACGTCACATAAACTACAACCTTTGGATGTTGCAGTATACGGACCAATAAAAAAATACTTCGAGATCGAAGTCAACATTTTTCAAAAACAACATCCAGGAAGAATTATTAGCCAGTATGAGATTGCAAAAATCTTCTCTGGGGCGTATTTGAAAGGAGCTACACCTGCAAACGCAATCAGTGGATTCCGTGCCAGTGGCATCTATCCATTCAATAGTCACATTATTGGTGATGAACATTTTGCGCCGTCTGAGGTTTATCAGGGGAATGCTCCGAACATCATATCCGAAACAAATACCAGTACTAGTCCTAGTAGAGGAGATCAGCACAATACACCAGTAAATAACAACGCAATAGAGAATGATACATCATCGTCAGCCAATCGCTGTCCAACACCGGACACAGACTCCATCCAAAATGTGCCACCTAAGCCTGTTCCCGGATCTCCGCAGCCAGTCACTTCCGTCAATGAAAAAATAAATGAAAACACACACAGTATTCAGCCAGATTGTAATATTTTGCAAGAAATTCGCCCCATACCCATTGAGGTAAAAAAAAGAAATATGCCAGGGCGCAAACAACAAAAATCAGAAATATTAACGAGCACGCCTATAAAGATGGCACAAAGAGAAAAACATGATGCTGCCGCAGCGAAAAAGAAAGTTTCTTTCGATTCCCCTGGTCCATCAAATGTTAAAAAAAGGAAGGCACGTGCCAAAGCAGGTCTATCGAAAGGCAAAGAAAACGAAAAAAGAGACTTCTTTTGCACTGTATGCAAAGAACAATATATATATCCCCCCTTTGAAGATTGGATACAGTGTGATGTTTGTCGAGAATGGACCCATGAATCATGCTCGTCATATTCTGGAAGAGGGTCTTATTTCTGTGATGATTGCTTTGATTAGTTAACATTACTTGTTTTGCCCGACTCTTGTATTCATTTTGCCCGCTATGGGTGGGCAAAACGGATAATGAGCCAAATTAAAAAAAAATGGTATTAAATTAAGTAAGAAGATTTTTCTTTTTTTTCTTTTAGTTTCTAATCATAATTTAGTTACCAAAGATTGTAACCAGAATAGTCAATTACAAGTATGATTATAATAAATATTTTTTTCTTATTTTTTTAATTAACATGTCCTTCTTGCCCGTCCGTCCCCTAGATTATTATTATGTAGGGATTATATCATAATTTGTTTGTACGACATATAGGCTTGCTATCTAATATAATTAATTGGCATTCTAATAAAGAAATGATTTGAATTATATTACAATTATTTATAAGTGTTGAAGATAATAAGAACCTTCAAGTTAAGAGCCTGATATTCTGCAAATAGCAACGAGCGACGACGCATCAAGTTTTATTTAGTTTAAAGTAGGCTAATTATTATAAGTAATGTGTCGTGTCTTTCTCGTTAGCACCTTTGACCTGATCACGTTAATATACACTCAGTGCGAAGTAATCTCTTTGTTCCTGTTTTTTATTTTACACAAATCCCGGTCAGTCCCGCACATGGTCCTTTATCGAGCCGGATTGTTGTATACTTAATCAAGATAATTCGAAGAATATTGAAGACGGATAAAGTTGATCTGGATTTGAGAGGTTTTACGCCGACAGCGTGGTTTAAGGATAGCGTACACATTATTTTCACGGTGTTAAGTATATTGGATAATAATATCACCCAACACTCGTACAGGTTGTATCTAACTTTGATTTATAATTACAAAAGGTTAGTGCATTTAATTTGTTTATTATGTTAATTGAGTACTGGTTTTCCTTTTGAGTTGTTCCGTTATTTTTGTATTTTGAACGTACAATTAGCGACAGTTAATATTATATAATACTTTTACAAGTATAGTAGGAATTAGCACTACATTTATATAATTTGTATTGTTGCATTAGAGCGATAACTATTCAGTTAAATATCATAGTTAATGTGTAGGTACTCATTAGTCATAGTTTTTTCTGTTAAGTGTTAGATATTATTTCAAATTACCGACTGCTAATCTCAGTTAACTTACCCGTAGGTTAATGTGTAGGTACTCATTAGTCATAGTTTTTTCTGTCAAGTGTTAGATATTATTTCAAATTACCGACTGCTAATCTCAGTTAACTTACCCGTAGTGTACTTTAGTTTAGTGGTGTTTTATGTGTTAACTTAGATAAGTTATTGAGAAATTTATTCATGTAATGAAAAGTTGTATCGTTACAGTTGCAATCAGATTTATTATAAGTATTATATACAGATATTTACATTAAAGACTACCTACCTATTTACATTTTTACTCTTAATTAAATTCTATATACAACTCTGTACCTATATTAGCTTTCGGATTAAGTATATTAAGGTACTTATTTGCTATTATATAAATTCCAGGTCGACAACACTCGATTCCCAGCATGTCCGAGGAAAGGGAATTAGTAAAGAAGCGAGGAAGTTTTAAGGGTCGCTTAACTACATTTGTCAATTACTTGGACGCACTAGATGACGTAATATTAAGCGATTGTGATGTCATGGAATTACTGCTGCGCATGGGAAAACTGGAGACGTTGTACGAACAATATGATGAGGTACAGTTGCGGTTAGAATGTATGGTTGATGATACGAAGGCCCAGTTGTCCGAACGTTCCGAGTTCGAGACATTATATTATAAGGCATTTTCGAGGGCTCAACAGTTAGTGAATAAGAATAATAAAGAAAATAGTTCAGTTAGTGGTAAAGGTAGTCGTGGTAGTGTTTATAAACCCATTAAGTTGCCTACTATACAACTGCCAAAATTTAATGGTTCCTATAGTAATTGGTTAGAGTTCCGTGACAACTTCACTAGCCTCATCCATCATAATGATGAAATCGATGAGATCAACAAGTTTCACTATTTACGTGCTTCTCTGGAGGGATCTGCTGCTGTGGTAATCCAATCTATCAAGTTTTTAGGGCCTAATTATGATGTGGCTTGGAATTTGATTTGCGATCGATTTAATAATAAACGCTTATTAGTGCAAAATCACGTGTCAGCATTGTTTAATACAGAACTTATCACGAAGGAGTCTTCTACCACTTTGAAAGGGTTAATAGACCTATTAAATAAAAACTTGCGAGCGTTAGAATCATTAGGCGAACCAGTCAAGCAATGGGACACGTTGTTGATCTATTTAGTTACGCGTAAGTTGGATCAGAAGTCCTACCGTGAATGGGAGGAGTTCAAAGGTCATACTGACAAGGATAGCATGATCACGTTCGATATTTTCCTTCAATTCATTCGTACACGCGCTGATCTAATTAAAACGTTCGAATTATCAACACACAACATGTCAGGTACCGCTAAGTCAAGTTCTACTAGTAAAATCAAATCCATGGTGACGACACAAAATTCTAATATGATAAGCACTGAACCTGCTACAAAGTCTTGTCCCAATTGCAAAGGTAACCATAGTTTAGTTAATT
Source organism: Mythimna pallens (assembly GCA_961205895.1). Taxonomy (NCBI): domain Eukaryota; kingdom Metazoa; phylum Arthropoda; class Insecta; order Lepidoptera; family Noctuidae; genus Mythimna; species Mythimna pallens. The sequence goes on along the minus strand of OY540839.1, from coordinate 20,390,909 downwards.
GTTGACAGTTCCTTGCATTGAGCAATGAGGCGCGACGTAAATTGATTCCTAGTTTTAAATTATGTTATAACTGTTTTTTTTTTTTAATTGATATAAACCAGAGCTTGACTGCGATCCCACCTGATGGTAAGCCACCACCGGGTTCCCAAATAACGGTAGGAGGAGTTCATATCGGCGTCGGGTCGACGATGAAGTACCTGGGACTCGTCCTCGACAGCCGATGGAATTTCGAAGAGCACTTCCGACGTCTGGCTCCCAAACTGGATCGGAATGGGGCTGCCCTTAAGCGGCTTCTGCCTAACCTAGGGGGTCCAGACGCCTCCTGCCGGAGGCTTTACGCAGGAATCGTTAGGTCCATGGCCCTTTATGGGGCGCCGGTATGGGCGCCGTCACTGCGAAAACGACCGGCGGCCAAGCTGAACGCATGCCAGAGGGTCATGGCCATCCGAATGGTGCGGGGATATCGCACGGTTTCTCGCGAAGCGGCGAGCCTCCTTGCTGGCCAGCCACCATGGTATCTGAAGGCAACAGTCCTTGTACGCATGCACGATCTGCGCGTGGAGATGCAACGCCGGGGCGAAACTCCGCTGCCGCGCCAAGTTGCGGCATGGCGGGAAGAACTCCGGCGGGATATCATGGTGGAATGGCGACAGCGACTATCGCAACCCAGTGCTGGGCACGCCACAATTATGGCGGTAAGTCCCCTCTTTGAGGAATGGCTGGAGAGACCACATGGCGTCCTTACCTACCGCATGACGCAGATCCTCACCGGACATGGTAAGTTCGGGAGGTTCCTGCACCGAATTCGTGCGGAAGACACGCCCGGGTGTCGCCACTGTGTGGAGCGCCCGGAGGACACGGTGGAGCATACGGTGGAGGTGTGCCCCGCTTGGGCAGAGCAACGCCGTGTCCTCGTGGGGGCGATCGGCGGCAGTGATCTCTCGCGCCGGGCATTGGTACAGGCCATGGTTCGGAGTGAGGAGGAGTGGCAGGCGGTCGCCTCCTTCTGCGAAGCGGTGATGCTAGCAAAGGAGGCGGCCGATCGCGTGAGGCAACAGCAACGGTCCTCACGCCCCAACCGCCGCCGGGATTCCGATCCCGATTTCCGGCCAGCGTAGGCGCAGGCTTGCGGACGGCGAGCAATGGGTGGCTCACCGTCCGACCGTCCGGTAACTGTCCGGACCGAGCCTAAGCCGTCGACGGCGCGTATTGTTCCACGCGCGCCTCAGGGTAATGTTGTGGCCCGGCAGGGTCGAAGCCTACTGGGGCCACGGGTAGTGTGAAAGCGAAGCCCGGGGCCCCGGGATGAAGGCAAAGAGGGAACAGGAGTGGGTTTTTAGTCAGTAAAAGTCTGACACTATATCTCACTCTTGGGTGGAGCGAGAGATAGTGTCAGACTTTTGTCATTAGATGATTTTACCACCTTAAAAAAAAAAAAAAAAAAACCTGATGGTAAGCAGTGATGCGATCATTGATGGAGAGGCGCACTAGTTTATTAAGAGCCTATTCACTCTAGCCTTGAAGACACCTAAATTATACTTGGACGGGAAGACCGCAGCGGGCAAATTGTTCTAGTCCTTCGATGTACGCGGTATAAACGACGAAGCGAAACGCTTAGTCCGGACCGTTGAAGTTTCAACAACGTAAGGGTGGATACTCGCCGTACGTCGGGTTGTCCGATGGTAGAAAGGAGATGGCGGAATCAGGTCATGCAATTCTCGCGCACACTCTCCAAAATGCATCCTGTAAAATACCGATAGGCTGGCTACCCTGCGCCTGTGCTTGAGGCTTTGTAGATTGGACTTGACCAAATCTAGATCCCCAATTAGCCTGCCCGCACGCCGTTCCACTGAGTCCAAAGCTGCTAGATGGCATTTTGCAGCACCAGCCCATATGTGGCTGCAGTACTCCACACACGATCGGACCTGTGCTTTGTATAACATTAGAAGCTGTCCCGGTGTGAAGTACCGTCGGACCTTTGCAAGAACGCCTAGTTTTCTAGCAGCTACCTTGGATTTGGACTCAATGAGCCGCCTAAAATTGAGGTCTGAGGAAATTTCAATTCCCAAGAGCTGAAGGCGGTCGGTGCACTCCAGGGATACATTCCGAAAAGCAGGAGCCAAGGTGAACGGGCTCCTTTTGGCGGTGAACACACACGCTTGTGTTTTGGCGGCGTTGAATTCTACTAGATTGGTTTCGCCCCACTTGGAGACTGCCTGAAGTGAGACATTCGTACGCTCTACCATAGCCTCTCGTTCGGACCGGATTAGTTCCTTACTAGCCCGAGCACCTGGAAGGTATCTTTCTACAACTGTGCTATCATCTGCATACCCATAGATACCGGGCATCAGCAGATCGTTAATATGCTGCAGGAAGAGTTGCAGAGAGAACTGACCCCTGAGGAACTCCGGCATTAGTAGTCATGGGCTCTGATGAGCATCCATCGACAATAACTCGGAGAGACCGTTCACTCAGGAGGTCTTTTACCCAGTTAATCAGACCAGGGGAAATGCCGTACGCTGGAAGCTTACTCAAAAGAATGGCGTACCATACCCTGTCGAAGGCCTTCGAAACATCTAAGGAGATAGCAATCGCTTCTCCATTCTTCTCGAGGGCCTCGCCCCACATGTGAGTGGTATACACTAGTAGGTCCCCAGTAGACCGATTGTGGCGAAACCCGTACTGTTGGTCACTGAGGAGATCGTTACCTTCCAGGTATACCATGAGGCGCGAGTTCAATACACGCTCCATAATCTTGCAGAGTATGGAGGTTATTGAAATCGGCCGATAGTTGGCAGGATCGGCACGACTGCCCTTTTTGGGCACGGGTTGCACGTTGGCAAGCTTTCAGGACTTGGACACTATACCAGTCCTAAATGAGAGGCGGTACAAGCGCGTCAATACAGGAGACAACTCGGGCGCACATGCCTTGAGAACTATTGCTGGTAGACCATCTGGCCCACCAGCTTTATTCACGTCTAGACGACACAGTGCTCTCAAAACTTCTTTATTTCTTATGCGAACCTCAGGCATCGAGGTGTTGCAGTGAGGTAGAGTCGGTGAAGTAGCACTGCTAGTATCAAGACGAGAATTATGGGCAAAGAGAGATGCAAAGAGACCTGCTTTCTCTCTTGCCGAGTGAGCCAGTGTGCCATCAGGTTTAACCAGCGGAGGCAATGTGGGCCTACAGAAGTTCGCTTCGACCAACTTGGCAAGAGACCAGAATGCTCTGTTTCCGGACGGCTGTGCAAAGAGCTTTGTGCCAATATGGGTAATTCGGTCGAACCGAGCCTTCTTCAGTGCTTTTTTGTAAGACTTGGCAGCACGGTTGAAAGTTCTCTTCTTTGAGCTTAAAATGTAAGCGCAGGCATAACACATTGATCATTTCTTAGTTTGTTGTGTTAGCGGAAGGAAGCAAATTCGTTTTATGGTGTGTTTAAAATAAGGAAAACTTTATTAAATACAGTATTTCTAATTACGCAGAGATAAGCTTTTGTGTATTAATATCAAGGTAAGTTTTTTACAGTTAATTCTCTAGTTTCTCACTTTCTTTGAGGTTAAATTAATTTCAAACTTGAAGTTTCGAGAACTACACTTCGAAATTACAAGTGTTCATCTCAGTAGTTAATTATACACTCAACTGCACATCAATTGTGATATGTTAAGGCTAGGTGTTCCAGATATCGGCGCTCCACACATGCATGGACCACCGCGGGGAAGCGCGGGGGTCGGGACTCCGAAACCGGTTCCACAGCGCCGCGCAGCGGCCGCGGTGCGCCTTGCCAGACACTGAGCTCAAAGACGTCGGCGACTCCGGGCATTTCTTTTGTACGGTCTTCTTACCGTTAATTACACCTATTTTAATACAGTCCACTCGTTTCAATTACTGATTCCCAACCGAGTCTATCATTGGTCCTTCGATTGCGCAAATAATTACCGGTATTGCCGTAATTAACGCCGTCAACATCATCGGTCGTCGTGTTCGCCTGTGTAGACTTTGACCGCGCGAACGCCACGCGGTACGACCACGAAGATTGTAACGGAAGGAGTCGTTCCCGAAGCAGCCTGCATCGTCATCGTGGACGCTCATGTCATACTTATGGGAGTATAATACTGTATTTGAGTGAGTCGTTCCAATTAGTTATTATTTCTGCTTTCTTTTTATGCCGAAAAATCGACGATTCATTTTTAGTGTTCATACAGTGCTTCAAAATTAGTGCTTTCTTATGCTTATCCAGATCACTGCTTGTAAAACACGCATATTTTGTAACAAAACGCGTAATAATTAGCTACTTTGCACGACGTCAACACGTGTTGAGCAGTTGACCTTGACAGTGATTCTCGATCCCTTTCACTAACGCACAGCTGTTTTGCGGTTTCTTATCTATTAAGTACATTTGCACTAGCGCGTCTAACTGTTATTTTTATTCATAATGGCAGATAACTTAAAAACATTGATTAGGAAACGTAGTTCAATTAAATCGAAGCTTACTATTTACAGCAACAATTTAAATCTAGTAAAAAGTAGTTCCACAATATCTGAGTTGCAACGTTTAGATTTAGAGGAACGTTTTAATAAATTCGAGACCTTACACACCGAATTTGACGCCTTTCAGACACAGATCGAAGTGCTTTCCGATGACGACGAGTCTGCGTTGGTTGAGCGTGAGGACTTTGACCGTCAGTTCTTCAGCCTGGTGGCACTCACGCGCAGCCTGATCGGAGTCTCGGCCAACGGTGCTACGTCGGAGGCGGGCTTCAAAGATGCTGACTCAGGTGCACATGTTACTTTTAGGAATTCCTTCGTACGTTTGCCGAAGATAGATTTGCCTCATTTCGATGGGAACTACCAATGCTGGCTTGAGTTTAGGGATACCTTTGGATCATTGATTCACGACAACACTAGCATAAGTGATATCAACAAATTCCATTACCTGCGAGCTTCACTCCAGGGAAACGCAGCTTTAATTATCAAAAATATTGATTTTAAAGCCGATCATTATAATCTTGCCTGGGACTTGTTGTGCGAACGTTACAATAACAACCGTCTTTTAGTGAATAACCACTTTCAAGCGTTATTTGAAGTCGAACCCATAACAAATGAGTCAAGTGTTTCCATCAGAAACCTTGTCAATACTATTAATAAAAATATTAGGGCACTAACAGCATTAAAAAGGCCCACTCAACATTGGGATGATATTATCATTTATTTTATGGTTAAAAAATTAGACTTAACAACAAGACGAGTCTGGGACGAGCATAGAAACAGCACTTTTAAAGAAGATCCTACTCTGACACAATTTTGTTCCTTTTTAAGCAGGAAAGCAGACTGGTTAGAATCAGTGGAGTCCAGTCATGGCACTTCTGATAGGAATACTATTGTCGCTTTAAATAATAGTCATAATTCCAACAAAACTGAGTCTAAACCAAATCAACCAAATAAAAAAACTGATAACTTAAATAATAAAAACAGTAAATGTCCACTTTGCTCCCAAGCACATACATTGTTTAAATGTGAACCTTTTAGAAACTTGTCCATCGAAAATCGCATACAAAAGGCAATTGAATTTAAAGTTTGTATGAATTGCTTACGCTTTGGACATACTTCAAACAAATGTAGATTTTCACATTGTAAATATTGTAAAACAAAACACAATACGCTTTTACACTTAGAATGTAACGAACCTAAGCTAGCTTCCAATCCATTGCCATCTGTCTTGCCTTCTGCTTTGCCTTCTTCAAATGTGGCGCTGTCAGCCAATTCCATGCAGCTTGCTACTTCTGCGCATGTATTACTGTCCACAGCGATGGTGAACGTGACTGGCGTGACGGGTAAGAAGTATACTGCGCGCTTGCTACTGGACAACGGCAGTACGGCGAACTTTGTTACGCAGAGCTTGTCAGAGAAGCTGGGTTTGTTACGACACGGTACGAGCACCAAGGTAACGGGTATTAATAACCATATATCCACCAGTACACAGTCTTGTCACCTCTCAATAGAATCTTTATACTGTGATTTCACTGTCGATATCGAGTGTCATGTTTTGCCAGAAATCACAAAGGTTCTACCCAGTTCTTTAGTAAATATTAAACACGTCCCATTCCTTCAGGTCTAATGCTAGCAGACCCGAACTTCAATGTTCCGTCGGTCGTAGATATCCTGGTAGGGGCTGAAGTATTCTGGAATGTCTTAGGTAGCAAAACGATAGACTTAGGGAAAAACCTACCTAAATTATGCGAGACCAAGTTAGGTTGGTTAGTTTCAGGTAGTATTTCGCGCCAATCATGTTTTTCCGCTATTGAATTTTGCCATCATTCCAAAGTCACTCCCAACCTCACTCATTTTTGGGAGCTTGTCAATGTCGCTTCAAAACATTCACTCTCACTTGAAGAGAGAATGTGTGAACAGTTTTTTGCACAAAACACTGTTAGAAAAGACGATGGGGGATTCGTCGTCACTATGCCGTTAAAAGGGGATCCTAATACATTAGGTCATTCTTTTACTAATGCTAGAAATCGTTTTCTTTCTCTTGAACGGCGATTTAAACGCGATCCATCATTTTATAAAAAATATAATGACTTCATGAAAGAATATGAGCGCCTAGGTCATATGACGTTAGACTCAGACTGTACTCCTTCACCAGAAAACTCTGTGAATAAATATTACATTCCACATCATGGAGTTATTCGCAGTTCCAGCACCACTACACAACTACGCGTAGTATTCGACGCATCAGCTCCTACCAGTTCGGGCGTGTCACTTAACGACATACAGATGGTCGGACCCGTAGTTCAAGACGATCTGTTTTCCATTGTAACACGTTTTCGTCAGCATAGGTACGTGGTCTCAGCTGACATAGAGAAGATGTACAGGGCCATTGAGATAAATCCAGTCCAAAGACCTCTTCAAAAAATAATTTATAGGTTTGAACCTTCAGAGCCTCTTAGGACCTATACTTTGAACACGGTTACCTATGGAACCGCTTCTGCACCCTATTTAGCCACTAAGTGCCTAGTAAGTCTGGCTGATAACAGTGAGGATAGTCGTGCTCAATGCGCCATACGACGAGACTTCTACGTTGATGACTTTCTTAGTGGAGGGGATACCATAGCTGAAACTGTAGAAAATTCAAAAAAGGTACATTCGATTCTATCATCAGCAAAATTAAATTTACGAAAATGGCGGTCAAATAATCCTAAAATTCTCAAACAAATCACACATAGCAACGAGTCAAATAATACTTTACATTTTTCTGAACAAGGGTTAAACTCATCTCAATCAAAAACCTTAGGTCTTAACTGGGTCTGTGACTCAGATTCACTCACTTATAACATAAACATCACCTCCACTACTAAAGTCACCAAACGTCATGTCCTGTCTGTTATCAGTACGATCTTTGACCCATTAGGACTCGTAGGTCCGTGTGTCGTCGAAGCAAAGATGATCATGCAGCGACTATGGCAAGATAAGTACGACTGGGATGACGAAGTATCGCATGAAATCAAAAACCTTTGGTCTACATTTGAAGGCACAATAACAGCATTGAACAACTTAAATATACCTCGTTGGGTTTTGCTTGAAGACTCAATTACGCATGAAGTACACGTGTTTACCGATGCGTCCGAGAGGGCGTATGGCGCTTGTGTGTACATTCGGTCTTGTAATGGCAGTGGATCCGTAGGCGTGCAACTTCTAGTATCTAGAAATCGTGTAGCGCCCATCAAACCAACGACGATACCGAGGCTTGAACTTTGCGGAGCTTTGTTAGGTGCAAGGCTGTGTACTAAGGTTCAGGAATCACTTTCCATGCCCATCCATAAATGTAGATTCTGGTGTGATTCAACCATAGTCCTGGGTTGGCTCTCTACTCCTTCAAATCAATTAAAACCTTTTGTCAGACACAGAGTCAATGAAATACAGGAAAGTACATGTGGTCATACCTGGAGCTACGTACCGTCGAAGGACAACCCGGCGGATCTTGTTTCCCGTGGTATGAGGGCCGACGTTCTCATAAACGAACCTCTATGGTGGTCTGGACCCTCATTTTTACAGCATAATGAAAATGAGTGGCCCAGCATGCCAAACCCTGGGAAGGATAGTCTACCGGGAGTAGTAACTCATTTAATTAGTGGTGATAGTGACAGTCTTTCATTCATCAGTAATCATTCAGACCATACCATTCATTCATCAATCATTCATGATTTATTAGTAAAGTATTCTAGCCTAACAAAAATACAAAATATATTAATATATGTACAACGTTTTATTTACAATTTAAAAAATAAAAATAAATTGCCAGGTAATTTGACAGTAACAGAACTTGAAAATTCATTAAATTTAATTATACACCATTCACAGCTTGAAATGTTTCCTGAAGAGTATAATTTGTTAAAGTCTGGACAAAAATTACCACGCAAAAGTAGATTGCTTCCTCTGACACCGTTCATTGACAACCATAACCTCATTCGTGTGGGCGGGAGGCTCGATAATTCCCCCTACGATTTTAATGTGAAACATCCTATTGTTTTATGCAGTAAACACGTACTTACAAAACTTATATTTCACATGCAACATTTAAAGCTTGCGCACGCTGGTCCGCAGTTGTTATTGTCACATATACGACAAACTTATTGGCCTCTTGGTGGCAGAAACTTGTCTAGGTTTGTCGTGACCAAATGTCTAAAATGTTTCAGGCAAAAGGCGCAGAACGTGCAGCCTATAATGGGTCAACTACCTAGTTCAAGAACAAATTTTGAGTTTCCTTTTTTGAATTGTTACGTTGACTATGCTGGGC